>CP144185.1:9603659-10841897 GCA_036452645.1 Capsella bursa-pastoris
GGTTATGCTGTTTTAGCTGCAGGAGCTCCTTGGATATTTCACCAAGTTCAGCACTTGACTCCTTCTTTGCTCTGCTGCTGCGATGTTGCCCTTTTGGTTGTCACAGGTTTTGGAAAATTTTCTCTTAGATTTTGGTTTGACTAGTGTTTCGAGCTATGCATGTATGTTAGTGATAGGTTCAGGTTCTGTATCTTGATGAACAGTAAATATATCCTTCCTTTGGCTAATCTCCTTGACTGCGATTGAGATTTGTTGAAGAGAACTCTCTCAAGCCAAGAAGCTTTCCATAACCAACCCAATAATCTGATAGATTCCACCTTCTTCTTAGGCCTATTTAACTCCGCCCATTCGACACTCTAGGTTGTTAGTTAAATGAGCTGGAAAGTCTCTGTTACTATTTTAACTATCTATAGAACAACATAGGTCTTTCTCTTATTCTCTGCTCTTACTAGTTTGTCTTTTTTGATGTTGTGAACCTCTATTTGCTCATTTCTCGTTTTGTTGTTGTTCGAGAGAATGGGAATGATTGTGCGCTAACATTGATAATATGTGTCAATAAGCATATGCATACACGTAGTACAACATCAAAATGTCTCCCCCTCCCTCTCATTGGCCTCTATACATTTTGTTGGCATTCCTAAGTTAATTTCTCTGTGGCCTATCCCAGGTATCTTTCAACAATACTTTGTTTATCAAGTCCAGAAAATACGTCTCCAGGTACCAAACCTGTTTTACTGAAATTTCGGGCACTTATGAGAATTGTTCGAGTGATGTCAAAAGTTCTTTCATTTTAGTAAAAGACTGATTAATATTGAGAATTGTCTGCACTGCAGGGTTATTACAGTTTCAGTCAAAAGCTAAAGCATGTTGTACGTCTACCGTTTGCAATCGCTGCATATGGTATTTCCCTACCAATTTTATTACTTTTTCCTTTTCCTCTAGTGTCTGTTAGCTATGTTAATTCGTGAGAATGAACTTGGGATCAAAAAGATCTAGAAAATACAAAATTAATCAAGGTCTTTTGTCACTATATATAGGAAAGGAAACTTTTAGTACTATTTTAACATGTTAGTTCATCTGAAGATATGTTCAAGATTTTTCATGGAAACTCTGATTTTTACCAAACTTGTTCCTCGCTGATCTTAGCTTGTTTACGTGTTATTTTGAGACCACTTGGTATTGTCTCGTGATTAATTAGTTCCTTTGATGTTATGCCAGGGACAGCTGCGATGCTTCTTGTGATAGTATGGAAGCCCCATATCCGCATTCTTTCTATTACTTCTTTGCAACGGTTGGTAGCTCATTGTTCCCACAATGAGTGCTATCTATATACACTTAAAAGCTTATAGCTATTTTTTTCTTTTTTTAACCGTGATTCCCAAATTCCTTTCACTATTAAAAGCTTATAGTTATGACTATTTTCTATAATTCCACAATAGCAATTATGAAACAAGGTGAGTAGTTCTTGATAGGGTGGAGGAAAACTATTTTCAAAAATGATGTTTTAATGTATATATATGATCTGCAGCATCATCATGTTGGTTGAAGCAGTGTGCGCTGGCTTCTTCATGGGTTTATACATCGGTCAGTGGCTTGTTATCCTATACTATCGATACTTTTCTCTAAATTAGAATGTTACTAAGCAGTTGACGTTACCTGTTTGTGTAAAATTTAACTGTGTGTGGCCCTAATCAGGACACTTTCTTACAATTGGTTTGTGTAAATAAAAAATGTTATATGTTAATGTGGAACTAAATTGATCTTATCATAACAATTGGTTTGACAAAAGTACTATTGGTGTTTTTCGACGTTGATAAATGTCGTCGAATGCAGGTTATGTGCACCAGTACAACTCTGTTAATTCTCGACCAGATGTATTGAAGTCATTATATTCTCCTCTTCAGCCGTCAAGTTCGATGGAAGGTTTGAGGTATTGACTGTCCTTGATGTATCTGAATTTAAATAAACTTATTCTGCGTCAGCCAATAATGCAGAAGTTTTTTTCTTCTTTCTTTGTTTGGTATGAAAGGTATTATGAAGGCCGGCTTTCTGATCAACAAATGGCTTTATTACAATATCAGCGTGAAAACCTCCATTTTCTAAGCGAAGAGGTACGTGATGCTACATATACAACCGCTCTTTTTCATAGACGTTGCTAGTTTTTCTTTGACCTTTGCTATTTTAACAGATGCTATTGTATAATAGTTTTTCTTGTCTTTTGTTATGTGTGCTTTTCAAAGATTCTGTCCTTGCAAGAGAAATTAAGCAAATATGAACAATCTAATGATGGAAGCACACCTCAGGTGAGGGTTGGCTTTTGCTTTCTTTAAAACAATCAAATACCTTAATTCCTCATTGGTATAGTTAAATGTATAATGATTCTTGGTAGGTTGATCTCGCACATCTTCTAGCTGCTCGAGATCAAGAGCTGAGGACACTTTCAGCTGAGGTAATACTTGATTTTGAAGCTCCATCTCTCTCTATATAATGAAACAAAAAAAGTATAAATTTTAACTATGTGAATGTTGTTTTGCAGATGAATCAGCTTCAGTCTGAGCTACGGCTTGCTCGTTCTTTAATCGCAGAAAGAGATGCGGAGGTGAAGCGTGTCAGTAGTACCAACAATCAGGTTTCGCAAAAACCCGGTATTGTAGTGAAAATCCTTAAAAGACTTATTTAAAACTTCTAAGTTTGTTTGTGTGTGGTGTAGTATATTGAAGAAAACGAAAGGCTAAGAGCAATTTTGAGTGAATGGAGCATGAGAGCAGCAAATGTAAAGATCTTAAAAGAAACAACCTTTTGGTCTATTGTAGTGTACAAATTTGATATCTGAATCTGTTTTTTGTTTCTGATATCAGCTTGAGAGAGCTTTAGAAGTGGAGCGGATGTCGAACGCGGAACTGCAGAAGGAAGTAGCAGGCGAGCGTAGGAAACAGATGCATGGGACAACAACAACATCTGAGCAACCTTAATTGTAAAATGTGAATCAAAGCTAGGTCTTAACATGTCTCAGTAGTTTGATGATGTAACTAAAAAGATCATGGAGTCTTTATATACTGAAAAAGAAGTTTGTATATGCTTTTCTTTGTTCATTTATCTTTCCAATGAGCTTTGTTTTGGTTAGTCCTGAACGAAAAACCCCGACACGAATGCGCCGAACCAAAACCGAACCAAAATTAGAGGAATTGAAAACGAACCAAAATTGACTAAAAACCGAATGAATTTTATACTCAAGATCCGAAAATATCTGAAACTGAATCATACCGAACGAAAACTGAAATGAGAACCTAATGAATATCCGAAATATCTAAAATATAATTATATACTTATTTCAGATCGAAAAACTTTAAAATTACCGAAAAATAATACATGGTTAATTAGCTCGTTAACTAGATTCGTCAATAATAAAACGACGACGTTTTAACCTAACTAAAACCCCCAAAATTGAAAATCAATTCTCATAACCCTAAAACTTCAAAACTTCCTCTCTATTTTTCATAATTTGTCCTCAATTACTTCAATTTTTTCTCGATTTCTCTCGATTTGATAAAAGTGTGTTTTGTGTGATAGAAAGAAATCGATAAAAAAACAAAGTAATGGAAGACAAATCGTGAGAAATGGAGATGAGCATTTATGGGACCTTTGTCGAGGTTGTTATCTTAACTGTCTCCTCTGTTCCACCTGGTGCCTGGAATACGCATAGTCACCTGGTGCCTGGAGTACGCATAGTCGCTTGTTCTAGCATAGTCACATGTTGTCTTAGTGACTATGCTAGAACAAAATTATTGACTAATGAAATTGAAGCCAAAAAACATCACTTTTACTTTGGAGAAAGTATGAACCTACTCATGTTTCCAAATCAACCAAGCAGCTCCAAGGTAATTTTAATATTTTAATAGAGGTAAAAAGTCTATCCAAAATAAACCATGGTGGTGAGAAAAAATAAAAAATAATAAAAAATAATAATATTCGATATCTTCTCTTTATATATAGATATATATATATATATAGTTCATTTGATTTTGTTAGGGATAAAGAAATATGGAGAGAATTAGCCATACCTCGACTAATATTGCTCTACTAAGTTGTTATGATGTATATAGCATAGAAAGAGAATTCATTATTCTTACTTTATAGAAAACAAAATAGAAAATCAGATTATGATGCAACAAAATAAAATAAAAATGCTTCAATACAATACATTGATACACACAACAACTTGACATACATTGAAAGATCAAACTCATAACCAAAAGACTCTTAACGTTTTCCGCACGTAACCAGAAAAACTAGCCATTCTGGTTTGTACGAAGCAATGACTTGTGCTATTGCCAATCCAAGTAACATTCCAAGCCCATACCCTATTGCCACGCCTTTCCAGTTCAACACTTGTTCCTCTTCTTCATCATCTTCTTCTTCTTCTTCTTCTTCTTTAGGCTGATGTGTTAATGGTGCATTAGTCCCAAAGCAACTTTCTTCAAGAGGAAAACCGCAAAGCCCTGCATTTCCTCCAAATGACGATTTCGGTTGCCCAGTTATCTGTGTTCCTTGTGGTATTTCACCAATGAGTTGGTTGTGAGAAACGTTCAAGTACGCCAAGAATGAGAGAGTCCCTAGTCCATTAGGAATAGTACCTGAGAGTTGGTTACTTGATAGGTCTAGTGACTCGAGCTTCATAGGATTGGCCAAAGATAGAGGAATATGGCCTGTGAAGGCGTTGTTCGATAAGTTGAGTGCGATTAGTGCCTTCAAGAAACCGATAGATTCAGGAATTTCTCCTTCAAGTCTATTTCCGGAAAAATCAATGGTGGCCGAGGATGTAAGGACCCTTTTTTGCTTCATAGACAGACCTTTATATTGTAAATCTATTGTTTCTAGATAGGTAAGATAATATACCTCGTAAATAACCTTTTCATATACCATATATAGGCCCAAATCTTCATTCATCGTGAGTGATGATGCTTTCCAATTGATAAAAAAATTTGCGGGCAAGCTTCCGGTGAATTTATTGTCAGCTATATCAAGTATCCGCAACTGTGGAAAGCCTAAAGGACCTTGATTCGGAGGAGATATAGGACCATAGAATTTGTTTGAACCGAGGATAAGCACTTGCAGTTCTGGTAAAGTCTTAAGGGAGAAAGGAAATGTATCTTTGATTTCGTTGTGTTCCACATTTAGGTACTGTAGTGTTGAGCAATTTAGAAGAGACCTTGGAAGCTTTCCGGTTAAATGATTGTAGCCAACGTCGAGTGACCGTAGCGATGCGTCGATGGAATAGTACATGTCTGGAATACGTCCTTCCAAGTTGTTCTTCCGGAGTTTCAAAATCGATAAGTTACTGAGACATGGAGGAATTGGACCTGTCAAGTTGTTGTAGTTTAGATTAAGTAACACAAGTGAGCTTCTCTTGCAAATTGAAAGAGGTATGTCGCCTTTGAATCTATTATTTTCCGCATTGAAGTAGTTGATAGATAGTGGTAGATGGGGAAGTGCTCCTTCAATACTGTTTGAATCCAAATTTAAGATTTGCACCGATGAGTTTACTAAAACTTCTAATGAACCTTGGAAGCCAGTGAAAAAGTTGTCATGAATGGACACTGCGTTAAGACGAGGAAGGCTCCATAACCACTCTGGTATTTTCCCACTAATTCTATTGTGGGATACGGTAATATACTCCAAATTACGAAGTGTCTTTATGATGTTTGGGAAATCACTGATGTTGCAGTATTTCAAACGTAACGCTTCCAGGGTCGTTGGGATGTATGAATCCGAACTTAAACTAGCCTGAGATATCCAAACACCAGAAAGATCTAGGACCAACAAAGATTTGAAAGAGGAGAAGAGAATTAAGTCGATTGGGTAGCTTGTTTTTAGGAAAGAAAGGTCGAGTTTTTTGAGATTTGAGGATGAAGAGGAGTTAGGAACTTCAATAGAACCATTGAGATTGTTAAAACCTAAATAAAGATATGATAAGAAAGGCATAGTGAAGAGAGAAGAAGGGATTGTTCCAGAGAAGTGATTACCATAAAAATTTAGCATGGAGAGCTTGGTTAAGTTTTGAACAAGTGGAAGAAAACTAGTGAAGTCGTTAAAGGCAAGGCGCAATTTGGTTAACTGGGTTAGGTTATTAATTGTGGGAGGAACTTGACCGAAGAAGCTATTAGAGGCAACAGACAAATACTCTAGTTTGTTGAGATTGCCAAATTCATAAGGGAGTGAAGAAGGGTTGAATTTGTTGTGTGAGAGAGAAAGGTAACGAAGCTGATGAAACTGGAAGCGGCTACTATTGGATTTAAGAGTTCCACTGAGACAGGCACTGAGTCGTATCTTCGTGACCGCGCCAGTGGAGTTATCGCACCACACCCCATTGAAAGAGCCAGTATGGTTGCAAGAATGAGTATCAAACTCGTTCTTGAACTGCGTAAAGGCTTGAATCTGGTTAGGACCACAAGCAACAAGATCGGCAATAAGGTCACCAAAAGTGAAGAAGCAAGAGAGTAAGAGCAGCAGCAAGAGAATATTCAAACGTATAAGCGATTTAGACATGATGTAGAACTTTGTAAGAAGGATTTAGAGTATTGGTAACGAAATGTGAGAGGGGAGATTGGTATAAATAAAGATAGGATGTAGTTT
Source organism: Capsella bursa-pastoris (assembly GCA_036452645.1). Lineage (NCBI taxonomy): Eukaryota > Viridiplantae > Streptophyta > Magnoliopsida > Brassicales > Brassicaceae > Capsella > Capsella bursa-pastoris. The sequence continues at coordinate 9,610,293 of CP144185.1, forward strand.
TTTCCATAGTAGAGACTTAACTAGAAGAAGTTAGAGCTAAGTGAAGTTGTAATCATATCCATGCATGCATGATCCACGTTTGATGACTTTTTTCTTTCTAATGTATATATAGTTTTAGATTGAAACCACATTAGTTTGAAATTCTCACATATATGTCCAAAACCAGTGGGTCATATTAATTATTTATAAGAGCAAAAATATATAAATAAATATAATAAATAGGTCGTGTAACGTGAGAAAGGGAGAGAGATTGGATTAATTTGGGTCAAAACTAGCGATCAATGCGGGGCTAAATAGTAACCGATGAATTGTCGCTGAACTGAATTGCTGAATTTGCTAAAAATATCTGTGATTTTTTTTTGCTGAATCTAGCTGAATAATTTTAGGGATAATTTTGAAAATATATGTTTTTAAATACCACTTTTTAAAAATATTTTTTTCAAAATTTTTCATAAACCCTACAAAAAATGTTGAAATTTATCCAAATATGTGTGTAAACTTATAAATATACACATAAATTATCTTATATGTGTATAAAACTTTATATATTTTTCATGTATACCATATAATAACCTTTAAAATTATTATTTAGATCGAATTTCTAAGTAGTAAATTATTTAGATCGAATATCCCAGTAATAGTTATTATCTAGAACTACTTTATAAACCATATAAATTTTTATAATTTTTTTGTTTGTTTGGATTGAAAGTATTAAAGGAGATTTGGTTCTTCAATGAAACTTAAATCTGGGTATAAAATTTTGTTTTCTTCTCTTAATTTGTTCAATGCTAAATTCTTACTTTGAAACTCTAAATGTTGTTGTCCTATGCACTTTTCTTTTTTAAATAAGTTAAATTTATAAATTAAAAATCAAAGAACTAAAATAGAAGTTAAAATAAAATATTTGATAAAATATACTTAAATTATTATTTTTAGTGTAAAAAATAGAGCCAAGTATTGAAAATCAAAACTCCGGTTTAGTGGCTTCTTCAAATCTCCGGTTCTCTTAACCGGTACGAAATCAAAACCAGAACCAGAACAGTTCAAAAACAAAAAACCCCAAATCCCATTTTTTGATTGTTGGGATAAAGTTGAGCGGTGGATTTTGTATGGAGCCGCCGAATTCGAGACCGGAGGAGCCTCCGTCATGGGAGGACCTTTACAAAATCAATCTAATGCCGTCGGAGCTATTCCTCAAGTTCCGCAAAGAGCTTCAAGGCCTTCGCGTTGGCGTCAATCTAGAGGTCCTCTCTCATTAAAATTGAGTATGAAGTTGTAAAGTTTGAATCTTTATGGATAATGGATTTGAGTGTTGACTTAGTATTCGTTTTATTAGGGATTGTTACAGCTATTGATGTGTTTACATATGTATTCAAAGAGACCTATTCTGTGCTGTTGATTGAGCTATGTGATGTCTTTTTTTGTCTGTGCTGTTATATATAAAGTACCCACGAATGATAAACCCAAAAAGATTGTCTTGAAGTTGTAAAGTTTGGAACTTTATGGATTTGAGTGTGGAGCTAACTAAGTACTCAGTGTATTGGAGATGATTCATCTATTGATGCATTCTCGCATATGTTCTTTTGTTGTTTGAGCCATGAGATGTGTGAACATTGTCTTTACTTGAATGTTCCTGTTATGTAACGAACCAAAAAATGATTCAACGCAAAGATTGTCTTAAAGTTGTAAAGTTTGGAACGTTATGGAGTTGAGTGTGGAGCTAAGTACTCGGTTTATTGGGATGGTTCATCTATTGATGCATTGTCACATATGTTCTTGTGTTGTTTAAGCTATGAGATGTGTGAACATTGTCTTTACTTGAATTTTCCTGTTATGATTACAACAAGGCTTGTTTTGAAGTTGTGAAGTTTTGACATTGATGGATTGTGGATTTGAGTGTCGAGCTAAGTATTTGCTTTATTAGGGATAGTTCATCATTGTCTTGTTTTTGAATTTACCAGTTATGTAACGAACCCACAGATGATTAAAACGCAAAACTTGTTTTGAAGTTGTGAAGTTTGAAACTTTGTGAATTGTGGATTTGAGTGTGGAGCTAAGTATTCATTTTGTTAGGGATAGTTCATTTGATCGACTCACATATGTTCTGTGCTGTTTGAATCATGAGATGTGTCATCATTTTTTTGATGCAGTTATACAACGAACCCACAAATGATTACCATGCAAAGCTTGTTTTGAAGCCTCTATGTCCAGAGAGGAAGTGGAAGTTTATATATGAGCCACTACACCAAGAAGTTCGCGTTTTATCAAAGAAGATTCCTGTAACCAGATTCCTAAACCTTCAGGTTTTTTTCTGTTGTTGTGTATGCCTGTAGCTTGTGTCTCTATTTGAAAGCTTTTTATACATATGCTGTAATCTTATCAAATGCAGGTTGGTGTTGGACATAACTTTCAAATGAATGCAATTGGTTGGAAATGGAAGCTTACCTCATGTTTGGGTGGAGATGGTGTTTCACGGATTCGAAACAAAACTACGCTTGGTCTTAGTCCTGGTATCGATTTCCGGTTTGGATGGAGAGCTGATTTTGTACTCCCAGAAGTTACTGGGCAAGTCACAAAACTTCATGTCTCCAGTATTCAAAACAAACACTTTATACTTCTGTTTTGGTCACAATACTTAGCTGATGATTGAAACAGGGCCCTTGGTACTGAGGAACCGTTATTTAACATGAGCTCCGGGCGTTTAGAGGCATCGCTTGACAGAGTAGAGGCCATTATAACTCATTCAGATTATCTATAAACCATTCGGTAAGTGTGGGTCTTCCTATGTGGTTTCTTTCAAACTAGTCACTCAATCTAATACATTGTTAGTGTAACGCTTTGTTTCTTGTTACATTCAGGTACTCTTCGTTGTGGGAATGCTTGAAAGAACATACATTGCGAAAACAAGGACGAGATCAGAAGGCAAACATGTGAAAGCACTATGGTCTTCACAACCAAAACATAAGAATATATCCATAAGATTTTGCTTTAGAGATAAGCTGAAAGCACAAGCACTTGTGGGTAGTTTCATGCTATTAATATGATTTGGTAAGCAATCACAAGTTTGATGGACGTTCATGCAAGAAATGTAGAATCATTGGATCGTTGATACAAGTTAGTGTTTGCAGGCTTGTACATGGTTCCGAAATAATCAAATGTATTTTACTTCGAATCAAATTGCAATGATAGTAATGTAAATTAGATGTTTGCTAAGTTGGTTGTTGAAAAAAGTGAACTTAAGGGGATGTAATAGAATGGTAAATTACAGTGTTCGTGTATATGTATTACGTGCAAGAGCATTGACCAAAACAAGTTTGACATATCTATCTTCTTATTATTAAAAGAGGAGTACAAAATTGAAAATCTTCAAACTTTTGTCAAAATTTTTCAAAATTGCCATTCAATTTGAGTTGAAGGAGCAGCTTAATTGAAATTAAAAAGGGTAAAATTGTCTTAAATAATTCAAAATCATTGATCTGACCTGTTTAGGCTAGGGTCCGCGCGTTTAACCTTTAATCCACCCGTTACTATGTGAATCACATTATATTAAATGGGTCTAACGGTTGATGACTGGTTTCATGTTTGTTGAGCTATTCCAAATATTAGTGGATTTGTTTGTGTTGGATCTTTCTATTATTATTATTATTATTGAAATTTCTAAAAATAATCTGATTGGTTAAGGGGCTGACGTTGAGGTCAAGGAGGAGGAAGAAAGGAGAGAAGAAAACGATGAGTATGGTGACCTTTTTTTTTTCTTTATTGTATCTAGATTTTTTTTAAAACAATATTATATCTAGATTCTTATTATTTATAACAATAATAATAATAATAGAAAGCTAGATCCATAATCATAAATATTATGATACACATAATTAATAGTTACTCCAAAAAAATATTTCTATGCTTAAATAACAAGTATTATGATTTATATTTTATAAATAACTTAAAAATATATATAAATGTTGAAATATTACAATTTATATTTATATATTTAACAAATTTAGACGGATTGTATATTTTTCTGTTTTTAAAAGAGTTGTGTAAACAAACTTTGAATATTTTGCTTAGTCTGATCTGGATCAAACGATGAACATCTTTATAAACGGGTTATATACTTTTGTTAATTTTCTTTTTGAGTCAATATAATTATTTCATTGACTGTTTAAAATGTGTAATCGCAATACCCAATTACTAAATTACATATGAATTACGGTTTAATAAAAGAACATAAATTAAATTTTCTACTTTAAATAATAATAAAACTGTTATATATATATATCTTCTGGAAGTATGTCGCAGATTAAAAACAATGTTCAAATCTGCCTACAAAACTATGTAAAAGACATAATGAACATCATCAAGTTCTAACGGTAATTCTCAACCTCTAAATTAATAATTCAAAACATTTGGTATCGTTAGAACTAAACCTCCTGCTTTCGCAAACTTTGACACATGCAACTGCAATACTCTGTTTAAATTAATCAGATTATATATTACTATCATAAAGGCATATTTTTATAACAAAGTAATATTTTGGATGAAACATCGTAAATTAACTTCTATTAATATAAAAGATTTAAATTACAAATATTGTCCCGCGGTATACCGCGGGTTCAAACCTAGTTATTATCATTTTTTACCTACATTTTGGAAACTAACATTTTATTTTGTATTATTTGCATAATTAAATCTTTACTATTTGAATAAATAACAAAAATTTAAGGTAAATTTTGTAATCAAATCATAATAAAATTACAAAATTGGAAATTAATATTTATTAAATTTTACAAAATTTCCTAAAATCTCTCCCTAATAAATAAAATATTTCTCCAATATCTCTATATGATCTTATTTGTTTTCAAATTTATATTATTATATGTATAATAAAAATATAATTTCTTTTTTTTTTGCATATGTTGCAATTTTAATTTTTGAAAACGGACTATATTACTCAAACGATACAAAAAATGTATGTACTAAAATATTATTGATAATTGTGTAGCACATGTCATGTGATGGAGTATAACCACCAAGGAAGGGTGTCAATCGACACTAGTAATTTTTGGTTCGACGGTTTAAATTTTAAATAGTCGGTTCAATTGGGATTGGTTTAGGGAAAACCTAAGGCGACTTAAAGGTTAAACGGTGCGCCGTTTTCCTCATTCTAGAGTCTTTTGTCGCTTTGTGAGTTTGAGAGAAAGCAGAGAGTGAGTTTGATCTTTTTGGTGCCTTTGAGTGAGTTTTTGGAGAGATCAAAGCTTGTTCTTGGTGGTTGAAGGTTAGTAAAGGCTAGATCTGTGGTGTTTGGTGTATGTGGAGGTTGTTTCACCCTTGCTAGTACTTGTTCGTTGCTGTTCTTTCTTGTTTAAGAGGTGAGTGCATGACCAAGGCTTATCTAAGCACTTTTGATCATTGTTTTGGGTGTTTGGATGATTGTTGGATTGATTTCTTTATTTTTTTGGCGGTTTATGTGATGATTGGTCCCTGTGAAACCCCTTGGAGACTCGCTCATACCATGTGGTGATTTGGAGAGGAGATCTAGTGAGAAAACGCAGTTGGAGCGTCTGTGTCGGTGTCGATCGACACCAGTGGTGGGTGTCGCTCGACACCAATGTTTTGTTCCGCGAGGATAGCTACGACTCGCGAATGGAGTGTCAAGCCCGGTGTCGACTGCGAGTGTCGACGGCGAGTGTCGATCGACACCAGTGGTGGGTGTCGATTGACACCGATCGTAGCCAGCAATGCTGGATGTTATTTTATTCGTTGTTTGGTTCATATTCCTTGATGATGATTGATTTTGCTTGTGTGTATAGCCGGTAGCGGGATGATTGCCTCACTAAGTATTTATGAAATACTTATGCATCTCTTTTCTGTGATACAGGTAAAGGAAAAGTGTGTTCCGTGGAATCATGGCGAGGAGAGGAGGATGATCTAGGCGCTCATTGGTGTTTTAGATTATTGTTGGAATTGTTAGGGTGTTAGAACGGAATTTAGAAGCATGTTAGGGTGTTTAGGTTTATGGAATAATGTTTTGCCGAACTTGCTGGTTTAATGGAATTGTTTTAATGAATTTCTGGTTAAGTCTTCTGCTGGTTATGTTTTGTTCGGTTTAATTGATTTGAATGTTAGTTAAGTTTTCTCTGTTTAATTGATTTGAATTGATTAGGGCTGGTTTAGCTGGTTTACAATTAATTGAGTTAATCCGGTCTGCATGTTTTAAAAAAAGGAAAAAAACGGGATGGGTTCTTTCATGGAGCGGGTTATAATTTACAAAATTATGATTATAGATGTTTTTACGGGTTGTTTACTATAGTATAACTAACAAAATATTTTAATCTAAAATTAGATTATTTAAAAGAAAATTGGTATGCCAACATCATTTCATTATTTTGAATATTAGACTTATTTAGTTAAGTTGATCAAATTAAGATTATGTAAAAAAAATTGTCATGCAATATTCCATGGGTTAAATCATAAAATTAAAATCAATATATTTGCTCAAAAAAACAATCAATATACAATAAAATCTTATATACCAAACAAAAATAATAAAATATATTTTACAACATCGTCCCGCGGTGTACCGCGGGTTAAAATCTAGTATATATATATTTTTATTTGACTATATTTATTTATAGCTAGGTTCTAGGGTATCTATATATATATGTATATATATATATGTTACTTATTTAAGTTTAGCTTTTCTCTCTTCTCATGATGCCACCTAAGCATCCACCTAAGCCATATTTTTGCTTTTACATTAAATAAATTTTAAAAAGTCATTTAGTGCATATTTATGTTACTTATTTAATTAATAAAAGTTTATATAAATAAAAATAAATTATGTAAAATAAATAAAATTTTAAAATAAAAAAAAACAATACTTGATTTTTTTATTAGTGGTAATAATATAATTCAACTTTCAATTTAAATTGATCATAGTTTAAAATTTTAAATGCGTTACTGAGTTTTAGAATATAAATAAATTTTAAATGAGAAATTGATACCAAAAACCTTTTTATGATACCCTCTTTTAAAAATACCCTCTTTTTGTCATTTTCATTTTTGTCCTCTCTTAAATTATAATGGCCATTTTACCCCTAGTTAAGAATATTTCTTCCTTTGGGAAGGAATATTTCTTCCAAAATTTTTTCCCCAAAAATTTCCCGCCAAAAAAAATTATGAGAAAATTTTTCCCGCCAAAAAAATTTCTGAGAAAAATTTTCCCGCCAAAAAAATTTCCGGAAAATTTTTCCCTCAAAAAAAAAAAACACTTTTACAAAATCTTCCCGCCAAAATTTTAAAGGGTTTACAAGATTTTTTAAAGGGTCCTTTAAAGGGTTTACAAGAGTTTTTAAAGGGATTTACAAGAGTTTTTTAAATGGTTTTTATAAGATTTGTAATGGTTTTTAAAGGGATTTAGAAGCTTACAAATGTTTTAAAGGGTTTTTAAATGATTTACAATGGTTTTTAAAGTTTTTATAAGTTTATAACAGTTTTAAAAGGATTTACAAGGATTTTTAAAAGGATTTACAAGTGTTTTTAAAAAGATTTACAAGTGTTTTTAAAAGGATTTACAAGTGTATTTAAAGGCATACAAAGATTTAAAAATAGTTTTAAAGGATTTACAAGGGGTTTAAAAGGTTTTAGAAGTTTACAAAGATTTTTCAAGGGTTTACAAAAGTTTTTCAATGTATTACAAGTTCTTTAAAAAGGTTTTTAAGGATTTACAAGGGGTTTTAAAGGGTTTTAAAAGTTTATAAAAGTTTTTGTTAAATGATTTATCACGGTTATAAGAGGTTTATAGGGATTTACAAGTATTTATAAATGTTATAAAATGATTAACAATGATTTTAAAAGGTTTACTCAAGTTTTGAAAGGTTTTGGATGACTTTTAAAAGATTTACAAGGTTTTTTAAAGATTTTTTTAAGGGATTTAAAAATATTTACAAGGTTTTTAAAAAGATTTTTTAAGGAATTGCGGAAAATTTATGGCGGGAAAATTTATGGTCAGAAATTTTTTGGCTGGAAAATTTGGAGGGAAATTTTTCGGAAGGTATATTCTTTTTGTTGAAAGGAATATTCTTTTTGTTAGAAAAAATATTATTTTTGTTGGAAAAAATGTTCTTTTTCTCTTCATGGGTTATAATAAAGAAGGGTAATTTAGTCTTTTTGTACATTGAAGAGGGTATTTTTGAAAATGGACACCTAAAGAGGATACTTGTAGAAAAGGGTATCGTAAAATGGTTAGTTGTGCAAATCCCCCACCTAAAGAGGGCGTTCCCCAAATTTTTCTTAATGTCAATAAGATGGAGTCATATTCTTGACATATTTATGTTTCAATTAATTTATTATCCCATGAAATTACATAAACCAATTGAATCAAAAATAACTTTGTTGTTAATTCTTTATATTTTTAAATGGTTAGAAATAAAAATAATATATTCAAAATTAACAATCTTAAAAATTAGTTGAAATTAGAAATGTTTAATTTTTCTGACATGTGGCATACTTTTCTAAGCATAATTTTTATTTTTCTCCTTCCTTAAAAAGAAATGATATATCTCTTTTTTTTTTAAATGATATAATAGTTTGTTATCAATTTTTTGTGGTATCTTTGAAAAACTTTGTTTGAAAATTAACTTATCATAAAATAGTTTGTTGTTAGAAAAAATTATATATTATGTCATGTATAGTATCCAATCTTCTATCCACTGCTATTTTATTTTTTGTCTTCTCCCGCCTGCCACAAGGGTTATAAAAAAGACATTTATGTCCTCTCATCAATGAAATCTCTAAAACCTAAATTTTCTCTTTTTCAATAATTATCTATTTTTCTTCTTCATCTTCTTTTTCTTCTTCCAACAACAAGGTATTCCGGCGGACTAGATCTAGCGGACAAATTCCGGCGGACCAGATCCAGGAGATGAAATCCGGCGGACCAGATCCAACTTACTACTTCTGACGGATCAGATCCAGCGAACTAATTCCGGCAGACCAGATCCATCGGACTCATTCCGGCGGACCAGTTCCAACAGACCAGAACTTCGGCGGACCAGTTCCAACAGACCAGAACTTCAGCGGACGAGTTTCGACCAGAATTCCGGCGGACGAGTTCCGGTAGACCATAGTCAGTTTTGGTGAAATATAACCAATTCTCGCATACCAAATTCGACGGACCAGTTCTGACAGACCAGATAGACGAGTTCCAATAGACCAGATTTGGCAGACCAGTTCCGACGAACTATAACCAGTTCCAACAGACCAGTTCCGGCGGACCAGATAGACCAGTTACGATGGACAAGATAAACCATTTCCGGCGGACAAAAACTAGTTATGATAGATTTGTTCCGGCTGACAGTTCTAGTGGATCTGTTTCGACGGACCAGATGATAAAACAAGTGATGCATTTATAGTGGACAAGATTCATTTTTCTATAGATGAACAACATTCGACGAACCAATTTTGGTGGACTAGATTCGAATTCGAATTAGTTATGGTGGATCAGATCTAGTGGACCAGATCTTGTGGACAAAATCTCTTTTTTATTTTGATTTTGTTTATCGTTTTTTTGTCTTTTTCTGTGAGGGCAAAATCGTTAATTCGCGACTGTACACAGTAATATTATGGCATGTTTTGAAAAGAGTTAAGGAAAGTGACAGTTTTACAATTTTGAGTTTTGAAAGTGGCATAGCCCACAAAATTCCCAATTCTTGCACTTTTTGACTACTTATCATATTTTCCCAAAAAAGCACATATTTTATAAAATATTGTTTTATTTAAGTACTCAAACACAAAACTAAATCTAATTGAATTTGATGTACCTAAACGGTCATATTAGAAAGGTAATTGTGTCAGAAAATTAATTGAGATATATCTATTGTTGAAAAATATAAAGGAAATATAAAAACCTATATCTTTAGATCTTATGAGTGGCTACGTTATAGATGTAAATTAATAAATTAGAAAGGTAATTATGTTATTAAATGAATGGACGTAGCCACTCATAAACATATTCAGACAAAAATTCAAAATCAATTGTTGAAGAATAAAAGGAAATATTAACTTCATTTTATGCGTTTTATCTTCCCTTCCATTTACAGAAATTGATATGTTGGTGAGTTTTATCTTTTAAAATTAAAATAACATAATAAATAAATACAAAAAGTACCAGTATCATAGATTTTGAATTTGTGGTAGATTTTGAAAATTTTAAAATCACATAATTATCATAACGTATTGTGGACTCAAGAAAAAATTCAAATTTTGATGTTGAGTTAAAGTAAAGATAAAGTTGTAGAGAATTTCACATAGAGAAAAATATTTTATTTTTTAGAGTCTAAAATGTATTCTATGATTCTTTTTCCAAAGCTTTGATATATGACTCATGGCTATGATCAAGACTTATATGATGATTCGTTAGATCTTTATAATCTCAAAATTATTATCAAAATTTAGTAAAATAAAACAAGATATGAAATCATCATAAATGAAAAAAAAAAAAATCTATCAATATCAATCTCTGTCAATCAAAAGTTTTAAAACTAAATCAAATCATCTATCAAAAAAAAGAAAAGGAAAAAATCAGACTTACCTCAATTAAAACTACGAATCCTTTGTCCTTTCCAAAACAAACTTCTCTACCTCTTTGATCTTATTGTTGCTAGCTTCGTAGTATCTCACTCTCTTCATCGTTTGATTCCATGATAGGTTGAGTGAGTAGGAAGTTACTATCGGGCTCTAGGATTTCTGATAAAACCCAGAGAAAACCCAATTATTTTAATTTTAAAAGTATAACTGCAAGAATATGCATTAATATCTAGATGTGTTAATTTATAACTGGTAATATTTATAAATCATTTTCATTTCTCAACCGTTTCATTTTAAATGCATGATTTTTCATTTCATAATCAGTTATATAAAACGTATTTGGATGTGCTTTTTAATTTTAATTTATTTATTACCTATAAGCAATAAGTAAGTGCATGATAAGTGACGGAAAAATGCATGATAAGTATATAATTTAAAAAGCGTAGTTAGAAAATACAAGAGATAAAACATCCATTGCATGATAGAACATATAACTTGCATCAACTTGCATCATATGTATCTGAGCATGCGGCTCATCATCACTGTGAGAAGAGCTTATCGAGAACAATTGTACGTATGGCCCAACAATCTCAACCTTCTTGGACCTATAGGCCTCTTTGGTACAAGAGCTTCAGTAAGTATTAAGAATTCTTCTTCTTCGTTCATGCTTTATGTGTCCCACTGTTCTCATTTAATCTATGAGCTATTTCGTGTTTTTTAATCATCTATGCTCTATTCACTGTGATACTAGGGTGGTAAAAAAGACGCTAATGCTAGGTACATTCATACAATGCTCTCATCAATGACAAGATTACTTATCCCCAAGGATGATGATAAAAATTATGTCATACGAGACTGTTATCGGGAAAGAGAGACATCCAAAGTTGTAAGTAGTTTTTCTCATGTCTCAGTAATTTATACATTTTTTTCTTCAGACTGCAACTTGATATATGTTCTATTAATGATGAAGTTGGTGAAGTTTGTGATTTATATATATATTAGTAACTACATGTCCACCCACAATGCTTATGATCCTACTAGTGATATCCTTTCAATTGTTATGTGGACATTTTTTGGATGGTTAAGAGAATAGGCAAGGGTTGGTTTAAGCTAAATTGCTAGTTATGATATATATGAATCATGAATGGATGTTAATTTCTTAATTGTCCAACACTTTTTTTTTTCTTCACTTCCATCTCCAAATGCCACATTTAAAAACTCTATAAAATACAAAAAAATATATATAACAGTTACAAACCACTTTTCTTTTCTTAAAATCGTACCCAAAGAAAGACAAAAAAAAAGTATTGAACACGTGGATTAAGACAAAAACTAAAAAGAACATGTTGATAATTGTTTCTTAAAATATGTAACATGTTGATAATTGTTTCTTAAAATATGTAGGGATAAAAACATTATTTTCAATGCCTTTTTTGAACTTAAAAACCATGCATATTCAATAAAAAAACAACTTTAAAGTAAATTAAAAATAATATTAAAAATATAGAAAAAATCAATTTTTTTTAAAAGTTGTTTTCTTCTGCATGCATTAAGTATAAAGAAACTTAGAAGTTGTTACAATTAAAGAGGGTTGATTCAATCAGCAATTTTGTGTTGTAGTAACTTCCTTTTCAGTCTTTTATAAAACTTTTGATCTTATGCAGTTAATTTATAATGTTTCCCAAATATACATATTTTTATGATCATATCGATAAGATTTTAATTATAATTTTGCGTTAGTTCTCATTCTACTGTCACCAAACATGATAGATTTAATTTGTAGATATATACTCTCTTTCCATTAAATTGCACGTACCAAAAAAAAAGTGTAAACTATTAACAACATTATCTAAAACATGTAAAACATGATCAACATTTAGAAAACTTGTTTCAGTAAAATAAGTATATGAAAGAAACTTTAATTGTTCACACACTAGACCACAGTGGAGTCCAACTATCTTTGTTTATGCATGTGTCGGTGACTCGTACGTAGTCGCCACTTAGCATAATACGATTGTCTAATTAAGTCAAACAAAAGTTTTGGTATTAATCGAAATGAAAATATATATTATACTTTCTAACTATATTTTATGTGTACAATAAGAACAACTATTATTCTCTCTGCTTTTACTGTAATTGTATGTCTACATATGAGTATTGAATAATTTATGTATATACAAACCACTAAACAATTATTATATATTTCGATTTTAGTTTTGATGTCCTTCATATAATATGTTTTGGTGTTGTTAGAAATTAAGAGTAATTTACCTTTTTTGGCCAACAACATGCAATAGAATATCCGATTTTGTATTTAGATTGTGATTGGCGCAGGGCAATTAGCATAAACTTTTAAATCATAGTTTCATATGAAAAATCTCTATAGCCCCTTGAATTTTTGTGGTTGAACCTTAATATTCGTGGCTATAGAGATTTATTTACTATAGCCACGGAATTTTTGTGGTTATATAGAGTTTTTTATTATAGCCACAAAAATTTAATGACTACAGAAATGTTTTTTACTAGTATCAACCTATGTTTCTATTTAATTTTTCATTTTTCTTACTTTTTATATATACTTTTGTGTTGCAAAATTAAATGTTTTCTTAGTTCAAAGTGATTATTATATATTTACTTGATAATTTTTTTTATAATATAACTTAATTTGATGTTTTTGCAGATAATTTAACTACCTAATTTTGTAAAATCATATATCATTTGAGTTTCAAAATGTAATGAGAGGAACCATAAAGTTTATTATCTTCTTCGTCCTCCTTTATATATAGATTTTAACATATTTAATATTATATAAAAATGGATACACATTTCAATATTCATAACCAATCAAAGTTTTAATTTTTACTTGGTATTTTCTCCTTATATTTCTTTAGAAAAGTTCAAAACAAATTAAAACTACCCAACTTAAAACAAAAATTAAAAAAGAGGAAAGAAAAAGCAAGTTCCTAGCCGGCCGTTTTCAATATCTCTTGGCTTCTTCTAACTTTTAATTTATAACAATTTTGTCATTCTCTGAAATATGTAGCCATATTAAACTGAATAGTCCAAAACCTTTACAAATCACAAACCAAATCATCTCCTTACATGTCAATACATTTTGTTACCTCAACTCTTAGTTACTGTCCATTGAACCTTGAAATCTTTTGTTTTTGAGATTTACAAAAGTTTCTTTTCCTTCTTTAAATCATAATTTTATTTAGTTTCTTTCCCCTTATTGTGCTCTCAACCAACCACTCTGATCTTGATAACAAATCATACCGAAAGAAGAAAAGAATCTTGACAAAGTTTTGTAAGAGCTCATGGATCAAGAAGCTATAGAAATGAGTTCCAAAGAGATGATCAAGAAGAAAGACAAAGGAAAAGAAATTGTCACTTCTGATCATCAACACAAGGAAAAGGTCTCAATGATCTTAAGTGAGCAAGAAATAGAGTTTCTTCTACAAAGTGGTAACAAAGAAAACTTAGAAAAATCTAAGAAATATAATGCTGATGGAAAAGAAAAGAGTACTTCATCATCATCTTCTTCAAAGATCATTCCATGCATTTTCTACACATCAGATGAAAAGGCTCGGTTGCGGTGGTCAAGCGACCTTCATGATTGCTTTGTTAATGCTGTGGACAAACTTGGTGGACCGAACAGTTAGTAACATATATATCTCTTTGAATTCTTCATTTAGTCACTTATATTGATCTACTTTAGCTTTGCATGTTGTATGTTTTCATCATAAAATTATACTTTTCTTATGGTTTCTACATGTTTTCTTTGGATTTTATGAATACATTCATGCATGTTATCTATGATGAAATCAATCTTTATAGATTTGTGATCATCATTGATATGAGTTTTTGAGAAACAAAAATTAATGTAAGAGTTCATATATATATAGAAACTATTACTTGTTATCATTTGTTAATCCTAAGATATATTTTTAGGAGGATAAAGAAGATTAAAGCTACAATAATTTGGTGTGTTTTTGATTATATTCAATTAGCTTGCAAATACATATGTGTTTTGTTTTTCTTTTCATTTTTCTTTTTATTGTTCTTGGATAACGGTTATAAATAAAGTGTGATCTTATTTATCTTTAACCTTGGATTCATTTTCAATGGTCATAGAAGCTTTGATATTTTGTTTTCATGAAGTATTATTGATTCTAGAAAAGGTGACTTTAAGATTCATATAGATCATTCTTATATTTTTTTTAATAAATTTTTGTTAGTAAAACTTTATAGATGGTTATATGATTTCAAATATTTCAACATATGTTATTTTAATATATTTTTAGTTTAAATTAAACATTTTACTCCTAATTTTGTTGACATACAACTTTAAATGTTTGTTATTAACATTTTAGATATTAAGTCGTTAATCAAGATGTTACTTTTTTCGTTTTGCGAAAAATTTGGAATGTGTATAATTTATCCAACAGTTTACTTGCGGCGAATAGTTTATATGTATTCGCACATACTTATTTTGGAATTTTTCGTTACGCGATAGACATTTTGTCGCTTTTTATTGATATCATATTAACAATAGCATAACTTTACCACGCGTCATTGCATTCATAAATTTTTTGCGTATTGGTAAAAAGATAATTTTGGTTACACAAGAGATTTAAATTATGTATACTATCATTTATTCATTGGATCTAACTTACAAGTACTTGAATGGTTTACCCTTACACAAACACCATCAATACTTATAGCTAGGGCTAAAACATCCAAAACTGTTGTTGCATTATTGATGTGTTGATACATATATTTCTGTTATTGCAGAGGCAACGCCGAAGAGTGTAAAAGAAATGATGGAAGTTGAAGGAATTGCACTTCACCATGTAAAGAGTCATCTTCAGGTAAGTATTTGTATATTCTTATGTTTCTCATATGACTCGAAATTTAATTTTAATTTTCATGATGTATTTAATGTTTTAAGTCTTCTATGTTTTCAGAAATTTAGGCTTGGAAGGTGTAACATTCAGAATGGAACAAATCAGTATATTAGACGTATGTTCAGCTTCATTCCCTTAAATCTATCTTTTTCTTTTTTTTTTTTTTTTTCTGGTAATTTTCTAATTAAAAACTTATTTTGAAGTACTTTTTAAAGATAAATAATAAAAAAGAGTAGTGTGCTTATAATCCTACTATATTAATTGAGAAGTACAATAATGTAAATAACCTTATACTGTAAATTGTAAAAATTTACATTGAAATGCCATTAGAAAAATTTTAAAATGAAAACAAATACTAAGGGTAATGAATCAAAAAAATTAAATATATAAAATTGTAAGATAATTTATAATCTATAAATAAAATAATCAAACAAATATATAGTTTGTTTGGATAAACAAACACATATACAGATACATAAATATATTAAATAATAAAAATATATTATTATAAATTTGTATCAAATAAAAAGTTCAGCCCACGGTTTTACCTAGTAAAAATAAAAAAGGTAAATTTCTCAAAATACTACACTTTTAAGTTTTGTTTCAGAAAATACCATTATTAGTTTATTTTTCTGTCAACACCAGTATTAGTTTTATGCTGCAAAAGTTTTGTTTTCCAAAATTACCAAAACAAAAAAATTTTATCTTCTTTTTTTTTTTTAACGGTGAATGATTCGATTAAAGATAAGAAATAGTTCAATACAACAAGAAGTTATGATAAACCAAGGCAAAAAAATTTTTATCTTCAAGAGTTTTTTTTTAGTGTATTGATCACATATATAAAATAACTTATAAAATCAAATTTCCATTTAAACAAATATAGCAAAAAAAAATTAATGTTTTTTTTTAATCCAAATTAATGTTTTCTATCTTGTTTCTAAAGGTTTTAAAAGTGCTCGTGACGTTAAAACATGTGCTTCAATAAACCATCCTCGCCCACAAGTAAATATGTAAGAAAATAAATAGTATTTATGATAGTTTTTATAAAGTCATATTCATGTTATTAAAATTTTAAAAAACTAATCCATACTTATTACGAGAGTTTTGAAAATATTGAGTAGAAAACCTAGACTTATGGGAGCTGTAAAACCGAAGCCAAAGAAAGAAAAAGAAGTCCAAGGATCACTCTACATGCTTATTGAGGTAAACTTAATTATTATCTTTATTTTCTACTAATTAATACATCTTTGTGTGATATATATATAACGTTTTTAAAAATATTTGTTGTAGAACGATCTACGTTTACAAAGATATCGCAGAGCACAAAGAATACAAAAGGCCTTTGCTATAGAAACTCAACATTTTAAGGCAAGTATGGTTCAAACCTCACCTAGTCAACAACACAACAACTATGTTTCTTCGACATCAACTTCTATATCACAAGAACCATCTTCACATACACAAGAGCAATGGTTTATACCATTTTCATACCATTTCCCCTATGGAGCGACAAATCCATTTGCAATGAACTACTCACAAAACATCACTTCTGTCGAAGATTTTTGCAATGACGGTATGGCTTGTCTTTCATTGAATGAGTTTAATCAAAACATGACTAGCAATGCATTTTCGATGTACGAGCCATCGATGTATCCAACTCAAGGAAATCTACAGTTCAACGAGTACAATATGGCTCAAGGTTTTACCAATCCATATATGTGTACTATTGAGTCACAATCTATGCCGCCTTGCTTCTCTACTGTCACAACTCCACAACAGCTTCAACTCAACGATGGTTATGTCATTCAAGACTCATATGACAATGCAACTTCACTATCTGCCACAGTACCACCAATAGCTGTTCCTCCTCATCAGGTAAATAACAATTTTATCGTAAATATACGATATTTTTTTTCCCTTGAGCTAGCTTTTGGGATTTTGGGATTAGTTAGGCCATATTCCTAATATGATATTAGAGCCCATCTTTAAGTCCAACAAACAATTTCCAAAAAAAATGGTTTCACACCTACATGTCCTATATAGTTAAGTGGCATGTCTTGTTGTGGCATTTCCGAAATGTTGAGTTCGGACGGTTTCCATGTTGGACCGTTTCTCATCACATCTCTAAAGGGGATATTAGAGTCCAAAAGTCTCACATCGGTAAGGACAATGATCTTTGGACAATATATAAAAGATGTGACAATTTTTCTTCCTAAAGCTAGTTTTTGAGATTAGTTAGACCACATTCCTAATAATATCAAATCACATATTCGTAGATTATTATGCTGATTTATTTTCTTTTCATCAGGAAACTTTGAACAATGCATTTATATTCTCAAAGTCACCAGAGTCAATACAAGGATATGTTCCACAGTATACGTACAGTTCATATCCTCCATACAATACTCTTGAAGTGGTTAAAGCCCAACTCAATGCATTACATAGCTCAAGCACTAGCCAAACTCATGAAACACTTGCTCGTCATGAAACCAACTTATCGAGTTCTGTCACAAGGGATGAGGTAGATGACCCAGTGGATAAGTATATTGATTGGGCTAAAGTTGAAGAAAGGGATATTGAACTTGATCCAGTTGAGGTCCTCGAGGCTTTAGGTTTTGGAGTAAGTCCTTAACCTTACTTAATATGTAATGTAAATATTATTTGGTACGTTGTGTAATTATATTATATAGAACTTAGTATGTTTGTATTGTATTCGTACGTAGTCTTAGCTTAGTATTGTGCTATTCTGTATAGAACATCGTATGTTTGTATTCGTATATATATATATAGTCTCAGCTTGGTTGAATGATATTAATATATTGTAGCCTCTAGAGTAACTATTCATCATGAAAATAAAAGAAAAATAATCAAGCGTGGTGGCACAATTATTTTCATGCTATAAAATTACAAGAATAATAATAATAATGATATAATATTGTATATTTAGAAATTACTAGAAATGTTTGTAACACACAAACGCGTTAGTCCTTACTAATTCCAATTAACGTGGTCGACTTATTTCTTTTTTCTCTCTCTAAAAACTTTTTCAGAGAGAAAGATTTCGATCGGGATTTTGGCCGTACATGCCGTGCCGGTTGATCGGTATTCACCACACTGAATGGGAAAACACTTTGATCTTAGTTTCTTCTTCTAGTCATTGCATCACTTAACACTCTTGAATCATGAGCTGAACCCTCCCATCCACTCAGAACATAGATAAACTCCAGATCAAAGTTGCATACAGCTAAAACATTTTGGGAAATTGTTCCTTTTCTATTGCGATAGCTTGCTCCCTCACGTCCAACTACGGTTGCTGGTATATGTGTACCATCTATTGCTCCAATACAATTCTGTAATAAATGCAAACAAATAATTAGTCCAATTTTGAAGAAACAACTAATAAAATCAAATTGAACAAGGATTAAAATAATGCACCTTAAAATATGGATAAAAGCGTGTACTTTCTCTTATCTTCATTGGCACTAAACCATCAGGTTTCACCATCTGACTTGGAGCTATTATAAGCAACGCTTTTAAAATTTTATTAAAGCTTATGCTCACTGCAAACTTGGACCTATTAAATGTGTCTTTTATGTAGCAATATCTTGCATTTTGGCCAACTGTGAGCATGAAGATAGCAAGCATCTCTTCCACAGATATATGTTTTGTGTTTTGTAAACCAGTTTTGTCTCTGATGATCTGAGATAGCTTCAAAAACTGTTCTGGAAACATACGATACAACACACGAAAGTCTTGTGGATTTTCTTTTAATACCTTTTGTATATATTGTTCTCCGAGCTGTGTGATCGGTCGACGTATCGGACGTTCTATATAATCACCACCAAATCGTGTGTTATAAATTTGAGCTCCTACCATCATCATCACCACCATTAGAGAGATGCTCGTATCAAAATCATCATCTTCCATTCTTGTGTGTTCTTCCTCTTCATGAACATTATGATCCATCAAAGAAAGTAACCTATTAAAAGAAATGACTAATTACGACCATGTGTTTTTCATAATACTTGGATGCAACGAAACTAACAACAAGAATTCAAGAACTAATAAAGATTTAAAAAGAAAATAATTAATCTTTTAAAGGAACTTACAACACTTATTGGGTGATGTGGGCTTCTTCTCTTTTATTGTTTTGATAAGAGAAATGTTCTTTTGGTCGAGAATGATCCAGGAACTCTATCTTTGCTTAAATGTGTCTTTTATAATACTGAAATTGGATGAGTACTGAAATTTTAAATTTTATAATACGAATATGTAGGGATTTTTATGAGATATACTAGGAAACAATCATACATGATACAATATATATTTTGAATTTAAAAGTTCGTTTTAAAAACTAATTGACGTATATTTTTTCCAATTTTTGGTATCATTGACTCAGCAAAGGCTCATTCTCGTGTGATTTTTTTTTTATTATAAAGTTGAGTAAATAAAGAATAATGTTTTGAGTCAAAAGGAGTCTTTAATAGCCGTAAATACGTACGTTTTCTTTGTGGAATTATTAAATCCAAGTATACTCGTTATAATTAACTAGATTGTTGTGTATAGAGTTTTTGCTTACACGTACGTGATCAACGTGATCATCATCTTGTTTAAGGAGAAGTGTCATATTTCATAGTTGAAATATTGAAAAAAAAATCGTTAAGAATTCTTGGTCACAATAAATCTGAAACACATACTGAAAACATTATTATTATGAAGAGCAAGAACTATTGGAAGCAGAAAACATTATTATTATGAAGAGCAAGAACTATTGGAAACAGAAACATTATTATTATGAATTATTGGAAGCTTTGCGAAGAACTTACACTAGAAAACATCAAAACTCAAGAGATATTATTCTAAACTTAACTATTGTTTTATTAGATGAACTGAAAAGCAATACCATTAAACGTTACGAGAAATCCAACCCAAGCGTTCTTCAACAGACATACTCACAAATACGTCTTTCATTTTTAACGTGTGAATCTTGGTAACTGCATCATAACGGATATGATCTTCCAAACCAGGGATCTCTTTGATAGCATCCCAAACATTATCCTTTCTTTTTTGAGTTTCTCTAAACTCAACTTCTTTTTGATGTCTCTCTTCTCTTTGTTGCATGAGATTTATGATATTAGTGCTAACTCCAATCATTTCAGCCATCACCGTCTCTGAAGCATCACCATGATTAGCTGAATCTGATGGACCTCCATTACGACTGTGTTTAGTTCTTTTTCTAGTAGGCAACTTTTCTGTTGGAGGTGTTTCAACATCGTCGTCGTCATTCTCCATATGGCTCACATCTTCTCTTATTTGTAGATCATCTTCTTCTTCAAAAGTTTCTGCTGTTGATTCACTACCAAGTCCAAACGTGTTAATTCCCTTTGCCATTGTAGTTTCACAAATCAATTGTAAATCTTCAAAATCCTCGAAAGTGCTAGTCCTCAAGAGATGATGATTTGTATGCCCCTGAGAAAACATCATGCATTTATTAGTTATCAATATAGTTATAAATTTGTGAATGTTAACCAAAGGAGACGTACAATGGCATAGGCTGCCCACACATCATCTGGAGCTGTAAACTGTTTTGTGATGGGATCCCATCCAAAACCAGAGCTAAAGCGGAAAAGTTCGGAGTACACAGAATATTCTCTTTTCAACGACTTCATTCGACTTAAAAAATTTGTATAAGTCTTACTGCAATGCAGCTTTTTATTTAGAAGAGGTAGTATTTTCGTCTCTACCGTAGCTTTGCTCATAGTACCGTTTTTGTCACGCCATCCCCGTTTGATAGCATCAACTAATATAGTCTTTAACATCTGACTCTCTTGATATGTCCATTGATGATATGGACCTTTCTTAGCTTTTTTTGTTTTTGACGTCTCTCCTGATTCCATTCTGAAGATAAAGAAATAGAAAGTTAAAAAGCAAACAAAGCTTTAACATGTTGAGTGCAGATAATTACATAAAAATGCAGTAGATAAACTTACGAAGATGGTTCTCGTTTTTCCTCAAATTGTTTGTGTGAGATGATCGTTGTTTATTTGTTATGGTTTATGAAGAAACTTCAATATTATATAGCAAAAGCAAGTAAGAAAATACTACTTTTAAGGGATTTGATGATATATAGTTGATATAATTATGGTAAACAATAATTTGAAAATTATCATGCTAGAATATCCATACAGAATATTACAATGCTAGATTATTATTGATTAACGTATAAGATCTTTGCAATTTTGCATATAGATTATTGACTTATGTAAAAAAAAAAAGTTACACGTTGTTTATACATCTATCAAAATCTCAACATAAAAGGTCAGAATCTATTACGCACAATTTCTATCTACGTTTCTAATAAATTCTTCTTAAATCACGTTGTCGTACAAAATTGTATGACAGTGAATAACACTTGAAATTAATAGACATAAAAACTTAACCACTTGAATAACACTAGAATCTAAAGTATTATAAAAGAATGATTAAAAGGGCTTATCCAATAACACATGAATTTAAAAGAATTTATAAAATGCTTAATCGAATAACACTGGAATTCAAGATTCTAATAAATTCTTTCACACTCCCGTGTTCAATACCCCCCCCCCCTACAAGAATAATAATACTTATGATATAATATTGTATATTTAGAATTTACTAGAAATGTTTGTAATACACAAATACTAGACAAACACGTTATTAGTTCCAATTAATACTTGTCGATTTTTAGTCAATCTGGGACAAAATTTTAATAGAATTTTCTATACATTTTTAAACACTTTCTATGCATATCAAATATTTATAATTAATCATAAGGTTTGTATTATGATATATTTTGATCCTAAAAATACTTCCACTGTTTCATTATAAGTGATGTTTAAGGTTTTGGCACACTAAGTAATAAAACATATAACTTACCCATTTTTCATAAAAATATTTTTTTTTTGTCAACTCATAAAAATATCTTTAATTAATATGAATTCAACCAATAAGAAAATATGATGTAAAATATAATTGGTCAAAACACATTAAATACATTAAATAGTTGCATAGAAAATTGAAACAAAAAAAATTGGCTAAAACATCACTTATAATGAAACAGAGGGAGTACAAAACATTTCATATAAGCATATTAGTCTTTTAGTCGACAATTAGATTTGGGATCATTTTCATAATTAATTTTACTAAAAATAATACACATTTTTTTTAATGAATTGAGAAAATAATAAGTAAACTAAAATAACTTAAAAATAGACGTAAACTCGTTACGAAAGAGTTAAAAATAACAATTTTGAGAATACTTTTAAGACTACTTTTACAATAGACAATTGTTAAAAATGACATTTTTCATACCAAAATTATAAAATTTTATTTTACAGCAGTATATGTATATCCCAATAATATAGGATTATCAATCAAAACCTACATGCTATATATATTGTATTTGGACCTAATCTATAATGTTATCATGGCAAATTGGATTGAAACAGACAAATAATGAGATGTCGGCAACTTTATAATTTTCATTTTCGAGTTTTTTTTTTTTTGTAAACCATAATTTTTTTTAATTGTTTTTTCTTTTGTGTCACCAGACACCAATTGATTAAAATTGAAATATGTGGAGAAAAAAAGAAGATGCCAATTGTCACTGCTCCAAAAATACCATATCCTAAACTCAAAATCAATCTACGCCTTTAAATACACCACGTCACACAACCATGACCGTTCGATACAAACGCGGCAACTTGTCTACAAACAAAATGACCATTTTGTCCTTATTCGTTATCTTCTTTATCCATTTTATCTCTTCTTTCTTCTTCCGGTAACATTCTCAGGTCAAAGTTGCTTCTGCCTACGGCGGCGATGTCGACGGTTTCGATTCATCGGAATGAGCTGCTACGAATCACGCACGGTCGATCTCGAATTTTCCGGCAGAGATTTCGTAGAACTATCCCTTTTTGGAAATTAACGATCAATTCGAGATCTTCCGATACGTCTAAGAAGGAAGAGATTTCTGTGAAGATTTCAAATTCGCCTACGAAGATTCCTCCTCAAGTTGATCAAATCAGACCTGAAGGTTTGAGATTCGATCGTTTACAACCTTCTGAGTTAGAGTTTGGTCAGGAAGATAGATTTGAATTTGGTAAATTCGTTGCAAGAGAAGCGATGCTTGATGAAGAGTATTGGGTAAGGTTGCTTAGATTCTTAGAAGCCTCCAGATTCAATTTTGTTTTATGGTTTCTTCTAATTAGATTGATTTTGTGTTAGACTGCAGCTTGGCTTCGTGCAGAGAGTCATTGGGAAGATCGTTCCAGTGAAAGGTTAGCATAAGAATCTGATTTAGAGTAATCTTGGAAGTTGTAAAGTAAACAAAGAATAGGTTTAAGGAATGATCTTGGATGATGGATGAGATTGAATGATGTTGTGGGAAGTATTGAATAGTTTATAAGTAGATTAGATTGGAGTGGAAATGATGATTGGTATGCCTGATTACTGTTGTTCTTTTGTAAACACAGATATGTTGATAACTACAAAAGGAAATTTGCAGAACAGGTAGAAGCTAATATTCAGTTTTTAGCTCTTTCCTTAACTGGAGGAAACTTTCTTTCAAAGGATGATATTGAAAACCGTTTCAGGAGTTCAATGCCATAAAAAGAAGATGTAAAGGGATGCAAGGGCAAAAATGTTCCTGTATTGTTGCGGTATGTGAATATATATTGTTTTGAACGTATAGTGAAAAAAAGTTTTAAGTGAATGGAATGTTTGAGACTTGGTGTTTATGAGCTTTTTTATTGTTGGTGTTTATCAGCTTTTTGTTGTTGTTGTTGTGGTATGCATCAGGTAAAGAAGGAAGAGAAGCATATTAAACGTTCAGTAATCAAAAGTGTAGTTGGGACGCTTGATTTGAGCATTCGTTTTTTCTTGCAGGGAGAGACCTTTCCTGGGGTATAATTTTTTACTTGGGAATTTAATTTCTTGTCTTGGATGTGTATGAAAGGCCTTCTAATAAGTTACATTATGTGCAGGAAAAGGTGAAGTCTCAATTGTTCTGCAGCATAAACAGGGAAGGATCAATTAGGTATGGTTATATTGCTAATCTATGTGTTGCGAAATCAGCTCGCCGCCAGGGCATTGCTTGCAACATGTTACGTTTCGCTGTCGAATCAGCCAGATTGAT
Source organism: Capsella bursa-pastoris (assembly GCA_036452645.1). NCBI lineage: Eukaryota > Viridiplantae > Streptophyta > Magnoliopsida > Brassicales > Brassicaceae > Capsella > Capsella bursa-pastoris. The sequence goes on from CP144185.1 coordinate 9,634,965, forward strand.
TGGTAAATAATATTTGACGGAAAAGAGAAAGGCCGTCCATTGTACTGATTGTAGCTAAGCCATTAAATAAGTTGACATTTGTAGATAAGGATCTAATCCCATGTGTTGTATTGGTTGCAGGAGTTGAACAAGTATATGTTCATGTACATAAAAACAATTCAGTTGCTCAGGAGTTATACCAGAAGACCTGTTTCGAGGTAAAAAAAACCTCACATTCGTTACTCGAAAGTTTGATAAATGATTATCCTGACCTGACTGTCACATATGTTGTGTTTTTGGACCAGATCGTCGAAACAGGTAAATCTGAATCATTAGATGATACATACTTGCTCCAGTACACAAGATAACACACAAGAAACGATCTTGGTTCTATCTGCCCTTTCTCAATTGTTTTTGTTTTAGAGAATCGGAGAGAAGAATCAAGACACATAAGATTGATTGTTAATGCATTTGTTTGTTGTGTAAAAGTATAGTGAAATGTGTCTCTTAAGCTGTTATGTAAACTTGTAAAGTATATTGTTTTGTCTTAAGTTTCATGTAACAATTGTGCATCATTTGCACTCATTTAATATATGAAAGGGAAAAATGTCATTTAAATTATGAACTTTCAAATTTTGGCCAATTAAATCACGAACTATCCGTGGCCATTTAAAACATGAACTTTTTGTGGACTTGATTTTTAAAACATTATTTTTCATTAACTAAGCCAAATTGAACATCATATCCAAAATTTATGTCATTCAAGGCTAAAACAAAGTGAGAAATTAGGGATTTGTTTTTTATATTATGACGTTAGAATCACGATTTTGAGATATCGTTTTAGCTTTAAACGACGTTGTTTCTCACTAAAAAAATATGATTAACGATGGCTAGCTGCTCTGTTAACGGATTTGAGGATATGGTGTTCATTTCAGCCTGATCAACGAAAGATAATGTTTTAAAAACTAAGTTAACAAAAAATTCATGTTTTAAGTAGCCACATAAAAAGTTCGTGATTTAAATGACCAAAATTTGAAAACTCATGATTTAAATGACATGAATTTGCAGTATCAAAACATTATAACATAAACTAGTTCAAACTCAAAAACAGAAGTAAAATTAAGAGTTTTGATCTTGCGGATTTAATAAATACTAGATTAAAAAGTCAAAGAAAAACACATTTTTGGACAATTAGTAAAATCGTCTCTGCTCTTTTCCAAAATCAAACAAAGCAGAGGGAAGTATTAAGTACAAAGCAGAGGGAGATGTTGAGGTTTGTTTCAGCTATCAGCAAGGTTCTTTGTAAGATGGCCTAAGAAGGGAACCATCTTCAAACCTAAGATCTTGACTGTAGGGTTTGAATGACCATTAACGAATACATCCGTCACCTGCAAAAGCGAGAAGATAAGTTTCTTTGAAAAGGAGAAGATGGGCTCTCTTGGGTTTTCAATTTTTTTACCTGAGTGCATCCAAAGACCTTCATCACTTTCAGAGATGAACAGTTATCGACAATGTAGCCTAGTAAATCGTCTGACATATCTCGGCACCAGGATACATCCAAGATCTGCAGCTTTGTTGAATGTTTGGCAATTGCTACGGCCGTGTTGTGGCCAACCTGAAGATAGAACAAATGTAGTAGTGTATGACTTTAAGCATGGCTCTGTGGATAGGTGGCATAATGGGAAGGAGATCCATTTACCTTCTTAACATTGTTTAGTGATAGCTCATTCAGACAACCGCCTGCGGTTTCTATAAATGCAGCTACAGCTTCATCACTATAAATAGACATATGAAGGGTCTGTTAACTATGACATTCAACACAGCCATGACACAGTTCACAATAACATGACTGTATGTGTAGATTTGAATCTAGAATACAGATAGTGTCTCCAACATCAACATTGTGGCAGAGTCATTTAACGAACTAACACCATAAGTTTTTCACAAAACGAAAAAAAATAGAAACGTGGATCAAGTTTTTATATATAACAGGCTGTGTGACCATATCAAATGGCAACCTTGTACAGTTGTATCAATATAGCATGAACATTTGAATGAAATAGTAACCTTCCAGTAAGCATGAATACAGATGAGTATAGAGACTTGCCTGAAAGTGTTGCGACAAAAAATCAATTTCTCCAGAGCTTGACAGCCATTTGCAAGGTAACCCAGAGAAGAATCCGTCAGCTTACATATGTTAGCCAGGTCAAGCACGCTTAAATTGGGACAATTTTCAGAGATGACTTTAATAGAAGAATCAGTTAATCTCCTGCACGAAATTCCCAAAACAAAATAAGGAAAAAGTGACCGAATCAAAGGGGTGAACAAGGAAATTCAAGATGCATACCCAGAGTTGGTCAAAATTAGCTGCTTCAGGGTTTGTCCTCTAGCAGTAACAAACTCCTTCAAGAACTGACCCTTGACTGAAGGAAGATCTGCAAGGGACAATATTTCCAACTTCTCAAACTTTTTCAGTGCTGAGAGAATACGCTTCACATCAATGCTTTGGCACTCATTGATATACAGTTCCCTTAAAACTGACCCCAGTGAATCAGATAACATATCAATGCTAGATGATGTTAGAAGGGAGCATTGGTTGAGATTAATAGATGTAATTGCAGGAGCAGAAGAAACGAGTGTCTTTAGCCCCGCATCAGAGAGCCGGCATGCACCACTTAAAGATAAAGACGATAGCATCGGCAACTGTTTTGGTGACCTAGCTAAGGTTGAGTGTAATACATAATCTGGCATACAACGTCCACATTGGTCGAGTTGAAGAACCTGTTTCAAAAAGGGCGAATGTGGACTTTAGTTACAACGTACACCTTAATGTCATCTTACACACGAAAAACTTTATGTTAGGTATGACCAGATGTTTATCACAGGATAACATGATTCATTCCTTTCAGTGTCATTATTTTCCAGGAATGGTCAGCGAACCTCACATACAGTTCACTATCCAATATTAGCCAATTAACTACAAGAATTAAATGGTACTGCAAATGTTGTCGTGACCGAAAAACATAAATGAATATTCACCTAAATGCAATATCTGATGTTGTATTAAATTAAAACTGAAATGGTAAGAGTAAGTTACCATCAAATTGCTGGTGTCACAGTTCTTAAAACATTCGGTGAATTGTTCCTCGGTCAGCCATGAGCAATCTGGAACACATATTTCTGTTGGAGATCCACGGACAAGAAGATCAAGAAAGTGTACATCCATTCTCCTCGAATCACAAAGCAATTGACAAAGTTTAACCCTCAGTGCGTCTGGAACATAGTCAAGCGAAGTGATGGCATCCGCATTCTTGACAAGAATTTGCAAGGATAGTTCTTGCAGAGATGGAGCCTTCCGCGGTGCAACACTAAAGTTTATTCTAGGAACCCAAATAGTTGATGAAGATTTTTCTTTGTTGGAGAAACCAATACCAAAAAACGAAGTCGAATTTTCTTCCCGATCCTTAATGATTTTCATGGCAGTAGAGAAAGGGCCAGGCCAATCTTCGACCTGTTGTTCACCCTCTCTATCTGACAAGTCCTCTTCTTCCTCCATTCGAGCATCATAATAAGCAAATCTGGAAGCATTTCTCCTGGCAATGTCACGAAAGTGCCGAGATCTCCCGCCATTCCCAATTTGATTACCACTCTGATTCTGCGTTTGCTCTGCATTAACTGTCATCGCAGAAGATTCTGGTACAGAGGCATCCGGGGTCGGGGGATTCCCATTGTTAATCAAGTTCTCCATTTCCATTTCTTCTTCACCAATCTCAATCGTGATTGGAGAAGCGACATTCTCCACCTGAATACCCTTTCCCTTCTCCTCCAGAGTATATTTTCTTCTACTACCCATAGAGCTACTTGGCATCTCGTAACTCTCAACACAATTCACCTGCACATCATTTAATCCAGAGGAATCATCCAATACACCCTTTCCTTTGTCCTTTCTCTCATTTTCTACTTCCACAGAACTCTCCGCTAACACGCCATTACCGCTACTACATTCCATCACTGTCTCTCCCTTCTCCTCATTAACCATTCTTCTCGACTGTGAATCGAGTTCGATATCTACATTAACCACTCCACAAATCCCATTCTCTGATTCCTTTCTCACAATATCATCACCAACCAAATCAACACTAACCCTCTTGCGTTTACTCCCACTATCTAAACTCAATTCACTACCAAAACCAAATTTCCTAGACTCAATTTCAATTCCACGATCAACAGACCTCTTAGCAACTCTCTTCCCAGACCTTAAACTCAAAAACTTATCATCCACATTCTCACCACAAACACTAACCGCTTTCTCAGTAAAACATTCATCGCCGTTGCTCAGACGAAGACTACGCCTCCGGTTATTGTGAGCAATAATTTCGCCATCGCCATCAGGAACCGATTCGGCAGCGATCTCATCCGGCGAACGGTGAACATCGGGCTCTTGTGTACGACAAGGAGTTGAGGGATCGATATCTGATTGCTTAGGGAGTGGCTTGGCTGAGACCGATGATGAGATTTCGCGAGATCGAAGAATCGTCATTGAAATCAGAATCTTAAGAGGAGAAGAGAGAAAAGGGTTTATGAGAGAGTTTGGGTGTGGTGGAGGAGGAAGAAGAAGAAGAAGATGAACCGGCGGTTTAGGATAATTTAGGGTTTATTGGCGATTTTCGCGCCAACCGATGCAATGTGTGTTTTCCTCTTCTCTCTCTGCTCAACGCTCAATGAACCATTTCTTTCTTTTATATGACTTTCCTATTTCTTTCTGGTCAAATTTTAGTAAAATTACTTTACATAATAATTTAAGTCAAAATATCATTTAATTATTGAAAGTATATGTTAATTATTTGATTAAATATTTCTGGTTTTACTTTTTTATTTATTAAAGGTTGATTTAACAATTTTGTTTGGAGTTTATCCTTTCAAACAAATAATATTTTTTGGTATTTCGATTTATACTCCCGTGTTAAAATATAGTATACGTATAAAAATTCATCATATACGTGCGAGTCTAAATCTCTTACCTATTTCCATATATGTTGGACTAATATATGCAATATCAAATGGGTATCACAGTTATGAGATTATGAAAGAATCATACATTTTGGGTAAATGTCCGGGTTTTCAGATAAATACGCAAATTTCAAGTAAATACCCGGATTTTTGAGGTAAATAATCAGAGTTTCGGGTATAAATTCGAGTATTCAAGTAAATAATTCCGGTATTCGGATCCTAAATTATTTATATACATTTATATTTTGGGAACTTTTGGGTTCGGATTTGGATCGGATTCGGTTTTGGATTTTTGGGTAGAGGAGTTTAGGACCCAATCGAATAAATCTAAAATTTTGGGTTCAAGTCCGGGTCTAATTTTTCGGATCGGTTCCGGTTTTGATTTTTGGTTCCTGTTATTTTTCCTAGGCCTAAGATGAACACAAGAGTATATAACTTGAATATATTGTATATAAACACAGATGCATCAAATAACTTGTTGGCAATTATCAGATGTATTGGAAATTAGGAAAAATTAGATAGGGAAAATAAAGAAATTAAAGAAAGAAAAAATTATTATTGAAATTATTGGTAAAAGAAACAAACCAGCAAAGGAAATGTACACAATCTAGTTATTACAAAAGACATAACAATATCGACAAAACTACACACATTCTCGCATTACACAAACGGGCCTTGCACAAAGTCTCTTGACCCAAACAGAAGGTGTAAATTAGGCCCATTAAAGTCAAACCTTCAAGCACTCTTCGCAGGTCTTCTCCACATATGAGAGATGGAACCGTAGCCGTTCGATTCAAATTCTGCTGATTAGCCTATTCATCTCCACCGTGCCCTTTTTGTAATTTATTTTATATTCAACTTTTGTTTTTAATTCTGACGAAAATATAATTTAGTTTCAAGTTTCAATCCTCTTCTTCAACTAAACTACTGTAGCTCTCTCACAAACTTCCATTAATAAACCTTTCTTCTCTGTATCGTTTGATTCTCGTTAAAATCTCTCTCGAATTCGTAGTTTTGTTTGAGCTATCATTCAGATTCTGCTCAGAGTTGGTGATTCTGTTTAATCAGATATTGTATTCTCCTTGATCTATCGCCCCTAGATTTGTGCGTTTGTTTCCTTTCCCTTGCTGATCATTTGCAATTCTCGGATTATGATCTCGAGGTAGTAATGTCTATTGTTCTTCTCTCCTTTATGTTTGATTTGTATACTCTATGCTTCTCGGATCTGATCCATTTTGCGTTTTTTTTCTGATCGTGATTTTCTCCATTTTCACCTGCTCCCTCCTGCTGGTATTTATTAGGCTTGGATTTTGTAATCTGGCATTTTTGTGGTCTTCTGAATCCAATTGCTCACTTATAGCTGCAATGACTGATCAAAGCTTTGCTTTTTTTGGGGTTTCAGGTAATGGCCACAGAGCCTTTGCACCATAATCGTCAGATTAATTTAGACGGGATATTCAAGCATGATTAGAGCTCAATCCAGCAAAGGAAGATGATGATACCATTTTGCATTTTTTAATCCTTTTCGTAGGCATTATGCTTTATTTCGCCTTCACCATATTTCGTATGGCGGTCCTCCAAGATAGATTTTAAAATGTTAGTTTGAGTTTCTCTTTTAATATGAATTTTTTATTTTCATCTCAAGTTGAGATTTTAATGTATTTCAACTTTTTGTTTTTATGTTTTTGGTAAATCAATTTTTTGGAAGGTTGAACTTTATATGTGAGAAGAGAAAACGATAATTAAAAGGAGATTATAAGTGGCATTTATGGAGCACGACTTGCTGGTAATAAAAACAAATATGTAACATATACATTGTGTCAAAAATATTAGCCTTTTAGTATGGAGAGCTTATATATTCACCTTTTCTATATTTTGTTTTAGAACTCATGAGATTAATATAACCAATTGATTATTTACATTTATAGAAGATGGAATATGATGTTCTAAAATTTCAACCTTTTTTGCACCAGAAAATGTGCAAAATGTTTTTTTATATATTCAGGTTTTTCTGTTTTCACAAAAAAGTGCAACCATTACAGTACATTTGATTTAATTACTTTGGAACTAATATTTCACTTTAAAATTTTCTTGTTTATAGGTTTAATATATATAGTCAGATATTTTTTTTACTCTACCATGCAATTTATATTGTTTTCCATTATAAATCTCATTAATGCATTAAATCATTGGAAGTATGATCATTTTCAAAAATATTATGCTATAAGCTAAATTATATTACTATTACTAATAACATTTTAACAATATTTCTTTTAGGGTTTTAATTTCATTTATTTAGTTTAATTATTTTCTGTTTAATTAATTTTCTATTAATTATGTGTACATAAATATGCATTAAATAAATATTTTAAATATACAAATTTTAAAAAATCTTGATGAGGTGGATAGCCTAGATGGAGAGAGAACTCTCCTATTACATATATAGATTATAAATTTAAAACATACATGAGATACAATTTATAACATAAAACACAAAAGTTTTAAACTTGATTTCTAGAAACCTTTGTCCATATATGCTCGATCAAGTCCTTCATCAATTGTTGATGTATAGCTTGATCACGAATTCTAGTAGCCATCATATCGACGAGATTTGAAGGCCTTTCTGTAGAATATGTGAAATTCACTCATGTCCTTCTGGCAAATTCCTCTTATTCGAATTAGGTGACATTGAACTAAATATACGTATCTTGTTCGGCTTCTACTATCATATTGTGAAGTGTTATACATCCCCGCATAATATTTCCTATTAAATTAATTTAAAAATGAAACTAAATTAAAAATTTTAATTTTAGAAAACTTAATGATTATTGTAAATTAAAAATACATGCTATACATATATAATATATAGTTCTTCTTCAACCAATCCCAATGGCAACACGTGTCCCTCTTATTTGAGAGACGTCTCTTAGCAATATTAAACATTAAAAATTTATTTTTAATCTCAAAAATCATAAGATTTACCTTAAGAATCCACCAATAAGGTGGTCTAAGAGCATCTCTAATGCTTTATCTTTAAAAAAATTTCTTAGAAATATTTTAATTATCTTTAAAAATTATTAAGTTAAGAATTTCATAAAGAAAGTGTGAAATTATATGTGTCCAATTGTCGATCTTTAATATAGTTTCTTACATTAATATAGTTTCCCAAAGTGAAGAGGAGAAAAACAAGAGAACAAATAAATTTATATGCTAATTCATAATCTTCCATGGAACCATGTCACAAGCATGGCAAATAATCCTGACCCCATATCATTTGTATTTGCCTCCACCCGAGTCATAAAACCGTACTTTTTTTGAGAAAGCCTTCTCAGTGTTATGTTTTGGTTATTTTGTTTTCTTTGATTCTTCAATTCCAAAAAAGAAAACTTTTTAATTACCCACTTGTGAGATATATATAAAGTTTCTTGCAATATTTGTGGTTTTTTTTTTGCCAAAAAGAGAAAAAATAAAGAATAACAAAAAAAAAGAGAAATTTTTTTTCTCTCCAATCATTATAGGCACAAGTTGTAGGGTCTTAACCCATTAAAAAATGCCAAAATATTAAAACAATGAAATTGGAAGGGATATTCGGATGTTAGTTAAGATTTTTTGAGAGAGGGTTCTTATACCACGTATCGAGTGGTGAGAGGGTATTTTTTTCTTTTTTTTAGTGTATTTTTTTTCAGGGTATTATTTTTTGTAAAAGAAAACATTATTCTTTTTATGTTTCTTATTTTATCTTCATTGTTTTAGTGATTGATTAATATGTTTATGTGCTTTAATTAATATGTTTGTATCTTTTTATGTTTCTCATTTTAATTAATATGTTTGTATTTTTTTTATGTTTCTCATTTTCATCTTCATCGTTGTTTTTTTGTTATTAATAATTTTGAATTGTATTTTCTGTTTCTTTTTATTTTCATATCAATTTTATGTTTATTTTTAAAAGTTTTCAATTTAATAGTTATTTATTTAATTTTAAAATTTTCAAATATATTTTACATTATTATATTATTTAATTTTTAAGATTCTAGAGGTTCAACCAATAATTAACTCTATAATTTTGGTTATTATCTTAACATATTACATTATTAATATAATTAAAAACCTCTAAGCTACATCTTCCCACTTATCCCCTTAAAGATGCCCATTTAATGAAGGTGATTTTAGACAATTTCTTAAGAGTTTCTTATGATTAAACAATATTAATTATAATGAAAACTATAAAAAAATTGTTAAGGTTCAATGTTTAATTAATGTTTTAAGCATCACTTAAAGACCCCTAACGTATCGAGCTCTGATTATGTGAGGGAAACATATAAAATCCAAAAAAATATTACTTCCTTTTCCTCTCTCTCTCTCTCTCTCACTCACGACTGGGTAGTTAAAAAGATTTTTTTATTGGAATTGAAGAATTGAAGAATTAAAAAAAACAATCTAGCCAAGGAAAACACAACACTAAGAAGATGTCCTCAAACAAAGTTCGGTTTTGCGGCTCGTGTGGAGGCAAATACAGAGGATATGGATCTGGATTAGTTGTCATGCTTGTGCACTCTGATATTCCTGAATTATTTTTTAAAAATTAACTCAATATATTTTTAATGTATATTCATGAAAATAAATTTATATGCTAATTCATAATCTTCCATGGAACCATGTGTCACAAGCATGACAAAACTTTGTTAAGGATAAAGCATTGGAGATGCTCTTAGGTTCTTATGGGTATTTAATCTAAAAACATCTTCTCACTCTCTTTCTTTCTTTCCTATTATTTTTGTTTTTACACACATGAGAATCGCTTACCGGAGGTACTCATATTATGTGATTTCTTCTTTGCAACTTTAGTTTGTAATCTTATTTGAACTAGTGCAATCAACCATTTTTTAGTTTATATTACTGTCAAACTCTTTTTGTTTTTAGTTTGTATTACAATCTAATTTTATCAAATTGTGAATAATTTTTTTTTGTTCACTCCAAATTAATGTTTATTGAATTGCTTGTTGATTTTTAAAGTTTGAAACTTTGGATAGAACATGCATTTTTTATGGTTATTTTTTTCTTTCAATTCTTGCTAAAAACACTGCTTTCCATGGTGGAAAGTTACTCTTTTATATCTTCAATGACACGAAAATCAAGACTTTTTATGTTTAATTAGATCTCTCATGGATCGGTCTTATTGGTCTTGGACTAACCAGGAAGATCACCCAGATCTTCTGGAAAAAATCATCGATCAAAATAATTTTTATCCTAGACATGCAGTCAAGCATCTCCTGTATAGATAGACGAAAATCATTACGAAATCTAGATGGTTAAAGTTTGTAAAAAGACTCCAATTTCCTGGTGAGTGCAACTCCCCCAACAGGCATCAAAACCATCTTGATCAACGACCAGAGTTTAGAAGATTTTGCTAATCAAAATCTAGAATCCAAAAACCAAAAACCATAATCCAAAAACCACTAAGGCTATGAATGGTTAGGAGATTTTAAGTGGTTTTTAGATTATGGCCATGAATGTTTTGTAGCTTTTAAATGGGTTTTAGCTTTTGGTTTTTGGCTTTTGGCTTTTGGTTTTTGATTTTTTAGTTTTTGATTTTTGCTGTAGATTTTATTGTTAGAAAGCTGAAAAAAATAGTTTTTAGTTTTTATTAAGGAATTGAGCAAATCTCACAAAAAATGGTTTCCCTAAATTTAAGGAAATCTACTTTTATAAGAATCGTGAATGGCAATTTTTCTGGTTTTTTAGAATCAAAAACCAAAAACCAATCAAAAAACTGCAGCCATTCAAGGCCATATATATTATAGATTTTAGTTTTTAGATTTTAATTTTTCAGTTTTTGGATTTTACAATAAATAAAGAAAAAATAAAAAAAATGAAAATAAAAAGTCACGTAGAAGAAATCTTAAAAACTATTTAAATTAGATTTTGGATTTTGTTAACAAATTGGTAAAAACACTTAGGCCATAAATGTTTGCAAGTTTTTAAGTGGTTTTTAGATTATAGTATTTTGCTTTTAAATTTTAGATTTTGGTTTATAGTATTAAGTTTTTGTGCTAAAATATTTTAAAATTTTGAAAATTGAAAAAAAAAATTCAATCACGTTAACAAAATGAAAAACTGATAAAAGTGGATTTTAGATTTTGTTTGCAAATTGTCAAAAACCATCAAAATCTAGATTCCCTACTTTTTAGGAAAATCAATTTTCTCATAATCTTGATTGCGTATAAAGTAGATTTTTTTAAAAACTAAAACCAAAATCAACTTAAAAATCAACAACCATTCAAGCCTTAGAATCTGGATTTCCTATATTTTTAGGAAATCCACTTTTTTCAAAATCTTGAAAGGCCACGAAACTGATTTTCTTAGGGGGGTTATTGGGAGGTTGATTTTTAAAGAGTTGGTGGATTTCAAAAGTTTAGGGATTTTAAGATTCTTAAACAAATATGTAGATTCTAAAATAATGTTCACTCAAATTTTTAGAGTTTAGTAGATTCTTTAAATGATAGATTTTAGAAATACTTATGATAAGTGTAGTATTTTGGAAGTTGTTTTTAATGACCAAATATGTAGGAATCACTTTCCCAATAACTCTAGAATTTGATAGAATTGGAAAATCAATAAATACTCAACTTTTTGAATAACAAAGGATTTTAAATAGAATTACAAAATACATACACCAATAACAAGAGATTTTATTAAGAATATAAGAATCCATAAACCAATAACAATAGAATCTTTAACTCTAAAAATCTTTTAAAATCATTGTCCCAATAACTCCCCGTTAAAATCTAAACCAAAAACCATTTTAAAACCACATCCATTCAAGGCCTAAAAATGAATCATTCATGGCCTATATGTCAGTTCCGTTTAACCGGCAGTATAGGGTATTGCATTTACAATAAAATGATGTTATATGTCGTTTTAGTTTATAAATAAGGATTAGGGATAAGATTTTACATTAAATTCATAAAGGATGATTAAATTTTAGATTTTACAATAAAGCGAGGTTATATATGTCGATTTGGGTGTGTAACGGAGGGTACAATTTACATTTCACAATAAAACAAGATTATATTGTTATTTAGGTATGTAAAGGAGAATTACAATTTAATTTTACACTTAAACAAGATTTTATTATGGTTTTGGGTTTAGAAAGGAGAATTAGAGGTTAAATTTTGTAATTAATGAGATTATATGACTGTTTGGGTTTAATTAAGTTAGTATTTTTGTTAATGATTCTTTTAATATTTTGTATTTTTTAAAATTTTAATTTGTTAGTTATATAATATGACATGGTGCAAGTATTGTTCTTTGATGTTTAATGATAAATTTGAATTCCTCGTATTTGGTCTCTGTTACATATAATCTAATTAATTTTCAAAAGAAACAAAAGTATTAAAGAAATTGACTTGATACATGTGTATATATATATATATATTTATATATAAATATCATGGTTTTATGTTTTGTGGCTACAAATACTACATATTCATTTTCAGTAATCTAAAATGACTAAAATACCGTCCCAAATCTCAAACATGTGTTAGCCGCCTCACACCAAGAGATCTGATATGGAGGTTGCTGGTTTCTCATCACTTTGTCGGTATCTTTTTGTTGGAATATCGTTGTGTCTCTGTTTCGTTTGGACTCGTCAATTTGCCTTGCCTTAGCCACCATCCACGAACTTCACAGACATATCTAATACACCTTATCTCGCTTCACCTCGCCGTTGTCGTTGCCGTTGTATTTGGTGATAGCCACCATCCTCTCAATATATCTCGTTTTTGTGGTCTATCTTTGTGGTTGGTCTTCTTCTTAAATCACAGTTCTTTACGCAATACATTATGATTGGGGAAAACGGCCTATTCCCCCATAAACTATGTTCCTTTATCACAATCATATACAAAACTTTGTTGCGTGTCTAGAACTACATAAACTTGTATTAAATTTGAATTTCATACACGAACAAAACAAATCTGACCTAAACCCACTAATCTCTAAACGTCGCTAATATTCCATTAACAATATGCTCACAAGGATGCCACATGGATTGAAAAGAAAAATTAATATAAAAATTACTTACCTCAGCTTCGAATCCTAGTTCTTTGAAGACAAAGGAACAAACGTAATACCATTGAGCCTTAGGAAAATATTGTTAGTTTCTTAAATGAATAGTATATATATATATAAACTAAATGAATATAACAAACTAAAAAGGTACCAAAGGAGGGCTGCGCCTAATGTTTTTAGAGGCGATTAGGGTTTGAAAAGTTTCTCATCTAGAGGTTGATTTCTAGCGAGTGAGATTGGTTATCGGGTGGTTCTTTGCTTCGCCGGTGTTGTTGCAATGTGTTTCTAAGTTCGTGGTTTGGTTTAAGTTCGAGAAGTTGTTTTCACGAGAGGTTATGGAGTTTGCTCTTGACAAAGCTCTTAAGGAGATGTCATTGGAGGAGGAAGAACCTATTGTTTTGAAGAACTTATCAAAGTTTAGTTCTTGTGAGAGGAATGTCAAAAGCATCATTGGACGTTTACTATGTCCCGAGAATCAGAAGATGTCGAATGTGATTCATGAAATGCCAAAAATTTGGCGTGTGTACAACATGACAAGGGGCATAGCTCTCCAGAACGATAAATTTCAGTTTATTGTTGACTCGAAGAGAGAAATGACTACTATCCTGAAAGCTGGGGCGGGGAATTTTAATGACTGGAGTTAACCTTGGAGAAATGGGTGGAGAAGCCACCAACGGATTACCTTAAGGTTCTACCTGTTTGGATTCGGTTGCGGAATATACCAGTGAATTACATCACCAAGGATACAATTCAAGAGATTGCTGAGCATATTGGGACAGTCACTGATGTAGCTTTCAAAGTATAGATGATGACCCGCACATACGTGCGGGTGTATTTTCAAAGCATAGTTTGCTGGTTTAGTTTTCTTAAATAATGTAATGTGATTTGGCTTTTTATAATTTTTTTATTTCATTTAGTTGAAGGATTAATGACTGCATTTGTTAACTGGAGTAGTATAATAGAAATTGTTGAATTGGAAAACCAAAGTTTATAATGAGAAAGTCTTGAAGATGGTATTGAAAGAAATGTAACCGAAGTCATACATGCAGGAAATGAAAAGAAAAAATGGAGAATTATAATTTAAAGGTTCTTGAACACTTCTTTGAAGACCACATTGGTTGTTCGCATTACCTTGTGTCTCTGAGTTCTATTTCCAACCGTTTCGATATTTTGCCATTTTGATCATGAGTTTTCATAGCTCCAACGCTCACGACCTGTCTTAACACATCTGTCATATTTTCATATGCAAAGAACCATTAATATCCGCACATACATAAATGACAAACCGAATTTGTAAACGTAGTTTATAAAGGTGTAATATCATGATCCTTTTATGGTTAGAAATTCTTACCAATTAAAATGTTCTCATTGAGACCATTGTCATCGAGGATGTTTCCAAAGTCAGCCAAGTCGAGAAACATGTCATCGGATAGGATAGGTGAGCGGCCTATGACCGTCGTGTTAGTGAAGGTCATCTTGAAGGCATGTTTAGTTGCTCTATTTTTCCCCATTGATTTAGTGAGCTGAAAATTCTCAAAAGTCCTCCACTCTCCTGACACAATCATTCTGTGAAACTTATTCACTTGTTGCTTCTTAACAGTTGCATGGATCAGTGTTCCCTGCACAATGATAGTATTTAGTTAGTATAAAAACGCAAACATATATAGAAATAACAAATAAAATATGAAACTATATTCAGACCTCCAGATCTGCAAGAATCATCTCAATGGTTTCCCCATAATAAGAAGTGTACTGCCTCCAAGAGTGTACAATCTTAGCTTGCACCTTCCAGGTTGTTTTGAAAGGCTTAATCAGAGTGAAAAATTGTGTTTATCGTTAATAATCTTTTGGGAGGAGTATACACCATCGATGGATTCTTCTCTTATTTATATTAATACTAATGGAACCTAGAATATTCTTGGTATTTATTATTTTCATATATTTAGTTGTTAATGTTTGGTAAGTACTCGAATTTCGAAATTGTTAGGTATGATTTTTTGGTTTAGGAAACAAAATTAATCGTGATTTGATGAATCCAAACTAATGAATAAATTGTTTGCTATATTTTAGGAATATATTTTTAAGAGTGATTATATTATTTAATCATCTCTAGCAAAATTTCTGTTGATGATGACTAATTAAATGTTATGAGTTTAATTTGTTTCTATAATTGTTTCTATAATTAAGGGATTCGAAGTAAGAAATAAACTGTTTGCTATATTTTAGCATAACACCAAAATTTCCATCGATGAAGGTTCATTTAATTTTATGAGTTTATTTTGTTTCTATAATTTTTTCTATAATTAAGAGATTCGAAGTAATGAATAAATTGTTTGCTATATTTTAGCATAACACCAAAATTTTTGTCGATGAAGGTTCATTTAATTTTATGAGTTTATTTTGTTTCTATAATTGTTTCTATAATTTTATCGGTTATGATGGTAACTACTCGAATTTCAAAATTGTTAGTTATGATTTTATGGTTTAGGAAACAAAATTTATCGTGATTTGATGAATCCAAACTAATGAATAAATTGTTTGCTATATTTTCGGAATGTATTTTTAAAGAGTGATTATATTATTTAATCATCTATAGCAAAACTTCTGTCGATGAAGGTACATTAAATTTTATGAGCTTAATTTGTTTCTATAGTTGTTTATATAATTAAGGGATTCTAAGTAAAGAATAAATAGTTTGCTATATTTTAGCATAACACCCAAATTTTCATCGATGATAGTTGATTTAATTTTATGAGTTTATTTTGTTTTTATAGAGTGATTATATTATCATCTATAACAAATTTATTTTAAAGAGTGGTTATATTATCATCTATAGCAAAAATTCTGTCGATGAAGGTACATTAAATTTTTTGAGTTTTCTAAAATTGTATCTATAATTTAGGGATTCGGTTTTGATGGTGTTGAATTTAATTTCATCAACTAAATTTGCTTTTATTATTTCGGTTAAATTTTCTGAGTTTTCTAAAATTGTTTCTATAATTTAGGGATTCGTTTTTTATGGTGTCAAATTTAATTTCATCAGCTAAATTTGTTTCTATTATTTCGGTTATGTAGTATTCTTAAAAGCATTTTGGTTTTGTTTTACTTGTTTTTTTTATTGTATAAACTATGATTGACTTATATAAAATGCTTCCCTTGTAATTGTATAGATTTAAAGTGTTAATTGTAGATATAGCTTCTTACGCAAACTATCTTCTCGACTTACGTTTTCAAACTCGATTCTCCTATAAATTTTGGCCTCCTCAGTTTACATTCTTAAACTTATCACTCTTTGGTAAACATAACTATCTATTAACCTTTACATATAATTCAACAAACTTAACTAAAATGATGAGAACATAACCGAAGTAAACCGGTATCAACTAAGATAAGGATGAAACGATGAGAATATCATTTGTGATCTTATTGTTGTTAGTGGTTTTAGGTAGATTATGTTAAATTTTATATTCATGTCTATCTCCTATATTTTAGGATTGCCCTTAACATGTATAAATACTCATAACATCTTATGATGAAATATATGGAAAAAATGTTTAAAGTCTATTGTTCTTATAAGCTCTTTATTGGGACCTATCAATTGGTATCAGAGCCTTCATCTCGCTTTTGATTCGGACCACTTTGTGGTATCAATAGCAACCTTCATCCACTATCTATCTTGGTTTTGATTCGGACCACACTTGTGGTATCAAACCCTATTTTTATCATCGTTCTCAGTTTTGATCCGGACCACATTTTGTGGTATCAAAATCTATATCTTTCATATAAAAAAAAATAGTAGCCACGGGAAGCTGCCCTTTGATCTTCTAGTCAGACAAGACGACACAAGCAAAGAAGATGGGAATAAGCTATCCAATAAGATGCATGAGGGTTCTTATGAACTTTGAGGACAAAGTTCTTTTGGCTCTGATACCAATTGATAGGTCCCAATCAAGAGCTTATAAGAACAATAGACTTTAAACATTTTTCTCCATATATTTCATCATAAGATGTTATGAGTATTTATACATGTTAAGGGCAATCCTAAAATATAGGAGATAGACATGAATATAAGATTTAAAATAATCTACCTAAAACCACTAACTACAATAAGATCACAAATGATATTCTCATCGTTTCATCCTTATCTTAGTTGATACCGGTTTACTTCAGTTATGTTCTCATCATAAAATCATCATTTTGGTTTAGTAAACCGATAACCACGTTTCGTTGAAACCATGATTAGCAGTTTTGATCCAACTCCAACTTTTGCAATGTTGATTGTAGTAAAATTTGTTAATATATTAATTTGAAAAATTGGAGAAAACAAAAAGGAAAAAAGAAATCTAAATTTGGAAAGTTCTATAACATTTATTAAGTGGAGAATAATACCATTGTCATTTTACATATCAATACATCTTCTCTTTGATTATAAGACTCAAAGTCGTGAAAGAGGAGCCAAGAAAGGATAATCCGTGTAGCCAACAACTGGATCTTGAGTATAAAACGTCTTTCGATTATATTTGTTCAACTTTGCATCAATCTTGAACCGCGAAACCAAATCCGGATTTGCAATAAACAGCCTTCCATATGAAACCAAATCAGCATCACCTTGTTGAATAGCTTGCATACCTAGTTCCTTGGTGAATCCTCCACTAGACATAAAGGTTCCATTGTAAGCTGTTCGCAAGCTCCTCATTAGCTTAGCTTCTTCCTCGTCACTACCTTGCCTTCCCGACTCTGTTTGTCCATAGGCGTGGTAGCGAGGCTGCGTTACATGAAGGTAAGCGAGTTTTGAGCCATTAACATCTTGTAACTTATTAAGTAAATCAACCACGGCTAACCCGAGGGATAATGGGTCAGTATCAGTTGCGTCCATGTGGTCTATTGCTGGAGATACCCTCACAGCAACTTTACTAGTTCCTATGGCTGAAACCACACCTTCCACTACTTGTTTTAAGAATCTACAACGGTTCGCAATAGAGCCTCCGTATTGGTCCGTACGGTCATTGATACCGTCTTTCAAAAATTGATCAATGAGGTAACCATGCGCCCCGTGGATCTCAATTCCATCGAAACCAGCTCGGATCGCATTCAAAGCAGAGCGGCTATAATCCTCCACCACTAGAGGTATTTCGGAAGCTTCTAGTGCTCGGGGTTTCGGGTACTTCCCGTGTGATCCATCGGGTAAAAGAATTCGCCACCTATCCGAGATGGGTTTGTTTGTTGACGATATTGGCAACACTCCATTAGGTTGATACACTATACAAAGACTCAAAATGTTATTGTTTCCCAATACCTTAAAGATTTAAAGTACAAGTCAATGAGAGGAGTCATATAAACCTGGATGAGAAGCACGTCCAACATGCCATAGCTGACAAAAGATGAAACCTCCCTTAGCGTGAACTGCTTCCACAACTTGCTTCCATGCCTCTACTTGTTCATCTGAATAGATTCCAGGTACATGTGGGAACCTGAATAACTTTATCTATATCAGTTTGATTCCTTACAACAACAATACAAGTCTTGTCACTTTAAGTTATTTAAGAGTTGCAATGAAACATTTGCTTTGTATTTGTTCATATATATATCATGATTCTTTTTATATTTGACTTTTCTTTGATTGTGGCTTAGATTGATCTAAACCTCTCCATTCTTATCACACCACACAAAGACACAACTATTAGTAGGTCCTGTCCTCCACATTCCTTATAGTGACAACACAAAATAATTCAAAATGCACACGATTTCTTTTATAGTGAATAATGATTTAAGTATATCCTAAAAAGGTGAAACAAGCAAAAATCATTTTTTAAAACTTTTAACCACCATAAAATATTAGTCATTATATTAAGTTCATGGATTTCTAATTTAAAACCAAATCCTTTTAGTTTAGATGTAGAATTTCTAACAAAATAAACAACCTCTAATTAACAAAATACTAATATATTTTTACCATATAGTCACATTTATTTTAAATTAAAAATTTCTAACCAAATAAACAAGAACCTCTAATTAACAAAAGACTAATTTATAAATAACCTCTATTTTTACCTCGATATAACAGTAGTAAATGATAATAGTTGTTTTTACCTTGTTCTTCTCTATATATATTTAAATTCTAATATACTGCTAATATGATAAAAACAAAAAAAAATACAAACAAGTAAATAAAAAAAACTAATATATTTTAATAATAATCAGATTGTTTTTTGCTTTGTTTTATATGACAGAATCAGATTGATTTCTAACAGTACAGTTAGTTGACGTCATGTATGTTCTTGTCTTAACAATAAGTTAAAAAGACGAAATTACCCTGCGGATCCAGGAGAGACCATAGTGCCTTCGGTAATGAGAAAGCCACCAGGAGTGGTTCGTTGAGCATAATACTCCGCCAACGCCGCGTTTGGAACTCCGTTCAACGCCCTGCACCGCGTCATCGGCGCTAGAACCACTCTGAAAACGCAAACGCAATCGCGTTATGATGATATTACATAAGAAAACACTTACAAGAACATCAAAAATCAATTCAGCTTATGAACTCACCGATGAGATAGATCGAATCTTCCCATCTTGTAAGAAGAGAAGAGTGTCTCGTGTGCCGTCGTCATGTCTCCGCCGATCTGAGATCAAAAGAAAAAGATCAGATCTGAGAAATCAACGGTCAATAATAAAATATTGATTGGTAGTTGGATCTTTTCATTACACAAAGGACAAAACACAAGTCTCTCTTGAGGAGTTTACCGTTTTGTGTGTTTTGTTTTTTTGGAAACTGAAAAATTGTAGTGAATGTGTTGTGTTGTTGTGTGGACTGTGGAATTGATAAATTTTATACCAAAAGAGAGTTGTGGTTGATTTTTATGGACCGGAGGAGGAACGTTACTTGGCATCTTCGATCAAAACCGACCATTACTTTCACGTGCTGAATTGTTTTATGATAAAGTTTGGTCCGCGTGAGATATTTTTTTTCTTTCTATTTTTTGGTTCATGAAAATAAATTATTCGGTTGTTGTTGATATAAAAGTAATAACTTATTTGTTATTTAAATTCTGAACTTACATATTTTGGTTTTAATCATCGATTTTCACAGTATCCATTAAAATCATAGAATTCTCGTTGGCGTTATTTTTAATTCACTATCTGCCCACGGCTGTTAACTTCTCTATTAGAGAATTTTTTTTTGACAACATACTCAATCTAGCCCAGTCATTTAATGATTTAAAATAACGTCAACGAGAAGTCTATGATTTTAGTGGCCACAGTAAAAATCGAGGATTAAAATAGCCAAAATGTCTGAGTTCGGAATTTAAATTACATTTTTCCCATTTTATTTTCCATTTTATAGGGTTTTCCAGACTTTTATGCATCATTTATGTTTATTTTGTATGTTATGACTATTTGTATTCTCCTGTCTTTTTTTCTATTGATTAGTTTTTCTAAATAAATATTTAATAAAATATATTTTATTTAAAATAATAAAACATTTATGGTTTCTTAAACATTGTGCTTTTAGCTAAAACATCTAATCAATTGGAACAAAGCGAATGAACATATATGATTATTTAACTTGTTTTCTTGTATATGACATATTTTATTTTCGTCAACTTTTGGGTGTATTTTCATCGAATTTGTAATCGTATAACTTTAAACAAATGATATTATTAGTTAGTTGTAATTAGAAAATCTCATTACATACAACTCAATGTGTAATCAAATAAATCTTAAATGATATATTGTGAATTGGGATGTGTTAGATCACATAGATTACCACAAAATTTCAAAGACTTTTGCATATAATTTTTAACAAGTTAATAAAAACTTTTATTTATAATTTATATCTTGAAATCTATTGACGACAAGAGTCAAGATTAATATGTTTGAAGAATAGTCACATTCCAACCAAATCTAAGCTTTGAAGTCTGAGTATCATCCGCGAGATAGATCCCATCATCTCTAGCATCCCAAAAATATTTGACACCAAATCTCATAAAATATGGAGATTGCATGTATGCTGTAAATGTTCTTGAATATTTAAAACCAACCCCCTCATGTGTTAGCATACACACAAATTTCGTCCCACCAAAAAGTTCATCCCCAAACTTAAAATCATATATGTAAAAGTGATGCAATATGTGAATACCAAGATCGTCTTTTTCAGACTTGCAATGGACAGTAAGAAGATCAGAATTCTTGGTAAATGAGTTTTTGAAATACATTTGGTTTTTCGCAAAAAATAAGCCAGCATTGTTAGATCCAACACATAAAGAAATCACAAGGATCAAAGCAATTAGATGATTCATAATTTGGTAGAATATAAATATTATTTTAAAAATTTTCACCTAAGAAGACTTTTATGTGTGTATATATATTGGATTTCTAAATTAATGTACCTTCCTCATTTACTAGGATACATTTAATAAATATAGAACTTAATTAAAAACAATCTTTGACTTTTATTTATTTATTTAGGTAACAATTTAGCTAAATTTCCAAATCCCCAACTATAGATCCAATAGACATTAAAAGTTGTTACAACATAAATATATAACTTAAATCGAAAAAATATGTTTGACAAATCTATATATATAATGGGAGAGTTCTCTCTCCCCTAAAGCTGTCCGTCCGCATCAGCATTTTTTTTTTTGTATCTAATCCAACAAACAATTGAAACCCAAATATTTATCTCTTATGTCCTCTTTGATTTGTAATGTAAGGCGCAAATTAAATATTTATCTCTCCTCATTTTTCTAAAATTAAGTATATTTCAAATGTTTATTTAATGCATATTTATATACTCATAATTGATATAAATTTAATTTAATATAAAACAATTAACTCAGAAAAAGAATTAAACTAAATAAATAAAATTTAAAATTCTTAAAAGAAATATTGTTAAAATGTTATTAGTAATGATCACATGTCCAATGATTTAATGTGTTAATGAGATTTATAATGGAAGAAAAATATTAAATGCATGGTAGAGTCAAACAAATATATGACTATACATATAAAACTTATAAACAAAAAAAATTAAAGTGAAATATTAGTTCCAAATAATGATATACTACAAAGATTTTTTATTTATTATTAAAATTCCATTTAAATAAAAGTAAAAGTTTACCAAACTCAAATTTAAAAAATAATAATTTAAAAATATAGTGGTTGCATTTTTTGTGAAATCAGAAAAACTTGAATATATAAAAATCTTTTTGCACTTTTTCTGGTGCAAAAAAACTTCAAAAATTATAGAACATTATATTCCATCTTCTACAAAAACGTAAAATAATCAGTTGGTTATATTAATCTTATGAGTTCTACAACAATATATACAAAAAGTGAATATATATAGGGACAATTTTAAAAATGCCCCTTTTGGGAAGCAGCTTTTTAAAAATACCCCAATTAGGAGATCATTTTTAAAAATACCCCTGTTTTGGTGCAAAAAGACAATAGTGCCCTTAATTGATTTAACCTAAATCTATTCTCTCTTCACCACTCTCTTTACGATTCACAATCTCTCCGGCGACTACCAAGCCGTGCGTCGTCTCTCTCCACGATTTGCGATCTCTCCGACGACTTGTAAACCCTGCGCCGTGTCTCTCCACGATTGGCAATATCTCCCGGCGACTACCAAACCATGCCGCCGTCTCTCCTCGTCGTGTCTCTCTTCTCTTCGCCGTCTACTAGTCTCTTTTCGTCGTATCTTTTCTCTCTTGGCTGTGTAAGTGAAAGAACCCATCCCATTTTTTTTCTTTTAAACATGCAAACCGGATTAACCCAATTAATTCGAACCAACTAAACCAGCCATAATAATTTAAATCAATTAAAAGGAGCAATCTCATTAAAGTAACAAACAATATTAACCAACGGAAGACTTAACCAAAAATCCAATAAAACAATTCCATTAAACCAACAAGTTCAACCAAACATTATTCCAAAACATGATCATCCTAACATGTTTCTAAATTCCATTCTAACACACTAACAAATCCAACAATAATCTAAAACACCAATGAGTGCCTAGATCATCCTCCTCTCCTCGCCATGATTTCACGGATCACACTTTGCTTTTACCTGCATCAAAGAAAGAGATGCATAAGTATTTCATAAATACTTAGTGAGGGCGATCCTCCCACCTACGAGCTATACACACAAGCAATGAGATAACACCCACATATATAACAAAAACAAACCATCCAGCAAGCTAAACATCCAATAACACATCCAGTTCACCTACAAATCGTCACACAACAAGTCACTCAATCTCAATCGCTTAGATAAGCTCATGGTCACGCACTCACCTTAACAAGGTGATTTGAACTACAAAAACAACCAGGAAAAACTCTCCTCGCGACTGCAACAGCCAAACAACGCCCTACAACAAACCACACAAACAAAAATCTCTAAGAACCAAAAGACAGAAACACCAGAAAAACTACAGCCGCAGAAACGAAGCCCTAAAACATAAACCAACCCTTAACTTCTTAATCCCTACGGTTAAAAGCAAGATCCAGACGTCACGAAGCACCCCACAAAATTTGGTGCCGATCGGAGAAACGATGAAACCACGATCGCACTTACAAACTCCGCTGATCCCAGTTCGCAACAGAGAAAACGCGTCTCACCAAACTGCATATAACTCACTGAGTATTAATCCGAATTCACTTCTGTAAAAAGGAGAATCAACGTACACGCCTTAAGAACAAACGTACCAAAATTCATTACCTTTCGATAAGATTTGATACGTCGGAACTCTATTCTACCAAGACTTGACGAAACTGCTTCTCTTGCTTTAAACACCAAAGCAAAGCTAACACTCTCCTTCTCACAAGTGAACTTCTCCTTCTCCTTTTCTCAACTCAACTCTCATAAACAACAGCCACAAAACAAAAGAGAGAAGAAGCGTTCTTTATAAAACTAGGGTTTTTGGTTTAATTCTGATTAAACCAGAATTTACCTAAACCGACTTTAATTAAATCTCCTTTGATTCAATTTAACAAATCGACCAGTTTAGAAAATCAACCGGAATTAAACCGACTCCACCCTAATTCTTATACACATTCAAGTCTCCTATTAATTTTCAGAACACGGGCGTTACAATTCTCCCCCACTAACATGGATTCGTCCTCGAATCCTTCAACATTCTCCATCAGTCGGACTCCGTGCAGCCATCCTAAACGATCTGCACTCCCACAACTGACTCCTTTGAGGCTCCTATCTAATCATATACTCACGTTCCAGACTCTATTTGCTCATACTCACCCACTTCCCCCGTCCACAGGTCGCAACACATGAATCATACCGGCTCGTCCTCAGGCCTCTGCCTTAGACTACGGTATCCAGGAAGTCTCACCACTCCCCCCGCTCTCAGGTCACAACCCTCAAGTCATACCCGCTCACTATTAGGCCACCCGCCTTCTAGCTACGGTATCCGGGAAGTCTCCCGCTCGCTCTCGGGTCGTCACCCTCAAGCGTGCACTCGAATCGTCATCCGAGGCCATCACATCATATCCGAGCAAATAAGTCTAAACGCCCCCGAGCATATCTCTCGATCAGACATACCTCCCGTGGTCCACTTATAGCATCGCAATGCTATACTAACCACCACCCCGAGACTTTCCAAAAATAGAACTGTCAAACCCGACACTTCCTATTTTTAGAAACTCGCACATATTTCTCTTACACATGACACAACAAGTCACATCCAAGAAATACTCATCTTATTAATCTCCAATGTCATAATCATTACACCAAAAATGAAAATACAAAAGAGATACAACCAAAACAAACTCAAAACAAAACAAGCCAACGGTCTACTCCTCGACCTGCTTGTCAAACCACTTCCGGAACCTTGCCTTCATCCTGGCCACTGGCTCCCAAGTCTCCTCTAAGACTCCATCACAGTCCCACTGGACTCTCATCAAAGGAATCTTCTTACGTCGAAGTTCCTTTACCCGCCTCTCGAGAACCCTCACTGGTCTCGCCTCCAAGGTCATGCTAGGCTGAAGATCTGCCGGGATCGTAGCCAACACCTCATCATCCTTGTGAAGACACTTCCTCAGCATCGACACGTGGTATACCTTATGAAATGCATACATTACCTCAGGTAACTCCAACCGATAAGCCACCGGTCCAACCCGCTCCACAATCCTGAAAGGACCCATAAACCTCGGACTCAGCTTAGTCTCGGTAAGGGACCTGTTAGGACCACGCAACATCGCCTCTTATCAGCATAACACTTCTGCCGATCCTGCGCCTCTCTCATGTTCAGCTTGAGAACCCAAATCTTCTCTGAAGTCTCCTGAACAAAATCCACACCATAAATGCTCCTCTCCCCCACTTGAGTCCAGCATAGAGGTGTCCGACATGGCCTCCCATATAACGCCTCATAAGGAGCCATCCCAATACTCGCATGGTAGCTATTATTATAAGCCAACTCCACCAAGCTCAAGTGATCTGCCCATTGACCACCCCAGTCCAACACACACATCCTCAACATATCC
Organism: Capsella bursa-pastoris; assembly: GCA_036452645.1. Lineage (NCBI taxonomy): Eukaryota > Viridiplantae > Streptophyta > Magnoliopsida > Brassicales > Brassicaceae > Capsella > Capsella bursa-pastoris. Next base: position 9,660,521 of record CP144185.1, read on the forward strand.
TCAAGTGTCTGAATGGTCCGCTCAGACTGCCCGTCTGTCTGAGGGTGGTAAGCCGTGCTCAAATGCACCTTAGTACCCATCTCCTTCTGGAAAGCCTTCCAGAACGCCGAAGTGAACTTCAAATCCCGGTCTGACACAATACTGGCCGGTACTCCATGAAGTCTCACAATCTCCTGCACATACTTCTTAGCTAGCACTGCCGCTCCATCGGTTTTCTTGATAGCCAAGAAATGTGCAGACTTAGTCAAACGGTCCACAATAACCCAAATGGCATCCTTGAACCGAGACACTGGCAACCCTACCACGAAATCCATCGTGATCATGTCCCATTTCCACTCTAGAATAGGGAGACTCCGCAATAATCCACTCGGCACCTGATGCTCAGCCTTCACTAGCTGACATACATCGCACTCAGAGACCCATTTAGCTACGTCCCTCTTCATCCCGACCCAATGATAATACCGCTTCAGATCTCGGTACATCTTGGTCGCTCCTGGATGAATAGAGAACCTACTCGCATGAGCCTCACTCAAGATCTCTCGTCTCAACTCCTCATCCTTGGGCACACAAACTCGTCCATGCACAAGGATAGTCCCATTGGCTGCAACCTGATACTCTGACTCAGTATCCTTAGAAGCATTAACCAGCCCTGCATCCTTCTCTTGAGCCGCTCGAACTTTGGTCAGAAGGTCTGCTCGGTTAGCTGCTTCTAACCCTAGTGGCTCCTGAGAAATAGCACACAACCGCAAGGTGCTAAGTTCTCCCACCAAAGTCTCCATATCCTGCCCTCGAGCTGAAGCCGCTCGCTTCCTGCTCAGAGCATCTGCAACCAGATTAGCCTTACCGGGATGGTAAGCTATCTCCAGATCATAGTCTGCAACCAACTCCATCCAGCGCCTCTGCCTCAAGTTTAACTCAGGCTGCGTGAATATATACTTCAGACTCTTATGATCTGTAAACACCTGAACCTTCGCTCCATACAGATAAGATCTCCAAATCTTCAGAGCAAAGACTACCGCTGCCATCTCCAAATCATGAGTAGGGTAGTTGCCCTCATGCTTCCGCAACTGCCGCGAAGCATAGGCGATCACCTTACCCTGCTGCATCAACACACAACCCAAACCAACGCTCGAAGCATCCATGTACACCACATACGGCTCTCCCTGCTCTGGTAAAGCCAAAACCGGCGTACTCGTCAACATCTCCTTGAGTTGAGCGAAACCTTGCTCACACTCAGGAGTCCACACAAAAGGAACATCCTTCCCCGTCAGCTTGGTCATTGGCTGAGCTGTACTGACAAAGCCCTTCACAAACCGTCTGTAGTAACCCGCCAATCCCAGAAAACTCCGTATCTCTGTAGCATTCTACGGTCTAGGCCAATCTCTGATAGCCTCAATCTTCTCTGTATCAACAGAAACTCCCTCTGCAGACACGATATGACCCAGAAAACCCATCTTTCTCTGCCAGAAACTGCACTTGCTCAGCTTAGCATACAGCTTCTGCTCCCGCAGCTTCTCCAACACTGCCCGCAAGTGTACCTCGTGCTCCTCAGGACTCTTAGAATACACCAGGATATCATCAATGAAGATGATAACAAACTCATCCAGAAACGCCTGGAACACGCTGTTCATCAGCCTCATGAACGCCGCTGGTGCATTAGTCAACCCGAAAGGCATCACCACAAACTCATAATGCCCATACCTCGTCCTGAACGCCGTTTTACGGATATCCGCCTCGTCGATAGGAATCTGATGGTACCCCGACACCAAATCGATCTTAGAGAACCACGTAGCTCCCCTCAACTGGTCCAACAACTCGTCAATCCGCGGCAAAGGATACTTGTTCTTCACCGTGACTCGGTTAAGTCCCCGGTAATCGATACACAGCCGGAAACTCCCATCCTTCTTCTTAACGAATAACACCGGTGCTCCCCACGGTGAAACACTAGGACGGATGAAACCCTTGCCCAGCAGATCCTCCAACTGTTTTTTCAGCTCAGCCATCTCTGCTGGAGCCATCCGGTACGGAGCCTTAGACAACGGCGTTGTCCCGGGCTCCAACTCAATAGTGAAGGGATCAGACCGAGATGGTGGTAACCCCTTTATCGACTGAAACACATCCTCGAACTCCTGGTCCACCCGGATCTTATCCACTGCTACCTCATCGACCGTCTCTAGCATGACGATCGTAGCCAAATAAGCTTCCCGCCCCCTCCGGATCATCTTATCCGCCTGAATCGCCGAAATCACTAAACTCCCCGAAATTGGTCTCACACCCTGGAAATACATCTTCGGTCCGGGATGCTCGAAGTATACTCTCCCTCGGTGACAATCTAAATGAACTCTGTGCCGCTCCAACCAATCCATGCCCAGAATTACATCATACAACTCCACCGGACTAATGTACAGATCTGCCGGCATCGACTCTCCCGCAATCAGTACATCCACACCACTAGCCCGCCCCTGAACCGCTAGCAAAGCGCCTCCTGCGACTCTAACGGCTCCATAACAACCATCTGGATCTCCTCGGATGTTACCACCCGTCGCGCACTCAGGGGTAATGAAGCTATTCGTAGCTCCAAAATCAAACATCACGTGGGACAAGAACCCGCCCACCAACAGGGTCCCTACACAAACCTTTTTCACTAAGACTGCCCACCCCAAAATCACAGGAAAACAACACAAATTCTAAAACAACGGAAGGAAACAGACTGAGTCTTAGAATTAAACATGTGATCGGCCGTCCAGTGCTTGGCTCTCATGTCTCCATATGTGCCACCGGCGGTGCTCCCAGCTGAGCCAACGACTGCCCTGCCAGCTGCAATCCTGGCTGCACCCACTACTGCACCACTGGCTGCATCACTGGCTGCACCGCTGCTACCGCCATCTGCTGCAACTTAGGACACCTCGTCTTGATGTGCCCCGTCTCTCTACAGTGATAACAGACATGGGTATCCACCCAAGGCTCGCCCTTCTTCGGGCAGCTCGCCACCCTGTGATCCGTGCTCCCACACCTGAAGCACCTCCGATCACCCTGACCCACTTTGGAAGTGTCATCCCACTTCCTCTTCTATCCCTGAGCAGGTTTGCCACCTCTGCTCGGAACCGACTGCGGCTGGGTCTTTTTCGGCAGCGCCGACGGACTAGGAATCACCCCGTGACTCCTCAACTCGTCCTCGATCCCCGCCGCCACCTCAACCAGCTCCACACGTGATGCATAGGCCCGCACCTTGCACCGCACCCTCATATTAGGGCAGAGACCCTTCATGAACCTACGCACCTGCATCTGCTCAGGATCTCCCGCACGCCCCGAGTACACCAAGAGTCGGCTAAACTCCGAGTCGTACTCCCTCACCGACCGCTCGCCCTGAGTCAACGCCAGGAACTGCGACTCCATCCGGTCCAGTGCCTCCGCCGGAAAATATTTGGCATTAAACTCTGCCAAGAAATCTCCCCACACCACCAATCCCTGCCCCCTTTTAGCCAGCACACTCCGCCACCACAAATGTGCATCACCCGCCAAGTAGTGGGCCGCTAGGTCCACCCGATACGCCTCCGGACACCTTATCGACTGGAATACCGCTCCAATCGCACCCGCCACTCATCCGCTACAGCCGGGTCGGAACCTCCGAAGAACAAGGACATCCCGAACCGCTGCAGCTGCTCCAACATCCGCAGGTAGTACGGCTGCTCGACCACCGCACCTACCCCCTCAGGCGGTACAACCCCAACAACAGGCTGCACACCCGGCCCAACAGGCTGCACACCCGGCCCAACAGGCTGCACACCAGGCCCAACAGGATCCTGCAACTCAGGCCCAACAAGAGGCTGCACCGGCGGTACCGCACCCGGTAACCGCTCCAAGAGCTGCGTCAGTAAATTCGCAAGCCAATCATTCTGACCCTGGGCTGCATCTGTTGGAACACCCCCAACCGGGTTTCCAACAACACTCGTACCGTTCCCGGATAAACCGGCTTCTACGGCACTCACACTCTCACCACCTACGGGCCCCTCCTGATGCGACCGGGACTCGCTAACAAAATCGGCCGTAGCACTCCTGCCCACACTCGTGTCGCTACCCGAGGCAATACCACGCCCTCTACCGCGACCACGCCCACGACCACAACCACGACCACGACCGATAGCTCCACCTCTAACCATCTGCAACACAACAGAAGGCTAAAAACACCAAACAAATCACCAAACGACACAACTTACCGTGGAATCTCATTGAAGGCTCGAGAGGATGATCTAGGTCTCCATGCTCATACAATTGATTAAACACACAATCAATCAGCATGCAATCCACATCATCATTCCTCATCAATGAAATTCACACATCACATCACAATTTTTACCAATTAAATCTCGTCCTAGAACCGTAAATGCTCTGATACCAAATTGAAAGAACCCATCCCATTTTTTTTTCTTTTAAACATGCAAACCGGATTAACCCAATTAATTCGAACCAACTAAACCGGCCATAATAATTTAAATCAATTAAACCAAGCAATCTCATTAAAGTAACCAACAATATTAACCAGCGGAAGACTTAACCAAAAATCCAATAAAACAATTCCATTAAACCAACAAGTTTAACCAACCATTATTCCAAAACATGATCATCCTAACATGTTTCTAAATTCCATTCTAACACCCTAACAAATCCAACAATAATCTAAAACACCAATGAGTGCCTAGATCATCCTCCTCTCCTCGCCATGATTCCACGGATCACACTTTGCTTTTACCTGCATCAAAGAAAGAGATGCATAAGTATTTCATAAATACTTAGTGAGGGCGATCCTCCCACATACGAGCTATACACACAAGCAATGAGATAACACCCACATATATAACAAAAACAAACCATACAGCAAGCTAAACATCCAATAACACATCCAGTTCACCTACAAATCATCACACAACAAGTCACTCAATCCCAATCGCTTAGATAAGTTCATGGTCACGCACTCACCTTAACAAGGTGATTTGAACTACAAAAACAACCAGGAAAAACTCTCCTCGCGACTGCAACAGCCAAACAACGCCCTACAACAAACCACACAAACAAAAATCTCTAAGAACCAAAAGACAGAAACACCAGAAAAACTACAGCCGCAGAAACGAAGCCCTAAAACATAAACCAACCGTTAACTTCTTAATCCCTATGGTTAAAAGCAAGATCCAGACGTCACGAAGCTCCCCACAAAATTTGGTGCCGATCGGAGAAACGATGAAACCACGATCGCACTTACAAACTCCGCTGATCCCAGTTCGCAACAGAGAAAACGCGTCTCACCAAACTGCATATAACTCACTGGGTATTAATCCGAATTCACTTCTGTAAAAAGGAAAATCAACGTACACGCCTTACGAACAAACCTACCAAAATTCATTACCTTTCGATAAGATTTGATACGTCGGAACTCTATTCTACCAAGACGTGACGAAACTGCTTCTCTTGCTTTAAACACCAAAGCAAAGCTAACACTCTCCTTCTCACAAGTGAACTTCTCCTTCTCCTTTTCTCAACTCAACTCTCAGAAACAACAGCCACAAAACAAAAGAGAAAAGAAGCGTTCTTTATAAAACTAGGGTTTTTGGTTTAATTCTGATTAAACCAGAATTTACCTAAACCGACTTTAATTAAATCTCCTTTGATTCAATTAAACAAATCGACCAGTTTAGGAAATCAACCGGAATTAAACCGACTCCACCCTAATTCTTATACACATTCAAGTCTCCTATTAATTTTCAGAACACGGGCGTTACAGTAAGTGCCCTATGTTATCTCATTCTTGTTAATTGTTTGGGGTTTGACAATTTAGGGTTCTTGTTTTAGTTTAGATGTTGGAGATCGATTGAGATTATTGTTACTAAAATTGGGAGTTTTTTATTCATGTGGTCTTATTAGTTCCTGGTTATGCATCAAAAGCTGCAGTCTCATGCTCGAATTTAGTTGGATATAAAGCTCATCTAAATTGGAGAATAACACATGCTGGATTAGTGTTTTACGTGCGTGAGAGAAGATGTTAATTATGGTGGTTCTCTCAGATATTTTTCTTTGTATTTTTTAATGGGTGATGGAGTCACATGGTGGGGCTTTGAATATTGGTGTTGTTTCTTTTTCTTAGTGGTTGGTTCTAAAAGAAACGTGATAGAATACCAATTTTATTGTTGTTGATTTAGGTTGCAGATAAAGTGTAGAGTTGCATAATATTTGAAGGAGGAGGCTGAATTTGTGGCTTCCGAAGAGTGACAAGAGAAGATGGTGAAGAGTTTTCAGAAAAATGGACAAAAAAGTTAGCCAACGAGAGTGTAACTTAGTTGTTAGTGGTGCAAATCAAAGTTTTAAGAACTCTTTTAGATGTTAATTGCAGTCTTTGGAGTGATGTTGTTGGATCCACCGTTGTTGTCTCTATCTTCGCGGCGGGGAAGACCATTGTCTTTAGCTGCGGATGAGTGACGTAACGGTGTAGCCCTACCTCTCTCTGTAGATCACAAGGTTGCTATATGGCCACACCGCGAATGGAATGTCGTTATCCAGTCCGCCTTGTAAAACGTGGTGGTTTTACTTCGTCGTGGTGTGCTATGACCTATGATGGTAGAGTTAATGTCGCGAATTGCAGAAGTAACGACAGATTTGAAATAGGTGGGTAGCTTGGTTTTGCTGGTTAAGATAAGCATCACCCGATTCCAATTCTTGTGTACAATAGTAATGGATTTAATTGTTGTGGTAAACAATTTCATAGGATTTCTGAAATGTTGGTCTTGTGTCACATTGGAGATAGTGGTTTGGGTGACAAAAGAATGAATACTCGTATGTGGTATGTGGTATGTGGATTTGGGTTCTTCATCATGAGCCTAACTCAGCTGTATATGTAATAAATTCTACAAAACTCTTGAATGGCTATAAAAAAAAAATATATATATATTTGTGTTTAGTGTGTTGTTTGTGTGAATTTTAAAAACCAGAGATTGATGTATGTGGTTGTTTTCTGCAGATCTCTAATAATTACAAACATCTAGTAGACTAGTAAAGAAAAATGCAGCAATCATAAGAGCAGAAAGAAGCAGGATGATGCCTACTACGCTAATTTGTTTTATTGTATCATAAATGTTTTACAAATGTTGTATAAATAGGTGATTGACGAATGTTTTTTTTTAATATTTATAACTTTAAACAAGTTGATAACAAAGTATTGTCACAACATTCTAAAAAACTTTCAAAACCTTTAAAAGCCTTATTAAAACCTTATAAAATATTTATAAAAGCCTTGTAAAACCTTATTAAAGCTTTATAAAAGCTTTTTTGTAAAACTTATAAAAGCCTTGTATGCCTTGTAAAACTTTTTAAATAGTTTTAAACCCTTAATATACATTTAAATACGCTATAAATCCTTATAAAACTTTTATAAAAGTCTTATAAAACCTTATAAAAGCCTTATAAAAACCTTATAAAAGCCATATAAAATCTTTATAAAAGTCTTTTAAAACCTTATAAAAGCCTTGTAAAAATTTTCAAATAGTTTTTAAAACCTTAATATACATTTAAACACCTTATAAAACCTTGTAAAGCCTTTTATAAACCTTGTACAATTTTTAAATATTTTTTAAAACCTTGTGAAGTCACTTGTGTTGTTGAGAGAGCCTAAACCTCTTACATTATCTTCACGTTTGTATCCAAGTTAGTGTGAAGGCTTTGTTTGTTAAGACAAAATGGGATATGCTATTATATGTTATTGATAGACAAAATGGGTGTGCTCTCTTTAAGCATAATGACACGAAATGAGGAAAACCTTCAAACTTGGTCATTTGTTATCCCAAACCAAATTGGTACACTATTACGTTTCAATGTATAATAAGGTTTTCAAAACTATTTAAAAAGTTTTCTGAAGGTTTTGTAAGGTTTAATTTATAAGGCTTTTATAAGGTTTTTAAAAGCTTTTAAAAAGTATTTAAAATGTATTACAAAGTATTTAAAAGGTTTTACAAGGCTTTATAAGGTATTTAAATGTATATTAAGGTTTTCAAAAATATTTAAAAAGTTTTAAAAGGCCCTTATAAGGATTTTATAAGGTTTTTAAAAAGTTTTTAAAAGATTTTTTAAAAGGTTTTACAAAGTATTTAAAAGGTTTTACTAGATTTTTATAAGGTTTTGTTAACAACCCAACGAGAAATTTTGGCTATTGTAGTAGCAGCTCCAACACTAAAAGCAGCTAATACGTTAACACCAACATTGCGTTTGTGATCCCCATCTAATATGATTTACGATTGTTTCTCTTAAAATCTTGCTAACTTTAAACAAGTAGATCAAAGTACTGTCACAAAACATTTTTCAAAACCTTTTAAAAACTTTATTAAAACCTTATAAAATATTTATAAAAGCCTTATAAAACCTTTTAAAACCTTTTAAAAACCTTTTAAATACTTTGTAAAACATTTTAAAAACCTTATAAAATTCTTATAAAATCTTTATAAAAGCCTTGTAAAACCTTATAAAAACCTTTTAAATACTTATAAGCTTTTTAAAAGGGTTTTATAAAATTTTACAAGGCTTTTATAAAGATTTTATAAGGCTTTTAAAAAGTAATTAAAATGTTTTACAAAGTATTTAAAAGGTTTTACAAGGGTTTTTGAGGTGTTTAAATGTATATTTAAGTTCTCAAAACTATTTAAAATTTTTAGAAAGCTTTTATAAGTTTTAGAAGGCTTTTATAAAGATTTTATAAGGCTTTTATAAAGTTTTAAAAAGGTTTCTAAAAGTATTTAAAATATTTTACAAAGTATTTAAAAGGTTTTACAAGATTTTTATAAGGTTTTTCACAAAATTGTAAAACCTTTTATTTCCAAATTTTGTGGTTCTTATGTGACCATAAAACATAAGCTGAAGCATTACGAATGTGAACACATAGGCTGAAGAATTGTGAATTGTGAATGTGAACACAAGGCTTTTATAAGGCTTTTACAAGTCTTTTAAAAGATTTTTATAAGATTTTAAAAAGTATTTAGAAGGTTTAAATACAAACAGAAATTAAAAGTCAGTGACACTCGAACGTTTTATCTCATTTGTGTCTTCATCTTTCATGTATTGCAAGAGAACTGCAAAATAGAAGAATACTTTCACATCTTCTTCATTTAACTTCCATAACCTAACATGTTGTATAAGCTCAAGATGCAAAAGTAAGTGAACTTGTAGCTATCTTGTAGATCTTTCACAAGCAACACTTGTATCACTTACTACAATTAACAATGCATAAAAGAGATACAATCAACACTGACTGAAATACAAAACACAAGTGTTCAGTTCTCATTCCTCACGTTGCTACTCCTTCCTTTGTCCTTATTGTGTAAACATATTGAGATTTATCCCCTCTCCGTCAAATAACTTGACACTATAATAGTGACCGATAGAATAATAGTAACATGTTCCCTGCATATTGTATCCAAGTATATAGGAAGCCCAATATAAAAATCCCACATGAACATAATTATGTCTCCTAGAGATGACAATTGAGGTAACGAATGATACTTACAGCCCAAACATGATAATAACCTGTTTTCTATGTTTAATTGCAAATGTTTAGCTCACTAGTTCTGCATTTTTATTACCAAGATTCTACAAGCACAATTGCTGCAAAAACGAATCTGAAGTCTACTCTTGATAACCCAAACATTATAGTAGCAGCTCCTTCCTCATGTGCTACTCCTTCAAATCAAATCACAAAAAAAAAAACAGATTGCTATCTTTTTCATCACTTGTGACTGCTGCAGCTCTAGATTGTTACAGAGAGAAGAGGAGCGACGACGACGGAGAGGAGAGAAGAGACGTGTGACGTGTACTATGCAACGTGTGACGTGTTCGATGCTCCGAACAAAGGCATTGAGAGAGAGAGACTGCAACTCTTGGATCTTCAGCTCCGTCAATTCCACCCTATCAACATCAACACAAAACAAACTAGGTAAATTTACAGAATCAACTCAACGTTTAAGGATCACCAATGAACGGTTAATGACTTTATAGCTCACTGTTCACTCCTATGTATTCACTTCTCGTTCCTCATGTGCTATTCCTTCATTTCAAATCACAAAAAGATTGTTATCTTCTTCATCACTTGTGACTGCTGCAACTCTAGACTGTCACAATCCATTGTTACCAAACAAACTCATAAGAGTAACAAAGCTTTGAAAAACGAGATTTCAAAATATATCAACGTTCTAAGCTTCATTAGTCAAAATTTAACCATGTATTATATAAGAAACCATGCTCACCATCGTTAGGCCTAACCCAAAGAATCCATGTTAACTTCTTCAAAATCCTTATCAACCCCGCAAATCAAACTCGAATCCAACAATCAAATTGGATTTCATGCTATAACCAAATCAGAAAACACATGTCTGTCTCAATTGATGTTTTGCAGAAACAGTAACAGATGAGATTAAATACATAAACGACAACGGCGGAGAGAGGAGAAGAGACGAAGCACGATGGAGAGAAGAAAAGAGACGACGCACGACGGAGAGAAGAAAAGATACGACGGCGACAGAGAGAAGAAAAGAGATGATGGCGAAAGGTCGACGACGGCAAAGAGAGGAGAAGAGAGAATCGTCTTTTAGGTTTTTACAAGGGAGGGTAAAGTTGTCTTTAAATTTTTAATGAGGGTATAATTAAAAATAGTCAAAAAGAGAGACATTTTTAAAAAGAGATACCTCAAAAGGGGTATTTCTAACAAATTCTCATATATATAAGCTCTCCATACTAAAAGGCTAATATATTGGGGGAATTTCAAAAATACCCCTTTTCATATACCTCTTTTTAAAAATACCCCCTTTTCAAACTTTATCAAAAAACCCACTAAAAATGTTGAAATTTATCCAAATATGTGTGTAAGCTTATAAATATATACACAAATTACCTTTATATGTGTATAAAACTTTATATACCTTTCATAAATAGCATAAAAATAAATTAGAAAAACCTTATAAAAACCGTATAAACCCTTTTAAAAACCTTATAAAACTTATAAAAACGACTTAAAACTATTTAAAACATTTTTAAATATTTGTATCGAATCTCCTAGTAGTAGTTATTATATAGAATTACCTTATAAACTATATAAAAACTTTATAATTTTTTATATTTAAAAAGGGGTATTTTTGAAAATGGATAGATAAAGTGGGTATTTTAAAAAAGGGGTACACCAAAAATTCTAATATATTAGTTTTTATTACCACCAAATTGTGCTCCATAAATGCCACGTATGAAGTCCAACCCTCTAAAAAATGTGATTTACCAAAAACTAGGAAATAAAAAGTTGAAATACATTAAAATCTCAATTTGAGGTAAAAATCAAAATTTTCTTATTAAAAGATAAAATCAAACTAAAATTTTAAAATCTATCTTGGAGGACCGCCAGATCAAAATATGGTGAAAACGAAATAAAGCATAATGCCTACGACAAAGGATAAAAAAAATCGTAAATGGTGTCGGCATCCACTTTTGCTGGATTGAGCTCTCTTCATGCTTGAATACCCCGTCCAATTTAATCTGCTGATTACAATGACATCGTCCGACTAAATAAGGTTTATGCAAAGTAAACGAAACTATTAGAAATATTGGATCACATCGAGTAAAATAAAATGAAAAAAGTAAGTAAACTATCTAAAATTTAGATCGACTCTTGAATCAAACACAAATAAATTTGTATGCATTATATGAGTTTGGCAGGACATGTCATAAGTGCATGCTCAATTACAAAACATTTTAACAAAAAAAAATACTATACCATTGGTTAATATTTAAAAATTCGAGATTCTCTATTGATAAGACCCAAATTCAAATAGATAAAAACGACCTAACAAACAGAGCACGCTCCAGCTTTGATAAATTAATTTTTAGTCAAATTTAAAAATATGACAATAAAAAAAGGAAAAAACAAAATAAAAGAGTAAAAAATGGTCAATTGTCACACTTTCCTTTTAAGGTAAAGCTTTTAATCTAACTATATTAATACATGCGTCCAAACAAAACCAAAACATTAATTTGAATACGAGTAACAACAGCGCCACACAAATGAATAACTAACAGTATAAGATTATAATATCTGAATATGGAAAAAAATCAAAATATAGCCAAACAAATACGACACAAAATGTACTTACAATCATTAATTTAAAAAATATAATACCAAATAAACAATAATTAAGGAAAATTTCATAGCGAACAATCCCGCGCAACGCGCGGGTCTCCTCTCTAGTTAAAAAAAAATAACAAGTACCCAACTATGAATGCAACTAGATTAGAACCCACCTGAGGGACTGGTTATCTATGTTTCAACTTAAAATTTTATTATAAAAAAACGATATCCAAAGCTATATTTTGAAAGAAAACAAAATCTGAGACTTTTTTAGTTACAAATTATATTTTTTTCTTTTAACAAAATCATTTATGTATATTTATATTTAAAAGTTTATTAAACATTCATTATAAAAATAGTAAAGTTAAATTGTCGATCACAAAATATCTTGTAAACTATTCACCATTATTCATAATTTCCATTTTTAAAAAATATATCATATATATTTGTGATCTCTCAATTTATTGAATTTCATAAAACTAATTAATTATTACTAAATTTGATGGCAAAATTGTTACACATTAACATCAATCCAAAATATGATGTTAAATACAAATAAATTCATTTGTATACTATTAAATGATACAAAAATGAATTATAGCATCCTTCAGGAAAGCATTAATTTTTTAAACAAATACAAAAATATAAAAGATTACATATTTGAAAGAGTTTATCTTTTAAAATCATTAAATTGTGAAATATGTTGAACTTTTGTTATCCTTATTTTAAGATAATAAGGCCTTTTTCAGAATTCTTTTGTTCACCCCCTCTTGTTTTAGCTAATGAACTTCAAAGTAATTTAATTTAAATCTCTCATTATAGACAACTCGATGTGTATTCAAACAATTATATATCGTAAATGAAGTTTTTGTGACTTGGGATGTGTTACATCACAGAGATTACTAAAAAATGTAAAAGACTTTTGCATATACATATAATTTTGACATAAATATTTTTACTTATAATTTATTTCTTGTAATCTTGCCAACAAGAGCAAAACCAAATATAAACCTTGCATCATGAGCATCATCCCATACATATACGGCACCGAATCTCATAAAATAACATAATCAAATTTAGCATACAATCAAATTGAGTCCCACCAAAAACATAATCTCCTCTCCATACTTAAAAATAAGAATTTTTGAGAAACACCCCTTTCGGTTTACCCACCCCTTTATCTATCTAGTTTCAAAAATACCCCTATTTAAATATGAAAATTTATAAAAATTTTATATAGTTTTTAAGGTACTTCTATATAATAACTACTACTTAGAGATTCGAGATAAATATTTTATAATTTTTAAAAGGTTTTAAATCGTTATTACAATTTTATAAGGTTTTTAAATGGTTTTTAAAAGAGTTTATAATTTTTTTAAAATGTTTTTAATAATTATTTTTAGGCTATTTATGAAAGATATATAAAATTTTATACATATATAAAGGTAATTTGTGTCTATATTTATAAGTTTACACACATATTTGGATAAATTTCAATATTTTTAGTGGATTGAAATGAGGAGCTTTTTTAAAAAGTGGTATTTGAAAAGGGTTATTTTTGAAATTTTCCCTTAACAATAATAGTAGTAAGAACGTGTGAATACCAAAATCGTCTTTTTCAGACCTACAATGAATAGTAAGATCACATTACAAGAAAATATATCAAATTTTGACCACCATTTCCAACCAAAATAATGGTCATACTTTTGCTAAACGAACTTCTGAAACACTATGCTAGCGTTGATAGATCTAAAACAAAAAAATTCACCGAAGAAGCCTATTATGTGTATATATCTATATATATAAAGTTAACTTTTTCTCTCTTCTCCTTAAGCCACATCATCATCCTAATCATCATCTACTTTATTTTATTATTTAGTTTTAAGAATTAATTATATCATTTTATCATTTAATTTGATTTTGACATATCTAAATAATTTTTTCAAAAAGAAATATGAAAGGTCTTTTCTTATATTATATATTATCAAAATAAAAATATTATTGATTAAAAATAAAAAATAATAGAATGTTTTATAATGAATATATATAAATTTAAAATAATATGACACAAAACTTAATTATATTTACACAATCTAAACTTAAATTAAAATGAGATTTAACGTAAATAGAACAAAACGTAAGAAAATTTAAGAATATAAATCTATCTAATAAACATAAATGAGATAGGTTAGTACAAAACATGAATTCTCATTTTAAAAACACATAAAAAAGGTCACACTAAAAATAATATTTCTTTAATAGTTTGCAATATGAATTTAACTAATTTTTTCCAATACAAGAAATATGGTAAACTAATAAACAAAACAAAAAATTAACAATATTTCATAAAAATTGAAAATTAAAACAAAAACACATAATTAAATGAAATGAACTAAATATAAAGTAAATTATACTAATATGTTAAATTTTAAATTTGTTCCATATGAATATACAAAAAATATATAAAACAGAAAATCAGAAACAAATATATAATAGTATAAAAATGATCATAACGAGATATAAATTACGTCAAATCAAAAAAAAAGAAACGAAAAAAACAAAAAATTAAATTATGACAATATACAAGGATAATGTAACCAATAAAAAATACAATAATCCGCTTGAAACCCACAAATCATTTTTAACTTTCAGCCCAATATATTAAAAAGGACCACAATATTAACATCTAGATCTATATTTGGTAGGAACCCTAATAACACATGTTTCTCTATGATTCTCCACTGCACTTCCTTTTACACTCATATATCAATCTATATTATAAACGTTTAATTTCTCAACTACTAATGAAGCTAAAACTCAACAGGTTTTCTATACAAACACAGTCTAATATTTTTTAAAAATAAAGTATGCTATAGTAAAAAAAAAGTAAGAAATAAAATACGAACCAATTACTCATCAACAACATAATAAAACTACCGCGCGTAGCGCGGACAACCGACTAGTTGGATTTATAAATTAGTATACCTTTCTCATTTACTAGGATAAATTAAGTAAATATAGAACTTAATTAAAACAAAATCTTTCACTCTTTTTATTTTAGTAACAACTTAGCTAAATTTCATAGTCCCCAACTATATACAAATGGACATTATAAGTTGTAACAACATAAATATATAACTTAATTGAAAAAAAAACTTTTACTAATGTTAATTAGGTAACAAATTAACTAAATTTCCAAGTAGCCAACTATATATCAAACTATATTTGGACCCATCTGATGGACGGGTTATCTATGTTCAACAAAAAATTATTTTCAAACTTTATTACAAGAAAATGATATCCAAACTTTTTTTTGAAGCAAATAGACTGTTTTATTGTCTGAAAAGACTAATTTACGTATATAAGTCGTTATTAAACATTAACTATAAACTCTAATAAACTTAAATTGTTGATCACCAAAAACCTTTGCAAGCTATTCACCATTATTCATAAAGTTACATATTAAGAAAAAGATATTGCATATAATTGTGACTACGCAACTTACTGTGTTTTTTTCACTCGTACAATTTCGACAGTCACTTCCACAAAATCACCCATCCTAAAATTACTCCAGCATAAGTGCGCTAGATTGTGGAGTTTTCTCGGGATCTTTGACCGAAAAGAAAAGTGTACTTTGGTGACATAAATGGTCAAATTAATTATTTTAAACCTCTTTGCAACCACTGAATCCAGAGAATTATAATTCACCCCTACTAACATAGCGGCTAGCGCAAAGTCCTCGTTGCATACCAAGACCATCACCCCCGACAGTGTGAGCCCACTTAACTCCACACTCGTCAGGGTTCAGCTCTGATACCACATGTACTGCCCCGACCGTCACTTTTTGGTGGCCTCATGTTGTGAGACCCCAATGAATTTATTTGACCACATGTGTCACCAAAGTGCACTTATCTTTTCAGTCAAGAGTTCTGAGAGAGTGCTTATGCTGGAGTAGTCAAAGGATGTGTGACTTTCCGGGTAGTGGTTGTCGGAACTGTGTGAGTGAGGCCAAAACACAGAGAAAAGATTGTGTGGTGATTTGTAGGATATTGATGGGTTCCGATCGTCAAATATTGATGGGTTCATGAGCCTAGTGACAGGACATGAGGCCCATTAAAAGAAATGGGCCCATAGGCTGGTGGTGAACTTGGGGCCCATTGGAGAGATAGTGGTTAGGGTGTTACACATGTCCAGTCTCGACCCATGAGCCCACCTTTTTTATAGGTCCCACGTCCATTTTTGGCCCGTGGTATCTAACGGCCGGTTTGCTGCGTACATAAGATTTTAAAGACTTGTTTACCGACCTTACCAATCACCACATGTTTTTTTTGTGTTTTATCCTCATCGCACAGTTTTCGAAATCACATCCCCAGAAGGTCACCCATTATGAAATTAATTCAACATAAGTACACTTAATTGTAGAGTTCTCTAAGGACCTTGGCCTTTTTCTATTTCTCATAAGATGGTAATTCTTCTATTGTTTACCCTCCACTTCCACCATTGCTATTATGTGCATTACAAAAAGAAGCATTTGAGCTACAACTGAGGGTTGGTTTGAGGAAAAGATGCACATAAGTGACCAAATTAATTCTTGCGAGCACTAAAACCAGGGTATGAGGAGTGAAATTTTTGAATTCTTCGTTTATTTTCTTTGTTACATATAATTAATTTCGATATAAATACATAGGAAGAAGTTTTAATTGCAATATTAACATAAACGATGTACTGTGAATTGAGCTATGTCATATCACATAGATTGCAAACATAGGCCATTTTCATATAACTTTCAAAATCCAATATATATATTTTCTTATTTTTAATAATTTGAAATCTATTGACATCAAAACTAAGATTTTACCAAGAATACATAAACTTTGTACCATGATCATCATTTGTGAGATAGATCCCATCAGGTCTAGCATCCCAAAGTGTTAGGGCACCAAATTTTATGTAAAAATAAGGATCTTCTTGATAAGCAGTAAAAGTAACCGAAGATTTAAAACCAATCCCATGTGAAAGTGTGCAAACAAACTTAGTCTCACCGAAAAAGCTATCACCAAACTTAAACGAATATAAGTCACCATAATGCACTAAGTGAACACCAAGATCGTCTTTTTCAGACTTACAATGAACCGTGAGAACATCATCATTCTTACCAAGAGTGTTTAAGATATATACTTGATTTTTTGGAAAAATTCTACTAGCGTTGTTCGATCCAACACTCCAAGCAATTACAACGATTAAAACAAAGAATTTATTCATAATTTCAAATAATCTTCTTTTTTTTTTGTTTCAGTTTGAAAAACTAATTCTCCCTTGAAATATATATATATATATATATATATATATATATAAAAGATATTTGAATTAATTTTCTTAGATATTTATTAGGAGAATTAGGTAACATATGTAATTCAAACATAACGTAAAAGTCTAAAAGGGATCTTTGACTAAATATTAATTGGGTATCACCTTAATTAAAGAGAGTAAATGATTCGATTCCTTGATTTGTTTTCCTTTTGTAAATGACAAATTTGACTTCATAGGTTTCTGTGTATAAATTAATTTCTATAAAAAACAATAATATAAAAGAAGTTGACTTGATATAATTAATAAACTAAATATTAGTATATTCCTGTAGTTGAAAGATTAAATTTTAGGTCTTGTTGATTGGTTACTGCTTTATAAACTTTCCAGAGCCATATTTTGGTCCAAAGTTGTAAATCCACAGCAATCAAACTTTATAAATTTTGTATTTCCTTTTTGGATTCACAGCCAAAATATTTTATTAATTAATTAACTTAATTGATACAGTAGATATCCTAAAAGACTTTTGTGATAAAAATAATAATTAGTTATATCTAGTCTATCTTGCATTATCAACGGTTAATTAACTTAATTTTTCTTTTGGTCAACAGTTAATAACCTTAATATTATTCAGTAACAAACTATAAAATATAAATTGTTTTTTGGTCAACAGATAATTTATAGACGTTATACTGTAACGAACTTAATATATTTTTACTGACATTTACATTACGAAGATAACACATAAAAGTTTTCAAAAGAGTTTTAACTATGTACTTATAAAGTACTCTTGGGATAAGTCGAGGCTAAGCCCGGTGTATATTTTACGATTGATATTTCAAAATAATTAGTCTTATTAAGATTTACTAGATTCGGACTCGCACGTACGTGCAGGATTAATTTCAAAAACTAAATTTGCTATTAAATTTGTAATATATTACATATGGGCAGGGTCATGCTTACAAAGATAATTTTTAAAAATATTATGAACATTTATAATCCAAAGTTGTATCAGTTTAATATTTGTTTTTTAAATTCGATTTAAATATAAAGAATTATCGGATTTATTTTTCTTATTAGTAAGAAATTTTCTGTGATATTGAATGTTTTGCATGATTTTAGCAAACAAACTTTTGGTTACTGATTTATTTAAGATTTTTTATTTAATCGTTTTTAATTATTTTTTAAGATTATAATTATTTTTTAAATTTGATGATATAATCAATTCTGTTGTATATTTCATATTTTATGCTATGTAAAATTTGACTAGACGCTTATTTTATAATCTTTATTTCATAATATAGCATATTTGTTTTTATTTTTATTTTTCCTAAAATATCATCTTTCTTTTTCTTAAATATATTATTATTTGTTATATTTAATTTTTATTAAATAATTATTTTTATTGAAAACATAATAATATATATACAATTAAAATTAAATATGTTTACATATTTTCAATTTTGAACTTAA
Organism: Capsella bursa-pastoris; assembly: GCA_036452645.1. Classification (NCBI taxonomy): domain Eukaryota; kingdom Viridiplantae; phylum Streptophyta; class Magnoliopsida; order Brassicales; family Brassicaceae; genus Capsella; species Capsella bursa-pastoris. The sequence continues at coordinate 9,679,440 of CP144185.1, forward strand.
TTGTCCACTTTTTATGGTAATAATATCCGTTTAATTTCCATAAATATAGACAATTTGTTTGTTTTTTTTTTAATTCTATTTTTGCTGTCTTTTATTTATTTGGCAACTGGTTTGGAATTACATAAAACTTAATATATATTTTTCAAGTCTGTTTTTCAAGCTAATAGTATATATACTTATAAAGTTTGTAGATCCTTATTGTCTATGCCGTTGTAAGTCTGGATTTTGTTAGCTTCCTAACTATACATGCTTGAAAATCACACGACGTTCTATTTATAATTTTAATTAAACATACTATTATTTGTTTGGTTGTATTAATTTATTACTTTCCATTATATACGTAATTGTGTATGGGTGTGTTTTCACTATGTTTTCAAGATACCATACCATAGAGGGACATCTTGAGTTTTGCAATCAATGGCAAAAACAAACACACAATTTAATCGTTATAGTCAAACAAATTTTAATGATGCAATCAAACAAACAAATTTTAAGATTTTGCCAATCCAATCTTAATGATGCAAAAAACACAGAAAAAAAGAAATGAAACAACAAACAATTGACCAATAGATTTTTTCTGTACAGATCTTCTGACCTGACATAGAACCATTAACTTCAAATTTGAACCATATATTGATCAAGATCTTATTGAGTATATCAAGATAGAATAGACTATTATAAAATACCTTATAATGGTCTATTCTATCATGTTGGTCTATAAAGTACCTTATAAAATACCTTATAAAGTATCTTATAAAGTACCTTATAAAGTATCTTATATTGGTCTATTCTATACGTACGGGGGATGTTCAAATAGATTAGCATTATTTATATTGTTAGCTTCCCTTTTAAACTTATCTTTTATCCCACTTATTTATATGTGTGGTTGTAAACCTAATGAAGTAAGAAGAATAATTCTCTCTCTTTTCTATTCTTGGTTACTATTCATCTTCTCTCCCAATCTCTTTCTTATTCTTGTTACTCAAATCTAGCATCTCTCTCTTGTTATTCCGCTTAATCTTACACCATAGGCCTCTTTAATTTCGCTTGGAGTTATCTATCTGTTTGAAAATTAGCTAAGCTTTGTTTTTTGTTACAAAGCTACTAGAATCGGATCCGCGCTACAGCGCAAGAGAATATTTTACATAGTACGACTTTTAACAGATTAGAATATGTTATAACTTTATTTTATTGCAGTGCAGTCGATTACAGTGAGTCATATATTTTGTGTAATAAGTTTGTATAAAATAGTAGAAAAGAGAATAAATGGTAACATAATAATTTTGATACAATAGAAGAAAAAAACACATAGAAATTATTTAACAACGCGAAAAAATATTTATCGATAAAGTATTTAGTTTAACCTTTTTGTAGTAGAAAGAGGAATATACGAAAAATTATTAAAGATTTGCATTCATAAAAATTATATACTCACAATATATGTTTTGAAAGAGCAACTTTAAACGGATTGCATTCATAAAAATATTATTGATTACTCGCTTTACCATATAATTGTGACTTTAACAAAATGACCCGTGAATTACCTGTGATTTACATAGTTTGATACATAATATAGTTTCTCGGTAAAATTTATTCGTATTAAAAATTCAATTTAATCAATATTTGAATATTATATTTTGTTCATAAGACTTTTTTTCAAAATATTATTAACCCCTTAATGGGCTGTGTCAAAGCGGGCTGAACATAATACATAATATCATACCCACAACAACCTTTCCGGACAAGCAAACCGAAAACAACCGGACTCACCACCTCCTTCTTGTCCCATACCTAGCAACAAAAAGGATTTCGGATCTAACCCCTCGCCGCCTGCGCCAGCGATCCGAGACACTGAATCCTTACCTGCACCTGCTTCAAACCGGGAGAGACGAAAACCAACTCGGCAGCAATAAAGGATGTTGGCTCTAACAGCACCGAAATCGCCAAAAACCCGAGTCAGCCATGACAGATCTGAGAAGATCTTCCGCTAAACGCCTCAACAAAGGTGAAAACCCTCCAATCCACCACTCGACTTCCGCCGCTCTCCATGAGTTCGGACCTGTCACTGCGAGCCTAGCCACCTTAAGCCTAACCACTGAGTCTTCAACAATGGTACGACGGCAAAGGTAGCTTCCAGATCCGGAGTCACGACCACGAAGAGCATCAAGAGAGAATCAACCACACCACTACAACACCAGAGAAGCAGGGCCAGCTTTGCCTAAGATGAAGAACAAGAAAACTTTAAAGGGAGGGAGGAGAGCAGACTACAACCAGAAAAACCAGCTGCAAAAGAGATCTCCTCTGTCGATCTATTTTGTGCGGCTAGGGTTTCTTTTGGAGAGAGAAGAGAGTTTTTTTTCGCCTCTCAAAGGCCTTTGGATACATATGTTTATAAACGTAAAAAGAGATCAAATGCTTGTTCATAAGACTTTGTATGTACCATTGTCAAAATTTGATTTAGTTATGTTCTTTAAAACTAGTAAAAATGAACAATTTTGCAAATAATTTGAAATTATATTTATCTAATATTTGGTATTACGAAAAGATTAGTTTTAAAACTTAAATAGTGTGTATCATGTTCGGACCCATTACAAAATTATATCTACTTTTTCAAAAAAACTTGAATTTTTTTTTTAATATTCAAAAATTGTTATATAGTTGAATATTTTAAGGGTTTCAATATTAAAATATTTTAAAGTTTTTAAAAAATTAAAAATTATAATTTTTTGAAATTTTTTAATAGTTTATATGCTTAAATAATTAACTCTATTAATCCGAACAAAATTTTTAAAATTGAACGCTCGCTAAAATAAACGTCATGCTCATTCATAATAATATTTTCTATGTCAATTGAGTAATATATATCCGTTTTGAAAAATTTAAATTGCAACACATTCAAAAAAAAAAGTTGAATTTTTATTCAACATTTGTAATATATATTTTAATATAATAAATTAAAAATAAGATTAAATAAAGGTGAAAGGAAAATAATCATTGCTTTTATTTAGGGGGATTTACACAACTAACCTTTTTATGATACCCTTTTCTACAAGTACCATCTCTAGGTGTTCATTTTCAAAAGTACCATCTCTAGGTGTTCATTTTCAAAAGTACCCTCTTCAATGTACAAAATGACTAAATTACCCTCCCCCAGCAAAAATAATATTCCTTCTGAAAAATTTCCCGCCAAAACTTTCCGACAAAATTTTTTCCCCAAAACATTTCCGACAAAATTTTCCCGCCAAAAAAATTATCCCGCCAAAACATTTCCGACAAACATTTTCCCGCCAAAAAGTTTCTGCAATTCCTTAAAAAATCCTTAAAAAACCCTTGTAAATCTTTTAAAAGTCATCCAAAACCTTTCAAAACTTGAGTAAACCTTTTAAAATCATTGTAAATCATTTTATAACATTTATAAACACTTGTAAATCCCTTTAAACACTTTATAACCGTGATAAATACTTTAATAATATCTTTTAGAAACTTCTAAGACCCTTTAAAACCTCTGGTAAATCCTTAAAAAACTTTTTGAAAAACTTGTAATACCTTTAATTTTTTTGTAAACCCTTTAAAAACCTTAGAAAACTTCTAAAACCCTTTAAACCCCTTGTAAATATACTTTAAAACTATTTTTAAATCTTTGTAAATATCTTTCAAAATCCTTGTAAATCCCTTTAAAACCATTTTTAATCCTTGTATGCCTTTAAAAACACTTGCAAATTTATTTAAAAACACTTGTAAATTTTTTTAAATATCCTTGTAAAATTTTAAAATCTTTTAAAAATCCTTGTAAATCCTTTTAAAACTGTTAGAAACTTATAAAAAAAATTTAAAAACCATTGTAAATCATTTAAAAACCATTCAAAAACCTTTGTAAGCTTCTAAAACCCTTTAAAAACCATTACAAAAATTTTAAAAACCATTTAAAAACTCATGTAAAACCCTTTAAAAGCCCTTGTAAAACCTTTAAAAGATCCTTGTAAATCCCTTAAAAAAATTTGGCGGGAAAATTTTGGGGAGAAAATTTTGGAAGGAATATTCCTGCCTTTGGGAAAGAATATTCTTTTAACTAGGGGTAAAATGTCTATTAAAATTTAAGAGAGGGCAAAAATGAAAATGACAAAAAGAGGGTAGTTTTACAAAAGGGTATCATAAGAAGGTTATTAGTAACAATTTCTCTATAAATTATTATTTTAAATTAGTTAGAGAAATATTAGGAATTCCAAAATTTAGATATGAAAATAATATAATCCGCTGGGAAAGTATCCGATATATATCTAAACCCAATTAGATATTCGATTTAAAGTATCCAAGTGTACTTCTCTTTTACTATATAAGGGATGTGCCAAGAAAAGTACTATTTTAATTCACACAATGAGAACTTACTAAGTGAGTTAAACTTGTTAAACTTACTAAGTGAGTTAAACTTGTTAGCTTGTCATGTTCTCTCTAAAAACTCTCATAAATCAGTTTTCTTGTTATGATTTCAACATTTAATTACCAAAAGAAGAGAAGAACATGTACCTTCAGTGAAAATAATAAGAGAAGTGGATCATCTCTTGAAATTGAAGAAGTCATGGTCTCCATCTGTTGGATTTATGAAGGAGTGAAACATTGAAGAGCATTTTGTTATTACTCTATATGCAGGTTAGAAGTGGACCATCATTATTACTGGACTCTTAGCCTAAGATTTTGTTAAGAAAAACTCTTATATATAAGTTCTTAAGCTAAGAAATGTTAAGAAAAGCTAAATATGAAGGGGCACATATTAACTGGATTCAAAGACAATCTAAGCCACCATGAAAACTATCAAAGCCATTTAAACGGCAAAAATATGACTCTATCTCTCTCCTTCTCTTTGCTTGATGAAGAGCATTGTTGAGGAACAAATATGTCACAGAAACCTCCATTACCTAGACATGAAGAACAAATGTGTCCGTCTCATAGAAGCAACCTAAACGACTAACCTCTGGGAAATTTATTTGGAATCATAAGCATAACAGTCACCAAATTAACATAGAACATACTCTAAGTAAGAAAGCAAGATTAAATAGAGAAACTTCTACAATCTGTAGGAGCGCAAAAATCAAATCAAGAAAACATAGGAATTTTATTAAGGATAAAGATATCATAAACGAATTACAACAACATAATTTAAATGCATAAAATAAATCACAGAGGCAAGATATGATACATTTGTCCTTAATATAATAAATCGGCCGTAAGTGCTTCGGTCTATCACAATTTATGAATCCCATGATACAAGCGAACTTGATCTACGATATACTCTCGAAACTTCTTAAAAACCATGAACTTACTTTAAAAGAAAGAAAGAGAGGCGAGATTTTAGAACTGAGAATGCTTTCTGTTTTCAGTGTAAGAAATAATGAGAGGTTGCGCCTCTTTATATAGTAAAAGGACTAGAAGGACATTGGGCTTGGGAAGAATATCCTCAGCATATTCTGCAAAATATTCTCAAAATATTTTCGGCATATTCTTTGGAGTGCACGCAAAGTTACTTGGAGTGCACACCAAGCCTCGTAAAAAATTGGGCATATAGAAGCCCAAAAAATACTCAGCGAGGGAAGAATTCCCAAGAGCACACGAGCCCGGCCCGATTCGGTTCGGTTCGGCGCGTGTGGAACATTGCTTCTCTCTTACACACACTTTTGAAACTAGATAAGAGTGCAACCATATATAAAGGAGTGAAAATCACTCCTTATATCCGATGTATGACTTTTTCTCAATCATCCCAAGTGGCTCACTTCACACCCTTATTTCTCATCTAAAACAACTCCGTATTCAAAATTTGAGTAAACCATCTTGTAGTACTCGTTACCAGCATTGCATTGCACTATCAAGCTCACAATTCTGTTAAGCCATTTGGCCGGAATTTGACCGCAAAGTTGCCAGAAAGTCATTGTAAAAAACATGCAATTTTTCAGAAATTTTTTTTCTTTAAATTCAATTCCAACAATCCCCCACATCTATAGAAATAAGTCTAAACATATGACGACTCAACTGAATCAATTGATAGTGTGTTAGAAGTGATGGCAAAACAAAATCTTCAGAATAAAGAGGGAGTGCATCCATTTGCGATAGGGGAAGAAAATGTGAGAGTAGATCAAGCTGAGGAAAACACCCCTTCCCCTTGAAATTTGGTAGTTTGATTGATTTAACTATTGGGCACAACGCACCTGCAAAGAAAGTACCAAACAAAATCCTATGAGATATATCTGATCATCGTAAATATCACAAAATTAGGAAGTTTTCTCCGTCCTTTGATTTTTTCTTAAAAATTAGGTAATGTTATGTGTCTTCAGAAGTCAAGGATATGTCAATAATTACATACACCATCAGTGAGCCCTCATCAGTATTATTGAAAAGTGCAATTCCATCAGCATTATTGAAACATGTTATTCCTGATGTCGTACTAGCAGAGTACGATCCATTTGATGATGTCTATCCCTGAGAAGGAGGCAAATTTGTTTTACTTCATCGACGAATTTATGTAAGTTGCAAAGGTTCATAATGTTGTTTCGTTTAGAATGTTTATTTTCAAACTCGTACTGGTAATTGTTTGCTATCATCAACCCAAACAAATAAACGATATCCGCATGCATCACTTCTCTGTATGACTGAGTACACTTTTAATTGATAAAAATATTACGATAGCAAATCTTCAATTGAATAGAGAGCAAATTTCCAGCCAAATCCTTGAATAGCACTTAACTAGTAAACCAACAATAAAAATGTAACTTTCTTTAGCTAAACCAATGATCTGAAAAACAGACCACATATTAAAAACATAATAAAAAGCACAATGGATTACTAGAACCCTAGAAACTAAGCCGACTTCTTCTTGTTTTGGCCTACAATGACCTTCTTCTTCTCATTCTTCTCATCATCAACCTTTTTCTTCTTCTTCTCTTCATCAGCTATCTTCTTCTTCTTCTCTTCATCAGCTATCTTCTTCTTCTTCTCTTCATCTACCTCAGTGATTAGATCATAGAAATTTCTGAAGATTGCTGGTTTCTCACTCTCTTCAATTGTGAAGTATAGCACCTTATCCTTCACACTCACCACCGATTTGACGTAAGTTCCACTTAACACCTGAAATAAATATTATCTTTCTTCGTCTTCAAATCCTTCGACCTTTGACCAAATTTTTATGATTTTCAATTTTGTACTTCTCTTTTAATATTAAGAAGATAGTTAATATAGGTGTATATACTAGCTACTTCCTTCATTTGATAAATCTCTGCACATATTTCTCGAAATTATGTATACAAGAAAGCAGTTGAATACTGAATACGTCATCTTCTGACTTCTATTCCATGACAGAGGTTTTAAGTGAATTCGACAAAAAATATCAAAGCATGTTAACATATATATTATTATAGATTTTTTGGTAAAAATTGTCAATAAGAGTCTGTAGTAGTTTCTCTACTGGCAACAATTATTTACACATCAAACGAGACGAATGCAAACATTTTTCATGTGGCTTTTACGAGATGAGTAGTTTACGGACCAAAATATATTTAAACCGTTATGGAATTAATTTTTCCACCATGACATTTTAGGTTATTCTTTTTGAGATTTTTTTTTGATGAATTTTGTCTGATATAACAGTTCATGAGTTTACTAAAAAATTAATTGATTACTTAGGTTTAGAATTGGTTTAGATTCGGCGTCATGTCAATCCGGAACCACCGACATGATGATCCGATCCATTAGGCTATCAGTCCGAATTTTATGGTGAAATTACTATTATTGCAAAAAATCACAAATTGGATGAAATCCAACCAATATAAGTATGAGTTATAAATAGTATATCAAATAATTAATTCTACAAATATAATCCCGCACGTACGTGCTTGTTCATCTCTAGTTACTCATTATTTGGGAGTTATATATTCGATCATAATTAGTTGTTGTAACGCCCGTGTTCTGAAAATTAATAGGAGACTTGAATGTGTATAAGAATTAGGGTGGAGTCGGTTTAACTCCGGTTGATTTCCTAAACTGGTCGATTTGTTTAATTGAATCAAAGGAGATTTAATTAAAGTCGGTTTAGGTAAATTCTGGTTTAATCAGAATTAAACCAAAAACCCTAGTTTTATAAAGAACGCTTCTTCTCTCTTTGTTTTGTGGCTGTTGTTTCTGAGAGTTGAGTTGAGAAAAGGAGAAGGAGAAGTTCACTTGTGAGAAGGAGAGTGTTAGCTTTTTGGTGTTTAAAGCAAGAGAAGCAGTTTCGTCACGTCTTGGTAGAATAGAGTTCCGACGTATCAAATCTTATCGAAAGGTAAAGAATTTTGGTAGATTTGTTCTTAAGGCGTGTACGTTGATTCTCCTTTTTACAGAAGTGAATTCGGATTAATACTCAGTGAGTTATATGCAGTTTGGTGAGACGCGTTTTCTCTGTTGCGAACTGGGATCAGCGGAGTTTGTAAGTGCGATCGTGGTTTCATCGTTTCTCCGATCGGCACCAAATTTTGTGGGGAGCTTCGTGACGTCTGGATCTTGCTTTTCTCTGTAGGGATTAAGAAGTTAACGGTTGGTTTATGTTTTAGGGCTTCGTTTCTGCGGCTGTAGTTTTTCTGGTGTTTCTGTCTTTTGGTTCTTAGAGATTTTTGTGTGTCTGGTTTGTTGTAGGGCGTTGTTTGGCTGTTGCAGTCGCGAGGAGAGTTTTTCCTGGTTGTTTTTGTAGTTCAAATCACCTTGTTAAGGTGAGTGCGTGACCATGAGCTTATCTAAGCGATTGGGATTGAGTGACTTGTTGTGTGATGATTTGTAGGTGAACTGGATGTGTTATTGGATGTTTAGCTTGCTGGATGGTTTGTTTTTGTTATATATGTGGGTGTTATCTCATTGCTTGTGTGTATAGCTCGTAGATGGGAGGATCGCCCTCACTAAGTATTTATGAAATACTTATGCATCTCTTTCTTTGATGCAGGTAAAAGCAAAGTGTGATCCGTGGAATCATGGCGAGGAGTGGAGGATGATCTAGGCACTCATTGGTGTTTTAGATTATTGTTGGATTTGTTAGGGTGTTAGAATGGAATTTAGAAACATGTTAGGATGATCATGTTTTGGAATAATGTTTGGTTGAACTTGTTGGTTTAATAGAATTGTTTTATTGGATTTTTGGTTAAGTCTTCCGCTGGTTAATATTGTTGGTTACTTTAATGAGATTGCTTGGTTTAATTGATTTAAATTATTATAGCCGGTTTAGTTGGTTCGAATTAATTGGGTTAATCCGGTTTGCATGTTTAAAAGAAAAAAAATGGGATGGGTTCTTTCAGTTGTTACATTTCTTTAGCTACATTATTCAAGCACATCCTTTAAAAGTAGTATGCAAAATATTATGGAAACTCAAACTGATCAATAAGTTTTCCATAACAAAGAAAATGGATTTCGCCCAAAGAAAGCATTCTTTTTAAAATAGCTTCATTACCCCTGAGTGCGCGACGGGTGGTAACATCCGAGGAGATCCCGATGGTTGTTATGGAGCCGTTAGAGTCGCAGGAGGCGCTTTGCTAGCGGTTCAGGGGCGGGCTAGTGGTGTGGATGTACTGATTGCGGGAGAGTCGATGCCGGCAGATCTGTACATTAGTCTGGTGGAGTTGTATGATGTAATTTTGGGCATGGATTGGTTGGAGCAGCACAGAGTTCATCTGGATTGTCACCGGGGGAGAGTATACTTCGAGCGTCCCGGACCGAAGATGTATTTCCAGGGTGTGAGACCAATTTCGGGGAGTTTAGTGATTTCGGCGATTCAGGCGGATAAGATGATCCGAAAGGGGCGGGAAGCTTATTTGGCTACGATCGTCATGCCAGAGACGGTCGATGAGGTAGCAGTGGATAAGATCCGGGTGGTCCAGGAGTTCGAGGATGTGTTTCAGTCGTTAAAGGGGTTACCACCATCTCGGTCTGATCCCTTCACGATTGAGTTGGAGCCCGGGACAACGCCGTTGTCTAAGGCTCCGTACCGGATGGCTCCAGCAGAGATGGCTGAGCTGAAGAAACAGTTGGAGGATCTGCTGGGCAAGGGTTTCATCCGTCCTAGTGTTTCACCGTGGGGAGCACCGGTGTTATTCGTTGAGAAGAAGGATGGGAGTTTCCGGCTGTGTATCGATTACCAGGGACTTAACCGAGTCACGGTGAAGAACAAGTATCCTTTGCCGAGGATTGACGAGTTGTTGGACCAGTTGAGGGGAGCTACGTGGTTCTCTAAGATCGATTTGGCGTCGGGGTACCATCAGATTCCTATCGACGAGGTGGATATCCGTAAAACGGCGTTCAGGACGAGGTATGGGCATTATGAGTTCGTGGTGATGCCTTTCGGGTTGACTAATGCACCAGCGGCGTTCATGAGGCTGATGAATAGCGTGTTCCAGGCGTTTCTGGATGAGTTAGCGTGTTCCATATTCTAAGAGTCCTGAGGAGCACGAGGTACACTTGCGGGCAGTGTTGGAGAAGCTGCGAGAGCAGAAGCTGTATGCTAAGCTGAGCAAGTGCAGTTTCTAGCAGAGAAAGATGGGTTTTCTGGGTCATATCGTGTCTGCAGAGGGAGTTTCTGTGGATCCAGAGAAGATTGAGGCTATCAGAGATTGGCCTAGACCGCAGAATGCCACAGAGATACGGAGTTTTCTGGGATTGGCGGGTTACTACAGACGGTTTGTGAAGGGCTTTGCCAGTACACCTCAGCCAATGACCAAGCTGACGGGGAAAGATGTTCTTTTTGTGTGGACTCCTGAGTGTGAGCAAGGTTTCGCTCAACTCAAGGAGATGTTGACGAGTACGCGGGTTTTGGCTTTACCAGAGCAGGGAGAGCCGTATGTGGTGTACACGGACGCTTCGGGCGTTGGTGTGGGTTGTGTGTTGATGCAGCAGGGTAAGGTGATCGCCTATGCTTCGCGGACGTTGCGGAAGCATGAGGGCAACTACCCTACTCATGATTTGGAGATGGCAGCGGTAGTCTTTGCTCTGAAGATTTGGAGATCTTATCTGTATGGAGCGAAGGTTCAGGTGTTTACAGATCATAAGAGTCTGAAGTATATATTCACGCAGCCTGAGTTGAACTTGAGGCAGAGGCGCTGGATGGAGTTGGTTGCAGACTATGATCTGGAGATAGCTTACCATCCCGGTAAGGCTAATCTGGTTGCAGATGCTCTGAGCAGGAAGCGAGCGGCTTCAGCTCGAGGGCAGGATATGGAGACCTTGGTGGGAGAACTTAGCACCTTGCGGTTGTGTGCTATTTCTCAGGAGCCACTAGGGTTAGAAGCAGCTAACCGAGCAGACCTTCTGACCAGAGTTCGAGCGGCTCAGGAGAAGGATGCAGGGCTGGTTAATGCTTCTAAGGATACTGAGTCAGAGTATCAGGTTGCAGCCAATGGGACTATCCTTGTGCATGGACGAGTTTGTGTGCCCAAGGATGAGGAGTTGAGACGAGAGATCTTGAGTGAGGCTCATGCGAGTAGGTTCTCTATTCATCCAGGAGCGACCAAGATGTACCGAGATCTGAAGCGATATTATCATTGGGTCGGGATGGAGAGGGACGTAGCTAAATGGGTCTCTGAGTGCGATGTATGTCAGCTAGTGAAGGCTGAGCATCAGGTGCCGAGTGGATTATTGCAGAGTCTCCCTATTCCAGAGTGGAAATGGGACATGATCACGATGGATTTCGTAGTATGGTTACCAGTGTCTCGGTTCAAGGATGCCATTTGGGTTATTGTGGACCGTTTGACTAAGTCTGCACATTTCTTGGCTATCAAGAAAACCGATGGAGCGGCAGTGCTAGCTAAGAAGTATGTGCAGGAGATTGTGAGACTTCATGGAGTACCGGCCAATATTGTGTCAGACCGGGATTCGAAGTTCACTTCGGCGTTTCTGGAAGGCTTTCCAGAAGGAGATGGGTACTAAGGTGCATTTGAGCACGGCTTACCACCCTCAGACAGATGGGCAGTCTAAGCGGACCATTCAGACACTTGAGGATCTGTTGAGGATGTGTGTGTTGGACTGGGGTGGTCAGTAGGCAGATCACTTGAGCTTGGTGGAGTTTGCTTATAATAATAGCTACCAGGCGAGTATTGGGATGGCTCCTTATGAGGCGTTGTATGGGAGGCCATGTCGGACACCTCTATGCTGGACTCAAGTGGGGGAGAGGAGCATTTATGGTGCGGATTTTGTTCAGGAGACTTCAGAGAAGATTCAGGTTCTCAAGCTAAACATGAGAGAGGCGCAGGATCGGCAGAAGTGTTATGCTGATAAGAGGCGTAAGGAGTTGGAGTTTGAGGTTGGAGATATGGTGTATCTCAAGATGGCGATGTTGCGTGGTCCTAACAGGTCCCTTACCGAGACTAAGCTGAGTCCGAGGTTTATGGGTCCTTTCAGGATTGTGGAGCGGGTTGGACCGGTGGCTTATCGGTTGGAGTTACCTGAGGTAATGCATGCATTTCATAAGGTATTCCACGTGTCGATGCTGAGGAAGTGTCTTCACAAGGATGATGAGGTGTTGGCTACGATCCCGGCAGATCTTCAGCCTAGCATGACCTTGGAGGCGAGACCAGTGAGGGTTCTCGAGAGGCGGGTAAAGGAACTTCGACGTAAGAAGATTCCTTTGATGAGAGTCCAGTGGGACTGTGATGGAGTCTTAGAGGAGACTTGGGAGCCAGTGGCCAGGATGAAGGCAAGGTTCCGGAAGTGGTTTGACAAGCAGGTCGAGGAGTAGACCGTTGGCTTGTTTTGTTTTGAGTTTTGTTTTGGTTGTATCTCTTTTGTATTTTCATTTTTGGTGTAATGATTATGACATTGGAGATTAATAAGATGAGTATTTCTTGGATGTGACTTGTTGTGTCACGTGTAAGAGAAATATGTGCGAGTTTCTAAAAATAGAAAGTGTCGGGTTTGACAGTTCTATTTTTGGAAAGTCTCGGGGTGGTGGTTAGTATAGCATTGTGATGCTATAAGTGGACCACGTGAGGTATATCTGATCGAGAGATATGCTCGGGGTCGTTTAGACTTATTTGCTCGGATATGATGTGATGGTCTCGGATGACGATTCGAATGCACGCTTGAGGGTGACGACCCGAGAGTGAGCGGGAGACTTCCCGGATACCGTAGCTAGAACGCGGGTGGCCTAATAGTGAGCCGGTATGACTTGAGGGTTGCGACCTGAGAGCGGGGGGAGTGGTGAGACTTCCTGGATACCGTAGTCTAAGGCAGAGGCCTGAGGATGAGCCGGTATGATTCATGGGTTGCGACCTGTGGACGGGGGAAGTGGGTGAGTATGAGCAAATAGAGTTTGGAACGTGAGTATATGGATTAGATAGGAGCCTCAGAGGAGTCAGTTGTGGGAGTGCAGATCGTTTGGGATGGTTGCACGGAGTCCGACTGATGGAGAATGTTGAAGGATTCGAGGACTAATCCATGTTAGTGGGGGAGAATTGTAACGCCCGTGTTCTGAAAATTAATAGGAGACTTGAATGTGTATAAGAATTAGGGTGGAGTCGGTTTAACTCCGGTTGATTTCCTAAACTGGTCGATTTGTTTAATTGAATCAAAGGAGATTTAATTAAAGTCGGTTTAGGTAAAGTCTGGTTTAATCAGAATTAAACCAAAAACCCTAGTTTTATAAAGAACGCTTCTTCTCTCTTTTGTTTTGTGGCTGTTTTTTCTGAGAGTTGAGTTGAGAAAAGGAGAAGGAGAAGTTCACTTGTGAGAAGGAGAGTGTTAGCTTTGCTTTGGTGTTTAAAGCAAGAGAAGCAGTTTCGTCACGTCTTGGTAGAATAGAGTTCCGACGTATCAAATCTTATCGAAAGGTAAAGAATTTTGGTAGGTTTGTTCTTAAGGCGTGTACGTTGATTCTCATTTTTACAGAAGTGAATTCGGATTAATACTCAGTGAGTTATATGCAGTTTGGTGAGACGCGTTTTCTCTGTTGCGAACTGGGATCAGCGGAGTTTGTAAGTGCGATCGTGGTTTCATCGTTTCTCCGATCGGCACCAAATTTTGTGGGGAGCTTCGTGACGTCTGGATCTTGCTTTTCACCGTAGGGATTAAGAAGTTAACGGTTGGTTTATGTTTTAGGGTTTCGTTTCTGCGGCTGTAGTTTTTCTGGTGTTTCTGTCTTTTGGTTCTTAGAGATTTTTGTTTGTGTGGTTTGTTGTAGGGCGTTGTATGGCTGTTGCAGTCGCGAAGAGAGTTTTTCCTGGTTGTTTTTGTAGTTCAAATCACCTTGTTAAGGTGAATGCGTGACCATGAGCTTATCTAAGCGATTGGGATTGAGTGACTTGTTGTGTGATGATTTGTAGGTGAACTGGATGTGTTATTGGATGTTTAGCTTGCTGGATGGTTTGTTTTTGTTATATATGTGGGTGTTATCTCATTGCTTGTGTGTATAGCTCGTAGATGGGAGGATCGCCCTCACTAAGTATTTATGAAATACTTATGCATCTCTTTCTTTGATGCAGGTAAAAACAAAGTGTGATCCGTGGAATCATGGCGAGGAGAGGAGGATGATCTAGGCACTCATTGGTGTTTTAGATTATTGTTGGATTTGTTAGGGTGTTAGAATGGAATTTAGAAACATGTTAGGATGATCATGTTTTGGAATAATGTTTGGTTGAACTTGTTGGTTTAATGGAATTGTTTTATTGGATTTTTGGTTAAGTTTTCCGCTGGTTAATATTGTTGGTTACTTTAATGAGATTGCTTGGTTTAATTGATTTAAATTATTATGGCCGGTTTAGTTGGTTCGAATTAATTGGGTTAATCCGGTTTGCATGTTTAAAAGAAAAAAAATGGGATGGGTTCTTTCAGTTGTTACATTTCTTTAGCTACATTATTCAAGCACATCCTTTAAAAGTAGTATGCAAAATATTATGGAAACTCAAACTGATCAATAAGTTTTCCATAACAAAGAAAATGGATTTCGCCCAAAGAAAGCCTTCTTTTTAAAAAGAATTAAAAAAAAAACTGTTTCTAAGGATTTTCAAAGAAAGAGCAATAATGTTACTAAAAGTCCCAAAGGAAAAAAAAAACGTAATTATCAAAAAAAAAATTATAAAAGGAGATATTATTTTATTCCATCAAAAAATATTTTATATAATCATCTCATTTTATTGTGTTAATATGTGATTAGACGACATATTCGAAACAAATTACAATATTAGCTAGAAACTCTCGCTGAGCATGATCTCAACAATATATTGATAGTTTTACATATTCTACAAGTGTATTGATGTCTATATTTCCAATTTTACTATTTAAGGTTTTAATTAGATAAAAATAATTATATTTCAGTACAATATAATTACGATATACATTAAAACTATTTTAGGTTTCAATTTCAATATAAAATAATAATTTCAATTTTACTATTTTAAGTTTGGAAAATGTCATTTAAATCACGAACTTTCAAATTTAGGCCATTTAAATCACGAACTTTATATGTCGCCATTTTTTCGTTAACTTAGGTTTTAAAACATCACCTTTGGTTGACCAATCTAAAATGAACATCATATCATTAAATATTTTAACAGAGCAGCTAGCCATCGTTAACTTTGGTTTTAAAACATCATCTTTTGTAATTGGCGCAAAATGTGTTCGCTTGCCTGGTATTGGAACTGACAGCGACGTGTCGTGTGGTCAAATAATTGGTCATTTCGGGAGATCTATGGCGGGATGGTTGGTGGAGGGAAAAGGAATATAATCAAGAGTCAGATGCTTTACATTCATTGTTTAGATACTTTGATCTGCCACATAATTGTGGATTTTGCATCTGCTGGAACTAATGGCATGAGCTTCTTTTCCAATAACGGTTTTGTCGCCGATTTACTCTTGGTTACTGTTTCTTTTTGTCTCTGTCCCACTAAAGGGTATATTTAATTAAAAAAAGATTTTAGGAAATAAATGGAATAAAATGGAATTTAAAAGAATTCATAACGAAACAAATATTGGAGAGAGAGAGAGAGAGAGAGAGAGAGAGAGAGAGAGGGAGAGAGAGAGAGAGAGACCCTATTGTCACCAGTGATGTTACTTGCTGTTTATTATTTATTTGGTTCATTTTTGTTGATGATTATTGATACTGCTTGTGTGTATAGCTCAGTTGTTGGGATGAGTGCATCACTATGTATTCATGGAAATACTTATTAATCTCTTTCGTGATACAGGTAAAGGAAAGGTGTGACCGTAGAATCATGGCGAGGAGAAAACGATGATCTAGGGACTCGCTGATTATTCTGAATAATGATAGGAATTCTTTAGGAAATTGCTAGTTCTTGAATTGTGTAGGAAATTGCTAGTCCTAGAACGTTTGCTGGATAAATGGTTAATGCATTTGGTTTGCTGGATTGTTATCTTAATGTCTTCCGCTGGTTTTATTGTTTATGGTTTGGTTGATTTAGAAGTGCTAGTTAACCGGTTTAAATTGAAATTGGATGAATTAAATTGGGTTAATATGGTTGCATTATTAAAAATTAATTTTTTTTGGGTTGGGTCTTTTCAGTTTGCCTGTTGGTTTAATTTGTCGGTTTAATATCAATTTATGGGGTTAGTAGTGGTGAAATAAAAGTTGGAAATTGGCTGGGTCGTTTCAAATCTAAAATAACAGTTCCGCTTCTGCCCCAACGCAGAGTTACCGCCTTTTCTTGGAACCACTTGTTGTTGAGTCCGCTTTGGCTAAACCACCAGACAAGGATTCACTATTTGACCCTTCAGATCATTCTTTATATTTACTGCAGTATCGACCAACTACACCAGCGTGGCATAGGTCCTCACCTTGTAGCGCACCGTCAAGTTTGGATGTAGACGTTCAGGAAACATCACCCGCCCAACTTGTGTACACTAGGAGTTTGCTAAACTCAACATCAAACTCCCGTACCGACCAGTCACCGAGAGTAAGCGCCAAAAAGGCGACTCTATCCAGTCTATTGCCTCCTCCAAAAAATCCCCCACACCATTTGACTCTACACCCTCTTAATAGCCACACTCCTCCACCATAGATAGGCCTCACCCGCCAAGTAGTGAACCGCCAGATCCACCTAGTACGCTTCTGCACACCTTTAAAATTGAAAGAAGCCCTCCAATTTCAATCTCCACTCATCAGATACAGACGGGTCGATACCTTCGAGAAACGCACTCATACCGAGCCTCTGCAACTGCTCCAACATCCTCAGGAAATACGGCTGCTCAACCACCACACCTACCCCATGTTGCAAACCCGCAACATTCGGCTCCCTTGGCCCAGTTGTACAATTACAAATTCGATGAAAATACAATTAGATGTGGTGGAAGCTCCCTCGGTTTGGCGGTTGACCAAGGGTTGTTTAAAGCTACTACACCAAGAGGTCTGCGGTTCGACACCCATATAATGCGATTTATTAATATGCAGATGAAGGAGATAAGCTTACATGAGATCTATAACAATGCACAATTAGTTATAGATCACATAGATTACCACAAAATTTCAAAGACTTTTGCATATATTTTTGATAACTTAATAAAAAATTTTACTTATAATTTATATCTTGAAATCTATTGACAAAAAGAGTAAAGATTAATATGTTTAAAAACTAGTTCCAACCATACATAAACTTTGCACCATGAGCATCATCCGTGAGATAGATCCCATCATCTCTAGCTTCCCAATAGTATGTGGCACCAAATGTCATAAAAATAGGAGATTGTGTGTATGCTGTAAATATTCTAGAATATCTAAAACCAACCCCCTCATGTGTTAGCATACAAACAAACTGAGTTCCACCAAAATATTCATCCCCAAACTTAAAATTATATATGTAAAAGCGATGCACTTTGTGAATACCAAGATCGTCTTTTTCAGACTTACAATGGATCGTAAGAAGATCAGAATTCTTGCTCAACGAGTTTTTGAAATACATTTGGTTTTTCTGAAACAATAGGCTAGCATTGTTAGATCCAACACATAAAGCAATTACAACGACCAAAGCAATTAGATTATTCATAATTTGGTAGAATATAAATATATGTTAACAACAATTTCAGCTACGAAGTTCTTATGTATATATATATTGGATTTATAAATTAATATACCTTCCTCATTTATTAAAATACATTTAATAAATATATAACTTAATTAAAACAGTTCTTTGACTTTTATATTTAGGTAAAAATTTATCCAAATTTCCAAGTCCCCAACTATAGATCCAATGGACAATAAAAGTTGCTACAACATCAATATATAACTTAAATTGAAAAATATATTTTGACTCTTGTTTGTTAGGTAACTAACTAACGAAATTAACAAGTACCCAACTATGAATCTAACTAGATTAGAAATGATGGACTAATTATCTATGTTCAAAATAAATTTAAACCTAAAAAAAAAAAAAAACGATATCCAAAGCTTTTCTTTGAAAATAAAAACTGAGACTGTTTTTAGTTAGCAAATAGACATTTTTTTAACAAATCTTTACATATATTATATTTAAAATTTGTTATTAAACATTCATGATAAAAAATTAAACACCAGTTTCACAACTATTCATAATTTCATTTTTTTAAAACGATATCGTATAATGTGATTACGTAATTTATTGAATTTTATAAACCTAATTAGTTATTACTAAATTTGATGGTAAATTTCTTACAGATTAACACCAATATAAAATATAATGTTAAATACAAATAATAGGGAATTTCAAAAATACCTCTTTTCCAATACCACTTTTTTAAAATACCCTTCTTTTTAATTTTATCAAAAAGTCAGTATAAATTTTGAAATTTATCAAAAACATATGTGTAAACTTATATTTATAGACACAAATTATCTTTATATGTGTGTAAATTTATATATATATATTTCATATATACTGTACAAATACTTTTTAAAAATCATTTAAAAACCTTATAAAAAACTGTGTAAACCTTTTAAAAACCTTATAAAAACCTTATAAATGCTGTTTAGAACCTTTTAAAACCTTATAAATATTTGGATTTAGTCTTCGAGTAGTAATGATGATCTTGATGTACCTTGTCAACCATATAAAAGTTTATAATATTTCATATTTGAAAAGGAATATTTTTGAAAATGGATAGAAAAAGGGGTATTTTTAAAAAGGGGTACACCAAAAGGTGTGTTTCTCAAAAATTCTCTACAAATAAAATCAATTGTAAAGTATTTTATATAATAACTCAAATGAACGTAACGAATTAAAAAAAAAATTATAGCATCGTGGAGGAAAGCATTAAAGTTTTTTTTTCTAAATACCAAAATATAAAAGATTAGAAAATGATATCCAAAGCTTTTCTTTGAAAATAAAAACTGAGACTGTTTGTAGTAAGCAAATAGACATTTTTTAACAAATCTTTACATATATATATATATATATATATATTTAAAATTCGTTATTAAACAGTCATTATAAAAGTAAACACCAATTTCACAACTATTCATAATTTCATTTTTAAAAAACGATATTGTATAATGTGATTACGCAATTTATTGAATTTTATAAACCTAATTAATTATTACTAAATTTGATTGTAAATTTCTTACATATTAACACTAATCTAAAATATAATGTTAAATACAAATAAAGTCATTTGTAAAGTATTTTATATAATAACTCAATGAATGTAAAGAATTAAAAAAATAATTATAGCATCGTGGAGGAAAGCATTAAAGTTTTTTTTTCTAAATACCAAAATATAAAAGATTAGAAAATGATATCCAAAGCTTTTCTTTGAAAATAAAAACTGAGACTGTTTGTAGTAAGCAAATAGACATTTTTTAACAAATCTTTACATATATATATATATATATATATATATATATATTTAAAATTCGTTATTAAACATTCATTATAAAAGTAAACACCAATTTCACAACTATTCATAATTTCATTTTTAAAAAACGATATTGTATAATGTGATTACGCAATTTATTGAATTTTATAAACCTAATTAATTATTACTAAATTTGATTGTAAATTTCTTACATATTAACACTAATCTAAAATATAATGTTAAATACAAATAAAGTCATTTGTAAAGTATTTTATATAATAACTCAATGAATGTAAAGAATTAAAAAAATATATATAGCATCGTGGAGGAAAGCATTAAAGTTTTTTTTTCTAAATACCAAAATATAAAATATTAGAGATTTGAAAGAGTTTATGTTTTAAAAATATTTAAATTACAAATTATGTTGAACTATTGTTATCCTTTTTAAATCATTTAATGCCTTTTTCATAACTATTGTTCACCCCTTCTTGTTTTAGCTAATGAACCTTGTTGTAATTTGTTTTTTTATTTTAATTAGAAAATCTCATTACAAACAACTCGATGTGTAATCAACCAATTATCTATACTATTAAAAGGGAAGCATTTTTTATAAGTGTAGCCAAACAGAATTTAAAAGAAAAATTACATTTTATGTTATTCTAAACCTATAACCAAACAGAATTAATGACAGATTTTGAAAGGAAAAAATATGTTTTAAAATAAATAGAAAATCAAAACTAATAACTGACTAATATTTTTGGAAATCATAATAAATTTGTTACCATAAAATGTGGCATATTAAATTCGAAATAGTGTATTTGTGAACATATTTTATATTTTCCTAATATATTTCACCTAATTTAAACTAATATATTTCAAAATATTATAATATTTTAATTTTTGAAACGTTTAAAATAAAATGATATTTATCTATACTATTAAAAGGGAAACATTTTGAATAAAGTAAGCATATAGTATACAATTAAAAGGTGTAGAGCATATGCATTTAGTTATAACAATAAACAAGAATAAGGATAGTTAAGGTAATTTAAAAAAAAATTCATAATTTTAGGAAACATAATAAAAAATCAAAACTAATAACTGACTAATATTTTTGGAAATCATAATAAATTTTTACCATAAAATGTGGCATATTAAATTCGAATAGTGTATTTGTAAACATATTTTAGATTTTCCTAATATATTTTACCTAATTTAAGCTAATATATTTCTTTCAAAAAAAAACAGTGATCCCTAAAATCAAGTATTCTAAAAAATAGCTAAAAAATCTTCAAATTAAGAAAATATTTATTATTACGAAAATATAGGTATGAAAATCCCCATTAATTATTACGAAATATAGCTCATAAAATTTTCAAGTTTAATACATACTTATTATCTTATTTCAAATTCCAAAAATAACTAATGTAAGTTCTAAATTATGGAGCAATCTTCTCAAATTGAATCCAACCACTTTTAATTCTTATTCTAAATTATAGAGCAATCTTATTTCAAATTACATATTTTAATTCTTGATTGTATTTTAAATTATTTTATATGAAAAGAAGATTCACATTATTGTAATTTTTAAATGTGAAATACAAAAAGTTTTTGAAGTAGAATAAAGTTTTTTAAAAATGTATTAGATGAAATTTCTATAGTCCTATTTGTTCTAAATACAAGGACATGAAATTACATAAAGAGCGCTGGAAAAAGTTCATTAAAAAAAACAAAAGAAAAACAGTATCCAAACTATTTCAAATAAAATACATAACGAGAACTTTGGATAACGAAACGGATTATATAATTTGGATACCAATAATTTCAATTTTAAAGCTATTTCTGATAGTATAGATTTTTCCGAGTCAACGTCGGTTTTGTGGCTTATTTAAAGGCTTTCTAATAAAACAAAAAGCAATATATATCTAATATAAAATATTATAATATTAAAATTACTAATATAAATAACATAATTATCAAAAAAAATAATTATTCATGGTTAAAATTACTTATCATTAAGAATATTTAAAAACAAAACAAATTTTAATTTGGATAAATAAATCTAATTTGAAATTTTCCTGATAATTTAAATTTGGATAAAGCAATTTAATTTCATACTTTTACTGATTATATAATTTACTGGTCAAACGTCGGGTTTACAGGTTATCTGCAATTTTTTTAGAAGGAAAAAATATAACTATATGTTAATTTAATATATATTATTAAAATCTAAATTAATTTTCAATCATTGAAGCGAACAATATAAGTTTATCTTATATATTGGGATATGAAATAACGTGTATGGGAAGAAAACGGATAATTCAGAAAATAAAAACCATTATCTAAACTGTTATTGGTAAAATACGCGACAAAAATATAGGGTAAAAGGAATTTGGGATAACGGGAACTCAAGTAGGACATATACGAACATACTATTTACTTATATAGACTATATGAAATAACATATATGGTAAGGTACGGGTAATTCAGTAAATAAAAATCATTATCTAAACTGTATTCCTAATAAAAGAGGGATCGGAAATTTATCAAAATACATGAATTCAAACAGAACATATGCAAATATACCATTTACTAATGTGGATCATGCGAAATGTATATATTGTGAGTTAAACATATTTTAATCTGTTGCGGAGTATGAATAGCAGACGTTTTAACCCGCTTGAATTTTTATCATTCGGGTTAGGAATTTTTTTTTTATTTTTAGTTGTTTTATCCGGTCTAAAATAGACAACCACTTTTCTTTTACTATAAAACCAAATCTTATCGTTATTTTTGTTTAAACTAAATTGAAAACAAATCAAATACTGAACTGGTACGAGTTTGGATTATGAATGTTAATAACATTCTTAAGAAATGTCTTTTACAAATATAACTCTACATATACATAATATATTGCAAACATGATAGCAAATTTAGTTTTTGAAATCAATCCCGCACGTACGTGCGGGTCCAAATCTAGTATATCTTAAATGAAGTATTGTGACTTGGTATGTGTTACATCACAGAGATTATAATAAAATGTAAAAGACTTTTGCATATATATATACTTTTGAAATTTCAATAATTTTTTTTATTTATAAATTATATCTTAAAATCTTGACAACAAGTGTAAAAAAAATATGTTTGAAGACTAGTTCCAATCATATAAACTTTGCTTCATGAGTTTCATTTGTGAGATAGATCCCAAATACATACGGCACCAAATCTCATAAAATAAGGAGTTTGTTTGTATGCTGTAAATGTTTTAGAATAATTAAGTCCCACCAAATAATTAAGAACGATGCACAAGAACATCAAGATCGTCTTTTTTAGACCTACAATGGATACTAAGAAGATCAGAATTCAAAAGCAATACATTTTATTTTAGACCTAAACGAATTTCTGAAATACATTTTATTTTTCGGAAACACTATGCTAGCGTTGTTAGATCCAACACATAAAGCAATTACAACGACTAAAGCAATTAGATTATTCATAAATTGGTAGAAAATAAATATATGCCAAAAACAAGTTCACCTAAGAAGACTATTTATTATGTGTAAATGTTAGATTTATAAATTAATATACCTTCCTCATTTACTAGGATAAATTAAGTAAATATAGAACTTAATTTAAAAAGTTTTTTTGACTCTTTTAATTTAGGTAACAACTTAGCTAAAAAAATCTTGTTCAAATGGACATTATAAGTTATTACAACATAAATATATAACTTAATTGAAAAAAAAAAATCTTTGACTCGTGTTAATTAGGTAACAGATTAACTAAATTGTCAAGTAGCCAACTTTATACCCAACTACATCTGGACGCGTCTGATGGACGAGTTATCTATGTTTAAAAAGAAAAAAAAATTAAACTTTATTACAACAAAATGATAATCAATCTTTTTTTTGAAGCGAATAGATTTTTTTTGTCGGAAAAAACTAATTTTGTCCGTAAAGTCTTCGTTGCACACCAAGACTGTCACCCTTCGATGGTGTGAGCCCATTTGACTCCACAATAGTCAATGTTCATCTTTGATACCACTTTTACTGTTCCAACCGTCACATTTTAGTGGCCTCATGTCAACTCCCGACACATGAGCCCATCATTTAAAGTAGGCCCCACGTCCATTTTTTGTCTGTGGCTCCATCCATATATGATGGCCATTTTGCTACGCACGAGAGGTTTTAAGAACATGTTTACCGAACTTACAAATTACCATATGATATTTTTGTGTTTTGTCTTCACAGTTTCGACAATCACTTCCCTGGAAGGTTATATATTTTGAAACTATTCCAACATAAGCACACATAATTGTAGAGTTTTCTCTTGACCTTTGACCTTTCTTTTCTTCTACATCTTCATCAGATGGTAAGTCTTCAATTGTTAACCCTCTTCTTCCACCATTGCTCTTATGTGCATTAATAAAAGAAGCACATGAGCTACAAGTGATAGGTGGTTCGAGTAAATAGTGCACTTTGGTGACATAAGTGACCAAATTAATTATTTTATACTTCTTTGCAAGCACTAAAACCAGGGTGTCACAAGTGAAAAAATTGAATTCCTTGTATTTTTCCTACGTTACTTATACTTTAATTTCAAAATAAACAATAGTATCGAAGAAGTTAACATGATGTATATATATTTCTTTAATTGCAATATTAAATTTTTAGTTTGCAAATTAATTAATTCTAACTCCCCGACCGCCACCTCTCTCAGTGGGCCCCATATTCATTCTTAGTTTATGAACCCACCTATATTAATGGACTTCATTTCCTCTCACTACGTCCGAGAGACTTAAATACTTGTTTACCAATCCTTCAAATCACCACATGATCATCTGTATTTTGGCTTCAGTCAAACAGTTCCGACATTCACTTCCCAGAAGGTCACTCATCTTTGGACTACTCCAGCATAAGCACACTTAACTATAAAGCTCTCCAACACCCTTGACTGAAAACCATGGTCTCACAATTCTCCCCTACTAACAGATCGCAACATCCTCGTTGCGCATCAAGACTGTAACCCCCTCACGGTGTGAACCCACTATTCCATACTCATCTGGGTTCGGCTCTGATACCAGTTTTAACCCCCGACCGTCACCTCTCCCAGTAGTCCCCATGTTCACTCATACTCTATTGGCCCACCTAACTTAATGGGTCTCATGTCCTCTCACTAGGCCTATAAGTCCATCCATATATGAGGACCGGTTTATTTACCGACCCTTCAAATCACCACATGATCTTTCCCTATGTTTTGGCCTCACTCACATAGTTCAGACAATCACTTTCCGGAAGGTTACCCATCCTTGGACTACTCCATCATAAGCACGTTTAATTGTGAAGTTCTCTCATGATCCTTGATCGGAAAAATAAGTGCACATTAATAACATAAGTGACCAAATCATATCATTTAAGTTTTTCCGCAAACCAAGGTCTCACATTAGTTACTATAGCTACCCTAAGCGAGCGTTTAGATAAAAGAAGAAACAAAAATTTGTATTTAATCCATCTAAGAAGATGTGTTGTGTAAAAGCTCTCAATGATTAATATTAGTTATAATAAATTTGAGCACAAAAATATTTACTGTAGACTTATAGTATTTTTTTCTAGTTTGAACATTTAATTTTTTTTTTTAAATCTTGATTTATTATTTATTGCAAATTATGAGAATTGTTACAATGACGATTCTAACATAAAATTCTCTCCAACCCTATTAGATTCACCACATATTACACCTTTTTTTTACGACACCTCATTCTCTATGCGTAGAATCACTGCAAACGGCTCTAATTGTGGATTGTTGTAGATCTGGGCGTCTGGGCGTCGAACCCCAGACCTCTTGGTGTAGAAATTTTAAACAATCCTTGGTCAACCACTAGACCAGATGAACTTACACAACACATTTACTATTTAGAAATAAGAATTTCTTTTATAATTGTCTTTTTGGACTTAAATTTTTCTACACTAAATATTCTATTATATATTAAAATTATAAAGACTATATATTTAGTTTGTAGGATGTTTTTAATTTACTATAGTGATAGTGATGGTGCATATATTTACATACAAGTTTCAAAAATATATATATATTTTTTTAATCGGATTGTACTATTTGTAAACTGATTATTAATTTCTTGACGATTCAGTTATGAAGGTTTTACTGTATTTTGGAAGAGCCTAAAAATTTTCAAAGCACAAAATAGAATAAAGTATTTTTTATCTTTTCGTCATCTTCTGTTATTCTCTTTCTCGACTCATGATTTTTTTCTAATTCTCGAATTGACCAAACATTATATCACATAGATTGCAAACATAAGCCATTTTCATATATTTCCTCATAATTTACATTTTGAAATCTGTTGACATCAAAAGTAAAAGACATAATGGCTTGAAGACTAAGATTTTACCAATGATACATAAACTGTGGACCATGATCATCATTTGAGAGATAGATCCCATCATTTCTAGCATCCCAACGGGTTAGGGCACCAAATTTTATGTAAAAATAAGGATCTTCTTGATAAGCAGTAAAAGTAACCGAAGATTTAAAACGAATCCCATGCGATAGTGTGCAAACAAACTTAGTCTCACCGAAAAAGCTATCACCAAATTGAAAAGAATATAAGTCACCATAATGCACTAAGTGAACACCAAGATCGTCTTTTTCAGACTTACAATGAACTGTGAGAACATCATCATTCCTACCAAGAGTGTTTAAGAAAGATATTCGATTTTTTGGAAAAATACTACTAGCGTTGTTGGATTCAACACTCAAAGAAATTACAATGATTAAAACAAAGAAATTTTTCATAATTTTGAACAATCTTTTTTATTTTTTTTTGTTTTTGTTTAAGTTTGAAAAACTAATTTACCCTTAGATATATATAAGATTTTTGAGCTAATATCTTGGATATTTATTAGAGGAATTTGGTAACAAATGTAAATCAAACATAATGTAAAAGCCTCAAGGAATCTTTGACTATATATTAATTTGGTAACACCTTAATTAAAAAGAGTAAATGATACAATTCCTTTTCATTTTTTTTTCCTTTTCTAAATGATAAATTTGACTTCATAAGTCTGTGTTACATATAATTTAATTTCTAAAAAACAACAATATAAAAGAAGTTGAATTTATATGGGAGATTTGCACAACTAACTTTTTTACGATACCCTTTTCTACAAGTACCCTCTCTAGGTGTACATTTTCAAAAATACCCTCTTCAATCTACAAAATGACTAAATTACCCTCATTTATTATAACCCATGATGAAGAAAGTAATATTCTTTCCAACAAGAAGAATATTCCTTCCTAAAATTTTCCCGCCAAAACTTTTTGGCAAAATTTTTCCGCCAAAAAATTCCGACAAAAAAAAATCCCACAAAAATAAATTACCCGCCAAAAATTTTCTGACAAAAATTTTCCCGCAATTCCTTCAAAAAACCTTGTAAATATTTATAAATCCTTTAAAAATCCTTTAAAAACCCTCGTAAATCTTTTAAAAGTCATCGAAAACCTTTCAAAACTTGAGTAAACCTTTTAAAACCATTGTAAATCATTTTATAACATTTATAAACACTTGTAAATCCCTTTAAACCCCTTATAACCGTGATAAATCATTTAATAAAAACTTTTGTAAACTTCTAAAACCCTTTAAAAACCCTTGTAAATCCTTAAAAACCATTTTAAAGAACTTGTAATACCTTTAAAAGCTTTTGTAAAACCTTCAAAAACCTTTATAAACTTCTAAAACCCTTTAAAACTTCTTGTAAATCCTTTAAAACAATTTTTAAATCTTTGTTTGCCTTTAAATACACTTTTAAATCCTTTTAAAAACACTTCTAAATCCTTTTAAAAAACCTTAAAAAATCCTTGTAAATTTTTAAAATCCTTGTAAATCCTTTTAAAACTGTTATAAACTTATAAAAACTTTTAAAAACCATTGTAAATCATTTAAAAACCATTTAAAAACCTTTGTAGGCTTCTAAAACCCTTTAAAAACCATTACAAATCTTTTAAAAACCATTTAACAACTCTTGTAAATCCCTTTAAAAACCCTTGTAAACCCTTTAAAAAAATTTGGCGGGAAAATTTTGAAAAAATATTTTTTCTTGCGGAAATTTTTTTGGCAGGAAAATTTTCTCGGAAAATTTTTTCTCGGAAACTTTTTTGGTGGGAAAAGTTTTGGCAGGAAACTTTTGGGGGGGAAATTTTTGGATGGAATATTCTTTCCTTTGGGAAAGAATATTTTTTTAAATAGGGGTAAAATGGCCATTAAAATATAAGAGAAGGCAAAAATGAAAATGGTAAAAAAAGAAGGTATTTTTAAAAGAAAGTATCATAAAAAGGTTATTGGTATCAATTACAGTAAAATGTCTATAAAATTGACATTATTTATAAAAATAGTAATTTATTAATAAATTAATCATTTAATTAAGGAGAATCTATACTATTAAAAGAGAAGGACAAGCTGTGTCCAAACAGACCCAATTATTTTAAAAACATGTCATGAAATTAAAACATGTTGCCAAACAGAATAAAAGACATCATTTTTTTTAAAATAAATAATAAAAAACAGAAACTATCTATATTTATAGATCATATTAATTTTGTTGCCAAAAAAGTGGACAATTAAATTCGAAAATCTCCATATATAACATATTAAATTTTTGAGATATTTTTAAAACAATAATTTAATATTGAATAAATTCTAATTTATAGTATTTTTGATTTGATTTAATGATTTTAATTAATTGTTTATGTTATTTGTATTTTGTATAACTCTTATGATATGATATATATTTATTTTGCGTTACAAAATCATCATATATATTTTTTGTTTTAAATTGATATTTTAGGAAAAATAAATATAAAAATAAATATGTTATATACTTTACAATAGCATAAAATATGGAGCAATATTCAAAAAAATTAATATTATCTTAAAAAATTTAAAAATGAAATAATTAAAATCTTTTAGTAAAAAAATCTTTAAAAAATCGATAATAATTTTTTTTTTCAAAAATCAATCTAATAAATATTTTGTATCACATTAAATCTCTTATTTTCACATTAAAAAATTCATACTGAAAATGTTTTTCAAAAATATAGCAAAAAAGATATTTATATATTTCCTTAAAATAAAATAAAAAACCAAAATAACATGTGACCAAAAATAAAATCGTCAAATAAACATTCCTTATTATTAACATGAATTTAATATTATCTTAACTCCCCAATCTTGCTGCATATTAACTAATATGGAATTACCATTTAATAGTTTTAAGAAATTTCAGGAAATCATATCACATGATTATTATATTTTCCATATAATATAACATTGCCAATCCACAAAAAGAATTAAAAAGTTAATGTATGTTACAAATAAATAAATAAAATCAAGTAATTATGATTAAAATGGAAAATAGTTATTTCAATTTCCAAAAAAGAAATGGGTAATACAAAAAAAATTATATAACTATTTCTCATCATAAACAAGACGGTATAAACAATTTGGAAACTTAAATTTAATTTCAACTTTCAAATATCAGATGACGGGAATGATACATGAGTATGAAATTAAATAGCAAAAGTAAGTTTCAAATTACTTAATAATTTCAAATATCAGTACAAGAAAAAGAACGGGTAATTTATTTAGTTAATTACAAGCTATATAATATTGTTTTAAAAAAGAAATGTAAATGATTTCATTTACATAAAAAATATACAATCATATCTTACAGGGAAAATACGGATATAAAAAGGGAACGGGTAATTCTAAAAATAAATTATCTAAACTTTTTCTTATAAAAAAAAGGACGATATAAAAAATTTGGAAACTTAAATTCAAATTCAAATTTCAAATATCAAGTGACGGGTATGATACAAAAATATGAAAATTAAATAGCAAAAAGTAAGTTTTAAATTACTTAAATATTTCAAATATTGGGACAAGAAAAACCAGATACGGAAAGAGAACGAGTAATTTAATTAGTTAACTAGAGGCTATATAATGCTTTTAAAAAATATGTTAATGATGTCATTTATATAAAAAATGTATGATCTTATCTTAGAGAGAAAGAACGGGAACAAAAAGGGAATGGATAATTCAAAAAAAATTATCTAAACTATTTCTCATAAAAAACAAGCCGATATAAAAAATTTGTATTACTTAAATTCAATTTTAACTTTCAAATATCAAATGACGGGTATGATACAGGAATATGAAATTTTTTAATAGCAAAAGTAAGTTTCAAATTA
The DNA here is from genome assembly GCA_036452645.1 of Capsella bursa-pastoris. NCBI lineage: Eukaryota > Viridiplantae > Streptophyta > Magnoliopsida > Brassicales > Brassicaceae > Capsella > Capsella bursa-pastoris. The sequence continues at coordinate 9,709,473 of CP144185.1, forward strand.
CTTAAATATTTCCAATATCGGGACAAGAAATAACGGATACGGAAAGGGAACGGTTAATTTAGAAAATAAAAATTATTATCTTAACTAATTCTAATAAGATACAAAAGGGAATTATGGGTAACGGCAAGCTGAAGACATAATATTTATTCATGTGGATGGACCAAAATATTTCAGTTTGTTGTAGGACATGCATAGTGAACGGGTTTGACTCTCCAAAAAATATATATATGTTATTTTATTCAATAATGTTTTATGTGATTTGATAGTTCATAAATTTAATTGATTTCTAACTTATCACTCATTCGGTTAACACTCGATCCGGGTCTCTTATGATGTCGATGCAAATATTTTGAAACTTTATGATAAACTAATTTTTGCAACCAACCCCGCACATACGTGCGGGTCCATCCCTAGTTACACTTAATAACACATAAAACATCTTATAAACAGTACTCATTTATTGGAAGTTATATATTCGATCATAATTAACTGTTACGCTTCTTTAGCTGCATTATTCAAGCACATCCCTTAAAAGTATGTACACTAGTATGCAAAATATTATTGTGGGCTTACTAAAACTATGTACCTAGATAAAGAGAAAATAAAAAATGCAGGTGTGATAACATATAAATTAGTTCTCTCTCCATATGTTAGAGGAAGTTACATCATTATCCCTAAGTCGATTTAGCAAAATCAAAAATAGCTCTTGCAATAACATAGGGTAGAGTTCATGTTACACACGTGTCTGACTTGATTTAACCAAAAAAAGGATAGAATACGAAATACTGTTCATCAATGATTAATAGCGTTCGATAACTTATTTCTAAACATGTTAAATAATTTGTTATCGCGATAATTTACATATTATTTGTTAAACTAATATTAACACTATTCATCCGTGATGGGAAGAATTCAATAACACTGTTCAGCCGTGATTAATAACATTCGATAATTTATTTTAAACATGTTAAATAATCTGTTATCGCGGTAATTTACATATTATCTGTTAAATTAATACTTATTGCTATAAAATGAAAATTAAGATTTTTCTGACATTGTATATCAAAGATACTGTTTATTTCGCCTTTGACTACACTGTTTATTTCGCCTTTGACTACACTGTTTGGAAACATAATTTATCAACAAAAGCAATAAAAACAGGGATTTAAGTGAATATTTAAAGTATATTATATCGTGACAAGTTACAAGTTATGTGATAAACTTAAATTTATTATGCTAAATCATGTAGTATATATCATATATAAATAATTGAGTGATATAAAAAATATAATAAATATCATCATCTTTTTTGTTTTTTCGAGAACAAAATAAAAAAGATAGATTTGTTCTCTGTACAATTATATAATCAATCAACTACTCTATTATTTATAGCTATAGGGAGATAGTGGTCTGAAAAGTTAGGAGCTAAATAAAATTTTATTGAAGTTAGAAACTTAATTTTTATTTTATTTGGGTACACCCATTATAGTTTCCCTATTATTGAAACTCATTATCTTGCAATTATTGAAAATAAGATTCACTTTTTTAATTAAAAAAATATATATTTTTCATTCTATATTAATCTTCTCTTTTTAATAAAATTTTCTAATAAAAACATCTAAAAATTTGCTTTAACATATTTTAGAGCATCCCCATCGGTTCACATACCCAAAAGAGTCTATACAATAATTAATTATTATATTGTAATATAATTTAATTATGCCATTCAATTTTATTTGTTTTATAAATTTGATCATTTAAACGTTGACATTTAGCAAGAGAGTATCTGGTTGGTTTCTAAAAATTTCTCATCCGAGTAACGGTTCTAACATTTCAACATTTTCTTTCGTACTCTTTCTATTTATTTTATTAATAAAATGTTTGAGAAACTCATCATGCCGATGGAAATAGTCTTATGGTAAGATGTGAGTTTGCGGAGAGATTTAAATAAATTGATTTGACCACCTATGTTACTAAAGTGTATTTATATTTTCGGTCAAAGGTGTTAAGAGAACTTACAGTCAAGCGTGCTTATGTTGGAGGAGTTAAAAGATGGGTGACCTTCCGAGGAGTGGTTGTCGGAACTCTGTGAGTGAGACCAAAACACAGGGAGAGATAATGTGATGATTTGTAGGGTCAGTAAACAAGTCTTTAAGCCTCACGGACGTAGCTAACCGGCCGTCGGATATTAATAGGCTCATGGGCTTAATGAGAGGCTATGAGGCCCATTAAAAAAGGTGGGCACATGGGCTGGTGGTGAACATGAGGCCCACTGGAGAAATGGCGGTCGGGACGTTACATAAGATAAAAATAAAAAATTATTCGGATTGTGATAACTAAAGTGTGGTAGAGCCAAGAAGAAGACCCAAGCATGGTAAACTAGAGAAGACTCCGAGTAATAGTCTTCAATAGAATCATTAAATACTAAAAATAGCTATTAATACACCTTCATGCATATGATAGAAAAAAAACCATACATGCATAATAAAAGTTCCTTTAGTATTTGTTCTAATCTATCAATATTAATGTTATGTTTACCTCAAATACTTTTGTAATGTTTTCTTTATTCATACATACGATGTTTCAGTAATGTAAGAGTATTTTTTAGTCTCGAAATCGGCTAAATATGGGATTACATTTTCGGTCACAAAATTTTCGTTCATATAATATTTTGCGTGTTAGTCAGGAATGTGCAACTTCCTTTAGTAGTCATATCATCGTTGCTTATATATGACTATAGTATTGAATCGAAAACTGGTCGCTGATTCTGAAACATTTAACGATCATTTTTCTGCGACCATTTATATTAGTCGGTAAGTAGTCGCAAAGCATCAGTTTGCGACTATTTAGTGATGTTTATGGGATTTCCAAAATGAAGATTTTTTTTGTAGTTGCATATATGCTGTATTATTTTATGTAATGAGGTATAACAATTCTTCATATTTCTCTTAAGTTTATAACACATTATTAATATGAGTCTCTAAACCGTCTTTGAGTTAAAAGAGATCACCACCGCCCAAAAATCTAACAGACGCGTCATCGTTTATGAATAATATCGACATATGGTTTTGTTGTTATTCTAGACTCTAGAAATACGTGTTTGAATTATAAGTTATGAATCTTCAACTCCTGTGACATGTTTATAGTTTTATTATATGTTTTAATTCATGAATGTTTCATGGAAGCTTTATTGATTTATTTATGCAGAGAAAACCTGTTCGTAAAAAAAAAATACAATTATTTGTGCCTTTTACCACCTCAGCAAAGTATCTCTGCCAAAATCTCTATCTGGTGCTATTCTTGCTTGTGCCACTCCGGTTTCTAGAAAATGCGGCAAGGTTTAAAATTGATTTAGCCACTTATTGCCAAAGTGTACTTATCTTTCCAGTCAAAGGTTTTAAGAAATCTCCACAGTTAAACGTGTTTGTGTTCAAGTAGTCTAAATATGCTTGACCTTCCAATAAGTGTCGAAACTGTGCGAGTGGACAAAATACAAAGGCAACTTTTAAGGTCGATACACAAATGTTTAAAAGCTTCTCAGACGTAACAAAGTTGCGGTCTGATAAGAGTAAGCCCACAGGCCTTGTACGAGGATTTGGGGTCCATTAAAAAATGAGTCTATTGACTGAGAGTATACGTGGGATCCACTAAAAAGTGGCGGTCGGGACATTACTAGTGGCATTAGAGCCTAATCTACACGAATGTATAGTCAAGTGAGCTCACATCATCAAGGAGTGATGCCCTTGATGCGCAACGAAAACGTTGCGGTCTGTTAGTGAGGTGTTAATTGTGACATCCTAGTTTTAGGAAAACTGATTGACTTTCCACACAACAATGATTTTTGTTTCCATGGTGGATCGAACATGGGTTAGTTCCTTCCAACCTTTCCCCAATTCTCCCTTACCACTGGACCACTGCTGTGTGGGGAGAAACTTAGTTTGGACTGACATTGATTAAGCATGATAGACCTTCACAGAAAACTTAGACAATCAGCTTAGTCATTACATTAAGCATGATAGACCTTCACAGAAAACTTAGAAAATCAGCTTAGTCATTACATTAAGCATGATAGACCTTCTTTGTTTGCAAAATATGGATTGAGCATAATATAGGTGATAAGTCAAAGTTATGATGGAGCAAGCAAAATGAGAGGTGAGTTTAACGGGTTAAGGTCATCAATATCAAAGGAAACCCCATCAACATATTATGTTCATTGTTTTGCAATTTTGATGTTAGATTTTTTTTTTGTTAATTATTTGTTGCTAAATGTGGTGGGAGCCTCGTAAAAGGAAAGACATGATCGGAGAAAGTTACACATAAAAATTTGAAAAAGGAAACAATAATGGTGAGATCAGTATTGGAACAAGGTTGAATCAAGAGGTTTCTTTTCATAGACCAGGAAATACAAGATGAAATTGATCGAACTATTCTTATATATCGTCGTAGTGCTCGAGTACATTGAAAATGATGGTTCAGAATACTTGAAAAGACGTCAACCATGTGGTTTCCTCAAGTATTTCACAGTTTTAAGTTTACTTGCAAATGATGATATATCTCTTAGGACTCACTGAGAACATGTTCATGGCGCTACAAATAAGAGATTCAATGATTAATTCTCTGAGTTTGACGACCTATCCCCTTTTATCGTATCAAAACTACACAGAACTTCGAACTCATCCTCTAACTACCTGAATTGATAGTTCTATTCCTATTCCCCCCATCCATAGTTCTATTCATATTTCCCCAATTTTGTGGGTTAACAAAGTTTTCTAGCCAAGCCTGATAAAATAGTAATGAAACGCGGTTTGATACCAATTTAAAACCCGTTTAATTTTTAACCCGACAAGAAATCAACTGAGCAGCTTATAATAGATCCTCGTATAACAGATCAAAAATCCCCAATTTTTTAAATCTTTGAACCCTAAAAATCAAAATCCCCATATTCGAAATCCCTAAATTGATATATGGAAATCATGAGTAATGTCTCAGGAGCTTTGAATTTTTCATCTAATGCGCGAGCAAGAAGTAGGAGTTATATCTTTGGCGTGTCCAAGAGATGTTGGTGTGAAGAAGAAATTGCGGCAAAAAATTCTCATTCTAATGCAAATCCTTGTCGGCGATACGTTCGTTATGGATATGCAAATGCAAAGAAGGTAATATGAGTCATTGTCATTATTTGGTTTGCATATTGATTGTGTCTCATACTTGTGTATGTTTGTTAACTTGAGAATGATAATCACGTCTTCAAGTGGCATTTTTGGATGAGCTCGAAGCAATGAAGCAATATATGTGAATGCTTGAGAAGATTATATTTGTGGGGCTTGAGAAGAAGATTCTAATGGAGCTTGAGAAGCAGTTATGTAGTTAGCGACTCATTTACTCATTTCTTCCTCTTCGTGTATGTTTTAGTCAACTTATTGTCTTCCCTATGTGGTGCATGGACATTGTTACCTACGGTTGTAGGCCAAAAACATGGATCTCACTGAGGAATCAGCCCTTCAGTGTAATTGAGCTTCCACTTAGAAGTGCAGAACCATAGATACACATAGTCTTCAGCTCGCAGATTCTTATTTAATATAAGTCCATAAGCATGTTCACATGGGATTCCACATATCTGAAATTACTTACATGTGCAAGTCATTGACCACAAACAGGCTTTCTGCTTGTCATAATCCAGTTGCACTTCATACATCCCATTTGTGTTGCTACTCTGTATGCACTTAGAAACTCTCTTATGTTCCTTATCAAGAAACTTAACCACATATGGAGTACATAAACCTGAAACATAAATTAGACCAAACTGATTAAATACATGTGAAATATGATAAATGTTAATGAAGATAAGGTAATTAAAGATCTCCTAACCTTTGTGAGCATGAGTAAGGGCAAACCGCTTAGCAATCCTAACCATAGTAAGCCTTCTTATAGTCTCCAACATAGTCACAAAAGGCTTCTACCTTACCTTGTTGATTGTATTGTTAAAGGACTCTATCGAGTGGTTTTCAACATCCTGACATAAGTTTCCAATCTTGTGGAAGGCCTTCAACCAAGTCTTTGGTTTTAATTTCTTCATGACATCCTCATCCTCTCCAACCTCTTCTTGTACTATGTAGTATTATAGCTCCATGCCAAGTCCCAGAGAAGTTTCGTCATTTTTTTTTTATTTGGATAATTCTTCTTTAGATTACCATAAATGAGTCTTAACACATTTACAATGCTCCACCTTCGGTGACTCTGACTCAACAGCTTTAATCAGCCCCTGAAGCATAAAATATTGGATTAGTAGTAACTAAACCACCAAAACAAAACAAAACCAGAACAAGAAACAATTTCAAAACAAATGCAAACATGCTTAAAAAGATACAAAACATATGCAACATATACCTTTTGAAGAACATACACCAATATGTATCCATCTCCATCTCCTAAACCAAGGTAAATCTTCAATCTCTTCACAAACCATAGCCAATTATCAATATTTTCAACTTGAACAACACTCCATGCTAATGGATAGATAGCATTGTCTGCATCTTTTCCTAAAGTCACCAATAAATGTCCCTTGATCTTTGATTTTACGAAAGCACACATCCACCCTATTAGAGGTCTACAACTCAGTTTTCAGATTCTTCTAAGGACATAAAAGCATACAAAGAAACGGTTGAAGGCGTCATGACCAGCCTCATTCCGCAATGTGTCAACCTCCACATGAGACCATGGATTCGCACCTAAACCCTATTCTATCTCTATCATACATGAAGTGCTTCAAATTGTAACATGTTACCAGTGCATAGTCGGTAACACGCTCCTTGAAATTGATTCCATTGAAAAACTTCTGCACTTTGTACAATGTCTTATCATCCTGACTGATGTGTGTGCCTCTGTCTTCACCACTACGACATTGTTCAGCCTCGTCTTTGCTTCCTAGGTAGACGTCGTGAAGGATCAATATCGGCTCTTCGGCATCTATGAATCCTGGGAAAGCTTCTCTATGTACGATTAATTTGTATCCTCTGCATCACCATCATATCCTTCTACAAGAAGGAAATCGCCAGTAGAAATCATTAACGCCATCGAATTGAGGATTTCTGATTTTCAGGTTTGTAGGTTAACTGTTTAGTTTCTTAAATCTTGGTTTAGTTTTTCTAATCGGGTTAAAAAAAGGTATAATCCGGTAATCATTTTCGTTGTTTGGTTAATCAAGATAGTAAACCAATTGTTAACCGTATAAACCCATATTTTTTAATTCGATGAGAACTATGATATCAGGGGGGATAGGAATAGAACTATAATTCAGTGGGGGCGGGGGGATTAGGAATAGTACTATCGATTCGGGTATGTAAAGGACGAGGTCAAAGTTATGTGTAGTTCTGATACGATGCGATATTTCTTGAAGGAAAACTCTGATGAAAAGATTTCAGGACATGAAAACTCGTAGAGTTGTTTTGTATGTTTTTTTATATTTATATTAAATATTTTCTAAGTTATGTTTTGATCCCAGTCAAAGAAATTCTTGGATTCACCATTTAAGGTGTCTATGGAAAGATCTCTCTTGTCAAGACTACTTAAGGACTAAATGCATTGGTCGCAAAATAATTTTCATATAATTTTTAAAATCCAATATATTAATTTTTACTTTCTCATAATTTCTATTTTGAAGTCTATCGACATCAAAACTAAAAGACAATATGGCTTGTAGACTAAGATATTACCAAGCATACATTAATGTTTCATGGTGATTGGCATCTATGAGATAGATCCCATCATCTCTAACCTCCCATACCTCTAGGGCACCAAATTTCATGCCAAAAAAACTTCCTTCTTCATAAGCAGTAAAAATAACTGAAGATTTGATAGTCCGCAAACAAACTTTGTCCCACCGAAAACACTGTCCCCAAACTCAAAATGAAAATCGTCTAAACGATGATGCACTAAGTGAACACCGAGATCATCTTTATTAGACCTACAATGAACCATGAGAACATCATCCTTCCTGCTGAGATTGTTTACGGTATATACTTTGTTTTTTGGAAACAATCTGTTAGCGTTGGTCGATCTAACACTCAAACAAATTACAATGATTAACAAAACAAAAGTATTCATAATTTCAAATAATTTTTTTTGAAGTATCAAAAATCAGTTCACCCAAGAACTTTATATGTATATATATATATATTATATTTTCAAATAATATCCTTGCATATTTAATATGATGGATTAGGTAAAAACTATAGACTAGACTTAACTTAAAAGGAATCATTGACTATTTCAATTTGGTAACAACTTAATTAGAATAATATATAGCTCGATTCTTGGGGTCAACCTTTGTATTCACTTTCTATTTTAATTTGCTTTATGTTTTAAATAAATTTCTTTGTTTCACCTCTCTTGGGGTCAATAGTTTTATTCACATTCTAATTTATTGTGTTTTGTTTTAAAATTTTTTATTTAATTTTTTTAACCAGTCAGAATATGTTACCTAATAAATAGAAATAAAATAAAAATTTACATTTATCCCTATTTTTATAAAGCAAAATAAATTGATTTTTATTTTACAAGATTATATGTCGGTCCGTTTTATAAACAACGGTATAAGGTTTTACATTTACAATAAAACGATGTTATATGTCGGTTTGGTTTATAAATGAGGATTGGGGATTCGATTTTACAATTCAAAGCAGTTTAGAGTTCATAAAGGAAGATTAAAGTTTAGATTTTACAATTAAGCGAAGTTATATGTGTCGATTTGGGTGTATAACATAGGAGTAGGTTTACATTTCACAATTAAATGAGATTATATTGTTATTTGGATGTTTAAAGGAGGATTACAATTTTTAATTTTACACTTAATCGAGATTATATTATGGTTTTGGGTTTATAAAGGAGAATTAGAGGTTAGATTAAGTAATTAAATGAGATTATATGTCGATTTGGGTAATTAAATGAGATTAATATTATTGTTAATGATTCTTTTGTATCTTTATATTATAATATTAAAAGAGAAGTACAAATTAGAACATTGCAAATTTATGATTTCAATTCCATAATTGTCCTTTAATTATCGGTATTTAGAAAAATAATTTAGAAATTAATAAGGGTAACTGGGTCTTTATGAAAGTACATTTAGATCATCCAATTAAAATATCCAAAGATCCATGTGTATTTAATATGGATCATACCAAAAATTAATAAAATCTTAATAATAAATCAATAAAATTAATTATAAACAATTTAGATTTTGCGGATCAATAGATTGAACGGGTTAGAATTAACATTGATCTTTTATATAATTAATTAAATGAAACTGTTATTTCTTTAACACTTTAAAGTGTATAACTGCAACACTTAATTACTAAATTACATAGGTACTACGGGTTATATCTAAAAGCATAGAATGTTAAATATTACACTTTAAATAATAAAATTTTAAAATTGTTGTATTTATAGATAAAATATTATATCACGGGTTAAAACCAATGTACAAATCTGCTTAAAAGTTTATATAAAGCACAATTTAAAAAATACATCATCAAATATATACCCAGATTAATTCTCGATCTTTAAATATTTTTTTAACCTCTAAATTAATCAATCAAAACATTTGATAGGGTGTAAGATGAAAAAGAGCAGAGTCGGAAAGGTTGTTCCTCAACATTTCAAAGATTGGAGTATGGTATCTAACTATGAATTTAGCCGTTTGGGTCGAAGTTGGGTTGTATGGAGTAAGAAGGCCACAATGCAAGCTAAGTGAGTTTTAAAAGTGTGAAAATGATTACGTGTGGAGGAAGGCTTTGTGTGTTCTTTCATCTATGCGTCAAACTGTACTGGAGAAAGAAAGGATTTATGGAGAGATATAAAACAACAACATGATCTTACAACATCTCAAGGCTAGCTTTGAATCATTCTTGGTGATTTTATTAAAACATTGGACTTGGCGGAGCATTCACATGTTGATGTCTCTCCTATGATTTTTAGGACACTGTTAACTATTGCTCATTGTTGGACATGAGGGTGTATGGAACACAATTTACTTGGTGTAATAAGAGAGAGGATAGTCTCATCTATAAGAGGGTTGGTTTTGCAGAGTGTAGGTTGGACTCAATATTTCTCACAGTCCTACTATGTGATGGACGCAGAGACGTTCTGATCACTTAAGGGAAACTGATTATCTAAATTCAGCTATTCAAAAGCAAAGGGGGCCGTTAAAATTCACAAGTGTCATTGCTGCCCAACCTGAGTTTTTGCAGAGATTAGAGTAATACACATGAGCCATCAGACTACTTGGGAGCTACAATAGAACGTTTACAGGCCTTGTTACCGTACCGTTGCTCATCTCCGGAACAAGAGCGACTTCTTCTTGATGTTTCTGAAGCTTAGGTGAAGCGTGTCCTCTTCTCTATGCCTCCAAATAAATTGTCGAGAACTGATGATTACATAGTGGAGTTTTTTAAGAACGCATGGCCAGTGTTACTAGAAGACCTAGTTGTGGCGATCCAATCTTTTTCAAGTTTGGATTTCTTCCCACTGGTCTTAATAACGAGATGTATAGCAAGTTTGATTTTCAATCCTTTTTGTTGTTTTGTTTTTCTTAAGAACTACGAATTTATTTGATCTAATTTAGGGTATGTAGACAGCTCAGTAAAATGAGTTTAGGAAATATATCCAATCAAAAGTTTGACGAAACAAGGGAATTGTGGTTTGAAACGGAAGCAACTTACGGATAGTTATCCCCGTCTTCGCAATTTAAAGAGAAACTAAACTTTATGATTAAAATGACTTCTTGAAAAGTCGGGATTAAATCGTCTCAAATTTGAAAGTTCGGGATTTTTATGACATTTTTCCCGATTTTAAACTTCTTTTATATATTAAAATTTTTCTATTATGCTTAAATTTGTTTAAAATTATTAAGATTGCATAATATCAAAGTTAATTAAATCAGTTTGATTCGACATGTCTTAAATTGATGTTGATAAAAAATAGTATGTATAAAGTTTTAACTCGTTTTGAAGTATAAGATTAATGATATTTTAAATAATATTAACCAGTGTATTTGGTATTGAGTAGGATTCAAATTCGTGCCGTCATACAACCCTTGTATAAATGTTATTTTAAGAAAATATATATATATATATATAATTTCTTGCATATGTCTTTTGTATAACAATTTATTACCAAAATATTAAACTCATGTTTAAACTTATGGAAATGTGAATAATCCTTTATTTTAAAACTTTCTATAGAGTTAAAATACTAACAACACTTAAACTTTTAATAGAGTTTAAATATTTATAAGATCTTAACTCTATATGTAAATAAAATATTTATAATATTTTAATTTTTTTTATAGAGTTTAAACATTCTATAAAGCTTAAATGTTTATAATATTTGAACTTATTAAAATTTTCAATATTTATAATATTTAAACTTTTCAAATATTATAAATATTGTAACTTTTAAAGGTTTCAAGATTTATAAAGTTTAAATATTTATAATATTTTAAATTTAATTTATAAAGTTTAAAATATTTATAATATTTCAAATTTTTAAAAAGTTTCAATATTTATAATATTTAAATTTTTAATTTGCTTAGTAAAAATGGATTAAACTGAATAAAACTTTTAAATTTGGACACTTGAGAAATTAATCTTTCTGCTCATTTCGTGTTGGAAGCATATAGTCCTATTTAAATAGGTTCTAAACCATTGTAAGAAACAATCTACGCTATGTGAGACATTGCACATATGCAAAAACAAAAATTGTACATATGCAAAAGTTTCCAATTTCCATTTACCCAAAGTTTCCAACAATAATTTTTGATTTTAATAGGGTAATTTAATGCATGTAATAAATTTATAGAGCATTAAATTTTTGCTAAGAACCCTTGCAAAAATACTATAGTAGATGAGTATTAATACGCGGTATTGTATTTCTAAGAGAGGATCATCTCTTTGGAGAACATACAAAATTTTGTATTATGAAACTTTTAGAACATGTTTTTAGTTCTAAAATTCGTAGAACATGTACAAACTGGTAGAATAGATAATCTAAAGTTTTCAAAACATGCAAAAATTGTAGAATGCGTAATCTAAATTTTTAGAAATAAGAACATGTATTCTAGACTTTTCACAACAAAAATCATCTATATGAAAAAAAAATTGTCAAAAAATTTGAAAAGCATCTTCTTCACATATAATACATAATGATTTATTAACATTATTTTCTAATTTTCAATTTTTAAAAATGCTTAGAATTTGATTTATATGGTAATAAGGGTACTTTAGTCAAGATTGACAGTCTTAAATAAAATGTATAGATGGACAAAAGTTTGAAAATATGTCTCGTTTTTCCAATTTTCACTTTAAAGATCTTTGAAAGAAAAAGTTTTTGTCTCAGGCTCCAAATAGAGCATTTCCAAGATAAAATATTTGTGCACCCATTAAACTATAAAAATTAGTCAAAAGCAATATAAAATAAATAAAATTGAGTTGGAGCCATTGAGACTTTGTGAAAATAGTGAAGAAATACTTGCTCTCGAAGTACCTTACATGAGAACTATTGGTGAACCTATGTATCTTACAAATTGTGCGAGACTAAATATTGTATTTACTACTAATTTACTTGCAAGATACAACTCATCCATATCTGTAGACTATTGGATAAAACATATTTCTCACTATTTTCGAGGTAAATATGACTTGGAATTACTGTATCCTAGAAACTTTGTGTTTGGTCTACTTCGTTTTGCAAATGCAGGATACTTATCTGATCCGCATAAATCTCAATCCCTTCAGAATATGTTTCATAGTTGGAGGAACTGCAATCTTCTACCGTTCACAAAAACAGACTTTGCTAGTCACTTCTACAAATCATACATAAATAATTGTGCTTCATGAAGCATGCAAAGAATATGTTATTGTACTTTTCCTCTTTTACTATGATTTTGTTCTAATAAATTTTTCATGATTGAATTTTTAACGAAACAGCACGTATTTATAATAATCAAAGAAAAGTATCAGAATTAAAATATATTTAGAAAATTATAAATGATTATCCATTTAAACATTTTTCCAAGTTAACAAAACTTGCTAACTCTACTATATATATATATATATATATATATATATTTCTTTTACTTCATTGTAAAAATATAATAAAACGTCAAAGAAGTACTAAAAATATTACTCTCCCCCGTCCCCCTCTACCTCAATTTTTTTCCATAAAGTAAAAAATTTTCCTGCTATTATTAATAATAATTTGTATAACACTAACTTCTTCATTTCATGGGATACTATAAAATGAGCTACTTGCATAGGAATGAACCAAATTTAAAAATATTGATAAGGAAAATAATCATGTAAGTTTCTTTTATTTTCTGTGGAAAAAAGAAATGAAATTTTAAAAAAATTCATGATATATTAACATATATAAAAATATAGATTTTTGTATAAAAGACATATGACAGCAATTATTATAATAATTATTTCTAAAAAAATAATATATATACTCGGGTTAATAAAGATTAAAATATCATTAATCTTATATTTTAAAACGAGTTAAAACTTTATACATACTATTTTTTAATTACACCAGTATAAGACATGTCGAAACAAACTGAATTAGTTAACTTTGATATAATGAAAATTTAATCATTTTTAAACAAATTTAAGCATAATAGAAAATAATTAATTTAAAAATAATAGAAAAAAATCTGCCCCACGGTACATCGCGGGTTAAAATTTAATAATTTTTAGAAGACTAGCTTCTTGTTTTCATGGTCTACTATAAAATGAGCTACTTGCATACCCATGAGCCAAATTTAAAAATATTAATAAGAAAAATAATCATGTAAGTTTCTTTTATTTTTTGTAAAGGAATAAAAATGGAATTTAGAAAAATTCAAAACAAAACAAAAAACAATAGAGAGAGAAAGAGTTTGTGGCATGAGTGATGGGTGTGTATGGGAGTGAGTGAGAGCTGTGAAAGGGAAGAGTCTCAGAGAGTGCAGAAGTTATCAGAGTTTTGCAGACTCACTCATTATTTGCTCTCTGACTCATCCACCTCTCTTACCCTTTCACAAACTTTTTTAAATTCATAATTTTCTCATACATTTTTTTTTAATTTCAAAAACAAGTTATTATAATTGTGTGTAGTGTTTTTAACACAAGTGGACCTTGTACACTTAATTATATAACTGTCGATGTGTTGGGGCTTACTTACAAGTACTACTACGAGTCTTCTCCCTAACCAAAGATGTCTAGTTCCATTACAAGACATGTTTTAAGACAAAAGTGATTATTTATAAACTTATTACAATTGTCTTGTACTTGTAACACTACAATGAATGATCAAGAGATAACATATAGATTAAGAGAATGTTCATCTTTGTGTTTATCTAGGCCTTAATCTTTGTTTATAGTTTGTAATATGATTAGGGTATTTTATGTATAAAACATAATCATATTAAGAAGAATTAAAGAGGGACATGAATCCCTTTGGTTAGTGTACTTTATTTTGGGTCATAAAATAAATGCTAAAGAACATCTTAAATATTGTAGGGTTAAATTCAAGACAACTTTCACAAATAAGTAATATTTTGATTTTTTTTGCTTTCTCACCTATATTATATAGTTTGAGGCATAAGTTACTACACAAAATAATATCAAAATATATACCAATACAATCAAATATTAGAGCTGATGTCTACTTAATTTTAAGGCATTACTGCTGAAAATTGCCATTTTAGAACCAAAATACTTTGAATTTTTTGTTTGCTTAATAAATTTGTAAATTTGCCCTTTTTACCTACTTAAAAAATATATTTTTGTTAAATCTTTTATAAAATATAGAATTAATAACAGACACTAAATCTTAAAAAATGGAACCAAGAAAATCCAAATAATATGTGTAAATTTTTCTTTTAAAACCTTTAAAAATACAAATCTAAATTATTATTTAAATGCAACATAAAAAAAGATTTCTTCTCAATTAACATTAATTTTGTATCTTGTTACACGTTTTGCCGCTTCGTTTAATAACGTGTTAGATTCTCTTTTCGGTTATCGATTTTCTCGTTTTCCGATAAAAAGTTTCTCTTAACAAAAACCAAAGTTACAAAACTTGTGAATATAATACATAATAGATTATGGATAGAGATATAAACTTAAGTTACTCTTACTTACACATGCCCCTTGTCACAAAATCTAGCTTTAAGAAAGAAGAAAAACCTGAAATTGGTGCTTAAGATGGAACCAAAACTAAGGTGAGAAGAAAAATTAAAAGGAATATATAAACAAGAAGAGGACATGAAGCACAGAGATTCTGCAGACTGCAGGTGACCAATGGACAACTTTATCAATAAAAACATACCTACTACTCTCTTACACTTTCAATTTTCCAATACAACCCCAATCTTTAATCTCTCTTAGCTCTTCTTCTTCTTCATCATCTCTCTCTCTCTCTCTATCTCTATCTATCTTCATGGCAACTAGGATTCCATTCACAGAGTCTCAATGGGAAGAGCTTGAAAACCAAGCTCTTGTGTTCAAGTACTTAGCTGCAAATGTTCCAGTTCCACCTCATCTTCTCTTCCTCATCAAAAGACCTTTTCTCTTCTCTTCTCCTTCTTCTAATTCTTCTTCTCCTTCACCTTCAAGCTTCTTCTCTCCGACTCTTTCTCCACACTGTAAGCAACTCTTTTTATCTTCTTTGTTTTGAATTGTATGATGGTTTCTTGTAGTAGTATCTTTTAAGGTTTGGTACTGATGTAAAGAGTTTGACTTTGGTAGTTGGGTGGAACGTGTATGAGATGGGCATGGGAAGAAAGATAGATGCAGAGCCAGGAAGATGTAGAAGAACTGATGGCAAGAAATGGAGATGTTCCAAAGAAGCTTACCCTGACTCAAAGTACTGTGAGAGGCATATGCATAGAGGCAAGAACCGTTCATCATCATCAAGAAAGACTCTTCCTCTTACTCCTCCTCATCAATTCACACCAAATCTCTTTCTTGAGTCATCTCTCTCTTCTTCAAGGTTTCAAAACACACCCTCCTCCTCTGTTTTACTCTAATGGCAACACAAAAGATTAACCCTTTTCCTCTGTTTATTAAGGGTTAGTAGAAGAAGAAGTGGATACATGGATGACTTCTTCTCCATAGAACCTTCCGGGTCAATCAGAAGCTCAGCAATGGAAGATGATGAAGGCTCATGTAGAGGGATCAACAGAGAGAAGCAGCCGGATCGACATTGCTTCATCCTTGGTACTGACTTGGGGACACGTGAGAGACCATTGATGCTTGATGAAGACAAGTTGAAACAAAGAGATGATGAAGAAGACGAAGAAGAGCAAAGGAGCAAGAGGCTTTATAGGTTTCTTGATGAATGGCCTTCTTCTAAGTCTTCTGTTTCTACTTCACTCTTCATTTGATCATTCTTATGTTTCTTGTTTTAAGTTTGGTAATGCAAATTCTCTTTTTTTTTTCTTCTAATTAATTAGGATTATTTTTGTGTGTTCCATTTATAAACCACCACCCTAGTCACATGCATTATATTTGCATAAAAAAAAATTAATTTTTGTATAATAGTTACATTAATATGATTTCAATTTCTATATTGCTTACACTAGTCTCTAATGCTTGTTGTCAACCAAATTAGTCACTTTATCTATCATAAAATCTATATACTGTGGATAGTAAATAGTTTGGTTAAAACAGTAAATTTTTCTTTTTCTAATGTAATGTGACAATGAAAAAATGAAAAATTGAGGAGAGAGAGAGAGGAGTGATGAGAAAAGACAGGTTTTGCATTTGAGTTGAGTTGAGTTCTGTTCCCTGACTGACTTTGGTCAGGTCTGAAAAAGCCATACACCCAATCAAAAGCTTTCTGCTCTGACTCAGTGAGAGAGAGAAAAGACGACTTCTCATTCGTCATCAAACTGAATTATTATTACTTCTTTAGATTTTGCAATCTCTCTTACACACACACACAACACAAAAGCTAAATTATATATATACTTTGGTGTTGTTGTAATTTTGTTTATAAAACACAGTTGCAGTCAAATATGTTTCTGTAAAAAAGTTGAAAGAGAGATCCTTTACACAGAGAGAGAGAGAGCAACATGAAAATGAAACCTAAAAACACAAAAATTAAAGTTAAAGGAAACAGAAGAAAACTGCAGAAACAGTATCAAATCCTTCAAGACCACACACCCACGTTTCTGACTCTTCCACTTCCTTCTGACAACACTCTTCTGTGTTTTTTTTTTATTTCTTTTGTTTTTTTCTTTCTTCATACAACTTTTTCTATCCTAACACCATTCACTATGTGTCAAGTTGTTGTGTTTGTATCTTCTAATGTGTTATACAACCAAAAGAAACAATGTTACTTTTCCACAAAAATTCAAACTGTATGCATCCTTGGCCTGTGAATGTAATTTGTCTTCCCACTACTGACTTCTAGAAAAATTGAATCAATGGAATCTGTCTCTAAAGTTACAACACACAAGAGAGATTTGTTGTCATGTATGAAACATCTCAGTTGGCTTCTTCCTCCTCTTCTTCTTCCTCGACGTTAGCAACTTCTTCTTCCTTATTGCTTTCTTCTTTCTCTCTCTGGGGGCTTGAATTTGGCTGATTCTCCATCAGTTCACCTTCTTCGTCTGATGATGATAGCGCCCTTCTTCGTCTCACAACCGAAGCAGGCACCTGTACACACCAAAACAGACAGTTTAGAAAACATGGTCCTTGACGTTTGTGTAGTTTCATAATTTGGATTGCAGCTTTATGTGTATTACATCATCATCATCAACATCAGGATCTTCGAGCCCTGCAGCAGCGAGAAGATCATGAGCATCATCATCCAAAGGTTCCTCAGTTTCTTGATTCGTCAACTCATCTTCCCTGTTATAATTAGTGTTACCATCTTCATCTTCCACTTCATTATGATCATCCATCGTAACAACTTCTTCTTCATCATCTTCATAGTGTCTAGCCCTTGAGCTTTTGTCCTTCTTTCTTCTCTTTCCGCCTTTCTTCCTTCTCCGCTCATTGGGCTTACCTTCCCCATCATCATCTTCCACTCTATCCTTCCGCTTATGAGAACCAGGAGTGGAGGTCTTCCATTGTTCCTAGCGCATTAATTATTACAGAACACAATCAGCATGTCATCCTAAACATCTCTTAATACAACTTATCGACAACACACAACCTTATAAGTAACCAAAAACAATGGTTTAAAGAGTAATTTTCCTTCACACTATACAGCAACATTGAGAAATCTGATCATGCATATATATTGTAATCAAAAGTAGGAGACCTCCCACCTTTATACGTTGAAATTTTTCTTCTTCTTGCTTTAGGCGTCTCAGCTCATCCTCCTGTTTTCGTTTCTCCAACTACCCAAGAGAAAGAACCAATAAATGCTTATTACTAATTTGAAAACCTTTCTTACAAATCATCATCACCAAAATAATTTTGTTGCTGCAAATGGTTAACTTGCAAGTCTATAGTTACCTGGTATTTCCTCTGTTCTTCAGCTTTACGGCGTGCTTCTTCTGCCAAAGCAGCCTGACGAGCAACTTCTAGTCTCTGTCGGTTCTGCAGCTCTTCACGCTCAGCTGCTTCACGGTGAACTTTTGATGCTTCCAGCAAGTGTGAGCAATACTGAACGTGGGTCTGTATTTTCTTGTCATCAAACCCATGAACATGGAGGTCTGAAGCAGCAGACAACTGAGTGAATACACGAACAGCATTCTCTGCTTCTGCAACTGTTGAGCGCACCTGCATAGTCATCAAACAGATTCCCTTGTCAGGTGAAAATTAATTAGCCCCCCATTAAACATATTAATAATGTCTAAACATCTCCTAATAAAGCAAGACATCAAATCCTAGTATCAGTTGTAGTGCGCATACTAAGGTTTCAATGGTTCGGGATTATTTAGCACGGATGACCAGCATACTATGCTACTAGGGTTATGGGGAAATGTTCCAGATACATAAGCTGTAGAAGCAAGACCATAATCTGATTCTCAATCGATGTATGCTAATATCTACCTATCTTCTAAGCATGGGATACATAAGGCTAGAGTCAAAAAGAAGCAAGGAATATATCAGTCGCTTAGAAAAAGATGATCTTTGGTTAACCTCATCAGCTGTTCTTTTTTTCTTTTGCAGTGTGGAAGATGATGATTTCTGCATTACAGCACCCAAATCAAATCTGAACGTGTAATTTGAAGGAGTCAAATGAATGGCCCTTAATAGTGTTTTTTTGCACTCTTGCCACTGCTCAGCCTCATAATGGGTACGGGCTAAGTAAAGAAGAATTTGAGAGTCTGTGTTGTAAAAGAACTTCCGCAAGCAGTTTTGATACTGCCAACAACGTAGTTAATTAACAGTATACATTAGCAAAACGTAGAAATCAACCTCAAAAAAAAAGAAAGAAGTATATATATATATATGATGACAAACCATTTTAACGGCCAAGGCAAAATTCCCTTGAGCAAAGTAGACATGAGCCAGATTCACCCATACATCAGGCATCTGAAGAAATACACTTCCGCTCGCAGCTTCTTGAACCTAAAACATTCACAACATTCCAATGAACTGAAGAAAGTAGCTAACCTAAACCACAAACAATAACTGATAAAAGCTGACCTGAGTAAAAACATCCTTCGCAATATCAAATTGGCCTTTCTCTGCCAATACAATGCCAGAACCGTTGGCAGCATACATGTTGGAATTGTGTTTAGTCAGGACCTGTTAATTCCAACGATCAAGAATGAGTAAGAAGATCAGTGTTGATGGAAAGACAACATCGCCTGTTTGAGAATGCAATGCTAATAGCATAAAAAATTCCAACAATGCTGTTCAAGTTCTTGAGGCATCTTATCAAGAAGATAACTAAATATAATAACAACCTACTGCATATCACTTGACTCATACGATCCACTCCCTTTAGATCTCACTCTATTTATTAATGCACTGTGCTAGCCAAAAACTCCATGTCCTAAAGAATGAACTAAAACACACATGAAATTCTATTTCTAAAAGACTAAACCCACACTTGACACAATTAAGATAATAACAAAGAAGTACATGATCAAAATAACAGACTGCAGGAACTTCATAATTACTCTGTGAATATAATACTAAAATGTCCATCATCCACTCAACACATCCAAATGCAAATCTATCAGGAAGTATTTTCAAATTACTAGTAATAAGAAGAGAGAAAGGAAAAAAAAACTATGTATCATACTTTAGTATAGAGTTCCTTGGCCTTCTCCAGATGTGTAGCTTCTAATTTTGGATTTCTTTTCTCATTACGCATTGCCGCAAAATAATTCCAGTTCCCCTAAACCATTTCAAAACATATCAAACAAAAAAAAAATATTTATTATATATATAACTTGTAGAATATTAGTTCCAAACATCTAAGGCCACACCGCACTAAATTATCAAGACAGAATCCACCCCGAGGTAGTTCGATATCTGCTAGACAACCAGCTGGTAAAGGAAACATACAGAATGACGGGCTGGTTAAAAAGAACCTAATTGTTATCTTGACTGAATGTTGTACAAGAGAACCCAGATAACAGAAACAACTGATTAAATTAATCCCATAAAAAAGGCATGGTACAACCATTTTTGGGTGTGATGTACTCGTATAAATTGATTCAATAATATAATTATGCTATGTGTTTTGTTTTGAACCCAAAAGGAACCTAATCTGATTCTTATTTATTCTGAAACGCAATAGAGAAGTGGAACTAAAAGTATATACCAGGGAAAGAATAGCATATGAGTCCTTCCCATCAGTCGCATCACTAGCAGCTCGAAAGGTTTCCTTAGCCTTAACCCAGTCATCATTTTTAAGCTCCAATTCACCAAGCAGAGACAACGCATTTGGATTCTTATCGTCCACTTTCAGAGCTTCATTGACCTATAGGGGAAAGTATAGAAACACGGTCAGAAAGGAAAAACAAGCTGATACATATAAAATAAAATTAATGCTGAAGATGGTAGTAAACCAGTTCAATGGCCAGAGGAAGATTGTTCTGAGCTTTTGCACTCGCAGCAAGCCTCAAGTAAGCATCTATGTAGCCAGGATACTGCACCGGATAGGCAGTCAGATTAAGTTAACAGAAATCAAGAGTCAGCATCAGATGTTTGAAAGAAATACACAAGTATAAACTCGAATACAAAATATCAGAACCGGCTCCTCAATTTTTTTCCTTCTTTTCTCCTACCACTAGAAAACTGATCATAAAGTGAAATAAAAAAAATAATATCATAATAAGTTGTAGGAAATATAGACCTTGAAAAGTATCAAGCGATACAGAAACGTCGCTGCTTCGGTTTTGTGTAGCTGTTCAAGTAATCTAGCTAGGTTAAACAAAGTTGTGACTTTATTCCAAGGTACATCGACAGAGTGGCCACTTTCAATCAGCCTATGAAAAATGCCAGTATCCTTGTACCCTAGAACAGATAAACCCGTCTGTTCTAATTTTTCTTTTTCATCAATGAAGCTAATCCATATTCCATCACCCAGAGCCTCCTTAAAATTGTCAAGCGCAGACTGCAAGGGAAAAAGAGTAATGTAGCCAATAGCCAAAATTCAAAGCAAACAAGCAGAAATAACCTCGTTACAAACCTCAAATTCTTCTCTCTCAAAATGTAAAGCACCAATGTCATTTAGGACTTCTATAGGAACGTCTTGCCCTCCCTTTTTCATGAGTGTTCTTGCCTGGGAATTTTCAAATTATGGTTCTCAGAAAAATTAATGTCTTTCATTGATAATGTACAATAGGCTAGAACAGAACAATTATCAATATCACATTTTAAAAAGACTTACCATTTTGAAGGCGTCAAGTGCAGCCCCAGTGTCAGAAGGTATCAGCAGCTCACCAAGGCCAACATATGCCTACAAGACCATTGTAGCATGTAACAATAAGAAAAAACAAAAAAATCAAGGAAAAATGAATTGCAATAGTCAACAAATCACAGATGATCCATATCCCTAATAAATCTTCAACCACACTAATGAGCTGTGAGTCAAAAAAACACACAAGGTGTTCTAAATATATATGGCAGAACTGTTTGCTACGATGTTTTTTCTTCCTTACTAAGGCTAAATGTGCTCGTGTTACAGGAACCAAAAGTAGAAGTGTCACCCGAAGGTGATCCACAGTAAGGCAGCGGAGATCATAATTACTACCAATTATGTCAAGCAAGTATCAACACCTTTTAAAAGATCAGACTTGTGAATTATGTAAGCCAAACTGACCTGGGCATCACGAGGATCAAGTTTTGTGGCCTTCCGCATGTACTCAAGGGCCTTATCAGTTTTTCCAAGCTGGGTGTATAAGTGTCCCAGAGCCTAAAGAAAGAAAGGAAACATGCACATGAAACATTTTTATTGTAACTAAATAAAAAATTACAATAAAATACAAAATGAAAGATTGGTAATGAAAAAGCCTGTAGCATTTAACCTTCAGAGTTTCGCAGTTATCAGGATAGACTTCTAATACTTTCTCAAAGTTAACCACAGATCCTTTAAACTCCCCCAACTTAAGTTGTACTTGACCCAAACCTGCAACATCAACAAAAAGCAAATTAAATGACCATACATGATAACTCTGCACATATAAGATCATCAGTCCAAACTACGCTATACTGGAAAGTGAAAACTAAGGCTTTTTCATTGGTAATGACAGATGGTAACATGCGAAGAATTAAGAGAAATTCAGTAAAAAAGTGAAGGAAAAGTTACCAAAGTAAGGAAATACAAATTCTTGTGGCTTATTATCAGTTTCTTTGATGGCTGCCATATAGTACATCCCAGCCTTTTCATAGTCCCCCTACAACAAGACAATCATCAGACATAGACAGGGAGTTTACACAAAGGAAACAGAAAATATATGTGTTCTTCTATAACATCCCATAGAAGAAAGACACCATCAGATATATCTCTGCTCAAATAAATTATTTTATCAGGCTTTACTCAACTTTTTCCACCACTTCCTTAACATCGGCAAGCTCATAGTTTGTTTCACCCTAACGTATACTAGGGTAGACCACAAAGTCCTTTGCCATACTTATCTTCAAGACTAGGTAAGAATGGAATATACACGAGAGGATAAAAAAGTCAAACCTTGCTATGATATGACCGTGCTAAATTGTAAAAAGAATGTGACTTTGTTGGGCCATGAGTTGTGACCGCTAATGCGGTTTCAGTCAGCTGCTCCACAAGAAAGTGCTGGCCAGTGAAAAAAAAGTGATTGGCCAAATAATTTAGGGCTGATGCGCAATAGGGATAAATCTCAAATGCTTGCTGCATTCTCTCCATTCCTTTCCTCATTCCTATAGCTATACATAATGTAACATTATCAGGAAAAAAAAGGCCACAAAGAAGTTTAGTTAATAGAATCTCTTCAGCATACAGGCATTACCAGAAGATTTAGAACAGAGATATACTTACAATCATTTGCTTGCAAATCCATGATCCCAAGTGCCACAAGAGCCTCAACATTATCAGGATCTAGCTGCAGATACAGAAAATGGTAAATAGCAGACTATTTGTTGAATCACTCAGTCTGCTGTGTCATAAGAAAGATGAGATAAACATCCCAGTCCTACTTGCCTGCAAAACACGATCAAACGCTTGCCGTGCTTTATCTAGTTGCCCCAACTTATAACGACAAAGACCAATTCCCAATCTCACAGCTGCAGGACACCCGGGAAATACTTGCAAGGCCCTCTTAAGACAGTCAATACATAGAAAAATAAAAAATTTGTCAATCTGTTCCACAAATAGACTAGATTGTATCACCATTAAAATCAAAGAATATGAAATTTATAGCCCAAATGAAGAAGTAATATACAGAAATATAGACAGTTAAAGGATCAGCATACCTTGTAGAGTTGTAATGACTCGGAAAAACGTCCCCGGTTAAATTCTACAGAAGCCTGTACATGTGATAGAGCAATTACAAATTTGCAGAAAGTAAATAAAAGGCTAATACTGCCTCAGGCCCAGGTGGTTGGTAAGAGGGATAACATCAGAATCAAATTCTTATTACCAGAATATCTGATATAGCTAACCCAAAACTTGTTTCCAAGACATTCTTAATTGTGCTTGAAGAAACTACGGAAGTTATAAAACATAGCTATACCCAAATTTTTAATTTCCCAAATTTTGACCCAGAGCTTTCTCAAGCAGAGTTACACTCAAGAAACTTGCCAACCATAATTATGCTCTACGAAATTAAGAAAATTTGATGAAATTTCCTGTGGCTTATGAAATGAGATTATGTATATAGAATCCAACTACCTACAAACATTTACCTAAGTGACATGTAATGAGATCACAAATCATTATACCTGACCCAGAAGAGCAGGAACATTATCAGGGGCAGTGTCTAACACAATCTTAAATGCCTGAAGTGCATTATCTATTTCACCCTTAGCCAGTAAGAGCTGACCTGTAAGCAGACAATTACTTTTCAGGAGTCTAAATCAAGTAAACATAGAGCACCACCACCATCAAATACTTAATGCCGACATTGTTAAGTGCGAAACTGAACCGAAATCTTTGTATAAAATTTCCTTCTAAAGAATATGAATGATCATACAAAACCATAAGTCTATTGTAGGTCTACAACAGAAACGTATAATTCAAAACAAGTTCCTGCTTATTATCAATCACTATAAAACGAAATAAAGAATCTGATAGTACCTTTCCCAACCCAAGTGGAAGGTTCATGCATATCGATTCTCGATGCTTTGTTATAATATTGTGTTGCCAAGATAAACTGCTCCTCTTTTTCTCTGTTTTTCGTCTCAGTTTTACCTAGGTAGCTATAATACGCACCTAAAGCATTCAAGATTGCTATTCTCTCGTACTTAACATCCGCATAGTACTCGTCAATATCTAGCCAAGAAGAAACAAAAATGAGTTCGTTTTCAATTCCAAAACGATTCCAGTACTAACAGACTATTCTTAACAAAAATAAGCAGCATCATCATACCAGAACTTGACCCTTCCTCCAATATTTGACGGAACTGTTCAATTTTTCCTTGTTTGAAGTACTCTCTCTTCACCAAAGATGAAACGCAAAATCAGAAGAAATTGAAAACACACTGAACAGTCTCGAAGCTAATCTCACCCAATTCGAGACAGACCCAATAAGGAATCTGGAAGAAATTTTTCAAATTGAGTTGTGTAAAGAGAAGAGGGAACGAACCGCGATGATGAGCCAGAGATCGAGAGGAGCTTGTTCAGCTTTAAGGATATCAAGGATATCAGAAGCGTCTCGAGGGAGCTGATCAAGAACAACCCTAACTTCTTCTTCCGAATTCTGAACAGGTATGTAAACACTCGCCATTGCTGGGTATCAGAAACCCTAGATTGTGAGTGAGAGCTCTCTCAATCGCAGTGGCAATTTTGTCGAATAAGAAAGTATATGTATGGAAGAGACGATGAACTTGCAAATCTCTTCTCACCTTCGGAAAACCCCAAACACGATTCTCAAATTTGCTTACTTATTTTTATTTTTTTTGGGGGGTCAATGTTATTTACTTTGGATTACAATTTTACTTTTTTTTTTTTTTTTTGGGCAAAAGATTACAATTTTACTTATCTTATAAAGCTCACTATTTTAAATTTAAAAACAGTTTTTTTAAGTGAATCATTTCATTACATAATAGTAATATAATGGTGAGAAATGTATCAAGCTGGCGGAAAACAAAGATATCTCTGAAAGATTAAGTTTGGCGCAAGAGAAACACAAACAATTAAAATAGTTGTTATGTTCATTTCTTTAAGATTTTAGTTCCATAATGCATAATTTTTATGTTGATAGGTTTATAGTATGTTGAAAACTACAATTAAAGTTATTTATAATAAATTCTAATTTACGTATATCATGTATATGAATATAAGTGAATTTGTCTATAACAATTATAATTTATTTTCGTAATGTTTTCACTAAATATTAAAATTTCAAATCCAACGTTATATAATTATAACATTCTAAAGTTCATTTTATTTTTGTAAAATTGTCTTAATTAATATTTTAAAGAAATTTTAACAAAGAAAAACATCTCTATAATTAATTTTTAAATTAATAAATATTATGGTTCTAAATGATATTATTAATCTATAGAGGTCTTATTGTATTACATAATATGCTTAAAAGTCAAGTTGTGACTCTTGGCAATTAGAACACCTCCAACAGAGGTTTTAAAGTGAGTTTTTTATGAAACTCCAATAGTGCTTCAAATCTTACTCCAAACTCTATATTTGGTGTAAAACTATCTCCAAATCTTGTTCTAAAAATAGAGAAATGAATAGTGTTGCTTCAAATTTGGAGCAACACTATTCATTTCTCTAGTTTTGAAGCAAAGCTTATTTATTTACAAAATGTTCCTTAACTTTGATATTTTATCATTTTATACCTAAACAAAATTATATAGTGTAATTTTATTATAACATATATTTATAATTAAATTCATAGGTACTAAAATAATTAATATATTAGAATATAACAATAATATATATTAAATTAGAAAATCAATGACTTCATTTCTCACTTTGAAATGCATTAGTTGATCGATTATATGAAAAATATATTAATGATAATATTGAAATATATATGTATTAATCATTATATCTTCAATTTATGTTTTATAATGAAATTTTATTTTTAATAATCTTATATTTTTTTAATAATTGTTTAAAATAAACTAAATAGGTTAAATTTGTAAATTTTAAAATAAGAGGACTAATGTAGAAGATAAAATAAAAAATTTAATAAAAAATTTAATAAAAAATTGAATTATTATTTTTAGAGTATGTAATAGAGCAAACATGTGCTCTCTTTTTACAGAACTCTATATTTAGAGGAAAAAAAAAATTTGTTAGAAATACCCTTTTTAGGATATCTTTTTAAAAATACTCATTTTTGCCATTTTTAATTATACCCTTCTTAAAATTTTAAAGACAATTTTACTCTTTCTTCTCAAATATCTAAGAGACGATTATCTCTTCTTCTCTCTTCACCATCGCCGACGTTCTTCTTCGTCGTCGTCGATCCTTCGATGTTGTCTCTTCTCTCCTTCATCGTTTCTTGTTCTCTTCTCTCTATCACCGTCGTGTGTTCTCTTCTCCGCAACTTTTCAGAATCACTTATGAGCAAAATATTGGTAATTGAACAAGCATCGACAAGGACACTTCATTCCAATGGCATTTCCGACTTACCTTAGTTCTCTACAACTCCACTCTCAAGTTTGACATTAGTCTCTTCAACCTAACCCACCATTTCCGATCACAATCTTCCAAAGACTTGATCTTGACATCAGACTTGTCCTACCCGGACATATAACATAAAACCCTCGACCACTCTCTGGCCGACCATCACACCTCAGTAATACTTATGCACGACATTTTTGTTGCCCAAACATAGATATCATGAACATAACTTATCCAGCCACAAGACTTAATCATCTCCAATCACTCATAAACATAACTATTATCATGGTTCCCATCAAGTTATATTTCTCTCAGAAAACTTCCGAGTACTTCTTATACTCCCTTGACATCTACAGATTTCCCTTGGAAATACCTTTATTCCCACAGAGTTTACAGAATTTCTCTAGATCCTTCTGACCCTTACTCCTTGTTTGAGATCACTCGGATCCCCATAAGTCATAACTCGTTCTCGACTCGCACAATATCTTTTTATCACTTAAGATGATTATAGACACTTGCATATCATCCTTGATACTAATAGAACATTCAGATCATTCCTGATCCCATCAAAACACTATTGGCTATTCAACATACCTTGGCGAACGACTCCCGGCCACCAAGTGTTATAACAATACAACAGACATTGACAAACAAGTTTCTACCAACGATGAACAAAATACCTTGATAGAACGAGTCCTCACGAAACTTTCACACACACGCTTCGGTGAACCTAATTATTCCCAAGGTCATGCTAACAGAATTCCAATGGCGAACACCACACGTTCCCACCGGACAGACAAATCTCGAAAGACCCTCGAAGTCCTCACAGACAAACAACCGACATGGTTCGGCAATTTGCAAAAATACCCGAAACTAATACAACAGACTTGTCTCGGTGAACTTTCCAAATTTATGTAGACAACACAACAAACACATCTCGGCGAAATCTTCAAGTTCCCGCATACAGTACAACAGACAGATCTCGACAAACACTCCATGTTTCTGTTGACAACATAACATACACGTCTCGGCAAACATTCTATGTTCCCACAGACAATCAAACATACATGCTTTGGTAAACTCTCCAAGTTCCCGTAGACGATGCATCAGATTCATAACTACCACTCCGAGCGTATTATGGTTGTTGTTATAGGCAGTTCATTATGGCCAAACAAGATTGTTTTGGTGAACTCAATGAATTCCCAAGGTAGCGATCACAGAACTCGCCGAACATGATTATCCAAAGTTACCAGGCAACTCAAAACAAGACAAACCTTAACAAGCACCAATGCTTCCAAGCGTGTTGTCCAATTCTGACTCTTGAGTAAAATGAATCAATCACCTTGGCAGAGTAACATAACAGAAAACGACTTAGCAAACCCACATGGTTCCTAAGGTCGCCAACAGAACCAGCCTCAAACTCCCATCAACACACCATCTGAAAGAACCCATCCCATTTTTTTTCTTTTAAACATGCAAACCGGATTAACCCAATTAACTCGAACCATTTAAACCGGCCATAATAATTTAAATCAATTAAACCAAGCAATCTTATTAAAGTAACCAACAATATTAACCAGCGGAAGACTTAACCAAAAATCCAATAAAACAATTCCATTAAACCAACAAGTTCAACCAAACATTATTCCAAAACATGATCATCCTAACATGTTTCTAAATTCCATTCTAACACCCTAACAAATCCAACAATAATCCCAATACTCGCCTGGTAGCTATTATTATAAGCAAACTCCACCAAGCTCAAGTGATCTGCCCACTGACCACCCCAGTCCAACACACACATTCTCAACAGATCCTCAAGTGTCTGAATGGTCCGCTCAGACTGCCCGTCTGTCTGAGGGTGGTAAGCCGTGCTAAAATGCACCTTAGTACCCATCTCCTTCTGGAAAGCCTTCCAGAACGCCGAAGTGAACTTCGAATCCCGGTCTGACACAATACTGGCCGGTACTCCATGAAGTCTCACAATCTCCTGCACGTACTTCTTAGCTAGCACTGCCGCTCCATCGGTTTTCTTGATAGCCAAGAAATGTGCAGACTTAGTCAAACGGTCCACAATAACCCAAATGGCATCCTTGAACCGAGACACTGGCAACCCTACCACGAAATCCATCGTGATCATGTCCCATTTCCACTCTGGAATAGGGAGACTCCGCAATAATCCACTCGGCACCTGATGCTCAGCCTTCACTAGCTGACATACATCGCACTCAGAGACCCATTTAGCTACGTCCCTCTTCATCCCGACCCAATGATAATACCGCTTCAGATCTCGGTACATCTTGGTCGCTCCTGGATGAATAGACAACCTACTCGCATGAGCCTCACTCAAGATCTCTCGTCTCAACTCCTCATCCTTGGGCACACAAACTCGCCCATGCACAAAGATAGTCCCATTGGCTACAACCTGATACTCTGACTCAGTATCCTTATAAGCATTAACCAGCCCTACATCCTTCTCCTGAGCTGCTCGAACTCTGGTCAGAAGGTCTGCTCGGTTAGCTGCTTCTAACCCTAGTGGCTCCTGAGAAATAGCACACAACCGCAAGGTGCTAAGTTCTCCCACCAAGATCTCCATATCCTGCCCTTGAGCTGAAGCCGCTCGCTTCCTACTCAGAGCATCTGCAACCAGATTAGCCTTACCGGGATGGTAAGCTATCTCCAGATCATAGTCTGCAACCAAGTCCATCCAGCGCTTCTGCCTCAAGTTCAACTCAGGTGGCGTGAATATATACTTCAGACTCTTATGATCTGTAAACACCTGAACCTCGCTCCATACAAATAAGATCTCCAAATCTTCAGAGCAAAGACCACCGCTGCCATCTCCAAATCATGAGTAGGGTAGTTGCCCGAAGCGTCCGTGTACACCACATACGGCTCTCCCTGCTCTAGTAAAGCCAAAACCGGCGTACTCGTCAACATCTCCTTGAGTTGAGCGAAACCCTGCTCACACTCAGGAGTCCACACAAAAAGAACATCCTTCCCCGTCAGCTTGGTCATTGGCTGAGCTGTACTGGCAAAGCCCTTCACAAACCGTCTGTAGTAACCCGCCAATCCCAGAAAACTCCGTATCTCTGTGGCATTCTGCGGTCTAGGCCAATCTCTGATAGCCTCAATCTTCTCTAGATCCACAGAAACTCCCTCTACAGACACGATATGACCCAGAAAACCCATCTTTCTCTGCCAGAAACTGCACTTGCTCAGCTTAGCATACCGCTTCTGCTCCCGCAGCTTCTCCAACACTGCCCGCAAGTGTACCTCGTGCTCCTCAGGACTCTTAGAATACACCAGGATATCATCAATGAAGATGATAACAAACTCATCCAGAAACGCCTGGAACACGCTGTTCATCAGCCTCATGAACGCCGCTGGTGCATTAGTCAACCCGAAAGGCATCACCACGAACTCATAATGCCCATACCTCGTCCTGAACGCCGTTTTATGGATATCTGCCTCGTCGATAGGAATCTGATGGTACCCCGACACCAAATCGATCTTAGAGAACCACGTAGCTCCCCTCAACTGGTCCAACAACTCGTCAATCCGCGGCAAAGGATACTTGTTCTTCACCGTGACTCGGTTAAGTCCCCGGTAATCGATACACAGCCACAAACTCCCATCCTTCTTCTTAACGAACAACACCGGTGCTCCCCACGGTGAAACACTAGGACGGATGAAACCCTTACCCAGCAGATCTTTCAACTGTTTCTTCACCTCAGCCATCTCTACTCGAGCCATCCGGTACGGAGCCTTAGACAATGGCGTTGTCCCGGGCTCCAACTCAATCGTGAAGGGATCAGACCGAGATGGTGGTAACCCCTTTAACGACTGAAACACATCCTCGAACTCCTGGACCACCCGGATCTTATCCACTGCTACCTCATCGACCGTCTCTGGCATGACGATCGTAGCCAAATAAGCTTCCCGCCCCTTCCGGATCATCTTATCCGCCTGAATCGCCGAAATCACTAAACTCCCCGAAATTGGTCTCACACCCTGGAAATACATCTTCGGTCCGGGACGCTCGAAGTATACTCTCCCCCGGTGACAATCCAGATGAACTTTGTGCCGCTCCAACCAATCCATGCCCAGAATTACATCATACAACTCCACCAGACTAATGTACAAATCTGCCGGCATCGACTCTCCCACAATCTGTACATCCACACCACTAGCCCGCCCCTGAACCGCTAGCAAATCGCCTCCTTCGATTCTAAAGGCTCCATAACAACCATCGGGATCTCCTCGGATGTTACCACCTGTCGCGCACTCTGGGGTAATGAAGCTATTCGTAGCTCCAGAATCAAACATCACGTGGGACAAGAACCCGCCCACCAACAGGGTCCCTACACAAACCCTTTTCACTAAGACTGCCCACCCCAAAATCACAGGGAAACAACACTAATTCTAAAACAACGGAAGGAAACAGATTGAGTCTTAGAATAAAACCTGTGATCGGCCGTCCAGTGCTTGCCTCTCCTGTCTCCACGGTCGTATACCCCCTCGATCCCTCGATCTGTGCCACCGGCGGTGCTCCCAGCTGAGCCAACGACTGCCCTGCCAACTGCAATCCTGGCTGCACCCACTGCTGCACTACTGCTACCGCCATCTGCTGC
This sequence comes from Capsella bursa-pastoris, assembly GCA_036452645.1. Lineage (NCBI taxonomy): Eukaryota > Viridiplantae > Streptophyta > Magnoliopsida > Brassicales > Brassicaceae > Capsella > Capsella bursa-pastoris. The sequence continues at coordinate 9,741,347 of CP144185.1, forward strand.
AACTTAGGACACCTCGTCTTGATGTGCTCCGTCTCTTTGCAGTGATAACAGACACGGGTATCCACCCACGGCTCGCCCTTCTTCGGGCAGCTCGCCACCCTGTGATCCGTGCTCCCACACCTGAAGCACCTCCGGTCACCCTAACTCATCTTGGAAGTGTCATCCCACTTCCTCTTCTGTCCCTGAGCAGGTTTGCCACCTCTGCTCGGAACCGACTGCGGTTGGGTCTTCTTCGGCTGCGCCGACGGACTAGAAATCACCCCGTGACTCCTCAACTCGTCCTCGATCCCCGCCGCCACCTAAACCAGCTCCACACGCGATGCATAGGCCCGCACCTTGCACCGCACCCTCATATCAGGGCTGAGACCCTTCATGAACCTACGCACCTGCATCTGCTCAGGATCTCCCGCACGCCCCGAGTACACCAAGAGTCGGCTGAACTCCGAGTCGTACTCCCGCACCGACCGCTCGCCCTGAGTCAACGCCAGGAACTGCGACTCCATCCGGTCCAGTGCCTTCGCCGGAAAATACTTGGCATTAAACTCTGCCAAGAAATCTCCCCACACCACCAATCCCTGCCCCCTTTTGGCCAGCACACTCCGCCACCACAAATGTGCATCACCCGCCAAGTAGTGGGCCGTTAGGTCCACCCGATACGCCTCCGGACACCTTATCGACTGGAAATACCGCTCCAATCGCACCCCCCACTCATCCGTTACAGCCAGGTCGGAACCTCCGAAGAACAAGGACATCCCGAACCGCTGCAGCTGCTCCAACATCCGCAGGTAGTACGGCTGCTCGACCACCGCATCTACCCCCTCAGGCGGTACAACCCCAACAACAGGCTGCACACCAGGCCCAACAGGCTGCACACCAGGCCCAAGAGGAGCCTGCACCTCAGGCCCAATAGGAGCCTGCACCAGCGGTACCGCACCCGGTAACCGCTCCAAGAGCTGCGTCAGTAAATCCGCAAGCCGATCATTCTGACCCTGGGTTGCATCTGTTGGAACACCCCCAACCAGGTTTCCAACAACACTCGTACCGTTCCCGGACGAACCGGCTCCCACGGCACTCACACTCTCACCACCCACGGGCCCCTCCTGATGCGACCGGGATTCGCTAACAAAATCGGTTGTAGCACTCCTGCCCACACTCGTGTCGCTACCCGAGGCAACACCACGCCCCTTACCGCGACCACGCCCACGACCACGACCACGACCACGACCGACAGCTCCACCTCTAACCATCCGCAACACAACAGAAGGTTAAGAACACCAAACAAATCACCAAACGACATAATTTACCGTGGAATCTCATTGAAGGCTCGAGAGGATGATCTAGGTCTCCATGCTCACACAATTTATTAAACACACAATCAATCAGCATGCAATCCACATCATCATTCCTCATCAATGAAATTTACACATCACATCACAATTTTTTTACCAATTAAATCTCGTCCTAGAACCGTAAATGCTCTGATACCAAATTGAAAGAACCCATCCCATTTTTTTTCTTTTAAACAAGCAAATCGGATTAACCCAATTAACTCGAACCAACTAAACCGGCCATAATAATTTAAATCAATTAAACCAAGCAATCTCATTAAAGTAACCAACAATATTAACCAGCGGAAGACTTAACCAAAAATCCAATAAAACAATTCCATTAAACCAACAAGTTCAACCAAACATTATTCCAAAACATGATCATCCTAACATGTTTCTAAATTCCATTCTAACACCCTAACAAATCCAACAATAATCTAAAACACCAATGAGTGCCTAGATCATCCTCCTCTTCTCGCCATGATTCCACAGATCACACTTTGCTTTTACCTGCATCAAAGAAAGAGATGCATAAGTATTTCATAAATACTTAGTGAGGGCGATCCTCCCATCTACGAGCTATACACACAAGCAATGAGATAACACCCACATATATAATAAAAACAAACCATCCAGCAAGCTAAACATCCAATAACACATCCAGTTCACCTACAAATCATCACACAACAAGTCACTCAATCCCAATCGCTTAGATAAGCTCATAGTCACGCACTCACCTTAACAAGGTGATTTGAACTACAAAAACAACCAGGAAAAACTCTCCTCGCGACTGCAACAGCCAAACAACGCCCTACAACAAACCACACAAACAAAAATCTCTAAGAACCAAAAGGACAGAAACACCAGAAAAACTACAGCCACAGAAACGAAGCCCTAAAACATAAACCAACCGTTAACTTCTTAATCGCTACGGTGAAAAGCAAGATCTAGACGTCACGAAGCTCCCCACAAAATTTGGTGCCGATCGGAGAAACGATGAAACCACGATCGCACTTACAAACTCCGCTGATCCCAGTTCGCAACAGAGAAAACGCGTCTCACCAAACTGCATATAACTCACTGAGTATTAATCCGAATTCACTTCTGTAAAAAGGAGAATCAACGTACACGCCTTAAGAACAAACCTACCAAAATTCATTACCTTTCGATAAGATTTGATACGTCGGAACTCTATTCTACCAAGACGTGACGAAACTGCTTCTCTTGTTTTAAACACCAAAGCAAAGCTAACACTCTCCTTCTCACAAGTGAACTTCTCCTTCTCCTTTTCTCAACTCAACTCTCAGAAACAACAGCCACAAAACAAAAGAGAGAAGAAGCGTTCTTTATAAAACTAGGGTTTTTGGTTTAATTCTGATTAAACCAGAATTTACCTAAACCGACTTTAATTAAATCTCCTTTGATTCAATTAAACAAATCGACCAGTTTAAGAAATCAACCGGAATTAAACCGACTCCACCCTAATTCTTATACACATTCAAGTCTCCTATTAATTTTCAGAACACGGGCGTTACACCATCAATCCCGATGAAGTTTGATACACTATCTACCGACTACCTGACATTATTGATATGACTTTCCTAGCCATTCATATATGTTAATCGCGATCTTTACCTCTGACTCGATTCTCCCAAAACCTTTAGCAACCATCCATTCTACTTACCCACCTTGTAAGGTACACTTCAAGATTTTCCAACCTTGGAACTTTCATTACCATTAATGAACTATAGAATACTTGAACACATCAGACTCAATCCAGATCATCCGACAATGTAAGATAGCTATGCATACACCTCAGTCAACAAGCACTTGTGAAGTTTCCCCCACTTTACGTTTCGACAAATCTTTTTGCCTTAATCAAAATACTACATGAATCTCCATTTCCTTTCTAGGACCTACTCGTCCATTACAACTTTAGAATGCTAGATTTCTTGTCTACACATTCTTACCAAATCCTACCAATCCCAACAGTCTATTGCCGAGAACATTATAGCTTGCTCAGAACACTAAAGCAAACTAGATCGCCCGTTAAACATTTCACCAGATAACTTCCAACAATCCATTCCCTTATCCATACTCTCACGAATACTTCCACTCATAACATATTACTTCCGGTGAAGTAAGTTCCAAACTTAACTTCTTACAAGTCCTTTCCCAACAACGCTTTCATAGTGGTCCACCGCTTAGAAGCCTTTCCAAGACTAGCGTGATCCATCAATACCAGTGATCCTTCTCACAAGATTCTTTCCAGAACCAACTTAGCTTCAATATTGAACCTTGCTCGGTAACTTCCTTAAGTCTTGACAACTTACAAAACAACTTCCCCATTTGCAAACCAGATTTCAGATTCAATGACTAAGTACCCTTACTTATAGCCATTTCCAACTGACTTCGATCAACCATTTCCGATGAATTGATCAAGTTAGTAACTAACTTAGTGATATTCGATCACTCCGACTTAGTGATTTCCGATCACTAACATAACACCACCAAACACAGACTTCCGAACAGATGCACTAACAGTCTCAGAAAACCTTAACCGCACAACTTCTTTTTTTATCACTTCACCGATCAAGTATCTTAATCAGATCATCAATGCTTTTCCATAGCATTACCCGCGTCTAATCGAACTATACAAGCCAAGATTCCATTCAACACTCTTTCCTAGAACCGACTATGCTCTGATACCAATTTATAACACTCCGTCCTCGCTACAAGAACTACGACCACAAAACACACAGAAATACTACCTCGCCGGAGACCCAAATTCCGATAAACTTCTTACGACGATTCAACTTCCACAAAACTTCCCAAAACAGGCCGATTCCACCTAACAACTTAACTACAACGATCTACGCAACGGATTAAAATCAACAGACATAATTAAACTTAACTTAATCATACCTTAGCCACTTATCGAACCAACAGGTATGTCCAATGTAGATGAATCCACGAGTCTTCTCGATACTCCAATGCTCTGGCTATCGAAACAGTTTCCATAACCACTTGGCCATCGATGATTCAACCAACATCTTTCTCGGTACATAGTCACTCAGCCAACCATCCCCACATGACTAAGAACAAAGAGAGATGTTTGGAATCCACATCACACCGAACATACTCACAATTCACCGACTAGAACTCCCATCATACCTCGCTAGGTATAGAACAAAACCTTAATTCCTCCGATCAACCATCGGTAGACCCTCAATAGCATCACACCGCCATCGATACTTCTTAACTGATCACTCGAAATCAATAACACATACGCTCGATAACCATCAGACACTCGCTATCGATGCAACACTTGAAAATGACACGTTCACCGTTCGTAGACTCTTGACAACCGCTCGACAGACTCGATCGTTACTACTCAATCTCGATAACATATCACATCATCGACACACCTTCGCATCCTCGATGCGTACTGCCGATTCTGGACTGATAGATGCATCATACCCGGTGACTCTCTTGCAATCGGTCATATCTCTCGATAACCAACTGATCATCAACTCAGACTCTTGATAATAACTCGACAGAACCATAACAGATCAACCTTATACTCGCAACTTCTCGGTAATCGATCATGTATCGATAACCATCTCTCAGAAACACAACAACAGATCATCTCTCTCGATGAACTCCGCAAAATATCAGTAATCAGTACACAGAACTCGATAACACATCGCATACCCTAACGAACATGTATCAATCATCGATCCTCATCGATCCCTAAACCACATTCTCGATAAAACAACCCGTTTATCGATTAGATCAAACAACGAATCCTCATTCTCGACGATAACCACTCGTACTCAACAGTACTCCATCAGAAATCACCGATAATCAACAGATCATGTCTCCAACACTCAATTCTCGACACGCCATCGCCATCTCTCCATCTTTCTCGAAGAACTCTCAACGTTTTTCTCTTTTCTTCAGTTCTCTCTCGATAGCAACGCATGAGTCCACAGATTTTCTTCCTTTTTAATCGAGTAATCTTTCAGATTCCGTCAAATAACTGTCACTTAACTCAGATGCACGTGTTTTCTAAAGAAAGTAATTGTTCCCGCCAATTCTCTCGAAACACTATCAAAGACATCGATAATTGCTCAACCATCACTATTGGATTCTCGACCAGACCTGTCGGATTCTGACCACACTTGTCCGAAATCCATGCTCAGATCAAGTAACTGTCCATCTACTCCGAAAAACACGGAACACTCGACATACTCATTGATTATCACGGACTTTCTTGGTACACTCGTACTCTATCGATGAACATTGATCTCAATCCTCGATCACAAGCTCGATTAGTATAGTCGGACACGAATGCTACAGATATCTCCAGTCTGGAACTACAACCCACACTTCGAGAAGAAGATCTCGTAGGTAGCAGTAGCCCGCTGAGGGGTTTTCCGAGGATTCGTTCCCCTTCGGAGCAAGAAGCTTGACACTGGAGTCGAGCCCGCAGACGGCTCTGATTCCTTCCAAGTGGTCTTTCTGGATTATAGACGGCGGATGAACGCCAAACTTGCCGGGAATCATGGCGTCAGCACTCTTCTGAGTTTGCTTAGGAGGAGAAATCAGAGAGATTAGAAGCTGACGCCAGAAGATGTGAGGCCACGAAGTAGTTATGACGAAGAGGAAAGGGAAGAAATGTAGGAGAAAGCGAAGGAGAGGACAACAAGAAATTTTTCACAAGCAAATTAATAGAAAACGACCGAAAAGTAAGAGAGTGGGAGAAGGAGTTCTTTCTTTACCTTTAGAAGAGAGTGGGAGAAGGAGTTCTTTCTTTACCTTTATAAGAGAGTGGGAGAATGAGTTCTTTCTTTACCTTTATAAGCGGCGACGGTTGCAAATGATGACGAGTTAGGAAGCTAAAAGTTCTTGACTTTATAGCACTAGCTTAGGGATGACGCAAGCAGGTGCGAGAAACAGAAAAGGCAACCGCGAATCGAGGATAATCAATCATGAAGATTTGGACGCCTGGATTTCCTAAACGAGCAGCTGCATTTAAGTCTCCCGATCTGGAGTCACTTCGGAAGACTTGGGGGGCAAACTGTTGGTACCAAAACTAGCAGTTCGGATTTGGGCATGGGCTTGATCTAGAGAAATATTGGATGTTCAAATCCGAGGAACACGTAAGGCCCATTAAAGGGAATTGCGTTCAGTTCCCAGACGTTACGCCAGCTAGGATGATCTAAACAGAAAGAGCTTGTGGTCAAATAGCGATAAAAGTGAATCGCGGATATTACGGGCGGAGATCGCACAATAATAATTACGGCAATAGTAGTATAAATAAGAGGATGAATGTACATTTGTAGATACGAAAATAGGCCACAATCTTATTAAAATAAAATCAATTTCTCTTCTTAGCAATCAGTTCGAGTTCGCAATGGTGAACAGGATCCCGATTAGCTTCCTCGTGTACTAGTACCCGAGTGGATTCCGACTCATATTGCTCTTATATATTAAAAGAGAAGTACACATTTTGACATCTCAAAATTATGGCCAAAATTTCCCGTATCATTTATCAATTATTGAGAAAGGAAAATAATGAATCTCTTTACCCAAAGAAGAAAAAGTAATGAATCTCATACTTGGAACTGTTCATATCCATATATATCATATTTTAGCGTCAAATATTACATTTTATCTTGTTTGTTTGGAAAAATAAATTTTTGTTCACATATATAGTTTGACCTTCTATCTAAAAATATGTATAATATACTATGTTTTATATACTTTTATTTTATATTGATTCTCCTAAATGTGTAAGTTACAAACTCATAAGATTACTCTTAAGTTTTAAATTTATGTTTTCCACACAAAAAACAAATCTTACTTCCGATTAAAGACACTACAATCTACCATTACTATTAAAGTTCTTATTGGAAATAGCTTTCTCAATCACTAATTTATTATTTTTTCTGATAGTCAAAATAAGTTTTCTTTTCTATGTTTTATTTTAAGCAACTTAATACATTTTTCTTGAAAATTTACGTTATTATAAGTGTTGAGCACTTGTTAATATTTCACCCATTTTGCGTATACACATTTAACAAATTTCATCATTTTTCAATTTTGAAAACTATAAATAATATAGATCATTCCACTTTTATTTTATTTTTAATACTATATTATAATTATTATTTTTAATTAGTAACACTAATTTATTCTACTAATGTTGGACTTGCTGGAGGTCCTATTGTTCTCTAATTTTTTGATGATGCTCTGCTTGTAGTTTCTAGTTATAAACCCCTTGGAAATTTTAGAGGTGAACAAATATAACTTTTATTTTAAAAATAAATTTTAGTTATATATTATATAGTAAGTCTAAATAATAATGTGCACTGAACTACTCTATTTTCTTATCAATAACATGAAAATTATAATGTAACACTAAAATTGGAAAACTTTCTTATTTTGACTGAAAAGAAAACTAAAACAATATGGTTTTCTATCTTTGCCTACAAGAAAAACAATATGGTTGAAGCTTGATAGTGCAACTTAAGTTCAGAATTCAGTTCAAAGAATTACAATCCAAATAACATTAAGAAACTCAATGAGTTTGGCGCATAAAAATTTAGAACATGATTAATGTCAACTTGTATATGAAATACTCAAACTTGAATCTTTATTTCGAATTTTCAATACTAATTAAGTTACTCATCAGTTTATATGAGCATAAAATGGATTTTTGAGACAAATCTTTTGACATATATTTAAGAATTAGTGAGGTGGCTATTTAACAGTATAACTATTTTTCTTAACAGCTAGTAATATATATATATATCACTAATCTATCTTTTGTGGTAATTATGAAATAATCAACAAATATGCAGAAAGAAACTTTTTAGGCACTCAACCTAATTAGCTACTAATATTTCTTAATTAATGAATTCTTGTAGAGAACTAACTTGAGAACATGCTAGTTAATTAATGACAACAACCAAAACAAAAGATAATGCTTATTTATGTGACGGTATGACCTAATCTCCAGAATGAGACATATTTTGTCGCATTATCATTAGAGAAAGAAAAATACAAAAATAAACATATAAATGCACGTTTTTTATCATATAGTATCTCAAATGTAAACACAGCTTTTGTTACGTATGGTTAGAAAATAAGTCACGTATATTTCATGTGTGGCTGATAACAAAAACTACATTATTTTCCCCACTAATAATGTTTTCTTTTACAATATATAATTCCAACAAAAATATAATAGTTGTGACTTTGTGATTATTGGTGTGATATAAAGTTTACCGTTTTTGTTGTAATTAATCATGAAAATAATACTACAAAAAGGATATGTTTTTTTTTATTCTTCCTTTATTTTGTATTTGAATAATATATTTATGTAAATTTATTTATATTTATTTGCTAAATATTTTGGAATTTTTTTGGTTACTAGCTTCAAAATTCTTTTGTTAATGTAGGAATTTGAAATGATATTGGGGATAAAAAAGATTAGTCTATTTTATCTTTAGGAAAACTAACAATCGGTAGCAAATCAAATATGGGTATGTAAATATACTTTATAATTTGTCTATAATATATATATATATATATATATATTTGGTAAAGTTGTAACATTATGTAATATAATTTACGAATAACAAGTAATAAACGATTTAGTTCAAAAACGAGTTTCACTTTTGTTACAATTCGAACCCAAAAATTATCTAGGAGTTTTTTTTATTGATTTTAAGATGTCAGCTAGAAAGCGAAGAATAATTTATATAAAATGGGTATATGTATTCGTTGTATGGGTTATAACATATTATATAATATAAAATAGTATATAAAAATTAAAAAGAAGTATGGAGTATTTTAAGAAAACTTCATACTTATAGAAAATTATATAGAATTATTATTTATTCATTTATTTTTTTATTTTATAAGAAGTCGGCTAGAAAGAAGATCAATTTATATAAATGAGTATATGTATGGGTTATAGTGTGTTATATAATATAAAATAATATCTAATAGAATAAAAATTAAATAAGAAGTAAGAAGAATATAAAAGAATCTGAAATAAAACTATAGAAGAGGTTGGATTATATATTCCATCTTTAAAGACAGTGAGGGTCCTCTTTTGCGTGACTGTCAAATCTCATTCCTCTTCTTCTTCTTCTTCATTCTCTTTCCTCTCTTCTTCATCATCTCTCCTCCTCTCACAGAGAAACGAAAAAAATCTGAGTTTCCGAGAAAATTTTTATATAAAAGAAAATCTCAAAGATTCCGATCAGTGATCTTGTTGTTGCAGGTATTGTAATCTTTAACTAAGTTTTGAAACTTTAACACAAATATTTATGAGTGTTTCTTGATTTGTTCTTGGCCTTTTCTTTGTTTGTTTGTTTTTAAGCTTTCATTGGTGATTCATAAGAGTTAGGAATAATATGTATATTGATTGTGGAATAATATATTTATTTTCAGTTTCAGATGCGAAAGTTTTTTAGTTTGAGTTATACAACTTTTGTTATATATAAAGAAAAAAACTTTTCAAAGATAACTTTTTATATAAAAAAAAAAGTAATGGAAGTGGGTTAAATCATCCCTTTTGATATTTATATATAATTTCATTTTAAATATTTTGTACATATATTACCATAAAATTTCAGGATTAAACAACACTAATTTTCTTTAGAAATAAATATTAAAATTGAATAGTTCTAGAATGTAAAGTAATTTTCAAAGATTAATGATGATTTTACACTTGATCCAATAAGGAACAATCCAATAACAACATACATGTTTTAAATAATTACTTAAATGTATAGTCGTATAATTGTATAAATATGTCAGTATATATACACATTTCAGTTAAATTATTTTGTTTAATAATCCTCTATATATATTAACATCAGCCATAAAAAATTGATATGATAAAAGTGTAGTTTGAAAATGTTTATATTTATTAATTTTTTATTTTTATTTTTGTAATTCGGTGGTTCTGAAAATGAAAAAGAGTATATTAATTAAAGAGATGGTAGTTCAGAGTTTTCATGGTTTGATGGGTTGTGAATAGTAATGAGGTTTGTCTGAAACAAGTAGCAGAACCCACAAATGTCTCTCATCCTCTCTGCTATAACATTGACTGCTAACTTTGGTTCATCAGATTCTTCTTTTGGTCCCAAATATAAAATCACATATCCTTTTTGCTACTCTTTTTTTTTTATATAGTCCAAAATGTTCCACCATTTTTATTTAAACAATTATATAATTATATAATAATTATAGTTTTTTTTTCTTGGCTTTGTGGATAACAATAGAGTAAATAACAAAATTCTCAATAGTAAGTTATTTTATTTATGGCAAGAAAAACACACACTTTTTTTTTTGGTGGGAGAAAAATACACACACTGACACACCCATTGTGTCTTTATGGGTTTTCTTTAATTATAAATTAAAATCTTTATTAACACAATAAAAAATTAAATGTGTTAAAAAAATTAAACTAAATTTTGACAGCCAAAATACTAACATCACTCTGTTATATATGAGTTTGTTATTTTTTTGTTTAAGATTTGTTTATATATGTTACTAAACTCAACAAAATTTGCTCTTTGGTTTATTTGGCAAATTGTAAAAAAAATAAAAAAATCATTTTATTTGCCAAGAAAAAAACAGACCATTTTGTGTTCATATGGATTTTAAAGAAAACAAAGTTAAAATTAATATTTTCTCAGCAAAAATATTAACATCACCCTTCAAAATAATTTTATTTTATTTTATTGTTTGGTTTAAGTTTTTTTCTTTCTTTATATATTTGTTACTAAACCCAAGAAAAGTTGCTCTTTATAGAAATAGTCTAATGCGTTATTTTTGTCTGTACACACACATGACAATCATGTAACACAAAAATGACATATACATTTTTTCATAACCCTTAAAATTTTGTGAATCTTTATCGAATTGATATATTTGTGTGATCAGTAGATATGGAAGGAGACACAATCTCTGGGATGATGATGATGATGGGGAATGGATCAGTTCAAATGGATGGGAAGATTCTTCAAACGTTTGAAGAAAGTTTTGTTCAAGTGCAAAACATATTAGACCACAACAGACTTCTCATAAACGAGATAAACCAAAACCATGAGTCCAAGATCCCGGGAAACCTAGGACGAAACGTCGGTCTGATCCGCGAATTGAACGATAATGTTAGAAAGGTTGCACATCTTTACGTTGATCTTTCTAATAACTTTTCTAAATCCATGCATGGAAGCTTCTTCTGAAGGAGACTCAGCTGGTGGTCACAGGAGAACAAGGCATGGTTAAAGAGTTATAAGAGAGAAAAGTCATAGTTGGGAGATTATAATTTTGCTAAGTATTTTTATGTATTATCTGAATTGTTTCTTTAGTTTACTTTTGTTGTCAAAATGTCAACAGTTTATTCCTTATCTTACTTTTGTTGTCAGTGTTGTAGAAAACGAGAAGTAGAGATTATAAGACAAATTGTTCTAAAAGACAAAAAGTAGAGATTAGCGATAGTGTTCTATAATAAGAAATCTATGTTTATAATACCCAAAAAAACTCGAAAGGCAAAAACTCTATTTATATAAGGAATTAATTGGTTATATATACACTAACTAGAATTAGTAACATCATATATTCATTTTGTATGGTCTTTGTAAAGTTTTGTGGTTCGTTTTTTAAAATTTATTTTGTATGATCTTGTAATGTCTCTCTGTTTTTAACTTTCTTTTGTTAGCAATAAGGCAACAATTAACAAAGGAAAGTTAAAAACAAAGAGACATTTATAAACTAAAAACAATATTGATTAATTTTAAACTTACTTAAAGGGGAAATGAACTAATTCAGAAATGTTTTTCCCCAAAACTTTTGTCAAAATAAATATAAGTTTTTTTTTGTGACATATTTAAGGTATACAATCTAATGTGGATCATCCTAAACTTGCCCTTTAATTTCATGATATTTTTATTAATTATTAATTTACAATGATCTATGTGTTTCTGTAATTTATGTCTCTTCATCATTTTTGAGAAATCATGATATTCCATACAAAACTGAGAAAAATATATAGATAATTTATTTTCACTAATTCTCAAATTATTACATCATCGTTGTTCACTACATGTAAATTAGGAAAACCCCAAAAACTATGATATTTGTTTTTGGAAAATCATAGATGATTTTTTTTCCCTCGAATAATACTTAGTGTTTACTTTTCTCGTTTAAAATTAACGACGTCTATCAATTCTATCATTTTTATTAACAACTGTTAAACCGTGTGTTTTAAAATTCAAAAATATTTCAAAACATTATTAATCAATGAAAAAAAAACTAAATATTTGTTGGTAAATGAAAAAAAAAAATTGTATTTCACTTCCAAATAAAAAAAGTTGGCTTATATTTTAGAAATTTTACATATGTAAATTACCAAATTTTGTTTAAGTCGGTCACAGATCACAGTTTAACTCGAGGGTAGTTTAGTAATTTCAAACTGAATTGTCAATCAAAAAAATTTCAAAATTGAAAATATCCTAATAAACTGTTGTTGCACAACAACATCATCTTCAACGCTTCTTCTCCCGCAAAATTCAGCAAAAGCTTCCAGAGGAATCTATCAACAACATCACTCACCATCACCACCACCGTCGAGGTTCAAAATCATCGTCTTCCTCACTCTCTGCTTCTTCTCCGTATAACTATTTCCTAATTTCCTTTCTCGGTTTATCCTCTTTCCATTTTTTCTAGGGTTTCGCGCCGGGATCTGGACATTATGCCGGTGAGTTTGACACCGAACGCAATCACGGCGATAAACGCCGGAGACGTGAATTTGAAGCCGTTGTTACAGGTTTTAGATATCAAAATGATAGGACGAAGCCAAGAGAGGAATCAGGAGAGGTATCGTTTTCTTATTTCGGATGGTGTTTCAGCTCAACATGCTATGGTTGCTGTTCAGCTTAATGATCGAGTCAAGTCAGGAGCTGTTGATAAAGGATCTATCGTTCAGTTGATTGATTACATTTGCAGCGATGTTAAAGGCCGCAAGTAATTTTTCTAATCCTCTCTAGTTCGTTACTTCTCTGGTTAGATCTTAGGTTACCATTGTGTTGATTAGTATTTGGGTTTTTGGTTTAGTAAGTGTGATTTGGAAGTTTGATAAGTGTTGTCACTGATTTCGTATGAAGGGAGAAAATGTGATTTCGTTGGATGATTGTGTTTTGTTGTCTCATCTATGGTTTTGGTATGAGAACGAAATCTGTTGACTAGTTTTGGCTTTGGATACAGCTTTTTGATTCTGTGGTGTACTAAGTTTCTTATTCTGTGCCTTGATACGAAGAGTAAATGTTCTGTGATGTTTTTGAGTGTACCTAGTTCCATATGTGGCATTTGTGACAATGAGTTTGCAAAAGAAATGATAGCTTTGCTTTAGATAGACACCTTTCACTGAGGATTTGTTGTAGTCAGTTGCTTTTACTTTTTATTTTATTTTTATTTGGTATGGATGAATGATTCTGGTTAGAGTTTACTAGTGCCAAAGATTTGTAGTTCATAGTATTCAGGGGTGAAAATGGAGACTATTTTGTTGATTGTGTTATTGGAAAATATAGTTACAGATTTGCTTTGTTGAGCATGATATATTTGAAGGAGTTTTACTCTATTTGATGGTAATTTTCTTATAACTCTTTATGCATACTGCGTACAGGGTTATTGTGGTGCTGAACATGGAGACGCTAGTACCACATTCTGAAACCATCGGGAACCCCACAATATTTGGGGAAACAGATGCAGAAGCACAAAAGACGCTTTCAGCTGCGGGCAATATACCGCTTTCGAGTAGGGTTGGTTTTAATGAACCAATGGTTCAGCATTCAGTTAATAAAGCACCTCCTAGAGGCATAAACATTCAAAATTCAGCCAACAGTACTTCAAGTTTCAGGCCATCTGTTCAACCTTCATATCAACCGCCTGCAAGCTACAGAAATCATGGACCCATAATGAAGAACGAGGCTCCAGCTCGAGTCATCCCTATTGCTGCTCTCAATCCATACCAAGGCCGTTGGGCTATTAAGGCTAGAGTAACTGCGAAAGGAGATATCAGACGGTATAACAATGCAAAAGGAGATGGAAAAGTTTTCTCGTTTGATCTGCTTGACTCTGATGGAGGGGAGATTCGGGTTACCTGCTTTAATGCTGTTGTTGATCGATTCTATGATGTTACTGAGGTTGGGAAGGTATATTTGATTTCAAAGGGAAGTTTGAAGCCTGCACAGAAAAATTTCAACCACTTAAAGAATGAGTGGGAAATTTTCTTGGAGTCAGCATCGACTGTGGAGCTTTGCCCTGATGAAGATGGCTCCATACCAAGGCAACAGTTCTCTTTCCGTCCTATAAGTGACATTGAGAACGCTGAGAACAATACCATACTCGATGTGATTGGGGTTGTGACTTCTGTGAACCCCTCGGTGCCAATCTTGAGAAAGAATGGGATGGAAACCCATAGGAGAATCCTTAATCTGAAGGATGAATCGGGAAAGACTGTAGAGGTAACATTATGGGGAGAATTCTGTAACCGAGATGGTCGGCAGCTTGAAGAGATGGTTAATTCAGCCTCTCACCCGGTTTTAGCTATAAAAGCTGGAAAAGTAAGTGACTTCAGTGGGAAATCTGTGGGGACAATCTCTTCAACACAGCTTTTCATAAATCCAGATTTCCCTGAAGCTCATAAACTGAGGAACTGGTTCGATCATGGGGGAAAAGATACCGCATCCTTCTCCATCTCTAGAGATACCATGCCTGGAGGAAGTTCCAGGAATGAGATAAGAAAAAACGTTTCTCAGATCAAAGAGGAAGGCCTTGGAAGATCAGATAAGCCTGACTGGATCACTGTGAAAGCAACTATATCATTCATCAAAACAGATAGCTTCTGTTACACAGCTTGTCCTTTTATGATCGGAGATAAACAATGCAACAAAAAGGTGACACGTTCTGGAACAAACAGGTGGCTCTGTGACCGGTGCAACCAAGAGTCTGATGAATGCGAATACAGATACCTTCTTCAGGTGCAGATACAAGACCACACTGGGTTGACTTGGGTAACCGCGTTTCAAGAAACGGGAGAAGAAATCATGGGATGTCCGGCTCAGAAGCTTTACGCATTGAAATTCGAATTGGAGAAGGAGGAAGAATTTGCAGAGATTGTTAGAGACAGACTGTTTCATCAGTACATGTTAAAGCTGAAGATCAAAGAGGAATCATATGGTGATGAACAAAGAGTGAAGATGACTGTGGTGAAGGTAGATAAGGTGAATTATACATCCGAGAGTAGATTCTTGCTTGATTTACTCGTAAGGTAAGGTCTAACATTGAGAGAATTCACTTAACTAAGAATATGCAAACTTGAGTTTAGTACCCTAATATATGATGAATTCTAATGAAAGCTTAGTGTTATGGTATCAAATCTCATTCGGTTTTTTCGGATTCACGAAACAACAAGTTTTCACTTTTGACAAAAGTTCATTGCTGCAACAGTAAATCAAATACACAGAGAAAGAGAACAGATTACAATGGTGTTTAGAAAGATACATAGGTCTTAGGTTCTCTTAACAGGGTCAAAGTTGGAGACGCCAAGGACGACACCAATGATGACGGTGAGAACAAGACCACCAGAAGCAATACTGAGCAAGAAATTCTTAAGGGAAGGAGAGACTCCAGAGCCAGCAGCTTCAGCTACTTCAGGGAGAACCATCGAAGCAGTAAGAGCAGCCGCGGAGATCCCGGCTAAAGCTTTGTCCATCTTCATCGCCTTAACTTGAATCCTCTGTGCTCTGCCACCAGATGCAACCAAAGCCTTGGATGGTTTCAGAGTCAATGGTTTGAGGAAAGGAGATGAACGGGTCTGGTTAAGTGGTGTGACCAATGACATCGCCGAGGTAGAAGCCATATCTTCCGATCTCTCTTTGGTCTCTCTCTAGATTGATACTGTGGGATTCTTCTCTTTGGAAATGTGTGAAGTTGCTGAGGAGAATGGTATTTGAGAAGGGAGATTTTGAGGTTTCGGAGATTGGGAGGTGTGAGATACGAGTCTTACGTGGCAGCTTGTGAGCTTACAAATTTGCTTATTGGATAGATAACGTTATCTTCGTTTTGAGATTACTGTGGTTGCTATTGGTCGTGTGAAGCGTGATCAAAATATCGTACACGGAGTCCGGTTCGGTAATTGACGAAATTTTATATGGTTTAAGATTGAACCGAATTGAGAGGTGCATAGTTCCGGTTCGATTAAGATTTTGGGAAAATTCAACAATTTTGCTTTTTTGGTAAAACGGATAAAATCAAACCAAATCAATTTTGGTTTTATTGAAGTTTGGGTATAAAAAAGTATCCCGCAAATTGTTCGGGTTGATTTTAGCAGTTTTCATCCTCTCACACTCTTTAATTGTATATACAAAGAAAGTGTTTGAACAATAATCAGTTTATAAATTCAGGGCACAAATTATGAGATTATTACAAAACCACCCCCAAAAACATAAACATGTCGTTGGCAACATTTTGCATTTGAAGTTGAATAGTGAGTGATCAACCACAAGTAATAATATGATACAGAAACATGAAAGGTTTCACATTTTTCGAAGGTTGTCCAACCTTGCTTGAAGATCACCATCTATACCTCCGCTGTCATCGGCTCCGGCCGCCTCAGCTTGTACCACCTTGTTCTTTGCTGCTGGTACTGCGACTGCACCAGATGGAGCGTTCACCAGCTGAAACACAGATATATACAAGTCCAATCAAGTTAAGCACCTTATAGTTGAAAAGTATGGTAACCAATGTAATGTGCAATTAGTATTTGTTTCAGTCTAGCCGAATATTTTCAGATCGGGGTTTTAGGTTCGTTTAGATTGTTTCATTTATTCAGATTTAGCATATATAAGTGGACTAAGTGAATGGTAGCTAAGTTTGATGTTTTTACCTCTTGGTTGATGTCGATACCAATCTCGTCAAGGACTTGACTAACAAGATCTTCAGTCTCTTCTTCTTCCTCATCTCCTTCCAAAGCATCATCAATAGCATCTCCCATTACCTCAGAGACCATCTCCATTTTCTCGTTTTGCCTTTCAAATTCTTGCATGATTTTCTGCAGAGATGGTAGGTTCATCTGTCTGTTCATTTGCCCCATTGCTTTAGTCACACCTTTCATCGCCTCACCCATCGCTTGTGTTGATTTCAGAGTCTGAAGAAACAAAATTTAAGTTTATTGCCTTTGAAGAAAGTAAATCTACAAGTGTTTGGTACCGTTTTCATTCGACTTTCGGTGAAGTAAAGCATACCTGGATTCTGAGAGATACACCTTGAAGTTGGGATTTAAGCTTGTAGAACTTCTCAATCTGGTGCCGCGTTCTGATAAGATCCTTTGCCATCACTTTAACAGCTCCCTATGAGAACAAATGATAGTCAATTTACAAAAAAAATGTCCAACTGTGAAGGGGAACATAGTCTATTCAAAGCAAACTACTTCTTCTAAAGCATACATCGTTATATAAGCTGCAAAGAATTCTCTAACTAGTCAGACTCCTACTATTAGCATCACTATAATCATTTAGTGATACTAAAGACAAGCCTGAAACTTATAAACAGACAAGGAACAGCACATAGTGTCAACTAAATCAGCTAGTCATTTCTAACTTGCAGGAACTGCAGAAGGGTACAAAACAAAGACACACCTGATACCTATAAACAGAGAAGGAGCAGTAACAGAGTTCTCAACTAATTCATCTGAGGCCTATTTAACTTTGCACACAAATAAGTGATCCTAGACATGGTAACGAAGAGAGAAAAACAAACCATCTGGCCTTGCTTTGCCGTCTTTTTAATCTCGGCGATTAGTTTCTTCTCTTGCGTTTGAAGTCCTTGCCTCTCCCTCTCTATCTCTCTGATAGACTTATCCAGCATCCGCTTGTTCTCCCTCAGAAGCTCTACAATACATCATTTTAAACATTCACTCTTTTAAGCTACAGAACAATCCACAAAGTTACAACCTTTAGAATCAAAACAGAACAAGCAACTAATCACATATAATCATCAAACCAATCAAATGCCCCAGAATCAAAACGATCAACACCATTGTTCTACCTCGGAAGCTCTGCAATACTTTACTTTAAAAATTCACTCTTTAAAGCTACCAAAAAATCCACAAAGTTGCAACCTTTTGAATCAAAACAGAACAAGTAAAGCAACTAATCACATATAATCATCAAACCAATCAAATGCCTCATAACCAAAACTATCAACACACTTGTTCTACCTCAGAAGCTCTGCAATACATTATTTTAAAAACCCACTCTTTTAAACTACAGAACAATCCACAAAGTTTCAACCTTTTGAATGGAAACAGAACAAGTAAATTAACTAATCACATATAATCATCAAACCTATCAAATGCCTTAGAAGTTAGAACCAAAGCGATCAACACGCTTGTTCTACCTCAGAAGCTCTACAATACATTACTTTAAAAACTCACTCATTTAAGCTACAGAACAATCCACAAAGTTGCAACCTTTAGAATCAAAACAGAACAAGTAAAAAAACTAATCAATATAGAGACAAGCCAATCAAATGACTCAAGAGTCAAAACGATCAACACATTGTAACCTAATTGGATCCGATTTCAAATCAATCCTGAAACTAGAAGATGCAATTCATAGGCTTATATAGTGAAAAAGATCAATTTTTCTTCAAATCAATCCTGAAACTAGAAGATGCAATACAGAGGAAACAGAGAGAGAAGGATCAAGAACCTGCGGGAGTTTTTCGCTTTCCGAAGATTGAATTCATCATGGTGATGATTCAGTACGAAGAACCCAAACCAAATCTCAAACCTTTGAAGAAGAAGAAGAAGAAGCTTCAACGAAATTTATGGAAAAGTTCTGCAAATATCTTTCGATCGAAACGCGTAAAGAGAGAGAGAGAGAGATTCTTATTTTCTTCTTCGTCATAAAGAAGGAACCTCAAGTTTCTTATATTAACAAGAATAGTACAAATCTTTTTCAATATTACTATCTGGCTCCTATATTTTTGCTTGTGATAGAATCCCCCAAAAACTAAATTTTCATAAAACCAACCCCTTAAAGATCGTCAAATGATATAAGAAGACTAGGCTGATGGTTATTGGGCTCATGTAGGTGGGCTGAAATAAGATGTAGAGAGATTAACCTAAAAGCCTTTTGAAGTAAACTTAGCTTATCTCATCGGTTCCCTCATGCCAAACTCCATCATCCACATCTTGATACACTTATGCACATTCTCCACAATAGCTCATCAATAAGAGGTCCAAATCTATGGCTTCAGTGACTTTTCCTCTAGCCCAAAGCTGACCTCTTTGATTTGTTTTCAAAACAACTTTGACTTTTCATTTTCAATTCTTTGATCTCATCTGTCTCAATCGGTAAAGTCATTTCTCCCACAAAATTGGTAGCAAAATTTCCTGGACCGAAACCCATACATTCTCTCAGACCCGAGACAAGAGCAGGTAATATGGTATCGTTCCAAGCGTTACTCGAACCAGCGATCTCTAGGCTTTTGCCAGAAATATTTGTCAGTTGAGCTATTAGTACTTGGTTCCATAAAATAATTCGATCCTTTCTATTCCTTGATAAAAAAGATAAGCATCAAATTTTTAGAAATATGTGAATTAATGAGAATAATCTTTAAGGTATTTCTTGAAAGGCTCTCATTCCTCAAAGAACGACTTTGTGACACTTTGTGGGAACGTTGAGTTCTTGTCCTTAAACACCATAGATGTTTCCTTAGTGTAAAACTGATTGATAAACAAAGCTCTACACTAATTAATCTTGCCTCGAGTAGTTTGAGTCACCTTTGCTACTTATGTCCCAAAGAAAGCTTGATAATTGTGAACTTCAAATAGTCAGGTGGTACAACATTGCTTTACGTCGTACTTCATAACTCTTCCAAGTGCACCACATGGTCCATAGGACTATAATAAGAAGCTAACCTATTAAAAATATTTTGCTTGATGAGTGATATAATCTGATCAGGCTTAATCTCATACTCGTTCTTTTAGACACAATAGTATAATATGTATCATATCTACAAGAACAAAATGAATATACTATGAACTATGGTGAATTAATCTAAACTAGTCTAAGCTAGTTGACTTGTAATTCTAACAAAAAATCTAAATTAGTCGTAAAAAATCAAACAAAAATAAAACATTGGACATAGGGAAAATATAATATTAGGATACATAGAAATGAATGCAAGAAAACCAATAAGATATAGTTACAAGAAAATATTGTATAATCCTACTAAATTTCTTACGAAAATGTTTGTAGAAAATATTTTCTACAACTTTTTTTTTTGTCAATAACCCATTATAATTAGCTCATAAAGACCAATTTAGAGGACAATTGCTTACATACTTAGCAAGAAACAGATTGGAACGAGCTTTGCGTGCCAAATATATTTCCTACTACATAACTACAAAGAAAATTCAAACATGTTGAAAATTTCCTATGAAATTTTTCATAAGAAAGTCGTAGAAATTTTTGTACCAAATTCCAACAAATTGTATAGTCGAAGGACATTTTGTAGGAAATCGGAAAGAATTTTTGTTAGGAAAAGTTCCTAACAGTTTTTTACGAACTCAGTTTACATAAAACCGAGAAAAAAAATCTCGTAGGACATTTTCCTACGCAATATTTACAAAACTTACTTCGTCAGTTAACCAAATTACAAAATGTAAAATTATCGTACTTTGTATAAAATCTACGCAATTGAAGCTCAAGAAACTAAAATGTTATTTCTTTATCGAAATCGTCTAAATCCAACATAATGTACATGTTACAAGCAAATAAATCTGTTCCTATTCCTAACACACTTCAAAATGAAACGATAGAGACCTAAACAAATACAGCTATGAAGAGTCTGGCTTCAAAGATAACACTCTTCAACGACCCATTGCTATTTATGTATATGCATCAAAGACAGCTAATATTATTACTTGAAACAAAAAACTCCAACGTTACGTTCCTATTCTTTTCTTTTCTTTTCTCTCCGGCCTACTTTAGAAATCCGTCTTTACTTAATTAAATAACGAACCAACGTATTGTCTCCATGCATATGTTAAAACAAGGAACAGCCAAATTAACATGAGTGGCACCCATGTGTCGGTTTTAATGGATTGGTCGGTCCATTATTTTCTTTATACTTAGTTTATATTCTAATCATCTTCCTTACATTAAGCTGAAGTTATAATTTATTTTATCAAAGATCGAATGTAGTCGTGTTTAAGTCAAAACAGTCTCAAAATGGTAGAAATGAGTGTGCTAAATAGTTGACTTTTATATATAAACTTTAGTTTATTGTGTTATAGTATCATAATGTATATGTGATATTGTTACAAACACGCATCTTCACTTTCGAATCCAATACACATTCATGTGTATAGGAATCTATCAATATTTAAACTATATTGTTGTTATTAGAACTGAAAAAAAAAACAATCTGATGTATATATGAACTTTATAATTATTTAGAAGGGTTTTAAATTTCAGTATTTTGGACATCCAAAAAAACCGGATTTGAATTCGAAACCGAACATATACAAAGAAAACCCGAGTCTAACTAAGTAATTCGCTTTTTTATCTATTTTTTGGTATTTAAATGTGTTTCGAATTTTTTTTTATTTGTGTAGTTGTACAACCGATACGTTTGATTAATTTACAATTTTTGAATCGTTTTAAGTTTTTTCCGAGATTTTCGAATGATTCAGATAATTTTATAAAACTTTTGATATTTTTGGATATTTTTAACAATTAATTTCAAGTATTTCAAAAAGAAATTTGGATAATATTAGATTTCAGATAGACCCCATTTCATACAAATGTTATTAATAAAAATATATGTACATTTCTAATGGACATGTACAGCAGAGATGATCGGATCAGTGGTGGCAAAGCAACGAACTTAACGGCACTAGCAAAAGAAGCCTCACGACCACGTAAAGTTTTTAAAATTTTGCGTTGAGAAAAAAATAATCAAAAATTATGTTTCTATTTTTGCTCTTTGTTTAGGTCTCTCTAAAGTACTTTAACATCCCAATGAGTTAATAAGTAACTGAGTTGCTGTCGAATATATATTTTTTCTATCAAAAATAATATGATTTGCAATGATGACAAAACTGTAATAAAATTAACAATATTCTAATTAGAGATTTTTATGATATCAGTAAAGTAAGTAGCCAGAGGCAGATTCTTATACACAGATAAAGGTCCTTTGATCATTTCATTGGGGATTAACCATATAGATATTTGCGCTTTGCATAATGAATTTAATTAAAAATAATAAATTTAATGCAGCCTAATAGATATATCTAATTAAGTTGATTAAATTAATATTATGTAAAAAGAAGAAAAATTGTTGCACAGTTTACCATAGGTAAATCATAAAATTAACAATCGAAACACAATATACATTCTTAAACATTAAAAATTACAAACAAAATTAACAAACAAATACAATTTAAAATTAAAAAAATACATACAAATAACTTGTTCCACGGTATCTCGCGGGTTAACATCTAGTCATCCATTTGTTTTATATGTTAAAAAAAAAAGCAAATACAAAAGACCTAATAAATTATTTGTTTTTTTTTTTAAAAGATGACAAATGTAAAATGTATGAGCCTATAAAATGACTAATATTGAGTAGTGACATAAGTTTACAGTATGTATTTATGATTATATCGTAAAACATATATATATATATATCAAAGATGACAAATGTAAAATGTATGAGCCTATAAAGTGGCTAATGATGTATAATGAGATAAATATAACTACTAAATGCACACCCATGTATAGAAGATTTTTTTATTAATAAGCAGAACTATATATCAGCCAAGATACTTAGTTGAATAAATCTTTAAAAAATAATTACATATATCAATTTATGTGTATATGTAAAAGATTGAAACAAAAATTTCCCCAACAATTTTTTTTTTTAAATGCATCTGTTAATATATGCGTCATTGATCAATGAAATTTGGACATGAATAAAAAAATTGAGTTTATTGAGCTATAAACCATGAATATTGAAGTTCAAAATCACAGTATAGGTTATTTAACAGAAACCCAAAATTTAATTGGATAAAAAATTGTACTTATTGTTGTAATGTAATAAGCTTATAGGAATAAATCTTTTATAATTAATTGGAATTTTTTTTTATAATCATCTTTAACCTGATCGAGAAAAGAGTGCAGAACAGAAAGATAGCAAACCAAAACATGTAAACAATAAGCCTCACCCTCCACTGCTTGATCTCATCAATGAGGTGGTTATGAAACCACTTCTAATAATTGTCTTAATATGTTGTTTGTAAGAAACCCAAGCTACTAATAAAAAACAAGGAATCATAATGTAACAACAGCAACAAAAACGAAAAATAATCGACCAGTTCATTGAGCTTCAAGAAACCATGTTCCATACTAGCTTCATTTGTGTACCTTTATCCTCTACTTCACAGGATTCGAACCAAACTTGGAACATAATTGAATATGCCTGGACTCCCCATCCATCGTTCAGATAGTACAATAGAGTGTTCTGTGTAATATGCATTGTCCTCACCAACAATATTAACCATGAAATTGCCATTAGTATTTGCATCACAATACACGACCACTTTCTTCTCCTCATCGATCAAAAAGCTTTGGTACTGGCATATCCAATAAGAGACAGAACTAGTGGGAATTTTCAGTTCCACAGTAAATAATTTCCTCCACGACAAGGTAGCTCGGGTATCATCAATGTTATCAGCCATCCATATATCCATTTTTGATGTATGATTTTTTCGATGTAACACTGAGAGTTGTTCTTCTCTAACTATTGATAGAACTATCCAATCCAAATTTTGAACTAGCGGAACACACAAACGTTTAAATTTCTCAGTCGTAAAATCAAATCTTACCAAGTGATTTCTTTAATAGACATTATTTTTATATATAGTAACCCAATAACTATAACACCTTAAGATTTTGTAGCTACGGTTATTTTGGTATCCTAGAGCAAACGTAGAGTCTTTCACATTATCATGAGCTTTGAGTTGAATCCACCTGGTTTCCCCCAAACACGGATTCCAAACCACGAGTCTATCATCATCCATAGTGCATAACAACAAACCGTCGCAATGAAGAACTGTATTTATATAAACTTCTTCTGAATTATAATCTGAATTCTTTAAGCTAAGTGCACTCTTAACCTCTATAGATGGAGCGGCAATGTTGAGATTGACGTTCATTGGACAAACCTTACCACCTGTCCTTAAGAGAACCATAAACTCCTTTGGAGCTTTACAGAGGTGCTTCTTCGTGAATTTTCGGGTTTGAAATAAAGCGTTTGCAAGTAAGTCGTAATCGTTTCAGAGATGTAGTCGGGATCCTAGAGAGTATTTCTTCTACCAGATCCACGGGGAGATTGGATATCACCATTTTTTCTCTTGTGAAACAAGAAGGCAAGTCAAAGGCTTTGTAGCAAAACTTAGGGTCTTGACTTTTGCATGTTTAGGCGTGTAGCCCTTCTTATATACAAAACAAAAAATTAGGCTGGTGTCAATTTATTTATTAATTATTTTAAATTAATGATATTTTTTCCATCATCATACATTATTTTGCTTTATTAAAGATAATAAATATATTAAAAAATCTAAGAAATTTATTGCAAAAGTTTGTATTTTTCATATTACAAATGACAAATCATATATATAAAAGTAAGGTTTCACTCTCTCCTTATTGGTGGAAAAACATTTAATCCCTTCATTTAAAAAAAACATATATATAAGTAAATGTTAATGACAATCATTCAATACAAAATTTAATTACACCATAAGTTATAAACAAATGGCCAAAAAAATGAAAGGAGTTAATTATATATATAAGTAAGGTTTCACTCTCTCTTTATTGCTCCATTTGATATATTTTTTTTAATATTTATTTACCAAAAAACACATTTAATCATATACATTAATTCATACTTTAAATCCACGCTTTACTACTAAAATGTAACTGAAAATTATATAAATTTTCAAAGACTATTGGTTTTCTTTATTGAATTTCAATTAAACACATTATAAATTATAATAATGACTCCTCTAATTTAATTAATTTAAAAATGTAACTTACATCACTTCTTATCCTATAAATAGTCATTCTCACATCCTCCTCTACCATATCTCATATCTTCATTATTTTCTTTGTTTTTTTAAAAAAGTTCTTGCATGGGGTGAAAACTCAATTAAGATGTCATTGTAAGAGTTTGATTAAATATTTAATTTAAACTTTTGTTTTCAGTTTTATTTATTTTTTGTTTATATAAGAAAATTATTTTATTGATGGGATTCAACAATATTGAATTCCGACCATTGCACAATATGAAAATCAAGCTAAAGAAACCATCTTCATTCTTTTATTTTGGATGTTTGTTTCTTTCTCACATATTCATGTATATTTATTTTAATTTCAAAAGTATGTAATTTTTTAACAAAATAAAATTTTGTTATATAATTATCAAACCAATTTGTAAGACATTATTTTAAGAATAATGATCCTTATATTTAGTTTGTGATTCAACATTTAATAATATAAAGAGCATTATAATTTTTGTTAACTTTGACTTTTATACTTAATTTCCTATCTAAAGAACAATTTGATATTCAATTTTCTATCTATTATATATACTAAAAGGATGAAAAATATAATTAAACCTAGAGATATAACTTAAATTAAGAGGAATATAAAAAGAGTTTAAAAAATAAGATTATTTTTTGGGAATTTTTAAGGTTTCACTCTCTCCTTATTGGTCCATTTAGCATTTATTTTTTAATTATAATATTTATTTCTAATTAAACCAAATATCTAACACATTTAATCATATACTTTAATTTATACTTGAAATCCACACTTTAATACTAAATTGTAACTGAAATTAAATAACTTGTGAATTGACTATTTGTTTCCTCCATTCAATTTCAATTGACACACTATAAATTATAATTATAACTCCTCTAATTTAATTATTTTAGAAATATAAATTACATCATATTTTATCCTATAAATACACATTCTTACATCCTCCTCCACCATATTTGATACCCTCAATATTTTCTTTGTTTTATTTTTTAATGTTCTTGCATGGGTTGAAAGATCAATTAAGATATCATTGTAAGAGCTTGATTATATATTTGGTTTAAATTTTTGTTTTCAATTCTATTTTTTTTTTGTTTTATGTACTTCTTCATTTCTTTATTGTTTTCTTATATTGTTAAATGTATAATACATATGTATAATAATTTTTTATGGCTATAAGAAAATTACTTTATCGATGAGATTCAAAAATATTTATTTCCGACCATCACACCATAAGAAAATCAAGTAAAAAAAAAACAATTTTCATTCTTTTTACTTTAGATGTTTGTTTCTTTCTCAGATATTCATGTATATTTATTTTATTTTCAAACGTATGTAATTATTGTAGCAAAATAAATAAAAATTAATATAATTATCATACCAATTTGTAAGACATTGAATAAATAAAATTTTGTACACAAACAAAGGTAATGTGTATGTATATTTATAAGTTTACACACATATTTGGATAAATTTCAACATTTTATTTGATTTTTTTGATAAATTTTGAAAAAGGGATAAATTTAAAAAGTGGTAATTAAAAAGAGGTATTTTTAAAATTCTCTCAATATCATTTCTATTCTTATCATTAAATTTTTTTTTTTATAAAAAAATACTCAAAAGTACTGAAGAAAATTACTATCAAAATTGAATAATTAATCAACGAATAAATTCAAGAGATATGAATGAATTCTATTGTATAATTTAAATATCATAAACATTGAAATTTATTTGTTCTATTTTTTATAAATATATTAATTAACTTAATATACAAAAACCCGCGCATATGCGCGGGATATTACCTAGTATAAAATGTGTGAGCCTATAAAGTGACTAATTATTAATGACACAGATTTACAATATTTAAGTCACCTAACATATCTTATTTTTCTCATTTGTTACAATAAAGTTAGATATTAAAAAAAAATCAAATCACAACATATGTAGAAACAAATCTATACTTATATTATGATTATTCAAATTCATAAATATATGGCACTATATTGTGTATGAGAAAAGCATTTGGCAAATTGTTTAGGTTGATTTTGACCGGTTTATCCATATTGTATTTACATGTTAAACGTGACACTTAAATTTGAGTTAATTTTGTGATTTTCTTTATCAACTGGATTTACCTGATTTCAATTTGATAGGTAATTTAATATTCAAAATTTGGAATTACTTGTCTTAAATCATCTTTTTCTTTTAATCATATTACTGAATAAAGCAAAACAACGATTCTACTTTCAAAATCCTCTTACATGATGTATTGCTAAAATAATTGGTTATCAATCAGAACCAATATGTTTAAGAAAACATAGACCAATAAATATAGAAAACTATTAAAATGTAAAACCTATATGACAAAGCAAGAGATAAGGACATTTTATCTAGTCCTCCTGCAGTTCATATAAGTGCACTGCAAATGCATAATGCATAATAGAGACATCCACAAGAAAACAAAATATAGACAGAAAGCTAAATTGAATGGGATTAATATTTAAAAAAAAAATTTGTTTTAGATAAAAAGAAAATTTAATGTTAGAGAACTGAAATAAGAAACAGCTGGAGCCAATCTATATGTTGTTTGCAACACCCCCACTTGATTTCTCTTCTTTGGCTCTTTCTCATTTTACTTAGTAGTCAAAAGTAGCTAGTTAGAAAAACACTAAAATCTATTTGTACACTTCTAAGAGGGGTGTTAAAGATGTTTTTATCAATTAGTGAATCGTGTTAAGCATAGAGAGAGGGAGACGAAATAGATTAGAAAATATTTAAAGTAAAAGAGAAGTGGGGTTTTTGTTTTACGGAAATACCTATAAATATGCTATTTTTGTTAAAATTTTATGGATTTTTTTTTTCATTTTTAATATTAAAAAATATTTACATTTATGATTTTTTTTGTGCTAAAATACATAGCTATACTATTAAAACTAAAGTACCCATTTGTTTTACACTAATGTTTTCAAATGAAATAAAATACATCCTTAATCGGGTTAAAACGCGGATCTTTTAAAATTAATGGATCTATTAATCGGGTTTAATTATTAAATCACAGTCGTTAATCTGAAGATCAAATCTTAAGCGTTCATTTTAAAAGATTTGATTAACAACATTCAATATTGTATCTAACCTAAATTTAATCCGAATGGCTACATTTTAGGGAATAAAAATCACTAAGTTTTAGCTTTATTAGTATAGATATTAATAATATGGTAATTATTAAATATGTTAATCAAATCGAGATCCTAATAATTCTATAACAAAATAACGTTTAATTCTATGCAAATTATAGCTTAAAAATCAAGATCCCATAATTCTTTAACAAAATAAGACATTTAATTCTATATAAATTAAAAAAATTATACATCATATTATTAGCATATTCTTTAACTACTTTCTAAATTCTACTAGAAACAAAATCACAATCTTAATATTTTTAAAAACTTGCTCACCAAGATTATTTCTACTCATACACATCATATCTTGGAATCTCCTAAAAACACTATAAATACTTCTCATTAACAACACCTAATCACATCAATTCGATAAACACAAAAAAAAAAAACCAAAAAAAAATATTGTATTAGCGTAGCAATTTTACTTTTCTTTATCATCATAAAGCTTTTTTTATTAATTTTTTAGAGTTTTTATTCTAATATTTTAGGGATTGCTTGATTGTTTTTGTTTTAAACATTGTCCAGTTTGTATAAAATATGTTCATTTTTAGTTTGTATGAACAATGTCAAGTTTGTATATACATTGATCAAGATGTATTTCTATTCACAATCATAGCTCTAAAATTATAAACATAAATTTCCCATTAACTCCATCTCTCCCTATAAATAAATGCATTTATGATTAAAATCACAAAGTCTCATTAGTCACATTTTCAGAAAAATATTTGTAAGAAAATATCGAACCTATTTTATTTTTGCTTATCAAATTTTGAATATACGTGAAACTGAAACTATAAATATTACATTTTATAATATTTATTAGAAATATATTATGAAAAAGTACTAAAATATCAAAATTCACAATCTATATTCATAAAATTCTTTATTTTATTTTGAGCATACAACAACCAAATCTCTATTCGTAAAATTCTTTATTTTATTTTGAAAATAGTAAAAGTTACAAAAAAAAAACAATTTCTCACCGGTTTACGATAACCAAATTTAGTTATATTTATTTTTGTTTGACAAATAATAAAAATGTTATTATTTCTAAAAATAATTAAAATTCTATATTTTTACTTCCAATTCATATGGATTTTGTAAACCAAAATCTGGCCGGTTGAAAGAACCCATCCCGTTTTTTTTTTTTTAAACATGCAGACCGGATTAACCTAACTAATTATAAACCAGTTAAACCAGCCCTAAATCAATTCAAATCAATTAAACCACACATAA
The DNA here is from genome assembly GCA_036452645.1 of Capsella bursa-pastoris. Lineage (NCBI taxonomy): Eukaryota > Viridiplantae > Streptophyta > Magnoliopsida > Brassicales > Brassicaceae > Capsella > Capsella bursa-pastoris. The sequence continues at coordinate 9,771,287 of CP144185.1, forward strand.
CATAACCAGTAGAAGACTTAAACACAATCCATGAAAATAACTCCACTAAACCAACAAGTTCAACAAAACATTATTCCAGAAACATAAGCACTCTAACATGCTTCTAAATTCCGTTTTAACACCCTAACAAATCCAACAATAATCTAAAACACCAATGAGCACCTAGATCACCCTCCTCTCCTCGCCATGATTCCACGGATCACATTTTAGCTTTACCTGCATCACCGAAAGAGATGCATAAGTATTTCATAAATACTTAGTGAGGCAATAATCCCCACAACAGGCTATACACACAAACTGCATAATCCACATTCCAGCAACACATATCAATCATAAAAAGGCCATAACAATAACAACACAATTCGATCAGACGAGTAGTGTCGATCGACACCATCAACTGGTGTCGCTCGACACTCGCGACCATCCTCGCGAGAAAGAAAGTTGGTGTCAATCGATACCCACCACAGGTGTCAATCGACACCCACCACTGGTGTCGAGCGACACCGAAACCCTAACATCACTCCAGTCGTTTCTCATCAACGAATCTGCGGTTTCCAAGCCTTCCATGGCCGTGTAACCACTCCATAAGGCTCGTCCAGAGGTACCATACAACAGAAAACACGCATACAACAAGGAAAATCAATCAACAATAATAGAAATCACCAAAACATGAATCAAATAGCTCAGATAAGCATAGTTCTTGCACTCACCTTTGAAAAGGATTGAAACAAGGACGATATGCACTCAACAACAGCACCCAAAGACTCTCCTAACACCACAGCTACGAGATCTCTCTTCTCAAGAATAGAACCACCAAGAACAAGCCTCAAAACACCCTCAAAACACCCTCAAACCTCACCAAAACCTCTATAGAGAACTTAGAAACTTTAGAGAAGAATAAAAGCGGCTACTCCAGAACAAAACACGACCTTTACTCTTTTAAACGTGACCTAGGGTTAAACCCTAACCAAAGCCACACAATTTCGCAATTAAAATTGACCCGATCAAACCGAAAACATGCTGGTGTCGAGCGATCTTCTCTGGATCCACAGAAACTCTCTCTGCAGACACGACATTACCCAGAAAACCCATCTCTCTCTGTTAGAAACTTCACTTGCTAAGCTTAGCATACATTTTCTGCTCTCGCAGCTTCTCCAACACTGCTCGCAACTGTCCCTCATGCTCCTCAGGAATTTTAGAATACACCAGAATATCATCGATGAAGATGATAACGAACTCATCCAGAAACGCCTGGAACACGCTGTTCATCAGCCTCATAAACGCCGCTGGTGCATTAATCAACCCGAAAGGCATCATCACGAATTCGTAATGCTCATACCTCGTCCTGAACTCCGTTTTACGGATATCTGCCTCGTCGATAGGAATCTGATGGTACCCTGACGCCAAATCAATCTTAGAGAATCACGTAGCTCCCCTCAACTGATCCAACAAGCCGTCAATCCGCGACAGAGGAGACTTATTCTTTACCGTGACTCGGTTAAGTCCCCAGTAATCAATACACAGCCGGAAACTCCCATCCTTCTTGTTAACGAAAAACACCGGTGCTCCCCACGGTGAAACACTAGGACGGATGAAACCCTTATTCAGTAAATCCTCCAACTGCTTCTTCAGCTCAGCCATCTTCGCTGGAGTCATCCGGTACGGAGCCTTACACAACGGCGTCATCCCGGGCTCTAACTCAGTCATGAAGGGATCAGACCGAGATGGTGGTAACCCCTTCAACGACTGAAACACATCCTTGAACTCTTGAACCACCCGGATCTTATCCACTGCTACCTCTCCGACCGTCTGGATCATCTTATCTGCCTGCATCGCCGAAATCACTAACTCCTCAAAATCGGTTTCACACCCTCGTAATACATCTACGGTCCGGGCCGCTCGAAATAGACTCTTTTCCGGTGACAATCCAGATGAACTCTGTGCCGATCCAACCAATCCATGCCCATAATTACATCATACAGCTCCACTGGACTAATGTACAGATCTACCGGCATCGACTCTCCCGCAATTTGTACTTCCACACCAGTAACCCGTCCCTGAACCGCTAGCTACGCGCCTCCTCCGACTCTAACAGCTCTGAAACAACCATCGGGATCTCCTCGGATGTTACCACCCGCCGCGCACTCCAGGGTAATGAAGCTATTTGTAGCTCCAGAATCGAACAATACGTGGGACAAGAACCCGCCCACCAACAGACTCCCAACACAAACCCTTTTCACTAAGACCGCCCACCCAAAATCACAGGAAAACAACACGAATTCTAAAACAAAAGAAGGAAAAAGACTGAGTCTTAGAATTAAACATGTGATCGGCCGTCCAGTGCTTGGCTCTCTTGTTTCTACGGTCAAGTACCCCCGCGATCCCTCGATCTGTGCCACCGATGGTTCTCCCAACTGAGCGAAAGACTGCCCTCCCAGCTGCAATCCTGGTAACAGACACATGTATCCACCCACAGTTCACCCTTTTTTGGGAAACTCGCCACCCTGTGATCCGTACTCCCACACCTGAAGTACTTCTGATCACCCTGACTCGCCCTGGAAGTGTCATCCCACTTTCTCTTCTGCCTTTGAGCAGGTTTGCCATTTCTGCTCAGAACCGTTCGCGGCTAGGTCATCTTCGGCTGCACCGACGGACTAGGAATCACCCCGTGACTCCTCAACTCGTCCTCGATCCCCGCCGCCACCTCAACCAGCTCCACACGCGATGCATAGGCCCGCACCTTGCACCGCACCCTCATGTCAGGACTGAGAACCTTCATGAAACGACGCACCTGCATCTGCTCAGGATCTCCCGAGTACACCAAGAGTGGGCTAAACTCCGAGTCGTACTCCCGCACCGACCGCTCGCTCTGAGTCAACGCCAAGAACTGCAACTTCATCCGGTCCAGTGCCTCTGCCGGGAAATACTTGGCATTAAACTCTGCCAAGAAATCCCCCCATACCGCCAATCCCTGCCCATTCTTAGCCAGCACACTCCGCCACCACAAATGTGCATCATTGGCCAAGGAGTGGACCACTAGGTCCACTCGATACGCCTCCGGGCACATTATCGACTGGAAATATAGCTCCAATCGCACCCTCCACTCATCCGCTACAGCCGGGTCGGAACCTCCGGAAAACAAGGACATCCCGAACCACTGTAGCTGCTCTAACATCCGCAGGTAGTACGGCTGCTCGACCACCGCACCTACCCCCTCGGGCTGTACAACCCCGACAACGGGCTGCACACCAGGCCCAACAGGCTGCACACCAGGCCCAACAGGAGCCTGCACCTCAGACCCAACAGAAGCCTGCACCGGCAGTATCACACCCGGTAACCGCTCTAAGAGCTGTGTCAGCAGATCCGCAAGTTGATCATTCTGACCCTGGACTCCACCTGCTGGAACACCCCCAACCAGGTTTCCAACCTCACTAGTACCGTTCCCGGACGAACCGGCTCCCACGGCACTCACACTCTCACCACCCAAGGGTCCCTCCTGATGTGACTGGGACTCGCTAACAAAATCGGCCGTAGCACTTTGGTCCACACTTGTATCGCTATCCGAGGCAACACCACGCCCCTTACCGCGACCACGCCCACGACCACGACCGACAATTCCACCTCTAACCATCTGCATCAAAACAGAAGGCTAAAAACACCTCATAAACATCACCAATTCACACAACTTACCGTGAAATCTCATTGAAGGCTCGAGAGGATGATCTAGGTCTCCATGCTCACACAATTGATTTAACACACAAATCAATCAGCATGCAATCCACATCATCATTTCTCATCAATGAAATCCACGCATCACATCACAATTTACCAATTTAATCATGTCCTAGAACCGTAGAAGCTTTGATACCAAGTTGAAAGAACCCATCTGGTTTTTTTTTTTAAAACATGCAGACCGAATTAACCTGACTAATTGTAAACCAGTTAAACCAGCCCTAAATCAATTCAAATCAATTAAACCACACATAACATAACCAACAGAAGACTTAAACACAATCCATGAAAATAACTCCACTAAACCAACAAGTTCAACAAAACCTTATTCCAGAAACATAAGTTCCCTAACATGCTTCTAAATTCCGTTCTAACACCCTAACAAATCCAATAATAATCTAGAACACCAATGAGCGCCTAAATCATCCTCCTCTCCTCGCCATGATTCCACGGATCACACTTTAGCTTTACCTGCATCACAGAAAAAGATGCGTAAGTATTTCATAAATACTTAGTGAGGCAATCATCCCCACAACAGGCTATACACACAAACTGCATAATCCACATTCCAGCAACACATATCAATCATAAAAAGGCCATAACAATAACAACACAATCCGATCAGACGAGTAGTGTCGATCGACACCATCAACTGGTGTCGTTCGACACTCGCGACCATCCTCGCGAGAAAGAAAGTTGGTGTCGATCGACACCCGCCACTAGTGTCAAGCGACACCAAAACCCTAATATCACTCTAGTCACTTCTCATCAACGAATCCGCTGTTTCCAAGCCTTTCATGGCCGTGTAACCACTCCATAAGGCTCGTCCAGAGGTACCATAACACAGAAAACACGCATACAACAAGGAAAATCAATCAACAATCATAGAAATCACCAAAACATGAATCAAACAGCTCAGATAAGCCTAGGTCTTGCACTCACCTTTGAAAAGGATTGAAACAAGGACGATATGCACTCAACAACAGCAACCAAAGACTCTCCTAACACCACAGCTACGAGATCTCTCTTCTCAAGGATAGAATCACCCAGAACAAGCCTCAAAACACCCTCAAACCTCACCAAAACCTCTCTAGAGAACTTAGAAACTTTAGAGAAGAATAAAAGCGGCTACCCCAGAACAAAACACGACCTTTACTCTTTTAAACGTGACCTAGGGTTAAACCCTAACCAAAACCACACAATTTCGCAATTAAAATTGACCCGATCAAACCGAAAACATGCTGGTGTTGAGCGACACCCTTCAGTGTTGTCTATCGACACCAATGTTCGGGTCGTAAATTAATCAATCGAACCGACTAGACATGTCCAAAACTGAAAACATCTTATTTGCTAAATACTTACGAGATGAAAAATAAACACTATCTTAGATAAGAACAATTTAAAAGAAATATAATTTTATTAACGCTTCGAGAAAACGTCATCCGTGCGGTAGCACGGGCTATCCTCTAGTTTTATAACAAATACTAAACCATAAGAACAAATGAAACCGACTAAAGTCAAATATAATGAATCAAATGCATGTTTAAATCGTATTTTTGTAGCCCAAAAATGGTAAATCTATAAGATTTTAGAAAATATGGCAAAATCCATAAATACCATCACGAAAAATGGCAAATCCATAATTGATTCAGAAAAGTGAGGGACAATATGTCAATGTTGTCTGATTTTAGATAACTTGTATTATCAAATGTTATATTCTTACTAGTTAATTTTTATTTATCTAATTTGAAATCTACCATTTTTTTAAAAAGCTTCTTTTTAAAATATTTTGTAGTCTTGACATATACTCAAAAAGCATTGCATTGTATAATCCGTTTCAAACCTTTTTATTTACCTAAATAACTAGATGTGTTTTAAGGGAAAAAAAACTCGGTGTACATTATTGGGATATTATTTGATGATTTTTTACATGCATCTTTACCAAACACAGACCAGAATCTATTGCATCTCACTATACATGTATTTATCAAATGTTACATTTCTATTAAAAATAGCATTGTTAATGTATGATTAAATGCAAGCTTTTAAAAAATTGATATATATATATATATATATATATATTTAAAATAAAAAATGAATTTTATAATTTAATTATTTTTATTTGCGAATAAATTTTCAAAATGTCAAAAATGTATTATTATATTTATCTCATAGTCATACCAATATATTTTAATAGTAGATGGTGCATTTAGACATCATTTTGTAATATGTCAAGATCTTAAGAAGCATTAGAAAGTACATATAATAATATATAAAATTTATTATTGTTTAATATTAAGTACAAATAACAAAAAAAAAATTAAACATTTGTGATTGGCTGCTATAGTAAATAGTGATAAGAGTTCCATGTAATCCAAATAGGATAAAAAAATTTTGCCTTTAAAAACTGTAACAACCACAATCCCCCAAAAACATTTATATTTGCGGTATGTTTGATGATAGTGGTAGACGAACCAACTAAACCCTAACATAAACATTTATTTCTTTGTTCTTCTTATGTTCACCATGGATGGTCTATGTATGAACGTGGTAAATCATATATCTTGTCCACATTCCGTTTTACAAATAATATTTTCTTAGGATATTAATTCATAAAAAAAGTGGCAATAATTTTTGTAAATATTTCACACCTAGCTAGTTACTTCTTAACCACAAGAGAAGAAACACATAATGAGTTATATGAAAGAACTAGAGAACTATAATAAATACATGTCTATATTACACACATAATAATACTTAATAACAGAAATTGGTATGCCATATGACAATAAATACAGGTGCATATGAGGATGTCTCTACGTCTCGCTATCATTTGATTGTCATCACAAAAAAGTTATTGTATGATTTGAACCGAACGTGCACCTAAGTGATATCATCGATGAAGCTTTTAAAATAAGATCATTACATTTTCTTTTCATTTTTTTTTTCATTTTTACTTAATACGTTTTTTATGTTGAATGTCTCACTTTATGATCTTTAAGTTAACATTTTGTTTTTCCAAAAAATTTTGATTTATAATATAATTATAAATTGATTTAAAAAATGTTATTAAAAGAAAAAAAATTATACATATACTCTATTTTCATTTTTACTTATTACTTTTCTATATTGATTGTCTTACTTTCTGATCTTTAAGTTAACATTTTGTTTTTCGACAAAATTTTGATTTTCGACAAAATTTTGATTTATAATTTTATTAGAGATTTTTATTAAAAGACAAAAATTATATATATATAACTTCAAGTTTTATGCATCGCATTGAGTACAATAATTCTGTGACAAGATACAAATAATATTTTGTTTAGAAACTAAAAATAAATACTTGAATATATTATCTCTATATATACCAGATTAATGAAATATTATACATATAACATATTTATTATTAGCAACCAAATAAAAAAAAAATCAAAATCAAAATAAATATGTTATGTAATTTTTCTAAGCTTTTCTATAAGTATAATTAGATTAAGTAGCGCATTCAATATTATTTTACATATTTACATGGATAATTTAACTATACTTTACATTATTAGCGTATACTCGAGTCTAGTGTAGTATATACAAATCATTTCAAATTTTATACCTCACATTATATATACCCAATACTTCCGAGAGAAATGCATAAACAAATTATGCAAAAAAAGAACTAGCTACTTGAATACATTATATCTATCAGAGTAATGACATATTATAGAGGTGACCACCCATATTTAATAATCAACTTGGCTCATGAGTTTATGAGTTCATCGTGCATGGTCTTTTCTCAGGGGGGAAGAATAATTAAAAAAGATGTGAGTCAATCATAAGAAGACTCTACATGTGGAGGTTATGATGAGACAACAACAATAGCAAGTTTTGGATATCGAGAGAGATTCATTATGTCGTTATCATTGAGGTGTTAGGTCTTCGTCTACATGTCGTTAGTGTCAACAGCAACATCACGAGCTTTTGCCTTCTTCTTTGTCACACCGACATGCATGTAAGTGTTTAACCATGCATTTAAGTGTTTGTGTAGATGATGGATCGTGAGATTTACTAATATTAGCACATGATTTGTTAAATCTAGCTCCATTATGATCGCAAAGTTGCATTTACCAAACCATCATGGCTTCTTTGATATATGCAACACACAGTGAAACTTAGATTATTTGAATCATATCTATGCATACGTATATATCACACCATGTCTTATCTCATTTATGCAAACTAAGATCACTTGGTATAATTAAACACATTGAAACCTGATTATTGCCCACGCAGCTCTTGTCTATTTATAGAGAGAAACGAGGAAATGTTGAACTAATTACTTTGGTTCGATCAATTTAGTAACAAAAATCACATTTGTGTGGGAAGTCTAGGTTTTTACTAAATGATTCAGGCACTTAGTTTACATGGTAGACAATTTGGGTGTTTGTTTATATTAGTCGGGAACACATTCTAAATTGAGACAAAACGACGTGGTAATAACCAAGTGATCTTGGTTTAGTGGTTTCGAGTTAAAAGAAGAAGTTGACTTGTTGGTTTAGGCCAAAGATCAATCTCCTTCAAGCGCAAAAACATTAATCATCTCCACTTGGCTAAAGGCTTTCATCTAGTCTTTCCTGACTTTGGAAGATTACATGTTTTGCCCCAAACCTCTTGATTATTAAAAAAAAGATAATGAGGCCGATTGGTAACGGCTGTTACTTATGGATGTAGAGACTGTGACTGTAGAGACTTTGGCTGTAGAAACGGTAATTTTTCAAAATTTTAGAGATGAATCCATTCTACAACATGTTATTACCTTTGTCCAAAACTAATTGGATTAGCCGAGATATATAAAAGAAAAGTCCTAACGGATTAAAACAACGTTGTGATAGTGATAAAGCGGTGTAATCCATTTTCGTAGGATTATTGGTATTTTATGATCGTAGGTTTCATTCCTTCAAGTTTTATATGTCAACCAATATGGCTTCTTCTGGTTTTAGTCAATCAACGAAAAACAATTTTTATTTTTTATTTTTCTCATAGATCATGAGATAACAAATACGATAGACCTCTATATGTATTGCTCATTAAAGAAAAAGGACCTTTATGTGTAAAAATTATTAATTACAATATCATGTTCGTGGATCAATCTGACATCCATACAGAAGAAGATCTCAAACAAAAACATAGAGATCATACATTGGACGAGGAGGACTCCAATACTAATATTGGTAATATGGTTTTAATAATATTTCCATTAATTTTCCATTCGAATATTTATTTTTAAAAATTTCAGTTCAGTTTTGGTTTGACATTTTTCAGGATTGGTTCGGGGTTCTGGAACTAGAAACCGTTCTAACACCAAATTATTTTTAGGTACTTATTTTTTATTTCGGTTCTAATCAAAAAAATCAGATTTTTTGGTGAGATTTCAAATATTTTCAGATACTTTCAGTGTCTTTTTAGTATTTTTGGATACTTTCGGTTCGGATTTAATTTGGTATTTGAGTATTTTGGATTTTTGGTTTTTCGATCTAATATAACTAATATTTTTAGATATACAAATGTATTTAAATTAACTTTATTCATTCGATTTTTTATTTTTCTTTTGGTTCAGTATGATTCAGTTTCTTATACTTTTAAATCATAAGTATAAAGTCTACTCTGTTTTTAGTTAGTTTTGATTTCGTTACCTCCAATTTTGGTTCGGTTTCGGTTTGCTACGACCAATTCGATCCAAGACTAAAAGATCTGTGTTTTGGTTTAAAATATATTTATAGAGGGTAGAGCCTGCCTAGGTCGGACTCTAAAAATATGTATTGGCTATCTTATAAACAAATAATATATATCAAAAAGTCTTGGACCAAAATTGGCGGAGAGAGAACCAAGGAAATGGGCAAAAAAGTGGCAATTTGCTCCGACATTAAAGTTTTAATTAATAAAATCATAATGTCTAATTAGTATTGTTAATTAAATTACCTTAAACTAAACCTATATAAGTGAAGTGACAGAGAAGAGAAGAGATGATAAAGGAGAGAACCGTAAACGCAAAGAGTAGGGGAAGACACATGGAGCCACCGTTATGGTGTCCGACAATTACTTTTTTTAATAATACAAAAAAAAATTTCTTCATTTTTAAATGTACTTTTGAGAATTCTATTATTATGTTTAGATATGTTCCACAAATATTCATTTTCTCTCTCTCTCTATGTATGACAAAGTTTTAAATTATTGATTTGTAATCTTCTAATAGTTGATAGTAGTAGTGGGAAGGAGTACCATAAGATGTTGAATTTTTTTTTCTCAGTTTGATGTAATCAAAAGAGTTTATTTTTCTTTATAACTATTAGTATTTTTAAAAAAATTCCGAGTAGAAACTATTACGCATGATACATAACGATTTGAAAATTACCAAACAAATATATATAGATAAATATATTTATATTATAAATTTTTTATATGTTTAATTTCTTTATCTTGAAAATATAATTTTCTTTAAACAAAAATAATAAACTTATATCAAAGAACATGGTTACTGAAAATCTAACATTCAATCTGATTTTGATACAAATAAGTTTAAACTAAACCAATTACATTACGAAATTACGAATCGAAAAAAGTTTTCTTATTCAAACAAATTATACAGTTAAGCCAATGTTTTTTGATGAACTAGATTTTATGACATTTAGTCTATCATGTATTTTGTTTCTTTTGTTATCGTCTAGAGACAAAAGCTCTTCAATTTTAAATTTTATAAGCAACTAACTAAAGTGAAATGTTTTTATAAGATGAATAAAATAGGACAATTTATAAGAGTTGTTTAGTTTTGTGGAACAAAATTAAATCATCAACATTCATTATTCACCAAACAATGCATAAAGATGTATTTCACATTCAAATAAGTAGTAATTGCTTGTGAAAGCTGTATAGCTGTGTACGTATGATGTAATCATGTCTATATTACAGTTGTAAGCCATTGGTTACAAAACAATTAATAAAAACAAAAAAAATAGAAAATAGAAATGTCCTAGAAACTTGAATATATAAGATTTATGAATTTTAATTAATATCGTAAAAAAGAAGAGAGCCTCCCAAGAAAAACAAGTCGTCGTCCTTATATAAACCAACCCACACCTCCTTTAGCTTCTCTCATCATCTTTCTCTCTATCTCTTTCTAAACAACAACAGCAACAATGGCTGTTTCTTCATCTCCATGGGCTCTTATAGCTCTGTTTCTAGTGGCTACTTCAACAATGGTTATGGCTATTCCTCCTCGCAAAGCCATTGATGTACCTTTTGGCCGTAACTACGTCCCAACTTGGGCTTTTGACCATCAGAAACAGTTCCGAGGTGGTTCTGAACTTCAACTCATCCTCGACAAATACACTGGTATAGATTTTCTTATTACCATAACTCTAATGTCCCAAAAAACATATGTCTTGTTCTTCTTAAGCCCCAAGATCTTTGGTACACTAACTCACTAACTATGTTACATGTGTAATAAAAATAAACAGGGACAGGGTTCCAATCAAAAGGGTCATATTTGTTTGGACATTTCAGTATGCACATAAAGCTACCGGCCGGTGACACAGCTGGAGTCGTCACAGCTTTCTATGTAAGTCTCTCTCTCTATATTAATACATAGATCTAAACTCTTAGATAATTAGTAATTAATTACAATGAATAATGTGAAGCTGTCATCGACCAACAACGAGCATGATGAGATAGACTTTGAGTTTCTTGGGAACAGAACTGGACAACCAGCAATATTGCAGACAAATGTGTTCACTGGAGGAAAAGGAAACAGAGAACAACGTATCTATCTTTGGTTCGACCCATCTAAGGCTTACCACACTTACTCCATCCTTTGGAACATGTACCAGATCGTGTATGAATCATCTCTATCCTCTCATCTTCATTTACTTAAACATTTACATTTTATATTTTTTTTATTATATGGTGAAAAAAGTTGTCAGTATTAACATGGTCCTACTACTGTTTATATTATTGTTTTTTTCATTGTTCGGTGCGATTTCAAAAATTATTTTGGTATTATTATTTATTTTCTTAACCTCGAGCGTGGCCCAATCTTGATCTTATCAAAAAGTAGTAGGGTCTTGTAAGATTATCTTAGACAGTGAAAGACTTTTGAGTCAAAAAAGTTCAAAACATTTTTTGAATTACAATGAACCTATGTGACTCACTCACTAGTCTCTCTAACCTTCATTAAAATATCGTTAGGCGTTAGTCGGACAGTCGAAGTAGTTAATCGCTTAATCGAAAATTATACTTTTGACATTAATCGGAAATTAGTTTTAGATTATTTTTAATATTTTTATAATTAAAATGAATATTTAACATTTTAATGGTTATATATCTCATTTGTTTGAGGGTTATTGTAAATTGTGGGGTTTATAAATTTATGAGAGTCATGTGGTTTACTAAACTAAACTATTGATATTTCTTTTGATCAGATTCTTTGTTGACAACATACCAATCCGAACGTTCAAGAACTCTAAGGACCTAGGAGTGCGTTTCCCATTTAACCAACCAATGAAGCTTTACTCTAGCCTTTGGAACGCTGATGACTGGGCCACGAGAGGTGGTTTAGAGAAAACTAATTGGGCCAATGCACCTTTCATTGCATCATACAAAGGATTCCACATTGATGGTTGCCAAGCTTCTGTGGAGGCTAAGTACTGTGCCACTCAAGGACGTATGTGGTGGGATCAAAAGGACTTCCGTGACCTTGACGCTTACCAATGGCGTCGTCTCAAATGGGTACGTTCGAAGTGGACCATTTACAACTATTGTACCGACCGGACTAGGTTCCCGGTCATGCCAGTGGAATGTAAAAGAGACAGAGATGCATAAGTATAAAGTCTTGAGGAGGCTTCAATGGATCGGGGTGTAACACTATCGTTACTATTTTAAGTTATGCTTCAAGTGATTGATATGTCTTTGTATGTTGGCCCGTGATGTTTATGCTATGTTTGGGCCTAAATTATATGTTATATTATTGCTTAGCTACTTATGTTTCTTATAAGATATGATTATATATGATGATCCATTAGACTTGGGAAGTCTTATTCTTTAACGTGGTAAAAAGTGCATTTGGTATAACATAATCATGTTTTTTAATTAGCCATTATAATTTATAACTTGACAGGCCACCTTATTCTCTAAAATACATGAATAGAAACTTTTGCTAAAGCATGAACAGAAACTTGTCCCTACCCTCACATGTGTGTGGTTTATCTAAACTTATAATTACTTTAGTTTATATAAGATTTACGTATATTTTTAAACTATAAAATCATATTTTTGATTATAATAATTTAGAAACTAGATTTTAAGAAAACGATAAAGCATAAAACTTTGAATGACGATAAACAATTTTAACAATAAATAACTCGATATTTCGAACAATCGATTAGTTTGCGATTACAAACAAAACATTTCTATTTCTTTAGAATATCAAATTAGTCATTAATTTATAAATGTAGACCATATACTAGAACATAATCATCTCATCAAGCAGCAACATATATAAAATATATAAAATAAGATAAAACTCTCTTTGTTGTTGTTTTGTTTTTATTTTTTACCAAAAAGAAAACCAAAAAAAAAAGTCTCTTTGTTTTAGAGCTCTGTTTTAATTATACAGTAGTCTTCTCTTGTCTGTCTTAAGTTTTCTTTATAAAGATAACAAAGTAACGATACCCTCTCTTTTTTTAACAAAATAAAAAAAAATTAAAAAGTTAGAAAATATTTCATAAAAAATAATGGAGATTAGTAGCAGCAAATATTAATGTATAAAAATAAACAAAAGTACAAAACATATAACTTCTATACAATTTGGGAAATCGACATGTAGCCCCTTGTGTGAATCATTTATGTAGTTCTTTTCCCTCTAAAGATGATAAACTAATACTTGAAAACAAAGCTTGAGAAGAACATGAAGAATGAAAAAACTTGAAATAGACATATCGTATTTTTGTTTCTTCTATATTTGCATATTTTTGTTGTTTAATCTTATTGGTTGTCACTTGTCAACAACTTTAGTGTTTTAAATTGTTGATATTTTATTTTCCTTTCGCATATATTAAAATATTTTAAAAATTACGTAAGTTAGTGGAAAGAATTATATTTTTGAAAGTAAGTTAGTGGAAAAAATTGACATCTTCGGAAAAAAGAGCTTAAACAAGGAGACAATTTTAGAAAAAGAAAATACAAACAAAATCGATAAAGTTAAAATTCACTAGTTAAAAGTTAATCATTTACTAGTTTTTCTCCGATATAAGAAATTTTCTTGACGTCGATGGAACCCATAAATCTCACAAATACATACATCCTTCTTTGGTGTTTGATATAACTTTTAACAAATAAAAAGAATTCTTACTTACTATGGTTTGATATGCCTCCTTTTTAAGATGTTGGAACCATTTGTTATTCACTGAAAAATCGGTAACGTTGAAATATGCTTAACTAAAATTTGATATCAATCAAGATGAAGCAACAACTAATCTGATCTCCATCATAACTCGAGTGCATGAAACTGAAAAAATCTTCCAATACCTCTTCAACTGCCACTGCGGTCTGCGGATGTGGAATGTTAAAGATCAAATGGTTGAAAGCCAAAAGCATAAATCTGCAAAGAAGGAATCAAATTATAAATTGCGACAAAAAATCAGTACATATCGGACCGCCAAAACACAAAAAGATTTATTTTCGGTTATGCTAACAAGCCTCGAGACGGAAATTTATTTGATTTAGGATCTTATATCGAAATTTAGTCAGAGATCTTAAGTGATATATAAGGAGTATAAGTCTAGACGAAGGATTATCACCAAACTACCTTGTGTTACATTGCGCCAAAGCGTGATACATTGTGTTAACTATATCTAATTAACCACTTTTCTTAAGTCATCAAATGTATTGAAATCTTAAGCCACCTTGAAGAATACATGCGGAAAAATCACATAATCTCCCGTTCAAATTTAAAAAAACTTGCAAGAAAAATGAAAACAAAATTCAAGATTATATCTTTGGTTCTGTTACATTTTTTTTTGGGTCGAAAATATCTTACTTGATTACTCACCAACACCAAGATTATAAATTTTTATTTATTTATAGCTAGATTATACAATATGTCTATAAAATAATGTTAGGTAACATACATATATATGTTAAAAAATCTGGATATTATATTTTTTACAAAAGAGATAATAATAATAATCATAACATAATGAAGTAAAGGAAGTTGGATTAGACACAAGCATATTGTACAAAAGAGATAATAACCACTAATTAAGCAATTTTAATTAATGAAAAACTTTACGTTAAAATATAATTTCCATGATGAGCTGTATTGTTTGGTAGCTCAAGAGTCAAAGATATAATAATTTACGTGTTAGAGAAAAAAAAAACTACATAAATGTGACTACCTAAAGAGTGTCTAGGGGTACATTTGTAGAATCACATTATTGTGTCATTACCAAACAAACGAGTCACGAGATAGAAGAAGCCAAATCATAGACCAAGCAAGTCACAAGCTCTTCGTCTTCTACCTTCTTCTCTCTTCTTATTACTCATTTCATTTTCACCAAAACCAAAGTTTATATAATATTCTTCTCACTTTCCGAGCTTTACCAGTTTCAACTATGGCGGCTCCGATCATACTTCTCTCTTTCCTTTGCTTCTTCTCTGTCTCTGTCTCTGCTCTTAACGTCGGTGTTCAGCTCACACATCCTTCCATTTCCTTGGTTAGTCAAAAACTTAAACCGATCATGATGCTTTATTCTAGTATATAAACCGGGAATTTGGTTTAGATCCGTTTAGTATGATTCTTGATTTGTTTTGGACAGAGTAAAGAATGTAGCCGGAAGTGTGAATCAGAGTTTTGTTCAGGTAACATAATCTCAAACCCTTGTAATAAATTTCACTTATGTAAGAGACATGATTATTAAAATTTAGTTGAAATTGGACAGTGCCTCCATTTCTAAGGTATGGCAAGTATTGTGGACTACTTTACAGTGGATGTCCTGGTGAGAGACCTTGTGATGGTCTTGATTCTTGTTGCATGAACCATGATGCTTGTGTCCAATCCAAGAATAGTAATTACTCTCTCTCTTTCTAGCTTATTTATACTCTCACTTTTTAGCTATATAAAGGGTTCAAATGGTGACAGCGGTCAAGATGGACAAATCCGTCAACGGTTTAGTCCGCTCTATTTTTAGGGTGGACAACAAACTCTGAGGACCAACTCGGTCCGTAGTTGATCAGCAACGGTTTTCTTTCTATTTTATTGAACCGCACAATTGAGGACTATAGTCTAATCCGCAAATAAATTTGTCCGCCTTAACCGCTGCAACCATTAAGACCCAAAGTGTTACATATTTTTTTACTTAGTATATGTTATTGTTGATGTGTTGTAGATGACTATCTAAGCCAAGAGTGTAGTCAGAAGTTCATAAACTGTATGAACAGTTTTAGCAAGAAGAAGCAACCGACGTTCAAAGGTAACAAATGTGATGCTGATGAAGTGATTGATGTCATCTCCATTGTCATGGAAGCTGCTCTTATCGCTGGAAGAGTCTTCAAGAAACCCTAACTATATAATATTCTTCTAGTTATAATTTGTTTCTCTTGTATTTTTCTTAATTTCCCTCAAGATATTTTGTCTTAATTAATCTATTTTACGAGAAACAAAAACTAGCCCAAGGCACTGTTAGACGAATAGTGTAGCTGTCCGTGACTAGGAGTAGTGTCGTGAGGAATAAGGTGAGACAAATGGTTTTTTACTTACAATACATGCATGGTGGGATTATTGTTACATTGAACTATTGAAGCTGTCTACACAATTGCAAATGGTTATATACATTTAAACGAACACTTGGAGTATACGTTTATAGGGGAATTGTAAATGACAGTTTCATGAGCAATTTATTTCAAGATATGATAGAGAAAAATGAGGCAGTAATATAAAGCTCTAGTACTAAAGTAAAACTAAACAATGATAGAATAAGCAAAGTCAGTGATTGGGCATTATCAATGATCTCTTAAGGTGACTTTTAATAAGAACCATTGATTTTTTATATTAAGTAACAGACAAAAATCAATGGCTCTTGCTTAAGAGCCACCTTAAGAGGCCATTGATAATGGTGGTCACGTTAGAATTATATAATTAAAAAGCATATCATATATTCAGTATCTTAACAACTTGCATATAGTTTTAATGTATTTATTCTTATAGTAATTAGTTATTTCTTTTAGTTTTAAAGCTACACTAATAGTAAAATAAAAATCGTCAATATTTTTTTTCAACTAGAAAAATATATATCACTACAATAAAAATCAACAATATAAAAAACTCAATGAATTCTATTAGCAAATCAAAATCATATAATTCTATGTACTTCTTCCTTTCTCCATTGTTTCTTATATTTTTGAATGTATATAATACATATGTATAATACTATTTTATGGCTATAATAAAATTATTTTATCGATGGAGATTCAAAAATATTGTAATTACCATCGCACAATAAGAAAATCAAGATAAAGATACATGTATATTTATTTTATTTTAAAAAGTATGTATTTTTCTTAGCAAAAGAACATTTTTGTTATAGAATTATTAAATCAATTGTTCTTAGCTCTCTCTTATCTCCAAAAAATGTAATTTAATTTCTTACAACCACAATCATTATATTTAGTTTGCGATTCAACATATAATAATATATAAAGATCTTTACTATCTTTATTAACTTCAAATTTTATACTTGATTTTTTATATAAAAACAATTTAATATTCAATTTTCGATCTGTGTTGTACTACAAGAATGAAACAGTTATAATTAAACTTAGAAATATAACTTAAATTAAGAGGAATATAAAAAAGAGATTAATTATTGTTTGGAAATTTTTTTATAAAACGAAAAATATTTGACGGGTCAAACTTATGTTGTGAAATTATATTTAAAAAAAAATAAACATCAAAAGATTATAATCCATCTTCTAAGATAATAAATAATATATGATCACATTATACATGAGTTTTACAACAAAATATACAGAAAGTGATATGTAATTTGTGTAGCATATTTCAAAATGAAAGGCCACTTATTCTCAAGTGAAACTACAACTTTATAACATAATCAAAAAAGAAAAAAAGTTTGATATTTCATCAACTAAATCAAATGATTTTAACTCAAAGGACTATTATTATGGAGAAAAGAGTTATGATATGTTTTGAAAATCAATTCACACTCCAATATTTCTATTATATGAGAGCTAATAGAAGGTGAAAAGAAAGTAGATGTCGAGAAGCAACAAGTGCATCATAGAAGATGAATAAATAATTGGTAGTTAAAAGCGATGAAAAATAAATGACTAAACTTGGAAGATAAGGTAAATCACTAAAGTGAAATATTTGAGATCGAACTGATTCATTGTGTGAAATAAATGAGTTAAAAAAAAATACATGACATATATTATTAAAAAAATTATTGGATTCAATGTAAACCCATGTAATTATGAAAAGTGATATAAGATAGACTTGGTCGGATATTCTCTTATACTACATTTTCACTTTCTTCGATGGATAAAGCAAGCTCGCTAAAGTAATTTTAGCAACATGATATTATATGTATCTTTACACTAAATAATGTTCATGGGGCTTGGTATATTGGACATGAAAGCTTTTGAAGAAATGTCTTCATGGATTATGAATAAGAAATAAACTCTCTTAGTGATAAAGGATCATGAGTTGTTCGTCGATGCCGTTTATTATTTTCGCAAATTTCTCAAGTGATCTTTGTTATTATGTAATATAAATCTAATCATTTCTTTTTCAAGAAATCATTAATTGTCAACAATATATAAGTTGAATATTGCTAGGGATGTCAAAATGGATAACCCAACTCAACTCAACTCATTACCTAATGAGTGTAGTGTTAAATGGGTAATGATTAGACTCAACTCTTTTGTTTAAATGATTTGAGTCAACCCATAAACTCATTTAAACTCATGGATTAAGTGGTTAAATGAGTTGACTCATTAATAATAATAATAAATTAATTAAATATTTTTATTAGTTAAGAAATGATTAATAAATAATTATGAGCATATATCATCACTATATATCATCATACCATCATTATCAATTCATCATACCATTATCACCAAAGTGCTTTTGGCGGGAAAATTGCGAAACCCATGAACCCATGAATTTTATATTGATAGAAAAGGTTTAATTTTAGAATCTCGCGCAACGCGTGTACAAAATCTATTATGTATTAGTAACCGAGTAATGCCTATATGCATGATCAAATTTATGACTGAGCAAATCTAATTAATGGTATATTTATAATCATTTTTGAGGTTTATTGTATAATCTATAATGGATTGTTTAATGTGGACGTCGAAAGAAGAAATATTGATATTCTCAAGTTAGTGGTTTTCTTGGTGGAAAATTTTCCACTAAGGAATGCCAAAAAGATGGGAAGAGCTCAGCTCTATATGATTTCATAGTTTTTTGCCATCATGGCAACTTAAGTATGATTTCGCACAAATTCATAAGTATGTGTAGTAAATATGAAATAATAATTAGTTGAGGTATGAATTAGCACAATGGTATAATTGATGTATGAATCGAACATATGGATTTAGTTGAGGTATGAAAAAACTATTTTCCACCCGGTTGACAACAATAGTTAGGTCATCCGGTTTGGAAAATTTAATGTATTTTGTTGTTTTTAACCGTTTCAATAGTTCAGTAGTTTAATGGAAATATAGTTGTTCGCTAATCTGGTTCATACTAGTACTAGATGTATGAATCAAAATTTATGGTGTAGAAATTATTATTTCAAACATTCACAAACTTGATGAAAACATCAAATATAAGTTTATGTTATAAATGCTATACCAAAGAAAAACATCTAAATTAGTATTTTTGAAGTACATTTATGAATTACATCCTCATATTAAAAAAATTACAAATAATTTCATTGCATTTAATACAATCTCTATATTAGTAAAAGAGAAGTACATAATAGAATACGGGTCGGGTCAAAATTAAAAAATTAACCTGATTTTAACAATTGGATACTTCAAAATTGGATACTAAAATGGGTTTGGATACATACATCGGATACTTTCCATATCTAATTTTAATATTATATTATTTTCATAACTAATTTTATGATTTCCTAATATTTCTCTAACTAATTTAATATAATATATTAAAAATAATTATCATTCTTCTTTGACATTTATTTGATATTATTTTAAATTTATGATATTATACTATAAAATAAAAATATTTAATAAAAAATAATTTTTTTTGCATATGTTGCAATTTGAATTTTTCAAAACGGACATATAATACTCAACTACATTTGGTTAAATATTCTGGACAATGATTTAAAGCCAGTATGACCAATATGAAACAATTGTTACATGAGCATATTTAAAAGTTTTAAAAGTTTCAAAATATTATAATCAAAAGGTTCAAATATAAAAATAAATTAGAATTTAAAGTATTAAAAATATTTTTTTGAGACATAATTATTATTGATAAAATATATTATATATCAAACTATGTAAATTTTAGATAGTTCACGGATAGTTTGTTAAAATCACAATTATAATGGTAAAGTGAGTTATGAATAACGGTTTTTACAAAATGAATTATGTTACGGGTTGATACTTCATAAAAATATTGTAAGTATGTAACTTTTACGTATATTTCTACCTCTCCTACAAAAATGGTCAACTGAATAATTTGTTTTTTTCGTGCTGTTAACTTTTCACTGTTTTTTTAATTGTATCAAAACTCAATGTATTATTATTTATTCGCTTTTTTGTTTATTATTTTATTTAAACATATTATACAAATATATAATTCACTGTAATCGATTACATTGCAATAAAATTAAACGTAACATATCATAATCCGTTAAAAGTTATATATAGTTAATTATTTCCCCTGCGCTGTAGCGCGGGTCCGAACCTAGTATCTTTGAAAATCAATGCAAAGAAAACAAAAACTGGAAAAATATAGATACTTAGAAGATTTTTTCAAGATTAATCATCATATAACACATAAAGTGAGGAAGCTTTCTTAGTTAGAATGACGAGGCGAGCTCTAGTCAAAAACATGCAGTCATGCAGTCAAGCACCTCCTATATAGATAGGCGAAAATCATTACGCAATCCAAATGTTTAAAAATTGTAAAGAAACTTCAACTGTCTGGTGGGGGCAACTCCCCCAGGTTTAGCATTAAAATCTTTTTTTATTAACGAGCTCTCCTAGAAAATTTGGGTCATCTTCCTGGTTAGTCCAAGACCAATAAGACCGATCCATGAGAGATCTAGATATTTATAAGGTTTTAAAAGGTTCTAAATGGGACCATTAAAACCTTTTAAAACCTTATAAATATCCATGACATATAATTTTTTGTATAAGTTCTCTATATAACATAAAATATTATATTTTTGAAAATAAAATATTTTCTCAAATGCAATAAAAGGCACAAAATAATGATAGAACAAATTAAAGAAAAATTACAAATAAAAAAACAAATACATTAAATAAATTACATCTAAATTTTTCTTTCAACCAAATTGGGTATTCACGGGTTTACCCACAAAGACAAAAACCCATTTGGGTTTAACCATTAAGACTAAAATCCATTTGGGGTTTTTTAATCTGAATTTTTACTGGACGGGTTTTTTACAAGTTCGGGCCGGGCTGGATTTTTTTACCCACGACAACATCCTTACTTGTTTGGATTAATTATATATATAAATATAATTATCATATTAAAATTGAAGATTTAGTTAAAAAGAATTAATTGTCGTATGACTCTTTGGTCTAAAGTTTGCATGGTAAAAATTATAGAAAATGTTTAAATACTTTTTAATCAAAAATTTAAATACATAATTACATGTAAACAACAGCAAAAAACTTACAATAATTACTTTTTAATATATAAAAAATAGAAGACGAAAAACAAATAATATAAAAATAGAAGATCCAAAAATTGATTTTTGCAATGCAATATATTTGATTTTAGGAAAATATAAATGTCTTTTTTTGACAAAGAGGAAAATATATGTCTTAAAATTAATTATTAAGTTTTGAATTTAATTATTAGTTAGTTTAGCTTTAAATTTAAAAATTACCTAATTATAAGAATGAATACATTAAATATATATACAAATATTTAGATATTGAGTATGGAATACATTTTTCAATTATAAAACTATAAAAGTTTAGAGAATTTTTGAGAAATGCCCCTTTTGGTGTACCCCTTTTAAAAATACACGTCTTTTCTATCCATTTTCATAAATACCCTTTTTCAAATATGAAAAATTATAAACTTTTATATGGTTGATAAGGTACATCAATATCATCATTAATACTGGGAGACTAAATCCAGATATTTATAAGGTTTTAAAAGGTTCTAAGTGGCATTTATAAGGTTTTTAAAAGTTTTACAAGGTTTTTATAAGGTTTTTAAATAATTTTTAAAAGGTTTTTAAAATGTATTTATACGGCATTTATGAAATATATATATATATATAAATTTACACACATATAAAAATAATTTGTGTCTATAAATATAAGCTTACACATATTGTTTTGGTAAATTTCAACTTTTATAGTGACATTTTGATAAAATTAGAAAGAGGGGTATTTTTAAAAAGTTGTATTGGAAAAGAGGTATTTTTAAAATTCCCCCAAACTATAATTCTTATCCATTAGGATTAAGTGCACATAATTAAAATTTTATTTTATTTTTATGCGATAAACAATTAAACTAGATTTTAAACCGTGGTATACTGCATGACGATATTTTAAAACGTTTTTTATTTATTTTGTTTAGTATAAAAGATTGTAGTATAGGCTGGCAAAAATAATTACTGTACTTTTGATAGTTAATTATATGATTTAACCCATGGAATATAGCATGACAAATTATTTTTTATATAATAGTAATTTTATTAACTTTAATTAATAAGTCTAATATTCAAAATAATGAAATGATATTGGTATAAAATCTTTCGTTTAAATACTCAAATTTCAGATTAAAATATTTTGTGGGGTTTAATATAGTAAACAACTCGTAAAAAAATTTATAATCATAATTATGTAAATTATAACATGCTACATACATGTCTATGCTACACAATTATCAATAATACTTTATTACATACAATTTTTGTATCCTTTGAGTAATATACGTCCGTTTTCAAAAATTCAAATCGCAACATACGAAAAGAAAATATTTTTATTCTACATATATTTTGTATAATAATATAAAACTTAAAAACAAAGAAGATCATATAAAGATATTGGAGAAATATTTGATTTATCAGGGAGATATTTTCGGAAATTTGTTAAATTAATTTGATAATCGTAATTTTATCAAATTAATTAAATAAGTATAATATTTAAAATAATGAAATGATATTGACATAATATTCATTTACATAGTATAATTTCATATTAAAATATTTTGTGAGTTATACTATAGTAGAAAACCCGTAAAAATATCTATAATCATAATTATGTAAATTATAACCCGTTCCATCACATGACCCGTGCTACACAATTATCAATAATACTTTAGTACATCCATTTTTTGTATCGCTGAGTAATACATCCGTTTCTAAAAATTCAAATTGCAAAAAAATAATATTTTTACTATACATATGTTTATGTAATAATATAAATTTAAAAACAAATAAGGTCATATAAAGATATTGGAGAAATATTTGATTTATTAGGGAGAGATTTTAGGAAACTTTGTTAAATGTAGTAAATATTTGATTTATTAGGGAGAGATTTTAGGAAACTTTGTTAAATGTAGTAGATATTGATTTCTAGTTTTGTAATTTTATTATGATTTAATTACAAAATTTATCTTAAACTTTTTCTATTTAATCAAATGACAAAGGTTTAATTATGAAAATATAACAAAATAAAAGGGTAGAACACAAAAATTACTTCAAAAATGTTAATATAGATATTACAAAATAGAAAAGGTTATGACCCAAAAGACACTTAAAAAATGTTAATATAGATTGTATTTCAAGATAAAGTGGATAAACTATAAATTTGGGGTTTTATATAGAAAGTATCAGTTAGATATGAAATCAGTATATGAAATACTACTACTTCAAATTAATTTCTATATATCTTATTTTTTATTTTATGTTTTATATTTACTTTGTTTTGTATCAATTTAATTAGCTTATTATGACAGTAAAACCAGTCAGGCCCTTAATATAAGTGTGACAGACTTTCTGTATTAATTTCCATTTTTGAAATTTAGGTTTTTTGGTTATTTTACATTAATATTGTGTCATTCTAGTAATGATCAATATTAAAGGGTTAATTCAGTTATTTTTGATCAAATTTGTATCAAACTGGTTAAACTTCACTAAAATTATACATATTTTTTTACATCTATATTATTAAAGGAGTAGTCGAAAGTGCTCACATTCAATCTCACAAAAATATTACTAAGTTACCCTTAATGAAAAATACCCCTAATTGTAATCTTCTCCTTAATCCTTAATTAACTAAAACAAAACAAAAATTAAAATCGGCTCTTTGCAAGACAAAATCGAAAATTTAAGTAAGACCGGGTTACTGTTTTATCCTTAATGAAAAAATACCCCTAACTTAAAAGTTTATAAAAGTTTAAGTTAGATCTTAATTAATCTAAACCTAACAATAAAAATTGGAAATTTGTAGCCCAAAATCGAAATCCTATTGCTAAAGCCGAAAAAGTCTAAATTTAGGGTTTAGAGGAAACATGCTTACGTAAAAAAGTCCGTTAACAAAAAACACGACCTAAGTTGAAACCCTAAAAAAAACACTTCTATAAATACTAGGGTTTCTATGCTATCCCCATAACTAAAAAAAGTAGATATTTAGTTTTTTGTTATGTTCGTAGAATTATTCTTTCATACTGAACTTTGTTCTTCCTTTTATTCATCATCATCTAATTTCCGTTTTCATGTTCGTGTAGTGGTTGTTTGGAAGGTAATGTCAAAGAATACCACATCTTTGTCTATGGTTACATCACCTTTTGGTTTAGGTATTTAAATTTTTGTTTAAATTTTAGATTGATTATTCATTAAAATTTTATATTTAGTTGTTATATTGGTTGTTTTGTTGTAGACGATGTTAGAGAAGACGTTACATTGCTATCTACAAATTCAATATCTAAATTGCAAGGTTGGATGGAAAGCAATTCGATGGATGGTATACTGAACTTTGTTCTTCCTTTTATTCATCATCCTCTAATTTCCGTTTTCCTGTTCGTGTAGGGGTTGTTTGGAAGGTAATGTCAAAGAATACCGCACCTTTTTCTATGGTTACATCACCTTATGGTTTAGGTATTTTAATTTTTGTTTAAATTTTAGATTGATTATTCATTAAAATTTTATATTTAGTTGTTATATTGGTTGTTTTGTTGTAGACGATGTTAGAGAAGATGTTACATTGCTATCTACAAATTCAAGATCTAAATTGCAAAGTTGGATGGAAAGCAATTCGATGGATGGTGATCCAAGGAAGTACAAATATGAAGAATTTTCAAGAGAATTTGTTTGGTGTATTCAACATAATCAGTGGAAGCAAAGATCCCAAAAAAAGGAGAAAAACAACTATAATTCATGCAGATTTGATGATCATTATAATTGTATTTTAATGCTTTATGATGCATCTTCAATTTTCCGAAAAAATAATGTTTAGTTGTATTTTACCCATTAGCGTCTAAAACTTTTTGTTTAATACGATGCGTTTTTTATAATCATTATTGGATTAAATCTGAAGCATAGACATCATCAGCTAACCCTATATTACTTAATATTTAATATTACTCGCTAAAGAAATTTGCGTCGATTAATTTCTTTATCATAATTTCGCTTAATAATAATTTCATATTGTAAAATTAAAATTAACTATATTTTATATTATAATACCGCTATATTACAACTAAATCCGCTATATTACAACTAATTAAGTTTAATTTAATAAGAAAGAGTTTTAGGGTTTTATAATTAGTACATAGAACAAAATAAAGCAGAATAAAAAAAGACGGTACATACATATTATTATTAAATTTTTATTAAAAGACGATATTACTTAATGATTTATATAAAATCGTTGTCTAATAACGTTGAACAAACTATTTTACTAATCTTGAATATATCTTCTAGATATATAATTAGTTCGTACCTTAATTATTAAACATTGGTTCAAAACTATTAAAATTTAACGATGGAATATAATAATTAAGGGATAGTTTACTAAATATGAGAAGGATAAAGATAGATATATTGATTAGCCTACGTAAGTTTATCCTCTGAAATAATAAAATATTTATATATTAATTCTATACATCCAAGTTTGAAAATATATTCAAACTATATATCCGATATATATCAGAAATTTATATGTATATATAACAATTTTAAACGATAAACATGTTAATAATTAGTGGTTCCATATAGGAAATTTCACAATAATACGTATTATATATACTATAGATTTTTTTCTTTATTCATACTCAGTTTGAACTTATCTTCATCGTTACTAAAGAGTTTAAACCAAGATAAATATAAATTTTACATATTGATAAGGATAAATATAGGAAGACAGATTATAAAAAAATAAAAGATTTATATAAGTTAAAGATAAATGTCCATATTAATAAAGGACATTGTTTATAACATAACGAGTATGTGTGTATATATATTTGGCCATTCATTGTCTAAATTTTCAAATCTCGGACGATTTACTAGGGTTAGGTTTTATTTCATTACTCAACTTTTTAATAAAAACAATTTCTGATCATAGTTTCAATAGCTATACTAATATGTTTCTATGGTTATACATGTTTCATTATAGTGAAGAACCATCCTATTGATGGTGTGTCACGTTTAAATCCTTCGAAATATGACTGGAAAATTCTGGTGAAAGTGTTATGCTTATGGGAGGAGAATTGTTTAAAACTTGGACCAAGTTTGGAGATGGTGATCGTCGATATTCAGGTTTGATATTTTCTTAAATAACGTGCGTTTTTAAAAATTATTTTAACTAAAACTAAAAACTGTTAAATCTTATGATTATATACTATAATCTTTCTTAACCAGTATATTCACATTTGTAGGGTGAGAAGGTTCATTGTTCCTTCCGTGGTATTCTTTATGATAGATATATTTTCAAGTTTGCTGTTGGTGATTGGCTTGAAATCGATAATTTCAAGGTTGTGGATCAATATGGGTCTTGCAAAACTACTACTCATCGATACAAAGTTATTATTTTGTGTCAAACCATGATTAAGAAGGCCATGATTGTTGGAGGTGGAGAGTATTTTGATTTTATCGATTATAAACATATATTGGATGGTTCTTATTGTGATGATTACTTGGTTGGTAAGTTACTTAAACATTGTGTTTAGGGTTTACTAACAATATAATTTCCTTCTATTACCTAAATTAGTTTTCATTAGGATTTGTATTCATACTGATTATTTTCATTTATTATAGATGTCATTGGAGAGGTTATACACGTGGGAAAGTTCGATAATTGGGATCATGTAGACAGCGACGATGAGCAGAAGGATCGCGTTCAAGTTGTGTCTAAATCAAGTTCCGTCTATGTTCGTCATCTCTTTAAGTTTATTTGCCGAGATGGACTGCCTAACAAGGGATACACTTCCAACGTCCGTCGTCTTTATGATTCTGAGGTTGAAGATTCTGACGACGATAGTTTGTGCAGTGATTATATTGACGACGAAGGAGATGCAATGGATGAAGACTATGAGCAAGAGGAAGAAGAAGAGGATGAAGAAGATGAAGGTTTTTATCATATAATGGATACTGAAAATGATGGATATATGAGTGATGGATACGGCGATGTTGATAATAGTGAAGAAGAAGAACATGAAAGCGATGAATCGGAGACTGAAACTGATGGCTATGATGATGGTGATAGCGAGGAAGATGATACTGGTTATAATGATACACAAGAAGGAACAGATGGAGAGGAGGAATATGATGCAAGTGAATCAAATGAAGATGACGACCAAAAAGAAGAGGATGTTTGTAATCAAACTGTGGACGAAGAGGTCGATGATAAAAAGGAATATTCTATACATAATAATATTTGTTTTGATCTTCGAAACACTAGGTATTTGATTCTAACTATGCAAGCGTCTAATATAGTTCATTTTCATTATAAGTATATTTGTTATGGTTATATATACCTAATGTTAATTTTTGATTTTGCTAATATAGTGGAGTCATTTTACGATGTGAGTTGACTGGATCATCGGCCGTTAACTTCTTCAAGGCATACAAATCTTTACAGCACCAAAGTCTGATTTGTGTGATTCGATGGGGAGTGATAGACGTTTTCCAAGGTACATGTTCGTGAGATTATTCTTTACTTAACGTTTTTTTTATCTATGATAGCTTTAGTATATTTGTTATTAAATATTTTTAAAATTGTTATTCTTATTATAGGAAAAAGAACTGTGTCTAACACCGTTTGTACCCAAGTAAGACTCAATCCAAAGATTCCCGAGGTGGACAACTTCGTAGCAATGTAAGTTTATTTACATCTACAAAAATGATAGTAACCTTTGTTATGTGACTGATATAGTTTTGTTTCATATCTTATTTTCTTAGGAATCCTAGGAGGTCTACCCGCATAAGTAGACAACGTCTATGATCAAGAGAATAGCCATATTTATTTTCTATTTTTCATGATTCAGATTGGTTTTAATGTTAAGACTTCATGACTTCTCCTTATTATACTATATTATACGTCTTTTACATATCATGCTTTACGTTTTATATTCGATGTATTAAATATAAAGTTGTCAATCTTTCAAACTCATTGCTATAGTTCCTACCTGACAATGTAAGTGTTTCACGGGAAACAATAAATCTGGCAGTTCAGACTATTATTGTTTGTAAGGATAGGGTCTTAGAGAATCACATGCAGCATAGTAATTCGAGTGGGTGACTTTAGAGATTTCAAAATACATAGCTTTTGCATTATGGTTAGCATACATATTAATCGGATTCCCACATCAATAAAACGAATCGAATATAGAATTGGATAAGTCCCGAATCGGTCGACGTTTCTGGCCGAAAAAAAATAATGTTGGGTCCTCGATAAACTTTCGGAAAGTCCCGTGTTGATGCGAATATTTTCTGATGGATTGTCCTTAAAACCATCATAGAAAAGTTCTGAATGAGATTAGTCGAAGAAATATCTCGGACGGCCGACGGTTATTGATAAGCCGATAGTTGGACCACCCATCCGGACGATGAAAAATAGGGGTCCTCGACAAAGTTTCGTAAAGTCCCATACTGATGTGAGTATTTTACGATGGATTCTCTTCAAAACCATTATAGAATAGTTCTAAATGCCGATGGTCGAAGAGATGTTTCGACCGGTCGAAGCTTATCGATCAGCCTGTAGCCAGACCATTAATCCGGACAAGAAAAAACTTGGGGTCCTCGACAAAGTTTCGGAAAGTCACGTACTAATGGGAATATTTTCCGATGGATTTTATTTAAAACTATCATAGAATAGTAATAAATGTCGGTAGTTGAAAAAATGTCTCGACCGGTCGAGGCTTATCGATAACCAGTTTGCGGTTCGACCTATCCGGACGAGTAAAACTTAGGGTCCTCGACCAAATTTCGGAGAGTACCGTATTAATGTTAATGTTTTCCGATTACTTACATTCCTAACATTGACAATGTAAGACATTCACGATGAACAATAGATAAAAGAGTGTATATTGTTGTTTTATTATATTGGAAAGAGATTTACAAGTTCACATGCAACATAATAAATTTAGGAATGACCTAGGAGTTTTGAAAATAGATATGGATAATTATAAAGACCTCTTATTTGTCCCGTGAATTGCCAACGTTAGCTTTTATCTGACGTATTTACATATCGCATTAAATCTATATATGATTCCGAAGCCTTACCTTTAACTTCTCCTACTTTTGCAAACATGAGATTTATTTATATGAATGACATGTGAGGCGAGTTCACATGTTAAGGGTACATGCATAGGTCATTCGAACCAATGTCAGTATAGACTGAGATTTTAGAGTTATTCAATAATGTTCTAATTTTGTCGACCGTTCATTTATTTATAAGTTAAAGGAAAGGTTGAAATAAAACAGCTCATAACACTACTATTTTCCTTATATATAATCACCATCGAGGAAGACGATTGAGCTAAACAAATATCATTCACAGTCGAAAGTAAAAAAATATAATTCTCTCAAGAAAATGGCAGGACAACATTCGTTCGCTGATATCTCCACGAATTCGACTAACTGGAGTGTTTTTGTTAAGCTTTTGGCTGTCTGGAAGCCGAAGAATGATTCTGAAGGGAAGAGGAAGAGTATGATATTAGTAGATCAACAGGTGAATAACTTAGATATATTATGCGTGTAACTTTATTAGACTAAGTATAATCATTGTCTAACGTCAAATGTTATATCGTTTTTAACACAGAGTTGTCGGATTGATGCAACAATTCCATACATTCGATATGCATCACCGTTCCATAATCTCATTGTTGAGGGAAAGTGGTATCTACTTTCCAACTTTCAAGTTATGGAGAATAATCTACAAGTTAAAAATTCTCGCCATCACTTGACAATAAGGACAATCTATCAAACAACAATGCGAGAAGTGGAACAGAAGTCTCGGAAGTCTTACTTCAACTTTATTACATGCACTCAACTTAACAATTCCGAAGTGGACGATAGAAGATATTGTTATGGTATGTATACTTATACTCTCTATATTCAATACATTGACATGTTTGGAATATTTCAAATTAAAAATTTCTTAAATATTTTCTTTTAAATTGGAAACAGATGCTAGCGGTATTGTCTCTAATATTTCACAGCTCCGTGAAGTAACATTTATAGATGAACAGAATGGCTACTCTAATACCGAAAGCGTAGTGACCTTCACCCTTAGAGATGAAACGTAAGCATATTTTGAGTTGCCTATATGTTTGGATTTACTAAAAAGTTCTCTTATATTAACATATATTTTAATCTTCATGATCAGTAAAAAAGAAATAACCTGTGTTGCGGTGGGAAAATCAGCCATAGAATTTGAAAACAACTGGGAGCAAGTTATTTATGAGTATGATGATGATGCCGAAAGTCCTATTATGTGTGTTTTACATTTTTGGAGGATCTCTGTGTACGAAGGTTAGTACTGATATTCTTACATTATTACAACCTTTTCTATAATTTTAATTCACATGTTGTGTGTTTAATTGTGTATCAATACCAAAACTTAGCTATCATTTGTTCTATAATTTACATAGGTATTCCATCTCTCTTTTCTCAATATGGCTGTTCAAGAATTTTCCTTAATCACGAGTTCATGGAGATGAACATGGAGACACTGCTGTAAGTTTAACGTTTTGCGGTACTTTTTCGTAACTTATTTTAAAACATGTAATAAGTTATTGCTATGTTCATAATTATTTTTCAATTTAATTGTACACAGGGGTGAAGAACCAGAGTTTAATCCTCAAGATGACAGCTCAGATGAGGATTAATGATCTATTTTCTATAGTTTAATTTCGTTCAGTATTTTTCGTCTCATGATTATGTAAGTGTGTGTTGTTTATATCCTCCAATCAATAATAAGTATTTTCAATAAAATTTATGTGATAATTATTATCACTTTAAAACCAAATTTAATAACAAAATTATAATATATGAGAATATTTGGCACGTAAATAAATGTAAAATATACATATATTTTACCATGCCGAAATCTATTTATATCGAGATATTCAGTTTAAGAATTTGCATTGGAGACTTCAAAATATTAAGATGGCTAACCTACTTTCTAATGCTATCAAGAAAAAAATAGGGAAAAAAGATTCTTTTTATGATTTGGCTACTTTGAATCCATTCATACACGAATGGAAAATAAGAGTCAAGATTCTGAGAAAATTTACGTGTACTACTCCTCCTTACAACTCACTCGATCTGATTTTAGTAGATGGAAAGGTATTTTCACGAATTAGAGTATTGAAATCTTTAATTTTACGCATCTTTAATTTTTTACTTAGGGTTCTAATGTATAACAATCTTATATAAATTTATTTGTTTTTATCCTAGGGCCAAAAAATTCATGCCGTGATGGGTCGAGAATTTCAAGACGTTTTTTCACAAAGACTTCATGAGGGAACTGGATATTAATTTCAGGATTTTCGATGAGCAGGGTTATCGGTAATTTTAGACCAACCGATCATCGTTTTATGATACATTGGAAATCGACGACATGGTTCAGGAAAATTGCTTCGTTGACTTCGGATTATTTCTTTTCATTCGTATCATTTAGTGATATTAAGAGTGTATATCTTGATCCTATTTACTGTGTTGGTACGTTTTAATTTGTATTCATCTACTTTCTTATTCACAGTCTAATCATAAATTATAAGTCTCTTATGTATATATGTAGATATCATTGGACGAGTAATGGCTGTAGGGAATCGAAACCAATATGGTCCTCCTGACAACGATTGCAATGAGATATTCTTCGAGTTAGAAGATCTTGAGTATGTTAATAAATTATTTTATACATATTAATAATCGATTTTTTTTTCTACCAATTCTAATTTTCTAAAATATTAATCAAGGGGTGATCGATTACCATGTCGTTTACCGAGATCATACGCGAACGATTTCTTTAATGCTTGGAGACATTCGGTTGACAATATCATTATATGTGTAATGAGGTTTGCTAGACTCGAGATTAACCAAGGTTGTTTCTACCTCTAAATCTTTACTTATGATACCTTTAACATATTGTATAACAACATTGGGATCTAAGCTGTGTACGTAACTAAATAACTAATGTAGAAACGTGGAGAGCTTCGACGGTGCATAATTGTACGAGCGTAATGATAAATCCATTATGTCCGCATGTGACACAGATGAGAGATGCCTTTGCTGATATGGAAGATGGAGAATTTTAAGTTTGATGGAGTTTATTTGAGACTTTTACGTTTTTTTTTCCTTTTGATATCCTTCATAGAGGCTGAATTATTAATGTTTTCTAGGTTTTTCTTAAAATTATATATATTTAATTTAATTAAATAGCTTGGTAAAATAATATTCAGCGTATGGTTAACTAAAATTAAGCTGTGCGAAATTAAAGTCTCTAATATTTTTATTATTAGTCAAAAGATATTATATTATGAAATCGTCCTTAAATCTTTGTAATCACGATCCCTTATCATATTTCAAAACAAATTTACCCATTTGTTTCCCGTATTGTTAAAATTCCAAGAAAAGACATTATTAAGAAAAAATATATTTGTTACATATTTTAGAATGTTTAATTAAGGTAAACATCAAATTTACCTCTTTTTAAGATGGCTCATAATAGACCAAAAAAATAAAAAAGAGGAATTATTCGCTTATAAAAAATGGAGATTAACATTTATAATTTTGAAGGATATAATATTTAAATTTGAATAAAAGATAAATGTTAAATTTCTGATTCCAATATAATGAATTTAGGATCTTTACGTACTTATCATGTCCTAAAATTTACTCATAATTAAATCTAAGGAAATAATTCATTATTATCATAACTGATTGAATATTATCGTATATACGATTATTTCACTATAAATACGCATACACATGTTCCTAAAGTTTACAACTACTTTTCTATCATGGCCTCTAAAAAAAAAAAATTTCTCCTTTTGTTCTTGCTAGTGAAATCAATCCTGCTAATGATCAATACAAGATCAAAGTGCGTGTTATGCGGATTTGGAAATCGTTCAAGACTCTAGAGATGGTTCTAATTGATACAGAGGTACGTTAGCTTCACATCTATTTTAATTCTAATATTTAAATAAGTTACATCATACGTATGTGATAAAATATAAGATATATTGTATATGTATGGAACTTTTTGACTAATATTCTCTTCTGTATCAAAGGGAACAAGGATCCATGCATCTATTGAGGAGTCTTTGGTAAAAAAATTCCAGCACCAGTTTGCTGTTGGTGATGCGAAAATAATAGACACATTCGGTTTAGTTGATTATGATGGTGATTACAGAACAAGTTCTTTAGGTTTTAAGATGTTGTTTTACAGAACTACTACGGTCAAGCCGTTTGATGATTTCCCAGCTCAAATTTCTGAAAATTATTTTCGTGAATTTTCTGATATCTTGGCCGGAAAAACAGACAAACATTTATTGATCGGTGAGTTGTAAGATTGGTAATGTATTGTTTTTTAAGTAAATTATTTTCCAAATCGTATTAATGTTTTGTTGTTTATGTAGATGTAATTGGCCAGATTGTTAACGTCGACTCTCTTGAGAACACCAAAACTAAAGGGAAGGACAATGTGAAATTAAGTTTCGAATTGCAAGATCTAACGTACGGTTTTTGTTTGTTTAATACTTTAACTTTTAATATATTATAATATATCACAACAAAAAACTTACTATCTATTTATTAAATAGGGGTACAAAGTTAAATTGCACGCTTTGGGGTGATGTTGCTAGGAATTTTGAAGGTTCAATAAAAGAACACGATGAATCTGTCGTCGTTTGCGTTATTAGGTTTGCATGCATTAAGGAGTGGAGAGGTAACTGTTCATTGTATATAATATATTGCTTTCAGGTTTTATTACGGTTATGTATTATATGATTTTCAAAATTCAGGGGTTTATAGCATATCCAACTCTTTCGGTTCAACGGATGTTTTGTTCAATCCAAATATTCCAGAAGTGGAGAAGTTTACTAAAATGTAAGTACTTTCGTATAAATTAATTACGTATGATTGTTACACGTGTTATAGGTATACATACATGTCCTTTTTAATGCGTTTTGATTTTTCAAAGGTTGCCATCAGACGTCGTCGATTTTGTCCAGATTAATACTGAACCCAAAAATGAACAGCCAAAAGTTACACTATATGAAGAGTTCTTCTTACTCAATGAAAAGATGACAATAGACGATATTCTTTATGCACTAGAGGTATTTTAAAAATTACATGCTATAGAAAAAATGATGTATTTAATGATTATACGTTTTCTTATATTCAGGTGCGTACATGTGTTACGATCGCAAAAATTATCTCCGTAGAGACATTGCCTAAATGGTACTACCTTGCTTGCAAAGTCTGTAATAAAAAAGTTCAACCATACCCACTAGATTCTCAAGTCGGAAAAGAACGATTATACAGTTGTGGTGTTTGCGACAAGGACGTTACAGATGTGGATTACAAGTACGAGTCACTCTTTAGTTTGTTCTTTCAAAATGATACACCTATGAAAATGTGGAGAAGACCATTGAGTAGTGATTTTTTGTTTTTTTATAACATTAGGTTTAAGTTGGTCTTACATGTCTCATATGGAAGTTCGCCACATATTAGGCTACTTTTCTTTGACGGTTTGGCTCAACTTCTCATTGGAAAGAAGGCTGATGAATTGGTTGCAACGATAGCTGAGGTAAAAAATTTTAACATTCATATTCATTATAAATTTAATAAACGGTATTTAACCAATAGATTCATATGCTTCAGGATGATCCTTCAATTATTCTCAATGATATTTCTTCGTTTATTGGAAAAACTATGTTCTTTAAGGTTTCGATCACAAATGACAATTTGAAGAGTTCAAAAGCGGCATATGTTGTTGAAAAGTTTTGGGAAAAAGAAGATATGGTCGTA
This sequence comes from Capsella bursa-pastoris, assembly GCA_036452645.1. Taxonomy (NCBI): domain Eukaryota; kingdom Viridiplantae; phylum Streptophyta; class Magnoliopsida; order Brassicales; family Brassicaceae; genus Capsella; species Capsella bursa-pastoris. The sequence continues at coordinate 9,806,803 of CP144185.1, forward strand.
CAATTTGTAAAGGTACAATGTTACTAATATTAATATTAGCCATTCTGTGATAACGAGAAATTTATTCTGAAATATATTCATGATTCTTACATTTATAGGAGAGCTATGCAAATGCCGATGTCAACCCTCGAGTTTTTGAAATAACAGATGGAAATGACGAGAGTTCTTCATTTGAATCGGCTTCATCTCCGTCGAAGAGAAGAACTTCCCGAAAGAGTGGCGACTCTGCGAATAGTCATAATATGATTACAAGGAAAAAATCAAAACTGAGAAAATAGCTTAAGATTAGTTTATTATTTTGGATTGTTTTCAAACATGCGATGCTTCTAATATTGTGGTTTATTGTTTTGGATTGTTATTTTGGATTATCAAAAACATGCTAATCTTTTAATGTTGATTTAATTATTTTGTTATTTTTTTCTCAAACTATATCATGATTATTGATGATTGAAATACTATGTTATATATTATAAATTTATAATAGTATTATAAAGAAATTATGATTCAATAATGAAATTAATTATATAATTATCCAAGTATATTTAAATATTTGATTATTTAAAACTGTTTGGTGTGACAATACAAGTAAAATATAGGAAACTGTTTGGTGTGACAATACAAGTAAAATATAGGAAACTGTTTGTTGTGACAATACAAGTAAAGTATAGGAAACTGTTTGTTTTGACAATAAAAGTGAGATATTGGAAATATCCCAATAATTAATATTATGTCTAAAGTTCCTAAAGTTATAGGAAACTGTTTGGTGTGACAATACAAGTAAGATATATCCCTAATACAAAAATATATGCAAAACTATAGATAAGCAAAATTTCTAATTTAAAGGATAATGAAAATGTCAACAATAATATATATTAAACTAAATAGAAATATACAAATTCGCTAATAAATAAAATAAAATTAATTATGAGATTAATACGATCCTTAATTTGATAATCACGAAAGCTCTTCACCATGAGTTTATATATTATATACAAAATTTACTTAAACCTATCGTCCAGTTCTTTAAGTTGAACATCAAGTAAAGATGATATTATAGACGTAATTTCATGTTAGGTCAATGATTAACTGTAATTTTTATTTTTTTTGTAGGTCGTTACGTTTAGGAAAACACAATGAGACCTTCCAAGCTTCCATATCGGAGAAAGAAAGATGCAGCTCATGGTATGGTTAAAAATAGTTAATCAATCTTTGAAATCTATAAAAATTAAATAACGCTGACTTTTAAATTACTAATATTTACGAATCAGGTCTTAATTCTAGAAATAGTTACCCGGTTTTCAAATCTATAGAAGATGTCTCTATAATGAGACCTACGAAGCTTCCATGCCGGAGAAAGAAAGATGCATCTAATGGTTCGTCTAGAGAGAGTAACTAAAACTCTAAAATCTTTAAAAAAATAATAATATTATAGAACGATTATTTCCAAATTTATAATCTTTATGATTCAGGTCTTAATTCTAGACATAGTTACCAAGTTTTTAATTTAAATCTATAACAGATGTCTCTATATCTACATCTACACATCACCAATTCGAAGACATGACACACAAAAACGTATGTCAAATCGACAAGATGAATAGAATGCGTGTTTTAAAATCAAGAAGAACGGAGAAGGGTAACCAAGGTAACATTAACTTTAATTGAATAAACAGCTTATCATCAACATGCTAACCAATTATTAGTCATTGTGTAGAAACTTTGCTACTACCTGGGTTACAAGAAGATTTTGTATATTTTATTGCTACTGATTCGGAGTCAAATAGAGGAAGCGAAAATGATATGTCTACTGACGAGTCTGATACCGAACACGGTGATGATAGCACAACGTCTAATGTAATCGGCGGATTTACGGCTGTTAGAGCTGGGTTACAAGAGAACGGTTTGTTTAGTTTCCACTTTCGTTTTCTTATTCGATTACTATCACTAATAATAATAATGGTAGTATGTACATCATATATTACAATAATAGAAATGTAGCAGCTCTTACGTATTAAATGTTACGCATGATATTACGATGATGGCGATCCTTTTTACATATGTGACAATTGTGGAGCCTATATGTGGTTTGGAGAACGTGTGAATTAAAAAATCAAAAAGGACAGCCTGTTTTTTCAATGTGTTGTCATCATGGAAAAGTTAAACTCCCTCTTCTCAAACCTCCACCGAATACGTTGTCATCTTTGTTCTATAATCACGATGATGTTAGCATCAATTTCCGTGATAATATAAGAGCATACAATATGATTTTTTCGTTCACATCTTTAGGAGGCACGGTTAACCATTCTGTTAATGATGGTGCTGGACCCTATCTGTTTCAGATGTGTGGAGAAAATTATCACCGTATTGGTGATATTCTGCCAGAACCGGGTAAAACACCTATGTTCTTACAGCTATATATTCATGATATACAGAATGAGGTTTCTAATAGAATAAATGCATACGGGTAATAATAACATCTTTGTGTTCTCTTATATAATGTTTTCATTTAATTTTTCAAAAATAATAATTCACATTTTTGGTGTTTTTATAGAAGATCTGCATCGATTGAAAATTTGAGGTCCTCGACTATAGAGCTAATCAAGAAAATGCTTGATAATCATAATCCGCACGTCCGGGCTTTTAGGTCGGCAAGAGAGAGGTTCAATATGGATTACGGTGTGGAAGATTTAAAATTACGTTTGCCTTCGGATAGAGCTTCTGATGCGAGAACTCATAATCTACCTACTTGCAATGAGGTTGCTGCTTTGATTCCTGGTGATTTTAATTGCGGTGAGAATAAGCGTGACATTATTATAGAAGGCCGTTCAGGCAATTTACAAAGAATAAGCGAGCTGCATCCGGCATATTTACCTTTACAATATCCTTTGTTGTTTCCATATGGAGAGGACGGTTATCGGTTAGGGATTGACATAGGTTTTGTAGATACTGCTGGACGGAAAAGGAAAACCGTGAGCATGAGGGAATTTTATGCTTATCGAATTTTGGAGAGATATGGAGAAGCGTCTACGGTTGTTATGTCCGGAAAATTATTCCAACAGTTCTTAGTGGATGCCTTCACGACTATAGAATCGAACAGATTGAATTATATTTGGATGAACCAAAAGAAACTTCGGACAAAAAGAATAGATAAGATACTCGAAGCTGCTGATAAAAGACGTACTGATCTTTCAGATCATGGTAAAAGAATTTACATACCTTCGTCGTTTACTGGAGGAAAGCGGTATATGATGGAGCATTATTTAGATGCAATGGCCACTTGCAAATTCTTTGGTTTCCCGGACCTTTTCATAACGATCACTTGCAATCCTAAGTGGCCTGAAGTTGTGCGTTATATTACTAGACATCGTCTTAAACAAGAGGATAGACCATATATTTGTTGCCGGGTTTTTAAAATGAAGTTAGATAAGCTTATGCATCAGGTCACTAAAGAAAAAACTTTCGGTACGGTGAATTCTGGTACGTATCTTATTTAATATACATTTGGCTATTATTCTTATACAAAATATATATACATATATATACACATATAGTTACGTTGCCGTTTTGATTTTTTAACGCAGCTATGTATACAATAGAATTTCAAAAAAGGGGACTGCCTCATGCTCACATGGTCTTATTTCTGCATCCAGATTGTAAAATGCGCACAACAGACGACATAGATAAGTTCATAAGTGCTGAAATACCGGACAAAGAGGTGGATAAGTATTTATATGAAGTTGTTTCTGATGTTATGATTCATGGGCCTTGTGGACGTCAATACAATGATAGTCCTTGCATGAAGGATGGTAAGTGCACAAAATTCTTTCCAAAGCCATACGTAGATAATACTGTGATAGATGATGCTGGTTATCCAGTATACAGGCGAAGAGATGATGGAAGATTGGTACATAAGAGAGGTTTCGATTTTGACAACAGATATGTTATTCCGTACAATCGAGAATTGTCGATACGTTATCGTGCTCACATAAATGTAGAGTGGTGCAATCAGTCACGTTCAATCAAATATCTTTTCAAATATATCAGCAAAGGACCATATTATATAAGAGCATATGTAGGAGAAGAGGATGAAGAAAATGAGATTAAACAATATTTTAACTGCAGGTATGTATAGTAAAATTATAACTCTATTATATCTAAAGGTAACACTAATATACTTAAATCATGCGTTTCTGTAGATATGTATCAGCATGCGAAGCTACATGGAGAATATTAGCTTCCCCGATATGTTATCGTACAACGCCAGTTGAAAAACTGCCTTTCCATCTTCCTGGCGTTATTTATAACGAGGATGATCCAATAGAAAATGTTATGTCACGTTCAACAAATGGAGGAAGCAAATTCTTAGCATGGATGGAATGCAGTAGACTTGACCCTGAAGCTAGGAAGTTAATGTATGCCGAATTTCCCACCGCTTATGCATGGTATAAAAAAAAAATGTGGAAGCTGAGATCAAGGAAAAGAAGAAGGTTTGCAACAGGAAGGATTACGTACGTACCACCTTCTATAGGGGATGCTTACTACTTAAGAGTTTTGCTTAATAAAATTCCAGGTGCGACCAGCTTCGAATTCTTGAAAACGGTAAACGGGGTTCTTTACGGAGAATTTAAAGATGCTTGCTATGCATTAGGATTATTGGATGATGACAAAGAATATATTTCTGCCATAAAAGAAGCAAGTCTCTGGTGTTTTGGGAAGTACTTAAGGAAGCTATTTGTGATATTATTGATTTCAAAGAGTGTATCTGTTCCGCTTAATCTTTGGCTCGCGACAAGAGATATACTATGCGAAGATATTTTATTCCTTCATAGAAACCGCATGAATGATCAAGGTACATCGAAATCTTAGTGAAATTTTTATGAAATATTTGGTCTATTATTTATATATGTCTTTATAATATATGTTTTACAATCATCGGTATAAATACTTCTCGATTTAAAATTTATTAATTCTATTATACAAAATGAAATGCAGGTATTATGTTAACACAAGCTCAAATACGGAACATATGTTTGTCGGAAATCGAAATGCTAATGCGTTCGAATGGAACTTCCCTTTCTTTTTTCACTAATATGCCAACACCAGACGATAGTGTGCTAAATCCTAATGAAAATAGGCTTATCATGGATGAGAAAAACTATAAGCCTCATGAACAAAAGACAGAATACAACCGACTGTTTGCTATGTTAACTGAAGAGCAAAGACGGGTTTATCAAGAGATAATTTACTCGGTAAATAAAAACAAGGGTGGTATGTTTTTTGTGCATGGATTTGGTGGTACTGGAAAAACTTTCTTGTGGAGTATTCTTGGAGCTGATATTCGATCTAAAGGTAATATTGTTCTAAACGTTGCATCGAGTGGAATAGCTGCTTTGCTGTTGGAAGGTGGTAGGACAGCTCATTCTAGGTTCTGTATACCTATCAATATAAACGAATACTCAATGTGTTCGATCGATGCAGAGTCCGATTTAGCAGAATTGATTAGAGAAGCGAAACTCATTATATGGGATGAGGCTCCGATGATGAACAAACATTGTTTGAAACGTTGGATAGGACTTTGCAAGATATAATGAAGTCCAATAGGATTTTTGGAGGTAAGGTAGTTGTTTTGGGAGGTGATTTTAGACAGATTCTCCCAGTAATTCCTGAAGGTGGTAGGGTCGCAACAGTTTTGGCCTCTACAAACTCATCGTTGCTTTGGCCAAGTTGTAAAGTTTTAAAGCTTACAGAAAATATGCGCTTACGAAAAGGTGTTAATAACGCGCAATCGGTTGATCTTGCCGAGTTCTCAAAGTGGCTTCTGGATATTGGTGATGGGAAAATCAACGAGCCAAACGATGGCGAGGTCGAAATAGAAATACCCGAAGATTTACTAATAACAGCATCTGAGGATCCTATCCACGTAATTGTTCATGAAATCTATGGTAAATCCTTCGCTAAAGAGAATGACCCAAGATTCTTTAAGCGAAGAGCTATTCTTAGTCCAAGGAACGAAAACGTTGATAAAATCAATCAATATATGCTTTCTCAACTACCAGGTGTGTATTATAATTGTTTACGTGTATTTATTCTATACTTTTTGAAAAAATAAAATATAGTAGATTACTTGTGTCTTATATATATTTAACAATATTATTATAGGTGAAGAACGGCGTTATCTTAGTTCGGATTCCATTGAAACATCGGATACGAGTATTTTCGACGATATGGTCTACTCGCAGGAATTTTTAAACAGTATAAACGTTTCTGGATTACCTAAGCATGAATTAACGTTGAAGAAGGGAGCCCCTATCATGTTGCTGAGGAATATAGATCCTAAATGTGGTTTGTGCAATGGTACGAGGTTAATTGTTACTCAGATGGCTAATCATGTTATAGAGGCAAGAATCGTAACAGGTAACGGTGTGAATGAAAAAGTACTTATCCCTAGAATGTTTTTGTCTCCGCCAGATGCAAATTTTCCTTTCCGTATGAGGCGTCGCCAATTTCCTGTAGCTCTTGCGTATGCAATTACTATTAACAAAAGCCAAGGTCAAACGTTGGATTGTTTTTACCAAAGCCAGTCTTTACACATGGACAACTATATGTTGCACTATCTAGAGTGACGACGAGAAAAGGATTGAAGATTTTGATTACGAATGAAGATGGGGCATGTCAAAACTAGACACTTAACGTAGTTTTTAAAGAAGTTTTTGATAACATTTAGTTACGTATCAAGTTGTTGCATATCCAGTTTTACGTGCTTTATTTTTCATGTAAGAATAAATATTATCATGCATCCACTTTTATGGTTGCACTCTTGAATAATTTCGCTTTGAATAGTTAATCTTTTCAATTTTTTATCGAATAAACCTAATGTATTTTCTAAATAAATTCTCTAATACTTATAGTCGCTACTTAAAAAATGCATTACAACTAAAGAATTATACTTAAGGTGTAAAAGTTTCTTTATAATTAGCAAAATAGAGTATGATAGTTTTAAAATATATGAAGATGTAATTTCGAAAGTTTTAATAGTAGTTTACATTGTTTTTTTTATTTATTGATACTTTAATAATCTCTAAAAGCACTTGGGTTTCCTTCTTAAAGTTTTACGTGTTCACCTTTCCATGCACGAATAAGCATTACAATGCATCCTCTTAAGATATTTTTTCCAAACTTGAATAAGAATGCTATTGCATTTGTTTTAAATTTTAAATCTCTCAAACTATTGGTTTTTGATTTTAAAAAATTAGACTTAATAAAATTACTAATATTTTAGCTAAATTAAAATTATTAGTCCATTTACCGATCAATTTAATGTATGGGATATATTTGGAAATTCGTTTAGTGCCAAAACAATCTTTAAGATACCAATTTATCAAAAATAATCAACATTAATCAAATCTAATTTATTATTTATGATTTGAATAGAACATACTAATTTCACACGAAATAACAGTTTTAAACAAAAAATTGAAAAATTAAACTTAATTGAAAACAGAAACGACGCACTGTTTCGATTTATGATTATATATATTGTTTCATTAATAGACTTTTCATCTTCTTCCAACTGTGAATCTATTTGGCAATAGTGAACCGATAAAACTCTTAAACACGAAATCTCTTCTTCTACAATTTCTTCAAAAAAAATCGCGAAATTCTACACGGCGTTTCAAAATGCGGAGGGATTGCATAGCCAATTTGAATCCGTCGAGGACTGATTGGAACATAGACGTGAAGATTTTGAGTATTGCTTACAGGAGAGATTTCATGACGAAAAGGGTTTTAATCCTTGCTGATCAAAGGGTAATTATCTATCATATTTACATATAGCATTCGTTTGTAACTTAAATATAGTCATCGAATCGATTAGTTGAATGGTTTACATATAGCAATTTAAGCATACTTGATTATTGTGATCATGGTTGGACATAACGTTTTAAGTAGATGACTTCTAAATGTAATTGTGCTAAACTCAATTGTTCAGAACTCTATAACATATTAATCACTAGAATTGCTTAATAGGTTATATTGATTGGTTTAGATATAACAATTGAATAAATACTGGATTCTTATTGTAGGGTGATCGTATTGAGGCTTCTATATTCTGCAAGAATTCCAAGCACTCTATACCTAATCATATCTACGATGGGGAATGGTACAACATTCGAAATTTCAAGGTCATCAAGCCAGTCTTGCCAGAACGGAACACCAGCCATCAGTACCAGATAAAGTTTCTTGAGGAGACAGACATGATGATCCTAGAGACTCTGTCCACCAGAGATTACTACTGGTTTGAAGATTTTAGTCATGTCTTCAAAGGAATCATCTCATCCAATAATTCGTATGGTAAGTTTTCTTTTATTTTACATCATGTTGTATAAAGTTCAATATGTTTAAAGTAATAAATTTTAACAAAAGTTGTCTTCTTGCGAGTCATGCTAGATTTCTACGGTTCTGTTATTGATGTTGGTCCTTTGAAAGAAGAGTTTAGAAAGATGGATGAGTATGGTAATGGTTATGGAGTAAACGGTCTGGTTTTCCAACTGATTAATGGAAGGTAACTTAATAAACGTTACTTATGTTTACTTACTTATGTTGAAAACTTTGCTTCAAAATTAGTCTAATTAAATACAATTGCCCTACTCAGGAATGAAAAAATCATTTGTCATATTAGAGGAGTTAGTGCTCAAAACTTCTTAAGGGAGTGGATATCAAAAGGTTACAATATTAGTTACAAAATACACCCGGTGTTTTGTGTCCTTCGATTTTGGAGAGTATCTACATATCACGGTAAAGAGAGTTTAGTTCTACTTGAATGTTTTGGATTTTACAATAGACGGATTAGAAAATATTATAATTTCCTTTGTTGTTTACTTTGTATAGGTAAGCCCTGTATTACTAATGATGCTGAATGTGATAGTGGAGCTTCAAGGACATTTCTGAACCCAACCAAAACTGGTCTAGAAAACCACAGGATAAGGTAATTTTAGACGTTTTGTTTTAAGCATATGGTTGTCCCATTGTTGTCTACTTTATATAGATTCTAACTAACTTGGATATTTGAATTGTAGCTCTGAGTTTGCTGCAACCTACCATTTCAGAATATCTTCTGAGGAATGATTACAAGACAGTTACAATGTAGTTCTCACATAGGAATAAGATGGCCTGCTTATTAATGTAGTGATGTTTTATGTATTGAAACCTTCATAAGGCTAATATTATGTTTCAGTTTATATTTTGGTTAGAGTCTATTATGAATCATCGCACATATTATGTAAGAACTTTCTTGTTATTGATTCTTATATCAGGTTTTGGTTTACAAATTTAAACTTTCGGTTTACTACTTGATATATAAACATTTACCATTACATTGATGATCTTTACACAATGCGCCAGAGTTTATTAATTATTATTTTCAGTTTGATAATCATGTATTAATCTTGGTCATGCTATATAGTATTCATATTATCTTGAAAATCATAATACAAATGGTTTATGTATACGGATTCAAAAATTCAGAATAAAAGGGAATCAAGTTATATCCATAAGAAGTATGGACATTTCGCAACTTCGTTGCATTTTCTATTACAAAAAAAAAAAGCAAATGAAATGTTTGTCAATTTATGGATAGAATACATAAAAATTTATCATTCAAGTTCCTATAAACACATGAATTGATATTCACATTGATTTCCTTTATGTTATTCTAAATGATAATATCAATTCGTCTTCAAAATATAACACAAACGGTATATATATATCCGGTGAACCGCGGCGAAGCGCGGGTTATTTCCCTAGTATATATATATTTTTAATACCTGCATATAAAATCCATAGAGTAAAGAAGGGAAAATAGCCAAAATCAACTCAGACTATTTGCTGACGGTATTTTAATACCCAAACTACGATACCAGGCAAATAACAACCTAAACTCGCAAAAAATTCAAATTCTCAGCCTAAACTATATGAAATCAGCCAAACCCACCATATACCAAAACGGTATTAATTAACCACTTAACGGCGATGAGTTAACCGACACCATCGCAATGACGGGACATCGGAATTGAAGACTCGATGAGTGTTTGCTTTAACAATTTTTTGACTCGAGAACCCTAAACTCAAGAAACGACGTCATATTACTCAACTTTGATGTTCCGTCACTGCCATGGTGTCGGCTGACTCATCGCCGTCAAATAGTTACATAACATCGTTTCAGTATATGTTGATTTTGGCTGATTTCTTAGAGTTTAGGTTGGAAATTTGATTTTTTTGTAAGTTTAGGTTGCTATTTATTGGGTATCCTAGTTTGAGTATAAAAATACCGCATTTTCGCTATTTTCCCGAGTAAATAATGAAAGTGTCTTGAATGCCTTTAATGGACAATATCTTAGATGTGTTCTAAAAAGCGGTCTAGGTGGTGCCTAGGCGTTAGGTGCTCAGCCGACGCCTAGATGACCGCTTAGATCGTATGAAATTACATATCTTATTTTTTGTAATTTTAAATTGTATATATTTAAAATTTTAAGTTTTACAACCATATATTAAATTATAAACTTTCATATGTTTTTAAAAATTAAATAATTTTTTTTCTAATATTTTTTCTGTTATTTATTACTTTGATTTCTCTAACATATATATTTAAATAATTTTTATCTACAGTATCATATATATAACATTTTAAGTTGTAAACGTCTAAACCATTTAAAATCGCCGAAACTCCGATTAAACGGTTTAGGCGCTAAGCACATTAGATTACCGCCTAGCGCGGTCTTGAACACTGCATAAAACCTCAAAACTGCTTGTATGTTAAGCTAGACAATATCTAATTCGTCTTTTTGTAGCTAGGATTTACATTAAAGCTACAGTATCGTATTCATTAGTTCACTAAACTTTTGTTAAAAGTAGTTGAACTCTATAGCTACATAATTTGGTTGTTCAAAGCACAACCAAGGAAATTATGGTTTGACGTGTTCTATGGTAATGATCTATTAGATATGAGGATTGGTTTAGTCCGGTTAACTTAACCAAGATCGTATTGTACACTGTTTAGTATTTATACCAGTATACGCTAACCAGTAAATACTAAACAATGTACAATACAAACCTGGTTAAGTTAACCGGACTCCTAGTACAACAAACCATCTTGAACATTAAGTAAGCCTAGTACAAACATTAAGTAAGCCTCAAGTCTTTTTTTCTTAAACATTGTTATAGTTAAACCTCGACAAGAGAAACAAAAGAAGAACATGAACATGAACATATTTGTTTGTTTAAGGCTAATCAAAAATAAACACGAACAACCATTTTCAAAGTTTATTTAGGTGAAGCACCTTTAGCAACCAACAAGAGAAGTTAACTCATCAACCTCAGTTTTGATTTCTCTTATAAGTTCTTCTTTGTACTCTTCAAACGTGCCTTGGAAGAAAGTCACCGTCTCGTCTTCCACAACCCAAATTTCACTCTTCTCCTCGTCCTCACAAACGCGGCTTATAAGTCTCGAGTCATGGCTCACCAACACAACTCCTCCTTTAAACTCATCTAGTGCATCAGCCAATGCATCTATCGTCTCCATGTCTAGGTGATTTGTTGGCTCATCAAGAAGCAAAATGTGTGGCTTCGACATTGAGATTGAGGTTAACACAACCCTAGCCTTTTGTCCACCAGACAATTTCGCGGTTGGAGTTAAATGGTTTTCACCTGTTAGCCCGAATTTGCCAAGTTTTGCACGAACCGCTTCTTGTTTACTACATCCCTCTTGGTCAGGATACAGACGAAGAAGATACTCAACTGGTGTCTCCCACATTGATAACTGGTCAACAAAATGCTGTGAGTACCTGCCAATCCTCAGCTTCTGGCTTCTTCTCACTTCACCTTCAGTTGGAACTAAATCTCCCGCGACAAGATTCAAAAGAGTCGACTTCCCAGCTCCATTAGGCCCAACAATCGCTACTCGTGTCCCCATATCTATACCTAAATCAACATTTGCTAGCCTGAACTTCGACTTGTGTGCGTAGGAGAAACTAACTTCAATCAACTTCGAAAGCATGGTAGTTACCGCGATACAACTGAAGACTCTTATCGTGCAAATGTATTATATCCGTGCAGACAGAGTTGAGGAAGTCCACAGCATGTGAAACAACAACAAGCGTATTCTTCCACCTGCATAAATACTCCTCTAACCACAAAACAGCTCTTAAATCAAGATGGTTGGTTGGTTCATCTAACAACAAAAGAGTAGGTCGCATAAAAAGAGCTCTAGCTAACGAAATCCGCATCCTCCAACCACCACTAAGTAACTTAGTTTCACCACTTATCATATCTTCAGTGAAACCTAAACCTGCGAGAATTTTAGAAGCTTGCGCTTCAGCTGCATCTGATCCTAACATATGTAACTTCTCATACAATTCAGCAAGCTTTTCCCCATTATCATCATCATCATCACAAGAAGATTTCTCCAAAGCTGAAACTTCTTCTCTTAACTTAAACAACTCTACATTTGCAGAAACAACTGTTTCCAAAGCACTCTTTTCATCACCAACCACTTCTTGCTCAACAAGAAGAATATCAATATTCTTAGGAACAGGAATCTTCCTCCATGCTAAAAGCTTTAACAATGTAGACTTACCTTTCCCATTTGGCCCAACCAATCCATACCTTTTACCATGTGATATCATTAAAGAAGCATTCGTCAAAAGCTCTTTCCCTCGAACAGAGACAGAAAACGAACTTATCTTAATATCCTTCACATTTGCATCTCCTGTCTCTTCTCCTCCTTCAAGAACAGATGTCTTGCTTCCCATAACAACCGTGAATGAATCTTTGTCATCATCCTTCAAGGCCTGTCTCTTTTCTATCTCTTCAGCTAAGTGAATGGAGCTGTCTTTAGTACTCTTTGCCTTGGTTTGCTTCTTATTAGTCATCGTAAATTGCTTTTCTTTGCCCTTGTGAATTCTCATTGCATGCATCTCTCTCTGTTTCTCATCTTCTTCGTCTTCTTCATCATACTCAGGAGGATACTCTACGTCATCAGTGTAGGAAGAAACCTTTACAGCAGTCTTCTTCTTGATCTTGGTTTTATCTTTTTTCTTATCCATGCTTGCAAGAATCGCTACGACTGAAAATTTCTCCTTCTTTGAATCTTTACCATTCTTGATAGCACCATTCTCATCTGACTTCTTCTTACCCATTTAACACTGCCATATAAAAATTTCACAGGTCAATGATTAGAAAACAAAAAAACAAAACCCTCTCCTGAATTAGGGTTTCGACTTCAGCCTCCACAGACTCAATCTAATTAGGGTTTCTTTGTTTACCTAAATCAACACTATTTAATTTTTTCGAAACTTAGCTTACACAACAAGAAATCTATGGTGCAGCTTCTACACGGTAGATACAAACCTCAGAGAAGCAAACCTCGGAATCGGAATCAAAAGCGACCTTAGATGTTGAAGCAGCTTTGTGTTAGAGGGCGATAGAGATAGATACAGAGATATGTTACGCTCAGAATCAGCTTAACAAGAAATACAATGAATTACAGAAGAAATTAGGACGAAGAGAGGAGACAAACAGAGAAGAGGAAGAAGAGAAAGACGATAAATACGTTTCTACGAAGGGTACGAGAGAGGAGATAAATCGAATGAATGAATAAAAGGGCTCAACTACTTAACAAATCACAGCCCAATAATAACTTAATCGAGGCCCAACAGCCTTTTATGAATGAATAAAAGGGCTCAACTAATTAATGGCCTAGTTAATTGGGTTTTTATTTTTAATACAAGCTATAACCTGAAAAATCCCAAGAAACTAAGCCCAAAAATTCTTGCCGGGTCCAGTACCCAAAATTTTAGATTTATTTTATTGGTTCCTAAATTTTCGTATCCGAAAAACCAAACCGAATCAACGCGAATTTGAATCCGAGAAATCCCGGAATGTAAATACTGTACATATAAATAATTTAGGACTCGAGTATCCGAATTATTTACTCCAAACACCTAAAATTTTACCCGAGATCTCGAATTTTTATCTGAAAACCCGGATATTTACCCAAAATTCGAGTATGATTTGACCACGAGAACTATGACATCTTATCATATAGCGTTAGAACTTTGACCTCGTCAAAATATGCTTCTCAACCTATATTTCTTTGAATGCATAGTTCTATTTTTAAATAGAAGCAAAGAAACATAAGCAAAAGAAGCATAAACGAACAAAGTTAAAGCAAACTAGCTTGCATGAGCAAACTAACCAACACCCATGGAAACTTGTGGAGACCTAGAAGTTCCTACAGGTGAAGTAGATGGAGATGCTGCATTTATCCCATTGTGAGTTGGAGAAGATTGAATCAATTGCTACAAATTATCAAGTTGTTTCTGAACAAGCACATTATCTTCACGACTCTTTTGCAATTCAGTTTCCAGTTCTTGAACCCGTAGTATTAAAGTTCCCACTTCTTCAGTATCTCGAGCGGACACCACCGAACCATCTAAATACATAGAAACATCACTTTGGAGTGATCCAAGTCCAAATACACGACCTTGTTTCGATATTCTATCAATCTACAAAACGAACAAGAATTCATGAAAAATGAAAAGTTTAATGCAAAGTATGCTAATAAGAAATAAGTCACGCGCAAAACTCTTTTAAAGCTCCAAAAACCAGAAAGATTCAAGTGAAAGCAAAATATAATATGTAGATAGCTACCTTAACATAGATGTCAATTTTTTCCTCGATGGTAGGGGAATCCATTGGAGGAATCCATTTGTGCCAAGCATTCTAGACAATGTTCATCATACTTTTCAGCAATTAGTCAGGCTCTCTCATCAACAAATGTTCCATCGGATTTCTGGTGCGTTTTTCTCATCACAGCAATGAAATAACAATCTTCATTATTTGCTTTACGAAGTAAAAATCAATTTATCAAACTTATAAAAACGTTTTTAGAAAACATAGAGAAATATTAACATTACCAAAACATTTTTACATTTGGCATAAGAATGGGATCCCGCTCTATGACAGTGTGGACCTAACTAGCACGACTTAATAGTCGTGACAGATGAGCTTTGAGTTTGGAGTTTTCCAATAATCTTTTATGACTTTCCAATGTTCATAAAGAATCCACTCAAGCTGTTCTCCTTTGGATTTTTCAAAACTAACCAAGATGTTGAAGCAGCTTTGTGTTAGAGGGATATAGACATAGATATATATATATAGTGTTGAAGATTTATCTCTTGATTTGGCCTAATTCTGATCGATAAGTTAAGGAAGAAGAATAAGAAGAAGATAATGAATAAAAAACTGTATCTTTGATAAAAAGAAGACAAAAAAACAATTGTGTTCCACGACAATGAAGATGTCAATTAATACTAGGTTTAACCCGCGGGACAACTTTTTTGTAACAAAAATATTATTTTAATAAAATTTTAGTTATATTTGTTAATTTTGTTTGTCTTATTTACTGTTTAAGATTGTGTAAATGTATTTTGATTGTTAATTATATTACTTAACTCGCGGTACAGCGCAAGACAATTTGTTGTAACTAAATTTAAAAAATTTAGGCTGTATTTGTTTATTA
Source organism: Capsella bursa-pastoris (assembly GCA_036452645.1). NCBI lineage: Eukaryota > Viridiplantae > Streptophyta > Magnoliopsida > Brassicales > Brassicaceae > Capsella > Capsella bursa-pastoris. The sequence goes on from CP144185.1 coordinate 9,822,377, forward strand.
AATTTTATTAGTATTTAATATTGTACAATTGTATTTTGATTGTTAATTCTATGATTTAACCCGTAGAATACTACATGAATTTTTTTTTATATAATAGTAATTTAATCATCTTAATTAAATATATCTAATATTCAAAAATAATAAAATTATGATGGCATAAAATCTTTCATTTAACTCATTTTATTTCAAATTAACTTATTTTGTATGTCGATAACCCCTAAGAAAATATAATCATATTATATAAACTCATACCCGCTCTATCATATTTATGTAAAATATAATAATATTTTAAAATTTTTAGAGTTAAGATATTAATAATACTTTATTTTTATAGCATTTAAAAATTGAAAATTTGTTAGAAATGCCTTTTAGGGATACCCCTTTTTTAAAAAGCCATTTTTTGCAATGTTTCATTATACCCTTCTTTAAATTTTAATGAAAACTTTACCCTTTTATTTGCTATTGCTTTGTCATCTCACTAGGTAAAGAAAAAAAATCGGGGGTATCATTATCGCGTCGTCACTGAAGCAATCTTGTCGTGGTTGAAATCGGGAGATTCATCATGGTCTCCTTCCTACCATAACATAAAAGCTCCTACGAGCGAACCTCTTTAATTTTGAAAGGATCTGACCAACGTGATTTAAACTTTCCCATAAATAACCTCAACTGTGATTTGAACAACAAGACGTGATCACCTTCTATAATTTTGTTTAATTGTAAAAACTAACACCCTAAATCATCATTTATAAACCTAGTTGACATATAACATCAATTAACTGTAAAATCAAAATCCTATATCTTGTAAATTAAATGAAATGAACATTTTATTTCATTTGCTCTTATTTGGTGGCAAGATTTTGATTGGCTAAAACAAAATGGGTGAATAAACAAAGATTTAAGAATTTTTCTTATTGCCTTCCTTATTAATTTATAAATTAATATAATATTGAGGTTTTACTGTATATATGTCTATCCACAAAAACATATAAACATCCGATCGCAAAGAAGAGTTAATATTTTAAGTTTTCATAAGTTTTTATCAATGGTATAAATAAATATTAAATTTAAAACAAGATTTTAAAAAAGTAATATAAATATTGACTAGGCTGGTAGCGCGGGTTATTAACCTAATTGTTTTATATATTTTATGGTGACTTGGGTTAATAACCTTGTTGAAATAAAAATTCGAGATAATCAGTCTTCCGTTTGGAACGTGAAACACCGAGCTAATCATGGGCAAAAGAAATGAACTGATCGACTGATTACTCTCAATAAATTTTGGTTTGGTTCCTGGATCATTTCGGTTCGAAAAAACCTAGATCTACCGCGCTTCCTCTTTTCCTTACGATCCTTCTAATTCTTTCTTCTTAATTATCTTCCTTTTTCAACATTTTCTTATGCTTAGATCGATCTCCCTAGATTTTCATAGGAGAGACGTTACTACCATTTTCATACAAAATATTTCCTTCCAATTTCCTACAATCTTAGTAAAAAATAATAATTAATTTGTTATTAATTACTATATTAATTTTGAGAATAAATCAAATGATAATCAATAATAATATTAATTTTGGAAATAAAATTCAAATGATAAAGTAATTATTAATTATTAATCCAAATAAATACAAAATAAATTTCGAGTGCTCTCCATCGTCCATTCAAATTCCCTTTTGCACCACCAGTCTCCAGCCACATATATCCTTGCTCAACTTAAGAGTATTCAATATTAAAGAGGTTCTCACTAATAAATTACTTATAAGGAAAAAAAAATATTAGAGTGATAGCCTCAACTCCAAAGAGCTCAAAATTCTCATCGTTGTTGCGAGGACCAATTCCTAACTTAGGTCTATCTTCGTTGTAGCTACAAATGGTGTTCCATTGGATCCGTATGGATGAATGCAGCCAACATCTTGCTTCTACAATTGCTATAAAAAACTCTCTTGCTTCAGATAATCCTCCAATCGATGAAGTTGTCCAAGCAGGTCTACGACCTCGTTCTGTAGAGTTTACATCTAGCCCGATACGTGGCCTTAAAATAAAAATCTATCATTTGTAGTGTTTTCTATTTTCAATAATAATATATGTGTTTCGGTGGTTTATGATTCATGATGACTTGCTTTTGTTTGTTCGAGTTTGAAGCCATAATTTTGCTCGTTGTTTTCTCTCTTCGAGCACACCATGTACAAGCCTTTGTCGACTTTGCATCTCTCCCAATATTCTTTCAACTTTTTTTCTCCCATAACACTGAAGATGTGCTCTTGGTTATCACAATTGGGAAAGATATATAGTGTAATGATTCTTATTTTTCTTTGTTTGTTTCAGGCTGCTCAGACACTTGGTAACATTGCCTACCACAATCCACAAGTGATTCTTGGCCATGAAGATTTACATCCGACTCTTTTTTCTTTGCTCGAGAATGAGGCAGGTCAGCTATCATCCAAGAGAAAATCTGCATAAATGTTGATCACATTATAAAGAACATTAAGACTCATCAAGTAAGTTCCACTTCATATCAACAACAAAATATACACCTCGAATAAAAAAAAATTGAAATGTCCTTTAATTATACACCTCATAAATATATAATACCTTTGACCTTAGATGATAAATTACTATCATCATAGTAATTTATCATCTAAGGTTTTTTATAAAACTTTAATCTCTCAGAAATTGAACAATTGTCAAACAGTAAACAAACATGTCTCAGTAAGAAAAATAAAATGGTTAATTAAATGTTATAAATTGGTTAATTAATTGTTATCTCAAATATCGTAAGAAAAATAATTGAAGAAAATATGTTTTTTCTACTGTTTTCCTCCTTCAATAGTTGAAGGTAATGTCGTGACAATTTTAATTTTGATAGTAATTTTTGTAGGAAATTCTGTACAGATTACTTATAAAACATTTTAAAGAAAATTTCCTGACTATTTTTTTACCAAAATATTCATAGGAAACACATTCCCACCATTTTCTCATAAAATATTTCCTTCCACTTTCCTACAAACTTAGGTAAAATAGGATATTGACCATATAGATAGTTTATAATACAGCGTTATTATAAATATGGACATTTTAAATAGGTTTAATTGCATTTTTGTTTTTGTTTTGGTAAGATAGGAATATATTTATAAATATCTAATTTTTTAACATAATATGTTAAAATATTCCAGATAGTTATGAGAGAAAAACAAATATTTAAAATATTTTGGTAAAAGAAAAGTCAATAAACTATATATAGATAGTCACAATCATGAAAAAAATAATATGGTAAATATAGATATTAAAATTAAAACTGTGATTTAATTTTTAAAATTTTAAACTATAAAAATTCAATTTTTTTTGGTTCCAAAAATTATATTGTATGATTACATATTTATAGATATACGTATAGTAAAACTTGGTGGAGAAATTTTTATTTTAATGCTAAGCGAAGAAAAGTCAGAGATTTGGGAGTAGGATATAAACAGAATAAGAGAGAGAGAAGAGATTTCAAAATTTTGAAAGGAGATTCATCAATGATGAGCAAAAATGGGTATCTAAATCATTGTTGTTTCAGAATAACAAATATAATGCTTTATTAGAATATACAATTGTTCCATGTTTACAACACCCAAATTTTTGTTTTTACCACTCTTCATCATGTTTTCTCTCTTCCACACGATAATTCAACATCTACATACATTTTACCATCTACAATAAGTTTTGTTTCAAAAAATTACAACACTCTACTATATTATTTTTACTTCATATTTTTCATTTTACTTTTAAGTTTATTTTTTTTATGCTTAAATATCATTGACATTATTTTTGTAATTAAAATGGTATTTTTAAAGTTTAATTAAAATTTATTGGAGATTAAAGATGGATTTGTTTTCTGTGTCCATATGAAACGAAAGAAGTCTCTATATAGAGAATGATAATTATAATTTTTGATATACATTTTGATATATATATATTTTATAATTTTTATGATATAACGGAAGTTATATAATTGAGATGAAAAGGAAAAAAAAAAAATCAAAGCAACCATTGAACACAATATTGCCACATCACTTTAATTTTTGTTTACAACATCCATTGTAGTGGGAAAAAAAAATATCAACAGCTGTAAAATAGTTTACAACACACCAACTAGTCTTGAAAAAAGAAAAATATAAACTATTATATACATATCTTCTAGATTAGGCCCGCATAACTACATAGATTTAGAAAATATATGATCAATGTTTAATAGAATTCTTAATATTTATTTTGTATTTTATTTGATAATATATGTTAACATTATGAAGTACTAGCAGTTGACCCGCGCTCCGCGCGGGAGGTTTATAATTTTGTTTTGTTGATTTTTTATTCATATTGTGATATTTTATTATTATTTTTAATTGATTTTCAAAAAATATTATAATTATTTTCTCTTTAATTATTATCTTTCAATACTCAAATTTGGATTAAAAGCATTTGATTCAATTTATGAAATATCATTTTTTTCTTTCTTTTTGATCATGTTATAAACTAATATTTCATTTTCATTTTATTTTTCCTCTTTATAATTTTATATACACAATTTCATAAATGTTGTTTTAGTCTACCATAAATTTAAATTTTACTTCCATTCTAAAACTCAGTAACATATTTAAAATATTAAATTATGATCAATTTAAAATGAAAGTTGAATTATATTATTACCACTAATAAAAAATTTAAAGTATTGTTCTTCTTATTTTAACATTTCATTTTTTTTACATAGTTTATTTTTATTTATAGAAAATTTCTATTTATTAAATAAGTAACATAAATATGCACTAAATGAATGTTTTAAATTTATTTTAATGTTTAAACAAAAGTGTGGCTTAGGTAAATGCTTAGGTGGCATCATGAGAAGAGAGAAAAAGCTAACTTTATATATATAGATACAAATAAAACTTAGTTTTAGTAAATATTTACGTAATATGTAGTTACTAATTTTCAATTAATTATTTTTACTATCCATATAACCAAACATAATTAAAATATTTTTAATATTAATAAAAAATTAGGAATATCAATACAATGAATAATATAGATATATACAAGATTTTGTTAAAATTTTAAACTATGATTCTCCTATAACTGTTATTTAATTTAATTTTTTGTTGTTTTGAATCATCATATAATACATAAAATTCATAAAATTTTAACTTTTTCCTGCATAATTTGTGATTATTTTTTTAAACAAACATATATTAGTCAGTTAATGGAAAGTAGTGTATGTTCAACGTTCCATATTGGCTATTATGTTTATACGATGATTCAAAGTCATATTATAAATAATAGCAACATGAATCCAAATATGAGAATCTTAGATAGTAGTTTCATGTTTTGAAAATCATTTAAAAATTATAAAGATTAAAAATATTTTGGTGGAAGGACTTTTTAAAATTTAACCTTATCATTACGTAGGAGAAAAGTCATTCCAATGAGCTCAGTATATATAAATTGTGTATTCATTCCAATGAGCTCAGTATTCATTCCAATGAGCTCAGTATTCATTCCAATGAGCTCAGTATATATAAACATTTTTAAGATTTTGTATGAATTTATTAATCCCAAAAATTATTACTTCTAACACATTAAAAAAATATTGTAAATACTAGCATGTATTGTATCGTAATCCCAAAAAACATTGCATTTAAAAAAACAATAAACATGTCAACAAAAATTTAGTTACGTGTTACTTAAAAGAAATACGAATATTATGCATATATTAAAATAGATTGTATTTAACTAAACATATTATATACTAATTTATTTTAGAGTGAATTAACTGTATACCAATATTTGGAAGAATATTTAAGAGATCAGATACAAGTTTTTGTTTTTTGCAAGCAAAGAGAGAGGAGCTGGAACAACGACATTTTTTTGACGGAAATGCCCTCATTGCTTTTGGGCGGGATGCGAAAGTGTAGGGGACAAGAACATCCGATACAACAGAAAGTGGGGCCACACAGAGACTTCTTCCGTATTCGAATATCTTCGCAGCCAGCAAGGGATCCAATTTTGAGCGCTTGGGCCCAAAAATATACACCAAAAGCCTGTTTGTTGTTCAGCCCAGTGTACGCTTTACGCAGAAAAGCTATATGTTATGGGATGTAATGATGGTATCTTGGTACGTCATCTAATGCCATGATAACAACTATTCTTGCAACAAAATAATACATCATATCATCCCACGATATTTTCTCCTCAACCAAACTTCGGGCTTCATAGTTGCAACGCAAGCATCACCACATGGGACCTACAAGGAGCATCGAGCGCCGAGTTATTTCTACCCCATGCATCAATAGTAGCCCAACATTTTATGATACAAAATGATGACCTTAAGCTACTTGGCCTTATAGCTCGCTATTTGGCCACCTCGCCTATACATATCCACTTCCTCCTATATATACGGCCACAACAAACTACATTAACACATAACAGCAACGAAACACACTAAAAAACTTCTCATTCATTACAAATCGTCCGGTTTGGTAAGATCTTGTAGTATATGGGGCAAGTCTTATATAATTTATGGCTTCCTTTTCTTAAAACAATCGAATGATAAATTCTATCATTTTCTTTGCTTCAGGTACAATGGTAATAATAACAGAGCTGGAACCACGAAATGTTAATGTCGAGTTTGGCCACTGGGAAAGAGACGGGATAGGAAAGTGGAGGTTTGAAGTCGAAGGGGAGGATGGCTATATCAACCTTAAACTACGTGCAGGAGATGGGGTTTCTACAATCGAGGCTCTCTTGAAAAAAGAATACAAGCTGATGGACATTAACACTCGACTCAAAATGACTTTCCTGATGCCTTCTTGGATGCTAGATGTAAATGATAGAACCACCAAACCCCAAACCATCAAGACGGACAATGACATGGATCTCTTCCTTACGATGAAAATCGATGTCCCAAACCTCACTCTCTATGTGACAAAGAAAATCAGCCCCGTCACTCCCCAGCTTGTACCAACAACCACAAAGGAGTCGAGTTCGAGTTCCCAACCGCAGCATGCAACAATCATTCACGATGTCGAAGCTTCAGACTCAGATGAAGACAACACTGGCTCCATCGTCCTACACGACCCCCTCGTGGAGAATATATCGAGCCTTTCAAGCCTCGCTGGTGGGCCTAGGCCTTCGGTCCCTTTAAATTACACAGCGGAGAACGCTTTTTTGGGGGTGGATTTCAGCATGGAAGTGTTTAATAGAGATGCTGCTCTAGTGTTGGACAACTACATCGAAGGCGGTAATACATCATGTTTGTTGACATATATATTTATGCCTTGTTATCAAATTGTTTATCCTTATATTGTTTAAAATAGAGATGTAAAGTAACACTTGCTAACGCTGCAAGCCACGTGTGTACCAGAAAATTCAGTTGTCGACAAAGCAATCAATGATGCAACATACGAGGGGGACGACATATTTGTCGGTCGAGTTTATAAAAGCAAGGAAAATTTCAAGTTCAAGATAGCTATCCACGCCCTGCAAAGAAAGTTCCATTTCCGCCACACAAGGATAGACCGTAAGGTGGTGATCCTAAACAATGTTTCCAACATATGTCCATGGTGCATGTATGTTGTGAGACTTGAGGACTCAAACAACTACCAACTCCAAAGTACATGTCTAGTGTATAACTGTAGCGTTGAGGTCAGAAGTTAGTATCACAGACAAGTGACGGCTAGAGTTATTGGCGAGTTTATGAGATCAAATTACCAAGGGGCTGTTCGCAGACCACAGCCATGTGAAGTCTATAAGATATGTTTGGACGAACAATAACGTACCTATATTATACTGGAAACTTGGAGGGCTAGGGGAATTGCTATAAAGTTTCAGACAGCACAAGCTACACTCTTCTACCTGCGTATATGCATGCTCTCAAGCTGGATAATCCGGGATCGTTAACTACCTTAGAAACAACCACGGACAAGTCAAACAACCACCGTTTTCAAGTACCTCTTCTTCTCGTTTGCTGCGTCAATATATGAATTCAAAATCAAGCGTAAGGTGATAGTGGGCGCCTTCGGGGAAACTATGGAGGGTGCATTGTAACTACCAGCGCACAAGATGGGAACTTTCAAATATTTCCCGTGGCTATTGGGATTGTGGACAGTGAAAATGACCAAGCTTGGGTGATATAACCACGAGGGCGATGAACTAGTCGATGGCACCGTCGTGGGTTCCTTCGGTTGTCTCGTACAAATGAAGGAATCTTCGAGAGGGATAAATGTGGATCAATTCGACACGCGAGCTATGGAATGAACCCACGATACGGTCGAGCTTGAAGATCAACGAAACCCAATTCGAGGATCCTCAAGGATTTTCGATCTCGAAGATCCAAGATTTCGAGAGGACGAAGAAAGACGCAAGAAAAGAAAGATTTTTTGATAATTCTTCAAGCGTTTCAAGCGTGTCGATCACAATCGAGTGACTTGCCTTTAAATAGACAAGTGATCGAGAAAGGGAGCTTAAAGTTTCCCTAGACACATGGGTCATTAAGCTCTACACAAAAGAAAGGAAAGAAAGCGCGTTTTCTAACGGCTCTCTCGGTGAAAGGTAAAAAAGTCGAGAAACTCTCGGTAAAAAGGTAAACGACCGAGAATCAATCGAGAGAAAAAGAAAGATATCAATAAAGATCGATGAAGAATGCTTTATAGATGGTGGTTGCCTTCTTGAGATAGGATCTTCCCTTCTGTGGCTCCAAGTAGTGAGTCAAGTGGGATCGAAGTGGAGATGCATTAGACTCGCTGCCACCCCCTTCAGTAAACCCATTTAGAACAAACCCGAAGTTGGAAAAAGAGTACAGCTTACCAACGTCTTAGGGATGTCTTCACTCGAGTGTGGAGGTGAGGACACACGAACTGAGCTTCCCAAAGCCGATTGTGATCGAAGGTTCTTCGGTGGTGATGCGTGCCACAAGCCTGCAGTGAGAATGGTTGGAGTACGGCTTGTTGGATGTTTGGTAACGACGTCTATGAGATGACCTCGCCTTGCTCCTCTTGATGATCCTTGAAGGTATCTTGAAGCGTTGAGACCGAATTGTTTTCTTCGGGTTGGTCGCTTGTTGATGACTTCGCCCGAATGGATGATGGATGCGGGCGGACGGATGGTGACCTCGGACGGATAGACGGTGGCCTTGGTTGCTTGGTGTCCGGGGTCATATCATTGGGTTAAATCTTACCAAATGACCCTCGAGTTACTTTTGTCTCGGACATGCACTCTTCCATATACGCTGCTCTACGAAAGGTATTAACTCACAACTCACCTCTTTATCATCTTCACCTGATAATATCTAGCTATATAGTATTATGACATGGTACATTAATTTGTAGATGGGTATACGTCTCTATGTATTGTGATATATATATCTATGCTAGTAAAATACCAACATTTAGGCTTTGAATGGCGAGAGCGTATCGGGCAGAGCAGATCAATCGGTTCAAGCATATCAAGCAGAACAAAAGCAGATCTAGCAGATCAGACACTCCAAATCTCCAGCGTTTTTACTGTTCATAGTACATTACAATTTTTCTTTTAAATTTTGATCTGCCAGCAGGACAATTATTTTTTAATAATGTTTTTGTTTTTGAACTGCACTATATTTATTTTATGTTGAATGGTGAATATGCAGGACATTAGTTCCGCTTGGCAGGATAACTGCTTTTTTACTGCTTTCCATTCAAGCCCTTATAGTTTATAATCTCTTCAACACCACTGTTGCATATGTGGCCATTGTAGATTTTCCCAAACACATGCACGCAGCATGCGTGGTCCACCTCCATCGTAATATCGCTAGCATATTCAAGGAGGAGACATATTTTCTAGTGTTAAGAGCAGGTAGGACGTACACGTTGACTGCCTTTAACCTTGTCTTTGGTAAAATATGCCGTGTCTCTTCATAGTGTGGCGTCTACCTTAAAGAAATCAGATTCAGCCATTGGACATGGTGTTACTTCATGGGCGAGCGATACAATGTCAAGACAAGTATCGTAGCGGAATCACTCAACGTCGTGCTAAAGGAAGCTAGAGTGTTCCCCATAGTGCATATAGTGGGGTTTGTGCGCAAAACACCCATGATCTGGTTCTCAATTCGACGTTAGACAACAAACAAGGAACAAAGCTTGCTTACACCGAAGGTGAGGGAACTTGTAACGCCTGTAACTCCCCCGAACCGTTTCTAAGGCCGGACAAGCCGAGAGACGACTCGGACACGTTCTGAGGGCATGGCCGGATACGAGCGACCGAGGTTCCCGCAGTGCAGTACGGGCAAGGCAGGATCCCCGAGTCAGAACGCATCCGAACCAGCCGTCCCTTTTCATCCGGTCGTCGAGTCCGAGGCTTTGCAACCCCTTTCCCGGACGACACGAACGAGGAGTTGTGAACACCCATCGACCCGGACAAGGCCGACGGGGATGGAGTTATATCAGCTCGAAAACGCCATGGTTTTTCCCCAAAAACTTCCTTTGATTACTTATAATAAAGTTTACAAAACAAGTATACCAAAGCGTTTTAATCATGGATCCATCGAGAAAATTATACATAACAGAAAAGTAATATTTTTGCAAAAACATGAAAAATATCCTATCTCCGGCTCCTAATGTTTGCTACGGTCTAGACTCCTTATAAGAATAAACCTGCAAGACAAAATGAGCTTTGAGTATTCTAGTAATACTCAGTGAGCCGGATACCCCCAAATCTATCATGCAATTCCCCCCCCCCCCAAAACCCCAAACAAACAAGCAAGAATCAGAGAAAGCGTTAGGGGAAGCATAGAAATCTAACAAGCAAGACAAGCAAAGCAAGCAAGACAACTAAGACTCGACTAGCCTAAATCTAGACTCGACTTAGCCTAAATCTAGACTCGACTTAGCCTAAATCTAGACTCGACTTAGCCTAAATCTAGACTCGCTAGACTCCTCCCTATCCTATCGATAATCTGATCCGTTCCTTCATCCTTTTCCTTTCTTTACAAATCGCTCGGGACGAAACCACGAAGGCATTCGGTCCGGAGGATACATCTGGTTGCATCGTCATGCAACATCTTGGGCTAGTCGCGAGCTAGGAACCAAGCATCCTGGTCAAGACCTGAGAAACCAAAAAGGTTACCTCTTTGAGACCCCATCACCAGCAGCAAGGAAACAGATTATCGAACCTAAGAATCAAATCTACCGATCTGAAACTCAGGACTCTCTAAAAGCAAGAAATTATACACAGAGAAGATCAGTACTAGAAGAGACAACAAACAGCAAGCAAACAAGCAAACCAAGCAACCATCAAGCAACAAGCAAGCAAAGCAAAGCGAACAAGCAAGCAAGTGTGATCCTAATCTAGTTGATAGTTCTCGGTGATTACTTAAGAAACTAGCCTAGCCGGATTATCATGTGGGTTCATTTTAGTTGGTCATATTAGCAAGCACTATCTTGCAGTTAAGCTGAATTGTTTAAGCATGCGGGTTCATTTTTGCAGAATTTAAAGGCTATCATGCAGGTTCTACAAAAAGAAAAGCAAGCAAACACGCAATAGGTATGTAAACAAGTCCGGAGACTTATGCAGCACCCCACACAATTGGTATCCAACTCACAGTGTTTTTATCGGCGTTTTCCTTCTTCTCTCACCGAGGCAGGCACGCGAGGTCTTCTTCTTCTCGGATCTACTTCGACAACTGACTTCTCGATCCTTCAGCAACTACTCTCTCGATCTTTTGGCAGCAACGATCGATCGGAGGGGCAAGTTTCTCGAACAAAACTTTCAAAAGCGAGAGAGAAATTCTTTTAGAGTGAGAAACTTGTGTCGTTTGGGTTAACAACACAAATGACGCTTCACTGCCTCTATTTATAGAGTTTAGCTTCGGAAAAATAGCTAGGTTCGGAAATCGCATGCATTGGCCAGTTTTAGGTTCGGATTTGGCAGAACAAGCCATCTCTGGCTGCCGGACACGTGGCAGTCATGGAGAAGAAAAAGGATTCTGTCCGATTGCATCCATTGAATCTTCTCCCATATCTTCGCAAGATATTTTCTCGGATTTTCTCTGGCTTTTCTTGTCGGAAATTGCCATGTGGCAAAGCTGTCGAGTGCAGATACACTGAATCGGGCAAGATCGGATTTTCTCGACCGGCCATCGACAGGAATGATGAAGTCTCGACATTCTTCGTTCCTTCCTCGTTCCTTTGGCAATCCGCTTCGATAAACCTTCATACTTAGCCATTTTATGGCTTTGGGTCGAAATGCCTTGCTTTGTTTTCGGTCCAAACTTTGCACGGTCGGTAACATACCTCTCCCGCTACGTTTCATCGCACATCTCTCGACCAAGTGACGTTCCCTTCGGTTATGCCTCGATCGAACTTCGTTTTTACTTCTTCCAATTCTCTCAGAGTTCTTTTCTCACCCGTTTATCGATGATTTTTCATCCGGACACTAGGTCAGGGTGAGGGTTACTACAACGCCCGTCTCCGGCTTTTCTTATATGGTATCAGGTAGCCTATTGTCGATTATATGTGTAAGTTTATCGAAGGAATTGTCAAAGGTCGAGAAAAAACTCGATGTTATTGAAGTTTATCGCAAAAAATCGTACAAGCGGTTGGGAATCCAAATGTTTGGTGAAAAATGATGTATTGTTCGTTTGGTTTGGACAATATGCATGGGTCTTTCGGACATTTTTGTCGGAAGATTATCGAGAAATGAGGATTTATCTGGTAGTTGTCGGAAATTATCGACGTCCGGACATTATTGGTCGAGTTGCTATCGATAAAATGTTAGTCCCTGGGCCGAAAATTGTTGGTCACGAGTGTTGGGTGATTAATGGTTTTAAAGCGCATTGTTCTCGAATAAGTATCGTGGGATACAAATATTCTCGAGGGAATATCAGAGGATCTGTTGTGGTCTCGAGAGTATAAAAGATGGCTCGATGGAACTAGGATTATTTATGCGTTATCATGCAGATTCAAAGGTTATGAGCGCCGTCAAGAGAATTATTGAGAAAAAGTGAAAAGAATAAGTATTTATCGAGAGTGTTATGGAAGAGTTTGAGAGTTCGTGTTAACGGATCGAGATCACAAAAAGGAAATTAAGATAACCCGAGAGAGTGTAAGTAATCGCCTAAGACGTTGGGGTCGATGATCAAGTGTTCATCAAGAATCATCGACAAATATAGTTACAAATCGAGCAATATTGAGAATTCGCGTGTGATTGATGGATCACATCGAGAAAAGTAATGATCAATCGAGTATATTCTAAGGTGGATCGATGAACGACTGTTTGGGTACATTCTATCGAGAGATCTCGAGAGAGACTGATGGTTATCGACTGATTGTGCGTTAAGGGTCGAGAATCGATAGCGCATATCGATAGATGGATCTATCCGATGGTGTGTATGTTTGGATAGATAAATCAGTCGTCAGTGTCATCCGATACTGTGATTGTATGGGGAGGTAACAAAAGAAAGGTCGACGTGTATGTGAAAGGATCGAAGATGATTGTGATCTCCCGGAGTCACCGAGAGTCTGAAGTATCGAAGTGACGGAGAAGAATGTCCACGGCTGGACGGATCAAGCATTCGAGCCCATCTCTTATTGTTTACTCTATTAGACTGTCACTTGTGGATGGTTGGTTGTGTGACTAAGTAACAATAAGGGATGGTCATCGGTGAACGAGGAAGATGATGTTCGGGATGCGAGCATTGGAGTCATGAAGGCTGGAAAGATAGCACGACTTTGCGGATGGATGATGTGCAATCCAGAGCCTTCGATTGTATATGGTACATAATGAGGTAAATGTACTCTTGTAATTGATGTTATGGCTTTATTATGGTTAGGAATGTGTTAAGCTTTGTGTTAGCATGTTTTTAAGTGTGTTTTGTGAAGTTGTTTTCTCGGCGGAAGTCTTGCTGGAATGTTTTTCTCCGGTGATTTTTAGTTTCCGGGTCACGGCGTCTCAAAACTCCTCCATGAAAACTTTCAAAAATAAGGTGGATTCGCTGTCAGGCAAGTAAACTCATGAGAGTAGGACGTCTTTAGTGGACAAAGAGGAGGATATCACATCCACCTGGGACGTGCACATGCAGGGAGTTTAACCACCTCAAAATACCATGTGGACACGCTATTGCTGCTGCAATTGCTGCCCAAGTCCCCATGCATACACTAATCGACGTCCACTACATTACATGTTACTAGATCGTGGCTTACAAGGACTCCATTTTTTTCGTATAAGCTTACAATGACTCCATTAACCCCATACCAGAGACGGCTACTGCTTTCGATCTCCCCCAAGATATTGTGTCGATGCAGTTGTATGCCCCCCCCCACGGACGAAGAGGGCACCCGGAAGGCCAAAAAAGAACCGCTACTTCTCGCGGGGTGAGTTTAAGGTCAGCTAATATCGGGTTATTAATATCTATATCACGACATAAATGAACATATTTTGGTATTTATATAGATTACTTATATTGATATCCAATCGAAGGGGAAGAGGGGGCAGACAATTTGTTTATGGTGCAAGATTAATGGGCACAATAGAGCCTCTTGTCGGATGCCCATCTAGTAAAACACTCGAAACCCAAAAATTATATCTACATATCAAAGTCAAAATGTAATTACTAATACTGACTTTTAATTCCAATTTTTAGGGGCAATATATAACTAAGGAAACTAAGTCGACCTTGCACATTTTGGCTATCTCTGGACATGGGGCGTTGAACAAGTAAAGACAGCGTTTTGGTGTTACCTTCGTGGTAGATGTAGCTGATTCTAGTATTTTGGGGGTTCGCAACCCCATTTGTGCTTGTAATACGGCTACCCTATTGCAAGGATCATTTGTAAAATAACAACTATAATAAGACTTGGTTTACCAGTTAAAAACTCTTCTTTTAAATTATAGATATCATATCCCGTATCAAGTCAAAGAAGAACTATATCCAAATATGAGACAATGTATCTCATATTATTTACATCTAAGAAGTTACTTATATGACAACCTTGCCTTTAAGAAGAAAATAGAGATATCCCATGTCAAGTCAAAAATACATATATCTAGATATGAGACAGTATAACTCGTAGTATTTAAATTTAATATGTAACTTATTAGATAACATTTTCTTCAATACACATAAGAAATATTTAAGTGTAATATGGTACACCAAACTTCCAACTGCTATTATTGTCAACCTCCAACTGCTATTATTGTCAACCTCCAACTACCCTACATCATTCATGAAGATGGTTGGACACAAATTTAAGCTCCTTAAATACCAAGCTAACCTTTGATTTTCCTAGCAAATAACAAGATGATGAAACACTACGTAGACCACCGCGTGTTGATGCAAAAGACATGCATACTCCGTAAAGAGTTTGAAGAAGCGCTTTTACAAGGCGTCCCTGAAGCTCACTACTTAGAGGGAGTTATGCTTGCGTGCTATAAAAAAGACATCAACAGAGCTAAGGAGCACATCTTGAAGTCCCTCAATCACGTAAAATCTGCCAATAGACATAATTTGTTCCAAAATGAAAATTTCTGCCCAATATCAAACAACTTCCCTAGCCGTGACTGCTTAATTTTTTTCCAATTTCTCGGACCCAAGATGCTCCGCTAAGTCATTCAAGTAATGCAATTGGAAGTACTTGTAAAACCTTTCGCCGTCAGGTTTAGCCTTGGGATTTAAAACCGAACCAATTTTTCCGAACCGAACCAAACCGAGATTTGGAATAATCGGTTTGCTTATTGCAGTTTCGTTTAGTTTGATCGAAATGATTTCAGTAGATAGTTCGGTTATGTCATCGGGTCGGTTCGGACGGAATAACTGATCGGATATCCGATAACTGAAAATTAAGCTATACTACATAATTTCCTAAAGAAACACACTCTCTACCTGGGAATCTTCTTCTTTTCTCTACGACTCTCTCTCCCAAACAGACCCAGTCAAACACATAAGAGAAAGAAACACTCTTTGATTCACACAATTCTTCACTCTTTAACTCACTTCCTTCATCTTCTTCTTGTGGGTTCAGGCTTCATAAAATAAGAAGATTCAGAGCTGTAAGTTTTTCTCCAAGCTTTCGATTTGATTTTTGTATATAGGGTTTCATTTCTGTTTAAATTGACTTGGGGTTGAAGTTTCAATTTTGGGTTTCTTTTTTTCAATTTGATTTAGGGTTTCAGGTTGGGGGTTTGATTTTGTGTTTAATTTAGGGTTTTGATTGAGTTTGATTTTGTTAATGTTTTGTGTGTATCACCAACTGATTAATTTAAATTACTAACAGTCTTAAATTGGTTTTATTTTCACAGATGGTTTCTTTTCATGACGACAATGATGAGTTCATTGATGAAGAGGAAAAAGTGTTAGGACCTAATGAAGATGGAAGCAAGAGGAAGGTAACAACTGGAAAATCAAGCAGTGAGGTTCCACCATCACCCAGGAAAAAACCAGCTCGTAGACCAGCAGTATGGGCACATTTCATTGAAAATGTTGATTCTGAAGAAGCAGTTAGCAATTGTCAGTACTGTGGAAAGTAAATTGGATGTGACAGCAAAAAAACCGGAACAACTCCCATGAAGAATCACCTGAAGTTGTTCTTGGCTTATAAAGGGAGTGGTTCTCAGTCTGTTTTGGCTCCTGATACTACAAGAAAACAGCTATTAAGCGACTGCATGTTGCTACGGAAAGTGTAGATGCTAAATATTGCAACTGAATGGCCACAGTCTTGTCACTGAATAGCAACGAAAACAATTTAGTCGCCAAATCGTCGGTAGTTTCAGACTGATTTTCATTGTCGCAAAATGGTCGCTAATGGGGATATATTTTGCAACTGTTGTTGTAGTCGCCATATATAGCGACTAATTTGCTACGGATTAGTGATTCTATTTTTCATTTGGGCCTCCGACCCAAATTTATTGGCTTTGGTCTCGGCCTTTTCCGACCCAATCTCTCTTTTTCTCTCGAAGAATGACACCCACTCTAAACGATGAACCCTAATCGCCTCTTTCTTTCTCGATCTCTCTCTACTTCGTCTGTTCTACGAACCCTAATCTAATCCCCTCACGAACCATAATCTTTTCTTTCTCTCTCGATCTCTCTGTTCTTCGATCTCTCGATCTCTCTGTTCTTCGATCTCTCGATCTCACAAACCCTAATCCCCTCACGAACCCTCATCGCCTCTTAATCCCTAATCACCTGTCAAATTTGATGCCTCTAAGAAAGACAGAAGGTGGAGGAAGAGCTCCGCGAGACAACTCTAGTCAACCAAAACCGAATCGGAGACCGAAGGGCCTTCCCAGCTAGTACACCTTTACATCGGCGAACCCTCATGGCACAACAAACGTTTCTTAGGAGAGTCATATCCCCATTTTTCAGCCTCCTCCCAATCCTACTGTCAGAGACTATCCTCCTCGGAAGAATATTTTCCAGCCTGCGAGGAGCTATCCTGGTGCATCTCCTGCTGATGAAGCTCGAAAAGGTGGTTCATTACCTCAACATCTCACATCTGCATCGAATACGCCTCCTCTCTCGAACCAGCCTTCTATGTCCAATCAGCCTGCTGTTTCGAACCAACGTCGACCATCTCCTTAACCTCGAGGCTTTGTGTCACACCACAGTTCTCAAGCGCAAAACTCACATGAGGAAGAAGATGATGAATCTGGTTCTGAGGAAGATGCTGCAACAGAACCAACTCTCCCGTAAGATCAACTCGCTGCTTTATTTGAGCTGCTTTGCGTGCCAGGCCGTGAGTTGTATACGACTGGCTTATCTCCCGAGTTGGAGCCTGGAACAACTTGGTAAGCTTTTCTAAGTATACTTAGTTCTTCGATTGTTCTTGTGACTAAGTATGAGATTGTGTTGTCTCTGTGATTAGGATTGTATTTCTAAGTATGCCTTGATATCAGAAATGCATAGTGTAGTCTATGTGATTAGGATTGTTTTTCTAAGCATGCCTTGATATCAAAAATGCATAGTGTTAGTCTCTATGATTAGTTTCTGTAATTGATCAAGATTGTGTAGTCTCTATGATTAGTCTCTGTAATATTTTGACTTGTGTTTGTATGCTTTTGTGCTTGTAAGTTTGGTAAGGACAGGTCAACACTTACCCGGAAGATTACAAAGGTTTTCACAGACAAGTTTGATGGGCCATATTACAGTTGGGGTTTTGTGCCTACCAAAAGAAGAGAGAGATACTTCCTTGAATTTGCGGTAAACTTCTATCCCCTATCCAAATGTTGTAACCTTTCTGTTTATTATTCTTGTCACTAACACCTCTTGTTTTGTAGAAAGAACACACTTGGAAGGAAACACAGACAAGTCTTGTTCAGGCAAAATTCTATAAAGTGTTTCAACATCGTATGAAGAAAATGGTTTCCAAGGTAGCAACTCGACGAAAGAAACCAATTTGAATTTAGGGAACTCTATGGAAGGAAATGTGTGCTTATTGGGATACTGAAAAAGCCCGAGCAAAGAGTGCAACAACATCAGCAGCTAGAATGTCAGACTGTAATGATCGTGGTCCTCACAAGCATGTATATGGGCAAAAGTCTTACTTACAACTCGAACAAGAGATGGTAAGTTAATTCTGAACATAAAATTTGAATTAATATGTTACATTTGATGGTCTTGGTCCTCACCTGAACATTGTTTTAACATTTCAGGAAGTGGAATTGGGAAGACCTCCAACTATAGATGAAGTTTTAATCAGGACTCATACAAAAAAGGATGGAACCTTTCTTGATGAGAAAGCTCAAGAAGTTCATGAGGCATATAAAAAGAACAAGGAAGCTAAGTAGGCTGCACTTGAGAATGATGAGACTTCTGATGGTACTTCACGTAGATCAGATCTTTCTTCAGGTAAGTTGTTGCTTTTTCTGAGATTGTATGTTTACTTTTTCCCGAAGAGAATGTTAAAGGTTAGATTCTGATTTTTTTTTTTGCGAGTAGCTTTCTGATATTTTAACTTTTGTTTATGCAGTCTACTTTCACAAATGATAGAGGAGCATACTTTGGAGTTGGAAGCCTAGGGGATGACATCAATGGCAAGCAAAAGTACCCGGGAAGCACTTCTTCTTTCACAATAAGCCTGCAGCAACAGCTTGAGGAAGCCACTCGGAAGATGGAGGAACAAGCAGCTATTCAAGCAGAGCATGAAGCAGAGGCTTCACAGGTTTTAGCTGAGCAACAAGCTGAGATAAAGCACTTGAAGTTGGTCAAGAAATACTTGAGCGCAACTGACCCCAAATTCCTTGCTTTCCTAAACTTTGAGTCCAATGATGCCTCTGTAGATGAATAGGTTCCCTTACTTTCCCTTCTACTAGAACTTGAAAGAACATGAAAACATGTGTTGGTTGTATTTTCTTTAAACTTGGTTGTATTGTGTTTGAACTTGGTTGTATTTTGTTTGTGTTGAATGAAAATGTTTTAAATACACGTTTTTGTGTTTTAAAAACAATTCGTAATCGAGATTTCAAACCAATTCTGGCACAAAACAGTACAAATTTACAGTAGCAAAACAGTCGAAATACAGTCGGATAATAGACGCAAGTCAGTTGCTAATGTAGTGACTGATTAGCGACGTAATAGTGACCAAGATAATATGTCGCACTTCAGTCGTTATTTAGCAATTGTCGTGCGACCAAATAATTTAGCGACGCATGGTTTGGCTACTCTGTTATTTAGTCGCTAAACAGCCTTTCTATGGTACTTACAGACTGTTTTTGCAGTCGCTAATCACATGTTTTCTTGTAGTTGCGCTAGTGGTGTAGTCACAGCCATGAAGTATGATAAAGACTGTGAGATCATCAACCCTAAGACTGGAATCATTTCAAAAGCGGGTGCTGTCAGAGAATGCAAGTAGAGGGAGGGTTACACTTGACTATATCACAAGGTGGAATTCGACCTACCTTATGCTGACATCTGCTTTGAAATTGAGAGGTGCATTTGAGAAGTTGTTGGTAGAAGACAAGCTCTACAGTGTCTATTTCATGGAGATAGAAGAGGATGGAGAGAAAAGGATTGGACCTATAGAGGCTGTTGACTAGGATGAAATTCATAGGTTGGTGAAGTTTCTAAATTTGTTTTTCAACTGCGCTTTGGCATTTTCAGCATCTAAGACAGTGACATCTTCACTTTGCTACCAAGAGATAGTCATCATAGAGCAGCACCTCATTGCATTAAGCTTCAACAATGATGAGCTCCTAAAGACACAAGCAACAGCCATGAGAGCTAAGTTTGAGAAGTATTGGGATGGGCTTATCAACATGAATCCATTAGTGATAATTGCAAGTATCTTTGACCTAAGGAATAAGATGCAATTTGCAACTATTTGCTTTGACAAGCTCTACGGTAAAGACAGTGAGGAGAGTAAGCATCTAAAGTCCTCAATTAAGACTGTAATGAAGAATTTGTATGAAGAATATGTCTCGAGGCTTAGCACCTCCTCTCAAGGTGGATCTAAGAGTGATATAGGAGATTCAGGACAAGCAAGTGAAGTTCTTTTTGATTTTTTAGATGAGGATGGGTATCATAGAGAGTCTTTTTATGAAGAGATGGATAATGAAATTGCTAATGAGGAAGCTAGTAGTGAGTCAGACATATACTTGATGGATAAAGCTGTGAAGCGAAAAAAAATACCTTGGGCATCGATTATGATGTGCTAGCATGGTGGAGGCGTAACGGTGTGAAGTTTCCAATATTAGTTGAGCTTGCTAGGGATGTTGTAACACCCTACCCGTCCTAGCACTAAGAACGAATATGGAGCGCTACTTAGGACCCCCGTAGTCGGTCGACCAAGGTTCCCGAAACAAATTCGTTCACCAATGTCGTCCAACCACGGGTGTCCGGACCTCCCGGACACGGCCTAAGGCTTTGCAACCCGTACCGCAAACGAGAGTTGTGTTAAGTCCGGACAAGACTTAATATCAGTTGGAACAACCATTTAAGCTTTTGGAAAATTCGAGTCTTTGTACATATATAGTATATGAATAAATGGTTATCGAAAAAATTTATACGAGTTAGATCCTTTCTCTTAAAAATCATACATAGTATAATTAGTAAAAATTTACAAAGGCTGTAAAACCTACTTTGATTTGTCTTAGGTCACTCGCTTCTCTACGAGAATATTCGGCTAAGAAATCCTGTAAAATTAACATAAGAACATAAGTAATCTAGCATTACTTAGTGAACCCGGGACTAAAATAAGTCTACCCGTTACCTATCCCCATCAGAATATAAGGATTTGCCTATAGGATTGCCTATCGAGAACTAACACACAAGAAGCAATTTCCACAACAATCACAATACACTAATAATCCAACGACACAACACATGCAGCGGAGAACCTAAAATGTTATGCATGCATCTATAACTCCCATAAGGCCTTTCACGAATACATGATATCCCTCATCCTAGACACAAAGTCTATAGAAAATCTGTCTACATTGTCATGTAGCTACTTGGTCCGTCGCGACCCGGTCCCAAGTCTCGTATATGATCACGTTACCTAACGTACCATATACGACGGGATAACATGATCCGTCTGATACTAACTTCACCAATACGTCCACATTATCCCTAGTCTCATTTATTATGACACAATGCAAACAACTACAATGCAAGCTACAACATTGCATCCAAGATTCATGCTTCATGACACAACACAAGCTGATGCTTCCAAGTACAAGCTAATAACTATCCAATATAAACCATCCAAGCTATAATCTATATCCAATGTCCAAACATCACAACAATACAACCATTCTATTAAGAAAGCAAGCTATCCAAGATATCTAAAGTTTAACAATCATACAACAATACAAGTCATCTAACCATAAACCATCCTAATTCCTCCAAGGCCTAAGTACTAGAGCAATTACTCAACAAATAAGCTAATCAAGTGATAGAACTAACCCAAGCAATAATGCCTAAGTACTACCATCTTTTATACTAATTATAACTAAGAACTACTTAACCTAATTAATTAACTTAACCTTAAAACTAACTAAGTAATTAATAATAAAACTCTAATTAATTAAGACTAATTAAACAAAATAAAAATAAACTATCCTATTCACGTGCTACTTCACGTGACCGAGAAACTCACCTAATTCTCCTAAGGGGTTTTCTCCTCTCCGAGAGCTTTCTCCGGCGAACTACCAAGCTTCTCTTCTTTTTCGGGTCTGGGTAAGAAATTAAGGCGAGGGGGTTTATATAGGGGTACTAAGTCGGTTGGGTAAGCATGAGGTGGTCGTTGGTCGCTTAGTGTCGCGACACATCGTCGGACACTAAGACGGCTCCAAACGGCGACACCTCGCTAACGGATAAGAACGAAGGGTTATGGATAACTATCGCCTGAAATGGATAAGGATGAGCGCCCTAACGGATAAACATTGCCCAAGAATCGATCCGGACCGTCTGTTTCCTTCACCAGGCCGATATAGCATCATAACCGTTGGTACATCTGAGTATCGATACGGCCGTTAGCGGCCATCGATCATCGACCGACAGTCGACCCTCCTTCCCGTCCGATGCCAGCTTGAGGAAACAAAATTACCGAATACTTTCTCGTGCAGATCATCGAGGACAATCCGCACTGGCAATGAATCCTTCGTCCGGCTACCGAGAGCGTTGGCTGTCCAACGTCCGGTTTTGGCATCCTATCGCACATCCTCGACCAAACCTATTTTCTCTCGATAACTTATACTTTCCTCTCGACCAAACTATAAGGTTTAGTCTAAAACTAACTTAGGGGCTTTACCTAAAGGTTGTCTGCCAATAAAATGGTTCTGGTCGATAGCCTTGCCTTGATACCATGTTCCATCTGTCGGAGAATCATTGCGATCGTTCGTTCTCGGCCATCACTCGTACTTTCTTACTCCCTCGCTTAAGCCTCCTAAACGACCAAGCCAATATTGTATTTTCTCTACGAATTCATGGGATTTTTCCGGCTGGTCGTATTGCACGTCCGTACGTCTGAGTACTAGTCCCGGTGAGGGACATTACAGATGTGCTTGCCATTCAAGTATTGTCATGGGCTTCCGAGTCAGCATTCGGTACAAGTTGGAGGATTTTAGATCTTTATAGAAGTTGCTTAACACCTTATATTATTTAAGCTTTGCTTTGCTTACAACAGTGGTAGAGAAACACTATGAAAGAGGAAAAGATTGCAAACTTGGCTCAAATGCTTGATGAATTGGAGTTCCATAAGTCCTTAGGTAATTGATTACCCTTTTGTAGTTGTTTTTACCTTATCTCATTTATTTCTTGTGGGTTTAAGACTTTAAATGATTCAAGCTTATGAATATTTGATTCCTTGTGTAGCTTCTCCTTCGAACCAACCTCAGGCTGATGTGTGAGCTGCAGGTGGGGTTAGAGACTCAAGCTGGAATAACAATGGCTACTTGGTAGGAAACATTGTATGATCTCTGATCTCTCTTTCACTCTAATCTCACTCTGATCTCTCTTTCAGTCTAATCTCTCTCTGATCTCTCTTTCATTCTAATCTCTCTCTGATCTCTCTTTCATTCTAATCTCTCTCTGATCTCTCTTGGATTTGTACTTTTTTATGTTTGTGTCATTATAACTTGAAAGTTGAACTTATTTGTCATTAAAAACAGGTTATGTATGTTAATTGTTGCTGAAATGTTCACTCGTGCTTGATTTTTGTCAAATTTTGCTGTTTATAACTTGTAATTCAGACTAATTCGTAACCAAAAAATTATTTACCGAACCGAAATAGATTTCGGTTATTCTCGGAACAATGTGGGAATTTTGTAAATAACCAATAGCCAGAATGCCCAAATCGAACTGACACAAACTACCCAAATTCCCAGGGCTAGTCAAGTTCTTCGCCGCACTTAAAAAACACTTTCCTGAAGACCCTCCATCAGTACTCGAACACCAATCACTGGAATATCTCAACATTCCTCGTCCTACTCTGTCGCTTGCAAACAAACAGACACGT
The DNA here is from genome assembly GCA_036452645.1 of Capsella bursa-pastoris. Taxonomy (NCBI): domain Eukaryota; kingdom Viridiplantae; phylum Streptophyta; class Magnoliopsida; order Brassicales; family Brassicaceae; genus Capsella; species Capsella bursa-pastoris. Next base: position 9,846,331 of record CP144185.1, read on the forward strand.
TTCTCGACAATACCGATGAAATTATTTCACTTCTCTAACACCACCAATTGATGCCATTACCGAGACAATTTCAAATTCGTAATGATGACTCGTAACCAACACAGTAAACGCTACCATGCTACACCGATAGGGTTAATATATTTAATTTGCCCTTCTTTTGTAAGCCAATTTACTTATGAAAATAGTCTCACTCCTTTGACTTAATTATTATCACGTCCTCAGTCATAAAAGAGAAATACTCTTTATTTTAACAGATATTTGATATAATTTATACATTTAACTAGATTTTAGCCCGCGGTACACCGCGAGACGACATTCTAAAATGTATTTTTTTTATTACATTTGTTTGGTATATAAGAGTGTACTACTATATTTTGATTGTTAATTCTATGATTAAACCCGTAGAATAATATATGATAGTTTATTTTTTATTAATCGTAATTTGATCAAATTAATTAAATAAGTATAATATTTAAAATAATGAAGTGATATTAACATAATATTCATCTACATAGTATAATTTCATATTAAAATATTTTGTGAGTTATAGTATAGGAGACAACCCGTAAAAATATCTATAATCATAATTATGTAAATTATAACTCGTTCCATCACATGACCCATGCTATACAATTATCAATAATACTTTAGTACATCCATTTTTTTATCGTTTCAGTAATATACATCCATTTCAAAAAATTCAAATTGCAACATATGCAAAAAAAAATTATATTTTTATTATACATATTCAAGAGATTTTAGGAAATTTTTTCAATGTAATAAATAATGATTTCTCTTTTTGCAATTTTATTATGAGTTAATTACAAAATTTATCTTAAACTTTTTCTATTTAATCAAATGGCAAGGTTTAATTAAGAAAATATTACAAAATAAAAGGGTAGAACATAAAAAGTACTTCAAAAATGTTAATATAAATATATTTTTTTGGCGATTTGGAATTTTCTGATCGTCTCTTCCCTTCTCCGATTTGGAGTGTTTTTCTGACCGATCTGCTTGTTTTTAAGACAACAATCGGCGGTTTTCCTTTGTCTGAAATAACTGACGGCGGTTTTTTATATTCGTTACTCTCGTTGATTAACCATCGAGTGAAACCGCCATGGCCCAATATCTATAAATTCAATGTTTCATCTTCTCTTATTTCAATTTGTTATTCCTTAATCCATACTCCATCCACTGTAAAAATGAGTGATCGTTTATATGCAAATCGATTCAAGACCTTGATTTGGGAAATGATGAAGCCTCTGTTTCAATTCCTCTTGCGTTCCTGGCGAAAGCGGTGAACATCAACCGTTTCTCTCTGATTGTTACTCCGGTGAATCCAAGGACCAGAATCTTCGTGCTTTGATTGGTCAGATGCCTTGTATTTGGGGTGCCACAGATTCTTGTTATGGTCGGATTCTGGGAGATGAGGAGATGAGTTTGGTCCTTCTTCGGGGTCTTTGGGCCTTTAATGACTGGATGGTGTCGGGTTCATTGCTGGTACCCGAACATCACTGATGCAGACATCAAAATATTCCGTTCTGGGTGCAAATTAGGGGAATTCCTCTCCTCTATCTCTCCAATGATATGGCTCGCTGTCTTGGCAACCAATTGGCTCCTGTCAGTGAAGTGGATTTCAACGATTCGGCATGCATGGTGGAATTTGTTCGTGTCAAGTTGGACTGGAATTTTGATACTCCACTAAGATTCAAAAGAAACTACCACTTCGCATCACATGAGAATACCATCATCTGTTACCGCTTTGAGCGTCTGAGAAACTTATGTATGATTTGTGGATCTCTCAAGCACGAATCAAAGGACTACGCTCTGTACATTGCCGATCCGCCAGCCTTGTCTGATGATGATGACAACAATGATGACGGTTATCAACCACAACCACAAAATGATGCCGCAAATCCAGACTTCGTTGCTTAGCCTCCACCGGCGATGCCAATTCCTGCTTACAACCATTTAATGGTAATGTTCCTAACACTGATGTCTCTAACATTGATTCTCTCCCTAGTCTATTTGTAGACACAGATCTTGCTTGCCAAACTTGTTTGTGAAATCAATCCTCGAGAGACTCCTGCATACTTTCCAAGGCCTTTGGTGGAGACAGTGGATCCAAATTTCGTCTCGAGGAAGCACAAGAGTCTGGAATCCTTTTACCAGAAAACTTAAGCAGGAGAGGATTTGGTGGTCCTGAACCATATCCGCAAGAAGGAGAAGCCAGCCGAATCTGAAGGCTCTTTCTCCATGACGATCCTAATAGACAGAGGCGCAATGGGCCTGATACCCACACAAGCTCCATTAGAGTCGTCTTCTGGAATTGCCAAGGAGTTGCAGCGTCTCTGACTCAATCTCGACTTCTTCGTCTTTGTCGTTTAACTAAGTGTGATTAGTTGTTTTTAATCAAAACTCTAAATAATTGTGATGTTGTGTGTAATTTAGCTAATGTAGTAGGATTTCCCAATGTAAGAACCGAGCCTCCTCAAGGTCGTAGTGGTGGTCTTGCTTTAATGTGGACGAATAGAGTATCGTTATCCAAAGTGTTTCATGATGAAAGATTATTTGATGTACATATTATCTATGAAGATTTCTCTTTTTATTTTTCATGTGTTTATGATCACCCAAATCAAAGTCATCGTCATTTTCTTTCGGAAAAATTGAAGGAAATTTCTCTAACTCGTAACGATGCTTGGATGCTCATGGGTGACTTTAATGAGATTTTATCAAATGATGAAAAGATTGGAGGACCTAGAAGAGATGAATGGAGCTTCCGAGATTTTTGAAATATGATTTCAATATGTGATATTAAGAATTTACAACATACAGGGGACCATTTCTCTTGGGTTGGGGAACGACATTGCCATACAATGGAGTGTTGTCTTGACCGTGTTCTTGTTAACACTAAATGGGCTGTCTCTTTTCCAAATTCAGAAACCTCCTTCTTGGAATTTGCGGGTTCTGATCACAAACCAGTTTCTACTTATATTGGAGCTTCCAATCAGTTTATGCGCAAATCTTTTCGATTTAAGAAACGTCTTTTGGATAATCCGGATTTCAAGGCTTCAGTTGCAGCGGGATGGAACCATTCTTTAGGCCATTGTATTTCCATCAGAGACAAAATACAATACTGTCGGCGATCAATGTCTCAGCTCAAACATAAATCAAATATGAATGCTTCAATCCGTATTACACGATCTGATAGAGAACCAATTCCCCAACAACAAAGACAATTATCTACTGCCTACTATGATGAAGAACGTTATTGGAAACAAAAGAGCAGAGATACTCATATCAAAGAAGGAGATCACAATACCAAGTATTTTCATGCTCGTACGAAAACAAGGTATGCAAGGAATAAAATCATATCTGTTTGTGATGATGAAGGCCATATGTTTAGAGGTGAGAAAGAAATAGGCAAACATGCTCAAGATTTTTTCAGTAATCTCTTTGCTTCAAACGGAATTAGAGTTTCTACAATGGATTTGGTGACTTTATCCCAAAAGTTATTGCTGAGATGAATGATGATCTAACTAAAGAGTTTAGTGATACTGAAATCTACGATGATATATGTTTGATTGGTGATGATAAAGCTCCGGGTCCGGATGCACTGACAGCACGCTTCTACAAAAATTGCTGGGATTTTATTGGTGGCGATGTTACAAAGGAGATTAAGCTATTCTTTCAAATATCAGTAATGCGACCTGAAATTAATCATATACATATCTATATGATTCCAAAGATTGACAATCCAAATACTTTATCAAACTTTAGACCAATAGCACTTTGCAATGTTTTATACAAAATTATATCAAAGTGCTTGGTTATGCGTTTGAAAAAGCATTTGAATTCCATTGTTTCTTATTCACAAGCAGCCTTCATTCATGTGAGATTAATAACATACAATGCTATGATTGCAGATATCTTAAGTCATCTGATCAATTATAGTGCCAGATCAGGCGACATTCGTGGTGTTTGTATAGGACTCGGGGTTTCTGCTATAACACATCTTCAATTTGCGGATGATTTACTCTTCTTTTGTCAAGCGAAACAGGGGAACTGCAAAGCTTTAAAGGAGATTTTTGAGGTTTATGAATATTATTTTGGGCAAAAAATAAATATATCGAAATCAATGATCACTTTTGGTACTAGGGTTTATGGTCGTACTCAAACAAAATTAAAAACACTTTAGGCATTCTACACTTTAGGTGGTAAGTATTTAGGGTTACCGGAATAGTTTGGTCGGGGAAAAAAAAATGTTTGCATACATTATTGAAAAAGTACGTCAACGAACTGCTCCGTGGAGCTCAAAATATTTATCCCCTGCAGGGAAAGAAATAATGATAAAAACAGTTGCACTAGCTCTTCCGGTCTATACTATTTCTTGTATTAAATTGACTCAGGGTGTAATTTCTGAAATAGACTCATTATTAACACAATTTTGGTGGTCAAAAGGATATAGATAAGAAATGAATTCCCTGGGTAGCATGGAAGCGTATGCAACTTTCTAAACAAGACGGTGGCCTTGGGTTTCGAGATTTAGAAAATTCAATGACGCTTTACTTGCAAAACAAGCTTGGCGTATTATTCGTTATCCAACATCCCTATATGCAAGGATTATGAAGGCTCGATATTTCAAAGATGAGACGTCAATTTTGGATGCCAAGGTTCGTCGACATCAATCTTATGGCTATTTGTCGGATCTTGCTGGTTTAGATGTCATTAAACGTGGCAATCGTCACGTCATTGGAGATGGTACAACAACACAGGTCACCAAAGATAATTTTGTTCGTTTTCATCCCCCAAGACCGATCACTGCTCTAACACCTCAATCAAATATAACCTTCTCTGATTTGCTTTCTAGTCGAGGTTCTTATCGTTATTGGAACTCTAATGCTATCATGAATTATATCGCCATTGAAGATCACCATGAATTATATCGAACGCACTTACTTAGGTACTCTACTTCACATGACAAAGTCATTTGGCACTATCATATTTCGGGTGAATATACTGTATAGGTTATTGGTTCCTAACTCATGATCCAACTCATTTGGCTGACCCCCTACTCATCCCTCACGGGTCTGTTGCACTTAAGAAAAAGATATGGAAAAGTAAGATTACACCTAAAATTAAACACTTTCTTTGGCAGGCAATCTTTCAAGCTCTGGGAACAACAACACGTCTAAATACAAGGGGAATGCACTTGGATCCAATATGTCAACAATGTGGTTTATTGGAAGAGACGATCAACCATGTTTTGTTCACATGTCCTTTCTCGTTGTTAATCTGGCGTTTATTCAACATACCTTTATCTTTGCATCAAAATTTGGATAATACTTTTGAAGAAAATTTAGCTTCCATTTTTGATCTACAAACAGATCCAAATCTATTCACTACTGATAAAGTCCTTCCTTTCTGGTTGCTATGGCAAATTTGGAAAGCTAGGAATAATTTTATTTTTAATAAGATTATTGGATCTCCTACCCAAATAGTTCTACATGCAAAAGCAGAATCAGAAGAATGACAGGTTTACTTCAAGATATCAGATATTGGTCTTCAAAGTTCATATTATAAATTTCTTATTTACTCCTCGTCTTTGTAATGAAGCCTTAGCAAAATTTGGTTGTATAAATTCTGTTTTCTATTATGATGTAACAAACCCGCCATAATGGCTGTCCTAACAATTGTATTTGGATCGTTTAAATTCAATATAATTATCTTTCGACGAAAAAAAAGATATATTTGATATGATTTATATATTTAATTTAAAAACTAGAGGAGAACCCGTGCTTGCGAACGGTTGAATTTTTTTTGATAAAAATTAAAAATTTGTAGTGTATAAATTATGTATTGTATAAATATTTGGTGGTTTTTGTATATTTCTATTATATGATTAATAGATAAGTGTGTACTTATATTACAATTGTTTATTTTTTTGGTTTTTATATAAGTACGCATATTGTAATATAAGTATGCATATATTTAACTGTATGGGTAATATCGAAAAATAAATCGAGCACGGTACTGACTTCAACCCTTGTATATTAAAAAGATTTGTTTAAATAAAGTTTGGAGTTTTTTAAAAATGACTAATACTTGTGTTGTTAAAGTAGAAATGATATCATTTTGAATAATATTTGTTATTGGGAAGAGCTTATGATAAACTAATTTGTCAAAATGCAAAATTAATGGGAAAAGAAAATGTATACAATGGACAGTTTTATTGAGGGTTTATGGTGATGATATGAAATTCTCTGGCTGTGTATGCATCTGCAATGAAGGGAAAGAAAATTATATGAGAAAATGTCATATAAAAAACACCAATTAGTAAAACTTAGTTTATTAATTTTAAATAAAAGGTAAAGTATTAATACCTGCAACTGTTATTCTAAATGCTCAAAAGAAAATGATCATGAAAATGTCATCTTTATTTGCTTGATCATTGTAATGACCTGGAAAAAAAAGAAACTTGAAATAGATCAAATGTATGAATGTAAATGATTAAGAAGAAAATATAAGTAAAAAATCAGAAGAAAAAAGTGTTAAAACCTGAAGTTTCTAACGAAGGTTTCGAAATACTTCTTTGAATACGACATTAAGTGTTTTCCATTGTGGCTTTCCTTTTGTATCTGTAATAAGCACCTTCAAACCTGCTTTTGATTTCACCCTTGACAATGCGACATATAACTGTCCATGAGAAAACACCGGTCTAGGCAAGTATATACCAACATAAGATAGCGACTGTCCTTGACTCTTGTTGATAGTCATAGCAAATGCAACAGACACCGGAAATTGTCTTCTTCGCATTTTGAAAGGCAATCTCGTATCTGATGGTGTGATCAACATTCTTGGTATTATAACAATTTTCCCAACTTTTGTGCCTGTTAAAATCCGAGCTTGTATAACATGGTCAGCCATTTGCATAATCTGAAGTCTTGTACCATTCATCAAGCCACCATGAGGATCAATATTGCGCATCAACATTATCGGACAACCAATTTTAAGACGAAGTCTATGGTATGGCAACCCAGAAACCTTGATAGCTCGTTCTTGGAAGAATTTCGGATCATTCTCCATTGCAAAGGTTGTGCCATAAACCGCTTTTATGATCGATTCCAAAGGAGACTGAGCCTCAGAAATGAGAATATCTTCTGGTATATCAATTTCCGCAATTCCATCATTAGGCTCGTTAACCTTTCCTTCTCCAATAGATAGAATCCATTTAGAGAACTCTTCAATCTCTCGAGCTTCGGTAGAAGCAATGTTCTGCATGAGTCTCATGTTCTTGGTCAACCTCAAGACTTTGCAGTGATTCCATAAAGCGGAAGAGTTCAAAGAAGCACTAACAATTTCTTCCCTTCCACCGCCTACAATGACGGGAAGTATCTGTCTGAAATCACCTCCAAATAGCACTACTTTTCCTCCAAACGGTAGTTCAGTATTTTGCATAATATCTCTCAAGCTCCTATCTAAAGTCTCAAAACAGTACTTACTCATCATCGGAGCTTCATCCCATATTATTAACTTTGCTTCTTTCACCAATTCACCAAGTTCTGATTCACGGGACATGTTGCATGTAGTTGTTTCAGTTGGAGTCAAAGGTAGTGCGAACCTCGAGTGGGCTGTTCTTCCACCTTCTAATAATAAAGAAGCAATTCCACTTGATGCAACATTAAGAACAATATCTCCTTTTGATCTGATTGCTGCAGACAATACTTTCCACAAAAACGTTTTACCGGTACCTCCAAATCCATATAAGAAGAAAACTCCTCCATTGTCTTTTTGAACAGATTGTATAATCTCATCATAACATTTCCTCTGTTCTTCCGTTAACATCTGCAACCAACCAGCATGCTTTTTAGTCAATTCTTCGCGTGGATAGTTGCGTTCATCCAATATCAACTGATTATGTGTGGGTGCATCTTCTCTTGATAGCTGAGGCAAGACTTTAAATTTTTTAAGAGATGATCCATTTCTCTTCAAAAGCTTTTGTATCTCTCTAAGGGTGAAATTTATTTTCTCCTTCTCGCTCAAGATAAGATCTATTAAAAAAGAAGTGAAATTTAGAGTAGATAAAAATATAAGTTATAAAGTACTCACATTTAGATAGATTAAAATCATACCTTGACGTTTTGTCTTTCGTCTTAGTTTCGTTTCTATATCTTCTGCCAAAATATGCCATGTTTCTTCCCATAAATTGCGTGGATCGCTTAAACTCTCAGATAAAAGCATTATAACGAATAGTCTTCAGCAAAATTTAGACGAACACCAAAAATTGGCTTCCTTTATACCTTCAATATACTCCTTATCATCTTCTAACAACCCTAGAGCATAACAGGCATCTCTGTATGATTTATGAACAATACCTTTGACAATTTTAATGTCATCAAAACAGGTTGTTCCAGCTACGTTGTTCCGCAAATGGTATGAATCGTCTAAATTATGTGGGACAAAATTTATCCTCCCAATCGAAAATCCTGTTCTCCCTCTTCGATGAAACATTTTCTTCTTTTTATCCCAAATGTAGTTGTTTGGAATCTGTTCATATAGCACTTTCTTTGCATCAGTATCCCTCTGATTGAGCTCAAACCAATCGGTAAACATGGTATCATCAATACTTGGTCGATTCAATACATTCTGTGGAGTGTCATTGTCTTTGAAAAACAAAGGCTGCTTCCCTTCTTCATGAAAGCTAAGCTTCATTACCGGTGTTGTTCTAATTTGTATAGGATACTTTTGTATCCTCCACTCAGCTTCACATGTAGAAACATATCTGAAATTGTTAAACAAAGATTAATAATGTTATAATCGAGTATGTTATTAAATCCATTATATAAACCAGTTAAATGTAAAAATAAATGGTTAGTTAATAAAATTACTTGTAGTCAAAATAATCTTGAACATCATCACTTGTTTTTTTTTCCGTATTAGTGTCACCTTCTTGATCCTCTTCTTCCCTAGCCTCCACAGCAACTGTGATACGATCTGGAACTTTGTGTACATACTTAAATAAGTATTTCACAAATCCAGTTTGTTTACACCATTCTACATTTATGTGGGCTCCGTAACTTAAAGACAACAATCTATTGTATGGGACAACATATCTATTATCGCACTTGAAACCACTCTTTTCAATAAAACGACCATCATTCCTTCTTCTGTAGATTGGAAATCCATCTCTGTCCAGATTGGTTATTTCAACAAAATTCTTTGGAAAGAATTTTAAACATTTGCCGTCAATCATACATGGAGAATTGTTGTTAACACTTCCACATGGACCATGTATCATACATTCTTTCACTACTTCGTATAGCTCGGGATCGTTATCTTTATCTGGAATCTCTGCCGAAATTATGCTGTCAATGTGAGCAGATGTCGGGAATTTATGTTTTTCATCCATCCATAGAATGATATGCGCATGAGGTAGTCCACGTTTTTGGAACTCAATCTGATAAATGGCTGCGTAAAAATATTCAAAATGTCACTTTTGATAGCATAAAATTAATCAACTCTAATAAATAAAAGAAATACCTGAGATAGTTTTTCCCAAATAATGTTTCCTGGTCAAATCATCCATTAGATTATCAAGTTTCATCTTAAAAATTCTGCATATGACGTCCGGCCTATCATCTGCATTTAGCTTTCTCGCATTGACAAATCTTGTTATTTCCGGCCACTTGGCGTTGCACGTGAATGTTACAAACAGGTCTGGGAATCCAAAATGTTTACATGACGCCATAGCATCCAAATAATTCTGCCTCATATAACTTGGTCCACCAGTGAACGAAGGTGGTATGACAACTCTATTTCCTTGGTTAATCAGACTTTCATCTCCTGCATCTGCTGCGTTTTGAACAGATTGAATATTGGAGCTGCGGAGTTTCTTCTGGTTTTTTTTTATATATCTTAGCCGGTTAGACTCTATCATCGTATATGCATCAACCATGAACTGCTGCAATAAACGCTTAGACCGGAAGAGTGTATGTTTCTCATCTTTTCTCTCGTGAAGTCTATAAGCAAACCACTGTCTCATACTGATTTCCTTTTGCTTCTTCTTTTTCGAACCAGGTTTCAGAGTCTTTTTAATCCTAAGCGTATAACCATCCTCTCCCCTTGGAAACAAAAGCGGGTATTACAAGGCAATATAAGCAACATGACATTCATGAATTCTTTTCAACTTACCAAATGATCTTTGTAAGACTATATCACGTTTATTCAAATTTTCTTCCATATCATCAGGTATAAGTGCAGCGACTTTAGAAGTTGTTGGAAGGTTATATACACGGGCATCTTTCTCACGTGAAGAGACAATACGCATATGGAAATTAGCTTTTTCTTTATCTATTTCGAATCTGTCTTTAGCAAATCGGAAAGCTTGTACGTGAGGATTAATCTCATCCAACATCTTTAGTAATTTCTCCACGAATTCCTTTCTGAACTTTTTCCTTTTCGATACACCCTCATCATCCTTGCCTTTGCTGAAGAATATATTTAAAATTCCTAATTGAGTAAGTAAATAAATATAGATATTGGACTAAAGATAGAATAGTATAATGTAAAATATGAGTTGATTTAATATACCTCATAATATTCATCCGATTAGCGACTTTGTTTTCAGTATCAACAATATATAATTGTTGGAATTTTGCATGATCGCCATCTTTTGGTTTCAAAGCACCCATGAGATGATAGTTTTCTCCTTGTAGTGCAAACATAGAAGGTCCATGACCCTTTTTAACTGCATGATCAACCTTTCCACCAATTGACGTAAATGAGAATATCATGTTGCAAGCTCTTATATTTTCCCTGAAATGCTTGGCAAGTTGATCATCTGACGTTAGCAGCCACAACAATAATTCATGTGGGTCTTTCAGCTCTGGTAGAACAATTTGACCATGCATACAACATCCACTGTATATTGGGTTATTTGTATTCTTCCTTTTATTAAGTCTTTCGCCATACCAAAACAGTGCACTACAGTGTTGGCATGAATGTACATGTTCACCATCATCAACATAAGCTATTAAAAAATCACACTAAATTCAGTTATTTTTTTTTCCCATTTATAAAACATAAACTGAAAAATTGATACATACCATTTGTCCAAAAAAAAAGAAAAATTCATACATACCATCTTTTGGTTGTGTTGTTCTTTTTCTTCCAGATGTGGGTGTTGTTGTCCCAAAAAACTTCTCAAAACTGTCGTCAATAACCTAAACAATTCTTCACGGGTTTTGCTTTGCTTATGTATCTCCTCATGTGTATTATACTCTTCCGATGAATAATAAGGTTCATCTTCTTGACTACTACAATCAAAAACTTGATCTTCATACTCCTCAGAATCTGACAGAAATGAAAAATTAAAAGAATTTAGTTTTTAAGAAGTACCAATCAGATTACATCTAATTAGTAAAGTATATTCATAATTTAAAATCTCGTAATATACCACTATCATCATCATCGTCTATTTGGCAATGGTCTGACTCTTCTGAATCATCATCCAAATCTCTGAATTTACTTATAGTATTTGGATCGAATGATGGATACGTGCTTCCAAGATTAATGGTTCCTATATAATGAACTGACATTATGATATAATATTATTTAGTTATATACTACAACATCATAATGTTAATTACTCCAAAAAAGACCAATTAACAGTTTTTAAAGAATATCTGATTTAGTGGAGACATTTTTCTCCTTTATAATTCTAGAGAGGTCATCAATTATAACTGATTCATTTGTTATTTGTATTTCCACTGAATACATTATCAATCTGAGAATCCTCTACAGGCATTCGTACTTGAAGTGGTGGAGCCATTGTTGGAGTACCTATAGTTTTTTTGTAATCAAATAAAAAAAAGAATAACAATTAATAATTTATTGAAAATATAATTACAGTTTAATGTATTTGTTTAATTTACCTGTTTGATATGGTTGCTTTCTGGCAATTGTTTTAAGAGTACAAAGGCGACGAATTGGACAGTTATCTTCGCATATTTAGGACTAAATGGTTTTGATCTTTATAATATTCCTATATCAAACTAAAAAAGGAATTGCAAATAAGTAAATGTTTACCAAAAAAAAGGTAATCAATGTTATTTTAGTACATAATATAAGCAGTTGTTAGGATTTTCTTATAATTTGTTCGAAATATCTTCCAAATTTATACTATTAGATATCTTTTGAAAGATATAATCAAGGATATGAAATAGTTTTCGGTCTGACATAAGTTTGTATGATTGTATACTAAATGGTAACTGAAGCCCAATCTTTAAGTTTAACATTTGTTATTTTAAAATATATCATATGTAAGTTTAACCTATGTTACATCTATAGGAAATGGTGTCTTAAGCCCAATGTTTTAAGTTTAAGCTCAATATCTACTAAAACCGAATAATTTAAATGAAAAGAGGATAAATTATGAAAAACTATAATTTAAATGAAAAGAGGATAAATATAGATAACATCAATTAAAAGACCATAAAACATGGCCATCGTTTAAGTTTTTCATAATAAAACATAAGCTTTAAAAGCATAAGAACCGAGATAAATAGGTTTAAGTTCATTACATAATGATAACATTAACAAAAGGATGTAGACGGATCAACCAAACTAAACGACTTAGAGACATGAGCTTCTTTAGTTTCCTTCCACATCATTTGGACCATCATCGTCAATAACATCTGCTAAGAAGCCATTCCTGAAACCAAAAACATAGATGATAGTGGCATTAGCATATGTTAAATTTATGGAACCTACATTGCTTCATGTGTAAACATCGTTTGAAACGTCTTACAGTAAGTTGTCTCTGTCTATTTCATCGAAATCTTGGTCCATGAAGATCCTTGAGCACCGGAATCCAGAGATGATACATGGTTCCCCTACATATTTGATATTTGAATTTTGTTAAATCTCTAGATAGTATCATTCTCCAATTGGAAAATTATAAAGATCAAACCTTTGTAAGTAGAGACTCTCCAATGGCGAAGAACACAGACTACTGGCTCGTTACCTAACTAGTAACTGAACTCCTCGTCATATCCTTTGTTACGCCAGCTATGCATGAAACAATCGCAATATTCTCCCACAGCACCAAATTTGACAATCTCACCACTAAAACATGTTGTAAACGTTATCAGCTAACAATATATGACATAAACTACTTATATTAAACCAATCAAACATTAAACCTCTTCTAAATTTAACAATACTTACGTTGAATCCTTAAGTTCAATCTCTACCAATGGACATTCATCTAGTATTGCATTTTCAGTGGCCACCCATGGAATTCTCTTAATCGCCGAGACACTCCAAACAACACCAAAAGCATCTAGAAAAATAATATAAATTTCCAATTGATTCGATTGATTCGATTGAATAGGAGAGAAAGTAATAGATATAAATTTCCAATTGATTCGATTGAATAGGAGAGAAAGTAATAGATATCCTTACCATGAACAAAAGAGTCATTGATTCGATTAACCTTTATGTCGGTAAACAACACAAAATCAAAGAAGTTGGCTTCATATCTTGGATCGACATGATACATATTTGTCTCATAGAGACACTTTATCTGATAAGGATGGTTTGAGTTTTTAGGGAATTTTGGAGGGTTTATGACTCGAAAATTGGACATCAAGTACCATTCACCTTCTACTATATCCCTTTCGAAGTCAAACATGTAAGGGATAGGAGGAATAGTTGCATCTATTCTTTTACCCTTAAATTTTTTGCAAAAATCTAACTTAAATCTAAACCGTATAACTATTATAACTGGTTAATCTCTATAGAAGCAAAAAAACTTCATCTTTATGACATAAAAGGAGAAAAAATTACCGTTTCATCACAAAGAATCATCTCAGTCATTTGCCCTAAACAGTCGATTGGAGGCCTCCACTTCCTCAGCACGTTGACGAAGATGAACCAGCTAGTCTTTCTTGGAGTCAGATCTGCTAGACTCTCGATCTCAAAGAGAAACTCTTCGTTTTCAGCCATTTTTTTTTTGGTAAAGTTGAAAGAGAAGAAGAATGTTTGGATATTATGAGGTAAGTAATGATATTTGAAGTTGATTTTTTTGTAGAAGATGAATCGTATCTGTAAATTAAATATTTTGAAAATGTTTTTTCTTTCTTTTTATTGGAAAGAGTTATCTAACACGATTTTGTAGGCATGCATGTCAAATCACCACATGCAAAGCAAGCAAAAAGAATTTTTCCAATTTTTCTTTCCTAAGATAATAGCATTTATTAATAAATCTAACTGGTTTTATAATATGGAAGATATAAAAAGTTAGTCAGCTTTTGGAAACTGTACTAACCAAAGGAATAATACAAATATATTTTGACATTTTTGGAAATCGAACTTTGGATTAATTCAAATTCGAATTTTCGAATGATTTATGTTTAAGTTAGTCATATTTAGTTTAAGTAAATAAGATGAAAATTAGTATGAGTAGAACTAATAATTAGCAAATAATTATAATCCAAAAAACTTGAAATTAAACTGAATCCAAAAATAAATCCAAAAACAAAAGCAAAGGAACTGTAAAATTATAAAGACTTAAATTGTTTGAAAAAGCAATTAATACGATAATTAGTTAATTCATTGAGGGAAAATTAGAAATCAATGACTACTAATTGAATTGATCTTCGTCTTCTCTTGTAATCTCTTCATTCCAATCTTTCCTCACAACTTCGGATCCATCAACCTGAATAGTATCAATCTTGGAGCACAGTTTCTTGGTGGAACTTGAACGATCACTTCCATTACCACTGCTGTCAGACTTCCGCTTTGATGAAGGTGTAGAAGAGGAACTCAAATCTGTTTCATAAGGTTCTGTACCATTGACAATCATAAGGGAAGCCTGAAACAGTATATGAGATGATTGAGATATAATCTTTTTTCATAATGATAAAGTAATTTAATAATGTTCCATTAAGTTAAAAAAATTCTGAATATTTATAAAATTTTAAAAGATTTTAAACCTGATCAGAAGACAATATGCTGTTATGCTCTAAATAACTTTCGGACTCTTCATTAGCAATTTCAATGAATTTGTCGCCTGACCAAACATTAGACACCTTGTAGAACTCATACCCTCCATATACATTTTCGTTTCCAACGGTTATTAGAAACTGGAAAGTTTTCCCAACCAATGCTTTAATTTGATCAGGAATTGCATTTGGATCCTCAATCTGCATCAAACAAAGTTTAAGAGTAAATTTAATTTACGATTTAGTCTTTACACGCATTAGGAATAAATTTTAATTCAGTGTTATAATCATACCTCATCAAAGGATCCATTAAGAAATTCAGAAGCAGGAGCACCTCCAAGGATCTTTTTAGCCCAACTATCAAACAAAAAACATTTGCTTTCACCAGTGTGATCCATGATGGACAAATGGAGTTTGTATCTATAAACCAAAAAAATTCATATTACTATCAAGTATGGGATATCAGTGTAGATAGTATAGATATGATAGTAAATTAATTCGATAAAAGGATATACATACTTTGGAACTATTATTTTAGCCCAAGCATCACATTCTTCACACCAAAACCTTGGTTTAATTGGCTTCTTCACATCTTCGATTTTAACAGCATCATCCTTAAACACCTTTTTGTTACATGGACGACAACAAAAATAATACCATCCCATATCGGTATCAATTCCGGAGATTGTACAAATCAGTCTACGACATCCTGACTACGATATATAAAATGGAATTAAAAAAATATATAGAAAACAAAATCAACTAAATTAGCAAGGTCTAAATTACTACTAAAATATGATTAATTAAATATTCAATAAAAGATACATATTACCTGAGAGTAAGCAAGCATCTCAGAGATTGTAACCCTAGGGTAGTCAATGCCTTCATTATCATTTTTGGGGATATAAATCCCTTTATCACCAGAAGAGTTGATTGTCAAAGCCAAGCCATCATTTGGAAGTCTACATATAAACATATATCGTTTAAAACCAAAGATAAATTAATCGAATTTCAAATGTATGATATTATTACATACATGCTCTTAAATGATTCCATCTCTTGTATTTGTGGATTGATCAACAGAATGGAAGATTCAAAAGCATTTTCAATGTATCGTGTGTCTGCAATAATATGATACATGAGAAGTTAAAACATATTACAGGAAATAAAGGTATTCAACAGATCTGCTAATAAAGTAAATGGATTGATGAAGCCTATTATTACCTTTGTAAAGATTTTGCTTGACAAACCTCAATAAACAGATGACCATGCCATCATTTGCCTCATGTATTGCCTTGTTAAGCAAGTCAGCATAATTTCCCCATAAAGTACATGAGAGACGAATGTCGCTGTAATAAGAATGTTTTGATTATGTAAATTTGAATTTATATATAAATCTTACTGATAACGAATGGGGTTTTTGGGAATATAAGTGATTACTCATTGTCTCTGAGCTCAAACACGATTTTCTTGGTTTCTTTGCTGTTACGATTAAGAATCACTTCAATTCCACCGGAGGAAACGACTTGACCAATAACATCTGTGGATAAATATATAGGACAAATTAGTATAACATGTTTTAAATGTAAAACAAAAAAACACTTAGTAAAATAATTATATTTATAACTTACCAAATAAAATGTTTTTGTCAAGGGTTCCAGCAAGGATATCATCAAACTTAGCGAATGATAAATAATGATCCTCAGAAGCCTTTTCAGACTGGTTAATTGTGGTACCATAACGTGTGGTAATCTTGTACTTCAAATGAGAAGGTCGAAACATTCCATTGGAAGGATGCAAGCCAAAGCTGGTGATTATCTTCTATTCGCCCTCACGCAAATTGTTTTCAAACTTCTTCATATGATCCTTTCTAATCGAAGCTCCCATTTTGTCACCCTATACATTAAAAAACACAATTAATAATTATATGAAAAATAAATAAAGTACATATAGTACAGGAAAATAAAAGACATACTTCTTCATCCGCAAAAATAAATTCTATTGATTCACCAGACTTAGCTGAAAACATTCTCCAACTATGGAAAATTTTGACTTGGATACGCCATGAGTTTTTGTAAGGTTTCAAATTTTTGAGTGGTGTGAATGAGAGGGGAAGAGCCATAGACATTTTTTATGGAGTAGGTTTTTTTTTGGTTGCGAGAAAAATATGAGTAAGAAGCAAACGTAGTATCAAATTTATAGAGTTCTAAATTATTTGTTTTTGGAGTGGAAAATACATTAATTATGGTAATTTTCAATAATTTTAAACGTTTTGATAGTATAATTAGCGGAATATTCTATACATGCAATATTCATTCGAAGATGATTGTGGTTAGAATATCTAATTATTTTTTCAAAATTAACGATTGTGATTTGTTTAGTAGAAAAAAAGGGCTAAGATCCATTCTCCAATATGTTAGCTAATATTTGATGAATATAGTTCCCTAATTTGATGGGATGATGATAAATTAGAACTTGTAATATAGGTAAGATGTTATTAGATTTCGAAACGGGTAATATATAAATTTCCGAAAAATCAACGCTAACTGAGGACATTGTACTTGCGGATCAAGCGATCTAATAAATGGTAAAAATTAACGAGTGAGATTAAAGCTTCCAATTAACGGATGTGATTAAACATATTAACCACTGAGAAAATAAATGCTTACAATCAACGAATGAGATTAAAGCATAATCATTAATGGATGTGATTAAACATGTTAAACCCAATTAACACATCCGAATTATTAGTTAGATCCGCGTATTATTAAAGCTTGTGATTAACGGTCGTGATTAAATATATTGAACCTAACAAAGTTTTAATAGTATAGATTTCTCAAAATACCACCTAACAAAGTTTTATTATTTCTTTTTTTTTTGGTGAACCTCATATCAAAGTTAATTTTTAAGAATGTAGAATTTATTTATTTTTGTTTTACGACATTCTCGACAGTTTCTAGATCCATCTAGAATAATATCTAGGAAACTCCTTTTCTTAATCACTCTCGTCTTCATCTACATTCAAAATCCATTCGAATTCTCTCAAACTCGCTTTAAACCCTAACCTTAATCCAATTCGGAGCTTTTTCGTTTTCTCCATTCATGGCGGGATACTACAATTGCTTACCGATGAAGATGAAGAAGAGGAAAGATATCGACAGAGTTAACAACGATTTCTCCGATTTCTCACTCTCTTCTCCCGCCAATAAGATTTGCCGTTTGGTAAATACACACCTCTTTCTCCGTTTCTGATTTCGATTTTTGAAAACCCTAGTTTACTCGGATGTTGATTTGATTGAAATGTTATGTGTTCAGGATTTGGATTTGCCACCGATTATGGAGGAAGATGAAATCAAATCTGTTTCTTTGGTTAATGAAGAGAGAGCTATTGTTCTGTATAAGCCTCTTCGATATCATCATCAACTTAGTAGTGGAGACTTTTTTGTTGATTCAGACTTGGTTTCTGGGCTTAAGAGTAAGTTTTTCATTGTCATTTTGATCAATGTGTGTTAGTTTTGTTTAAATGCTATTGTTTCGTTAGATGATTAAAACATATGAGAGATGAGTTTGTGAGAGTCTTAAGTAAACTATTAGATTCAGTGTTTATATTGCTACCATGATGTCCTGTTGGCTAATGAGAAATTGCTATTCAATATTAGTTTCAGATCATAGGAGAACCTGATTTGAGTGCAGTGGGTTTGAAACGTTTGTTGTCAGTTTTGCTTCTTTGCATTAGGCTTTCATGTATGTATGTTCTTGATTTTGATCTGACTATTCTGATGGCTGGCGTGAATTGCTCTTTTACGTTGTTTTGCAGATAGGATTTTGCATGATGCAGTGGTAGCTGATGATCTATGTGATGATGATGACAACGAAAAAAGCAAGCAGAAGGCGGTTGTTCGGTGGGACTCATCCTCCAAGTACCAGTCCTTTGAGGAACCGCCTGCGCCAGAGATTACTGAGTTGGATGGTGAAGATGAGATGATGGAAGAAGCAGCCATGGATGTGGAAGAAGCATCGCTGTCACAGCAGCAGCCACAGCTTGTGGGAGGGTTGCATCAGTGGCAGCAGCAACAACTACATTGTATGGTACCACAACTTCCCCAAACCAATTCTACTCCTATCTCTTGGTACCGATGAGTTATATAGTAAATATAGAAGAACTAGTCTTTGTTATTGGTAGTTCGTTCACTGTATATCTTACTCTGTTTCTAGGCCATGAATGTCATTTATATTTTAGAATGTAAGAGCACAAAGTAATGTGTTAGGTACAAGATTTTCCTTAACAAAGAACCTTTTTGTTCATTGTTTCCGATTAATAAATAAAATATGAAGCTAGGATTTGCTTGCTTTGTCTGGAATTTTGGGATTGAGTTTATGTTTGATAAATGTCATGAGCTCCATGATACTTCGTACATGTGATCTGACCATAATGGGATTCCCAACTTAACGTAGAGCTGAGATTGTAAGACAATCATATGTATTTTACAGCTTTTGCAAATTGAGTCACATTTTTTGGGTTCCTGCAATTTCTCTTTGCAGTTGACACTTTGGTATTATGCTTCAATTTGGTTAACAGTTTGGAATAAAAGCTTGCTAGTGTAAGAAGTGATGCTTAGGTTGCATATGAACTTTTTGAAATCAAATCGTAAGCTTTTAGCTTAAATATTTATTATGGGTGTTGTTAACAAGGACTACACGAGTTTTTGACAAAACAATTTACGTAACTTATTTCGTAAATAAAAGATTTAAGATTTTCTAAGTTTAAATTACCGTAAGCCAAATGATGTATAATTTTGTCTGGACTAACAGAATAAATCATATTCAAGGTACGAGTAAAAATATCTTAGGACGTAATCGAGAGAGAAAATGTGTCGTAGTTGGGCGACCAAAGCTAATACAGTTATGTACGACGTGGCTGTTCGGTTCGGTTCTATTCGGTTTTGGGTAATTCGAGTAGAGAAGTTAAGGTTCCATTCAGTTATTTTATAATTTTGGTTCGGTTTGGTTATTTTTGGTTCGGTTTTCAGATATCCAAAATAGTATTATTATTTTAAATGTGATTAAATTTGTTTAATTTTGACAAATATGTCTAAAAACTTTGGAATGCATTTGTTATTTTAATTATTTTGGTTATTTTGATATATAAATACACGATTTTTATGGATTTATAATTGTAATTAGATTATATCGGATATAAATATAACTAATACTTTGGATATATATAATTATATTTTAGATTTTTCAGATACTTAATTTGGTTTTCAGTTCGCTATGGATTTGCTTATGGTTTTTTCGGTTCTGAAATTTATATCCAATCAATTATTTTTTTCAGTTTCGGTTCGGTACGGTTTGGTTTTTGGCTTGGTATTTCTTGTTCGGGTATTTTGCCCAGCTAGAGCCCTTGGTATGGTGTATTACCGGCTCTCTTAAGTCTCAACTGTCACAGCGTAGTGATCTCGCTGCGGGGAAAAAACGTAATTGTTAACTTTTATTTATGGGCTTTTTAAGTAAGCCCAGTTGATTAAACCCTAAACCCAGTTATTCAAAAAGGCCCAAAAAGATAAAACACCGTTTCTTTTCGATTCGATTTTTGACCGTCTTCGTTTCACTTCAAAGAACAAAACAAGCTCCCGCCGCCGCCGTTTTCACGACCACCGTAGGTTTTGAGCTCGAAACCCTAATTTTTCAGTCTCTTTCAAATTTTAACCTATTTCATTCTCAAGTTTGTGTCTTTCTCACTTGATTCTCGAAGGAATTGCGAAATTATGAACAACAACCAAATGGAAGAACCAGAGACTCTCGGCAAAAGAAAAGTATCTGAAAGCCCAAAAGTTTCTGATGAGTCTCCAACAACGAAGCGTCGAAGTCTCAAACGTGCTTGTGTACACGAAGTCGCGGTTCCTAATGATTACACACCAACAAAAGAAGAGACGATTCATGGTACGCTTGATAATCCTGTCTTCAATGGAGACATGGCAAAGACTTATCCTTTTCAGCTCGACCCGTTTCAGAGTGTCTCTGTTGCTTGTTTAGAGAGGAAAGAGTCGATTTTGGTTTCTGCCCATACTTCAGCTGGGAAAACTGCTGTTGCTGAGTATGCTATTGCCATGGCGTTTAGGGATAAGCAGAGGGTTATTTATACTTCGCCGTTGAAAGCTTTGAGTAATCAGAAATATAGAGAGTTGCAGCATGAGTTTCAAGATGTTGGTTTGATGACTGGTGATGTTACTCTCTCGCCTAATGCTAGTTGTTTGGTTATGACAACAGAGATCTTGAGAGCTATGCTTTACAGAGGGTCTGAGGTTTTGAAGGAGGTTGCTTGGGTTATTTTTGATGAGATTCATTACATGAAGGATAGGGAAAGAGGAGTTGTTTGGGAAGAGAGTATTATTTTCTTGCCACCTGCTATTAAGATGGTTTTTCTTTCAGCAACAATGTCGAATGCTACTGAATTTGCGGAATGGATATGTTATCTGCACAAGCAGCCGTGTCATGTTGTGTACACAGATTTCAGGCCAACACCTTTGCAGCATTATGCTTTTCCTGTGGGTGGGAGTGGACTGTACCTTGTGGTTGATGACAATGAGCAGTTTCGGGAGGATAATTTTAGTAAGATGCAGGATACTTTCCCGAAACCGAAATCTGTTGAGGGGAAAAAGAGTGCAAACGGCAAATCAGGTGGTAGGGGTGCTAAAGGTGGAGGTGGACCTGGTGATTCTGATGTTTACAAAATTGTAAAGGTATGCATATTGTTTATGGATGTCATACTTTGATGCTTATGGTTCTGAGTTACTTCTTAATGTTTTAAGGTTGGCAATTCATGAATGTGATTTTAGGAATTTTTGTTACAGCAAAACGTTTTATAAAATTTTAGTTCAGGTGTCTCCAAACTTTGCTTATGCCTTTGAAGTTCTACTTTACTTCTTTTGAGATGGTAGCAATAGTGTAGATCCAGGCTCCAGTTATAACTTAAATCTCGTCGGTTGCTGCAGATGATCATGGAGAGAAAATTTGAACCAGTCATCATCTTCAGCTTCAGTAGAAGAGAGTGTGAACAGCATGCATTGTCAATGTCAAAGCTTGATTTTAATACAGACGAAGAGAAAGAGATTGTGGAACAGGTGTTCAATAATGCCATTCAGTGCTTGAATGAGGAGGATAGATCTTTACCTGCCATTGAACTGATGTTGCCACTGCTGCAACGTGGTATTGCTGTCCATCATTCTGGTCTTCTTCCTGTCATCAAGGAATTAGTGGAGCTTCTTTTTCAGGAAGGACTTGTGAAAGCACTTTTTGCCACAGAAACTGTAAGATGTTTTGGAACTATTTTTTTTTCCCGTTGTTGGACTGACGTTATACTATCTGTTATACTAATTTATGACTATTTCTAAAACGTCACTGTTGTATCAGTTTGCAATGGGTTTGAACATGCCCGCAAAAACTGTAGTGTTTACTGCTGTGAAGAAGTGGGATGGTGACAGCCATCGTTACATTGGCTCTGGTGAATATATTCAGGTGGGTTGTAATTAGATGAAACTAGTAGTGAACTCAATGAAGTTGCACAAAATGATATTGTAGTCATTGTCTTTTTATATTGAATGCCTGTAGATGAGCGGCAGGGCTGGACGTCGTGGAAAGGACGAACGTGGCATCTGCATTATTATGATTGATGAACAGGTAATTATCAGTAGTTTTGGTTGATTACAATTGCACTGATTACCAGCAGAACCAGTTCCCCATCTATAGACATCTCGATTCATCTCTCTCTGCGTATTATAGTCATGTGACAGGAATATACCACAGCATACTATATGCACCAAAGAATTGTAGCCTTTATACTGTCTTGGAAGAGGATTGATTCAAGATAATTCTCTTTTGTTTTCTCCAAATCTCTTAGATTTGTATATGGTATTATTCAACAGATGGAGATGAATACACTCAGGGACATGATGTTGGGCAAACCAGCCCCGTTGCTTAGTACTTTTAGGTTGAGTTACTACACTATTTTGAATTTATTGAGTCGTGCCGAAGGACAATTTACTGCTGAGCATGTTATAAGGCACTCGTTCCATCAATTCCAGCATGAAAAGGTAGCTGTTGGATGCTGTTTCTTTCGTTCTCAGTAAATCTACAATTTTTTTATGCTAAGTTATGCTGGTGTTACAACCTCAGGCCTTACCAGATATTGGGAACAAGGTGTCCAAACTTGAAGAGGAAGCTGCCATCCTTGATGCTTCTGGAGAGGTTCTCTCAAGACTTTCCAGTCTCACGTCTGTAAAATTATTTGGTTCTGTTCTCACCTATTTTATTTGTGGTAGGCGGAGGTTGCTGAATATCATAAGCTACAACTTGACATAGCTCAGCATGAAAAGAAACTTATGTCAGAAATAATAAGGCCTGAAAGGGTGCTTTGTTTTCTTCAGACTGGTCGAGTGGTAAGGTTTCATAAATTTCAGATACTTGATTAATTCCTAGAGATATTGACTTATTGATTCCAGCTTGTAGCCTGCAAATGGTAGATTGGTTTCTTTGTTATTCCTCCTTATAATAGAAAGACAAAAATTACGTCATAAACTGGTTCTTGCTTCATTATTGATGTTTTACTGATTCTAATCTCATATAAGTTCTCATCTATTAGCAGACAAGGATAGTTAGTAACCACTAGATCGTTACAGGTTAATCATCTTCAGATTGTTTAACTTAAAAGATGAATGCCCTCATGCTGTCGTTTTTGTTATGACAAATGTTTCTTTCATGGGTTGGACAAATTTTTACAGCTAATTATTCAGGGGAGTGTATTGTATATGACTGCAATTCATGAAAGTAAGTTTTTAATATAACATTAGCTTCATAGTAACTTATTGGGGAAAGTTTATGTTCAGGTTAAGATTCGAGAAGGTGGAACAGACTGGGGTTGGGGAGTTGTAGTTAATGTTGTTAAAAAATCTTCAGTTGGAACTGGTTCGGCTTCACATGGTGGCGGATATATAGTGGATACACTACTTCATTGCTCTACTGGTTTTAGCGAAAATGGTGCAAAGCCAAAGCCATGCCCTCCTCGTCCTGGAGAAAAGGGCGAGATGCATGTGGTGAGCACACTTTCATTGCCACCGGACTTGCATGATATTCTATTTGCATGGGTAGTGGAGTTTTGACAATTTTTTCTTTTGTCTTTTTTAGGTTCCGGTTCAGCTACCCTTGATTTCTGCTTTGAGCAGCATAATGCTATCAGTTCCTACTGATCTTCGGCCAGTAGAAGCAAGACAGAGCATACTACTTGCACTACAGAAGTTGCCAAGTCGCTTCCCTCTAGGGTTCCCAAAACTCCATCCAGTCAAGGTTTCTTTTTAAGCTGTCAATGTAGTACTATCTCCATTGAATGGCTTTACACAGTTTCTTACTTGCTGCCAATATGCATAAATCATATGCTTGCTGTTTTCTTCTTGTCTAAAAATGACTCATCGATTCGGAACTTAACAAATTAGCATAAGATGACATTCAGGTCTCATTGGATCTAAAATAATTTACAGGATATGAAGATTCAAGATACAGAGATAGTGGATCTGGTCAGCCAAATCGAAGAAGTTGAGAAGAAGTTACTTGCTCATCCGATGCACAAGGTTTGCTGATGTAGTATTTTTTTGTGAAAGCATATTAAGAAGCTAAGCACTTATCAATATTCTAGTCTCATAATTCCTATGTTGCAGTCTCAAGATGATCAACAAATCAAGAGTTTCCAGAGGAAAGCCGAGGTGAATTATGAAATTCAACAGCTCAAATCGAAAATGCGTGATTCCCAGGTATATTAAGTACTTGCTCATCCATGAACAAACCATGCAAGAAATTCTTTCTTTATCTCCGTATGGACCAGAAAAGTGTGAGACGGAATTTATGTTCCATACCTTCCTAGTGTCTTTAGAATAAATTGTAGAATGTTCACTGATTACTAGACTCTCTGCTATGGTTAATACTATCTATTTTCATCTCTTTAGTATCTTACAGCATATTTCTCTTAACCTCTGCAGCTCCAAAAGTTTCGAGATGAGCTTAAGAATCGTTCTCGGGTATTAAAAAAACTTGGACACATTGATGCGGATGGTGTCGTCCAGTTAAAAGGACGAGCTGCGTGCTTGATAGACACAGGGGATGAATTGCTCGTCACTGAACTGATGTTCAATGGTATATGAACTGCTTTAGCTAACCACTTATAAGTTTAGGCTTTTCAGGTTTATTGGTTGTATCACACTATATGTAATTGCGTTGTGGTTCCTTTAAAATCCTAATCAGGTACTTTTAATGATCTGGATCATCACCAAGTAGCAGCCCTTGCAAGCTGTTTTATTCCTGTGGATAAATCAAATGAACAGGTAAATTTAAGAAATGAACTTACTAAACCATTACAGCAGCTCCAAGATAGTGCACGAAAAATTGCAGAGGTAATTTAATTTCCCAGCTGAAAGCTTGTTTATCTATTTGCTCGATATATATTTATTCTTTTCCCTGTAATCCTTACTGTTTGTGTGATGCCAGATACAACATGAATGCAAGCTGGAAATTAACGTTGAAGAGTATGTGGAATCCACCATTAGGCCTTTCCTGATGGATGTTATCTACTCTTGGTCAAAGGTTGGTATTACTTAATATCAGAAATGCTGCTATATAATTAATGGTCGACATATTATGATGAGAGTACTTGAAACAGACTCAAAATAATCTCTGCATCCAGATTATTCAATAGAGTACCCAACTCTCCCAAACCACCTTTACTCGCTAGTCCAATATCACTGTAATGTCTTGTGGATGTATTAATTCCGTCCACTAAATACTCTAATCATTTAATCTAGCTAACTCAACTACTGGATATGTGTGTGGCTGACATGGTGATATAAATGTCTGATCTCTATTTATGTCTTATAAGCTTAGAAAAATGAAAACCTGAGTAATAAACTCCGTGCTTGTTACATAAAACATTTTTGTATTGTGCACAGTGAATGTTATTGTGTCTGCGGTTTACTTTTTCATTCCTGGATATTGAACTCAAAAGGAAATTTGATAATCTTGATTGTTTTCTCTTTGAAAGGGGGCGACCTTTGCAGAGATTATACAAATGACTGACATATTTGAGGGTAGTATCATTAGGAGCGCTAGAAGGCTCGACGAGTTTTTGAACCAGGTAACATCACCAGACTCTCTATAATCTGCAATGACATTTCTGTGAACCTCTAGATATCTGATGCCACTTTGATTGGGAATCTCTTCAGCTTCGAGCTGCAGCAGATGCCGTTGGAGAAAGCAATCTAGAGAGCAAATTTGCAGCAGCTAGCGAGAGCTTGCGACGAGGTATTATGTTTGCAAATTCGCTTTACTTGTAAGTACACTCTTGCAGAATTGGGGCAGCCGTGCGACGCAACATGTTGAACCATAACTTCATAGATAAATGCTTGTTTGTACTTTCATTGATCTGTAATCACAATAGCTCTTAGTGTCTCAACAAGTTGGATAATGATGAAATTTGCAGAGCTGTTAAGGTATCTGATTATATAATGTGCCAAGTTAACCAGCTTGAGGCTGGGATAGCTTGGTAGTTTCAGCATAGTGGGTTTGCTTTTACTTTTATGAATCTTAGGAATTTTATTAGTTCCAGAAGATAGACCGAGTATGTTACTGTACAAATACAAACGCAAAATGTTTGCTTGTGGTGTCTTCATCTAAGTTTCAAGATCAGCATATACTAAATTCTCTGCTTTGGTGTCTTACGAGAAGAGGACTTGAGTTTCTCATCAATTACTCAATTTAGTAATTGCTACAAAATCCCAACAATTGTTCACAATCTCATGGATTTTGTTAGCAATGTAAAGTCGGACTCTTATGCATATAAATATTGTCAAATTGTTACCATAAATACACCAAAATAAACTTTCGGAAAAATTCTCTTAAATACCATTAAAATGGATATTTTTTCCAAAAATACTAATATGAAGTTTAACTTCCCACAATACCACTAAAATACATTTTTTTTTCCAAAAATATCACAAAACTAAAACTTAAATTTTTAACATTCAAAACTAATTTCTAATTCCTAAACACTAAACCCTACCCCTAAAACTATACCCTAAATGTAAATAGTCAACCCAAACATAAAAAATGATACTTCTACATCTTCAAAAATCAATTTTGTAAGTTTATTCTATTTTTGGAAAACTAAAACTTTTGTGGTAGTTTTTGAAAAAAAACAAATTGTAGTATTTTTGGAAAAAACTTAAAACATGCTATCTGTACATTCATGCGACTCATGAATCATGTCTTAAGGGCCTACATTTGTAAGTTTGGAGTCGTTTATTTCGATGACATTCTTATTTATAGTTGGAGTTTATCCGATCATTTATCACACCTTGAGCAAGGTCTCGAGACTCTCCGCAAGGAAGGACTCTATGCTAACCTCAAGAAGTGTGTGTTTTGCACTGATCAACTTGTCTTTTTAGGGCATACAGGTTGATCAAGAAAAGATTAAAGCCATAGAAGAATGGCCGACGCCCACTACCATTGGCCATGTTAGAAGTTTTCACGGCTTGGCTAGTTTCTATAGGCGTTTTATGAAAGATTTCAGTACCGTAGCCGCGCCCCTTACAGCAGTGATCAAGAAGCATGTGGCCTTTTCATGGGGAGAAGCTCAAGAGAAAGCTTTCCGCGAGCTTAAAGATCGTTTGACGCATGCTCCTATTTTAGCTTTACCTAAGTTTAACAAAACTTTTGAGGTTGAATGTGATGCTTCAGGATTAGGTATTGGAGCGGTTCTTACCCAAGGAGGACGCCCTATAGCTTACATTAGCGAGAAGTTAAGCGGAGCTACTCTCAATTACCCGACGTATGATAAGGAGCTCTATGCGTTGGTCCGGTCGCTTGAAGTTTTGCAACATTAGTTGTTAGCCAAGGAATTTGTAATCCATACCGACCATATATGAGACGTTGAAGCATCTTCGAGGTTAAACTACGCTAAAAAGAAGGCATGCACGGTGGCTAGAGTTCGTAGAGACTTTTCCATACATCATCAAATACAAGAAAGGCAGAGAAAATATCGTAGCCGATGCACTTTCACGTCGACATGCTCTCATCACCACCATGGACGCTAAAGTATTGGGGTTTGAACACGTGTAGATCGCTTACCTAGAAGATACCGAATTTGGGTCAATCTTCAAGGAATGTGACAAAGCGGCTTTCGGACAATACTACAAACATGACGGCTACTTATTTTGTGATAAGCGACTATGCATACCCTAAGGATCAATGCGGGAGCTTATCACCCGAGAAGCACATAGTGGAGGACTCATGGGCCATTTTGGAGTAGACAAGACCATGGCTATACTTATGGAACATTTCTTTTGGCCTCACATGAGAAAAGATGTCGAACGATTTTGTGCAAAATGCATTACGTGCCTCCGCGCTAAATCCAAGTCACACCCCCATGGTTTATATATGCCTTTACCTATTCCTAATGCTCCATATGAGGATATTTCTATGGATTTTGTGTTAGGTTTGCCAAAGATTCAGCATAAGGACTCTATCTTCGTGGTAGTCGATCGATTCTCAAACATGGCGCATTTCATACCATGTGACAAGACCAATGATGCCACTCAAACCACCGATTTATTCTTTAAAGAAGTAGTGCGCATACACGGAGTGCCTCGAACCATTGTATCCGACCGAGACACCAAGTTCATGAGCCATTTTTGGAGGACATTATGGCGGAAACTAGGAACCAAACTCCTTTTCTCCACCACTTGCCATCCACAAACTGACAGCCAAACCGAGGTTATAAACCATACTCTATCCACTTTACTTAGAGTAACGGTCGGTAAGAATCCTAGAAACTGGTTGGAATGTTTACCGTACATTGAATTTGCTTATAACTGAGCTACTCAATCTGCCTCTAAGTTTTGTCCTTTTGAAGTTGTTTACGGTTTTAAACCACTTACTCCGCTGGATTTGGCACCACTACCCCGGGATCACGAATTGATCAAGACGGTAATCGCAAGGCGGATTTAGTCCAAAAGCTACACCAAACCGTTAAGGAGAACTTGGAGAAAAAGACGGAAAAATACAAGCAACGGATGGACAAGAACCGCAACGAAGTCATCTTTGAGCCGGGAGATTGGGTCTGGCTACATTTGAGAACCGAGAGGTTCCCAACAAAGAGGAGCTCCAAATTGTCCCCTCGCGGCGACGGACCTTTCAAGATAGTGGAACGAATCAACAACAACGCCTACCGGCTAGAACTCCCAAGTGAGTATAATGGGTCTAAAAGTTTCAACGTCACTGATTTGTCCCCTTTTGATGCAGGACAACCAGTTCTGAGGCCAGAGCGCTTTCAAGGGGGAGGGGATGATGAGGACATAGGACCGGATATAGACGTGTGTTCGACGGACGTCTTTGAACCGGCGACGGGTGACCCTATACCTACAATTCCTACAGTCATAGTTGGGCCAATGACCCGTTCACATACAAAGAAGTTAAGAGAAGTTAACACAACGGACCAAATCGGTATTCTACCGACCGACCCTCGACCCCCGGACGCGAGTGGGAGCCTCAACGAGTTCCATCGACCAAACGATGGAGAACGAGGAAAACAAGGTGAGTTTCATCGACCAAGCCCATACTTTAAGACTAATGAGCGAGCCGGTTTTGCAGAAAACCTCCTAGAAGCACAAGTCGATCGAGCACCCTCACCTGGCACCGACGACACAAGCGCAAGAACGGTCGACCCAGACGGCCCACCACCAAATGCCAAGGGAATCGAAACTCATCGAAAAGTGATGATTCTAACAGCTCCTATCGAGACCGTTTGGAGAAACACCCCACAGAACATGAAGACGCACGCAAAGTACCGTCCATGGCCGCCGAGAAGCTTGTACGGAGTGAAGTCGCAAACCAAGTAGACCCAAACAGCTTGGGCTTCAATATTCACTCGATAAGTGGTGTTTCTGGAGCTAACCATCAAAACCAAGATGCCCACGATCGAGACGGATTGGGAGATGGTCGAGAGGAGTCCTATTGCCTCCGTATCGGCACAAGCAAGACCCGCAACACCGAGAATGGAGGGCTTGACCGTATAGGCTCGTACGAAGCTGAGGATAGCCCAGAAAACAAGAGCCAAGGTGAAGAAGACGTCGAAGAACCAGAGATAACTACGTGGCCTCTCATTTCTTCGAATAAGGTAAGTTCGGTCTTTATTATTTCCATTTTCTCTTAATTGTTTTGCAGGGCCTATCGACCGATCTTTGTTTATTTCTTTGAGTCTAAGTCCTAGAGAGTCGAATCCAAGCCTCCAACCTGTGGAGAGGGTTCACTTGTGCGAATGACACAAGTTTCCATTTTTGGTTGTTTTTCTTTACTTTATTTTGTAACCGTTAGTTTCATGAGATTGAATCTCGGCCCTTGAAGGTCATGACTGAAGGACTATTAATAAAGTCCCATTCGCAGCCTTGTAGTCACGTTTTTACCCTAGATCAATAAAACTGAACTTTCTTCTTTTGCGCCGTTTGCGAGTTGAGAGCCTTACATGAGTGTTCTTGAGTTGTTTCCCCTTGAATCGATCCGTGTGAGTTTGTTACTTGGTTGTGCGAGTCCCTACTGTCTTAAGTTTACCTTGTTATTGACAGTTTCTCCTTGTTCCTGGTTGAGCGAAGGCCAACTCGATAAACCCTAGTCCGTCCATTCGTTTCGTCCGTTCGGAGCGTGTATCAAACATGAATCTTCTTTACCTTCTCTTCTTTCTCGGCAAAGAGTAAGGTAGCTACTTTGGATTTTCACACTTGATTCTATCGGTCGATCATCTCAACATAGCTACCGACTTCCATTTCCTGGCTGGCTGGGGTTAGGATAATCGTCCTAATTTCTATGGTTTTCTCTCCGGGTTCCTTAAAATACCTATCCCTATTCCTAACACATATTCATGCACACACAAGAATTAAGAAGGAAAATGAGCTAGCAAGTAAGAAAATTGAAACAAGCAAGGCAAGAGAGAAATATGAACATGGCATAGTCATATCATCCTATAAGTAACAAGCCTATCTTCACATAAGTAACACACCCATCGCGTTAGTATCTCACACATACACCGCTTATTCAACCCCTCGACACAATCCAACCACATCCAAAAAGATTATACAACATAGAACCGCAAGTTACTAGTGGCCTAACCATAGTCGCCGCTGTACACACAAAAATGGGATTAGTGCCTATTTTCTATTAAGGTTGGGATTCCCTATCAAGGAAGCCTATATTTAATCTTAATGCACGGACAACCTGAGATGAAACAGAACGGGGTGGACGGAGGCTGGGAGGATGGAGGACCGGTAGCATGAGATGGGGATGGAGGGGGAGTTGGAGGCGAATGGGAGTAATCGGCTTCGCTATTGGACAAGAAATGACATAGTGTCCGATCTCTCCACAAAGCAAACATATGTTGTATGATGGAGCATACAGGCTGTAATATTGACACTCTCGAGGATAGTGTCCAATACGCCCACATATAAAACAGTACGACATCTGGGTGCCGGAAGAGCTTCCAAACTCGCTCATTGGAAAAGCATCGGCCAACAGATTGGGACCGAGGTTGAGGACCGGCGAGTTTTCTCTCCATATCATCGTAAGTAGACTGTCCGGGGATGGTATAGTGAACTCTGAAAGGTCTATCATGGGTTCGGGTGGTTCTTCTAGATCTTCTTCAAAATTCTCCACGTCTACAAGTTCGAAGTGAGTTGACGGAGGATATATAGTTGATGGTTAACGGGCCTCTAAAGGTTCAAAGTGAGTTGAACGAACCCGATGAAATACTGATATAGTCTACGACCATGAAGACTTCCTTTTCTTCTGGTTTTGGCTCCACACAAACACAATCGTCCGAATTTTCCTTGGTCTCTTCCTCATAAGCACGTTTATCTTCGATTGTGGTCTCTCGACACATGTATACATGTTCATTTTTTGTTTATTGGTTTCTATTTGCTCATGGGGGCTTGGATTGGATACTGACTATTATTTTATTTTAGGGAGATTTACTTAGACGTTACATATTTCGAGTAAATTTTTGATTCCCAGCGTGTCTTTCTTACACATTATAGAAAAAAACATAATTACGAAGAATGCCATTGCCGTGTTAGAAAAATTGCATCGCCACGTCATAAATCATGCGCATGTATTTTATAACTCAGCAGCAACGCGCTAAAGTGTTAGTTACGGGTGACTTACGCTATGTTACAGCTGATTTGTGGAAAATGGCTGAGTTATGAGCGAACGACTGACGTACGAACATAACTCAGACAATAGCGACGACTGACTTAATAAAATCTGGTTGAGTGATGAGCAAACGGCTGACTTACGCGTATGACCCAGTCGCAGTTACGGCTGAGTTTTTCCCCGATGGTTGATTTATCAAAATTTTGGCTAAGCTATTGCTCTGACACGGCTAACTTAAATTTTTTTCGATTTGTTAAGTTATCGACAACGGCTAAGTTCTATGCTAAACCTTTTTCACATTGTATCAGTCAGACGAGCTACATAGGAAAATAAAATTTGAATCTTTATAAATACCAAAATAAACAACAACAAAAATCAAAGCTTTAGCTAAACCCCTTCAAATAAAAGCCAAAATGAACAAAATGTATATGATAAACCCTCTTTTCACATTCCATCAGTCAGACGAGCTACATAGAAAGATGGAATCTTTATAAAAACTAAAACAAACAACAACAAATTAAATCTTTAGCTAAACCCTTAAAATAGAAACCAAAACGAACAAAGGTCTATGTTAAACCCTCTTTTCACATTCCATCAGTCAGACAAGCTACATAGAAAAGATGGAGAATATATAAAATATAATGTCGTGATAATTAATAACCAAACGAGTCTTAATTTATTGTACTACTCATGTAATTTTTAATTAAAGTCTTAAGATTGATTTAACAAAAAATGATATTCTAATCAAAAATATTTTCAGTTAATATACAGTGAAAATATAAAATTTATTATATATTAAAATAAAAATATAATTATTAATTATTAATTTTATTATTTGAAAAGATAAAAACTGATTTTAATATTTTGTTCTTTTTTGTTCCATTTTGGTCCTTCTCAAGTTTAGGGAGGAACATTTTTGTTCCATTATTCCTCATTTGATAAGCAATATTGAAGAACGATGTGAAAAAACTACTTTTAAATGATAAGCAAATGGAGAAAAGAGAGGAATGTCACATTCGTCCTCGTTCTTTTACTAAATTATGGTTAAAAGGATAGGAGTTCCATCAGAGTTTTTAGCCTCAATTACACATGTTACAAGAAACAAGCAAGAAGAATCAGATAAAGAGGAGATGCCTCGATGGAATGAACCTGACAAAATATTCCTCTCTACTAGGATTCTTCATCTTTTCATTATAAAACAGGCTGAAGAGTTTTTATATGGGTTTCCCATCTTCATCTTGTCTTGTTTTAATTACTTAATTTCATTTCTCCTTAAGATGTTGTGCTAGCTGTTATTTCAACTCTCATCAAATATGCTATTGAGAGATGGATCACTTATTATCTACCGAAACCTGAAAGAAAACAAAAACAAAGATAGTTTAGTAATCAGGACATGTTTACAATCAGAAGTAAAAAGACGCTTCCTCTGATGCATTTACTTGGATTGAAGTCATAGATGGTATTTTGTCGATATGGTTGTTATGCATGCTTTCTCCTGCTAAGTCGATAAGCCTTATAATCTTGGGCAACACATCTTTTCCTAAATTAGGTCTGTCTTTTCGACTTAACGAAGCGCAATGCAGACCAATTTTTGCTAATATTAATGTCTCTGCAAGTGGCCAATCAAGAACAGCATGGTCTAGTATCTCCGCAAATTTTCTTTCCTCAATCGCTCTCTCAACTTGGCTTGTTAAGCCCATTGGTGGCATGGCCGTAAGTATTTGCAAGAGCATAATCCCGAATGAGTATATTTCTGATTTGGTTCCAAGCATACCCGTTTGTTGGTATTCTGGATCAATGTAACACAAGGTTCCAGCAGTTGACGTTATTCTATATTGTGTGGCAACGTCATTAACCGAGGGAGGGACAAGTCTAGCCAACCCAACATCAGCAATTTTGCTGACCATGTGCTGGTCAAGTAATATGTTGGCTGGTTTCAAGTCACGGTGCACCAATGGCTCTGGTTTTAATTGGTGGAGGAAATTAAGACATGTGGCGATTTCAGCTGCGATACGGAATCTTAGTTGCCATGAAAGCACTGGATAGTTGCCTCGTCTAAGGAGATGATCTTCTAAGCTACCATTGGCCATGTATTCATAAGCCAAACACCCGTATTCTGCGCATGCTCCAAGTAGTAGAACCATATTTGGATGTCGTATGCTAGTCAGGACATCTACTTCTTGTTGGAATTGTGATCTTCCATTTATTGCATCTGGTCTCAAGACTTTTATCGCCACAGGTGTGTAATCTAAAGTACCCTTAAACACTGGTCCATAACCGCCTTCTCCAATCTTACGAGTATTTGAGAAACTTTTTGTTGCCTTGTCAATCTCCTCAATTGTGTATTTCCTATACATTTTATCACTTTTATTTAAAGAGTACCTTGCTTTATTATTATCCTCTACATCTCTCAAAGCTGCCATTTCGATTTGCTTTCTCTTTTGAGCTTCGATTTCTACCATTCTATGAGCCGTTGCTAATGCTTCCATAGCTGCTCTACTCTTTGCCTTCTCATTATTTACCATTTCCATTGCTGCTTCCTTGGCAAGTCTTGCTTGTTTTAGTTTACATTCCCTTTCTAGTTTCCATTTGTGTAACTCTGTAGTCTAAAAGATATAGATTTTAGTCTTAATATCTTTAGTTTTTGAATTGCATATACATATATATGTATATATATACCGTTTTCCTGGCTGTGATTGCTTCTTTACAGGCAGTGTTGTACATATCCATTGTATATTTGAGCTCTAGTTTTAGTCTTTTCATCTCAGCTTCTACGTCATCCTTATAAAAATTTATAGAGTAATCAATAAATACTAATTTTTAGGCCTGAAAATGTGATCAATTAAATACTTTTCCTTAATTTAATTACCTGACTATACATTGAAACTGAAGAGAGTCTCCCACTTTCGGGTGAGCTTGAGGAGAATGCTGAATAGGTAGAACACAAGTCTATGGACTGCTTTTCTGATGAGCATGAGGATGTAGCAAAACTGCAACGATTGTCTTCAAACTCAGAGCTGACCGAGAGACGAGGCGTCGGTAACAGCCAATCCATGCTTGGCCTACCACTACTCATTGTCGATAAGTCGGAATCTGCCATTGAGGCCCGGTCTGTACCTTCATATCCTCTTCTCAAATAAGGATACCTAGTTGATTTATTATCATTTAGTTGTCCACAATAAATTACCAAATACCACAAGTTTGATGATTAAAAAGAACTTTAGAGGAACATACTTGATGTCAATCTCTTCTTGTTTACTTTGAACCGGTTGATATCTTCTCTCAACTTTGGGAATGTTATTATTATTGTTGGCGTTGCTCGACCGACCTGGTAAATGTGGTCGTATTGTGCAAAGTGGAGGAGGTGAAGAAGTTGCTGATCTAACAGACGATATTTTACCTCTAGAGATTGAATAAATTGTACAAAAATTGGGTGCTCCTTTCATCACTGAACTCGTAACATCTACTGCTTTGAACCGTCTATTTGAAGCATTACATTTTATTAATATATGACTTTTATTTTGTACATATTCTTATTTTGTAAAATTAAGAAGAATAATTTTTTCTTACTTTAAAAGAGTCATCTTAGATGCGCCGAGTACTAGAATATCAATTGCATTCTCTTGTACATATTCTATGATTCCTTTACAAGCATCAACGCCCTCCAATACTACATCTTCACAATTTATCTGAAAATAAATACTCTTAATATAATAAACACATAATATTGATATAAATGATAAATTTGTATTTAAACGATAGTTTTTGATTAGTGGTGTTTTTATGTGATAATTATGATAATTCGTTAAACCAATCTATAAATTAATTAAAGAGCAAAACTCACGTCTTTTCTAGTGCAGAAACATCGGAATGGAAGAAATAATTCTTTAACGTAGTCATCTCCACATTTATTTGGGTTAGTTCCTGCATCAATGTTATCATGTTTTATTAGAGGTATATCTCAAAAACATTCTTTGTAAATTGTTTTTTTAACCTTTCACATATATTAAAAAAAATTAATATTAAATTTCTCTAATCATTTATCCAGAGATTACACCAAATTTTAACAATCCACGTGGCCTGCTTAACGAACGTCAGCAAAGAAAACTAACCGTAGCGCCTAAGTCACCCCCGTAAGGTAGGATTTTTTTATTAGTTCTATTCCTAATTATGGAGACTCTTTTACATTATAGACCAATTAAATATATATTTTTTAACGATTATCTAGTTGTAAGCTAATTAGAGTCTAAATTTTCATTTGTAAGATGCATTAAAAATCTTTGAAAATCAATCCACAAAAAGAACAGAGGGGTTAATTAAGTAGATAGATGAAAATATAATATTGAGCATTAGGCTTATACCATTATTAGCATTGGTTTGCTTGACTCTAACATGAATAAGGGTAAGAGTTTCTCCTGGTGTGAGAAGATTATCAACAGCCCATTTCATTGCAGCCTGACTTCCTTTGCCTCGATCGATCGCAACCGCAACGCTTTCGTCTCTTCGCTCGCCCTCTGCCATCATCACCATATATTTCCTAAAATTCTTTTTAACAAACCTAGATTCTTACACTTTGTTTATAAATGCAACATATTTTCAAATAAGTATTGAGAATATATGCTAATATTAGCAAATAGGCAAAAGAGAATGTTTCAGACTCTCTTTTCTGTTATGTTCTGTTGTCTTTTTTAGTTTTTTTAGTTTTCTTTTAGGTAAAGCTGTTATTATATAACTAAATGAATATTTTGTATATCTCGAGCTGTGTTCTGGTCATAAAACATAAAACTAAAGTAAAATTATGCAAAACTGTAACATTCTTAATTTCAATTTTTATTCAGTTTAATTTCAAAACAAACATATAATTGTAAAATTTCTATACGCAATAGTATTCATATTTTAAACGTCCTTTCATCAATAACAAAATATGTACTCTTAATTATACACATCAGTCTTCTCGAGCCTATGTCAAACCAAGCTATAATCATATCAAGCAACAAAGAAAGAGAATGAGTAGTAATGTTGATAATTATCATTCAAGGGCTTAGAATGCATTGGGATCAATGATAAGTGTTGACTTAAATACGTTTTATAGGTTTGCTTTAGTGCTTTCTTCTAGGTGTAACCGATCATATTTAGGCATTAAAATTTAGAAGCCATACAATATGTTTCAACATACTTCCAATAAAATGTGTATTATGAGAAAAGTTGAAGATATAACTTATTGTCCCTATCAATGTTATATAGATTGTTTAAAGAAAAAAAATGTCATGAAAATAAATAACATAAAAAATTTTATATTTTTTTATCAAATTAAACATTTTTATATTTAAATAAATCATATAATAATTTAATTTTTTTTTTAATTGAAAACCTAAAAATAAGCAATTCCCTTACTAATTCACTATAATAGGATTTTCCAGTTTTAATTTAAATTTTAATATCTTAGATTTTTCTACTATTAGTTTAGCTTTAAATTTTAAAAAATAAATAATTATCATAAGAATGAATATATTAAACAGATTTACAAAATATTTAGATAATGAATATAGAGTATATAATTATTTATACAAAACCATAGACACTTTAATATAGGTATTTATTGTTTTTAGTTTCTAATAGTATATCAGAATATAATAAACTATATTAGATCGTTTTACTGTTTGTAATAACATATTAATTAATTATAAGAATGAATATATTCAAAAGATATATGTCGACCAGTGTACCAGAATTATATGTCTATGGTGTTCACCGCATGAAGTTGTATAGTTAATGAATGTGGCCATGTAATACATCTACTTCGTCTAGTTTAAAATACAATAGTATACTTGGCATGTGTGAACATGCATTTTTCTATACTTCACGTAGTTAGCAATCTTTTTTCCAAAAAAGAAACACCAAAGAAACCGGAACCATGTGATGTTCCACCACAAATGTCCAAGTGACTTTAAAATTCTCTAAAACAAAGACTTCTTCGAAGCTAGACCACAAATGTCTCAATTGTTTTTTCTATTCTTAGTATGCTTTGATACAAACCTCTCTTCTTCATCACTCTCTTTCTGTTACGTTTTCTTTCCTCTGCCATTTCTTCCATATCTCAGAGATTATCTCCAGCTTTGTTCATCTCCAAATTCTCCTTCCATCTTTCCCTTAGAGGGGCGCGCATCCTGTGCGCGTTCCTTGATTGGCTATGGAATCCACATCATTCGTCTTCTTTTCCATTGTATCTCTTGTCTTGGTGGCTGTTCATGGCGTATCAGAGACTGAATCTCTCTTGAAATTCAAGAAATCTCTTGTTATAGGGAGAGAAGATGCTTTGAATAGTTGGGATAGAAGGAACCCTCCATGTAAATGGATTGGTGTCTTGTGTGATAGCGGCTTTGTTTGGGGATTACGACTAGAAAACTTTGAGCTCTCTGGCTCTCTAGACATCGAGGCGTTGATGGGTTTGAAGTCTCTCAGGTCTCTTAGTGTAATGAATAACAAATTTGGAGGTCCATTTCCAGAGTTCAAGAAACTTGTTGCTCTAAAATCACTTTACTTGTCAAACAATCAGTTTGACGAAAAGATACCTAAAGATGCATTTGATGGAATGGGGTGGTTAAAGAAACTCCATTTGGAGCATAATAAGTTTCGTGGTGAAATTCCTGACTCCTTGGCCAAAAGTCCCAAGCTTTTAGAGCTTAGACTTGACGGGAATCGTTTCACTGAAAAAATTCCCGAGTTCACACATAAACCACATATGTTAAACCTTTCAAACAATGCATTAACAGGTCCAATCCCAAAAATTCTGAGTACAATGGATCCAAAATTATTTGAAGGTGCAGTGGTGTTCTTCTCTTTTGTTGTTCTAAAAAAATCGCATATATGATTATTTTTATAGATAACCATTTTTTTGCCAGGCAACAACGGTTTATGTGAAAAACCTCTGGATACAAAATGTTTTTCTCCTTACAACCTATCCCCAGCGCCAAAGACCAACTCGAAGAAAAAATCATCAATGTTTTTGTACATTGTAGCTGCAGTGGTAGCAGCATTGGCTGTAATACTCATAATTATTGGAATGATCATCTTTCTTAACCGTAGACGAAAGAAGAAACATCCACTACTGATAGCAGAACCTGGACCATCAAGTCTACAAATGAGAGCTGGAATCCAAGAAAGCGAAAAGGGACAAAGTAGCTACCATTCACAAAACCGGGCAGCAAAGAGGATGATTCAAACAACAAAACTGTCATTTTTAAGAGATGACAAGGAAAAATTTGAGTTGCAAGATTTATTAAAAGCATCAGCTGAGATTCTAGGAAGTGGCTGTTTTGGAGCGTCATATAAGACATTGCTTTCGAATGGGTCAATGATGGTAGTGAAGAGATTTAAACATATGAATAATGCAGGAACTGAGGAATTCCAAGAACACATGAAGAGATTGGGGAGGTTAAACCATGAGAATTTGCTCCCAATTGTAGCTTATTATTACAAAAAAGAGGAAAAATTATTTGTTTACGATTTTGTTGGAAAGGGAAGCTTGGCTGCTCACCTTCATGGTATTATTATTTTCCTTTCCTTACATTCATTCATCAGAAAACACTACAATTAAATCTTTTTTTGCTAATAATTTATCCATTTTTATGTATCAATTTAGGTCATAAATCGTTAGGGCAACCAAGTTTGGATTGGCCAACCAGATTAAATATTGTGAAAGGTGTAGGACATGGACTTTTGTACCTCCACAAAAATCTACCTAGCCTAATGGCTCCTCACGGTCATCTAAAATCATCTAATGTTCTTCTTAGTGAGAATTTTGAGCCTCTTCTTATGGACTATGGCTTGATCCCAGTGATCAATGAAGAGAGCGCACAAGAGCTCATGGTGGCTTACAAATCCCCAGAGTACTTGAAACAAAGCCGTGTGACTAAAAAAACCGATGTGTGGGGGCTTGGTGTTCTCATCTTGGAGATTCTTACAGGAAAGATTCCTGAAAGTTTCCCTCAAGTCGATAAAGAAAGTGAGGAGAATCTTGCTAGTTGGGTGAGGTCGATTTTCCAAGGAGAGTGGACAGTAGAATTGTTTGATCAAGAAATGGGGAAAATTAACAATTGTGAAGCAGAGATACTTAAACTCTTGAGAATTGGACTGAGTTGTTGTGAAGTAGATGTGGATAAAAGGTTAGATATAAGAGAGGCTGTTGAGAAGATGGAAGATTTGATGAAGGAGAGAGAACAAGGAGATGATGACTTCTACTCAACATATGCGAGTGAAGCTGATGGAAGATCATCGAGGGGGGTGTCAAGTGAGGGAATTAATTTGTCATGAAAATAAAATTAACAAGTTAGCCAGTAAGTATACTTTTCATGCAAAAGTGGTGTCTCAAAACCGCAACTTGCTTGGAGTTAATTGATGTCGTCGACTCCTTCTCGACCTATGAAAGCCCCATAACATAGAAAAAATTGGTTTTCTATTCACATGTGATGTTATTGTGAGAATTTTTCTGTAAGAAAAGTAATGTAGAGAAACATATTTTCCTTTTATTTAACCAAAAAGCAGAAAGCAACCCTAAAAACAAACAAAAAAATTATAATGTACTCAACATTTGAACTATATAGGGACATAGACTCATATAAAAGTTTCTTTACCAAGTTTAACAATTCTCTCAAAGAGTACGCCAAGATAGATGTTGTAATGCCCATGTTTGAAAAGTTATGGAACATTTGAGTTTGTATCGGGAATTGGAGTGGAGTCTATTTAATTCTGGTTGGTTTACTAAGCTAGTCGATTTATTGATTAAATCAAATGGTGCTTGAATTAATTTTGGTTTAGGTAAATCCTGGTCTATTCAAATTAAACAAAGAACCCAATTATTTAACAAAGTGATGTCTCCTTTTGCTGCTGTTTTCCTTGTTATCGTACGTGAATTTCTTAAAGAAAAAGAGAGAAGGAGAGCTCATTCATTTGTGAGAAGGTGAGTAAGTTTTTTTTTGGGGTGTAAGACAAAGGAGGCAGAACTGTTTTGGAGAAATAAGGATTTGACATAGAAAATCGTGTCTAAAGGTAAAGAAATTTGGTATAGTTATACCTAAATCTTTTATCTAGATGTTCCTTTTTACTTAATTGGATTCTAATTAATACTCTAGGAGATATCTCAAGTTTTTTGAGGTGATTGGACGCGAATTGGTATTAGTGTGGTTTGAAAGTGCAATCATGTGTTCGTTTTATGGCTCCAATTTTGTGATTGTACATTATCAACACCAACTCAAATAGGTTCGCCATTACCAATTATATATATAGTTCCTTTCTTTAATAAAGCTATACCCGATAGAAGAGACGCCCAACCATAAGATTGATATTTTGGATCTCTTGCATCTAAGATTGACATGTTAGAGAAATATCTAGCTTTCATTACACGTGAAAATAAAGAAGTAGGGTGCTGCAGTATTCTCCAATCCTGTTTAGCGAGTAAAGCATCATTGAATTTTTCTAGATCATGAAAACCAAGACCACCCTCCTTTTCGGATAATTGTAATTTTTTTCAAAGCTATCCAAGTGATTCTTTTTTGTGAATATTGCATAAGTAAAGACTCAATTTCAGAAATCACACCCTTCAGTAATTTGAAACAAGACATTG
This sequence comes from Capsella bursa-pastoris, assembly GCA_036452645.1. Lineage (NCBI taxonomy): Eukaryota > Viridiplantae > Streptophyta > Magnoliopsida > Brassicales > Brassicaceae > Capsella > Capsella bursa-pastoris. The sequence continues at coordinate 9,888,193 of CP144185.1, forward strand.
CATAGACTAGCATGGCTAATGCTACAGATTTAATCATAACCTCTTTACCTGCCGGGTGTAACTATTTAGCGCTCCAATTTGAAGTTCGCTTCTTTACACGATCTGTGATTGAATTGAACATTTCTTCCTTTTTCGCCCAAACTCTTCAGGTAAACCCAGATATTTACCCCCTCCTCCATGTTTAGAAATTCCGAGAACATTTTTAAGGTACGGTTGAGTTGAACCATTGACCCAGATTCCAAAGGTTATCATTGATTTGTCTGCATTTATCTTCTGCCCCGAATAATACTCATATACATCAAAAACATCCCTCAGAGCTTGAGAGTTATCTTCTATTAGCTTGACAAAAGAATAGTGAATCATCTACAAAATGAAGATGAGTGATACTTGGTACCCCATTGCCAATGCGGACTCCCCGAAACTCCCCATCTGTGGCCTTCGAATTGATTAAATGACTTAATATATCATAACATAGAATAAAAGGTACGGTGATAAAGGATCACCTTGTCTTACTCTTTGTTCTGGTTTAACATAACCGTAAGGTGCCCCACTAATAAGAATTTTGTAGCTAATGAACTCACAGTAGCCATTATCCAATCAATACATTTATCATAGATTCCACAAAGTATCAAAGTTGTTTCAAGAAAACTCCACTCAACTCTGTCACATCCGTCTTCACTGCTATGTAATTTTATGACACCCGTTTACAAAATTTAAGAGAATGCATGATTTCATGGGTAATCATAACATTATCTTGCATCAGAAACTATTTCCTCTAAATGAGACTTAGCCGGTCTTTCCAAAAAGAAAATTTTTAATAAAAAATTCACAATTAAATAAATAAATTATTAATGTACTCAAAACTTGAAATTCAACATGTCGAGTATAAAATATTTTATTAATATATAAAGATATTAATTTTATGTTTTTATCTATAAATTTATATAGATATTTACATAATTTTTATATAATTTTAAATTCTTTACAGATAAGATCGTTTTTACTATACTAGATATTCTTCTAAAATAAAAAATACAATTAGGAAAGCAATTATCATGTCTAGAACAGAACGCAAAAATTTCTGAAGTAGTAATAATATTGGAAACGAACTCTAATAATAGAAACTAAAGCAAATTCAAAAAAAAACATGCAATGATGTAACACCCTACATGTTCTACGCCAACTATGGACCGAGGACGTCATGACGTTAGACGCCCACAACCGGTCAACCGAGGTTCCCAAAAAAATTTGTTTGCCCAAACCTTCCAACCGCATAACATACAGTTTGTCGTTCCTCACGATCACGATCTAAAGTTTTGCAACTTGTACTGTCAACGTGAGTTCTTTTAGTTTGGATAGGACTATAATCATGGGAGACATTCGATAGCCATTTCACCTAAATTTTAGGCCATGGGAGGGTATTACAAATGGTAGAGCCAAATTTTAGGCCATATATATATCTACAATTATGTTTCTTCCATGGATGGCTTCACTTTAGCTGTGCGACTTCGAGAGACTGACAGTTTTGCTACGGTTGTTAGCGCGGTAAAAGATCATATGGCTCTAAGCGCTGAGGATGATGTCGAGCTGACTTACCAATGGCCAGAATGGATGATGGGGCCTTAGTGAAAACGAGCGTACCCAATAGATATCCTCGATGATGAAGATATGACCTTATTCATGGCCATCCGCGCAGATTTGGAAGAGGTGAATCTGCGTGTTAAGATCATCAAGGTGGGCTCCTCAAAAAATGTAAACTCATATCGGAGTAACACCGATATGGGAGCTCTGTCCTCTAAGGAGTTATCTGTTAAATATTGGAATACGGCGGAAACACAGTCTATCTGGAATACGGCGTTAACAAAAATGTTAACCTGTAACCTCGAGATTCGGGAACTGGTTGCAGACGAATCGACTCAACCCCATGTCAGGCATCAGACATCTGCTGGGGTAATGCAGACAGTAATAAATGATGTCTCCAAGCCGTCGCCACCAGCTAAGTTATCCGCTGCAGACAAGGGGAAGGCAACGGTTGATGACGATTCCTCAACGACAAGACGTAGCGTCGCCGAGTTAGATGCCGAGTTTGCAGAATGGCGCAAAAACTACACGGCCACAATATTGAGGGAGATCAACCCTCAACCTGCGACATATGTGAATCGAGCCACACCGGTGTGGGGAATGGATGTAGCTAGACAGTTAGACTTTGACGATGAGAGTCATGGACCCAGTCCAGCGGACGTTGGTCTCCGCCTAGGCTTACCAGTAGCACTCAAGGACGGCACCAATCATCCCTTGGTGGTTGCGGTATCATCGTCTAGCTCCTACAACGAGACGGCGCTTACACAGACAACAACAATGTCATTCACTTCTGAAGAGTTAATCGACTCAGACGGTAAGTTTTGTGTTATTTAGATAACATGTTAGTGTGATATGTTACTTACACCTGGTGTTTAAAAACGGTTTATCACTCGTTCTTGTAGGAGACGACATTATGTCGCACTATTTTACTGACACCGATTGTCCGATATGCACACCGCCAGACCTGCGATAAGCGTGTAGTTGGTCTTACCAATTGTTATCCAATAATACTAAAACGTTTGTTATCCAATAATATTATCATTAACTGTTAAGTAATTAGATAGTGCGCTATTTAACTAATGCTAATAATTTGAAAGGTCACATATTCAGGCATAATCATTGTATCAGCTAACGTAACCATTGTATATATATTATATATTAGCATCTAATAGAGTTTACTAAACCTTCAATTCTATCTTTTGTGCCAATTCCAGATTTCTTGAATAGGGCTCTCAAGGATGCTGACTACGAGGGAGACGATCTCTTTGTCGGGAGATTGTTCAAGAACAAAGAGGACTGCACGACAAAAATGGCGATTCACACCATCATACGGAAATTTCACTTCATAAATGCCAAATCTGGCCCGACAAAAGTTATGTCCGTATGCATCAGCTATACCTGCCCATGGCGAGTGTATGCAACTAAAATGCCTGACAGCAACCGTTTCTAGATAAGAAGCACCGTACTGCACCATACGTGTAGCGTGGATGCTCGTGGAGATTTCCACAAGCAGGCGTCCACGGCGGTGATTGGCAACCTGATGCGGACAAGGTACGTCGGCGTGGGAAGAGGACCAAGACCCAATGAGATGCGAAAGATAATTCGCCAGGAATTCAACCTAAACGTTTCATATTGGAAAGCGTGGCGAGCAAGAGAAATAGCTATGGACAATGCCATGGGGTCAGCCATGGGGAGTTACGCCTTAATCCAGCCATATTTCAAATTGCTCTTGGAAACAAATCCGAGATCGCTAGTGACACTGGAGACCAAAAAGGATAGCACCGGCGTTGACCGATTTAAGTATATTTTCCTCTCGCTGGCTGCATCTATTCACGGGTACGAACACATGAGGAAGGTGGTTGTGATAGATGGAACTCACCTCCGAGGAAGGTACGACGGCTGCTTGATTGCCGCAAGCGCTCAGGACGCAAACTTCCAAATTTTTCCCCTAGCTTTCAGGATCGTAAATAGTGAAAACGATGCAGCGTGGACATGGTTTCTAGAGAAACTAACAGCCGTCGTGCCTGACGAACCAGAACTGGTGTGCGTATCAGACAGGCATTCATCGATCAACGCAAGCATACGAAAGGTAAATCTGATAATTAGATTAGCAGAAAAGTTTGTTAGTCGAAACTTTGCATATCTTCACCCATTACATAATTCCGATAACTAAGTTATTATAATTGTTAGCTAACATTTTATTTAGCATATAATCGTGTTATCTTGAAATGGTTAATATGTTTAAAACCTGTAACATATATACATTGAAATTAAAACACATTAGCTGTTCTATAATTCATTATCAGATAAATATATTAGTGTCAGGCGGACGTCATTTTCTGTTTTCCAACACAGTAGTCGCATCGTTATCAGATAATTGTTAGGCTATGTGTTAATAATTGTTTTGTCCATTTATCGATAAGTAATCGGATAATGGTGTTATTCACAATTACATTTTGACACTATGTTATCGGAATAACATAGTTAACTGACACGTTATGTAAACAGGTTTACCCAATGTCGTGCATGCGTCGTCCATCTCAAACGGAACATCATCTCACTATTCAAGTCTGAGCCTTTAAGCTGTTTAGTCTCCAATGCAGCACGAGCTTATAGACTACAAGATTTCAACCGCATCTTTGCTGAGATCAAGGTGATGAGTCCATATTGTGCGGTTTACCTAACAGGGATTAGGTTTGAAAATTGGACACGATCCCATTTCGTGGGCGAGCGGTTCAATGTTATGACAAGTAATATACCAGAATCGTTGAATAATGTGCTCACCATGGCGCGCGACTACCCGGTAATTTCTATCTTGGAGACGATACGTACGACATTGGTTACATGGTTTGCACTGCAGAGAGAAGCGGCAAATCTGGAAGATAACATTTTGCCCCACACGAAATGGTAATATAGAACTATGAGAAAGGAGCATGATTTGGTGTGTACAAAATGTTAGAGATGATGATAACCTATGGGAGAGAACTTGAACATGACGCGAGTTCTAGATGTTAACAATACCGTGTCCCCACGCTATAGCTGCAGTGATACAAGAGGGAGTCAAGGTGGACACGTTGGTGGGTTACAAACACACGGTACCAAGCTTGAGATTGGGATACAAGGAAATGATTGGGTCAGTCAATTTTCAAGTCATCTGAGACCCAACTTTGTAATTTTCCATTTTAAAAGTCCTATGTTAACTTAATATTTTTATTGAACTGTGTGCAATATTACACTGGTCTAACTCTAAACCAGATATTTTTTTTAATAATTGTAGTGATTATCTACCAAGTAGGAATTTATAGAGGTTTTATTATACATGTAGACTTATTTGGAACTTCCTTTCTAGATTCTACATACTCTTCAGTATAGATGGGTACATATCTATATTAACATTTTTGCAGCAGTTTTTGAAATAAATCCTATACTTCCAAACTATTTACAATCTATGCCATTGACAGTAATTATCTATTTAAGAAAACTATAACTAATATTTATCATTTTCCTAAAATCTCTCCTTAATAGATATTTAATATCATTTTCCAATTTCATTATCTCCTTTCATGTTTATATGATATTTTATTTGTTTTACAAATTTTTATTATGTTAAACATATGTATGACAAAAAATAGTACTTTTCACATATGTTACAATTTGAAAATTTTAAAGCGGACTTATATTACTTAATCGATTTTAAAAAAATATGTACAACATCCCACATCGGGTAAAAAAATTTAGACAATGGTCCAGAACCATTATTAATAGGATTAATATGTTTCCTACTACAAAATGAGCATAACGTTTGATTTCTTAGTCGTCCAAACTTAAAAGTTTTATTCGGTTTAATCCCCTTTTTTATTTGACAAAATTATAACTTTTAAAAAAAAATCAATAGATTTTACTAATTAAATTTTAAAAACATATTTAAATATTAAATATTGAACTTTTAAGAAGTTGTAAAATATTATAGTTGATATATTAAATATTTAAAATTAATTAAAAATCTAATATAGACGGATTATATGACGGGAAGGGTTGTAAGATGTGTTTGAACCGATATTACTAAAAAGTTAAAATATCATTAATCTTATTTTTTAATACAACTAAAATATTCATTTTACTATTTATTTAACAACACCAATATTGGAAATGTATTGTCAAATTATTTTAAAATTTTTATATTATGCAATCTTAATAATTATTAAGTAAATTCCAAATAATTTTAAAACAAATTTGTCCTGCCGTGTACCGCGGGTTAAAATCTAGTTAGTTTTATGTATATAATAAGAACATTCTTTACATGATTACACCAACTCAAATCTTTACAAAATGTTAACTAACTTTAATTTTGTACTACATAATTTTAATTATCTATATTATTCAAAGAAAAAAACTAATGATTTAGTAACATGAAGTTGTTAAAAATTTACATGAAATTAAATTGTAAGTTTTATTAATAAGTAATTACTTGCCATTTTTAATATAATTAAGGGTTAATTCATGATATAATTGCTTTTAAAAAAGAAAATTAATATAAGAATATTCCGATTGATTTACTTCATCTTCTAATGGCGTTGTCTCTCTCCCTGTGACAGAACTTTGTTCTAATGGCGTTGTCTCTCTTATCTCTTCAACCGCCATTATCGTCTTCTTCTTCTTTTCGTTCTCTAATTCGAAATCCAATTTGCCATTTTCACTCTTCATCTTCTTCCTCAAATTCAATTCCTCAGGTGGTCGTAACCCGAGAACGAGGCAAGAACAATCAAATCATCAAAGCTTTGGTATGCATTTTTAAATAAAGCTTACACTGAATTTGTTTTGTGGGTTTATTGTATTGAATCCTATAGACTAAAGCTAATTTTTTTTATGTTATCCTCTCTGCAGGAGAAACATGGGATCTCATCTTTACAGCTTCCTTTGATTAAACATGCGCCAGGACCTGATTTTGATAGGCTTGCCTCTAAAGATTGGTTCTTTGATTAGAACTAGTAGTGACTTGTTTACTCTAAAAATTGGTTCTTTGATTAGAACTAGTAGTGACTTCTTTGCTCAAAAAATTGGTTCTTTGATTAGAACAAGTAGTGACTTGTTTACTCTAAAAATTGGTTCTTTGATTAGAACTAGTAGTGACTTGTTTATGGTTCTTTGATTACAACTAGTAGTGACTTGTTTAGTCTAAAAATTGGTTCTTTGATTACAACTAGTAGTGACTTGTTTAGTCTAAAAATTGGTTCTTTGATTAGAACTAGTAGCGACTTCTTTGCTCAAAAAATTGGTCCTTTGATTAGAACTAGTAGTGACTTGTTTACTCTAAAAATTGGTTCTTTGATTAGAACTAGTAGTGACTTGTTTACTCTAAAAATTGGTTCTTTGATTAGAACTAGTAGTGACTTGTTTATGGTTCTTTGATTACAACTAGTACTGACTTGTTTACTCTAAAAAATGGTTCTTTGATTAGAACTAGTAGTGACTTCTTTGCTCTAAAAATTGGTTCTTTGATTAGAACTAGTAGTGACTTCTTTGCTCTAAAAATTGGTTCTCTGATTAGAACTAGTAGTGACTTCTTTGCTCTAAAAATTGGTTCTTTGAAAAGAACTAGTAGTGACTTCTTTACTCTAAAAATTGGTTCTTTGATTAGAACTAGTAGTGACTTGTTTAGTCTAAAAATTGGTTCTTTGATTAGAACTAGTAGTGACTGGTTTAGTCTAAAAATTGGTTCTTTGATTAGAACTAGTAGTGACTTGTTTAGTCTAAAAATTGGTTCTTTGATTAAAACTAGTAGTGACTTGTTTACTCTAAAAATTGGTTCTTTGATTAGAACTAGTAGTGACTTGTTTACTCTAAAAATTGGTTCTTTGATTAGAACTAGTAGTGACTTGTTTACTCTAAAAATTGGTTCTTTGATTAGAACTAGTAGTGACTGGTTTAGTCTAAAAATTGGTTCTTTGATTAGAACTAGTAGTGACTTGTTTAGTCTAAAAATTGGTTCTTTGATTAAAACTAGTAGTGACTTGTTTACTCTAAAAATTGGTTCTTTGATTAGAACTAGTAGTGACTTGTTTACTTTAGAAGTTAGACTTAGTGAGTTCTTATGCGGGTTGCGAATTCATGATAGTGGAGAAAAACTCTTGCTTCATCTTGTTGCTATGTTTTTGAATGTCTCTCTTTACTTAACTCAGAATTTAAGGGTTGTTAAAGGCTTTAGAATTGTATTGTTATATAAGATTTTGGTATTCTGATATGTAGATTCACTTCTTATTTTGTTAGATAAGAGCTTTGACTGGATCATCATAACATCTCCAGAAGCAGGTTCTGTCTTTCTCGAGGCGTGGAAGTAAGCCCTAGTTCTTGACCTATTCATTCTCTTTGAACTGTTTCAGTAACCTATGTGTTGTCAGAATATGCAATGGCATTTTAAGAGTTTCTTAACGCCTAATCTACTCTGAACAAAGTTATGGAATTTGTTGCTAGTGAGAGTTCACTCCTTGACTGCAATTGGTATCGTTATTGATTGGAATGGGACTAGTCTATGTTTTTATAAAGCCTTCATACATTTTTCTGACATGAGGAGGTGAACATAAGAATTTATCAACATTTCGTATTATCTTTATAAATTTGAACACTTTCCCTCATTACCTTCTTTCCTATTAGCTAGACCTCATTAGTCTCAATTCCTCATGGCAGTTAGCTCTCCAAAAGTGCAAATAGGTGTAGTAGGAGCTGGAACAGCCAGAGTATTTGAAGAAGCAATGCAATCGGCACAAGGATTGCTTCATGTTGCCTTTACACCATCAAAAGGTTCAATAACTTTCTATTTAAACTCTGTTTCTATACACTCCATTTAGTCTTTATATCTGCAATTTGTGCATCTTCAAGCTTTTAATAGTGTACGTCATTGGTTTATATGCTTGTGCGTGACTATGATGACGTGAACTATATACGAATTTGTCATAGTTTGTTTCCATGAATTTCCGAGCATCAAAGATCATATTTAGTTTTATGAGATAATGAATTACTTATGAGTCAAGCGACATTTGTTCTCTGTGGCATTGTCCCATCAATGTTTAAGTATTTTCTTTATGTGTTTGGATTCATCAAGTCAATATATATGTATAGGTAATGGATTAGTGTTTGTACATACAATGTTATAGTCTTGGCTGGTTCATTCTCTTTGTTTTCATTATTTCAGCAACTGGTAAAGTCTTGGCTTCACAGCTTCCAGAGAAAGTCGGCTAAAGGTCGTCTGTCTTATACCCGGCTTCTGTAAAAGCAGGCAATGATATTGGTGTGTGTTTGTTAGGTTTTATCAATTCAGAACTTATCGTTGATCACATAGAAGAATAAATAAATAATAATTTCATATCATGTACAATATTTTTAGGCAGTTGAATAATACCATGTTAATTATTGCATTAGAATACAGATCTTCACCAAATTATAAAATCTTTGTTGGAGATGCAGTGAAACTGTTAGTGCGGGAGAAAATAAATTTGGAATTACAATTTTTGACTTTGACTTTCATTTCCAAAGTGATCGTGTTACAAAAGTTGAAAAGCATTGTAACTTTTGCACTGTCCTTGTCCATATTGTGTGGATTAATCCTTAGCACATGGACAACTGACTAAATCTACTATGTAAAACTAGCTTCTGGTTATATTTTTGAGATTTTACAGTCCATGACTGACCAGCTTACTCTGCTTCCCTTTCTACATGTGAATCTTAGAGGAAGGGTTATCCAAACGTGGATTTGAAGTTGTCAGGTTGAATACATACACAACAGTAAGCCGTCTTTACACTTACTAGACAAGCCCTAGAAAATGTAATTCATTGCAACTTTGTCATCATTTTTATATGGGCTTTCACCTTTTAGTCCATAGTATGTACTTATTTGAAGATATTGTAATGGTCAGTTTCATTGTTTTGTATTGCTAGGCTCCTGTTCAGAGTGTTGATTACGTGCTCCTGCAACAGGCACTGTCTGCTCCTGTTCTTTCTGTAGCTTCACCTTCTGCACTTCGGTAGGCACCATCGGTTGTCATTATACTATTGCCACTCATCATATGTCCATCTTTGATCATTAGTTGGTGCAGCAAACTTTAGTAGAATGCTGTTACCAGTCATTCCTATATATATATATATCTTCTAATACGGTTGAGTGGGTTTCGACAGGGCCTGGCTGAATCTGATTCAAAACGAGGAGCAATGGAGCAATTTCGCTGCCTGCATTGGAGAGACAACTGCATCAGCTGCAAGACGACTAGGATTGAAAAACGTATACTACCCAGAGAAACCAGGACTTGAAGGGTAAATCTTGATCTATGATATGGTGGAACATGTCAACTAGGCTCTGGACTGAGTCCTCTTTTCACATAACCGACTAATCAAGTACTATCGTAACCTGGATTTTCCATGGGTTTGAGTGTGTGTGTGTGTGTGGCAGGTGGGTCGAAAGCATCATGGAAGCTCTAGCTGCTCACGAAGAATTACACAGATTCAAGTAACTCGAGCAGCAGCAACTGTAGTTGATAAACCAATCCCTTTTAGGTATTTTAGCTAGCTTTTGTAGGACAAACCGACCTAGACCGTTGAACCTTCCCTTCTCCCTCCAGCATGACTCTCAAGGATGCTCGATGGATTTTCTCTATCTGAAAGAACGTTTAAAAAGAGGAATGTGTTCTCCTTTTCATAAAGTAAATTAAGTACATACATGTTTTTCTAACCTATGAACAATTAGAATTTTGCAGGCCTAGCTTTTGGTTAACTTGTCAAGTAATACATTAGAATTTTCCTTTAGGTCTTAGAATAAGATATTGTTTCTTGCTCTGAATTTAGCCTGAAGAGAACAAAACATGGCAGAGTACCTAGAAATGTAGATGCTGCTCAGACAAGGCTGCTTCTGATATAAGTCGAACATATATCCCCAAACTTGACCATTACAAATACATTTCAAACAGAAGCAGCCTTGTCTCTGCAAGGATCATGTATCAACAGCCTCAAGTCTTATGTATCTAACTCCTTGTGAATACCCCGAATAAATTTCAGAACATTCGCCAATGATCTCGTCTATCTTCTTTTCTGCGTAAGACTTAGACTTTGTATTATCATCATCGTCTCTGTGGTGATCTGCAACAAGCTGCTCTTGTCATGAGGCCAAACATCAACTGTATCATCCAAAATTACGACTCTTTGCTTATCAGCTACAACAAGATCAAGTGTCTTCTTAATAAGACTTTCTTTACTGGTTATGACTCTATCTGCAAAGTATACTTTATCCGGATCATTAACTTTAACACGGTCTAGATAACCCCATTTTGGTAAACATGCATTGTGAAATGCTTGTTTGCTTCTAAGAGCATCTCCAATGGTACTCTATTTCTTACTCCAAATTCTATATTTGGAGTAAAATCATTAAGAGTAACACTATTCATTTCTCTATTTTTAGAGTAGATCTTTTTTATTTACAAAGGAATCCGTCAATTATCTTACTTTACCATTTTATACATAAACAATATTATGTAATAAAAATTTACACTTTTATAAATTTATATTAAAAAAAAATATATAAAATTAATTTAAAATTCAAAATACAACAATAAATATATTTGACAAAAAAAAACAATAAATATATTTAACTTAGAAAACATAATAACATAACAAACAATAAAATGAAAATACATATCTAGTGCCATAGATTAAAATATAAATAGAAAACTCAAATAAAAACATTTTATTAACGAAATAAACTTAACACATCATAAACTAGTGATTAATAATCCGGTAGATCGCTTCCGAATCCATTAAGCTTATCAAAGTATTACCCAAATGAAGTAGTTGCCCAAGGAGTTGTCATTTTATTGGTTTTTGGTTTGGAATAAAATAAGTGGTCCTAATTTGTAGGTTTTAAAACTAAAGGGTTATCTTAGAAATTAAGAACAAACTTAAAATATGTAATAATTTTAAAATATTTATTTTAGGGTAAGAAATAGAGTAAGGCGGTTCTTTAGGGGATCGACTCATATGTGCGACTCTTTTGAAAATAAGATATATATTATTATTATTATTTATAATCTAAAAGGATAAAAATGTAAATTAAAATAATAATTAGAAATTGATTTATTGGATTAGATATATATCTTCTTCTCCATAAAGCTTTGTAAAAGCTCGTCCATGACTTTTTAACAAATTACAGTCGGAAGTGGAAAATTAATGATGAGTTTTGTGTCGCCACTGATTTCGGCAACTCTAGAATCATCACAAAAAAGTTGCACGACTGAAAGTGAAGAAGAAAAGAGAAAGAAATGAAGGAGAGATGAGGGTTGTTTATTGATCATCAATCGCTGCGGCTGCGATTATGCCCCGAACAGGGTTTAACCATTGGAGTAAACCTCTACTATATTTTTAAAAATCTCTATATTTGGAGTAAAATCTAGAGGCCCCCATTGGAGATGGTCTAATAGAAACTTGGAAACGAACAAAATGTCCAAGTTTTACTTACAATATATATTCATTGGAAATTTGGATTGGCCTTTACGGAGGGAATCGAGACAGAGACAAGTTGTTAATTAATTTTGTGATCTTTCCCCCCTTAGGCTATGTATTGGGCTGTATAAGAACAGACCACTTTACAAATGATTTACAATTAATTTCACATTTGGAATTCTTTTTTTAAAACAGAAAAGTTAGTGATTTTGGTGAATTAGGTGTATAGTAAAACCTCTATAAATTATAAATTATAGTTTCAGAACATATATTAATCTACAAAGGTAAATCTATAGAGATAATTTCAAAAAAAAGATATATTTAAAAATAAAAATCTAATCCTTATAATCATTTTTCTTGAGAATCACTTGCAAGAAAAACAACACTATTATGTTTTGAATATAACACCAACAAATTTTGATATAGAAAAAGTAACACAAAAGTCATATTTTACTAAATCATTTTGCATGTCTATGTATATAAAATTATTAAATTTTTAGTATTAATGGGACCATATATATTTATACAGGATTTGAAAAAAAAAATCATTATTCTTATTATATCATTGAATTGTTTTCAAAATTACATTGGTCTATTTTGGTATCGAAGAAACTTATTAATATATAGAGATTAATAATTTATCAAGTAATAATTTATAGAGGTTTTACTATACCTAAACTGGATAAAATTATTAAGAATATTGTGTACATCACTATAATTTTGAAAATTATGTGACAAACCGACAACATAAGAGCCGAGTTAACGTGTCTAAATTGTCAATGCTCTGTGGTTATGATTGAGATATCTCAGTGCAAGAATTGCATTGTATGTGCCAAAACCAACACTTTGGCTAGAGACAAGATACGAAATGGATTGTGTCATGTGAGGATAAGATATCGAAGTTTCTTGTTCGTTTATAGTGATTGTACTTTGTTTTTTGACAGGTGTGGGATACATTGTCTTCGACTAGTGTGAGGATATTTCTAGTTGGTCGAGTGGATTTGTTTATGAATCAAAATAAGAATCAATTGTTTCATGTGAGTCCCAACTATAGCAAATTTAATGCTTTGCTAGCTATTGATTCATGAGAGTGATTCTTTGTGGGTTGTTTAGCATAAGCATCACCATTTCAAAAATTTATGTTCCTCCCTGATATATATAAATCAACCACAATTTTATCTTTCACAAATAAATATATCTAGACTATATTTGAATTAATTTATTATTAATTCCACAAGGCAACAAAAATTTAATCTCTAACAATTGAGAATCAATCAATGTTAAGTATATAGCATCGAGAATTAGAAAAATGAAAGTGTAATAAAACATTACACTAAACTTTCATAAAAATAAAATTATAAATTAAATACATAATTAATTTATAAATAAATTGACACTTTAATTTTTAAAAGTATAATTGTAAATGTTCACAAATATCAACGATGATAATTCCCTTTGTATAAATAATAGAGTTTTCAGCAAATAAACCTTCTAAATCACCATATATTTTAACTTTATCCTCTCAATCCAGAAAATATAAGTTAATTCTAAGAAGTAAAAAATGCAATATAACCCGTCTTTACTATCGTCATGTTTGTTGAATTTTACTAAATAATATATCAAAGTGAACCTTTTGCGAAGAAGTTCAATTTTATCTATAGAATTTTTGAAAACGAATATATATGATTGTAAAACATTGAAAAATACTTATAAATATTATATTATGTATTAATTTTAAACTTAATATGATTGATTTGCATATTTTCAAATTGCAATTGCACAAAACCCGTCTATATAATAGATCAAAATATCTTGGTTGATTCTTGTTTGTGTTGGTCTCTCAACTTTTCTTTTCATTATTTCTTGTTTTATACATGTATACATTTTTCACCAACTCCCATTTTTGGATTAGGCTTAGTCTCTTAGAACAAGTGTTGCAACTAAGCTAGAGATAGATCACACACACACATATATATATATATATATTAGAAAACGTAAAAAGATAGAATTGCAAAAATTGACGATAAAAAATAGAATTGACAAGAGAAAATTATGAGCATTGCCATGAACAGTGTTCATCTTTTTGGCTAATGCCAGTTTCCCAAATCTATTTTCCCGCCTGCCACAATCTTCTTCTTAAAAGACTATTGTACCCTTATTCAATTCGCACATAAATAATCAATAAAATAAATGCCCAAATTTTTGTTTCTCTTTCTTCTTCGTACCTCCAGCGCTCTCTCTCCAAAAATACAGTGTTTCTCTCTCCAAACCTTTCATTCATGTCAATAATTTATCTTTTCCCTCAATATCTCTCACCAATGATAACATCTAATGGAGGACCAAAGGTTTGGAAGAAGAAACTGTTTTGACCACAACAATGAACAACGATGCTTTCACTCTAGGTAGGTATGTGGTTCACGTTGGTGACCAAATCAATTTTCCAGCCATGTTTTGTTTTTGTCTTTCAATGGACCAGATTTGGATAACTGAAACCGATGGACCAAACTTGTCCATCATACAAATTTCTTGAAACCACAAGTGAATGACCGGAGTATGAAACAAGTATTGCATCTATGGAAGATATCATTATGATCCATCGAAGTTTAAACTTTGGATCTCACATTTGTGTATAGATGGACTAGATCTGGTGGACTATAATCGGTAGACTAGATCCAGTGGACTAGATCTGGTGGACTAAATTCGGTAGACTAGATCCAGTGGACTAGATCCGGTAGACGAGATCCGATGTCTGTAATATATCATTTTTTGTTTCCTAATTTGTTGTCCATCATACGTATATAGCAAACCTTGTCACCAATTAATGTCCATGTAGCCGCCGCAAAAAAATCTCATCTCCTTCAATTTTTTGAAAATCGCAATGGACAACAGCAATAGACAACACCAATGGATAACATCAATGGACAATTGACGAATTTGCTTTCTAAACCCAATCTAAATCAATTGTCTTTTGGGTAATAGATTACCTTGTCACCAATTAAAGTTCCTTTAGCTGCGGCAAAAAAATGTCACATCTCCTTTATTTTTTGAAAATCGTGCAAAATCCTCTCCTTTTGGCTGAGGTTATGTGGCACTCCTTAGGGCATGCTTTTTACTATATGTGGCACTCCTTAGGGCATCTTTAACAGCATAACCGTGTGGTTCTTCTTCTATTAAAAAAATCCAAAAATAATAATACAGTAGTTTTGGAAGAAGCATTCGAGTCTAGCATAAGAAGTTTTTTGACTGGTATCTTAAGACATGTGGCACATCGTGAGTGGTTCTGAATTTTTGTTAATAAAAATGTTTACATTTGTTGGAGAGAATTTTTGAGAAATGCCCCTTTTGGTGTACCTCTTTTTAAAAATACCTCATTTTTCTATCCATTTTCAAAAATACCTTTTTCAAATATGAAAAATTATAAACTCCAAATATTTATAAGGTTTTAAAAGATTATAAACGTCATTTATAAGGTTTTTATAAGGTTTTTAAAATATTTACAAAGTTTTTATAAGGTTTTTAAAAGGTATTTATCCTGTATTTATGAAATATATATGTAAATTTACATACATATAAAGATATTTTGTGTCTATAAATATAAGCTTACACATAATTTTTTTGATAAATTTCAAATTTTATAGTCATTTTTTATAAAATTAGAAAGAACGGTACTTTTAAAAAGTAGTATTGGAAAAAAAGTATTTTTGAAATTCTCCCGAGAATATATGGATTAAATTTGGACATCTTCCAAATGATTAATAAAGTTTTTAACTTTGTATTAATTAAATAAAATGTTTGTGTGCAATAATTAATATGTTTGTTTCTTTTTATCTTTATTGTTTTTTTTTTTGCTGTTAATAATTTATAATTGTATTTTCTGTTTCATTTTATTTTAAAATCAATTTTACAATTATTTTTTATGTTTTAAATTTAAAAGTTATTTGTTTCATTTTTAAACTTTTTAATATGTTTTACATTATTTAATTATTTAATTTTAAGAATCTAGAAGTTCAACCAATAATCAACTCTATAACTTTGATTCTTAACTTAACCTCTTATATTATTATATTTATTTTTTACACGTAATAACCATCTTCCTACTTATCCTTTTAAAGATGGCCTTAGAAGCCTAATAAGAAACTGACATTTTCGATTATATTAGATCAAAAACTGGCATTATGTATAATAATCCTAATTGACAACTTAAATTATTATTTTTTTAAGAGATAAAAGATAAAATTACAAAAATTAACGATTTATTCACACAAAACTGTAAATAATAATAAATCAAAATATCTCAGTCTCAACTTTTTTCTTTTTTATCAATTTCTTATTTTATACATGTATACATTATTCACCAACTACCATTTTTGGATTAGGCTTAGAACAAGTGTTGCAACTAAGCTAGAGACAAATTATATAATACTGTTTTTGACAGCGAATATTCATATCTGAACCAGAGAGGTCAGTGAGTTAGTCATATCATACTAATAAAAAATACAACTATACGTACGTACATGAAATCGACTAAACATATACACACATATATTATTAAGATCGAAATCACTTGACCGATTAGCATTTATTTATTTTACAAAATTATATTTTTCTTATGAATTATCTATATACAAAATATTTTAGTCTAACATATTATAAATTAAATAAATATCGGATATATTTAACTAAGTTGATTAAATTACGATATTATAAAAATAAATTATCATATAATTTTTTACGAGTTAAATCATACAATAGTATCATCTTAATTCTTAAACAAAATTAATTAATAAATATAATTTAAACTTAAAAAATTAGTTACAAAAAATTGTGTTCCGTTATACCACGAATTAAATCGTATAATTAACAATCAAAATATATTTACGTAAGCTTAAATATTAAATAAAACAAATAAAACAAATAAAATTAAGAAATATAATTTAAAATATAAAAATTTTATTTTAAAAAAAATTGTGCCGTGTACCGACGGTTAGAACATAGTATAATATGTACATAAAATTAATATTGAAATGACTTGAAAGATCAGCATTTATTTATTTTATTTATTAGCTTCTCTACTTAACCACCTTATTTGGATCCACATCCTTCACTCTCCCAATTCTATTATTTAATTTACATCTTCTTCTTCTTCAATCCTCGGTTTCATCCAAAATCCACTATTCCTCTTCTCTGATCCAATCCCTTCTTCTTCTTCTTCTTCAATCAATCTCTTTGATTCAACTCACATAATGTGGAAACTGAAGATCGCCGAAGGAGGTAGTCCATGGCTGAGAACCACCAACAATCACGTCGGAAGACAGTTTTGGGAGTTCGATCCGAGTCTCGGTACGCCGGAAGAGCTCGCCGCCGTTGAAAAAGCTAGAAACTCTTTCGCTGAGAACCGATTCTTTCAGAAACATAGCTCCGATCTGCTTATGCGTCTTCAGGTATCATCAATCTCCTTTTACTAAACCTTGACTTGCAGTGTTGTGTAGCCTCTAGGAGCATCTAGATAGTTCACAATTGATATGAAGCTAGAGCTAAATGTTTCTGATCTGAGGATTATCTTTGTCTCTGTCTTTCTCTATATGTAGTTTGCAAGAGAAAATGTGATTAGCGCAGTGTTACCACAAGTCAAAATCGGAGATACTGATGATGTTACAGAGAAGATTGTGGAGAACACGTTAAAGAGGGGTTTAGATTTCTATTCAACAATACAGGCGCATGACGGGCACTGGCCTGGAGATTATGGTGGTCCTATGTTTCTTCTACCAGGACTGGTCAGTTCATATACTTAGTCTCTCTTGGCTAAAAATCTTTTGCTGATACTTGAAAAAAGCTAACTCTGATTACAGATAATTACTCTCTCTATAACTGGTGCACTGAATACAGTATTGTCGGAACAACATAAACAAGAAATGCGCCGTTATCTTTATAATCATCAGGTATGAAATTTCTCCTATCTTAATGATAATTCTGTTTTCTTGAAAATGTTTGATCTATACTGTTCTATGTTCTTAGATACATAATATGTGTAGTTGTGTACTCATATTTCTATGTTTCAAAGACTTCCTTCTTCTACTTTCCAATTGTTAAATTAATTTGACTATTGGCCGTACTTGGTTTCAGAATGAGGATGGAGGTTGGGGGTTACATATTGAAGGACCTAGCACCATGTTTGGGTCTGTCTTGAACTATGTTACTCTAAGGTTACTTGGAGAAGGACCTAACGATGGAGATGGAGCTATAGAAAAAGGGCGAGATTGGATACTAAATCATGGTGGTGCTACCAAGATCACATCTTGGGGGAAAATGTGGCTCTCGGTACTGAAATCATGAATTTTATCTGTCCTTTTAAGTTATGATATTGATATCTCTGTTACTTGACTAATTTTTTAGCTTGGATCTGCTAAAACTGTGAATAAAGGTACTTGGAGCTTTTGAATGGTCTGGAAATAACCCACTGCCACCTGAGATATGGCTTCTTCCTTATTTTCTGCCAATTCATCCAGGTGCTCACAAATACTTGTACAATGACAAATTTCATGTGTATCTTGAGTCTTGACAATGTTAAGTTTATTCTTTTCCCAGTCACTAATTGTTGGTCAACTAAACTCTTCATTCAAATGAAGTGCGTCACAACTCAAGTGAAGTAAATCTCGAAAGAATTTGTAAATCTGATCATAGCTTGTTATCTATTATGCTTCATGCTTGTTCAAAGCACACTTATTGAATATATTAACTGTGTGTGTATTTAAAAAGATGGATATGATTTTCTTTTGCTACAGCTTGCTTTTTAGTTCTTATTTATAGTGCACAATAAAGCATCAGAATAAGACTTTTTCTCATGCTCTAGGAAGGATGTGGTGCCATTGTCGGATGGTGTACTTGCCGATGTCGTATTTGTATGGAAAAAGGTTTGTGGGTCCCATAACGTCCACTATTTTATCACTGAGAAAGGAGCTTTTCACTGTACCATATCATGAAGTCGATTGGAATGAAGCACGCAACCTTTGCGCAAAGGTTCGTGGAATTGATGGTAGATTTTGTAACTATGCTAACACATAAGCTAACTCTTTAAATGAAGTTACTTGCGCATTTGGAGATCATTATGAGATTCGTGGTTGGCTGAATAAAACAATTAGATTAAATGATTCTTGATAGGAATACAGTACTCAAAATATAGGTCCTTACACATATCAGCGTGTATTCTGATGCTCAGTGTTAACTGTTTTTATGCTGATAGTTGCTTCTCTATTGAAGGAGGATTTATACTACCCACACCCACTTGTGCAAGATGTTCTTTGGGCATCACTTCATAATTTTGTTGAGCCTGTTCTAATGCGATGGCCTGGTGCAAATTTGAGAGAAAAGGCTATAAGAACCGCAATAGAACATATTCACTATGAAGATGAGAATACTAGGTACATCTGCATAGGTCCTGTGAACAAGGTATAAAAATCAAACTTCCACAACAGCCTCTGTTCCATTTTTTAACCATTTTTTATATTCTGTTACAAGTTTGGTTTAGGGATTGTTTGACTTGGCGTTTTCTTTCTATTTTTAAATCCTGCACTTTATCATCTTTGTTTTGTGCTGATTATAACAGGTATTAAATATGCTTTGCTGTTGGGTAGAGGACCCAAATTCAGAGGCTTTCAAATTGCACCTACCAAGAATCCATGATTTTCTTTGGATAGCTGAAGATGGAATGAAGATGCAGGTACTACAACGTAGTTGTATATATGATTATGTTCGGTAGATTATATGGAACAAAAGTTACTGCCGAACGAGTACAAATATTATGGCTGGATTCATTAGCTCAACAGTATACAAATATACACTTCAAACTTTGATAGTACTCAGAATGTCATTTCTACATCAATTTATATGAAGATGGGAGTTATACCCTAGATTGTGTTTGATAGAATCATATTTGAATCATAAGAAAGAGAAAAACAACCTTGATAAAGCTTTCTAAATCTCATATCTTGTGGGCATTTGCATTTTATTTGCTCTACCATGTTTCTATCTTTTCCTGCCAACCAAAAACCATACTTTACTGTTTATCCAATTACTAGTTATAAACATTGAATCTGTTGTCCATACTCTAATGCAGCAGCTATTGACAGGGTTATAACGGAAGTCAGCTATGGGATACAGGTTTTGCTATTCAAGCGATTTTGGCAACTAACTTTGTCGACGAATATGGGCCCGTTTTGAAAAAAGCTCATTCATTTGTCAAGAATTCCCAGGTTTGTGATATGCAGTTAATTAAGATCAGCGTTAGCTCTGAATGTTCTTTTCTCTCTCACGATTTTTTCTTCTCATAGGTTTTAGAAGACTGCCCTGGAGATCTAAATTACTGGTACCGCCACATTTCTAAAGGGGCTTGGCCTTTTTCAACAGCAGATCACGGTTGGCCCATCTCTGACTGCACCGCAGAAGGACTGAAAGTAATAATAATGCGACAGAGGTATTTTTCAGGATTTCTTTTTTGGTGGTAATGAATTTTGTATTTCCTCTTCAGGCTGCTCTTTTGCTATCCAAAGTTCCCAAGGAGATTGTTGGTGAACCAATAGATGCAAAACGGTTATATGATGCTGTTAATGTTATCATTTCGTTACAGGTTAGATTTGGTTTCTAATACCCGTAGTAATACATATTAGTGCCAGTTTTAGTGTAGTTGACCAATAATAGGTCGTCTCTCTGCTCTGTTGACATTTTGGTTTTCTAATGCGCATTTCAACAAGCAAAACATTCTCCTTGTCTAATTAGCAGATAATATCTGTTTTCAGAATCCAGATGGAGGCCTTGCAACATATGAGCTCACCAGGTCATATCCTTGGTTGGAGGTATTGTTTGTGTGCCTAGATATTGATCTCTTATGTTCTATATACATTCTGTATTTATGTGTCCTACACATATGCCCTTTTTTGAAGTTTTAAGTGTAAACTTTACTCATTTCTGTTGGCAGCTAATCAACCCAGCAGAAACCTTTGGCGATATTGTTATTGATTATCCGTAAGGCACTAGCATCTTCCACTGAATCATCTGGTTAATCCAATTTTATAATTTTTAAATTTCCTTTGATGCGCAAAATGGTTCTGTAGTTACGTGGAATGTACATCAGCTGCTATCCAAGCCTTAATATCATTTCGAAAGCTGTATCCTGGTCATCGGAAGAAGGAAGTAGATGAGTGCATTGAGAAGGCGGTTAAATTCATTGAATCTATTCAAGCAGCAGATGGCTCATGGTTAGTCTTTAGGCTATAAATATATTTGCATAGTTACATTTTTCCCCTTATATCCTCTCATTGTATCTTCTAGTTAGTGTCTGTCGTGTAACTTGTGTTATTCTCCCCTAGGTATGGATCATGGGCTGTTTGCTTCACTTACGGTACATGGTTTGGAGTGAAAGGGCTGGTAGCTGTTGGAAAAACATTGAAAAACTCTGCACATGTTGCCAAAGCTTGTGAATTTCTATTGTCGAAACAACAACCTTCTGGAGGATGGGGAGAAAGCTATCTTTCATGTCAAGACAAGGTTAATAATTACTTTGTATGTTCGATAAATTCTACCTACTGCTACTTTATGATGAATCTTTTATGTTTTTGGATTACATGAATAGGTCTATTCAAACCTTGAAGGCAACAGGTCTCATGTTGTAAATACAGCATGGGCTTTGCTTACACTCATCAGTGCTGGCCAAGTGAGTAAATTCCTTAAGAAACTTTAAAGTTCAGTTCATCGTGCTTCAAGGCGCAGAGATCTCTCATTCTTTTTCTCTCTCTTTCTTTTTCCATTTATACGTTTATCTCTTTGTGTGCGTTCGTATTAGGCTGAGGTAGATCAAAAACCACTACACCGGGCTGCAAGATACTTGATAAACGCACAGATGGAGGATGGTGATTTTCCACAACAGGTAATAACTTGCATCAACCACATCGGTGTTTCTTCTAGTTTCTCGTGGTTTAACAGATCACTGATCTCTCTTGGCTCTCTTTTTTTAAGGAAATAATGGGAGTCTTCAATAGAAACTGCATGATAACATACGCAGCGTATCGAAACATTTTCCCTATATGGGCATTGGGGGAGTACCGTTGTCAGGTATTATCGCGACAAGGAGAATGACTTAAGTGTTCAAAGTAGTTATTTCTCTATAGGGAAGGAACTGCGTAGCTCCAATGCTTACCTTTTTCCAAAGTTGTGTTATCCGTAGTGGATCTGCTCTGATGGTTTCGTGAACCAGTCTTTGTGTAATTTCACTTAAACTCAATTTCTTGATTGCAACGTTTTTTTGTATTCTCTTGAATACCGATTTTAGCAAAATGTCTTTTTTTTTTCTTTCTTTGTTAATGTAAACAGACGTTTTCTTGTATTTTCATTTCAATTCATGTTTCCCACTTTACTTTTATTTGAGTCATTTGTTCTCTTTGAACTAAGTTTCGAGCCAACTTATACCAAACACAAGTTTAAAATTCCCCGTACGAAACAAAATGAATAGAGCCGGAAAAAAAGGTAACATGAAAAGGAGATGTTAGTGTACCTTTTTTCATTGTTTTGTGTTTCTCACATGCATACTTGTGAATTTGAACTTATTATATTGCATAAAATAAGAAAAATGGTTGGAAGGTCGTTGAGGCCAGCCGAGGTGGTCAATGAGAGAGCCGAACAGTACCAAGGGAAGGTTACCGGCTTTGTCGTTGTTACTTGCTTTGTTGCAGCCATTGGTGGATGCATCTTTGGATATGACATTGGGGCCTCAGGTTCTGTTCTTCTATCTATCCCTTTTGAAAACACTATTTTTTGCGACTAAAGTGAAAGTTATATAAATGTAATGGGCATAGGTTTTTTGGTTTTACAGGAGCTGTCACGTCGATGGATGAGTTCCTTAGAGAGTTTTTCCATGATGTGTATGAGAAAAAGAGACATACTCATGAGAATAACTACTGCAAATTCGACAATCAAGGACTGGCTGCTTTTAACTCGTTACTGAATATTGCTGGTTTACTTGCAAGTCTGATGGCCTCACCAGTCAGCAGGAACTATGGACGACTTGCAACCATAATTTGTGCCGGGATCAGTGAACCTTTCAATGCTGTGTCTAGGACAGATCATGATCGGTTTTGGCGTTGAATTTGAAAATCAGGTTTTGTGAGAGGACAATGTTGATGATGAGAAGACCAAAATGTAATCTAACTTTATATTTTTGTTTATATGTTTTTCAGGCAGTTCCTATGTACTTATCAGCGGTGGCACCAGCCAATTTAAGAGGGGGTCTAAACAGTATGTTTCAGTTGACAACAACTCTTGGGATATTTTCAGCCAACATGGTCAGTTACGCAACGCAACAGCTCAAGCCTTGGGGCTGGAGGCTCTCTCTTGGTTCGGCTATTTTTCCAGCTCTTCTCATGACCCTTGGCGGTTATTTCATTCCCGAGACTCCCACCAGCTTGATCGAAAGAGAATTAACAGAGAAAGGCAGGCAAGTCTTGGAGAAACTGAGAGGAACAAGAGACGTCAACGCTGAGTTTCAAGACATGGTAGATGCAAGCGAGTTGTCCAATTCTATCAAGCATCCTTTCAAAGAAATTCTACATAAACGCCACAGGCCTCAGCTGGTCATGGCGATTCTGATACCAACATTTCAGATCCTCACTGGTGTAATCTGTGTTCTCTTCTATGCGCCTGTTTTGTTCATTACAATGGGGTTTGGAGGAAATGCTTTTACTCTACTCATCAGTCCTTGTAGGACGACGAGCTTTGCTCATCAGTGGCGGATTACAAATGATCATTTGTCAGGTAAAATGTTATCGCCTTTTCGTCTCTTTGCACACATCATATGGATGATGGATACACAAGTTTTAGTTCAAGTCTAAAGAGTTTTGGTTTTTGAGTTAGGTTCTTAATTAACTCTTAACATGGTCTCATTTTTGTTTGTAAACAGGTCATAGTCTCCGTGATCTTGGCATTAAAATTTGGAGACAACAAAGAGCTATCAAAAGGGTACTCAATTCTCTTGGTCATATTTGTTAATCTCTTTATTCTAGGCTACGGATGGTCATGGGGTCAGCTTGGCTACATCATACCGAGTGAAATATTTCCCTTGGAGACCCGTTCTGCGGGGCAGAGTATCACCGTTGCTGTCAATCTCCTCATGTCCTTTATCATTGCCCAAACTTTTCTATATCTCCTATGTGTTCTTAAGTTTGGAATTTTCCTTCTCTTTGCTGGTTCTGTTTTTGTGACGACCGTCTTCGTTTACTTCCTACTTCCTGAGACCAAAGGAGTACCAATTGAAGAGATGACACTCATATGGAAGAAACATTGGTTCTGGAAGAAAACATTACCTACAAACCTTGAAGCTGGGAGCAGCTATGCTCAACGAACACAATAGTATCGGATACCATTCAGATGTATAATTATAGACCATCAAATGCATTAACCTTGAAATGTGACATTCTAATGTGAATATATTAAACTCACACTAGATGGGAACAGTGACAGTCCAGACTCGCATCAGATAGTACCAAGGGTCACTCACTATCCCAATAACCATTTCTTCAATATATTTGTGCTTAACGTATCAAATACTCAAAAGAGTATAGAGATTGGGCTGACTTTGTTAAATAGTTCTACCTACAAGTTTCAATGGGAAATGCTCAAACAGTTATTAATCAGCTTATACAGAGAATTCATAGCAAGAAACATTTTTTCAACCAAAAGCCGAATAAAAAGCACCAATATATAACAACATACAAGCGGAATAACTCCAATAAGATTGTGCAGATTACACATCAAATCTTTCTTTCAAGGCTGGTTGTCACGAACCCACATTTTTGGTTTTTTTAGTGAGGATTACTAAAACACGGTTCCCGGTACAAATGCAAGAGGCACTCATCACTTTGTTACCTAATTGACTTTTAGAAAATACTAGGTTATTCAGTAGGTATATGCGTGGGTATATTTATATCAATTGTTTTCAAATAGGTATATAGTATCATATAATTTGCAATATTACTATAATGTTTATTTTTGATTTTCTCAATACAAATATTCTTCACATATATAAAAGTATCATTTTTATATATATATATATATATATATATATATATATATATTTTAACATTTTTTGATAAAAATAAATAAATATCGTATATAGATATTGAAAAGAAAACAGTTGCTTGAATTGCACTTTGTAGTCATCTTTTTCCTTTTGCTGTAATCATTTTACACAAAACCTCTTTAATATACTCACAATGGTCTCTATGGTATTCGATCCATACACACAAGTGTCTTATCACTCCTCTGTTCTCTTATCCTAATCCCAACAATGTCTCCTTCAACATCCCATTGTCTCTTTCATCTTATCTTACATGACAAGCTTCTTCTCCATCTCTTTTTTCCTTCTTCATCTTTACCACACACTTCTTCGCCGTAAAAAGCATCTTCATCACATTAACCACCGTTTCCATACCTTTTGTTCTTCTCCCCAAGTTTTCAAACTGGGATTAGAATCAATTTAGTATTGTTAAATTCACTCTCTCTCTCATCTCTTTGACCATACCTAGATATGTTTCATTTTTCATTGCAATCTTCTCCTCGAGCAATGTTTGACGTTCCTCTAAATGCTTAGTTTCTATTCTCTTCAACTCTCCATATTTCTCTATAACATTTCTTCAAAAACTTGTCCATCAAGCTTTATATCTCCTCTTGAAGTGACTCTCGACCGTTTCTTCTAGATCTACAATCGTGGATTCCCTCAATGCAACATATGTCTCTTTACAATTTTAACCGGTTAACCAACAATAAAACAATAACCAGCAAAAAATTTAACCAAACAATCCAAGTAATTCAATTGCATTTAACCATCATTCCAACATTATTCAAATCGGTCATTATCCAGAAATAGAAAAGCATCCTAACATGTTTCTAGCTTCCAGAGCTAACAACCTAACAATGCAATAACATAAAATCACGACACAACCAGCGAGCCCCAAGATCATTCCGCTCTCCACGCCTTGATTCCACGGTCAAGCTTTTCCTTTACATGTTCCAAAAATACTTAGTGAGAAATTCAACCCAACTACTGGTTATACACACAAGCAGCATTAAAACACATTTAGACAATAACCAATAACAAACATCAAATAATCAATGAAACAACAACAGGAAAACCCAAACTGACAAGCGGTGTCGATCGACACTAAGTTGGTGTCGATCGACACCCACCCTTGGTGTCGATCGACACCGAAGCCCTATCATCGCTCCAGTCGCTTCTCATCGATGGATCTTCTCCCCATTTACACTCCATGGCCAAAAGAAACTCCATAAGGCTCGCCCAGAGACATCATATCATAGAAAACAAGCATACAAACAAAGAAATCAGTCAATAATCATAGAAATCATCAAAACATGCATTAAAACTACTTAGATCAGCATTGGTCATGCACTCACCCCTTTGCAAAGGATGAACAGTGACGAAAATAGAGCAACCAAGGAAGAAACATGCTCTCCTAACAACCAACACCACGGATCCAACCTTCTCTAGCCTTGAACCACCAAGATCAAGCCTCAATCTCTCGAAAAAGTCACTCAAAGGCACCCTAAAGATCAATCTCTCACTCTATACTTTTCTTTCTATTTCACAAAGCGACAAAATATTGAATAAATGAGGAAAACAGCGCTCCCCTTAACCTTTAAGTCGACCTAGGTCTTCCTCAAACCAATCTTCAATTGAACCGGCGATTTAAAACTTAAACCGTCAAACCAAAAGTTATTGTTGTCGATCGATACGCTTCCTTGGTGTCGATTGACACCACCCGGTTTTCCAGACATGGGTATTACAATTTAAGTATGTTATTTTTTTTCTAAGTTTATGGAGTTCATTCAATATTCTGTTACAAATATTTTGAACATGAAATACTAATTGGCAGTAGAGTTCTATCTCAACTCTTCATAAAATATGGAATGGACTAATATTAACAAATTTATTGACAAATAGTAATCAAACATTTTTATGTAGTGGTTATTATTGTGTTGCAGATAACTTTAATACAACTTACAAATAATGATTTGTTATCCTATATATCTAAATAACAAATATTTATATTTCTCTTACTTCCATTATTTTTATATAAGTATTGTAACAACCCATCCCGGTGGGAACCCCTACCACATGGCACACCCCGCCATATGGCAGCTACAAGCGCTGCAGCGCATCGACCCTAACCTCTCTCCTATGGGCCCAAACTGCGCAGCCCACTTGCTCGCAGCCCCCTGGCCCACCAGGTAGGTTATTGGTGCGCCTGGCATTCTTCGAACCCAGATCCTCACCCTTTAACAACCTTCCCATCGTGGAAGTTGTCACCAACTGACCTGCAGATCAATTGGTGACAACTTCCACGGTGGAAAGGTTGTGAAAGGGTGAGGACCTGAGTTCGAGTACGTGAATCCCATTAAGAGAGGTGGGCCCATAGGCAGGTAGTGAACATGGGGCCCACTAGAGAGATGGCGGTCGGGGTGTTACAAGTATCTTAGTATTAAAGCCTTATATGTAATCAAACTTCAAAACATTAATAACATGTGACATTTATAATTTCATGTGAAGAATTACAGATATGACTAAATTTATAAAACATTTTTTCTCCACAAATTTCACGATACAAATAACTAATTTCCCTTGATGTATTTCTATAAAATTAGATATACATATTTTGCCGCAATATATATAGTTATATTTTCTCCTCTCAATTATTTATTGATATTAAAATTAAAATTTTGAAAATATCAACAAGTAATATGGCTATTATGATTAAAGCTTGAATACTAAAACATTTAGTGAGATAATGGTAAATATTTTCTTATAAATATTTTTTTATTTCTATTAATAAATTTTAGAAACTGAAAATATTTTTATATTTGAATATTTTCATATATTTGAATATTTCCTTTACTTCCATATATATTTTGCTTTATTACAAAACATATTATTTTACAAAATTTCTATATATCTTGGTTTTTCCTTTATGAAAGTATCTTAGTTATAGAAAATAATTATTTTCGTTTAGAATTTTTTTTAAAAAACTTAAAATTTAATATTTGATTAGTTTTATACATTTATTTATTTTGAAAACCAAAAAATAATTTTAGAAGTATTCCATAACTTCAGATTTCTCTAAATTCCATATATGGTATTTGTTTTTTTTTTTTTAATGGATTATGGTTTTTACCTTAGAATTACGTCCGCCTAACCTCATATCCAATTCCTTTGCTTTCACGATCAAATGTACCAATATAGAAAGTACAATCCATATTAAGCATAATACTTATATTAAACATAAATGACATTTACTAACCATATATGGTATGTACCTTTATACGCGGGTTAATAACCTAGTAAATATAGAAGAAATCAACCTCACAACAAAGTTGAAATCATCATTATGAGTAAAAAACCCTTTTAATTTGGTCTTTAATTTTTTTTATTGTACTAATGTGGTGATTTATTGTTTTTAATCAATTCATTTGTGTTATATAAATTGTATTGCTTAGTTAAGTTATCTTGTGTTTGTCTAAGAAAAAGTTAAGTTATCTTTTAAGTATCTTATCTAAGCTATTTAATTTAGAAAAAAAATACATTAAAAAAAAATGTATGGCGACGGCAAGGGCGATTTCTCTCTAGGGCAACGCCCCACCATGAGATGGAAGCGTGATGAGGTCTTAGATTTGGTTGGATCTGGTCTATCTTGTTCTTGTAAGGGTGACCCATTATCACCATACCTTTTTATCCTATGTACGGAGGTTTTAATAGCGAATATTCGGAAGACGGAACAGGAAAAATTAATAACTGGTATCAAGGTGGCGAATAAATTTCCACATGTTTCTCATTTGTTGTTTGCGGATGATAGCTTATTTTTCTGTAGAGCAACTCGCGAACAATGTGAGGTAGTTTTTGGTATCTTAAGGACTTATGAGGCGGTTTCAGGACAACAAATTAATTTTGCCAAATCATCTCTTCAGTTCGGACACACAGTGGCCGACAATACTAAAGCGGATATCCAGGATGTATTAGGAATAACGAACATTGGGGGGATGGGATCATATCTTGGTTTACCGGAAAGTTTAGTGTGTGCAAAAACACAAGTGTTTTCTTTTGTCAGGGATAGATTAACCATTTAAAATTTAATGAAAAAGTACAATAAATATAAGGTAAAAATGTGGGTAAAATCTATATGTATTTTAAATATTTGAATTTATTATCAAAAGAATCTAATGATTATTTACCTAGCTATTATTAAACGAGTAAAATTAATGAAAGAAATCAAAAACGTGTTTGCGTGATAGAGCCGTTAAACACAACGATTAGAAAGAAAGCTGAGACGTCCGCCTATAAATACAGAAACTCCAAAATCATCTTCATTCTTCTCCACCTTCCCCAAGTTCATGTTCATCACAGAAGAAACTTAATGGGTTCAAAAATCATAACTTTTCTTTCGAATACTTCGAAATTCAAACTTTTATGTTTATGGTATTTTTGGAAAATAAAACATTTGTGGTAATTTTGGAAAAAGAAACAAATAGTGGTATTTTTGGAAGAAAAAAACTTAAATCATGCTATTTTTGGGAATTTTTTTAATTATTTAAATTTAACAATTTTTTGAAAAGGTACAATAACTATAACGTCAAAATGGGGTAAAAACTATATATATATATATATATTAAATTTTTGAGTTTATTATCACAATAATTTAATATATAAACAAAATAAAAATTAGAATAACACTCTTTCAAAACCTAGTTTTAATAGAAAATAAAATGATTAGTTAGTTAAGTAATGAAAGAAATAAAAAAACAGCTTTGCGTGAAAGAGCCGTTACTACACAACGGTTAGAAAGCAATCTGATAAATACAGAAACTTCAAAATCTATCTTCATTCTTCTCCACCTTCTCCAAGTTCAAGTTCATCACAGAAGAAACTTAATGGGTTCAAAAATCATAACTTTTCTTTCAAATTCTTTTGATTGTGAATTACTTAATGGGTTCTCGTAACGAGGTTGATTATGAATAAAGAACGAGAGAGATGATAGCAGAAGCAGAAACAGAGTTTTCCGGTGTTGGTAACGTCCGCCGTCTAATCTCAACGTTTATTCTCCGGTAAGGTAAGTCTTTCGTAAAGCTTTGATTTTTCTTTATGGGATCGATTGTTAATAATAAGGAATGTGATACAATGGCTCTTCGTATTAGAATTAGAACATGATCATTGTATTAGGATTAGGCAAGCTCTGTTTTGTTTTCAGGTCTTGTTTCAGACATTCTATACTAAAGATTGAATAATTTTGCAATCAAACAACTTTGTTTTCTCCATCGTCGTATTAGGGTTGGTTAATTTGCTCTTCGTATTAGGGTTTTATAGGATCAGAACATAATCTTTAGATATAGACGAGCCTTGTTTGTGTTGTATGAAATAATAGTACGATAAGGGTAAGAGGTTCATAGCTCTGTTTTGGTTGTGTTGGTTAAATCATCTATCAAGAATATTATTCTTATGTCCTATAATGAATTGTACAGACTCATATTTATACAAGTTGAGAGAAGAGACTCCTAGGTTAATCTAATTACAGAATGTTCCTTAAAGAGAATTAATCAAATATTGGGGATTCTAATCATATCTCTAACACGCCCCCTCAAGATGGAGGAACTGGAATGACTCCAATCTTGTTTCTGAGATAGATGAACCGAGCTCGTGATAGTGGTTTCGTCAACGCATCAGCCAGCTGATCTGTCGTGTTAACATGACATACCCGTAAGGCTCCCTGTTGTACTTGTCCACGAACAAAGTGATAATCAATTGCAATATGCTTCATGCGCGAGTGAAAGACTGGATTTGCACATAGAAATGTTGCTCCGACGTTGTCACAGTAGACAATAGGCGTGGCTGGAATGGGAATGCCAAGTTCAGTGAGAATATTGCACACCCAAGTTAACTCTGAGGCAACATTGGCCACTGCTCGATATTCCGCCTCGGTGGAAGACCTGGCTACACCTTTTTGTTTCTTTGCTGTCCATGATATAGGGTGTTTGCCGAGATAAACAATGTATGAATTGGTGGAGACATAGTCATGAGAGTCACCAGCCCAGTCAGCATCCGAGTAAGCATGGAGTGTGAGCTTGTTGGTTGCAGAGAAGAAGATACCGTGCGTGATTGTCCCAGCTAAGTAACGTAAGATGCGCTTGGCTGCTTGCCAATGATCTTGTGTAGGACGATGCATGAACTGCGAGAGACGAGTAACAGCATACGCAATATCCAAGCGTGTAAAAGCAAGGTACTGGAGACTACCAACTAGTTTTCGATAATCCTTGGGGTCGTCTAACGGGATACCTGTTGTGAGCGTCAGTTTGGGCGAGGAAGCCATCGGTGTGAGGACTGGCTTGGCATTCGTCATGTCAAAACGATGGAGAAGATCGAGAATGTACTTCCGTTGACAGAGATGAAGCCCTTTGGATGTGCGACGGGCTTCAATTCCCAAAAAATAGTTGAGATCTTCAGCATCTTTGACGGAGAACCGGTCTGCTAAGAGATGTATAATGCGTTGTATTCCAGGTTTGCTACTACCTGTGATGAGGATGTCATCGACGTAGACTAGAAGGTACACAAAATCAGTCCCCACTTTTAACACAAACAAAGACGTATCAGACAGAGAGTTGACAAATCCAAGGCTGAGGAGAAAGGTGCGAAGTTCTGTGTACCAAGCTCTTGGTGCTTGTTTTAAGCCGTATATCGCCTTACGAAGACGACAAACGTGATTGGGTTTGTCTGTGTCAACAAATCCCGGAGGTTGCTCCATGTAAACCTCCTCCGTTAATGTGCCTTGAAGGAAAGCGTTGTTGACATCAAGCTGAAGAATTGGCCACGAATTTGTCACAGCAACATCAAGAACCAGTGGTATCGTTGTCGACTTGATGACGGGACTAAATGTGTCTGTGTAGTCATAGCCAAATTGCTGATTGTAGCCCTTTGCAACCAACCGAGCTTTGCACCTATCAAGAGACCCATTAGATAAGAATTTGTTTTTGAAAATCCACTTACAGCCAATGACATTGTGGTGAGATTCTCTTGGAACTAAGTAAAACGTTTGATTTCGAGCAAACGCATCCATTTCTCCAGACATCGCATTTCTCCACCTTTGGTCTTGTAAAGCTTGTTTCACGGTATTAGGTTCAGCTGGTATGGTTTTGGAAAGTGCAGCCGCATAATTGTATTTTGGATTCGGTTTGGTGATGTTATTCTTCTAACGAGTAACCATGGGATGGTTATTTTCAGGCGGAGCTTGTGGAGCAATGATTTCCGGAGCTGGTGGAGCTTGTGGAGCAACAATTGCAGGCGCAGAGGTAGAAGAAGCTTCAGGCGTGTGTATGACTGGTGGGTTTGGGCATTAGTGTTGAATTGGGCTTGTTGGTGGTGAGATGGAGGAACGGGCCGTTGATGGGCCTGACAAAGAGGGAGGCCCATTGATGGTTGATGAATTTCGAGAGTGCTGTGGTGTGTGTTCGCGAGTCGAGGTCGGAGTCGAAGAATCTTCTGCCCGGTGAGAGTCTGAGCTCACGGATCCCGGCGTCAACGGCAAGACTAGCGACGGCTGCGGCGAGGGCTGGGGAGATGGCGGCGGATTTGGGTGGGTAATGGTGATGTTAATGGTTCTGGAGTTGTTTGTGGGGTTGGATTTTTGGATTGTAGGAGAGGAAAGGCATGCTCGTCAAACTTCACATGATGGGAAGTGTAGATTCGGCCGGAGTTCTGTTGCAAACATAGATATGCACTTTGGGTCTGCGAGTAACCAAGGAACACACATGGCGTTGACCGATCTTCAAGTTTGTTGGTTGTGTACGGACGAAGCCAAGGGAAGCAGAGGCAGCCAAAGACTCGAAGTTTAGAGTAATTGGGAGGAGTACCAAACAATCGCTGAAAAGGTGTATCCATGGAGATCACCGGTGTTGGGAGGCGATTGATGAGGTAGACGGCGGTTGTGAATGCATACGTCCAGTAGGTCTTTGGCATGCCAGCATGTGTGAGCAAGGTGAGTCCTGTCTCCACAACATGCCTGTGTTTTCTTTCTGAAACACCGTTGTGCTCGGGAGTATGTGGTGGTGATGTGAGATGAGATATGCCGGCTGAGGAGAGAAAGGCCTTGAGAGCAATAAACTCACCTCCATTGTCAGAGTATAGTGTTCCTATCTTGGTGGAGAATCGATTTTCAACGAGTGACTTGAACGCTTGAAAGGTTTCGCGGACTTGCGACTTGAGTTTCAAGGGGTAAAGCCATGTGTATCGACTGTAATGATCAACAAGTACTAGGTAGTACTTGTAATTGTCAACAGAAACTGTGGGAGAGCTCCAGAGATCAGTAAAGATGTATTCAAGAGGGCGAGAGGATGTAATCGAGCTTTGAGAAAAAGGTAGTTTGTGTGCTTTATTGATAGAACAATCAGAACATAAATGAGAGGAGGTTACAGATTGTTTAAAAGGTAGAGAAAAACGAGAAACAATGGTTTTTATGAGTTGGAAAGAGGGATGTCCAAGACGATAGTGCCAGTCATCCAAGGTTATGGATGGTGTAGTGGAGGTGAAGAAGGATTTCAGGGTAGAGAGGGAGGTTGGCCACTCATACAACTCATTGCTGGTCTTGCCTTTGATTAACGGGGCCCCCGAGCTCAAATCCTTCACCTGAAAATGGGCAGGAAAAAATTCAACCGACACCTTGTTAGCATTGCATAATCGATATACAGAGATTAGATTTTTCTGTATATTTGGAACACACAAGACATTATGTAAGGATAAATTGCGAGAAGCAGTGGGAAGGATGGTGGAACCAGTGTGAGTGATGGGGAGACCAGACCCATCGCCAATAAGTACTTGATCACCACCATTGTATGGTTGATTGAGTGACATATTGTAGAGGTCACTAGTGAGATGATGAGTGGAGCCACTGTCCATTACCCAAGGATTGGAAGAGGCGGAGTTGGTGGCTGCAAAGTTTGCTCGGGGCTGCCAAGGGCGAAATGGAGTTGGAAGCAGACTGTTCTGAGGCGCCGGACTGTACTGTTGAAGCTGACCACATCGTTTAGCACTATGTCCAAACACCCCACAGAGTTGGCACTTTCCTTGATAACCACGAGAGCCACGATTTTCAGATTTGTTGGACTGGTATTGTTGTGGATTATTGTTGTTGTTCCAGGTTTGGTACTGTCGTTGGTTTTGTCTGCCTTTGTTGGGACGGTTCTGTTGTTGACGAGAGGTAGCAACATTGGCAGAGACCGGAGCAGTAGTAGAAATGGAATTGGCAGCAATCATCAATTTTGCTTCTCTAGTGAGGATTTTCTCGTGAATTTCAGTGATAGACGGAGGCTTTTCACGACCTTCAATCTGCTCAATAACAGACTTGTATTCTTCAGGCAGGCCTGCAAGGATGAACTCCACTTGTTCTTCATGTTCCAACGGCTTCCCAAGCAGTGCTAACTGGTCGAAGCGAGTTGTGAGACCCTGCATATAGTCGTCCACAGTTTTGTCTCCTTTGGGATATTGCTTTAATTGTAGACGCAGTTGTTGAATGTGTCCCCAGCTAGGATTAGCATACGTTGCAGCAAGTTTGGTCCACATTTCAGCTGCAGTCTTGGTCTTGGTGACAAGCGGCTGAATAGTTGGAGAGAGCGTTCCAATGAGACCACTGTAGATCAGTTTGTCCTGTCGGTGCCATTTGTTGTAGGCTGGATTTGGTGTTGTCTGATTGTCAGCTGTGAGCGTCTGTTCTGGAGCCGGAGTAGATCCATCAAGAAAACCCGCAAGGTCATGACCATCGAGTAAGGAGTGGATTTGAATACTCCATGTGATGTAGTTGTGAGATGTGAGTTTAGTGATGTTGACCATATTGATGTTAAGAGCCTCTTGAACAACCGTAGTGTTGGTGTCTTGAGCCATGATAAGTGGCGACTGAAAGATGGAAGGGAGAGAGAAGGGAGAAGAGAAGAGAAGGAAGAACAGATCTGAGAAGAAGAGAAAGGAGGCCGAAAAATAGGGTACCGATTAGGGCTCTGATACCATGTAAAGAATATTATTCTTATGTCCTATAATGAATTGTATAGACTCATATTTATACAAGTTGAGAGAAGAGACTCCTAGGTTAATCTAATTACATAATGTTCCTTAAAGAGAATTAATCAAATATTGGGGATTCTAATCATATCTCTAACATCATCTTCATTCTTCTCCAGTTTCAAATTCATCACAGACGAAATATAACGGTTACTTCAAAAATCATAACTTTTCTTTCCATAGAGAGAGAGAGAGAGAGAGTAGTAACAGAAACAGAATTCCCTTGTGGTGTCGTGGTTTGCCGTGAAACAGAGTTACTTCCGACGACAAATCTCAACGTTTATTCTCCTGTAAGGTAAGTCTTTCGTAAAGCTTTGATTTTTCATTATGGGTTCCGAAATCTATCGTCGATAATATGGCTCTTCGTATTAGGATTAGAACATGATCTTTATATTAGGGTTCTTTAATAGGATTTTTATAGGATCAGAACATGATCGTTAGATCTTGTAAGGCATAGACAAGCTTTGGAAGTGTAATTGTGTTGTGTATTCAAGAGAGAGAGAGAGAGTTTTCCGGTGGTGGTTCCGCCGTCAAATCTCAACGTTTCTTCTCCTCTACGGTAAGTCTTTCATAAAGCTTTTATTTTTCTTTATGGGTTCCGTTCCAAAATAGATCGTCAACGATTAGGAATTTGATTGAATTGCTCTTCGTATTAGGGTTCTTTGAAAAATGGTTTTTATAGAATCAGAACATGATCTTCAT
The DNA here is from genome assembly GCA_036452645.1 of Capsella bursa-pastoris. NCBI lineage: Eukaryota > Viridiplantae > Streptophyta > Magnoliopsida > Brassicales > Brassicaceae > Capsella > Capsella bursa-pastoris. The sequence continues at coordinate 9,924,101 of CP144185.1, forward strand.
ATCTTTTAAGGCATAGACAAGCTTTGTGCTGGGAAATAATAGTTTGCTTTAGGGTCTTCAGATCTCAATCATACGTTTAACGCCTAGACGAGGTTATAATAGCTTGAAAGATGTTTTTATAGGATCAGAACATGATCTTTAGATATAGACGAGTCTTGGTTGTGTTGTATAAAATAGGACTAATAGGATATTTAGTACATTTTGAGAAGTTAATTGGGGAAGTGATACATTTACTATTTAAAATTGTCAAAGTAGTACATTTGTGAGATAGAGAATCTGTGAGATAGAAAAAAAAGGAGAAAAAATGCCCAAAAAAATGACAAGGGAGGGCATTCCGATTTTGTTTTTCTTTTTGTTTTTTGTTTTTTGTTTTTTGTTTTTTTGTTTTTTTTTTAATATTCTTACCCCAACATTCTAATAACTAAAACTTATTTGTTTTGTAATTTTTTTTCAAACTTTTTTTTGATTCACAAAAATCTATGTTTTTTTTCTATAATTTGATATGTATTTTGCTTAGTAAAAATTAAATACATTTCATATGTATATATTTTTTTGTACACTTTAGCATATGTACAGACGTATTTGTACAATTTAGTATATGTACAGACGTTTTTGTACACCTGATTATATGTACAGAGTACCCGTACAACTTACTATATGTACACATGTATAAAAAATTACACATTTTTATCCGTACAACTACTATGATATATGAATTTATGCATATTTATGTACATATTTGTACACTAATATGTTGTACGGATGTTACTGTGTAATATTTTTATTATTGTACAAATATATGTTTTTACACTTCTATACATAAAATATGATGTACGAATTATATTATATAATCATTATATAATTATTCTAATGGCATACTTGTAAATAATATGTTTTTTGAGTGCTTAAGGATCAACAAAATAGTAGCAAATAGTGATAATGTACTAGTTTACTAATTGTAAATAGTAATTGTACTAGTTCTATAATTAAGTTTCAAAAATGTACTAGTTTACTAGTTTACTAATTGATTCATTTTTCTTACAAGTATAAGTTTAAGCCTAGATGAGGTAAGAGGTTACGCATGATAGGCTCAGTTCATAGCTCTTGTTTTATTGTCAGGTCTTGTTTCAGACATTTAATATTAAATATTAAATGTTTTCGCATAATCAAACAACTTTAGTGTCTTGATCTTCACTTCAAACTTTGGTCCGCTATAGTGTTGCAAAAATGCTTCCACCTTCTCAGAATCACTTCTTTTTTTACAAGCTTTGATCACTTCTGATAGAGCAGAGGAAGGTGGTTTTGTATATTTGATCTCTAGAATCCCTCTAGTCTATAGTTTCTTCTTAGTTCATAGTTTCTATTTTGAAACCCTCTCTTCAAGACTTAAAAGAAGATAACTTTATAGAATCCAAACATGATTCTTGGATCTGGTAAAGCTTAGACGAGTCTTTGGTGGTTCATTTATGTTTGCGTGTTGTAGGAAATATGATTTGCTTTAGTGTCTTGATCTTCACTTCAAACTTTGGTCCGTTATTGTGTGAAGCAACAGCTATAGTGTTGCAAAAATGCTTCCACCTTCTCAGAATCACTTCTTTTTTTACAAGCTTTGATCACTTTTTTTTGTATATTTGATCTCTAGAATCCCTCCAGTCTAACTCCTACATGAGTTTCTTCTTAGTTCATAGTTTCTATTTTGAAACCCTCTCTTCAAGACTTAAAAGAATATAAATTTATAGAATCCAAACATGATGAGCTTAGACGAGTCTTCTGTTGTAGGAAATATGATTTACTTTGTCTGTAGTTAATATGTTTTGTTTTGTTTACTTGTCTTAACTGCTTGTTGAGCCTTCTAGATTTTGCTGTAACTATGCTAAGCCAAATGAGTATCTTTACTTGAGAGTTGAGATTTACAAGTTACAACAATGAGTATCCTATTGTCTCCAAACTAGTTGGACAATTGTATTTAGATTTACAGTTGAAGAGAAACAAGATTTGGGTGATTGATGTGTCTTTATCTCCCTTGCAAAGTCCATGGCAGCTCCTTCTAATAGCTTCAGCCAGAACACAAGACAGGTTCCACTGCTATAAGCTTAAGAGAACTGTCGAAATATATAGGTTCCACTGAAACTTTGGATGACAAGCTTTCATCTTTTTTGTGTTGATTCTGGGTGAAGCTCCATAGTATGTTCTTTTATATATAATGAAGACTTCTCAGAGCCGGTATATTAGGAGAAACATGAAGAATAAACCGGTAGAAGTAGTAGAAGACGAACATTCATTTTCCTGTACATTGCTCTTTTCTCTAATCACATACCATTTCTCAACATTAAATGAACCATTTCACACCAAGAGGGTTCAACAAGATTCAACCACAACAACGTTTTTTCAGCCCCAAGTAGAGCAAACAACGTCCAGCCTGAGGAGAGATGGTTTTCGGCCATCAAAGAGAGTGGAAGCAGAGCATAACAAGAGCCATGTGACTTCCAAGAAAGCCAAGGAACGTCCACAAGCTGCAGCTCACACTCTAACACCAAGTTCAACAACATTGTTTGAACCGCAAGAAAAACATCAAAGTAAGTCTTCTAATTTTTATAATTTAAATCAACCAACATGTTAAAGATGTCATAAGAGAGGTAAGTGAAAAGCAAGTAGAAAATTCAACATCACCTAAGTTAAAACCAAGCTTATCAAAATCAATTGATAGTTTTTTTTTTTGGCATGTTCTAAACTTCCAATTCTTGTGTAATACACTTGTCTTTTCCAAAGGTTGTTGATACATGTTTAGAACGTACTAAGGAGCACACAACTCATGATGTAGTCCCTAAGTCCACAACAATGTGTTTCCTAGACCGCACCCATCAAGCTAGGTACACTAGTAAGTGAAAGTTAATCTTGTTTAATTTTATAATCCTCATATATTGTAAAAAAGTTTCAAGAAATATATTTTTAGTTTTTTATTTTATTTCAAGTATAATACACTTGATCTTGCCTTTGAGTGTCGAAAAGGATGTAGGTACTTAGAGCTGTCAAAATGGGTTGTCCACATCTATTTTGATCCATCCAACATTGTCCATTTGATTTGTGGACAAATAGTTGACCATGTCCATTAACGAACGGTCCATTGACGACCATGTCCATTAACGACCATGTTTTTATGGCCCATGGGTGAGCACTAAGCTTGATTTATTAGGTATCCAACTTTAAAAGTTCTATTTGGTATAATCTGGTTCTAAGTTTGAGCAAATTAAAATTTAAAAAATTACAAAATATTATAATAGTTAAAATTTTAAAATGTATAAAATATTATAAATATTAAAACTTTAAATGTTTTAAGATTTATCAATGTTTCAAGTATTCTATTTCTCATCTTTTAAAGGTTCAAATATTATAAATATATAAAATAGTTGATAATTTTTGAATGGGTCAAAAAATATATATTTAAATCATTGATAATTTTGCAACGTGTCATAACATATATTGAAATTTATTGATAACATGATACACAAGTTTTACAACCAAATACTTTGTAATACAAAATCTTACATAAATATGATTTCAAGTTATATGGAAATAATATTACTTTTAGTGAATTACGAGTCCTAAATTAGATGATTAAATAAAAAAAATCGGTGGTTTACACAAAATCTTATTAACATAACATACTATTAAAATATTGATTAATAATAAGAATACTTTTTACCGATAAATTATAATATGTATCAAACTATGTAAATCACATGTATTTCATGGGTTAATTGGTTAAACTCATGATTATATAGTAAAGCGAGTTATGAATAATATTTTTACGAATCAATCCATTTTCGAGTTGGTCCGTCGAAACAAACATTATGAGTATATAATTTTAATGTATTCGCATGTTTTATAATTTTTACTTATATTCATACTTCTATTACAAAAGGGTAAATTTTAATTATATATCGACAAATATTATTTTGTGCTGAAATGTTTTTTATTTTATTATTTTTTCTTTTACTGTATCAAAACTCATTATATTATCATTTACTCAATGTAATTTTTCTCTTATTTTAATCCAAACTCATTACATAGATATATGATTCATCTTAATCGACTACACCGCAATAAAATAAAAATATAAGATATTCTAATCTGTTATAAATCGTATGTATATGTAAATATTCCCCGCGCTATAGCACGAATCTGAAATCACCATTTCATAAATAGTAGTAAAAATATTACACTGCATCTGTTACTTATACATGTCTAAAAACTATATAATCCAATATATTTGTTAATCTTCTTCAATCCCTAACTACTTGTTGATGTATTCTGAACTGAGTTTTAAATCAAGATGAGGAGAAAAATAAAAAGACATCAATGGAAGATGAATAATGAAGATGAAGTTATTGACACAGTCTCTGTACTAGTTCAGTACTACAAGAAGTAGTTCGGCGAAACATATGATGTGGAGCTGAAATAAGGAAATCAGCTATGACGATGGTTAATCCAAGCTTTAACAAGAAGGTTATGAAGACTAGAAGCTTAGAGAAGAGTATAGAAGCTTAAAGAGTTTTCTTTTCAGTAGAAAATGAAATATGAAGAGGAATTTCCTATTCCATAAAAGAAAATGAAATTGTCATAGAGATTTCGCAATTCCTATTAGAGTTAGAATAGGAAATTAGGCTTGTATGGTCACGACCTATTATGTTATATGGTTACTTGTAAGAAAGTGTAACGCTTAAGGGGGCTAAGGGGTTTGTCTTGAGAGGTTCTTCGATTATGTATAGATCCATGAACATGAGAGATTAGATAATTGTTTGAGTGAAACTTGTAAGTTTACTAAACACATTTTCTAATAAAGAAGTTTGTTTTGAAGAACCTCCTGTCTTAGTTTGTGTCTCAGTTTACTAAATAAAATAAAATGAATTAGTGCAATTATTTAATTGAGTTATGACTATTTGAAAAATCATTAAAATACCCTTTTCAAACTTTATAAAAAAAAACACTAAAAATGTTGAAATTTATCCAAAAATGTGTGTAAGCTTATAAATATACACACAAATTACCCTCTATGTGTATAAAATTTTATATATCTTTAATAAATAGCGTTAGAATAACTTCTTAAAACCTTTTAAAAACCTTAAAACCCCTTTTAAAACCCATTTAAAAACTTTGTAAAACATTTTTTTTTCTAAAATGAAACCTTTTAAAACATTATAACGTATTTGTATCAAATCTCACAGTAGTAATTATTATATAGAATTACCTTATAAACTATATAAACTTTATCATTTTCATACTTAAACGTGGATATTTTTGAAAATGGATAGATAAAGGGAGTATTTTTGAAAATGGGTACACCAAAAAGGGTATTTCTCAAAAATTCTCTTCAAACTTTGATTTGTTTTATGAACTATTGTAATGTATATGACTATTTAAAATATTAAATGGATTACTGCAACCATCTACCTGAATTATGACTATTTGAAATATCATTAAAAAAAAATTTTGTTTATGAACTATTTAGTTTATTTGATAAACCCTTTCAATCTTTTGTATATATGATAAATTGTTGCAACTTCTATTTTATTTGATAATTTAATCGTTACAAGATTAGTTTATTTGATATGTTGGTGCAAATTTTCTCTTTTAAATGTTTTTGGGCATTTTTCAAACGTAAATAAGTAAAGGAACAATTCACTAATTTTTTTGGCGGGGAAAACTTGATTTTACGTTTTTGGCGGGAAAACGAGATTTTGCGGTTTTGGCAGGAAACATAATTTTGTGTTTCTGGTGGGGAAAACTTGATTTTATGTTTTTGGCGGGAATACGAGATTTTACGATTTTGGTAGGAAAATTCGATTTTACGTTTTTGAATGGAAAACGAGATTTCGCCTATTTTTGCGGGAAACATGATTTTGCTATTTTTGTGGGAAAACTTGATTTTAAGTTTTTGGCGGAAAACATGATTTTGCGTTTTTGGTGGGAAAACATGATTTTACAGTTTTGGGGGGAAAATGTAATTTTAAGGTTGTTGGCCGGAAAATGTGATTTTTACCTTTTTAGCAAAAACAATTATTTTTAACAAAATTAAAATTTCATATGAGATATTTGCAAATGTATCATTAATAATTTTGTGGACAAATAGATAATTTGGATAATAAGGATATATTTGTCATTTGTCATTTTTGGATGAACCATCTCCATCGAGATGATCCAACTAAAGTCATCCTAATGACTTCAAAAATTGTGACTAAAATTTTAAAATTCGTCTAGATAATTCATTTGGATGATTCTGAAAAATGTTCATTTTTAGAGTTAAAACGAACAGCATCCAGATTAGAGTTAAACGAACAACATCGAGATGATCCATCTAGATGGACCATTTGGAAGGAGAAACGAACAATTCCTCACTAAAGTTTTTTTGTTGAGAGAATGTATATCATCAAAACACGATTATAACGGTTTATAGTAACTTTATGTACTATTTGATCGCGTTATCTCTTTTCCTTCCCTGCAATCAACTAACTAGTGTGGTTTGAGATTAGAACGGTTTTGTCAATTATTACTATCATCTGTTTTAATAATAGCATTTCTATTGCGGGTTTTTAACATATTTTTTCTAGATTTTTTATATATATTATCATTTAGATTTTTTTTTTCTTTGTGACTCTCCGATTTTTCAAAAATTATTTTGGGTAATTGCTTATGTACCATAAAATTTTGTTTCATACTTTTTTTTTTATTATGGTCATTTTTAATTTTTTTTGTTTAGTATAGTTATATAATCTACTAATGATAATTGTTTTTTCTAACATCCATATTTTACAACTCTATGTATTTGTTCAAATTTTTAGATGATTACCAAGTTTTCATTTATATATTCCTCATAATATAATGAAACCCTTATTTATTAGATTTGATAAACCATTTTTTGGAAATACTTTCATTATTTTAAGTTTTCATAAAAAATATTATACACGTTTTAACATTTTTTGAAAAAGTACAACAAATACAAGGTAAAAATGTGGGTAAAATTTATATATAATTTATATATTTAATTTTATTATCACAATAATTTAATATAAAAATTATAATAATACGTTCTCAATAACATTGTTTAAATAGAAAAGAAAATAAAAAATAATTAGTTAGTTAATTATTATTGTTTTTAACATAAAAGCAAATTAGTTAGTTAATTATTATCAAACGAGTAAAATTAATGAAAGAAATAAAAAACGGCTTTGCGTGAAAGAGCCGTTACTACACAAAGGTTAGAAATCTATATTCATACTTCTCCACCTTCCCCAATTTCAAGTTCATCACAAAAGAAACAATAATACAACGCTTGACTGAATTAAAGGTTAATATAAAGTATTTCTTCTTCACAAAGTTGTTAAGGTTTTTGCGAGTTTATTTTTTAGCTCTTAATGATTCTTTAAATACTATTGAAGCTGCAGAATAAGTTATTTGAGTGATTCAAATACACTTTTTTCTTCATCAATTCTAAGTGTTTGCCCCTAGATTACAACACTATTGGTAGTTTTGCTTATGTGGTCCAATTTCTGATTACTATTTGAATGGTATTAAATATTTTTTTACAAGTAAAATTGTAATTCATCCGAGTACATTGTGACGATCTGGTCACAATCTATTTATATTTGAGCCAGTTTACATCACCGAAATTCTCTATGAAATTTTTGTAATCCTATTAAAATCCATTGGAGAAAATATTGCAGTTATAACTCTTCATATTTTTTCAAACTTTAATTATTGAAATAATATTAAGTGGATTACTGCAACCATTTAATTGAAGAGAATTATGACTATTTGACAAATCATTAGACATTTTGATTTGTTTTATGAACTAATGCAATGTATAGTTTATTTTGATAAACTCTTGCAATCTTTTGTATATTTGATAAACCATTGCAATTTTAATTTTATTTGATAATCTAATCGTTACAAGTTTAGTATATTTGATATGTTTGTGTAAATGTTCCCTTTTAATTTTTTTTGGGCATTATTTAAAGGTAAATAAAGAGAAGAACAATTCACAAAAAAAAAATACTTTACTAATATATTAAGTGCTTTCAAATTTCTGATTACTATATATTGAAATATTTATTTTGTAGATTTGATAAACTGTTTCTTATGCAAAACTTTCATTATTTTAAGTTATCATATTAAAAGACAATTAATAATTGATTGGAAAAATACAATATAGCGTAAAAATGTGGATGGTTTAAATATTGGGAAAGTTTGTTGTTTAGTACATTTTGGAAACAAAATTGGCATTATAATAGAGTTACTATTTAAAATTAGATATTTGAGTTGGTTTTACTGTGTACAGAAATACTGTTGTATAGAGGTTTATATATGTACAATTGTACATGAATATACATTGTCCTGTATGGTTGTACGTCTCTGTACAAATATTTTAACTGTATGATGGTTTATATTTGTATAATTATATCTGTACATATATTTTGCTGTACATATATACATATTTTATCTGTATAACTCATATAATAAACAGTAAATATGAGGGTAGAAATTAAAATTGTGTATATGTATATGTATATGTATCCGTACACTATAATAAACGTACAAATCATATTATGTAACTATTGCTATGTAAATAATTAAATTTAATAGTATTATAACATTAATGGCATGCTTGCAATTATAACATTCAATTAAGGGTTTGAGAGTCATTCAAATAGTGTCTAATAGTAATCATTGGCTATTTTTCAAATTATAAATAGTCTTTGTACTATTTTGCTAATTACTTTCTCGAAATTTACAAAAACTCCAATTAGTCCTTAAATATTTGAATTAATTGTCGCAAAATAGTTTAATATATATACAAAATAATATATAATTGGGTGTTTTAAAAATCCATACTATAATAATCGGAAAACGAAGAATGTATGATTGATAACACAAAAATTAGATATCACTACTCCCCCTACACGAAGTTACACAACTGGCCCTACACAAACTAAATACTAGATTTTTGGAAATTATATAGCCTATGAAGTATCCTATAAAATCTTGTATTGTCAATTTGTCAGTTTTGTTTTAATAAAAGGCTTCTGATTTGTTCATGCAGCGCCGACATTGGGGAAAGGTGTGCAAGATTTTTGGGCAAAAGGTAATGATGGGAAATGATACGGTAGAAGATAGGCTATTCTTCAGGTTATTTATTAGATGGGTAAGTGAGTTGCCTACACAACTGCGCTCCCACACAACTAACATCATAGGGTAAGAATTTATGGCTGTCGGAGATTTATTATTCACTTCGTTGATGAGTATTCAATGCTTTCTAGGTTGACCGGCGCTGTAGTTATAATCTAGATAACTTTTTCTTCACATAGCTAACTTATAACTTATATGTTTTTTTTTCAGAACTACAATGGCTTTAGTAGTAAGGATTGTTCGGGGAGAATGGCGGTTGGACAAAGACGGAAATTATGAGCATGTCGCTGAATACGGCGGCTACTAATTAGCTGGGTTTTACTCACGTCTCGAATGAATTCAAGGACAAATTCAAAGAAATTTTGACCGTCAGTTGGAATGGTTTGTGGATTGCGAATCAAACTGAAAACGGTGAATGAAGCTGTGCGTACATGGTTGTTACTTAACCCAGACGACAAAGTGGATCTTTCGTACCAGTGGCCGCAATGGATGATGGGCCCATAGTGGAAAAGGGCAGATTCTATCAAGATCAAAACAGACGAAGAGATGGCCCTATTTATGGCGATAAGAGCAGACTTAGAAGAGATGTTTCTGCGATTTAAGGTTACACCAACGTCAGAGCGTGACAACGTCCACCGACCTGATCCACAACCCAGGCCTTTCCACACCCCAAGTCGGTCGTCGGCGGAGATTTCCGATTAGTACTCGAACAGTGCCGAGACACAAGCGGTATGGAACAGTGTGGTAACTAAGATGTTACTGGGCAAATCCTCAGCTGATAACGAAATGGCCACTGACAAGGGCCCAGGCCCATACGGCCCATTACGAAACCTGGCTCTAAGAATAAGAATTACAGAGCAACCACATGAGACAAAAAGAAATCTTTTGGCTACCCGTGTTTCACACAATTTCCAGAACGAATCAATCAACCAGCCCGCCACGGCGGCGGAGAAGGGTAAACAGAAGATGCGGTTCGATGACATCGTTAAAGATGAAGATTACCAAATCTTTAAAAAGCAATACCAAGCGGAGATGTGGAGAGAAGTTGTGCGACTCAGATAAGCCTGGGAAACGGCCAAACGGGTGGTGAAGAGTACATAATTAAAACGGCTAGGGCTTTGGATTTTGGCAATAGTGAAAACACACCACCCACAAACACAAGCATGATAGACCTAAATCTGAGTGCAAGAATTGGGGAGAGTAGCCAAAACGTCGTCACGGTCTCATCAAGCGATTTGGCTTTTGTTCCGCCAACTACTCCGTCTTCCAGTGTGTCATTCTCAATAGACGACCTAACTTCGAATCCAGACGAAGATGATATCATGGGTAAGATAACTAAATTTTTATCTAGCTAATTAGTATTTTATTTGCATTATAGACTATATGCTAATACCCTCTGATTTTGCAGATGATAGCTTGATTGCTCATTACTACTCAGAGTCAGATGGGGAAATGTGTGAAACTCCGGAACAAGCTAGCTGGATCTGGGGATAAAGGGAATAGTATCATGATAGAACCAGAAGCAATGGAGGTTACCCTGTAGCAGGAACGTTATCGATTGGAACACCTGTTATGGCTATAGCTCGAGAAAGGGTCCATGATACATCGGTTCCGACGGTGCTATACGACATGGATGCACCGCCATATTTTGACGACCCAGGCGAGGAAGGTATACATAACACATCTTGTGTCGTTATTAAAATAACTTGAATCTTAGCTAGATAATGACGCGTTTATTGGGATAAGAAATTTCGAAAACAATAAAGAAATAATTATGGGATAAACTTTATATTATTGTTGTTTTAGACTTTGTAAAATAAGGACACTTACCCTAATATAAATTTTCTATTATCTTTAACAGATTTCCTACAGAGAGCACTGCGAGATGCGGACTACGAAGGGGATGATGTTTTTGTGGGAAGAATGTTCAAGGACAAAGAAGATTGTACAGCGAAGCTTGCCATCCATGCCATAAGGCGAAAGTTCCATTTCATACTCGCAAGAGAAATCGCCGTAGACAACGCAATGGATTCTGCTATGGGGAGCTATGCATTAATCCAACCTTACTTCAAGCGTCTGTTGGAGAGTAACCCAGATTCACTAGTCTATTTGGAGAAAAATAAGGATAGTGAGGGAGTAGATCGATTCAAGTATCTCTTCTTAGCACTGTCAGCTTGTATCAAGGGCATCTCGTTCATGCGGAAGGTGATAGTAATCGACGGGACTCATCTAGGAGGCCGGTATGGAGGATGTCTTATTGCAGCAAGCGCACAAGATGCGAATTTTCAAATTTACCCGATCGCTTTTGGGATAGTTAACAGCGAAAATGATGACGCTTGGACCTGGTTCATGGAAAAGCTATCTAAAGCCATTCCCGATGACCCTGACCTGGTAATCGTTTCGGATCGACATTCATCGATCTACTCCAGCATTCGCAAGGTAATACCATCTTCAATACTTGTCTAATTACTTTATAACTAAGTCATTATTTTGTTCTGTTAAGCTGAACCTTCTAAAATATGTCAAAACAAGTAGATTGTTCTTCGGTAACCATTAAGTTAGATGCTAATTGCGTCTTCATATACTAGTTTTAAATCAGTAAAAATTAGATACTTAAGTTATCAGATAATTGTTATATTACCTAATAATGTAGTTCGTATTTGGTAAATTTATCTTTACTGAATAAAATATTGAAGACTGTTTAAGGTTTTACTAATTCGACAATGTCTATCTAATAAATAAATGATTTATTCGAACCTTGTATTTAGCTTGTTAATCAATATCTACAAAGTTTAAATGTTAGCTGGTATACAATTAACAAAATAGATAATCAATTAAAGAAGGATAATGAATTAAACGATAACTGTGTTATTATTTGGTTATTTATTCTTTATCTGATAAACTTATCGAGACTGATTAATATAGCTAAGTTCTTGCTACCTAATGATAACATTTGCCGCATATACACTTCTGCAGGTTTATCCAATGGCCTCACATGCTGCCTGTGTGGTGCACCTGAAGAGAAAACATAGTTGATATTTTTAAATCCGAACCACTAAGCTGCCTTGTTTCAGCCGCCGCCAGAGCTTACCGGCTGAGCGATTTCAACAAGCTGTTTGCGGAAATCAGGGCAACGTGCGGACCGTGTGCAGACTACCTAACGGGAATCGGGTTTGAGCATTGGACAAGATCTCATTTTGTAGGCGACAGGTACAACGTCATGACCAACAACATTGCAGAATCGCTAAACAATGTACTAACAATGGCAAGAGACTAGCCTGTAATCTCTATAATGGAAACAATCCGCACAACACTGGTGACGTGGTTTGCATTGAGGTGCGAAGCAGCGAGAGTAGAAGAGAACATATTACCTCCGAAGGTTAATGATATGGTCATCGAGAACTATGAGAAAGGATCTAGTTTCATGGTTATAAAAGTAGGAGATGGGGTGTATGATGATAAAGACTCAGCCTTTTCAGTCAATCTCTGGGAATGAATGTGTACCTGTAAAGAGTTCCAGATACTGACAATCCCTTGCCCCCATGCTATTGTTGCTGCAATTAAAGAGGGAGTTAGGGTGGACACCTTGGTGGTTCTGTTACGGCGAGATGATCATGCCAGTTCCTGACATGGAAACACTAGCACCTTCTCCTAGCGACATAGGTGGAGGTAAGTTAGCACCTTCTTTTGTAATAAGGGTGCTAGGTCGCCCCAGATAAATGCGACTTTCTCAAGTGGAGAATTCAGGGTAAGTTTAGAGATGTAACAAACACGTTGGTATATAAATGTTTTTTTATTGCCTAAACTCAAAATTAGAGAATAGATCAATAATGTTTGGTACATATTTTGGCACAGAGAACCTTGCGGAGAAGGTGCACGAGATGCCATTCACTAGGTCACAACAGGGCAACTTGTAGGGGCCCGGTTGAGGTACTAGTAATTTGTTATCGCGCTTGCAACTTGGGAAATTTAAAGGTTCCTAACTTTGTTAAAAATGCAGGGGCCGAGAAGTTAGGAGAAGCTAGGCAGAAGGATTTTTGGCGTAGGGTTGACCAAGCATGTCTATTACTAATGTTGGGGAAGATGGTACGAGGAGTAGGGGACAGATTTTTCATTGTATATAGTATCGGAACTGTTGCCCGTTAAAGGTTTAATTATCTGTAAGCACCCGGAAAGGGTTAAGTACAACTTTGTGTTTAACTAAGCAATGTTTAGTCCAAGAACATTGTTTGGCTAAACAATGTTTAATTATAATTAATGAAAAAGACTTGGTCCCCATTAATCGTTGTTGATTCGCTATACTCCAAAGTATCAACTAATAATGCTCTTATTATATAAAATATCTACGCTGTAAAATGGTGGTCCAGTGGCGAGACGGAACTGATAAGTTATCTAACAAAGAAAATAATTCTAATGTGAATAAAAAATTATCGGTTTAAATGATTATGTAGGTTATTAAAATTACAATTCCAAGTAAAGGATAAAAAAGCCAAAACATATTTTTATTTACTACATCACCTTGCTAAACAATTTGTTATAATATAAAGTGAATTTATACTAAATATAATTTGATTAAATATAACAAAGATCATTTTACCTGGCTAAGACAACCATTATCTTAACAAAACCATTAGTGGCACCTTTAAATAAACTTAACGACTAAAATAACTATTAACGTATAACAAAATTTAGTGTAATTGGGGGCCTACAGACGGGTTCAGCAGTGTCAAACACGATTTAAAGATATTGGGGGCCTAGGGTTCTTCAGTTTTAACAATAGGGGGGAATATAGGCGGAGCTACTCTGATTCCTTGAGAATTACTACCAAATGTCGGCAAGTTCGTACACACCCAAAAGCGTGGATCAGCTAGGAGAGGATTATGAAGACAATGGTATTCCAACAGTTTGTTACCTTCAATGACAAGAACGAACTCAGGAAAGCTATACTACACATGCCCTAACCGCGAGGTAATCTGTGAGATGTATATTTGAAATTTTTTATAATTGAGGAGTGTCAAGTTTTTTACTTAGAATGGGTGCAGGATGGAGAATGTCACATTTCGAAGTGGTGGGATGAAGCTATTGTTCAGGAAATAACAAAATTGAAGCGACAGGTACGAGAGTCCCCAGCTATAAATAAAATGGAAGAAACTCCATTGGTCCATAGAGACGAGATATCTCACCTCTTCGATCTCCACTCGGTAAATGTTAAAGAATTGGCAAGACTTAAGGTGTTGGTGGGAAAAGAAAAAGAAACAATCGCCACGGAACTGAAAAATGCTGTTGTTGCAGCTTTTATTATCCTTGCAATAATAGTTTACCTTCTAAAGTAGATTAGTCAAGGTAGCCAGCATAAATGTAGCTTTTTCGTTCATTTCCTGGAATGATGTTGCAATCCATAGTCGCCATCGATAACATCAACCTTAGTTAGCAACTTTACAGTATCTTTAAGCACTAAGTGTGTAACAAGATTCTTGCTTCAAATATATAACATTCTATCATTGCAGTTTATAATCATCCAACTGGGTAGATCACCCCTTTAGATAACTATAATTCTGATAAATCTTTTATTATCGGGTTGAATCATTGAATCATGATATCAAAGTTAAAATCAAATGACATATAAAAACTGGATTATTGATATTTATTACGTTACCTAGGTAAACTATTTGATACAATAGTAAACGGCATTTCACCTAATCAGTTACAATGATAATTTATCAACCCAAAAATCTACTTTGACGACCCAAATCGTTAATTACAAAATCTCTAACAGCTGCTTTGCCAACCCAAACCTAAATGATTTATCGTTTAATTATATGTTAATAGTCAATTACTGTGTAAGCTAAAATCCAAACCAAACTTTTAAAAATAATAATAATCTGTCAGAGCGGAACTTTATCATCCTAAACCCCTATTTTATCAAATCAATACACCTATGTTATCAACCCAAAACAATCTATTTTGATCATTAACCAAAATTAAACCCTAAGCAATACGACCAAACCCAAACAGAAAAAATAATTTCATTTATTAATAGAAACTAAACCCTAACCAAAATTTGTCAACCCAATCCAAAATCCAGATGTTATCGCGATAAAAGACTAGGTTATAAGGTATGATTCAAATAATTCTGATAAATCGTTTATTATCGGGTTAACTCATTGAATCATGTAATCAAAGTTAAAATAAAATGACATATAAACTCTGGATTATTGATATTGATTACGTTAACTAGGTAAACTATTTGTTACCACAGCAAATGTCATTTCACCTAATCAGTTACAACGATAATATATCAACCCAAACATCTAATTATACAACCAAAATCCTTAATTACCAAATCTAAACCCAAACCGCTGCTGTAACAGCCCAAATCGAAATAATGTATCGTTTATTTACCACATTTAATACGACTCTCCTAGGATCGACACTCTTGAAGTTGAGGGAATTATAGGCTTTGCACCTAAGTGATCGGGGATCTCTTAGATCAAAGGATGTAGAGCGAATAGTCGCACAAAAGTTGCGGAAGAGCCTTTGATTTACCGAACTTGGACTTGCCTATGGATATTACACACCAAAGAAAGACAAGAGAGAGTGATCTAACTTAGAAATAGTTTTTGATAAAAAGATTAGATGAGTTACAAATGAGAGATAGAGGGAGATTATATAGTAGAGGGGAATGAGAGAGAAGTGCCTTGGAAATACACAAGTGCCTTGGAAATACACAAGTCTTGGAAATAACAAAACATTAAATGCAATAATGAAGAGAAAAGATAGAAAATGGGCCAAGGCAAAGTGTTGGGCCTTGGACCCACGAATTGGGCTTGGTAAATGGCCTTGAAAGTGTTACTTAGGCCTCATTAAAAACCTTGTCAAGAAAACCCAATGGGACAAAACTTGACAAGGGAAAAAGAGTGCATAAGCAACACTTAACCCTTTACCGAACCTTTTGAGTCGTGATGATTATTGAGGAGACTTGAGCCACGTCATCTTGCTTCTTGTCTAGCTCCCTAAGTCTTCTATTGGTTGATGGGTTGAGCTCCTTAAGCCTTGAGCGTGTTGGAGGATCTTCCGGGACGTCTAGTGCTTCCTCCGCTTTGAGCTGCTCCTCCGCTACGTGCTGCTCCTTGTCTTCTTGCTGCTCCTCGTTAACGGCTTCCTCCACTTTGAGCTCCGGGTCTTCCTCGACCATAGTCATATCAACATTAATAGTCTGTTCTCGTGTAATCTAAATCCCAAACCAAACTTTTAAACATTATAATAATCTGTTAGGGCGGAACTTTATCAACCTAAACCCATAGTTTATCAAATCAAAACACCAATTTTATCAATTTAAACCGAAAGTATATTTCAATTAATTACCAAAATTAAACCCTAAGCTATAATTCCCAACCCAAGCCAAAAAAATAATTTCATTTAGTTATAAAAACTAAACCCTAATCATTATTTGTCAACCCAAACCAAAATCATACTGCGTTTATGTATAAAAATCGAAACTGTAAACAATACTTTATAAACTTAACATGCTAAACATTTAATATTGATAAACTCAATATGCTATTGATAAAAGAACAGTTATAGTCTACGTTTAAAATAATTCTGATAAATCTTTTATTATCGGGTTGAATCATTGAAACATGATATCAAAAACAAAATCAAATGACATATAAATACTGGATTATTAATATTTATTATGCTATCTAGTTAAACTATTTGTTACCATTGCATATGGGACTTTGTCCGAACCTTAAGACCTAAATTGTGCCATAGACATTTAACTTTTTTTCGTCACTAGTCTACAGTTTGTGGTTTCCCAGATATTAATCTATCAATAGCACCGATAATGATGTTAGCGGTAATGTCAGCTAAACAGATAATCAAATAAATACGGTATAATATATTATTGGTGTCAATGACGGACAGAAATATCTTGTTATCTGCTAGATCAAACATTACGGTAAAGCGGTACGTTTTGAGTAGACGTGTTTGTCACTAGTAATACAATAAAACGTTCACGAGGGTCAGACCGAAACAAACCGGAACAGAGAAAGTGTTCTAAGAAGAACAGAGAAAGTCTTCTAAGAAGAACAGTTAAAAACAACCATAACAAAGACATAAAAGGACAAGAACTAAGTTGCCAGGAGAATTGTTCAAAACAACCAATGACCTAGCTACTCGACACCGGCAAGAATTATAGCAGATACAAATGTCTTCAGCTCTGGATCCAATTGCTCGACGGTCAACTCACCACACTCCTTTAACCCTCCGGTTGTATGTGTGTGTATCAAAAAAATTGACATAATGCCAGAGTCTGCAGGGCACTTGACTTGGGGTATGCTAGATGGCCTTGAGATGCTGAAAGGGGTGGTTGACCTCTTCCTTTTCCCATGATAAACACCAGTCTGGATGAGAAGATATGGCAACATTAGCGCAAAGGGTTGTAGTTCACCAAATATATCATGATCTTTCCGAAGTTGGGTATTGGAGTCAAGAACAACGATGCTCGTGCTGCATAGATCGATGCACAAAGACATCCAGTGCTTCCTATCAAAATTAAATGGCGCATACAGGAAGTCAGCTTCGGTAAAAAGCTCAGCACGTCCACTTTCTCCACCACCTACTAGTTGGGCAACAACGTCGCCAGGAAATTTGAATTTAGCGTGAGCAGTGGATTTGGAAAACTTTGAGAATTGCTGAAAGACCAAAGATACAAACTTCGACTCTAACAAGTCAACTCGCAGTTTTTCACCGTCAAGGTCCTCAGTCCGTAATAAGTGCCGGCTAAACTTGATCAAAGCATCCATGACCTGAGAAATAGGGTAGGTCAAAGTTATTTACAGTTCACATAGCTATGAATCAAAGTTAATAAAAAACTTACCTTGGATGAGAGATGTTTTTTTCTCTCTATTATATCAAGAACATATTTGACAGAAAAAGAAGCCTCACCACCAAGACTGATTGATCTACGGAATCGAAAAGAATCACATATTAGTATACCATAATATTTACTTGTTAAATCATTAAACATCATAAAAGGGTACCTGGAGGACTTCAACTTTTTAATAAAATTCTGGAACCGTTCCTCAGGGTCATCGACATGGTTAGGATCCTTGACGACCGGAGAAGGGTGTCCAACTAACACTTTAGTCTTCTTGTCGTACTGGAACCGACCATCCAACTTAGTAGAAAATGTTCTTAACCTTTTGCTCCTCCTCCCGGGTACAGCTACAGCAACCTTATATAAAAGGGAACATCAGTTAGAGAATAAATCAGTTTCTATACGGTAAAACATTTATTATATAATAAAGACGAAATTAGATAACACCTGTTTCCCAATTTCCGTTTGTACATCTCTGTCCTCGAGGGGAGGAGGCGTAAAAAATCCCTCCGAGATAGTAAGAAAAAAATAAATCAGATTAAAAATGGCAGGCAAGTCTAATATCACTAACAAAACACTACATAAAAATCATGCGTAACAGCGTGTAGGAATAACCAAACAACCAAACTTGGCGGAAGAAGAAAACGAACACAAGTAAAAATAACTAACCTGACTCCCACGCGGCTGGACCGAAGCCTCTACCTGGGTACTCAAAACATTTACTTCCTACATAGATAGGATAATATTAGAGAAAATTGTCCAGAATGACATGTATAATAACCAATGCACCAGTTTCTCCAATTCATTCTCCCGCTTGCCACACAGCCATGGCGAGAAGACGATTCTACCCTTCTCACTCAATTCTTCTTTTTCTGTGTTGGTACTATTGAATGAAACGACAAAAAGGTTTACCTTCTCCCAACGTGACTGTTCGCTTCTATTCAACATCGGCTGAATTTTTATTTTTTCCAAACAACACAATAACTGATGGATAATTAACTCATTCTCTCCAATTTTTTCCCTACAAAAGTTACTCGCCCATCTTCAACTTCTTAGACCGATCCTGTTCCTATGTCCACTGACGATCCGCCGTTTCATACACCTGCCGCCGATATACCGGCAAGAGAAACCGGGCAGCCAGGTTCACCGGTTCAAACCGGAATCTAAGCCACCACCGAAGTTGCCGTCAAAGAGAGCCCCGCTGCCGCTCAAACCATGGAGTCACCCGCCGCGACTATTGACGTTGTAGGGCACATCCCTCTCGAGCCTTCCAAAACCCTAGATCCCTCCGAGACCCATTCCCCAAATTTTGATGAAGGCGGAAGACAAGGGGCCTCTCCTACAGCTATCCCCAAATTTTGGTCCTCCACAGTTCCTATATTCCGTCCGATGCGACAGACGAAAATTCCCGAAGTTGTCTATCAACAGACCCAAGGGTAAGTTATTTTCAGTAGACCAGATCTCACTTCTCTTTTGTCCACCAATTAAACTTGTCCTCTAACATTCATTTTACAAATTGTCCATCGGATCTACAGAACAAAACTGTCCATCAGTTAGTCCAATAGACAACCTTCCGCAGCCCATGTAAACTATGAGATGGACCATTTATATTTTTGTGGGATACCATTAGTCCTTTCCATTTTCTATTTATTGATGGACAAATTTTGTTCTTTAGAATCTCTATAGACAACATAGCATATGACACCAATAATGGACAACCGTATGAGGAGTTTAAAACTCTTGTTTATCCCGTGGACCTAACTAAAAATTTAGATATTTTCCTTTTTCAACTCTTCTTCCCTTCCTCAATTTTTCTCTGTCATTTTGGTAGAGCTTCCATTTTCTAACATGTATTTTACAGATTGTCTATCAGATGTACAGAACAAAGCTGCCAATCAGTTAGTCCAGTAGACAACCCTCCTCAGCCCAGGTAAACTATATAGACCATTTATATTTTTGTTGGAAGCTCTACCATTTGTCCTTTCCATTTTCTATTTATTGATAGACAAAATTTGTTATTTAGGATCTCTGTAGACAACATAGCCAATGACACTAGTGGACCAGATCCGATGGACTAGATTCGGTAGACCATATCTCGTGGACTAGATCCCATGGACCAGATCCGATGTCTGTAATATGTTCATATTTTATTTCCTAACTTGTTGTTCATCGTACGTATATTGTAAACTAAGTCTATTTTTTATAAACGAACTTGTCTATAATACATATGTTAGTGTGGTAATAATGTTGGGTAGTGAAAAAGACCAACCAATAATGATGGACGATACATGTATCTATCTTGTCCGTTGTAATTAAGCTGCAACACTCGAAAATCTCTTCTCCTTCTTCAGCCAATAATGATGGACGATACGTGCACTGATTTTTAGTATCTATTTTGTCCGTCGTATTTAATTGTCCTCTGGATATTAAGCTACATCCAAGCTATTAAATGCAACTGTTTGCTGACGCAAAACATGGCCCATCATATATTATTTTTTGAACCAAGTGCAATTTATGCTCTCATTTGGCAAGGGCAATAAAGTCTTTTTCTCTATATTAAAAATATAATATGGCACTGCAGAAAATAGATTGGGGAAAGTGGCAGTTTCAGTTTTTTGGGCCTTCAAACTGGCAAAATAGATAATATTCCCATAATATTAACATGATTGAGGTTATATGCTTGACCATTGAACGTTTTCATGAATATAATTATAAGTTCATTTAGAACTTATAATTATGTATGACCACTTCACTGAGATATGATATCATTTAACAGGTAAAGTGAAACGGTACTTCATAAATTAATCGGTATAATGACATGTGTATAATTTAAAATAAAATAACCTTTAATAAAATAGGTATCAAATAACTCCTTAAAAAAATTAAAATACATGGATCGCCTCTGATTCTAGCGGGCATAAATAGTTAATTTGAACAAAGGTAACTCTAAACTTAATAACTAACCATGTCGGTATCCATCTCAACGGGACCGGCCTCACTAACAACATCTAATACGACAGCATCAGCTGAAGGTTCCACCACCTGAGTCAGTTTAAACAAGGGTTAATAACACTCAAATTGGAAAAAGGTAAGTAAGCAATAACGAACATACACTATCTCCTTCAGCTCCATCAGCTAAGGGTGAGGATAACGACTGTAATGCAACACTTTTAATAACCCCCACACCAGTCTGATCCATTATCTGAGAGAAAGAAAAATAAACAATAAAAAATCTAAAGAAAAGTAAGCATTACAAAGTGAGCAAACAAATGAGTTTAAGATAACAATCCGAAACTTACAACAACGGTGTTGGGATTAATTTCAACGGGTTCGTCACGCGCAATGTCCTTAACGGAAAAATCACAAAACTTCAAGACAAATAAATGCATATTAACCGCGGACATATTTGTCAGATTAAACAAAGTTTGCATCCTAATTGAGAATATTAAATGTATACTTAATATAACTGAACAATACATTTAAAGAATTAAAAGATGCCCCATGAAAAACAACTAATCACGTAATATAACAGTTGAAATAGCATAGCTTCTAAGAAGAACCCTGACCTTCACAATAGCGGTAGATGGCTCCATGTTACGGCATGCAATCAGGTCCGAGACTTTGGCAGAAGGGTTATCGGCCTGCCAACATCAAACAAATCAACTAAATATAAACTAATATAGCACTTACAAAAATATATACTAACATTGACGACCAGTACACAAATTCAATGTTAATCACTAACTGGTGACTTATCTGCTGTACTGCCAAATAACTTCCCACAGTCACGGTCACCGACCGCTGCTTCTACAGATTTATCAGCTCCAAAATCTTCAGACTGGAGAAAAGAACAATGCAATAGGGCTGAGCATAATATTTTATTTAAGACAGAGATCTAAACAATTATACGAAGATACTACCTCTTGGCTGACAGTATCACCAGACGGCCGGTTTTCAGTGGTTGACAGTATCACCAGACTGACAGTATCACCAGACTGACAGTACCATCAGCCATCCCTATAGCAGGAGCATCATAGTCTTCACCGGTAGCAGCAGTTTCTTGTGACTGGAGAAAAGAACAATGTAAAGATTAAATGTCCATAATAATACATTTAATAAAGAGATCTAACTGATTAGATAAATATAATACCTCTTGGCTGGTAGTGTCACCAGACAACCTATTTTCAATGCCTCCGTCACCGGTCCCTTCAGCGACAACAACGGTCGGTTCATCTACAGCAGTTGATTCTACCCCGCCATCACTTGGAACTACGCCAACCTACAAACAGTGAAATGCATGTTTAAAAGGAGTGAGGACAAAAACAGATTGATAAGACATGAGAGAGGAACCAACCATTGGACTTGAAACAAAATCATGTCCATCTACTTCAATGGGCCCCTAATACATCACATAGAAAGGTAATGAACAATTTAGCATATATTATATTTTATATCCGCTAAAAATTAGTTTATTGCATAATTTTTGTCTCCAGCCTCAAAATAAAAAGACTTACTCGACCATGGTCAGTTATTAGGTTGCTAATATATTGTGTTTTTATCGGTTTTAAGTCTTTCTTTTCTTTTTCATTTTATAACTTTTATTGAGTCAAAGTTTGTTTTTAGAGTCTTTTAGTCCATTATAGAGTATTTACAAGTTTTAGGTTGCTTTGGAGTAAAACGAGCTGTTTTGAGAAGCAAACACACATTTGGAGATGCAGATTCATGTAGAAGTGCCAGATGTTTGGGATCAGATGCACATCTTTCCACCGTTAGATCTTTCTCATATTTTGACACAAGATGAAGACAGATGTTAGCTTTCATTTGCAAGTGATTTCAACGAAATTTAACGGTGCATTCAAGAGTTATACTCGATTTTGTGAAGACAGGTCATTCTGCCGAGTTGTTGAAGCTGATGCAGAAGTAAAACCTGGGTGCATTAGACCGATCGGTCTAACATTATGATCGATCTATCCCTTACCTCTGACGGATACTCTGGCCCATATTCGATCCGAAACACTTCAGAACCGATCCAAATCGCCTCCTATTGTTTTTATACCTTAGGCTCGACTTTTTACCAGCTATCCTATATATTTTTCAGTTCAAAAGATTGTTCTTTGCTTTCTAAACAATTTTGGGAGAAGAATCCATCCTCTTGACACTTGGAGAAGATTTCTAAATCCTTTCTTATTGTTTCTGAAATTTCATCATGTTTTCTTCATCTATGATTTTTGTTTTCTCTTTTGCCATGTTTGTGTAGTCTCTTAATTGGGTTTTAGGGTTCCAAGTAGGAGAATTCAATGATTTGATAGATTAGATGTCTTAGGTAATTCTTAATCTTTAGGTTCTTCAATTTACATATTCTCAATGCTAGAATAGGATTGATCACCATGTTTTAGAACTTAGGCTTTTATGTGTTCCAGAGATCGATAAAATGCCTGAATGAATGTAAATTGAGCATTATACTTCTAACGAGCGAGAGTTGATGTTAGAATGCTTTGTAAACCAAATGAACCTGTTTGATAATGCGAATTTGGCTAGGAAATTACAAATGAGAGTTTAGTAATTGAATAGTTGAATTTAGTGATTAATGTCTTGAGAGAGAATTAGTCTAAACTTCTGTTCATGTTTAAGAACGATTCTTCATGATAGAATTCCTTATAGCTTTTATTTGTTATTCATTGATTTTCTGAAAATACCTTGCAGCCCAATGTATTTAATTTATAAGTTAAATCTCAGTTTATTTTTGCATTTTTATTTACAAACTGAAACACCAAACAAAAACCCTTTCCGCTTTAGCTAAGAACGAGTCTCGCAAGTCTTTAGTGTACCATTGCTGCTTGTGATCGATCCCGCATATACTTTACTTCGGTTAAGTTATCGGGTTAAAGATTAGCGTAATCAGTTGCATGTTCCAGTTAGTCCGGAAACTGCTCCCGAAGATGAATGTTGAACAGTACTACGCGCAGGTTGGCTAGGAGAAGCAATATGACCATCCCGAGCACGGGGCAGGAGGAGGAGGCACAGCTGCTTGCTTATCGACAGATCCTTCTTTAGCCAAAGTTCTAGCAGATTTAACCAATATATTTGGATTTTTATAAACGAATTGGTAACACCTTTAATAATACGGCCCTCCAAAGCAACAAGTTTTGAATCCAGCAGTCACGACATGGTGGCAAGGTTGCATGTTCCGGTTAGTCCAGAAACTGCTCCCGAAGATGAATGTTGAATAGTACTACGCGGAGGTTGGCTAGGAGAAGCAATCTGACCATCCCGAGCACGGCTAATTTTAGCCTTAACACCCCTTTTCTGCTTCTTCGGGGCCAGCTCAAGCTGAAATGGTATACATCCACCGGTAAACATATCATTACTGAATAAAAAGCCCTTTGCCGCGAGAGAGACAACGTTATCAACCGCATGGTCCTCTGAATCATCTTCCCAAGTCAAATCCTCCTCATTCTCCAACTCGAGATCAGGGCGTATTTTTGGGTCGACCAATAACTGCATATAAGATAATTTAAACATGTAAGTGCTAAATACGTGTTTACTAAATAAAGTGTTAATAAGAACGATAAATTAACAATTAAATGATAAAATGAAGTATACTAGACTAACCTCGCAATTGCCATCTAGACGTCTGGCGTTAGCAATCTTCAAAGGTACTGCGGAACGCTGACCTACATCAGCCACTGGTCCTCCATCAGAATCGCTACAATCGGGCTCCTCGGACGGGGATTCTTCTTGGATGGCCGGAGCTGCTTGGAGAATCACTAGTTGTAAAGCGTACAAGAGACCTTGAACAGCAACACATGTTGTAGCCAATTGCTCGACATCTCTCTCTTTGATAGACTTCATCATCATCCCGAACGATAAACGGCCCCAAGGATAAGAAAGGAAAAAATTCATATCCTCAGCCATTTCAACGTGCTCCTTCACGATTTTGGGATAGTGAGAAGTGGGGACCAGGAACCCATCAACTATAGCTAAACAAACATATATTCGCCGCATCTCTTTATCTTCCACAATTTTGTTTTTAAGCATAGTGATGACTCAGTCAACAGTGACGTCCTCTTCCAACCCAAATAGAGTGCTGTAAAAGGGGATTTTTTCCCAGCGGTGCCTTTCCGCTTCCTCTTCTGCATATTAGGAAACCGGCCGCAAGGCAAGCCAGTGACAATCTTAAACTCCCTAAGTGAAAATCGCACTGGAGTTCCACCAAATATGACCCACAGTTCGTACGGTTTACAAATATCAAGCTGCCGGGAGAGGAGGAATAGACCAAATGACGCGGACCACGCCGGCTTATTTGGGAACTCCAACAAACTCCCAAACGACGTTTTACCTAACCACTCCCGCTCCTCTTCGTCAAGGGCATCGAAAATCATGGAGAGTGTCTTCATTTTATTGTAGACATTTACCCTTTCCCCCAAAGGTTCTTCTCCGAAGGCAATGAGCTGGTTGGGAAGATCTAGATCCGCCATCTAATAAGAAATATAGAACGAAATCCACAAAATGAAAAAAAAAAATAAAACCGGATCTAATCGATACACAACACTTACCAACTTCGATATGGATTTTCAGGTGGATATGAAGTGAAAAGGGTGAATTCTATCAAGTTATTGTATAGAGTAAGAAGGGGGGAGAACACCAACGGCGGTGTAAGTTGTTTCTCGGCAGAGAGAAAATACAATATAAGAAGAAACCGAGGATTTGTAGTGTGAATCGAGGAGACGCGACTGTTGATAACACGCTATGTATATGCGCCGATTGATCCATAAGTTGAAACATGTCTTTTTAATTTCTCGATGAAAAAAACAAAAAGAAAGATATGATCTCTGGTCAGTATAGAGTCAATAGGGTACTCAATTATGGTAGCTATAGTGTGGGAGCTGGATCCACCAGAGAGCTGAAGTGAGTTTTAGGTGGGGGACGTCTACCTTGCCGAACTCAAGCGAACTCGAAATAAAAAACATATGCTAATTTTGAGACTGTAAGCAAGGTAAAGAGTAAGAAAGTTTCTATGTTCTGTTATTATCAATTCTTTCGGCCCCCTTGCAAATGATCCCATATCCTCCTTATATACAGATTACTAAATAGTTTATGACCGGCGCGATCTCCGCTCCGGACATTACGCAATCTCCATTAATGCCCCGTTGACCCGTTAGTTCGTCCATTACGAGCTTCCTTCAACGGCTCCTTTCCTCAATCCGCAGTTCGTCTACAAACGGGCCCTTTAGCTCGGGCCTGATGCACTGGAACCGGGCCTGGGCCTGGGCCTTTGAGAGGCCCAACTTCTCAAGGGGTGTCAATTATGGTGCCCACATATAGGGAGAAGAATATCTGAAAATTTATCAGCTAAATAAGATTTTAAGGGTTAGATCTAAATACATTTTCAAAATATTTGATTTATTATCATAATAATTTAATATATAAAATAAAAATAAAAATAAAATTTCATCATAACCTAGTGTTAATAGAAAGAAAATATGATTGGTTAGTAAATTAAAGAAACATCGAAAGAGTAAATTAATTAAAGTAGTTAAAAAATGGGTTGCGTGATAAACACAACGGTTAGAAAGCAAGCTGATAAATACAGAAACTTCAAAATCTATCTTCATTCTTCTCCACCTTCCCCAAATTCACATTCGTCATAGAGGAAACAATAATACAAAGCTTATTTCAAAAATCATAACTTTTCTTTCGAGATGGTAACAGAAACAGAGTTCCCCGGTGGTGGTGATTCTAGAGTTACGTCCGCCGTCAAAATTCAGCGTTTCTTTTTTCCGGTAAGGTAACTCTTTCGTAAAGCTTTGAGTTTTATTTAATAATTAGGAATCTTTATCCACCTTCTCAGAATCACTTCTGTTTTACCTGCATTGATCACTTCTGATCTAATGTCTTCGTATCACTAGACAAGATAGAGCAGAGGAAGCTGCTCTTTGCGAGTGTAGCCTTAAAACCCTCTCCAGTCTAGCTCCTACATGACTTTCTTCTTAGTTCATAGTTTCTGTCAGACCATCTTTAAGAAGATAACTCTGTTTACGCATGATAGGCTCAGTTCATAGCTCTGTTTTGTTGTCAAGTCTTGTTGCAGACATTTAATATTCAATATTGAATCTTTTTGCATAATCAAACAACTTTAGTGTCCTGATCTCACTTCAAACATTGGTCCATTATTGTGTGAAGCAACAGCTATAGTGTTGCAAAAATGCTTCCACCTTCTCAAAATCACTTCTTTTTTTACAAGCTTTGATCACTTCTGATAGAGCAGAGGAAGGTGGTTTTGTATATTTGATCTCTAGAATCCCTCCAGTCTATAGTTCGTAGTTCTTAGTTCGTAGTCTCTTCAAGACTTAAAAGAAGATAACTTTATAGAATCCAAACATGATGAGCTTAGACAAGTCTTTGGTGGTTCATTTATGTTTGCGTGTTGTAAGAAATATGATTTGCTTGTTGTCTGAGACTTTAAAACTGATCTTGATTTGCTTTGTCTGAAGTTAATATGTTTTGTTTTGTTTACTTGTCTTCACTGCTTGTTGAGCCTTCTAGATTTTGCTGTAACTATGCTAAGCCAAATGAGTATCTTTACTTGAGAGTTGAGATTTACAAGTTACAACAATGAGTATCCTATTGTCTCCAAACTAGTTGGACAATTGTATTTAGATTTACAGTTGAAGAGAAACAAGATTTGGGTGATTGATGTGTCTTTATCTCCCTTGCAAAGTCCATGGCAGCTCCTTCTAATAGCTTCAGCCAGAACACAAGACAGGTTCCACTGCTATAAGCTTAAGAGAACTGTCGATATATATAGGTTCCACTGAAACTTTGGATGACAAGCTTTCATCTTTTTTGTGTTGATTCAGGGTGAAGCTTCATAGTATGTTCTTCTAGATATAATGAAGAATTCTCAGAGTCGCTATATTAGGAGAAACGTGAAGAAGAAACCGGCAGAAGTAGTAGAAGACGAACATTCATTTTCCTCTACACTGCTATTGAAAAAAAGTTTCAAGAACTATATTAGTTTTTATAATTCTTGATCTTGTGCTTTTGTGTGTCGAAAAGGATGTAGGTACGAAGGTACCATGGAGAATTACGGACAGAGAAAAGTCACCACCAAGCTAAGCCTAATCACGGATCAAAGCCATCGAGAAGTTGACTCCAACCCTACACTTGAAAAGGTTCATAGTAACTTGTTTCATTTTGTATATTAAAGTGCCATGACTGATTTAATACACTTGTCTATTTCCAAGAGTGTTGATACACATGTAGGTGGTAAGGAGATACATGATGTTAAACCAAATGAGAGATCAACACTGAATGATGTTAAGCAGCAAAATCCAGAGCTCTAAATTTTTTAATCTATCCCAAACGAGGAAATGATGATCACGCATTGCTTCTTGTTACAAGAAGAACCGTCGGATCTAAACTCAAGTCAACATGCCTTGTTGAACACGGAAAGCCCATTATCCAAGAAACCCGACCAGATAGGTAATCCTCTTACTCAATTTATCTATGATGAATATAATGCTTTGTTATATGATTTATTATATCAAGAAATAGTGAGAAAAGTTTAGGTTTAAATGAGAAATTGTTTGTTCATAATTCTTGTCATAAAACGCAAGTAAAAGTGAAATCTAGCACGTTTAATGAATTGGTATAAACTGAAACGTGTATACCTGGTTTTTGTGATTCTATGAATCTGATAACACATTTGTTTCTTTCCCAAAGAGTTGACACATGTTCAGGTATCAAGAAGGATTACACAAAGCATAAAGACGATTCACTAGATTTAAGAGATCAAATCCAAACCCAAGAAAAAGTCAAGGACTCCACAACACGAACTACTGCACAAGATCAATCATGAGGATTTATCATATCATTTTTCTGAAAGGATAACCCCCAGATGCCCTACGCATCACCAAACCTCAAACATACAAAGGTAAGATTCTAAGCTCCCAAAATCATATCACTAACTTGCTTTCTCTTGGTACAGATTGTACAATTTCGAGGACGAAAGCAATTGAAGAAGGAGGGGATGATATCATATCAGGAATCAAAACGGACCAAGAGGAAAACAGACCAGCCGGTTGGAGCCTTAAACTGACCATACCGAGCCAAAATAGAGAATTCTTGCCCAAATGGAGTTCCAATCAAGCAAATGGCCTAGGATTAATTATTCATCATAAAATCAATCCTAAGAATACTAATGATTCAGAAGGAACCATAAACCAACATATCAGATTGAAGATTGTCCACGACAACACATCAGGAACGCACCATGTTCAATTTCGTCGACCACATGAAGACTTTCCCCCATCTATATTAAAAATTCATCTACAAGTTGGCTATTTAAAAGTGATTAAACATATACCAACGAGCCAAATCATCACACCAACACGACGAACCATACATATCATGCTGAATCCATGTTCATCGTCAGCATGAAGACTTTCCTCGCCTATATTGAATATTCATCTGCAAGTCACCTATTTTAAGGATCCATTGAGCCAGAATTGAAGACCAATAAACAGAAATCAAAATGGTGCACGAAGACACACATTTCCACCGTACCACGAGCAAGCGTATGGAACTACCAGCCAAACTACACTTCTATTAAAGCTGAGATTCAAAATCCATCAACAATATGGACATTTTAGAAGGAAGGAACGAGATACGTTTGTTTATCATCGAGGTGTTTTGAGAGATTACCATGAGAAGCATCTTGGACACGCTCATAGGTGAGCAAAGCTGCATTTTAGAGAATCCACTCGCCCATTTCATCTCAGCTTCATAATTAACCAGAAAATTAAGCATGTGGAGCATAAAGATCAAGCCAAGCCACCCTTGGTTCGAGTTTAATTAACACTTACTCGTTTGTCCTTACCCGAGGGCCATATGTTACCGAAAATAGAACTTTCCTTAATAGGTTCCGAGGAGACTTATGTTTGGCGACATGTAGAACTTCTATATAATTCAGAGACTCTCCACGATGCCTCACCATGCACCAGCATCCCACTACAAGAAAACAAGCTATTTGCTAGGGAAGAATTCGTAGCAATTCCCTCGCAAATCGTTTATTGCTAGGAAGTTGCGAGAAATGACGATCTCTTAAAATTCGCGTCTCGCAAATAAGAAACCCTCGCAAATCTGTCGTAAAGTTTGCGAGGAATATTTGCCGTTACATATCCCTCGCAAATATGTATAGTAAATCTCTCGCAAATATTACTATAGATTTGCTATGGATTTGCGACATGCTTCAATATTTTAATTTTTTTGTTTTTTCCTGAAATAAATTATAATTCTGCTGTGTATTTGTAAGAAAAGCATTACTGTTATAAATAATATCGTAAACACATATAACATTATTGTATTATATATGTATATGTGTATGTATGTATTATAATAAAAGTAATAATAATAATACAAAGAAAGAAGGAGGAGAACGAGAGAGGTATATGGAAGAAGAGAACTTATGCTTCTTCTTCGTATTCACTTGTATTTCTCATTTACATGTACAAAGCTATTTATAGGGAAGTTAAAAGATAAGAGGATAAGAGTAACTAAACTACTTGGTGCCCAAGTTACTTAGAAGGCAAGTTTGTGATGGATAATCAAAAAATGTAATTAGAAAGAATTACTTAGATGTACTACATTTTAGGTGTATTGACGGAAACCATCCAAAACTTTTTTTTATCCTTAGATGTTTTTTAATTACCAGCGTGCCCTTTTTACACGTTACCGGAAAAAACTAATTACGAAAAATACCACTACCACGTCAGAGAAAAAGGCGTGTACCACCAATAACTCAGCCATAACGTACGTTACAGCTGAGTTATATCACGTTATGGCTGAGTTCTGGGACAACAGCTGAGTTTCGGGTCAACGGTTGACTTACGATCATAACTCAGCCAACAGTTACGACTGACTTATAAAAATCTGGTTGAGTTATGAGAAAACGGCTAATAAATCAGCCGCCGTTACGGCTGAGTTATAGTCCGATGGTTGAGTTATCAGAAGTTTGGCTGAGTTATGTTATCGACACGGCTGACTTAACTTTCTCCGGTTGGCTGAGTTATCGACAACGGCTGAGTTATCAAATGTCGTTACGGCTGACTTATGTTTCAGAGACATAACTCAGTCGTAATTGGCTGACTTAACAGAAAACTCAACCATGTTACGGCTGACTTATAGACAAAAGCTTTATTGCTAATATAGCCTCCAGTTACGGTTAATTTATTTTACGTTACGGCTGACTTATTGACGTTACGGCTGAATTTGGCATCTTAAAAAACATTTTAGTAATTACTTAAATATTTTCATGTTGTGGCTGATTTAATTTGTGTTGATGGCTGATTTATTTTGGCTGAGTTAAAAATTTGTTTGGTGGTTGACTTAGGACTTCAAATGCACAATTCCACGTCAGAAAAAACGAGGGAAATACGAAAGGTCCCCCATTAGCTCGTGCTTTTTCTTACACTCTGTTCTTCATTTTCTGTTCTTCACTTCACTTTTGTTCTTCATTTTCACTTTTGTTCTTCATTCTCACTTCTGTTCTTCACTTCTGTTCTACATATTCACTTTTGTTCTTCATTTTCACTTCTGTTCTTCACTTATGTTCTTCATTTTCGTTGATGGATCATCCGGTTCCAGTAATTGTTGTGTCTGGTAATTGGGCAAAGAAACAGAAATATGTATTTAACACCGACGATAGAGGTTGTAGAATTGTGCAAATAGATGCGGAAACAACGCACGAGAAGCTAGTGAAATTGGTTCTTGATGACTACGGACTACATCAACTCAGCCACAAGGTGACGATGAGCTACATGCTCTCGTACAAACATATGAAACATATGTCGCATGATACTCCCCCAGTATATGTCTCGAATGATCGACAAGTGCAGTGTTATCTAAGCTTGTTGACAATCGATCAGCCACGACTTTGTGTTGAGTTTGCGAAGATGAAGGACAGATCGAATGCAAGGACAAAACGGCCACGTAGTCCGGCTTCAGAAGTAGAATCTACATATGGAGACGCAAGAGGATTTGAAGGTTTCTGTTATGATTATAGTGAAAGGATGAAGAAGAAGATGACGAGTTTTCAACCCAAAGAAGATGAAGCAGAGTGCGAATCAGAGGATGAAGAAGAAGATGACGAGTTTTCAACCCGATTTGACGTTTTCGACGACTCCGATGGTGCGTCATCTGATGATGATAACTTTACTGTATACGGCGAGCCTAAGGAGAAAGATGAAGATTTACTGGCTGCTACTCAAAACAGAGGTCATTACTTTGGCAAAGTGGGATCGATTGGTAACTCGGAGTCTTTAACGGTGGAGATGGCTAAGCTAAACCTAGTCGTAGGACAACGATATGCGAACAAAAACGAGTTGGAGAAACAAGTGAAACTTCTTGCGGTGAGAGATGGATTTGATTTTTCAGTACCAAAATCAAATACGACTGTAGTGAATATTACGTGCTGGGTGGATATCTTTGGAGAGTTCGTTCATCTCAAGAAAGAGATGATCTTGGTTTTGTTGTTCGTATATACGATTTGGTACACACATGTTCTGTGACGGAGAGATCTAATCGATCCAAACAAGCAACACCTGATGTTTTCGGACCTCTTACAGGGACTTTCTTGGTGACATTGGTCCGTTAGTTAAACCTAAAAGTGTTGGAATTATCATCAGTAAGCATTTTAGCATAAAGGTAATTACTATGTCACGGCTGATTTATATTTGAGTCACGGCTGAGTTTTTGTTCATTTACGGCTGAGTTCTCATTACGATACAGCTGAGTTTCGTTGAGTTTTATTTTCCTTACGGATGAGTTATCATTACGATACGGCTGAGTTTTCATTTATGTGTCGGCTGACTTATATATAGTTACGGCTGAGTTATCATTACGATACGGCTGAGTTTTCATTTATGTGTCGGCTGACTCATTTATAGTTACGGCTGACTTATTATTATGTTGGTGCCAACAGATGGTTTATTGGAAGTCATACAAGACGCTAAGGTTTGCAAGACAGATCGATATGGGAACTCCGAAGGGAAGTTTTGGAGAATTGCCTTCCTACCTATACACGATAAGACGGGCAAATCCGGGTACAATAACGCATCTTCAAATTGATGAGTGTGACAGATTCAAGTATGTCTTCATTGCTTTTGGTGCGAGTGTTGCTGGGTTTGCTTACATGCGGAAAGTTGTTGTTGTGGATGGTACGTTTCTCCACGGTAGTTAAAAAATGACGCTTCTAACAGCCCTAGGTCAAGATGGAAATTTCCAAGTTTTCCCAATAGCTTTCGCAGTTGTTAACACTGAAAATGATGATTCTTGGCGTTGGTTTTTTACGCAACTCAAAGTTGTTATTCCAGAATAGAGGAATCTTGCGATCATCTCGGACAGACATAAGTCAATAGGGAAAGCAATTGGTGAAGTGTATCCGTTGGCTTCTCGTGGAATTTGCACTTATCATTTGTACAAGAACATATTGGTGAAGTTCAAAGGGAAACATTTGTTCCCACTTGTGAAAAAAACGGCTAGGTGTTTTCCGAAGGCTGATTTTACAGAGGTATTCAATGAGATTGAAGCGCTTCATCCTGAACTACATGGATATCTCCAAAGAGCTGGGGTGCAAATGTGGGCGCGCGTTCATTTCCCGGGTGAAATGTACAGCCTAATGACTTCGAACATTGCGGAATCTATGAACAAAGCACTATCAAATAGTAGAAGTCTTCCCATAGTTCGACAGTTAGAATCCATACGGAATATGATGACTAGATGGTTTGCTGAACGGAGAGAGGATGCGAAATCACAGCTAACAACGCTCTCACGAGGTGTTGAAAAAATGTTAGAGCTAACTGAGCTGATCACGTTACATAAGTGAGCCATAACTTGATTATGTGTAGATAATGTTTGTTATATGTAATCCATATTTCTAGACTAATCCTTTATGATAACTCAGCCGTAACATATATTTAACTCAGCTGTAACGCGACCTTTCGTCTTTCTCCCGTACGATAACCCAGCCTTAACGCGACCTTTCGTCTTCTTTAATATGATAACTCAGCCGTAACATGAATTATCATACGGAATATATTCATGTTACTGATAACTCAGCCATATTAGTTTATTGATAACTCAGCCCAATAAGTTACTGATATCTCAGCCCAATAAGGTTACAGATGACTCAGCCGTAACGCGACCTTTCGTCTTCGTTTCCCTTACGATAACTCAGCCATCACATTAACCAACGCAACTTTTCGTCTTCTTCCTTTCTCTCTCTCATCTGATCCCTTTATATATCAGTTTTCTTATACCAAAATTTTTTTCCCATTCATTTCATCTTTCATCAATATGGAAGTCGTTCCTTATATGCTATGACATATTCTTACAGAGATTCACGCGATTCTTGCTGGACCTGGTCGGGATGATCTTCCCGTTCTATACCCTGGTCTAGGTTTATATGATGCTTTCGTTGACAAAAAAACAACGAGATGGAGAGAATACCATAACATAATGGCTAAAGCGATCGAGCCTATACTTTGTCGGAACTGGCACCACGAGTGGCCAACTTATCGCTTGATTCCCACCCGCATCAAGATACATTGTTTTAAGATGCTATTGGTAAGCACCACGTTTAAAGCATTTTCATTCATATGGTTATTTTCTCTTCGCCTAATTTTTTTTTCTTTTATGTAGCGCCAATACAACTGGGATCCAAGGCAAACGTTAATCATTTGGACACACTTTAATAAAGATGCGAGTTCAATTTTCATGTGGCAGATGCGTGGGATTAGGAAGAAATGGATGTTCGGTTACGATAAGCCGAGTGGTTGAATCCAATGGTTTGGGAGAAAATTGTCCATATGTTTCAACAACTTGGTGCAGACGATCTCTGCTGGGACTATTTTTCCTGAATTCCAACAGTTATTTGCTTTTGAATGTTTTCAATGTTGTTTCCTATGTGTTCTCAAGTTCTTTGCTTTTGAATGTTGTTTGTTCTTTCTGAACTTCTTTTTGAACTTCTTTGTAATCCCAAACAAATATCTTTTCTTTTGAATCATGTTGTTTCCTTTTTCTTCATTTTAGCAATTTTAACAGCCATATAACTCAGCCGTAATGTTATCAATATCTCAACCATAACTTAGTATAAGTCAGCCATACCCTAAATATGCGTTATGTCAATTTCTAGTTATAACTCAGCCATAATGGAATCACGTAAATACTAGGTTATTGATAACTCAGCCGTAATGTTATCAATAACTCAGCATAACGTAGTATAAGTCAGTCATACCCTAAATATGCGTTATGTCTAGTTATAACTCAGCCGTAATGGAATCACGGAAATACTAGGTTATTGATAACTCAGCTGTAATGTTATCTATAACTCAGCCATAACGTAGTATAAGTCAGCCATACCCTAAATATGCGTTATGTCAATTTCTAGTTATAATCAAGTTATGAAATCACATAAATACTAGGTTTAAATATGATACAATCATGTTACCATATTATTCATCAATAATTTAGACTTTGTTGGTAACATTTCAAAAACTATCACACAAAAACTAGTTTCTAGTCATAACCAACACTACATAATTTGAATTGGATGAAATTGTGTAAATTTTCCATTTTCTTTTCAAAATTAACAATCTTTACATGCATATTTGCTGCTAATATATATTTATTATATGTCATATCCATTATATACTTATATAATTGCTAATTATAAATTATAATTATACTCATAACCCAGCCGTAACTTGAACACATTACCTTAGCCGTAACATAATCATGAGTCAGCCATACCCCATTTCTCATTTAACATGAAAAGAACTCTTAAAATTGCTGGTTAACCAACACAAATTACAACATAATCAGTCTAAACATCATGAAACATGAATGAAACAACAATTATATTCTCTCCCATAGCCATACAATTGCGATTCCTATTACAGATAGTACACAAATTGTCTTCAAAGCTGTCTTACCCATATCATCCTCAATCTTCTTCATCAATTTTTCCTCAAGCTTCTTACTCAGTTCTTCCTCAAGCTTGTCAAACATTTCTTTTTGGAGATCTAAATTTTGAGTATGTTGATGCCTTAAGTCCGTCACATCTTCTTCTATTCTCTTTACCTTTGCGTCGACTATCTTAATTTCTTCAACCGATGCCTCATCAACCCATTTGAAGAAATGCGACTCATTCGGCCTCTAATTAACAAAAAACCAACATCGATACCCATATGTTAACAATAAACAAAAGCCAAACTAATTATTACCTTCAAAGCAATCGAGCATTTATAGAAGATACGGTAAGGGTTTTCCGTAGTCTTCGATATGTATGTGATGATATCGTTACCACACCAACATCCGCAATTCGTCGGAAGATCTGGAGGATAAGCACCATGTGCTGAACGATATGAACTCGAAGAGTAGTCGCTCATTATTAAAAATTGAGAACTGGAACCCAAAAATCGAAGATAAACCCAAAGAGAGGAGGCAATCCCAGAAATCGATAAGAACCCTAAATCCCCAATCCGATTTCTCGATTATGTCTATAAGGGAGAAGAAAGAAGGAAACGACGTCGTGCGGAATTAAATCGGCCATAATATGAATTTAAGTGTGGACTTAAGTGTTCCAATAATTTCTCTAATCTGGCCGGATCAACAGGGGCGAAAGGATCATATATTGTAACAGAGGGTACACAGTTCTTCCTCATACATGTCAGCCCGTTCTCTCTAATAATAGGAAAAACATGAGGATTTGGTTGTGGCTCCAATGCACTCCCATCTTTAGCAAACTTCACATTTGCTCTCCTTAATCCTTTAATCATTTCATTCCTAATCTTTTCTTCTTCATCAACATCAGATTCAGGTAAGACTTTGAAAGTCTCGAAAGGATTATTGTCAGTGACATCCTCTATTTCACTGTCACAAGCTTTGTTGTCCCCTTTGTTGTCCTCAACCTCAACCTGTTTCTTTCCTTCCTTTGAGAATTTGAATTTCACAAGAGGAATCTTAACAACATCTTCAGCAAGTTCTTCCACCAGATTAGAAGGGACACTTGGTTTCAGCTGCTGAACACCTCTAGGCTTTCTACCTCTCTTCTTTGGCTGGCCTTTTTCCTCATTCCCTTTCCTCCTTGCTTCAGCTTCTGCCCTCTTTTTTTCCTCTACTTCTTTTTTCTTTTGGGCATCTACTTCCCTTCTCTTCAGTGCATCTTCTTTCTTTTTCAGTGCCTCCTCTTTCTTCTTTTGAGCCTCGGCCTCTTTTCTCTGCTGTGCTTCTAAATTCCGCGTCAAAGGCCGCGTTTTCTTATTAGCAGGAGACCATCTTTCTTATTAGTGGCCTCATCGAAATCCTTATTTAGATTCTTGATGCACCGATTAATGTCACTGTCCATAACTACTACTTCTTCTTCTTCTTCCTGAATTTTCTTCTCCTGGAACTTCATAACATAAAACAACTCAGCCAAAACAAAGGTATAACTCAGCCATAACACAAAACAACTCAGCCATAACAGAGGTATAACTCAGCCATAACATAAAACAACTCAGCCAAAACAGAGGTATAACTCAGCCATAACATAAAACAACTCAGCCAAAACAGAGGTATAACTCAGCCATAACATAATTCATAACTCAGCCATAACATTCAACAACTCAGCCGTAATGTATTTGATAACTCAGCCATAACATAAACAACTAAGTAAAAACATCGAATAACTCAGCCATTACATAAAATTAAGAGAACTCAGCTTACCGGGGGACTAGTAACAAAGTAGTCTTGGCTTGACTGTTTCTTCTAAATTTCAGGGGTCTGTTCTTTTTTTTCCCAAAAGCATCCCTGATTCTGATATTGGAGATGCTCTTGATATTGGCGATGTTCTTGAGTGGTAATGTGTCGTCATTCTGAATGTTTTTGCCTCCACTCATGAGACCAGCTAGGCCTCCACCTCTGGCAACGAAGGAAATTAGGCCTTTCATCTTGATGAATTCTTCATCAACATGTGTGAACTTATCATCAAAGGTCTCAACCTTTGATTTCATGGTCTCAATACTTGATTTCATTTCAGAAACCATACCCACGAGTAATTTAAGTGACGCCTTTCCACCAGCATCGTCCTCTTCATTATCAGCCTGCAAAACATACACAAAAATTGATAATCAAAACATACACAAATATATATGACTATATAACATATAACTTACCTTTACCTCCTCACTCTTCTTCTTCTTATTCTTCTGTTCATGAGGCTCGTTTATCTTCTTCTTCTTCTTCTTCTTCTTTTTCTTCTTCTGTGCATCTTCTGCACCAGAATCACCACCCTTTTCAACTTTCTGCTTCTTAGCGGGAGATTCAGACTCAATCGCTGCTCTAACTTTTCCAACTTTCTTCTTGTCCTCATTCACTTTCACATCCCAAATACCTTTAACAAGCTTTTCCTCATGTATGTCATTGACCAAGTTGACAAGTTCTGGGTCTTCTTCTGTCTGATTTGGCCACGTATGAAAAAGCTCACTTACATCACCCTTCATCACCATTGTACTCACAAGCAGCTACATTAGAAGACAAACATCAATAAGTATAACTCATAAAGACAAAACAAATACATAACTCAGCCATTACTAAACTATAACTCAGCCATTACTAAACTATAACTCAGCCATTAATAAACTATAACTCAGCCATAACTAATATATAACTCAGCCATAAATAAAAATAACTCAGCCATAACATCAATTATAACTCAGCCGTAACTAAATTATAACTTAGCCATAACTAAATCGTAACTCAGTCATAACATAAAACAGAGATCACTAAAATATAAGTCAGCCATTTAAAACAGATAATCTTACCTCACTATACTTTTTGATATCTTCAGCAATGGCCACATCTAATGCTGAACGTGTACGGGTTCCAGGCCATCGAAACAACGGGATCTCTTCATTCTCGACTAATTCCCGAATCGCTCTCCTAAGCATTTGATAGAATCATATGCCCAAGCTTGTAACACGTAAACCGGCCCACCAAGGGTGTACGAACTACCTCTAGGATTCAAGCACTTGACATTATCAACCATAGTCTCAAATGCGACCCGACCCCATGGATAAGCCTTCACGGCTTTATCATCAGAAACTATTTTTGCAGCTTCAAATGGTATCCGTGAGTTATGATGCACGCAATAGAGCCCAATGGCTAGAAAAATCAATAGTCCCAACCATTTGCGCTTCTCAACAGACCATGACCGGCACACTGATAATCCTTTAAGTAGCTCATCATATGTTGGACCTTCCCCGCCAGGAACTTTCAATTCTTCTGTTAAGAACTGTTTGAAGTCAACTGAAGGTTCAAACTTCTCTGATGGAATTGGATCTATGTTTAACCCAGTGAGGTGAGCGAATTTATTCAAACCAAACCTTATAGGCTGGCCACCAACTAAACACCAAAGCTCTTTGTGTTTTATTCTCAACTGTCTACACAATAGATAGTGTACAGTCTTAGCAGACCAAACGAATTTGCTTTCAACTAATTTAGCAACTATTCCAAGAGGTAATTGCTTGATCTCATCCCACGCGTCCTGTCCAATTGATTCCCTAACCCCAGGGAAATCTGCCATCCTAAAATAGGTACACATGCTTTTATTCTTGAGGCTAGACATCCCTTCTTCGTAAAGTCTCGGTGGGTAACGCATTGTTTGTTCTGCAGCCATCTGAAATAAGTATAAACACATCATAACTCAGCCGCAACTAAACTATAACTCAGCCATAATGTACACAATAACTCAGCCACAACATAAACTATAACTCAGCCGCAACATACAACAAACTCAACCGCAACTAAACTATAACTCAGCCACAACATAAACTATAACTCAACCACAACATAAAACAAGTTAATAAGTAAGCCATAACAGATATTATAACTCAGCCGCATCAATAACAAACTAAGACAACTCAGCCATAACATGATAAGTAACTCAGCCATAACATAATAAGTAACTCAGCCATAACATGATAAGTAACTCAGCCATAACATGATAAGTAACTCAGTCGTCGACTCGATATATCTGACAAATCAGCCGTCAAGAATATTGTAACTCAGCCGTCGAATGAATAGAGCAAACGACGGCGACAATCAGCCATAATAAGCAAAAACAAACACGATTATAGTCGGAAACACTCTAAATACAATTCGACACTTACCAGAATACGAAAGGTCTCCAATGTAGCAACGAAAACGACGACTCACTCACGACGACTTCTTCTCTTCACAGCGACTCAAGGCGAATTTTTAGAGCGAAAGAGAGAGAGCGTAATGGTTCGTCGGCGGCGAGTATTGTGTTCGTCGGCGGCGAGTTTCTTCACTTTCGAACGCGAGAGAGAATTTTTTTTATTTTTTTTTTCAATTCTAAACAGTGACGAGAAAGAAAATGTTCACTTTCCTTTTTGATAAATAATGAGAGAATAACTGACGATGATGATGTGGCAATTTCGGGTATGACGTGGCATTTTCGGATCTGACGTGACAATTTTAAGTGAAAACAGACCAAGGGTGTTCATTGTAATTACACCCATCCCACTAAACATCTAAGGAATAAAAAAAAAATTTGGCTGTTTTATGAATAAACATACAATTGTGGTCTATCTAAGTAATTCTCCCAACCTTTATCATAGAAAAACCGTATAGGATAAAAACTATGATAAAAGAAAAAGAGTACAATAACGCAATCTCCTCCTGAAACAGACAAGTCTTGTTTTCTTCATAGGTTTCATTGATGACTCATATCGATCATTCTCTTCGTTTTGTCAGATCTCGTCGCTTTATGACAAAGATTGTGGAAGAGAGATAAACTTTCTCATTCTCCTTTTGAAGTCTATCTTTTGCGTGTTATTTGCTGTCTCGTTAAAAACCTTGTCATGGAAAAACCCAATGGGATAAAAAACCATGATAAGGGAAAAAGAGTGCAGCCACGCGAATCATCATATTGCTCCCCCTGAAAATATCATCTCTAAAATATGCATTCTGAAGGAGGTAGCCTGAAGCACCTTTGTAAGTAACTCTACTTCATTGTTACTTGAACCGATGTACTGGATATCAACTTCCTTATTCTTCTTAGATTCTTGAGTGGAGGAGAAGAATCTTGGATGAACATGTTTTGTCTTGTCACTCTTGATGTAGCTTCCTTTGAATTTGGCGATATATGCAACGATGTCTTCAAACAATGTTGCTAGCTCTGGTAACAATCTTGCTTGCTTCTTGCATATCTTCAAGCATAAATCTAAGCCATTGTGGATCCTTGATATCCCTTATGAAGCATAATAATATCGGTATGACTTGAACAAGTGACGTCCAAATTCTGTCACTGGAACTCCACGAAGTCGTTGTTTGCAATAAATCTTTCTAGAACTGATAAAAATCTTCCATCTGCAGAAACCAACTA
Source organism: Capsella bursa-pastoris (assembly GCA_036452645.1). NCBI lineage: Eukaryota > Viridiplantae > Streptophyta > Magnoliopsida > Brassicales > Brassicaceae > Capsella > Capsella bursa-pastoris. The sequence goes on from CP144185.1 coordinate 9,965,614, forward strand.
AACCAAACTCGGGGGTTCTTAAAATATAATAAGCCCAAGTCAATCATACCTTTGCAATGGAGGATAACTTATCTCAAAATCTGTCCATAGAGAATGAGTTATATACTACAAAGAGATTAGTAGCAAATGCTAGCACAATTTGTAAGATATATAAATGCTCGTCAGCATTTTAGTATGGTCATTTATAGCCATATATATAGTCTACTTCCTTTAGAAGTGAGTAATATAACATCTATTTAATTAGATGTTCAGTTGGCATATCTGGAGACAATTTTTGTCGTTCCAAGATCTTTTATTCCAAATAACTCAAAAAGAGTTTCGATGATGAACAAAATCATCATTTTCATGAGTTCCCGTTAATTAGTAGAAGGATCGAGATAAGCCAAAGTTTTTGAACACTATGTGCTATCGTTTGGTGATTCTCTCAATCCTCCCCCTAACGCAGGGAATTCATTTTCATCAAAGTAACCATCAATAAATATTGATGAGTTCCTAGGAACATAATTATGATATCATATATCCTTTGGGCAAGCTCGTCAAGCATCCCATGAGGCGTATTTCAAGTCATTTTTGGATATAGGGTATTTTTAACAAAACATGGCGCGACACACCATTTTGTTATATATCATTATACTCTTTTAATGCTTAGACCATTAGTCCAAAATGTACTCATTTTACATACGAGTTTAATATAAACTTGAATGCCTCTTTTATTTATTGGCCAATATATATCTCTATACGCTCACAGAGCGGAGATTCATGATCCTCATTAATCACATTTACGCGCAAGATCATTTTTATTGTTGTCGACATGTATGATGTCTTTGGTTCCATATTTTCCGTATTGACATGGTTAATCGAGATCTCTTAATCATTATAAATTATTTTATCCAGGTACCTGATTTTGTTATCAACCATATCAATCAGTTTTTGTACTCTTCTTTAAAGAGTATTGTTTACTCTTCTTAAAGAATCTATATGTACTCCTATTAGGGAGTTTATTGCTCCTCTTAGGGAGTATATTTTCTCTTTTTAAATAGTCTATGTACTCCTCTTATGGAATATATATGCTCCTCCTAGGGAGTTTATTTGCTCCTCTTTTTATTTTGCTCCTTTTTCTTTTCGAGGATTATATTTATTTTAGGAACCAAAGTCGTCTATCACGTTTTGTACGTGTCATAGACTTAATATGTCATCCTCTAGAGACATATTTTTATTGGAGCATTTTCAGCTGGGACATAAGATTTCTTTGAACTTCAAATTCATATTTATTTGAGGATCATTGATTTTATGAAATCTCATCCATCAGCTTTTTGCAATTGATTTGCAATGTATTATGAATAGTGATCTTTTAAACTTTTGAACTTTAAAGTTCGTATTTACTATATTTGTTCAAAGATTCAAAATATTCAATGATTTCTCCCATAATAATGCGGAGTTTAATCATCAACATGATGATATGCAAATCTTGCAATAAGACATCTTTTATAAGATGGCTAAGCACATCTCTCATAAGATGGTTTAATATTATTAGAGCGGAGACTCATCTCTCGCATCTATATATTTCATCCTCTTTGGATGATATTTTTATGTGGTGTGGAGGAGCGTTTAAAATATAAATCACACACCCATAATATTCAAGATGAGAAATATTTTATCTTCAGCCATAACTATAAAGCATAGAGAAATATTTCATTCAAATTGTTGGTCTCATGTATAATCATTACTACATGCGAAATTGCATGTTCCATGTAAAGACATGGAGATTTAATCACCAATGAATCGTCTTGCAAACCTTGGGTTTTCGCTATGAACAATTCAATAAAGCTCATGTGAGAGTGAACATCATAGTATTTCACTTTATCCCTTCGAAATTGATAAAATATGGGATATGACGTCACCAAAGTTATATTGCTCTGGGGTGTCAATGTCACCAAAGTTTATCGACTTATTGTCGATGTGGGATTCTTTAATTCAAAGTGTTAAATTTTGGGATATGACTTCACCAAAGTTATATTGCTCTGGGTGTCAAGGTCACCAAAGTTTATCGATTTATTGATCAATGTGGGATTCTTTAATTCTCCCCCTCGAGATGATAACTCGTGGAGTTCATTCATCTCGAACTAAATCCCATTTTAGGATCAACAACATACCAATTTTGGTCATGTGTATTAGTTTAGATCCATATAAAGATGTGGGACTAGTAGTATCGCGTCTTAAGGTGATGACCTTCAAGTCTATTCACCTTGGACCAAATCTTATTTTAAGATCGGTTATATTCGGGGTTTAATTTTGGGGATTAGAAAAGAAATCATCCATCATATATATTATGAGCTTTTTAAATAATAATAATGGTGATTCGACCAACATTATATGATTATGGAGGCATAGCCTACCACATAATTTAAGGAGGAGGTCTACAACCATCTATTTTATAGATAATAACTAAAAGAAATTGAAATGAATTTAACTAAACATAAATTATATGTTACCTGAAATACTCACTTCCATCTTTGAGAGAGAGAAGGCGAATTTCCGATATCAATCGGATCTTTCTTCCGGCTTTGCCGTTTTTTTGTTTTATATATAGCTTCCGACACTAATCGGAGTTTTCTTTCCGTTTTTCGGATTATAATAATTTCTGACTTAGTTTGGTTTTCCAACTAAGATCGGACTGTTTTTTAGTTTTGTTATCTCCTCTTTCTACAGAATTTGAAGTTTGAATCCCGCTTGCTGATGCATGATTTCTCTCTTACGCAACGTTGGCTTGACTCTTCTCAATAGTCGGAGTAATATCTTCGCCATACAGTCTTCGTCGTATTACGAAGTGGACCTTGTTTAGGTCTTTGGGTGGAGCTTCCTTCTTTGAGGCTGGGTTGAGTTGAAGAGGATCTGAAGAAGATCTGAAAGAAGAATGATAGAGGCGAAATCGTGACAAATTAATGGCGGAGGATCTGTAGAACGAGTTAATGATGGGTTTGTAGCAAATCGGAGAAGCTTCGCGTCGGCAAAATCCTCTTGAGGCAGTGAAGCGGCGCTCTCTCTTCCGTCAACGTTCTGCTTAGCACACGTGTTAGACGCGTGTCTTGTAGTTGTTAATCGTTCTTTTAGAACTAGGTTAATGATTATGGGCTTAATTGCATAAAGGTTGTTGGGTTCAAACCCATTTGTATCTTTGTCCATTTTGGACTTAATGAAAAAGTTGGCCGACCAAAAAAAAAATGTTACCTGAAATATGGTCGGAGGAATGCAATACTTGTATACGCTTCTTTTTTTTTTTTTGTAAATTTCAATGATATTTAATATAATTTTTAGACTGGGATGGTTTGACCGGTTATGCTTTACTTAAAGAAATTAGTAAATTTCAAGTTTATTATTATTTTACCATCTTTTTGCATGATATAATAATATATACGCGTGTCTCCAATTGTGGTTGAAAATTCAACACCACAAATACTTTTAGTCTCAATATAATAAATTATTAAGACAAAATGTCTTTGAAACTCCATAAGTTTCTTTGAGACTTTGGAGAACACTAGGCATCAATAATTATGAATACGATACCTTTGGAAGTCGAGAACTAGCTCATCTAGACATTCCAATTACTTGTGCACTGTCTATAATATATTGACATGTGCTTTATATACTCTCATAAGAGAAGTATATATAATTTTAAAGACAAAAGTTATTGTCATTAAATTTCATATAACACATATAAATTTACTTTGCCTTATCTGATCATGACAGAGGCATAGCCTGCTATATATCTAATGATCAGTCAAGAGAATACAAAGCTTTTTATTTGATCGTAAAATTAGGCAGAGCCTATATATGTGTTAACGATCAATCCGGAAATTATATAGCCATCTTTATGACCATATAGGAGGCAAAGCCTACCAAATATAATGATATTTCCGGAAAAACATAGATTTTTATTTGATCATAAATGAGGTCGAGCCTTTATATATAATGATCATTCTGGAAATGACATAGTTTTATATTTGATCGTATAGAAGGCATAACCTCCCATATATAATAGTCTTTCCGGAAAAGACATAGTCTTTTGTTAGATCGTAAAGGAGGCAGAGCCTATATATGTGTTAACGATCAATCCGGAAATTATATAGCCATCTTTATGACCATATAGGAGGCAAAGCCTACCAAATATAATGATATTTCCGGAAAAACATAGCTTTTTATTTGATCATAAATGAGGTCAAGCCTTTATATATAATGATCATTCTGGAAATGACATAGTCTTATATTTGATCGTAAGGGAGGCAAAACCAACCATATAACGATCGATCTATCCGGAAAAGACATAACTTTTATTTGATTGTGATAGAGGCATAGCCTACTAAAACTACAATCAATCCGGACATAATTAGCTATATATTTGATCGTAAAGGAAGCAAAAGCCTACCGTTTATGACGATCATTCCGGAAAAATACATAATAATAAATTACGCAATAACATAAAGACTATGCCGATAGCATAACGGCTATATCAGTAGCATAACGATTATATGGGTAGTATAATAGCTATACGATAGCCTATCGGTTATGTTAGCAACATAATGATTATGCAAGCAGCATAACAACTATATGAGCAACATAACGGCTATACCAATGACCATTAGAACCTCAACAAACAGATCAATCAAAATAAATCAAGCATAATGCAAGATCTAAACAGATCTGCTTGCCAATCATAGATTTAAACGTAGAACAAGCTAACCAAAAATTATGCATAATTTATACTAAATATAAAATTATAATCTTATGCACAAATTAAAACAAATGAATAAAATTCTAATCGTGTACTACTTTACACGATCGGAATCACAATGTCTATAATATTTATGTTCTATAAACATTAATTGGAAATAATATAAATTTTACTTACCTAGTAAAAGCTCAAATAGTAAAGAATTAGTGCTGATAACGTGTTATAAATAATATCGTAAACACATATAACATTATTGTATTATATATGTATATGTGTATGTATGTATTATAATAAAAGTAACAATGATAATAATACAAAGAAAGAAGGAGGAGAACGAGAGAGGTATGTGGAAGAAGAGAAGTTATGCTGCTTCTTCGTATTCACTTGTATTTCTCATTTACATGTACAAAGCTATTTATAGGGAAGTTAAAAAATAAGAGGATAAGAGAAACTAAACTACTTGGTGCCCAAGTTACTTAGAAGGAAAGTATGTGATGGATAATCACAAATGTAATTATCTATTTTACAACAATTACAAATTATATTTTAAAATATATAATTAAAAATATTTAAGGAAATAATATAATTTATTTAAATTTGGTAATTTAACAAATAAATAAATTACACAATAAAATAAATCATGATTTTTTAATTACACGTAATAAAACAAAAAAATCTGGCTACAAGACGGCGGAGGAGAGGCGAGGGAGATCGGGAACTTGGTGGTAGAGAGAAGAAGCAGCGAGAGAGGACACGAGATGGAGCGGCAGAGGGTACGAGATGCAACAGCAGAGAATATGAGATGTGACGGTGGTGAACAACAGTGAAACCTTGAAGATGTGGTGGTGGTGAACAACGGTGAAACATAGCTTCAAGATCTGAAATATTGAAGTCAAATTTTCCATCTTTAGGAAGAGCTCATGCCTTCTCAGCATCTCAGACAAACTAAACTCAATAGAAACCTGAGAAGAAGCAAACAATATAAACATCTCAAGTTGAGGCTCCTTCTGAAAATAAACATACACAATTAGTTCAACAAAAGAAAAAGGTGAATTTTGGTGAATCTGAGATTAAAATGATGGCTATGATCTAACCTTGAGCTTAGATTTATCAATGGGAAGGACGTCTTTGGAAGACATAGCGTTGGGATCGACATTGACGGCGGAGAGAAGCGGCTACTTCGCGTCGGAGAAAACGGGAAACGAAGACACGGTGAATCCCAAGGTCTATCGGCAGTTGAAACCCAGAGAGGCTCGTCGAAGATGTTTTGGGTAGTCATCATCGATGTTAGATATGGGAGACTCCATTTTTGCGACTGTTAGGGAAAATGCTCAAGCTTGATACGAGACTAAGGAGAAGAAGAAGAGAAATAGAAGGAGTAGATTTGATCCATTGGATCTTAGCTTATCAACGGCGGACGATGATATAAACTGTAATCCTTGTCTTTAAAGATTAGCCAATGAAAATTTTTCATTCTTTCAAAGTTACTAAACCCATATAATATTCTAAAATATTATTATTACCTATCCAATAATTCAATAATTATTATAAATAGGCTAATAATTATTATCTTTATTTTTGAATTGGGGTTTCAGGATTTCAAAATAATTAGATTTTGGCTTAAAATTATTAATTCTTTTAAATATATGTTTTAAATTTTAGTTCTGGATATATATTAGATAAAATAGATGTTTTTTTTTTAACTCTTGATTTATTATTTATTGCAAATTATGAGAATTGTTACAATGACGATTCTACTACCGACAATTATGTCCGATCCTTTTAGATTCACCACAGATTACACTCTTTCCTGACGATATCTCTTTCTCCATGCGTAGAATCACGGCGAACGTCTCTAATTGTGCATTGTTATAGATCTCCTGTAAGCTTATTTCCTTAATCTGCAAATTAAATAAATCGCATTACCTGGACGTCGAACCCCAGACCTCTTGGTGTATAAGCTTTAAACAACCCTTCGTCAACCACTAGACTAAGGGAGATAAAATAGATGGTTTAGACTCTCTAAAATTTTAAATAATACTAGATATGTAAAGAAATAGACTTGAATACGGTTGGAATTTTGGAATTTATTTGGCTTTATATAAGCTTAATAAATATTAAACTATAAACTAAATACTTATCTTGTAAAATTTTAATATAGTTTTTAATAAACTATCATTATCTTTACAAAATTATAATGATCATAAATATTTTTTCAATTTTTTATTTATCTCTAAATTTTAAATTTTTAGTTTTGATTTACTAAATATAAATCTTTCAATGAAATCATGCAGAATTGTTATATTAATTTTCAAATATTTTAAAATTTTCATTGGTTCATCATATTCTTCTCCATCTTAGGACTCTTGGAAGTTGTCTGATTTTGCATCTTCCTATGAACATATAAGATTGCATATTACTTTTTTACCTAAACCTTAACTCCTAAACCTTAAACTTTAAACCCTAAACATATATATCATCTTTTCTTCATTCTATGAAGACAAATACATCTCCAATTATTAGTGTTATATTGCCCTATCTCCGATTATAAAACATATTATATTCACTTTTATAATCAGTAACCATATTAAAGAAATAAAGAAAAGATGCTATTATACCTTTTAGTCCACTTTGTAGAGAATTAAGACATCTTCGATGGATTAAAATATTTAAATAGTTCGATGAAGAAGATAATTCTGATGAACCATGTGAACACTCAAATGTATTTTTACATAAATTCGATTAAATTATATAAGTACTTTCCAAATTTAATTTTTAATTTGCAACGGAGTTGCGATGGCACTAGCAAATCAATTGCATATCCCTCGTAAATTTGCTATGGAAAGTATTCATCGTAAACCCATCGCAAGTTTGCGAGAGATATACAAGGGATGTTAATTTCCTTACAATTATCTCGCCTTTCCCTCGTAATTTTGCTGTAGATTTGCGAGGACCCGTTCCCTCGCAAATTTGCGAGGAAATTGCTAGGAAATGTCTCGTAATTCCATAGCAAATTTGCGAGAAACTATTTCCCTCGCAAATATCCCTAGCAAATTGATTGTTTTCTTGTAGTGTCCAGAGGATTAAGCGAATCCTCTTGTACCTCAACTTTCCTTTTCTAGACGCATTCACACTTCAACGGCTATTTCGCTACCAAAGAAGCTGTGTTTTGAAAACTCTCTAGACATCCCAGAATGTTCCATGAAGTCGCACATTCCTCCGGTCCTCCCCATGCTTTCAAGATACAAGAGAAGAGATTTTCCTTATTTTTGCAGATTTCGGCATCAAAGCTCCAACGGCCATATTCTTTATATTTTGCGATTTGTTTTCTTATTATAGGCTTTGGGACAGTTTTTTATTGAGTATATAAAAGCTCAGCTATTCCTCGTTGTAACGCACCCTTGATTAAATTAAAAATTAATATAAAGTATTTTCATGTTCTCAAAGTTGTTAAGTTCTTTGGGAGTTTATTTTTTAGCTCTTAATGAGTTATTTTGTTAAGTACTATTTGTTAATATAAGTTATTTGATTGATTCAAATACACTTGTTTTGTTCATCAATTCTAAGTGCTTGCCACTAGATTGCAACACTATTGGTAGTTTTGCTTATGTGTTCCAATTTCTGAATTGTGTTTGAATGGTATTAAATATTTTCTTACGAGTAAAATTGTGATTCATCCGAGTACATTGTAACGATCTGGTCACAATATATTTATATTTGAGCTAGTTTACATTACGAAAATTTTCTATGAAATTTTTGTAATCATATTAAAATCCATTGGAGATAAATATTGCAGTTACAACTCTTCATATTTTTTTCTCAAACTTTAATTATTAAAATAATATTAAGTGGATTACTGCAACCATTTAATTTAATTATTACTATTTGATAAATCATTAAACATTTTGATTTGTTTTATGAACTATTGCAACGTATAATTTATTTGATGAAGTCTTGCAATATTTTATGTATTTGATGAACCATTGCAAATTTTAATTTACTTGATAATTTAATCCTTACAATTTTGGTATATTTGATATGTTGGTGCAACTTTTCCCTTTTAAATGTTTGTTTTTGGACGTTATTAAAAGGTAAATAAAAAGAAGAACAATTCACTAAACAAAAAAAAATTACTTTACTAATATATAAAGTGCTTTCAAATTTCAGGTTACTATATATTGAAACCTTTATGTTGTAGATTTGATAAACTGTTTCTTATGCAACACTTTCATTATTTTAAGTTATCATATTTTTAAAAAAAATTAAGAAAAAAGAGAAATTCCCTAAGATGTCATCATTATTTCCAAAAATACCACAAAATTTTTATTTTTTCAAAAATACCATAAACATAAGAAGTTGATTTTTGAAGGTGTATAAATTTTTTTTTTAATGATTAGGTTGACTATTTATATTCAGAGTATAGTTTTTAGGGGTATGTTTAGTGTTTAGGATTTAGAAATTAGTTTTAAATGTTAAAAATTTTAGTTTTTGTTTTGTGATATTTTTGGAAAAATGTATATAAGCGGTATTCTTGGAAAATAAAACTTGTAATAATATTTTTGGAAAATACTCATTTTAAATACTTGATGGTATTTAAGAGAATTTCCCAAAAAAAGAATAGAAACATTTAACAATTGTTAGAAAGAAAGCTGCGACGGCCTATAAATACATAAACTTCAAAATCATCTTCATTGCTTCAAAATCATCACAGACGAAATATAACTTTTCTTTCGAGAAAGAGAGATTGTGACAGAAACAGAGTTCCCCAGTGGTGGTGGTTCTGGAGTTACGTCCGCCGTCAAAATTCACCGTTTCTTTTCTCCTTTACGGTGAGTCTTTTCTAAAGCTTCTGATTGAATTGCTCTTCGTTTTAGGGTTCTTTGAAAGCTGTTTTTATAGGATCAGAACATGACGAGTTTGACAAGCTTTTAACGCATGATCGGCTCGGCCCATAGCTCTGTTTTGATGTTAAGTCTTGTTTCAGAAATTCTATACTAATGATTGAATCTTTTAATGTTTTGTTGTTAAGTTGCATAATCAAACAACTTTGTTTTCTCCAACGTCATATTAGGGTTGGTTAATTTGCTCTTCCTATTAGGCTTTATTAGGATCAGAACATGATCTTTAGATATAGACTTGTGTTGTATGAAATAATAGTTTGGTTCAATTTTTCTTACAAGTATTACTTAATCCTAGACGAGGTAATTGTTACGCATGATAGGCTCAGTTCATAGCTCTGTTTTTTTGTCAGGTCTTGCTTCAGACATTTAATATTAAATATTAAATCTTTTCGCATAATCAAACAATTTTAGTGTCTTGATCTTCACTTTAACCATTGGTCCGTTATTGTGTGAAGCAACAACTTTAGTGTTGCAAAAATGCTTCCACCTTCTCAGAATCACTTCTTTTTTTACAAGCTTTGATCACTTTTTTTTGTATATTTGATCTCTAGAATCCCTCCAGTCTATAGCTCCTACATGACTTTCTTCTTAGTTCATAGTTTCTATTTTGAAACCCTCTCTTCAAGACTTAAAAGAAGATAACTTTGTAGAATCCAAACATGATGAGCTTAGACGAGTCTTTGGTGGTTCATTTATGTTTGCGTGTTGTAGGAAATATGATTTGCTTGTTGTCTGAGACTTTAAAATTGATCTTGATTTGCTTTGTCTGTAGTTAATATGTTTTGTTTTGTTTACTTGTCTTCACTGCTGTAACTATGCTAAGCCAAATGAGTATCTTTACTTGAGAGTTGAGATTTAATTTACAAGTTACAACAATGAGTATCCTATTGTCTCCAAACTGTATTTAGATTTACAGTTGGGTGATTGATGTTTCTTTATCTCCCTTGCAAAATCCATGGCAGCTCCTTCTAATAGCTTCAGCCTGTAAGCTCAAAAATACACAGGTTCCACGGAAACTTTGGATGACAAGGTTTCATCTTTTTTTGTGTTGATTCAGGGTGAAGCTTCATAGTATGTTCTTTTAGATATAATGAAGACTTCTCAGAGTCGGTATATTAGGAGAAACATTTCACACCAAGAGGGTTCAACAAGATTCAACCACAACAACGTTTTTTCAGCCCCAAGTAGAGCAAACAACGTCCAGCCTGAGGAGAGATGGTTTTTAGCCAGCAAAGAGAGTGGAAGCAGAGCATAACAAGAGCCATGTGACTTCCAAGAAAGCCAAGGAACGTCCACAAGCTGCAGCTCACACTCTAACACCAAGTTCAACAACATTGTTTGAACCGCAAAGAAAACATCAAAGTAAGTCTTCTAATTTTTCAAATTTAAATCAACCAACATATTAAAGATCATAAGAGAGGTAAGTGAAAAGCAAGTAGAAAATTCAACATCACCTAAGTTGAAACCAAGCTTATCAAAATCAAGTGATAGTTTTTTTTTGGCATGTTTTAAACTTCCAATTCTTGTGTAATGCACTTGTCTTTTCCAAAGGTTGTTGATACATGTTTAGGACGTACTAAGGAGCACACAACAACGTGTGTCCTAGACCGCACCCATCAAGGTACACTAGTAAGTGAAACTTAATCTTGTTTAATTTTATAATCCTCATACATTGTAAAAAAAGTTTCAAGAAATAGATTTTTAGTTTTTTTTATTTTATTTCAAGTATAATATACTTAATCTTGCCTTTGAGTGTTGAAAAGGATGTAGGTACTTAGAGCTGTCAAAATGGGTTGTCCACATATATTTTGATCCGTCCAACATTGTCCATTTGATTGTGGACAAATAGTTGACCATGTCCATTAACGAACGGTCCATTGATGACCATGTTTTTATGGCCCATGGGTAAGCACTAAGCTTTATTTATCAGGTATCCAAATTTAAAAGTTCTATTTGGTATAATTTGGTTCTAAGTTTGAGCAAATTAAAATTTTCAAAAAATTACAAAATATCATAATAGTTAAATTTTTAAAATTATAAAATATTATAACTATTAAAACTTTAAATGTTTTAAGATTTATCAATGTTTTAAATATTCTATTTTTTTCATCTTTTAAAGGTTCAAATATTATAAATATATAAAATTGTTGATAATTTTAGAATGGGTCAGAACATATATTTAAATTATTGATAATTTTGCAACGGGTCAGAACATATATTAAAATTTATTGATAACATGATACACACCACTTAAGTTTTACAGCCAAATACTTAGTAATACAAAATCTTACATAAATATGATTTCAAGTTATATGGCAAAAATATTTACTTTTAGTTAATTAGAGTCCTAAATTAGATGACTAAATCAAAAAAAAATTCGGTGGTTTACACAAAATCTTATTAACAAAATATACTATTCAAATATTGATTAAATCAAATTTAATACAAATAATTTTCATCGATAAACTATATTATGTATCAAACTATGTAAATTACAGGTATTTCATGGGTTAGTTGTTTAATCTCATGAATATATATTAAAGCGAGTTATGAATAATATTTTTACGAATCAACCCATTTCGAGTTGGTCCGTCAAAACAAATATTATGAGTATATAATTTTAATGTATGCATATGTTTTATAATTTTTACGTATATTCCTACTTCTATTACAAAAGGATCAAATTTAATTATATATCGACAAATATTATTTTGCGCTGTTAGAATTTTTATTGTTTTTATTTTTTCTTCTATTGTATCAAAACTGATTATAGTATCATTTACTCACTTTTTCCTTCTACTATTTTATCCAAACTCATTACATAATTATATGATTCATCGTAACTGACTACACCGCAATAAAATAAAAATATAAGATATTCTAATCTGTTATAAATCGTATGTATATGTTGATATTCCCCGCGCTGTAGCGCGAATCCAAAATCACAGTTTCATAAATAATAGTAAAACATTACACTGCATTTGTTACTTTATACATGTTAAAAACTATATAATACAATATATTTGTTAATCTTTTTCAACCCCTAACTACTTTTTGTTGATGTATTCTTAACTGAGTTTTAAATCAAGATGAGGAGAAAAATAAAAAGACATCAATGGAAGGTGAATAATGAAGATGAAGCTGTTGACACGGTCTCTGTACTAGTTCAGTACTACAAGAATCAGTTCGGCGAAACAGATGATGTGGAGCTGAAATAAGGAAATCAGCTATGACGACGGTTAATCCAAGCTTTAACAAGAAGGTTATGAAGACTAGAAGCTTGGAGAAGAGTATAGAAGCTTAAAAAGTTTTCTATTCAGTAGAAAAGGAAATATGAAGAGGAATTTCCTATTCCATAAAAGAAAATGAAATTTGTAAAGTGATTTCGCAATTCCTGTTAGAGTTAGAATAGGAAATTAGGCTTGTATGGTCACGACCTATTATGTATAAATAGGGGTGTTAATCCTTTGTAGAGGTTAGCACAAAAAGAGCAAGAGAATTCTTGGATATTAAGGTTATATGGTTTCTTGTAAGAAAGTATAACGCTTAAGGGGGCTAAGGGGTTTGTCTTGAGAGGTTCTTCGATTATGTATAGATCCATGAACATGAGAGATTAGATAATTGTTTGAGTGAAACTTATAAATTTACTAAACATATTTTCTAAAAAGAAGTTTGTTTTGAAGAACCCCCTGTCTTAGTTTGTGTCTCAGTTTACTAAATAAAATAAAATGAATTACTGCAATTATTTAATTGAATTATGACTATTTGAAAAATCATTAAAATACCCTTTTCAAACTTTATAAAAAAGAACACTAAAAATGTTGAAATTTACCCAAATATGTGTGTAAGCTTATAAATATACACACAAATTACCCTTTTATGTTTATAAAATTTTATATATCTTTAATAAATATCGTTAAAATAACTTCTTAAAACCTATTAAAAACCTTAAAACCCCTTTTAAAACCCATTTAAAAACTTTGTAAAACATTTTTTTTAAAATGAAACCTTTTAAACCATTATAACATATTTGTATCAAATCTCCCAGTAGTAATTATTATATAGAATTACCTTATAAACTATATAAACTTTATCATTTTCATACTTAAACATGGATATTTTTGAAAATGGGTACACCAAAAAGGGTATTTCTCAAAAAATTATCTTAAAACTTTGATTTGTTTTATGAACTATTGCTATGTATATGACTATTTGAAATATTAAATGGATTACTGTAACCATTTAATTGAATTATGACTATTTGAAATATCATTAAAACTTTGTTTTGTTTGATAAACTATTTAGTTTATTTGATAAACCCTTTCAATCTTTTGTATATTTGATAAACCGTTGCAACTTCTATTTTATTTGATAATTTAATCGTTACAAGATTAGTATATTTGATATGTTGGTGCAAATTTTCCCTTTCAAATGTTTTTGGGCATTTTTCAAAGGGAAATAATAAAAAGGAATAATTCACTAAATTTTTTGGCGGGGAAAACTTGATTTTACGTTTTTGGCGGGAAAACAAGATTTTGCAGTTTTGGCAGGAAACATAATTTTGCGTTTATGGCGGAGAAAACTTGATTTTACGTTTTTGGCGGGAATACGAGATTTTACGGTTTTGACGGGAAAATATGGATTTACAGTTTTTGGCCAGAAAATAAGATTTTGCATTTTTGGACATGATTTTACGTTTTTGGTAGGAAAATTCGATTTTACGTTTTTGAGTGGAAAATTGATTTTGCGTTTTTTGCGGGAAACATGATTTTGCTATTTTGTGGGAAAACGTGATTTTAAGTTTTGGCGGAAAACGTGATTTTGCGTTTTTGGTGGGAAAACATGATTTTACGGTTTTGGCAGAAAAACGTAATTTTACGATTGTTGGCCGGAAAATGTGATTTTTACCATTTTAGCAAAACAATTATTTTAAAAAATTTTAAAATTTAATATGAGATCTTTTCAAATGTATCATTAATAATTTTGTGGACAAATAGATAATTTGGATAATGAGGATATATTTGTCATTTGTCATTTTTGGATGAACCAGCTCCATCGAGATGATCCAACTAAAGTCATCCTAATGACTTAAAAAATTGTGTCTAGAATTTTAAAATTCGTCTAGATAACTCATCTGGATGATTCTTAAAAATGTTCATTTTTAGAGTTAAAACGAACAGCATCCAGATTAGAGTTAAACGAACAACATCGAGATGATCCATCTAGATGGACCATTTGGAAGGAGAAACGAACAAGTCCTCACTAAATTTTTTTTTTGAGAGAATGTATATCATCAAAACACGATTATAACGGTTTATAGTAACCATCATCTCTCTACTTTATGTAGTATTCGATCCCGTTATCTCTTTTCCTTCCCTGCAATCAACTAACCAGTGTGGTTTGAGATTAGAATGGTTTTGTCAATTATTATTACCATCTCTTTTAATAATAGAATTTGTATTGCGGGTTTTTAACATATATTTTCTTCTAGATTTTTTTTATATCTATAATCATTTAGTTTTTTTTTTCTTTGTGACTCTCCGATTTTTCAAAAATTATTTTGGGTTATTGCTTATGTACCATAAAATTTTGTTTCATACTTTTTTTTTTATTATGGTCATTTTTCATTTGTTTTGTTTAATATAGCTATATAATTTACTAATGATAATGGTTTTTTCTAACATCCATAAATTACAACTCTATGTATTTGTTCAAATTTTTAGATGATTACCAAGTTTTCATTTATATATTCTTCATTCATTATTTTAAGTTTTCATAATAAATATTATACACGTTTTAACATTGTTTTGAAAAAGTACAACAAATACAAGGTAAAAATGTGGGTAAAATTTATATATTTAATTTTATTATCACAATAATTTAATATTAAAATTATAATAATATGTTTTCAATAACATTTTTTAAATAGAAAAAGAAAATAAAAATAACTAGTTAGTTAATTATTATTGTTTTTAACATAAAAGCAAACTAGTTAGTTAATTATTATCAAACGAGTAAAATTAATGAAATAAATCAAAAACGGCTTTGCGTGAAAGAGCCGTTACTGCACAAAGGTTAGAAAGCAAGCTTCAAAATCTATATTCATTCTTCTCCACCTTCCCCAATGTCAAGTTCATCATAGAAGAAACAACGCTTGACTGAATTTAAAGTTAATATAACGTATTTCTTCTTCACAAAGTTGTTAAGTTTTTGCGAGTATTTTTTAGCTCTTAATGATTCGTTAAATACTATTAAAGCTGCAGAATAAGTTATTTGAGTGATTCAAATACACTTTTTTCTTCATCAATTCTAAGTGTTTGCCACTAGATTACAACACTATTGTTAGTTTTGCTTATGTGTTCCAATTTCTGATTACTATTTGAATGGTACTAAATATGTTTTTACGAGTAAAATTGTAATTCATCCGAGTACATTGTGACGATGTGGTCACAATTTATTTATATTTGAGCCATTTTACATTATTAGATTGTGGGCTTCCAACATAAAACCAATTGGCCATTAATGGAGAGGTCTATATATCTTATATACTACTCAGGATCCTACTCAACTTCCAATGTGGGATATTTATCCCTAATACGCCCCCTCGAGATGATGGCTCTTTTCGCCATAAATCTCGATATGTTCGGGCATGAATCGGTGGGCCAATTATTGGGCCAAACCAATTGTGGATTGGGTTGAGTATGTGCGGAACGGGCTCTGATACCATATTAGATTGTGGGCTTCCAACTTAAAACCAATTGGCGATGAGTTGAGAGGCCCATATATCTTATAGTCAGGATCCTACTCAACTTCCAATGTGGGATATTGTTATCCCTAATACGCCCCCTCGAGATGATGGCTCTTCTGGCCATAAATCTCGATATGTTCGGGCATGAATCGGTGGGCCAACTATTGGGCCAGACCGATTGTGGATTGGGTTGAGTATGTGCAGGGCTCTCATACCATATTAGATTGAGAGCTTCCAACCTCAAACCAATTGACTATTAGTGGAGAGGTACATATATCTTATATACTAGTCAGGATCTTACTCAACTTCCAATGTGGGATATTTATCCCTAATATACATCACCGAAATTCTCTATGAAATTTTTGTAATCCTATTAAAATCCATTGGAGAAATATATTGCAGTTATAACTCTTCATATTTTTTAAAAAACTTTAATTATTAAAATAATATTAAGTGGATTACTGCAACCATTTAATTATATTATGACTATTTGATAAATCATTAAACAGTTTGATTTGTTTTATGAACTATTGCAACGTATAATTTATTTGATGAAGTCTTGCAATATTTTGTGTATTTGATGAACCGTTGTAAATTTTACTTTACTTGATAAATTAATCCTTACAATTTTGGTATATTTGATATGTTGGTGCAACTTTTCCCTTTTAAATGTTTGTTTTTGGACATTATTCAAAGGTAAATAAAAAGAAGAACAATTCACTAAACAAAAAAAAATTACTTTACTAATATTTAAAGTGCTTTCAAATTTCAGGTTACTATATATCGAAACCTTTATATTGTAGATTTGATAAAATGTTTCTTGTTCAACATTTTCATTATTTTAAGTTATCATATTTTTTTAAAAATGGAAAAAAAGAGAAATTCCCTAAGATGCTATCATTTTAGTTTTTCTTCCAAAAATACCACAATTTGTTTTTATTTCCAACAATTACCACAAAAATTTTATTTTTTCAAAATACCATAAACATAATAAGTTGATTTTTGAAGGTGTAGAATTTTATTTTTAATGATTGGGTTGACTAATTATATTTAGAGTATAGTTTTTAGGGGTATGTTTAGTGTTTAGGATTTAGAAATTAGTTTTGAATGTTAAAAATTTTAGTTTTAGTTTTGTGGTATTTTTGGAAATAAATGTATATTAGTTTGGTATATTTGGAAAATAAAACTTGTAATAATATTTTTGGAAAAAAATACTCATATTCATGGTATTTAAGAGAACTTCCCAAAAAAAAAATAGAAACGTACGATCTACCGTAAAAATGTTGATGGTCTAAATATTTAAATTTATTGTCACAAAATATTTTAATATACAATATAAAAAAATAGAATAATAATGTTTTTTCATAAGCTAGTGTTAATAGAAAAATAAAATAAAGTGATTAGTTAGTAAATTAAATTAATATCGAAAGAGTAAATTAATTAGAGAAGTTAAAAAACGGCTTTGCGTGATAGAGCCGTTACTACACAACGGTTAGAAAGAAAGCTGGGACGGCCTATAAATACATAAACTTCAAAATCATCGTCATTCTTCTCCACCTTCAAATTCATCACAGACGAAATATAACGGTTCTTCAAAAATCATAATTTTTCTTTCGAGATGGTAACAGAAACAGAGTTCCCCGGTGGTGGTGGTTCTGGAGTTACGTCCGCCGTCAAAATTCACCGTTTCTTTTCTCCTGTAAGGTAACAGAAACAGAGTCTTTTGTAAAGCTTTGATTTTGCTTCATGGGTTCTGAAATCGTTCGCCAATAATTAGGAATCTACGTATTAGGATTAGAACATGATCTTTGTATTAGTGTTCTTTTATAGATGATTTTTATAGGATCAGAATTCAGAACATGAACTTGAGATCTTAGACAAGCTTTGGTTGTGTTGTGAATAAATAACAAGAGAGAGAGAGATAGTGACAGAAACAGAGTTACTTCCGCCGTCAAATAGTTTTAGGTTCTTCGTGTTAGGGTTCTTTGAAAGCTGTTTTTATAGGATCAGAACATGATCTTAAGATCTCTTAAGGCATAGACAAGCTTTGTTCTGGGAAATAATAGTTTCCTCTCGTGTTGTTTTACAAGCATAAGTATAACGCCTAGATGAGGTAGGTTATGCATGATCGTCAAGTTCAAGTTCGATACACACTTACTTCAAAAGCCATAACTTTTCTTTGATTGTGAATACAGAACACGAGAGAGAGAGAGAGAGTAGTACCAGAAACAGAGTTTTCCGGTGGTGGTTCTGGAGTTACGTCCGCCGTCAAATCTTCTCCTCTACGGTAAGTCTTTCGTAAACCTTTGTTTTTTTTTTGTTATGGGTTCTCTAAAAGATGTTTTTTCATAGGATCAGAACATGATCGTTAGATCTTAAGGCAGAGACACACTTGATAATAGGTTATGCATGATCGGCTCAATCCATAGCTCTGTTTTGTTGTCATGTCTTGTTTCAAACATTCTATACTAAAGATTGAATCTTTTTTCATAATCAAACAACTTTAGTGTCTTTGTGATCTTCACTTCAATCATTGGTCTATTATTGTGTGAAGCAACAACTATAGTGTTGCAAAAATGCTTTCACCTTCTCATAATCACTTCTGTTTTACAAGCTCTCTCTTCAAACTATCTTTAAGAAGATAACTCTGTTTACGTATGATAGGCTTAGTTCATAGCTCTGTTTTGTTGTCAGGTCTTGTTTCAGACATTTATATTCAATATTGAATCTTTTCGCATAATCAAACAATTTTAGTGTCTTGATCTTCACTTTAACCATTGGTCCGTTATTGTGTGAAGCAACAGCTTTAGTGTTGCAAAAATGCTTCCACTTTCTCATGAATCACTTCTGTTTTACAAGCAATGATCACTTCTGATCTAATGTCTTCATATGACTAGACAAGATAGAGCAGAGGAAGGTGGTTTTGTTGGGTTTCTTGGAGAGTGTAGCCTTATAACCCTCTCCAGTCTAGCTCCTACATGACTTTCTTCTTAGTTCATAGTTTCTGTTTTGAAACCCTCTCTTCAAGATAACTTTATAGAATCCAAACATGATTCTTGGATCTGGTAAACCTTAGACGAGACTTTGGTGGTTCATTTATGTTTGTGTGTTGTAGGAAATATAATTTGCTTTGTCTGTAGTGAAACTTTCAATCTTGTTCAGTTTTAGTTTTTATATCCAAGTATATTATACTTGATCTTGCCTTTGAGTGTCGAAATGGATGTAGGTACGGAGGTACCATGGACAATTGCGGACAGAGAAAAGTCACCACCAAGCTAAGCCTAATCACGGATCAAGGCCATCAAAAAGTTGACTCCAAGCCTACACTTGAAAATATTTATAGTAACTTGTTTCATTTTGTTTATGAAAGTCCCATGACCGCTTTAATACACTTGTCTTTTTCCAAGAGTGTTGATACACATGTAGGTGATAAGGAGATACATGATGTGATACCAACTAATAGATCAACACTGAATGATGTTAAGCAGCAAAATCCTGAGCGCTAAATTTTTTAAACTATCCCAAAGGAGGAAATGATGATCACGCATAGCTTCTTGTTACAAGAAAAACCGTTGGATCTAACCTCAAGTCAACATGCCTTGTTGAACACTGAAAGCCCATTCTCCAAGAAACCGGACCAGATAGGTAATTCTCTTTTCCAATTTATCTATGATGAATATAATGCTTTGTTATATTATTTATCATATCAAGAACTAGTGACAAAAGTTTAGGTTTAAATGAGAAATTGTTTGTTCATAATTCTTGTCATAAAACACAAGTAAAAGTGAAATCTAGCACGTTGAAAAATTGGTATAAACTGAAACGTGTAAACCTGGTTTTTGTGATTCTATGAATGTGATAACACACTTGTTCTTTCCCAAATAGTTGACACACGCGTGTTCAAGTATCAAGAAGGATTACACAAAGCATAAAGAGGATTCACTGGATTTAAGAGAGCAATTCCAAACCCAAGAAGAAGTCTAAGACTCCAAAACACGAACTACTGCACCATATCAATCAAGAGGATTTATCATATCATTTTCCGAAAGGATAACCCCCAGACCCCCAGATGCCCCACGCATCACCAAACCTCAAACATACAAGGTAAACTCTAAGCTCCCAAAATCATATGAAAGCTAACTTGCTTTCTCTTGGTGCAGATTGTACAGTTTCGAAGACAAAAGCAATTGAAAAAGGAGGGGATGATATCATATCAGGAATCAAACCGGAGCAAGAGGAAACCAGACCAGCCGGTTGGAGCCTTAATCCAACTCGAATCAGGAGTGGCTTGGCAGGTTAATAATGGACGAATGGATTCTCTAAACTGCAGCTTTGCTCGCCAATGAGCTTGTCTAGGAGGCTTCTCATGATAATCTCTCAAAACACCTCGATGATTAACAAATGTATCTCGTTCATTCTTCATAAACTGTCCATATTTTAAACGGATTTTTAATTCCCAGCTTGAATAGACGTGTAGTTTGGCTGGTGGTTCCTTACGCTTGCTCGTGGTGCGGTGGAAACATGTCTTCGTGCCCCATCTTGATTTCTGGTCGTTGGTCTTCAATTCTGGCTCGATGGATCCTCTTAAAATAGGTGACTTCCTGATGAATATTAAATATAGGTCGAGGAAAGTCTTCATGTTGACGATCATTTTTGATTCAGCATGACCCGTATGGTTCGTCGTGTTGGTGTTATGATTTGGCTCGTTGGTATTTTATTTTGACTCGATGAATCACCTTTAAATAGCCAACTTGTAGATAAATATTTAATATA
Source organism: Capsella bursa-pastoris (assembly GCA_036452645.1). Taxonomy (NCBI): domain Eukaryota; kingdom Viridiplantae; phylum Streptophyta; class Magnoliopsida; order Brassicales; family Brassicaceae; genus Capsella; species Capsella bursa-pastoris. The sequence goes on from CP144185.1 coordinate 9,986,765, forward strand.
GGTCGAGGAACTTCTTCATATGATCAACGGAACAGAACATGGTGCGTTCCAGATGGGTCGTCGTGGAAAATCATCAATCTGGTCCGTTGGTTTATGGTTCCTCCTGAATCATTAGTCTTCTTAGAATTGATTTTATGATGAATAATTATCCTAGGCCATTTTCTTCATCGGAAATCTATTTGGGCAAGAGTCCTCTATTTCGGCTCAATATGGTCGGTTTTGAGGCTCCAACCAGCTGGTCTGGTTACCTCTTGTGAGCTTAGAGTCTTACCTTTGTATGTTTGAGGTTTGGTGATGCGTGAGGCATCCGATGTTTCTTCTTTCAGCAAAAATGATAGGATGAATTCTCTTGATTGATCTGGTCAAGTAGTTTGTGTTGTGGAGTCCTTGACTTCTTCTTGGGTTTGGAATAGATCTCTTAAATTCGGTGAATCGTCTTTCTACTTTGTGTAATCCTTCTTGATACCAGAACGTGTGTCAACTCTTTAGGCAAGAAACAAGTGTGTTTTCACATTCATAGAACCATAAAAATCAGGTGTACACGTTTCAGTTTGAACCGGTTCATTAAAGGTCCTAGATTTCACCTTTACTTGCGTTTTATGACAAGAATTATGAACAAACAATATAATTTCTCATTTTAAACTTTATACTTTTCTCACTAGTTCTTGATATAATAAATCATATAACAAATCATTATATTCATCATACAGTTAAATTGGGTAAGAGTATTACCTACTTGGTCCGGTTTCTTGGAGAATGGGCTTTCCGTGTCCAATAAGGCATGTTGATAATTTTACAATGCATGAGAACACGATACAAACCACTTAAGTTTTGCTCACCCATGGACAACCCATAAAAAAATGGTCGTTAATGGACATGGTCAACTATTTGTCCATAAGCAAATGGACAATGTTGAACGGATCAAAAAAGATGTGGACAATCCATTTAGACAGTTCTAAGTACCTACATCTTTTTCGACACTCAAAGGCAAGATCAAGTGTAATATACTTGAAATAAAACAAAAAACTAAAAATATAGTTCGTGAAACTCTTTTTCTATATATGAGACTTGTTAAAATTGAACAAGATTGAAAGTTTCACTTACTAGTATACCTTGATGGTTGTGGTTTGGGACACATGTTGTTGTGGACTTAGGGACTACATCATGAGTTGTGTGCTCCATAGTACGTCCTAAACCTCAATCAACAACCTTTGAAAAAGACAAGTGCATTACACAAGAATTGGAAGTTTTAAAACTTGGCGAAAATAAACTATCACTTGATTTTGATAAGCTTGGTTTCAACTTAGGTGATGTTGAATTTTCTACTTGTTTTTCAGGGCAAGTTGCAGAAAAGTTACATCTCCTATGGCATCTATGATAATTTGAAAAATTAGAAGACTTACTTTGATGCTTTCCTTGCGGTTCAAACAATGTTGTTGAACTTGGTGTTAGTGTGAGCTGCAGCTTGTGGACGTTCCTTGGCTTTCTTGAACTTGGTGTTATGCTCTGCTTCCACTCTCTTTGATGGCTAAAAACCATCTCTCCTCAGGCTAAATGTTGTTTGCTCTACCTGAGTCTGAAACAACGTTGTTGCGGTTGAATCTTGTTGAACCTTCTTGGTGTGAACTGTGCAATGGTTCGTATTATGTTGAGAAAGCAAGTAAGCAACATGATGAAGAGAAATCGGATGTGACTGGAGAAAATGAATGTTCGTCTTCTACGACTTCTACGCCCTCCAACATACTATGGAGCTTCACCCTGAATCAACACAAAAAGATGAAAGCTTGTCATTCAAAGTTTCGGTACATTTTCGACAGGTCTCTTAAGCTTACAGCAGAAGAACTATCTTGTGCTCCGGCTGAAGCTATTGGAAGGAGCTGCCGTGGAACTCTGTACAGAGCAGTGCTGAAGTTATGTATCAGCAGTGAAATGCTTAAGAGACAATAGGTAAACTGGAATTTTCCAGGGAGATAAAGAAACATCAATCACCTCTAATCTCGTTTCTCTTCAACTGTAAATCTAAATACAATTGTCATTTAAAGATCTTTTGAAGAGAATATATGGAACAAGAAGAGAGTCATCTATTATAAGAAACCCAACAATACCACCTTCCTCTGCTCTATCGTTTCTGGGCAGACGAAGACATTATATCAGAAGTGATCAAAGCTTGTAAAATAGAAATGGTTCTGAGAAGGTGGAAGCATTTTTGCATCACTATATATAGTAACGGACCAATGTTTGAAGTGAAGATCAAGACACTAAAGTTGTTTGATTATGCAAAAAGATTCAATCTTTAGTATATAATGTCTGAAACATTACCTGACAACAAAACAGAGCTAGGAACCGAGCCGATCATGCGTAACCTTGTCATAAGAAAATTTGAACCAAACTATTAATTCATACAACACAACCAAGGCTCGTCTATATATCTAAAGATTATGTTCTGATCCTATAAAACCCTAATACAAAGTGATACACGATTTGGTATCACTTATCAGAGAAGAACAAAGAAGGATTAAGAAGCTTCTGGTTCCTTAAGTTATTTATGTTTCCTTTTCTTATTAGAACTTGGTTTTGGTATTTTTACTTTTAGTTAAGCTTATGACGGTTGTAATAGAGATCTATAAATAGGTCTCTAAACATCAATAAGAATCATCTTCCAGCATTAACCTAATTCTCTAGAAAGAGGCTTGGGTTAAAGGAAGTTTTGCTATCTATTTTCTCTGTTCTTACGGTTAAGCTACGGCATACTATACTAGGTCTGTGGCTAGAGCTGAGGCTCATAACATCTTGGTATCAGAGCAAGGGCTTGACTCCATGGGAAACTCTGATGGAATGACGGCAATTTTGGCAAAGATGTCTCAACTTTTGGATGAACACAAAAAGGACTTCAAGAAAGAGATGTCTGAGATGAGAAAAGAGTTCAATGAAAAGCTGGACCCGTTACCAACTGTTATTTCTGAGCTGCAGGAAGCAGCGACGTCCCAACAAGCTGCCTTAGAGACCATGAGGGCAGCAGTCACAGTTGCTCACGGAGGAGACCACAGCGTGGCAAAGACAGCAAGTGGTGATACCCTAGATGGGTCAGCTGAGGTTACAGGGGGTTTAAAGGATGGAAAAAATAAGCCTGCCACTGTGGTGGCGCCAGCTCTTAGGAAGCAGGTGAATCAAGCACTGGGAGGAACATGTTCATCATCAGGGGTTAAAGCAACTCCGTACCAAACCGCTGACGTGTCCGGACATGAAAGGAAAAAAATTTCTCCTAGCAGACCATGGCCTGGACGTTCTGTGGGGAAGGAGAGAGGCCATCGGCGAACAGATGGGGGCGGGGATTGGCCAGTGAGACCAATTGGTGAGGCATCTTACTCTAATTTCTTGGCAGGAGATTGTCGTGTGCAATCAGAGAGAGGAGACAGGGAGGATGAGTGCAGAGAAGAACAGAGTGGTGGTTTTGCTTTACCACCTGCAAGGGTCGAGTTTCCATCATACGATGGGACTACTAACGCAGTTGAATGGTTACAAAGATGTGAAGATTATTTTGAGGACCAAAGAATTTATCATGATGATGCTCGGGTTCAAAAGGCCACGTTTGTGCTCACAGGACAAGCATATCACTGGAACAATAACTTACGACGGTTGGTTACCCACAAGCTCAGTTGGATTGAGTTTAAAAAGATTTGTAAAAGCAGGTTTGGGAAGGCTGATGCGGTAAACCCGGTAGGTGAGTTATGTAACTTACGGCATACGGGTACGGTTGATGAATATTGCAACCAGTTTGAAGAATGCTTGGGGAGACAGATGAGGTTATCAGGAGCTCAACAATTGTGGCAGTTTTGTGCGGGTTTGACGGATAATCTACGCAAGGAGGTGGAGTATTTACGACCGGAAACAATTTTTGAAGCCATGGAATATGCGAGAGATAATGAATATAAGATCGTAGGGGATAGACGTGTCCGGACATTTGGAGGCCACTCAGCTCCCATGATGAGATACAGCCCTCTGTTATCAAAACCAGGCCTTATAGGAAGTCAAGAGCAGCAACTAGAAAAGGGACGAGAGTATCCTCTACATAAGACAAATCCACCTAAACAGGTTAGAAAGAAGCTTACACTAGCTGAAATGGCAGAGAGAAAGGCAAAAGGGCTTTGTTTCAATTGTGATGGCTCTTATGCACAAGGACATAAGTGTCAACCGGTTTTATTCCATATTGAGCTAGTACAAGATGGGGAGGATCAAGAAGATGAGCCTTTTGAAGATGGAGATTTGGAACTTTCACTAAATGCCATGAAAGGGGAGCAAACTGAGAGTACTTTTCAAGTAAATGCGGCTATTGCAGGTGAAACGGGCTGGATTTTATTGGATACCGGTAGCACTCACAACTTTATTAAGAGCAGTGTGGCTGCAAAATTAGGAATTCCAATGATTCGAAAGCCTGGACGAGTTGTTGCCTTGGCTGACGGTGGAAAGTGCCCAGTGGATGGCTTATGTAAGGGACTTATAATGACAGTACAAGGACATCAATTTGAAACAGATTGCTTTGCCATTCCATTAAGTGGGTTCGACGTGGTTCTTGGAATACGGTGGTTAAATGCCCTTGGCCGAGTTATTTGGGACGGTCCGGCAAGGACTATCGAGTTTGTCCGCGGGGATACTCTTATTAAATGGCATGGAGAAGCAGATGTTAGGGAGGATAAAGGGGCTGCCCTTAACACAATTGGTAACAACAACACTTTGGAGAGATGGATCGAAGATGAGGAAGAGATTTTTACAACCATTGGAGAGAAAGAGACTGAAACTGCTTTTCAAAAGGCTGCTACAGAGATAGTGTTGAACGTGTTAACTACGACCGCTACACCAATGTTTCTTGATGGGCTAGTGGCCAAATTCAGTGAATTGTTTGCTAAACCTACGGGCTTACCTCCTCAACGATCATTTGACCACAAGATTCGTTTATTAGGCGGAGTAGAACCGGTGGCGGTGCGCCCTTATCGTTACCCACATTTGCTGAAAGATGAGATTGAAAAACAATGTGCTGAAATGCTTCGCAATGGGGTTATTCGACCAAGCTCGTCACCATTTTCTTCTCCGGTGTTGTTAGTGAAAAAATCAGATAATACATGGAGATTTTGCATTGATTTCAGGGAGCTTAATAAGGTTACAGTTAAAGACAAGTTCCCAATTCCGGTTGTCGATGAGCTTCTAGATGAATTACATGGTGCTAGTTATTTTACAAAGCTGGATCTTACGTCAGGATATCATCAAGTGCGAATGTTTGAGGGAGACATTGTGAAAAAAGCGTTTCGAACTCACCATGGCCATTATGAGTTTTTAGTTATGCCATTTGGGCTCGCCAACGCACCTTCAACATTTCAAAGTCTCATGAACTCGGTATTCCAAGGCATACTTCGGAAATTTGTTCTTGTATTTTTTGACGATATTCTGGTTTACAGCTCGACTTGGGACGAACATTTGGTTCACATGAGAGCTGTTTTTGAGCTTTTACGAGCTCATGGGCTGTTTTTAAAACATTTAAAGTGTACTTTCGGGAAGGAAGAAGTGGGCTATCTTGGACATGTTATTTCCCATGCTGGGGTACGTGTCGATGAGTCTAAGGTAATAGCTATACGAGATTGGCCACAACCGGTGTCTGCACGTGCTGTTCGTGGATTTTTAGGCTTGTCCGGGTATTATCGAAAGTTCATAAGAGATTATGGGATCATTGCAGCACCCTTGACAAGTGTTTTAAAGAAAACAGGGTTTTTATGGACTGGGGAGGCTGAAGTAGCATTTGTAACCTTGCAGAAAGAATTGTCGGAAGCGCCAGTTTTGGCATTACCCGATTTTTCTCAAGAATTTATTGTCGAATGTGATGCTTCAGGCACTGGTATTGGTGCAGTACTTCACCAAAACACACACCCTGTAGCATTTTTTAGCAGAAAGCTTGCGGACCGACATCATAAGCTTGCAGCATATGAAAGGGAGCTTATTGGTTTAGCAAAAGCGGTGTTACATTGGAGGCCTTATTTGTGGGGACGTCAGTTTATCATCCGGACAGATCATTATAGTTTAAAGTTTATCTTGGAGCAACGACTTTCGACGTCACCACAAATACATTGGATAAGCAAGTTGTTGGGATTTAATTTTAGCGTTGAATTTCGGCCAGGGAAGTCGAATAAGGTGGCAGACGCTTTGTCTCGCCGAGATGAGGAAGTGAAGGAGCAGGACTGTGCTGTGAATGCGTTACAGGGATATGATACTGGTATTTTAGCAAGGTTACGAGTTGAAGTGGAGAATCAACTCAACCTCACTGAAATACGGGATAAAATACTTCGTGGGGAGATGTCTAAGGAGTGGGAAGCTCGAAATGGGCTGATTTTTTACAAAGATCGTGCTTATATAGACGCTGAATCAAAGTTATTACGAGAGGTGATTTCAGCATTTCACAATTTTGGGCATTAAAGGGTACAAAAAACAATGGAACGTATTCGACGAGATTTTTATTGGAAAGGGTGGAAGAAGTCAGTTCAAGAGTTTGTTAAAGAGTGTCAAGTTTGCCAAAAGAACAAGTGGGAAACATTACAGCCAGGTGGTTTACTCCAACCACTTTCCATTCCAACTCAAATTTGGTCTGACATTTCAATGGACTTTGTCGAGGCATTACCCAAAGTCACGGGTAAGTCCGTAATTCTGGTGGTGGTGGATCGTTTTTCGAAGTACGCTCACTTTATCGCTTTAAGTCATCCTTACACAGCTAGTACGGTAGCACAAGCATTCTTCCGTGATATCGTTCGTTTGCATGGTATTCCTGAAACCATAGTCACGGACCGTGACAAGATCTTTTGCAGCTTGTTTCGGCGTGAGTTATTCAGATTGGTGGGGACAGACTTGTGTTTCACAACAGCATATCGGCCTCAGTCGGATGGTCAAACAGAGATCGTTAACCGAACATTGGAAATGTATCTACGTTGCTTAACGGGGGATAATCCACGACAATGGCTAAGTTGGCTACCATGGGTGGAGTATTGTTACAACACATCTTTTCATTCAGGCCTCAAAGCGACACCATTTCAAGTGGTGTATGGGCGGGAACCGCCTCGGCTGTTGGATTATACGGGTGGTAGCACAAAGGTGGACGCGTTGGATGTGGCATTGGAACAGCAGGATGAGTTTCTGGCCACAGCTCGAGAACGGCTTTTAGAGGCTCAACAACGAATGAAGCTTGCATATGATAAACATCATCGATTCGTGGAGTTCAATATCGGCGACTGGGTCTGGCTCAAACTTCAGCCGTATCGCCAATTGACAGTTGCAAAGAAGACCTTCACCAAGTTGTCTCCAAAGTTTTACGGACCATTTGAGATAATGGGACGAGTGGGCGCAGTTTCTTATCGTTTACGTCTTCCCATAGGATCCAAGATCCATGATGTGTTTCATGTTTCACTACTTAAAGGTCACAAGGGGTCTATTCCTACTGACGAGCCAACATTACCACCAGTTTTGCATGGCCGTTTAGTGCCAGCAAAACCACTCACACTTTTAAAATCAAGAATGCGAGGAGGTACTAGACAATTGTTGGTCAAATGGACAAAAGATGCAGAGGATGAATCAACGTGGGAGGATGCAGACAAGCTCTTAGAAGCATATCCGGAGCTGGAGCTTGAGGACAAGCTCCTAGTCGAGGAGGGGAGTAATGATACACGATTTGGTATCACTTATCAGAGAAGAACAAAGAAGGATTAAGAAGCTTCTGGTTCCTTAAGTTATTTATGTTTCCTTTTCTTATTAGAACTTGGTTTTGGTATTTTTACTTTTAGTTAAGCTTATGACGGTTGTAATAGAGATCTATAAATAGGTCTCTAAACATCAATAAGAATCATCTTCCAGCATTAACCTAATTCTCTAGAAAGAGGCTTGGGTTAAAGGAAGCTTTGCTATCTATTTTCTCTGTTCTTACGGTTTAGCTACGGCATACTATACTAGGTCTGTGGCTAGAGCTGAGGCTCATAACACAAAGATCAATCCAACCAACCCAATCGATTTGGGAAAAATCAAAGTTGTTTGATTCAATCTTTAGTATTAAAATGTCTGAAACAAGACCTGACAACAAGACAGAGCTATGAACCTCTTACCCTATCATGCGTAACCTCGTACTATTATATCATACAACACAAACAAGGCTCATCTATATCTAAAGATCATGTTCTGATCCTATAAAAACATCTATCAAAGAACCCTAATACGAAGAGCCATTGATTTCAGAACCCATAAAGAAAAACCAAAGCTTTACGAACAACCACAGCTTTGACGGTGGAAGTAACTCCAGAACCACCACCGAGAAACTCTGTTTCTGGCACTATCTCTCTCTCTCTCTCTTGTTATTTATTCACAACACAACCAAAGCTTATCTAAGATCTCAAGTTCATGTTCTGATCCTATAAAAATCATCTATTAAAGAACCCTAATTCAAATATCAGATTTCAAACTTGTTTCTTCTGTGACAAACTTGATTATAGATTATGGCCGTCGCAGCGTGTTTTCTAACCGTTGCGTTTAACGGCTCTATCACGCAGCCCATTTTTAACTTCTCTAATTAATTTACTCGATTGATATTAACAATATAATTTTATTATTATTATTTTATTGTGTTTATATATTAAATTGTTGGGATAAAATAAATTCATATATATATATTTATAATGTATATAGATTTACCCACATTTTTACATTATATATATTGTACTTTATCAAAATTGTTTTACGTTTATAATTGTTTGTATGAAAACTTATAATAATGAAAGTCTTTTCTTAAAATGGTTTATCAAATCTACTAAATAAGGGTTTCAATATATTATGAAGAATAAATAAATAAAAACTTGGTAATAATCTAAAAATTGAAAAAAATGCATAGAGTTGTAAAATATTGATGTCAGAAAACAAAATTATCATTAGTAAATAATATAGCTATATTAGACAAAAAATGAAATAAAATGACAATATTTTTTTTAAAAAAGTATGAAACAAAAAATTATGGTAAATAATCATTAACCTAAACTAATTTTGAAAAATGGAGTCACAATGAAAAAAAAAATCTAAATGATTATAGATATAAAAAACTTTAGAAAAATATATGTTAAAACCCCGCAATTCATAAAGCTATAAGAGATGATAATAAAATTAGACAAACTATTCTGATCTCAAACCAAAATTGTTAGCGACTTTGTGTTTATAATGAAGTTGTTAAACCATTATAATCGTGTTTTGATGCTATGTGTTCCCTCAAATTTTTTTTTTTGTTTAGTGAATTGTTCTTCTTTTTATTTACCTTTGAATAATATCCTAACAAACATTTAAACGGGAAAAGTTCAAAAATTGGATTCGGCATGACCCCTACGGTTTGTCGTGTTCGTGTGTTGATTTGTCTCCTTTGTATTTAATTATGACTCGATAAATTACTTTTAAATAGCCAACTTGTAGATGAATCTTTAATATAGGTCGAGGAAAGTCTTCATGTGCTCGACGGAATTGAACATGGTGCGTTCCGGAGGGTCGTCGTAGATAATCTTCAATCTGGTTAGTTGGTTTATGGTTCCTCCAGAATCATTAGTCTTATTAAGATTGATTGTATGATGAATAATTAATTCTAGGCAATTTGCTTGATCGGAACTCCATTTGGGCAAGAATTCTCTATTAATTTCGGCTTGGTATGGTCGGTTTGAGGCTCCAACCGCCTGGTCTGGTTTCCTCTTGGTCCGGTCTGGTTCCTCATATGATATCCTCTCCTTCTTCTTTAAGTGTTTTCGTCCTCAAAATTGTACAATATGTACCGAGAGAATACAAGTTAGCTTTCATATGATTTTGGAAGCTTAGAGTCTTACCTTTGTATGTTTGAGGTTTGATGATGCGTGGGACATGTGGTGGTTCTCCTTTCAGAAAAATGATAGGATAAGTCCTCTTGATTGATCTGGTGTAGTAGTTCGTGTTGTGGAGTCCTTGACTTCTTCTTGGGTTTGGAATTGATCTCTTAAATCCACAGAATTGTCTTTATGCTTTGTGTAATCTTTCTTGTACTTGAACGTGTGTCAACTCTTTGGGGAAGAAACAAGTGTGTTATCACATTCATACAATCACAAAAACTAGGTATACACGTTTCAGTTTATACCAATTCATTAAACGTGCTAGATTTCACTTTTACTTGCGTTTTATGATAAGAATTATGAACAAAAAATTTCTCATTTAAACCTAAACTTTTCTCACTAGTTCTTGATATAATAAACTATATAACAAAGCATTATATTCATCATAGATAAATTGGGTAAGAGGATTACCTACCTGGTCCCGGTTCTTGGAGAATGGCCTTTCCGTGTTCAACAAGTCATGTTGACTTTAGGTTAGATCCGACGGTTCTTCTTGTAACAAGAAGCTATACGTTATCATCATTTCCTCCTTTGGAATAGATTAAAAAATTAAGAGCTCTGGATTTTGCTGCTTAACATCATTCAGTGTTGATCTCTCAGTTGGTTTCACATCATGTATCTCCTTATCACCTACATGTGTATCAACACTCTTGGAAAAAGACAAGTGTATTAAAGCGGTCATGGAAACAAGTTACTATGAACCTTTTCAAGTGTAGGGTTGGAGTCAACTTCTTGATGGCTTTGATCCGTGATTAGGCTTAGCTTGGTGGTGACCTTTCTCTATACGTAATTCTCCATGGTATGTACCTACATCCTTTTCCACATTCAAAGGCAAGATTAAGTATAATATACTTGAAATAGAAAAACTAAAAATATAGTTCTTGAAATTTTTTTTCAATATATGAGAATTATAAAATTGAACATGATTGAAATTAGTTTCACTTGCTAGTGTACCTTGATGGGTACGGTTTGGGACACACGTTGCTGTGGACTTAGGGACTACATCATGAGTTGTGTGCTCCATATAGTACGTCCTAAACCTGTATCAACAACCTTTGGAAAAGAAAATTCAAGAATTGGAAGTTTTAAAACTTGACGAAAATAAACTATCACTTGATTTTGATAAGCTTGGTTTCAACTTAGGTGATGTTGAATTTTCTACTTGCTTTTCAGGTCAAGTTGCAGAAAACTTACCTCTCCTATGACATCTATAACATGTTGCTTAATGTAAACTTGGAAAATTAGAAGACTTACTTTGATACTTTCCTTGCGGTTCAAACAATGTTGTTGAACTTGGTGTTAGAATGTGAGCTGCAGCTTGTGGACGTTCCTTGGCTATTCTCTGCTTCCACTCTCTTTGCTGGCCGAAAACCATCTCTCCTAAGGCTGAAACAACGTTGTTTCGGTTGAATCTTGTTGAACCCTCTTGGTGCAATGGTTCATTTTATGTTGAGAAAGCAACATGATCATGAAGGGAAATCAGATTTGACTGGAGAAAAGAGCATTATTCCAAAAACTGAACCTTAATTCCAATGTGATTGCAGAAAAGAACATTGTACATACATGAAAATGAATGTTCTGTCTTCTACGCCAAGCTACCGGTTTCCTCTTCATTAAATCTAAAAGAACATACCATGGAGCTTGTCATCTAAAGTTTCCTTGGTATCCTCTTCAACTTCATCGCTATCTAATATCCAGAATTCACCAAATCCTAGGTCTCAACAAACTTCTGTCCAACTAGTATGGAGACATATATATCATTTTTGTAACTTGCAAGTCAGTCTCAAGTAAAGATACTCATTTGGCTTAGCGTAGTTATACAGCAAAATCTAGAAGGCTCAACAAGCAGTGAAGACAAAGAAAAAGCAAATCAATATCAGAAGTATCGGACAACAAGCAAATCATATTTCCTACAACACGCAAACATAAATGAACCAATGTCTAAGAAAGTCACGTAGGAGCTAAACGGGAGAGGGGTACTAGATCAGATATAGAGAAACCCCAACAATACCACCTTCCTCTGCTCTATCTTGTCTAGCCAGACGAAGACATTAGATCAGAAGTGATTCTGAGAAGGTGGAAAGCATTTTTGCATCACTGTAGCTGTTGCTTCACAGTTCCCACAATAATGGACCAAGAAACTAAAGTTGTTTGATTATGCAAAAACAGAGCGGATCATGCGTAACCTAACTAGTCGTTAAACCTATGCTTGTAAAGAAACTAAAGCAAACTATTATTTCCGACAACATAACCTTGTCTATGTCTTGAGAAGATCTAAAGATCATGTTCTGATCTTATAAAAATCATATTTTAAAGAACCCTAAAACGAAGAGCCATTGAATCTGATTCCTAATAATTGAAAATTGATTTCGGAACCCATCAAGAAAAAATCAAAGCTTTACTCTGTTTGTGGTACCATCTCTATTCAAAATCAAAACTTTCACACTGTTATTCGAAAGAAAGTTATGGCTTTTGAAGTAACGTGATGAACTTGAACTTGATGATCATGCGTAACCTACCTTATGATTGTAAAAACACCTATTATTTCATCTGAAGATCATGTTCTGATCCTATAAAAACATCTCTCGAAGAACCCATAAAGAAAAATCGAAGCTTTACAAAAGACTTACCATAGAGGAGAAGAAACGTTGAGATTTGACGGCGGACGTAACTCCAGAATCACCGCAAGACTCTGTTTCTGCTTCTGCTATCATCTCTCTCGTTCTTTTATTCATAATCGAACTCGTCGTTCTCGTTCTCTCTTTGTATTATTGTTTCTTATGTGACAAACTTATATTTGTATTTGGAGAAGATGAAGATGAATTTGAACTTGGAGAAGGTGGAGAAGAATGAAGATAGATTTTGAAGTTTCTGTATTTATCAGCTCTCTTTCTAACCGTTGTGTTTAACGGCTCTATCACGCTAAGCCTTTTTTTATTTCTTTCATTAACTAACTAATTATTTTATTTTCTATTAAAACTAGGTTATGAAAAAGTATATATATAGTTTTTTACCCCATTTTGACGTTATAGTTATTGTACTTTTTCAAAATTTTGATAAACGTTTTATGATTTTCTTTTGAAAACTTAAAATAATTAAAGTGTTTTCTAAAAAATGGTTTCTACTAAATAAGGGTTTCAATGTATTATGAAGAATAAGTAAATGAAAAAAAAAGAATAAGTAAATGAATACTTGGTAATCATCTTAAAACTGAACAAATACATAAATTTGTAAACTATTGATGTAAGAAAACAAAACTATCATTAATAAATTATATAGCTATATTAAACAAAAATGAAATAAAAGGACTATAATATAATAAAACCTCTATAAATTAATAAATTTTGCTGGTCCCAAGTCGGGCCAGTGTAAAAATTAACTAAATTCAAAAAAAAAGACTACAATAAAAAAAAAGTATGAAACGAAATACTTTGGTAAAGTCCGGCCCGACCTAACAAGGCTTTTCGGGCTTTTTGGGCTTTACTTCCGGATAAAAAAATCAACTTCTAAGTTCATAATAGTTTTAAAAAACAATATTTAAAGGTATACTATAAAAAGAATGCATCAAATTTTAAATAACTTATCAATATTCATTAAAACTAACTTAATTTAAGAGAAAAAATGAAAACCAAATAAATTGTTTACACTTTAACCCAATAAAACATGGAACAAAAATACTTTAAAGTAGACGATAAAGAAAAAAATACTTTAAAGTAGATGATAATATACTTTGATGATTTCAAAATAAAGATACTTATATATATATATATATATATATATTTAGTTTTAGTTTTGTTCCGTTTTGACATATATAAATAATAGAAAATATCAGAGATAAAGATTTTAAAATTATTAAGTAAGGCTAGTAAGTAAATATGAAAACTAATTGAGTAATCAAATCTTCTAATTAAACTAAAACATTAAAAAAATCAAAATATATTTGTTTAAGGGCTTTTCGGGCCGGCCCGAGCGCGACAAAGTTAAGCCCAGAAAACCCTTTAGCCAAATGGGATTAGCCTAAAAGGTCCGGTTTTTTCTGGACATATATATTTAATTCCGAGCCCGATGTTTTTCAGGACCGGGTGGGCTAGCCCACAGGCTTTAGGCCTAATTGACATGCCTACTCAAAGTTATAAGAGATGATAATAAAATTTGACAAAACCATTCTGATCTCAAACCAAATTAGTTAGCGACTATGTGTTTGTAACGAAATTGTTAAACCATTATAATCGTGTTTTGATGCTATGTGTTCCCTCAAAAACTATTTTTTTTTGTTTAGTGAATTGTTCTTCTTTTTATTTACCTTTGAATAATGTCCAAAAAAACATTTAAAAAGGAAAAGTCCTAAAATTGTAACTATTAATTTATCAAGTAAAGTAAAAGTTGCAACGGTTCATCAAATATACAAAATATTGCAAGAGTTCATCAAATAAACTATACGTTGCAATAGTTGATAAAACAAATCAAATGTTTAATGATTAGTAAAATAGTCATAATTCAATTAAATGGTTGTAGTAATCCATTTAATACTATTTTAATAATTAAAAATTGAAAATAAATTATGAAAAGTTAGAACTGTAATAATTTCTCTAATGGATTGTAAAAAACACCTATTATTTCATCTGAAGATCATGTTCTGATCCTATACAAACATCTCTCGAAGAACCCATAAAGAAAAATCGAAGCTTTACAAATGACTTACCATAGAGGAGAAGATACGTTGAGATTTGACGGCGGACATAACTCCGGAACCACCGCAAGACTCTGTTTCTGCTTCTTCTGCTATCATCTCTCTCGTTCTTTTATTCATAATCAAACTCGTCGTTCTCGTTCTCTCTTTGTATTATTGTTTCTTATGTGACAAACTTGAATTTGTATTTGGAGAAGATGAAGATGAATTTGAACTTGGAGAAGGTGGAGAAGAATGAAGATAGATTTTGAAGTTTCTGTATTAACGGCTCTATCACGCAAACACGTTTTTTATTTCTTTCATTAACTAACTAATTATTTTATGGGGGAATTTCAAAAATACCCCTTTTCATATACCTCTTTTTAAAAATACCCCATTTTCAAACTTTATCAAAAAACCCACTAAAAATGTTGAAATTTATCCAAATATGTGTGTAAGCTTATAAATATATACACAAATTACCTTTATATGTGTATAAAACTTTATACACCTTTCATAAATAGCGTAAAAATAAATTATAAAAACCTTATAAAAACCTTATAAAAACCGTATAAACCCTTTTAAAAACCTTTTAAAAACCTTATAAAACTTATAAAAACGATTTAAAACTATTTAAAACATTTTAAAATATTTGTATCGAATCTCCCAGTAGTAGTTATTATATAGAAGTACCTTATAAACTATATAAAACTTTATAATTTTTTATATTTAAAAAGGGGTATTTTTGAAAATGGATAGATAAAGGGGGTATTTTTAAAAAGGGACTAGATTTTAACCCGCGGTACACCGCGGGACGATATTCTAAATTATATTTTTTATTAATTTTGTTTGATATATAAGAGTGTATTACTATAGTTTGATTGTTAATTCTTTGATTTAACCCGTAAAATATTGTATGATAATTTATCTTTTATATAATCGTAATTTGATCATCTTAATTAAATAAGTATAATATTTAATATAATAAAATGATGTTGACATAATATTTTTCGTTTAAATAATATAGTTTCATATTAAAATATTTTGTTAGTTATACTATAGTAAACAACCCGTAAAAACATCTATAATCAAAATTATGTAATTTATAACTTATTCCATCACATGACCCGTGCTACACAATTACCAATAATACTTTAATACATATATTTTATGTATCAACTAATAGACGTTTGTTTTCAAAAATTCATATTGCAACATCTTTGGGGAAAAAATTATATTATTATGATACATATGTTATATGTATACTTGGTAATCATCTTAGTATTTTGGTTGGATGTACACAGAACGGTGCACTCGCCTGGATGTAGCACGGATTTTGGTTGAGGTGAACCTGCAAAATGCGTTAACAGAGAAGATCAGTTTTACGGGGGTAAATGGGGAGGAAGTCCTTGTCTCTGTTAGTTATCCATGGCTTCCTCCTAAATGCAACTTATGCTCTCACTGGGGACATAAGGAAAAGGATTGCAATCATGAAGGCAAGGTCACTTTGCTGGAAAAGCATCAGACTTCGGCAACGACAACAGTTCAGGAAATGGCCCAAACTCTACTCAAGGACTTGGAACAGGCTGCACCATTTCAGAAGTCAGATGGTTCGCACCCCATTGATGACCGTGGTTTGACGACGTCGTGGACGACGGTCTCACGACAACGGAAGAGCACTTCACCTCATCTGCGGCTATCTCAGGAGAGCCGGATACCAAAGCCAGTCTCGCCCACTGGGTTTCGGGTTTTGCAAATTGAGGGGGATGACAAGGAGGAGGCCTCTAATGACTCCCTGGAACATGCTACTGTCCCAGCTACTTGTACACAAGATGATAAAGAAGAGGGAGAGGTCCTTGAGTCGGAAACAGAGGAAGAGGAATGTAATATGGCCATGCTAGACTGTGAGGTAGCCAGAGATGCAGCTCCGGCTTTACCAACCGCCCCTAAGTCCACTTCTCGCCGTCACCGCAGTCGCTCTCGTGGACCATTGAAGCCACTACTTCAGCGTAAGGAGGCTGGGAATAAAGGAAATAATAGAGCTTCCTCACGGAAGTTATGACGTCTTTCTTTGCATGGAACACGCGGGGGTTCAATTTGCCTCGCAAACATAATGTCGTTAAACATTGGATTCAAGCAGTAAAACCAGCTTTTGGTGGTTTTTTGGAGACTCGTGTTCAAGAGGTTAACGCGCATTCCATTTTAAGTTCTATTCTTCCCGGTTGGTCGTCTATCATGAATTATGGTCACCATAGATTGGGTCGCATTTGGGTGTGTTGGTCGGATGCTGTAATAGTCTCTCCTGTTATTCAGAGTTCCCAACATATCACTTGTTTCATCACAGTCGTTAGTTCTGGCGATACTTTCTTATGCAGTTTTGTTTACGCATCCAATTGTATGACAGATCGTCGTGAGCTGTGGGGGGATTTATGTCACATAAAGTCTACTGGGGTTCATTCACAAGTTCTTTGGATCATACTTGGTGATTTTAATGAAGTTTTATCTTTAACAGATCACTCTCGTGCTGCAGATTATGCTTTCAATATGTCGGGGATGGTTGACTTCCAGAACACGGTTTCGTATTTTGATTTGGGGAACTTATCTTCGGCGGGTCCTAAATTCACATGGATAAATAATCAGGCTGCAAACCCCATTGGAAAGAAAATCGATCACGCTCTAGTGAATCCAGACTGGCTCTCTCGGTTTCCTCATTCTCATGCGTCTTTTGAGGCTGGGGGTATATCGGATCATTCACGGTGTATGATCCACATCTCTGCTGATAATACTACTCACCGTAAGCCGTTCAAGTTTTTCAATTTCTTGACAAGTCATTCGCTCTTCCTCCCTACTGTTGCAAATGTCTGGTCTCAAACTGCCCCCCTTTATCATTCTCGTGTTGCTTTATCTCTATTCCACAGAAAGTTAAAGTCTCTGAAATTTCATTTGCGCGAGCTCAACAAATTAAAGTTTGGGGATCTACCAGTGAAGTGTAAGGAAGCGTATGAGGAGTTCTGTTCGCTGCAAACAGTAGCTCTTGCACATCCCACCCAAGAAAATCTTATGGCTCTTTCCGCGGCCACGGACCAGTGGCAGCATCTCGCCTCGTTAGAAGAACAGTTTTTCAAACAAAAATCAGGGGTTCATTGGCTGCGCTGTGGTGATCAGAACACTACTTATTTTCATTGTGTAGCACAGGCGAACGCTAGTCGTAATGCGATTCGTCGGCTAACTTTGGATTCTGGAGAAGTTTTGACCCTCCCATCCGATATCAAAGCGGAAGCAGCCCGCCATTTCCGTGAGTTCTTACAAAGGGATGTGACAGATAGTGAGGATGTTTCTCCTCCTTTTCTTTTGGAGCTGTTGGATTATCAATGCCCGGCATCTCGCTGTTCGGAATTGGTATCTCTAGTTACCAGTGAGGAAATTCATAACGCCCTGATTTCTCTACCTTCTGGGAAAGCCTGTGGTCCGGATGGCTACACAAAGGAGTTCTATATTTCAGCTTGGAGCATAGTGGGGCAGGATTTTGTGGTAGCCGTGTAATCCTTCTTTCTGTTTGGCCAAATGCCGAGGGCTGTCAATGCTACTTTGCTATCACTTATCCCCAAGAATCCGGGAGCTGAGTCGACCACAATGAAAGACTATAGACCGATTTCGTGCTGTAACATTTTATACAAGGTGATTTCTAAGATTTTGGCAAATCGTCTCAAGAAAATCCTCCCCGAGTTTGTTGCTCCAAACCAGAGTGCGTTTATTCAAGATCGTCTTCTTCTCGAAAATGTCCTTCTCGCCACCGAGCTAGTCAAGGACTATCATAAGGATTCTGTCTCCCCCAGAAGTGCTATAAAATTTGACATTTCGAAAGCTTTTGATTCGGTTCAATGGTCCTTCATTCTCGGAATTTTTCAGGCGTTGGGTTTCCCCTATCTGTTTATAAATTGGATATATGCTTGCATATCTACTGCTTCCTTCTCTGTGGTGGTGAATGGTGAGTTAGAGGGTTTTTTTGAAAGCAAAAGAGGAGTAAGGCAGGGCTGTTCCCTTTCTCCATATATCTTTGTCATGGTTCAGAATGTTCTTTCCAAACTTCTTGACCGTGCGGCTTCAACGGGCAGTATTGGTCGGCATCCCTACTGTGAGCTTGTTCCGGTGACCCACCTATCCTTTGCTGATGATATTCTAGTCTTCACTGATGGCTCTTCGTCGTCGTTACGTGAGATCATGGCTGTACTGGACAGGTTCTCTAGTCTCTCGGGGCTGCATGTTAACACGTCCAAGTCGGCTATTTATGTTGGGGGGTGAAACAAGCAAGCAATGGTGGTGGCAGCAGCGGCATTTGGTATCCCTGCTGATGCGCTCCCTATACGTTATCTTGGGTTGCCTCTTACTACAAAGTTGATGACTTCTCATGATTTTGCTCCACTTATTGATAAGATCCGTAACCGCTTGCTTTCTTGGACAAGTAAGCATCTCTCTTATGCAGGAAGATTGCAGCTTATATCCTCTGTTATCTCTAGTATTTCGAATTTCTGGTGTTCGGTTTTTCAGCTGCCTGCTAGTTGTTTGGATGAGATAGAGAGTTTATGCAGTGCGTTTCTTTGGTCGGGCAATCCTAACAACTCCTCGGGGGCTAAAGTTGCATGGTTTGATGTGTGTACGCCTAAACAGGAAGGCGGCCTTGGTTTACGACGGCTTCGTGATGTTTCTCGGGTCTTTGCTTATCAACTCATATGGCGTTTGTTTACTCTTTCGGGGTCACTGTGGGTAGCTTGGACTCGTCACAACCTCATGAGTCATGGTTGTTTCTGGACTGCTCAAAGTACAACTAAGGGCTCTTGGGTTTGGCGGAAACTTTTAAAACTCCAAGATGAGATACAACCTTTTATTCGAGCTGTAGTAGGGAACGGCGAAGTCATTTCGTTTTGGTTTGACCATTGGCTTCCGGTGGGACGTATTATGGATATTACGGGTTCAGCAGGGCCTCAGATATTGGGTATTCCTATACATGCTACTGTTAAGGAAGCATCGGGAAATAGGGGATGGAATTTGCGTCGAACACGGCAAACTCATCTCTACCCCCTTCTGGATCTAATACGAGCAACGCCCTTACCTCATCCCTCTAGGGGTCAAGATCGTTTCCTGTGGCGAGCAGGAGAGGACAACTTCGGTGACCGGTTCTCCTCTCGCTATACGTGGGACCTGATCCGTCAGCCACACCAAGTGGTCCCTTGGGCTGGTATTGTCTGGTTTAACCAAGCAATTCCACGCTGTAGCTTCATTGCCTGGCTAGCAATGTTGAATCGCTTGTCCACTGGCTCACGAATGCATACATGGGGTCAGCATCAGTCTTGCGTCCTATGTGGGGAGTACGATGAGACAAGAGATCATCTCTTCTTTGCCTGCCCGTTTTCTTTTTCCATCTGGTCAGCCCTTGTGGGTAAGCTCCTTCGCACTCACTTGAACCCGGACTGGGACGAGACAGTCGCAGCAATCACAATACTCACGGGAGATACTAACAGGTCGATCTTGCTCCGTCTCTGTTTCCAAACGGCGATCTACTCCATCTGGCGAGAACGCAATACACGCATCCATGGACCAGCTCCTTCTACAGCCCCTCAACTTCTTCGAACTATTGACAAGCTTATCCGCAACCGCATCACGTCTCTCGACTATTCCAAGAAGCCTCGCCTGCAACTTCTGATGCAACGGTGGCTCATGGTCCGGCCTTGAGTTTTTTTGTTACCCTTTCGCCCTGGTTTATTGTTTTACATGTTTCACTCTCAAAGTTTTGTTTCTGAACCCTTGTGTACATAATTTTGTTTAATAAATTACACATTTAAACAAAAAAAAAAAAATAGGTTTATTCCTTAAACAACCACAATTTTTTTTATTCCTTAGATGTTTAGTGAGATGGGTGTAATTACAATAAACACCCTTGGTCTGTTTTCACTTAAAAATTGCCACGTCAGATTCGACATGCCACGTCATACCTGAAATTGCCACATCATTATTCTGTCTTTAATGATAAAAGAGGAAGAAACTGAACATTTTCGTCACTATTCACAAAAAAAAAAACTGTTTTTTCTCTCTCGAAGCCAACGAAGAACCCTAACTCTCGCCGCTTTTCTTTCTCGTTTCTTCCGGCCGCTTATCCTATTATCAGTGTGTCTCTCTCTTTCTCGTCGTTATTGTTGTCGCATTTCTTCTCAACTTGGATGGAGACTTTTCGTTTTCTGACAAAAATAACAGGGAAATACGAAACGTCGTTTACGACTGAGTTATGACACATTGCAGCTGAGTTATGGTACATTATGGCTGAGTTATATTATGACTTATTGTAAGTTATAGCTGAGTTGTGGTTTTTTTTTGTAATTTTTCACACACATGAAAAAATATTTCTACCTCGGCGATTCCGGCGAAGAACCCTAATTCTCGCCGCTTCTCTCTCTCTCATCTCTTTTGGCCGCTTCGATTCTCAACGAGTCTCTCTCTTGTCGTCATTCCTATCGCATTTCTTCTCAAATTGCGTACATCCAATGTTCTAAGAAAAGAAAAGAGTTCTTGGTCCTCACATGTGGTTCTGTTCATGGTGAGAGTTGCTTTGAAGATGACAATAATGAAGACGAAGAGAGTGAACGGTAAACCTATGGCACTAACTCGTAATCTCATTACTGTCTTGTTATTTTGCCACTATATCGAAATCTCATATCCCATTCTCGGGTTTTGTTTCATTTGTTGCAAAAAAGGTGTCTATGTCAGATCGGAATAGGCCAAGGAAAAGGCAGAAGACTAAAAAGAATAAGAAAAAAAACTGTTCTTTCTCTCTCGAAGCCGACGAAGAACCCTAACTCTCGCCGCTTATCTTTCTCGTCTCTTCTGGCCGCTTATCCTATAATCGGTGTGTCTCTCTCTTTCTCGTCGTCATTGCTGTCGCATTTCTTCTCAACTTGGGTGGAGACTTTTTGTTTTCCCACAAAAAAACAGGGAAATACGAAACGTCGTTTGCGGTTGAGTTATGACACATTGCGGCTGAGTTATGGTACATTACGGCTGAGTTATATTATGACTTATTGTAAGTTACGGCTGAGTTGTGGTTTTTTTTTGTAATTGTTCACGTACAGGAAAAATATCTCTACCTCGGCGATTCCGGCGAATAACCCTAATTCTCGCCGCTTCTCTCTCTCTCTCATCTCTTTCGCCCGCTTCGACTCATACCGACGAGTCTCTCTCTCTCTCGTCGTCATTGCAATCGCCTTTCGTTTCAACTCGGCTGGAGACTTTTCGTTTTACGACGAAAAAAAAAAAGGAAATACGAAACGTCGTTTTCAACTTTTTGTCTAAGTTATGCCGCATTGTGGCTGAGTTATGCTACATTACAGCTGAGTTATAGTACACTACGGCTGAGTTATGATATACTTTCTCGAGATTACAAAAAGTATTTTTCGGGAAATACCAACAATAATTACGTACACATATTCACACACACACGCATAATAAAGTCATAGAGTATTATGTTTTAAAAAAATTATTCAAAATTATTCAAAATTTGAATTCAAATTTTATAAACAAAATATTAAAAATAATTTAAAGTTTTTCGTCTAAATATAGAATAATACGTATATAGAATAATACGTCACGGCTGAGTTATGCTACATTGCGGCTGAGTTATGCTACATTACGGATGAGTTGTGATATACAATCTCTAGATTACAAAAAGTGGTTTTTGGGAAAGATCAACAATAATTACGTACACATATTCACACGCATATGCATAAAGTCATAGAGTATTATGTTTAAAAAAATATATTCAAAATTTGAATTCAAATTTTCTAAACAAAATAATTCAAAATATTGTGTCTGAATATAGAATAATACGTCACAACTGAGTTATTTACTTTTCAAGGTAGACTAATGACTAAAACTTTAATTTAAAGGGACACTCAAATGTTAACATTAGCACTGGTTATAATAATGTAGAGATTAAATATATTATAATACAATTAACAAAAATCAATAACAGCTCTTTTACATTATATATTTGATCAACTGTGTAGGAATAGAACATAAGTATAGGGTTTGGGGTTTATCGTTTTGTTGGATAAGTTTTAAAATGTACAAACCTGAGCGAATTTCATGATTTTTTTATGGAAAGTTAATAAAAGTGTTAACTACATATTATTAAAGTGTTTTTATTACATGAGTGCATCAAATATTCACATCTACCATATTTGAGGTTTGGCCGAGTTATGCCAACGACATGGTTGACTTATTGTAGAATAATTCGAGGTTTGGCCGAGTTATGCCAAAGACATAGCTAACTTAATGTAAATAAATTTGTGGTTTGGCTGAGTTATGCCAGCGTCGTGGTTGACTTACACAAACCATTTCGAGGTTTGGCTCAATTATTGTAACGATAACATGTAGCTCATTGTTACATGATGGCTCAACTCATTCAATCTGTAGTCATCGAGAACCAACTTCACAAGCTTTTCGTGTGTTCTTTCAACATCTATCTGCACAAATCTACACCCTCTATCGTTGGCGTTAAAATACATATTTGTGTTTTTTACCCAATTACCATAAACAACAATTACTAGAACCAGATCCATCAACGAAAATGAAGAACAGAAATGAAGAACATAAGTGAAAATGAAGAACACAAGTGAAAATGAAGAACACAAGTGAAGTGAATAACAGAAAATGAAGAACAGAGTGTAAGAAAAAACACGAGCTAATGGGGGACCTTTCGTATTTCCCTCGTTTATGCTGACGTGGAATTGTGCATTTGAAGTCGTAAGTCAGCCACCAAACAAATTTTAAACTCAGCCAAAATAAATCAGCCATCAACACAAATTAAATCAGCCACAACATGAAAAAAATTTAAGTAATTACTAAAATGTTTTTTAAGATGCCAAATTCAGCCGTAACGTCAATAAGTCAGCCGTAACGTAAAATAAGTCAGCCGTAACTGGAGGCTATATTAGCAATAAATCTTTTGTCTATAAGTCAGCCGTAACATGGTTGAGTTTTCCGTTAAGTCAGCCAATTACGACTGAGTTATGTCTCTGAAACATAAGTCAGCCGTAACGACATTTGATAACTCAGCCGTTATCGATAACTCAACCAACCGGAGAAAGTTAAGTCAGCCGTGTCGATAACATAACTCAGCCAAACTTCTGATAACTCAACCATCGGACTATAACTCAGCCGTAACGGCGGCTGAGTTATTAGCCGTTTTCTCATAACTCAACCAGATTTTTATAAGTCAGTCGTAACTGTTGGCTGAGTTATGATCGTAAGTCAACCGTTGACCCAAAACTCAGTCGTTGTCCCAGAACTCAGCCATAACGTGATATAACTCAGCCGTAACGTACGTTATGGATGAGTTATTGGTGGCACGCGCCTTTTTGTCTGACGTGGCAGTGATATTTTTCGTAATTGTTTTTTCCGGTAACATGTAAAAAGGGCACGCTGGTAATTAAAAAACATTTAAGAATAAAAAAAAGTTTTGGATGGTTTCCGTCCGTTATGATCTCAAACCATTATTATCGTGTTTTGATGCTATATATGTGTTTGTAACGAAGTTGTTAAACCATTATTATCGTGTTTTGATGCTATATATTCCCTCAAAAAATATATTTTTTTGTTTAGTGAATTGTTCTTCTGTTTATTTACCTTTGAATAATGTCCAAAAAAGCATTCAAAACAGAAAAGTTCTAAAATTGTAACGATTAATTTATCACGTAAAGTAAAACTTGCAACGGTTCATCAAATATAAAAAATATTGCAAGAGTTCATCAAATAAACTATACGTTGCAATAGTTCATAAAAAAAAATCAAATGTTTAATGATTTGTCAAATAGTCATAATTCAATTAAATGGTTGTAGACTTGTAGTAATCCATTTAATACTATTTTAATAATTAAAAATTGAAAACAGATTATGACAAGTTAGAACTGTAATAATTTCTCTAATGGATTTTAATAGGAGTTGACAAAAAAAAGATTTTAGTAGGCTTAGAAAATTTTCATAGAGAACTTTCCTAATGAAAATTGGCTCAAATATAAATAGGTTGTGACCAGATCGTGACAATATACTCGAATAAATCACAATTTTACTCATAAAAAAATACTTAATACCATACACACAATAATCAGAAATTGGAACACATAAGCAAAACTACCAATAGTATTTTAATGGGAATTTTATATTCTATGCCACTTTTAAAACTCAAAAAATTAAAACTGACACTTTCTAACAAGTATTTTCTAGAGTGCCATAATAGGTATTTAAAAAGACATAACTGCCCTTTTTCATACAAAAGAGACTTCGCTTTTAGTTCAAAAAAAATGAATGGGATAGGACATATTATCTGACAGCAAAAACTAGCATTTAATGGGGTTGATGTATGTTAATATCTAGAGGATAAATATTTAATGGGTGATCTAGGTCTGAGTTTTAATGGAGTACAAGTAAAAAACAGATCTCGATGAGTATTAATGGAGGACAAGTAACAGAGATTTTCTGGAAGTGGTAGATGCTGAAAAATGAGAAAAACACATTTTTGGTTGTCCATTATTGGTGTCCTCTGCTATGTTGTCTCGTCATACGGTTGTCCATCATTGGTGTCATCTACTATGTTGTCTATAGAGATCCTAAAGATCAAAATTTGTCCATCAATAAATAGCAAATGGAAAGGACGAATAGTAGAACATCTCACAAAAATATAAATGGTCCATCTCATAGTTTACCTGGGCTGAGGAGGATTGTCTATTGGACTAACTGATGGACAGCTTTGATCTGTAGATCCGATCAACAATCTGTAGAATAAATGTCAGAGGACGACTTACGATGGACAAAAAAAAAACTCATGGATAAAATTTGGTATAGATCTGGTCTATAAAAACATACAGTACTAGAAGAATGGTAAAAGATCTCACAAAAATATAAATGGTCCATCTCATAGTTACATGGGCTTAGGACGTTTGTCTATTGGATTAACTGATGGACAACTTTATTCTATAGATCCGATGAACAATCTCCAGAATATATGTCAGAGGACGACTTACTATGGACAAAAAAACTCATGGACACAATTTGGAATAGATCTGGTCTATAAAAACATACACTGGACGAATCGTAGAACATCTCACAAAAATATAAATGGTTCCATCTCGTAGTTTACTTGGTCTGGCGAGGATTGCCTATTGAATTAACTAATGGACAACTTTGTTTTGTGGATCTGATGAACAATCTATAGAATAAATGTCAACAGACGACTTACGATGGACAAAAAAAAATTATGGACATAATTTGGTATAGATCTGGTCTATAAAAACATACATTCACGGGATCCGATGGACAACTCCACCTGCGTTATTTGAGGAAATCGGCCGGAAACGGAGAAATTATGGCTTGTGGTGATTCAGGACTGTCGCCTCCATGTTCACCGATGTCGATTGGAAACGTTGCGGGATGTGGTCAAGCATCCATCAGATCTGAAGTAGAAGGTAATATGATTAATTTGTGTGAAAATAACAGAGGTTTGGAAGAAGATGAACTTGAACTGAGGTTTAGGATAATAGAGGCTTGGGAGAAGATGAATCTGAAACGTCGTACACAAAAAATTTTGTCAAAAAAGAATACAAATAATTTTTTTATGTTAATTGTATAAAGGCAAAAACTTTTTGTCAGACATCAATATCTCATCAGCTTTAGCAAGTGTCAAATGCTGAGGGTAAAGCTGTCATTTGATGTTGCCCTTGTGGCAAGCGGGAAAACAAAACAAGAAATGTGGTAATGGGAAAAAGTTTTGACACTGTTCAATGTCATTGGCAACAATTTTCTCTATTTTAATCTAGTGGCAAACACTTAGAATTGATTCATTATTCTCCACGTTCCACCCTTTAAAAATATAATATTTCTAAGAAAACATATACAAAACTAATAAAATCAATTTTGTAAGGAATACTTTTGTGAATAACTCCTACGTAAAATCACTTGATGATCGAGAGATTCCAAGCCTTAACTTGCGGAAGGTGGAACAAGGGTAGAAATGGGAATGGAAGAAGATTGACAAACTTAATTGATGAACAAAACAAATGTATTTGAAACACTCAAATAAATTATCATGCTGCTTCAATAGTACTTAATGCATCAGTCATTAAGACTAAAGAATAAACACACAAAGAACCAACAGCTTTGTGAAAAAGAAAATACTTTATATTAACTTATAATTCGATCAAGGGTACATTATAATGAGGAATGATTTCATAAAGGCCAAAATAAATTAAAACAACAAAAAAATTGCAAAACATAAATAATATGGCCATTGGAACTTTCATGACAAAAATCGGCCAAAATAAGGAAAGTTTATTCTCTTGTATCTTGAAAGCTTGGAGAGGAATGTGCAACTTCTTGGAATCTTCTGGGATATCTGGAGAGTCTTCAAAACGCAGCTTCTTTGGTAGCAAGATACCCATTGAGGTTTAAACACTCCTAGTGTGAATACGTCTAGAAAAAGAAAGTTGAGGTGCAAGAGGATTCGCCTAGTCCTCTGGAGGCTGTTGCATAAGTATCCATGGAACCTATTAAGGAAAGTTCAATTTTCGGTAACATGTGGCCCTCGGGTAAGGCCAAATGAGTAAGTGTTAATCCAAATCGGACCAGGAGTGGTTTGGCTTAATCATTATGCTCCATATGGTTGATTTTCTGATTAATAATGAAGCCGAGATGAATTGGCCGAGTAGATTCTCTAAACTACAAGTTAGCTCAAGATAAGGGTTTCTACTAAATAAGGGTTTCATTACAAAACAGAAGAAATGAATATAAACAAATACCGTGAATCATAAGGCCAACAACATACACGTACACGTAAAAAAGAAAATCAACGTACACGCCTTAAGAACAAACCTACCAAATTTCATTACATTTCGATAAGATTTGATATGTCGTAACTCTATTCAATTCTACCAAGACGTGACGAAACTGCTTCTCTTGCCATATACACCAAAGCAAAGCTAACTCTCTCCATCTCACAAGTGAACTTCTCCTTCTCCTTTTCTCAAACTGAAATCTCAAAATTAAACAGCGACAAAACAAAAGAGAGAAGAGGCGTTCCTTATAAAAGTAGGGTTTTTGGTTTAATCAGATTAAACCAGGATTTACCTAAACCGACATTAATTAAAGCTCCTTTGATTCATTTGACAAATCGACCAGTTTAGGAAATCAACCGTAATTAAACCAACTCCACCCTAATTCTTATACACACTCAAGTCTCCTATTATTTTCCAGAACACGGGCGTTACACTATGTCAACAGAAGGGAGTATAATTTGACTTACTATCTTACAGATGATATTTATCCCGACTGGGCGACATTTATTCAATCCATCTGACTACCGAAAAATCTGTAACATTCTTTGTTTGCAACACGTCAAGAATCTGCACGAAAAGATGTTGAGCGTGCATTTGGAGTCCTCCAAGAAAGATTCGTCATGATTAAGAATCCATGTCTTTTATAGGAAAAAAGCAAAATAGCATATATTATGAGAGCATGTCACGTACTCCATAACATGATTGTCGAAGATGAACGACATTCACATACTCTGTTTGATGAAGAAGAATTTCAAGAAGGTGCCCCGGATCTTACGTTTTCA
Organism: Capsella bursa-pastoris; assembly: GCA_036452645.1. Lineage (NCBI taxonomy): Eukaryota > Viridiplantae > Streptophyta > Magnoliopsida > Brassicales > Brassicaceae > Capsella > Capsella bursa-pastoris. The sequence goes on from CP144185.1 coordinate 10,015,005, forward strand.
GACAATACTAGATTTTAACCCCGGTACACCGCGAGAGGACATTCCTAAAATGTATTCTTTTTATTAATTTTGTTTGGTATATAAGAGTGTACTACTATATTTTGATTGTTAATTTTATTATTTAACCCGTAGAATATTAAATGATAATTTATTTTTTATATAATCGTAATTTGATCAAATTAATTAAATAAGTATAATATTTAAAATAATGAAATGATATTGACATAATATTTGTTTACATAGTATAATTTCATATTAAAATATTTTGTGAATTATACTATAGTAGAAAATCTGTAAAAATATTTATAATCATAATTATATAAATTATAACCCGTTCCATCATATGACCCGTGCTACACAATTATCATTAATACTTTAGTGTACATCCATTTTGTATCGTTTGAGTAATATACATCCGTTTCTAAAAATTCAAATTGCAACATATGCAAAAAAAAATTTTTTATCATACATATGTTTATGTAATAATATAAATTTAAAAACAAATAAGATCATATAAAGATGTTGGAGAAATATTTGATTTCTTAGGGAGAGATTTTAGGAAATCTTGTTAAATGTAATAAATATTGATTTCTAATTTTGCAATTTTATTATGATTTAATTACAAAATTCATCTTAAACTTTTTCTATTTAATCAAATGGCAAGAGGTTAATTATGAAAATATCACAAAATGAAAGAGTAGAACACAAAAGGTACTTCAAAAATGTTAATATAGATGCCTACAAATCTCGAGGGTGTAGTCGCAGAAGAATTCGTGATAATCAAACACATCACCAATTGAAAGAATTCGTGATAAACAAACACATCACCAATTGAAAGAGGATTTGATTGAGAATCTATATTAACAAAATTTGGACATCTTTCAAACGATTAACAAGGTTTATAAACTTTGTACTAATTTAATATAATGTTTGTATTTTTTTATGATTCTCATTTTAATTAATATGTTTGTATCTTTTTATGTTTCTCCTTTTTATCTTCATTGTTTTTTTTTTAATAATTTTGAATTGTATTTTCTTTTTCTTGTAAATTTTAATTCAATTTTATGTTTATTTTTAAAAGTTTTCAATGTAAAAGTTATTTATTTAATTTTAAAAATTAAAAATATGTTTTACATTATTAATTTTTTTTTTGGACAACATGTTTTACATTATTATAATATTAAAATTTTAAGATTCTAGAGGTTCAACCAATAGTCAACTCTATATTTGTGGTTCTTAACTTAACCTCTTACATTATTAATATAATTAAAAACCCCTAAGCTATATCTTCCCACTTATTCCCTTAACGATGTTCTTAGATAGCATGTTTAAAGTTTTTTTTTCCAAAAAACCATCATTTGTGTTTTTCTCAAAAATACCACAAAAGTTTTATTTTTCCAAAAATACCATAAACATAAAAAGTTGAATTTTGAAAATGTAATTTTTTTTTTAATCTTTGGGTTGACTATTTACATTTAGAATATAGTTTTTAGGGATAAGGTGTAGTGTTTAGGATTTAGAAATTAGTTTTGAATGTTAAAAATTTGAGTTTTAGTTTTGTAGTATATTTCGAAATAATTGTAATTTAATGATATTTTTGGAAAATAAAATTCATAAATAGTATTTTTGAAAAAATTACCCATTTTTGCGGTATTTAAGAGAATTCCCCTTAATTTTTGTAGGTAACATAATTTCAAACGAAATTACACTAACTAATGGTACAGATGAGTCCAAAATTTTCGAATTATACATAGCAGCCGGGCCCGTTAAAGGCCCAGTGATCTCTGAAACATGCTTTTTTCGCGTCAGGTTAAAAAAAAAAAAGTTAGTTATTGCAGTCAAACTTTTTTTTCCTCTTTTGTGTTTTTAAATTTTCCAAATCTCATCTGTCTCTTTAACCCCACAAGATAAAAATTCGAAAAACCAAGCGAGCGCGAGATTCAAAAATCAAAATCTCACAGTCACGCGACTCAAAGTAATCTGTATCACACGCGCCTCTCTCCTTGAACTTCGTCTCCCTCTCTGCACACAAACCAACCATCTCTGTGCTTTTGAATCTCTCTTTTCTCTTTTTTTCATTTTCTCTGAGATTTTTCCCGGAAAAAGCAGAAATCGAAACTATTCATCTTCAATGGCGTCTCATCACTATCTTCATAATGCTTCATAGTATGGTTTCTCTACTCTCTCTTCACCTTCAATTTCACTTTCTCTGTGTTTTCTAGGGCTGTGTACTTCTCTGAGGATGACGAAGTCGTTTTTCTCGAGTAGAAACATTTACAATTTTGGATTGCGCTGATCCTATTTTAGAGCAAATTAGGGAGAGATTTGATTTGGATTTGAATTTGAATTCGATACACCAAATCCTTCAGTTACATGATATTTTTGGCTTCGAATCTAGTTGATTCTTTCAGGTATTGTGTTTGAGGAGGAAGATCTTGGAAGATAATGAAGACAAAGATGCAAATCAAAGGAAGAGGAGGAAACATGGCGACGAATCCACAACAGGTGATTTTTGAGCTGAAGAAGAAGGTTATAACTGCGTTAAACAAGCTAGCAGATAGAGATACGTATCAAAGAGGAGTTGAAGAGCTTGAGAAAACTATTGAGCATTTAGCACCTGATAAGATTTCGTGTTTTCTCTCTTGTATACTAGACACTGATTCTGAGCAGAAGACTGCTGTTAGGAAAGAGTGTATCAGGTTGATGGCTACTTTAGCTAGGTTTCATGAGGGGCTTGTTGGGCCATATCTTGGTAAGATGGTTTCGAGTATCGTTAAGCGGCTTAAGGATCCAGATTCTGTTGTGAGAGATGTGTGTATTGAGACTATGGGTGTTTTAGCTTCTAAGATGAGTTGTTATGAAGATGAGAAGTATGGGGTGTTTGTTTCTTTGGTTAAACCGTTTTTCGAAGCTATTGGTGATCAGAATAAGTATGTGCAGTCAGGTGCGGCTTTATGCTTGGCTAGAGTCATTGATAGTAGTCCTGAAGCTCCGGTTGCAATTATACAACGTATGTTAACGCGGACAGTAAAGCTGCTGAATAACTCGCATTTCATCGCAAAACCAGCAGTTATTGAGCTTAACAGAAGTATCATCTTGGTATGATACTTATAAAACCATATTTTTATTTTTTTTATTTATGAGTTTGAGGCTTTGCTGCTACTATTCTCATGTTATTCTTAGATGTGGTTGTATAATTAAAATATGGGTGATTGATTCTATTCTAGGCTGGTGGGGCTACGGCGAAGAGTGTGATGTCCTCGGCAATGACTAGCTTTCAAGATGCCCTGAAAAATAAGGACTGGACAACTCGCAAGGCTGCTTCTGTAGCACTTATGGAAATAGCTGCTACTGGTGAAAAGTTTCTTGGACCTCTGAAGGCTTCCTGCATCTGCTCTCTTGAATCATGTCGCTTTGATAAAGTTCGAGCTCTTTTTCTAAAATTTACTCTCTTACAGAAGAAATATTTGGAATGAGACATCTAACGTCTTGTTTTTCTATTTTAGGTGAAACCAGTGAGGGACTCAGTTATCCTTGCCTTACAATATTGGAAAGGTGTCCCTGGGTCTGATAGTCCAGAGCCATCTGAAACTGGATCCTCTGTAAAAGGTGAGTTAAGAAAATGGTTTGGTCTTCAAATCTTTGCAACTTGTATTTTCATAGACTCATATCTCTTCTTTTTGTTTATCTGTTTGTAATTGCAGAAAGCTATAATGGAACTCGAGAGAGTAGTGAACTTTTCAGCACCACTGACTTGAAATTGAAGGATGATTCGTCTAACAAATATGTAACTGATTTGGCAAGGAAAAAGGTTCCTGTTTCTACCAGGAAAGTACCTGCACGTTACAAAGACGACCCTCGAAAGACTAAACAAGATGATTGGCAAATTGAAATCGCAGTCCCAGAATCTCCTGTTTCCAAGGTTGATCTTCTCAATGAAGAATCAGAGGGCAGTTGCATCACCAAGACGTTTGCAGAAACCACAAACACACCACAAGTGACATATGAGTACATTCCAATAGAGGTTAAGGCAGATTGCTATTTAACAGACGCTGTCGACGAAAATGATGATATCAAGTCCATAACAGTATCGTCAAGCAGTTTCCGGGCAAGTGGTATGGGAAATCCAGCAATCACAAGTAAGCATTTCGCAGCTGAAGAGGCTTATTCTGAGGACCATCCATTCTCAACTAAACTGAAGGATCGTACAAGCCTTGACTCTACTGTAACAGTGTCAAGCTCTCAAACCAATCATGACTCCTATGCTCAGATTGCAAATGAAATGGCTTCTGTACGTAAACAACTCTCAGATATTGAGAATAAACAGTCACGTTTGATAGATCAGCTACAGGTCAGTGGAATATCTATTACAATCAAATATCTTTCACCAGTTTATGAATTTTTCGTTGCTCCATTCAACCTTTGTATATTCAGGATGCGTGTTCTCAATAACTCGACATGAGTTTTTGAACTGTATATAAACTATCCTATGCTTAGAAACGGCTGGTTAACTAATATATATTTTTCTTCATCTGTTAAACTTCTAGGCGTTTTCAACAGGAATAATGAACAACTTTTCAATTCTTCAATCCAAAGTGTCAAGCTTAGAATATGCAGTGGAGGGGATAGCTCAGAACGTTGTCTTGCATGCCGAGATATCAAACTCCAATTATGTGAAGAACAACCAAGGTAGTACCCAGTCACCAAGGCTCTCGAGTTGCACTTCAAGAACTTCTACGGATATCCGCAATCGGCAATCTACATTATCATCTATTAAATACTCGATGACAAAGGAGAACAAGACACATGGAAGAAGCAGACTAAATGAATCGCAGGGCATGGAGAAGACGCGGAGTAATCCTTTAGGTAAGACTGGTCAACAACATATTAGAGAGGACATTTGGAACAACATTGGACAGGGAAAGCAAACATTGATCCAGACCCGGGCATCTTCTGATTCAATTCAAAGCATAAGACAACATTACACAGATGTGATGAGTGGATCAAGGAAACATGTGACTGATGTGGTTGAATCAGAGTATCTAGAAGTGCTTTCTTCTGGTGATGAGCTAGCGCTTATCGAGCTTCTTGACAGAACTGGCCCTGTGCTGGAAAATATGTCATCGCAGACCATAAATGAAATTCTCAGCATACTCCTGTCATACCTCCTCGAACGAAGATTCATGAATTCAATACTTCCTTGGCTGCATCAGGTAAGTTTGTTGAAACCATGCTTGAATTGCCATCACTACTACTACTGGAATAATGTTGCTGAGTTAAAACTCCACTCTATTCTCTTCAACTAGGTCATTGACTTGAGCACTACAAATGGAGCTAATTATCTTATTCCATCTGCGAGAAAGAGAGCTCAAGTGTTGTCTGCAATTCAGGAGGCTTCAGGCATGGACTTTTCAAATCTTGCTGAGAGAAGAGCAGTTACTCAAATAGCAATGAAATTGCGTAAACTATGGGGTAAGCTAAGATCTCTCCTTTGCGTTTATAAACAATGTACATTTAACTGTTTAACACTATTAAATCTTCATACTATAAAAGACCTATCAGGTGTGGCTATGTTGCTTCAAATTAAAGTTATCTTACTCTTTTGCAGGGAAATGTTCGTGATCATTACGCGTGCTGAAGTAGACAACAAGACAGTGTTTAGCTGATGTTTTTTCTAAGTAGTTGAATTAAAATTGTCTGTGTGGATTTTGTGAAAACTTTTAGTTAACCACGTTTGTTTCAAAAGTTTCAGGTACTTACTTTTCTCTCTTTTTACCCACACAGCCAACAAAAAAGAGTGTCTCCAAAAATTCATTTGAATTTCAGAGAAATATCAAACTGCATATTGCACTAATATTTGTAATCCCCAAAAAAAAAAGATCCCAAAAACGAAGACACAACTTATTTATACATTAAGCCAACTCTGCTACTTTCTTATCTTACAGTCTCAAATCACTGGGTGAATCTTTCTGTCTTGAGTCTTAAATTTTGGTATTATCCAGTTCTGAAAGAGCAGAAACATATTTGTCAGTGTCGACTGCGGCTTCGCTCTTGCTTCGACCACTTTCCGGTCTTCTCCTCCTATGTCCATCCCCATCTCTTGTGCCTTGAGAATCACTAGAAGCATCATATAAGGTTACAGATTTGCCCCTGCTATGGAGGTTAGTCATGACTTCCTCTTGAGCATCACTGTCATCTTTGAGAGTCTCAAGAACTTCTACAACATGATTCATGAGGGGCCTTCCTTTCGGGTTTTGGCTTAGGCATTCGTACGCTAAACCAGCTACTTTCATCAACGCCTTAGTACAGTACTGTCCATCCATTCGAGGGTCTATGATCCTCAAAAGCTTTTTGTTGTGATTCAACAGTGGCCGTGCCCACTCTACCAAGTTATGCTCCCTGCAAGGTCTGCTTTTGTCCATCGCTCTCTTCCCAAGAAGCATCTCAAGGAGAAGTACCCCAAATCCATAAACATCACTTCTCGATGTCAAATGTCCTATTACAACAACCACACATATGAGCCATTTACTTACAAAGCATTTATAATAATGTGATCATATCAGCAGCATGCATACATTTCAAAAAGGGTTACTATTAACACTAGTAGAAGAACCAGCTATGAATTTCATAGGTACTTGACAATTGACCATGCTGACATCAATGTTATTTTACCAATTTTAAATGCATGACATAAGCGAAAATAGTAAAGACAGACCTGTCATTACGTACTCAGGAGCAGCGTATCCGTAAGTCCCCATAACACGTGTTGACACATGTGTTTGATCTCCTCTTGGACCATCCTTTGCTAGTCCAAAGTCAGAGAGTTTAGCATTGTAACCCTGCACATGCATTACCACTTTCAGGGTGAGACAAAATGAAAATGTAGAAACAAGGTTACTTCAATGAAAACTCTATGCCTTTGTAAAATTGAAGAAAGGACACAGTAGCTGACCTCATCTAGCAGTATATTTGCTGTCTTCAGATCCCGATATATGATGGAGCGTTCAGCACCATGTAGAAATGCAAGACCCTTGGCTGCGTCTAGCGCAATCTTCATTCTTTTCGACCATGTCAAAGTGCATCCAACTCCTGCCAGTGAATTCCAAAAGAAGACACATATCGTCACTAACAGTCATTTAATTTCTAATATACTTTTGTAAGAAACATTAACATCTCATCTAATAACCTAGAACCATTTCTTTTCGCATCATATTTTACCAGTTACTAACTCCCACCTCATCTGAAACTACACCTTCCTAAGTGGTTTTTACCTTCAACTATTGGGTACATACAGTCTACTGACTGTTCTTTAGAGCACTAGAAGGTGCTTGGTTTGAAAAGCATATTTCAATAATGGATTTAGTCGGTATTGAAAGATATTGTTTATATGATCCTTTATTCTTTCTTCAAAACTTTTAACTTATAAAACTTGAATAACTTATACTCATATACATCTTCGACAAGTATATGCAATGCAAGAATGGCATTAAATATGAAACTGTATGTCAATAGAAAAGTCATTTTGCGGTTATATAAAGCAACTATGTAAAGAGGGAAATAGATGCAGACTAATTTTCATTCTCTCATGCTTTCAATTATAGGAAAACTTACTTCGGAAAAGATGTTTCTCAAGGCTCCCCAATGCCATGTATTCATAGACTAACAATCTATGATCATCTTCACAACAGTAGCCAATGAGCTTAACCAAATTCGGGTGACTAAGCTGTCCTAAATAGTTGACTTCAGCCTACAAGAAATTGAAACACATTCCCAAGTAAGCATCTCTAATTTTATAGCCAGTCACTACTTATAAGTTTGTGAAAAGATAAAACCAAAATTACCAGCCACTCTCTGTCTCCCTGAAAGCCCTCAGGATTAAGTTCTTTGATAGCAACTTTTGTAGACTTGTAACCACTCCTCACAGAGTCATCTATAACTCCTTTATAGACCACTCCAAAACCTCCCTCACCAAGAATATAATCTGGCCTGAACTGCTTAGTAGCAACCTTCATCTCCTCATAGGTGAAAATATCAACATTCTCATATCCTGGATTTGACTGAAGATCTTTAATGTTCTTAGGAGCTAAAGACAAGCCACCACTCACTTTACCAACTGATGAATCTTGACAATCTGACTTCATTAGATACACAGCTGAATTTTTCCCTGCTGTTCCATCAAAACAAAAAAGATTCAATTTTCAGCCAATTACATCCAAATTTAACAACTTTTTTCCCTATAAATTTTTCAATACAACATCACACCATGATCCCAAAATTACCCAGAAACCTAAAGAAAAGTTCTTCAATTTCATACAAATTCAGTAACTTTTTTTTATTATCAAAAAACCCAAATTGGTATATTCCAATATATCATCACCAGAATCAGAATCAAAACAATTTTACCCCAAAAAAAAAAAAAAACAGAACCGGAACCTTAAAAAAAAACAGAACCTGGTACTGTTGTCTTCTTCTGATAGTTTTGTTGTTGAGAGAATTGGTACTGCTCTTCAGCGCTAAAGCAAATCCCCATCCGAATCTTACAATAATTTCGTAAAAAAAAGATAAACACTTTCTCTCGTGGGCAAAAGCGTTATGTACTATTCTTCAATTTGCCATCATCTCATTGTCTGTAAAAACCAAAGACAGATCCGATCTCTAATGGGGCTCCGAGAAGAGAGATGGGTTTCTCGGAGGAGGAGGTCGGAGAGAGAGAAGGATGAAGAAACAAACAAATAAAAAAGGAGGAAGAAGAAAACTGTAGAGAGAGAGAGAGAGGGGAATGAATGATCAATTGGAATCGATGGATTTGAGACTAGCCGCCAAAAACGCAACGCCAAGTGACCATGACAACTTTTTTTTTTTTTCCTTCTAAAAAATTATTATTATTTGTATACGTTACTTTATTTTTTGTATTTATGTAAAGACTTTTTTTTTTTGCTCGTCTTAAATTTTAATCTTGAGTTTTAGACGGAAATGTTAAAAATTTGTTTAAGGAATTTAAATGAAATCTGATTTTTATTTAGATTAAATAATAAATACCCTAGATTTTTCCATAAAACTACACATACTCCTTACCAAATTTTATTTTTAAAATATATTGTTATTATAAGGTTTCCAAATCTATGTAGATGGGAAGGTATTGGTCAATGGTCAATATTTTGAATGTTGGTAATGCATTAATTAGTAACGTTGAACAAAAAAAAACTCTTTCTTTTCTTGGTCGGAGAATTTACGAATAAAGCAAAATTGGTTTTTTGGTCTTCTTGTTTTTAAAGATTTTAGGATTTGGTTTTTGGGTACTCAGATTAGATTCAAGTTTTAGTATAGAAGAATTTAGAACCAAATAAGGTAAACACAATATCGGTTACAGAACCTATAAATACCAGAAAAGATCATATATCATTTGGTTTATGTATTTTGTATCAGATTATCCATAATTGTACACCGATTACTTGATATACACGATATATTTATCCGACTGCACGAAATTGTTTTCGTAAATATTTAATTTAAAAATATGTATATTTAAATTTTATGAAATAATGGTTAACTTTTGTAAAATATAATTAAAAAGTTTTAGATAGTTTTGTTATTTTGAGTCTTTTGGTTATTTTGATAAAGAAGAAACTAATATTTTCGAATCTATAGTTGTAGTTTTATATAATTGTGGTATAAGAAAAACAAAATAATTAATATTTTGGGTATTTTATTTTACCATGGATATCCATTCGGTTCTCGATTACGTCTCAGATTTGGTTCTGGTTCTTCAATTTAGGAATTCAGGACGTAATAGAGTATTATACCGACTCCGGATTTGAATTCAAGTACTAGAATTTATCCCGTGTTACACCACGGGTCCATAATTTAATATATTTATTTAATTTGTTATTTCCGTAGTTGGTTTATATAGTCTAGTTTATATGTGTTCATTTCATTATAATTTTATAGAATTTTATGAATTTGTATTATAAGTAGATTTATATATATATATATATGTGGTTAACCTGGGGTACACCGCAAGACAAATTTGTTATAAATGAAAAAGATATATTTTAACATAACCCGTAAAGATTTTAAATATAGACAAACCCGTCAGAAAAATATAATCATCTATACTATTAATTGGGGATCATTTTTAGTCTTTGTTGCCAAACAAACCTAAAAAAAAAAAATATTAGAAAAAATGTGATTGCAAACCTATTGCCAAACACATTTAAAAACAGCAAAAAAAATATAGTTAAATAAATAAAAAATAAAACCAAAATTATGAATTATCTATATTTATGGAAACCATATTAAGTTTGTTACCATAAAAAGTGGACAATTAAATTCAAAATTAAACATATGTAAACATATTTAATATTAATTATATACTTTCCGAAATTGGTGACCAAAAAAAAAAAAATACTTTCCGAAATTTTTGAAAACACTAAATAAATATTTAATTAAATGTAATAAAAATCATCATATATTTAAGGATTTATGGAAAATTTATGGAAAAACATTATATAATGCTAAACTTATAAAAAATCATTATATAATATTAATTATATAATTTTATGGAAAAGAAAGATGATAGTTTAGGAAAAAAAAATATATTTTAGATTAGGAAATAAACGACTAATCAAATTTTGTATAGCATAATATATGCAGAAATATACAACATATTTTATTATATCATCAAATTTACAAAACTATATAATTTTAAACAGATAACAAAAAATGTTTAAATTTAAAATCTGAAAATAAATCAATAATTTAAAATTTCTTTGCTAAAATCTAGCGAATCAACATTCCATATCATATAGAATATCTTAAGCTAATATATTTTGTACTTGCGAGGAAATTATATAATTTCGTAATTGAGAAATAATAGTCAACCATAAATGTGGAGAAACAAACCGTAAAAATATGTCATATTAATTATAAAAATATTGATCGATCCTATAATTTAGGAAACTAATAAATTTAACTAATTAGTGTAGATTCCTCGGTTCAAATTTCCATTTATTAAAATCTTAACAATAAAATCTAAACCGATCGATATTAAACCGATCGATATTAAATCTATATATTGAAATATATTTTGTATGATTCAAAATCGAGCGTATAACATCTACATATTAAACTATATGTTTTGAACTTCTTATTTAAACGAAACGAGTATAAATTTTGATTTTGAAAGTTATACCAAATAAATTTCTACAACATTATCCACCATATGGGTGTGATTCCGAACCATTCTTGAGAAACTATGGGACATAAATTTTAGATAATGGACTTAATAAAAAAATGTTGGTAGTGATATTTAATTTGTAAAAACAAAAACATCTAAACTTTTTCTAATAAAAAGAGAGGACTACAAAAAAAAGTAACGAGACCAAATTCACCAATTTGGATAGTTTAATTCAATTTTGACTCTCAAATATCAAGTTACGGGTACAATACAGAAGCATAAAATTTAAATAGCTAAAATTTCCTATTTCTTTTAAATATTGAAACATGAAATAATGGGTACATGGAGAGAGCGGGTAATTCAGAAAATAATAAAAAAATAGTATCTAAATAATGCTGGTAAAATATTAGGCAAAAAATTTGGATAACGCAAATTCAACTAAGGGAGATACATAGATACTATTTACTCATGTGAATTTTGATAACGGGTTTTTTGCGGGTTAAAATATTTTAGTTCGTTGCAGGCCAGACATAGCGGACGAGTTTAACTCGCTTGACAACTATATTTAGGTCATTTGTTTCAAGAAATTTTAGTGTTTTTTGTTGTTTTTACCTGGTTTGATAGTTTACGATTTATATAGAAATCTAGAATATCACTAATCAGGTTTACACTTGATCCGTGTCCGCTATCATGTCGATTTAAAGCGATTATTATTTCAAACATTCAAAAATTTGAAGAAAGCAAAGCAAACGTATGTGTGGCTCTGAATCTCTTACCTATTGTTTTTATATGTTAGACTAAAATATATAATCTCAAATGAGTATTCAAACCACTATTGTAAGATGGAAAAGCATGATATATATGGATGGGACTCTACGGTTATGAAATAGTCACATTTTTGGTTTTTTGTACTATTTCTCTTTTATGTAATGTTCTTAACTTAACAAAAACAAATCTGATAATTTCTTTATCTAAATCGAATTAAAAACAACATGAAACTGGTACGAATTCTTCTAATTATGAATTAAATACTATTATTTAAAAATATGTTTACAAACTTAACCTTGCATGTATGTAATATATTGAAATCAACCCCGCACGCACGTATGTAATACAAACTTTTGAAATCAACCCCGCACGTACGTGCGGGTCCATCCCTAGTATTTATGTAAACTCAAAGCCTTTCAATCATATTTATGTACAATATTAATAATACTTTAACTTTTTTTTAATAATACTTTAACTTTTTTGTAGAGTTTTGTTTTTTATAGTTTTAATATTTCAATTATTCTATAAAGCTTAATTAAATATTATAATATTTGAAGATTTTAAATTTTTTAAAAATTAAAATTTATAATATTTTGTAACTTTTTAAAAAATTTATTTTAAAAGATTTATAACCGAATGAAACTGGACAATTATTTATAATGTTGTACATATATATTTTCCTTTATCGATTGACTTCTATACGTTCGTTTTCAAAAATTTAAATTGCAAATTGTGTGGAAGAAAATTTGTATTTTTATTATAAATATATTTTATGTAATAATATAAATTAAAAACAAATAAGATTATATAAATATATTGGAGAGAGATTCGATTTATTAGAGAGAGATTTTAGGAAATTTTTTGATGTAATAAATATTTGTTTCCAATTTTGCGATTTGCTTGTGATTTAATTACAAAATTTACTTTTAAGTTTTGTTATTTGTTCAAATGGCAAGGGTTTGATTATGCAAATATTGCAAACTAAAAGGTTATAATCCAAAATTGATTTTAGTACAAAATGTACTTCAAAAATGTTAAGATAGATACTTTTTCAGTTTGATTTTGGCTCCCGTTTTTAGACTATATTGTATTTGGGTGTAAAATGTTTTTTTTTATTGCTTAAAATTTTTTTTTGAATAAATATCAGATGAAATGATTTACATAATATTTCTATAGTCAAATCCGCCGAACTCCATGTAAGTAGAGGTAGTGTGTTTCAAAAATTAAATATTACCTTATCCACCTCCAAAATTTATATTTTATCATGTGAAAGTAATTATGCTAAGATTATAATGGTATTAGTCGCTATGAAAAATACTTGGGTTCACCACATCACCCTTACGGTGAACCTATTCATTCACCTATTATTATCTTAACCGTTAAAAATATAGTATTATGTCATATCATACCATGTTTAAAAATAAACTAAAATTAAAATAAGAAAAATAAAAACAATTAAGGAAACAAAATTTGTAAATTTTTAATAAAACATGATTAAATATTATTTTGAAGTTTTAGATTTTACAATTAAAACAAAATTATATATCGGTTTGGGTTTATAAATGGGGATTAGGGTTTAGATTTTACATTTAAAACTATTATTATATATCCGATTGGGTTTATAAAAGAGTGGTTAGAGTTTAGATTTTACAATTAAATCAAATATACGCCAGTTTAGGTTTATAAATGAATGGTTAGGGTTTAGAGTTTACAATTAAAACGAAATTGTACGTCGGTTAGAGTTTATAAAAGAGTGGTTGGGGTTTATATTACAATTAAACAAAATTATATGTTGGTTTAAATTTATAAATGAATGGTTATGTTAGATTTTACAATCAAAACGAAATTATATATCTGTTTGGGTTTATAAAATAGTGATTATATGTAAAGTAAACCAAAAAAAAAAATCAACAAAACTATTTGATTGACTTGCTAGAGTTTATTTTTTTTAATCGAAAACTTGCTAAAGTTTTTCAAAATATGAATTAACCTAAGGAGAGTTGAAAAAAAAATAATGGGCACATCCCATAAAACTTTTTTCCTTCTCTTTTTTTTTTTTTTAATTTCTTTTAGTCCTAGTCTTAGAGAAACAAAGAATTGACTTGAGCTTGTCAACGCAATGTGTGGAAGTCAGGATTTAATAAATAATGAAAAATCTGGTCAACGCGGTTTGTTCTGACGTTATTGGCATGGAACCGAGAACGATTTTTTTGTCTGGTCGATTGAATAAAATAAAATATCTGAGCAAATAATGCATGTTACACTTACATAACACTGTCACTGGATTTGTTTTACAGTCACTGTTCAAATGTTTATTATTATTTATTTATTTTCCTTTGTGAGAAATGTACCAAATTTATTAATTTACAAAAATTATTTTAAAACTTTTTTATTATTAACATATATTATTAACTTCTTATTATTAAGGTATTTAAAAAACAATTCCATAAACAAAGAAAAATATGAAACAACGTATATTAAAATATACAAATAAACAAAGAAGTACCGATTTCTTTGAATGGAACAGAGTCGAAGTCCCCAAAGCAGAGGAATGCCGTGCCCAGTCTGCCGCCAAAGATGGCTGCTCCATTAACCGTTGTTGGGATGGAGGAGGAGATCATTAAATAATGTAATGGGTCACCCCGGTGATTCTTGCCTTTACTCTTTTAGTAATGATGAATGTGCTAATGTGGAATTGCGGGGCGGGGGGGGGGGGGGGGGGGGGAGGGGGGCTAACAAACCCAATTTCAGGCGTTCGATCCGTTTGAAGAAGTTTAAAACTGATATGTTGGCTGTGTTTGAAACGCATGCGGGTGGTGATGCGGCGAGGAGAATTTGTTACGGTCTGGGTTTTGAGAATTCTTTTCGGGTGGATGCTGTAGGGCAGAGCGGCGGTTTATGGCTTCTGTGGAGGTCCGATATGGGGGTTGTGGAGATAACCTCTTCTTATATATGTGCAACAGTAACTAAGGGAGAGGATGTTTTGAACGTGATTGTTGTGTATGCTGCCCCATCGGTTAGCCGACGTAGTGGGTTTTGGGAGAAGTTAAGTGAGGTGATTGGTGGACTCACTGGACCCGTTGTTGTTGGAGGTGATTTTAATATGATCGTTCGGTTTGATGAGAGAACAGGCGGGAACGGATGTCTATCTGAAGATTCTTTAGCCTTTGGAGATTGGATCAGTGAGATGTCTCTGATCGATATGGGGTTTAAAGGGAACCAATTTACTTGGAAACAAGGTAAGGTTGCTCGTAATTTCGTGGCTAAAAGACTGGATCGGGTGTTGTGCTGCGCCGAGGCTAGAATTAAATGGCAGGAGGCCTCAGTAACACATCTCCCGTTTTTGTCGTCTGATCATACACCGCTGTATCTACAGCTCTCGCCGATGGTTGGAAGTGATGTGCGCCGGCGACCATTTCGCTTTGAAGCGGCCTGGTTGCAACATACGGGTTTTAAGGAGTTAGTCAATAGTTCTTGGAATCGGGATATGAACACGCATGAGGCTCTTGTACGCATGCAGAAAGTGTTAAGGAAATGGAACAAGGAAGTTTTTGGTGATATCCACAAGCGCAAAGAGGAACTATTTATAGGGATTTCTGAAATTCAGAAGAGTATTGAGCAGGATCTGACTGATGCTCTTTTGGATAAAGAGAGAGGTTTATTACAACAATTGGACATTGTCTTGGAACAAGAGGAGATGTTATGGCTTCAGAAGTCTAGAGAGAGGTGGATGGCTCATGGTGACAGAAATACTAAGTTTTTTCACACTACAACGATTATTAGAAGGCGTCGGAACCGTATTGAGTTGCTTAAAAATGATGAGGGTTGTTGGTTATCGAATCAAGAGGAACTTGAGAAGTTAGAAATTGGTTACTTCAAAAAGCTTTATTCTCTTGAGGATGTGAATACTACAACAGAGGCGTTACCACAACATGGTTTTGAACGTATTTCCACTGCGGATCAAGCAGCCATTAATAAAACGTTCTCGGCTATAGAGGTTGAACAAGAAATGCGCAGTATGGGCAGTTTCAAAGCTCCGGGACCGGATGGTTTTCAACCAATTTTCTACCAACAGTGTTGGGATGTGGTCGGGGAATCTGGTTCAGTTTGCTTTAGAGTTTTTTGCGTCCGGGGAGCTGCCGCCCGAGACGAATAATGCACTTGTTGTTTTGATTCCGAAGGTTACGGTTCCGGAGAGGATTACGCAATTCCGACCAATCAGCCTATGTAATATCTTATTTAAGATTATTACTAAGAAAATGGTAGGGAGGTTAAAGCCAGTTATGATGAAGCTGATTGGGCCTACTCAAACTAGCTTTATCCCAGGTCGTTTGAGTATTGATAACATTGTTATCGTCCAAGAAGCAGTCCATTCTATGCGAATGAAAAAGGGTAGAAAAGGTTGGATGCTTTTGAAGCTTGACTTAGAAAAGGCTTATGACAGAATTCGATGGGATTTCTTGGAAGATACGTTACAAGCCGCGGGTTTATCGGCGTTGTGGGTGCGATTAATCATGGAGTGTGTTGCGGGTCCGTCTATGAGTGTTCTTTGGAACGGGGAAAAGACGGATTCTTTTAAACCATTAAGAGGTTTACGTCAGGGAGACCCATTATCCCTGTATCTCTTTGTGCTTTATATGGAGCGTCTTTGCCATCTCATTGAAGAGGCTGTTGTAGGGAAACGTTGGAAACCCATCACGTTGTCTAGGGGGGGACCAAAGTTATCTCACATTTGTTTTGTTGATGACTTAATTTTATTTGCTGAAGCCTCGATCTCTCAAATCCGTGTAATCCGGGGAGTGTTGGAGAGGTTTTGTTTGGCCTCCGGACAGAAAGTGAGTTTAGAGAAGTCCAAATTTTTTTTCTCTAATAATGTGTCAAGGGACCTTGCTAAGCTGATTAGTGACGAGAGTGGTATCAAAGCTACCCATGACTTGGGTAAGTATTTGGGGATGCCGGTTCTTCACAAGAGGATCAACAAAGACACCTTTGGGGAAGTTTTGGAGCGGGTTTCAGCTCGGTTAGCAGGATGGAAAGGCAAAATGCTTAGTTTGGCTGGTCGTATAACGTTAACTAAGTCAGTTTTGGCTTCCATGCCGGTTCATGCTATGAGTTCTATAAAGTTACCGGCCTCTACGCTTCAAAAGCTTGATAGTGTGTCTCGGAATTTTCTATGGGGAGAGCAACATTTAGTTGCGTGGGAGCGAGTTTGCCGGCCTAAAAGTGATGGCGGGTTGGGATTACGTAAAGCGAGTGATATGAATATAGCTTTGATCACTAAGGTTGGATGGCGAGTTTTGAATGAGCAGCATAGTCTCTGGGCTTGTGAGGTTCGAGGGAAATATACCGTGGGGAGTATCCGAGATCAAAGTTGGATGAAGGTGAAGAGTAATTGGTCTGTTTTATGGCGAGGGGTTATTTGCGGAATCAAAGAAGTTATTTTAGAAGGGCATCGGTGGGTTGTTGGTGATGGCCGGTTAATAAGTTTTTGGAAAGATCGATGGTTAGGCTCGACTTCTCTTCAGGAGACGGGAATCTCAACTCTTCTGGAGTCTATAGTTCACTTAACTATCCGGGATATGTGGGTTGTTGGTAGCGGCTGGGACTTTGATCGTATTGAGCCTTATGTGTCGGATATTCAGAGATTGGAGTTGATGTCGATAGTGGTTGATAGCGTGACCGGGGCCAAGGATCGGCTCTTGTGGGGGAATACTAGTGATGGGAAATTCAGTGTGAGGGCTGCGTATCATTGTGTGACTCGAGAGTGTGCGCCCAAACCTAACATGGAGAGCTTTTATAAGCGTGTGTGGCAAGTTAAGGCGCCGGAAAGAACTAGAGTGTTTTTGTGGCTAGTCTCTCAACAAGTCATAATGACGAATAATGAGAGATTCCGACGGCATCTTAGTGAATCCGGGGTCTGCTCTGTTTGCCATGGTAGAATTGAAACAATCATGCACGTTCTCCCCGACTGCCCAGCCATGGCGGGAATATGGCTTCGCTTGGTCCCTCGGAGCGGACGACAAACTTTTTTCTCCAAGTCCATACTTGAGTGGATGTATGACAACTTAGGGGTTAATACTCTTGTTTTTGGGAGCCCGTGGGCAACTGTCTTCTCTATTGCTTGGTTGTGGGGGTGGAAGTGGCGGTGTGAGAACGTGTTTGGCGGGACTAAGCTTTGTCGAGACCGGGTCCGAGTCATTAAGCAGATGGCGAGAGAAGTGGTCTTGGCTGGTCGGATTGATACAAGCTCGAAACTGGCTCGTGTGCGTGTGGAGCGTCTGATTAAATGGATATCTCTGGAGTCGGGGTGGGTAAAGCTTAATACGGACGGGGGATCACTCGGGAACCCGGGAGTTGCAACGGCGGGTGGGGTGTTACGTAATGAACAAGGTGAATGGCTTGGGGGGTTTGTGTGTAATATTAGACGGTGCACTGCTCCTTGTGCGGAATTGTGGGGAGTTTTTTACGACCTTCATCTAGCTTGGGAGAAGATGGTGACCCGGTTGGAAGTGGAAGTGGATTCGGAGATGGTTGTAGGTTTTCTTACGACATGGATTAGTTGATGCGGACATCAGAACTAGATCAGACCAAGAGCACACCAAACCGGTCTACATGGAGAAATTTGGAGAATCTTTGTCTAAATGGAGTTCTGATCAAGTACAAGGCGAAGGGTTAATTATTCACCATGACATTAACCCTAAGAAGTCCAATAGTTCAAGAGGGATCAAAAATCAGCAAGTCAAATCACCTTATTATTGGGATATGACTGTTGCACTCTTTTTCCCTTATCTAGGGTTTGTCCCAATGGGTTTACCTAGAAAGGTTTTTAATGAGGCAACATCAAGTCATCAAGGAATCATTCACCATCCATATGATTCAAAGATGATAGCTGATGTACATTCTGATCTACTCGCAGATAAGCATGCTGAACTACTCGCTGACAAGCATGCTGAACTACTCGCTGACCGACTACCTGAACTACTCGCTGACCGACTGCCTGAACTACATCAGATTGCGAGCTGTGAGGATTTGAAGTCTTTTAACACTTGGATCAGCCATGAAGGGAGTCCACACACTCATTTCATTCACTACAAGGCCCCAGCCCATGGAGAACATCCCAAGAGAAGACCCAAGTCCAAACCACCCTTTGAATCAAGGCCGTTGATCTACTTGGAGCGAGATAAGGAAATTATCCTTTACTTTGATTTGGACGTGCCCCAAATTCATATATGGAAACCAGGTGAATATCTAGACCACACAAGACTTGTGCAACATGACATTTGGTACACCTTTGCACACAAGAACCCGATGAGTCACTACTTACCATCCATGGAGCCAAAGGAGATCAAGGTGCAAAGACTCCTTCCTTATTCACTTATGCACGTCTTGAGGCTTCCTAAAATGAACATAGACACTCCAAGGAGTCATGGATTTGCCCCCAAGCTTTCAAGACTCAAGGCATCTCTCTACTTGCCTTATTTTGCCGATTTGGTTCATAAAGTCCCAACGGCTAATGTATTTAATTTTGTACGATTTGTTTCTTGTTTTACATTATTAGGACGTGTAGCTGAGCCTATATAAGCTCATTAGATTGTTCATTTGTAATTACCCTTGATCAATATAAAGTAATAGAAAGTTTTCTTCTTGTCAAAGTTTGAGTCTTTGTCAATCTTCTTCTTTAGTTCTTTGTGAGTGAGTCACTTAGTTCTTAAGAAACCTGCGGATTAAGTTTGTTGTGTGATTCAACAACCTTCATTCGTCCATTGATCGAGTGAGTCGATTATCCCACTGATTGAGCGAGTCAATCACCTGAACTATCCCCTGAACCACCCACTGATTCACGAGAGAGTGCTTCTGGCCAGCTCGTGAATTCCACCTTCCGCAAGCTAAGCTTGGAATCTCTTGATCATCAAGTGATCTAAAGTTTGGAGTGATTCCAATCTTGCATCATTAGTGATACTCATCCGCTGTCGTTCCTGGTACGGCTGTGCCATGGCTTTTTTACTAGGGACTGGATAGTCCGTGTTTCGCATGTGTATATGGAAGCTAAGCGCCTTGCGGAAGGGTTAGTTAACTATGCGTTTTCTTTGCCTTTAGGTTTTTACCCTTTGAGTTTTGTACCGCCAGATTTGGCTTTGATTTTAAAGAAGGATATTGTTGGTCCACCTCAGCCACGTGACGTTTATGTGTAATTTTGATTTTTTTTAATAAAACATAGGGAGGGCACTATCTCTCATCATTTCACCAAAAAAAAAAAATATACGAATAACTATGATAAAATAAACATAGTTCCATAAAATAAAAGTTGAACAAGTAAGAACATATACCAAACACCATATACATATATATATATATATACAAAAATAAAATCAACATACAAATTACATATTTGGTAAAAAAAAAGAATGCTTTAAACAAAAATTTAGATACCAGAATTTTATATTTACTAACATATTATCTAATGTAAATACATTTATTTATGAGAAACAAATATACACCTTTCAACAGAAAATTATAGAAATAAGAAGTGTAGATTTGACGCTTGGATTGTGTTTTGAATTCTGTAAAAAATAAAATACATACAGTAAAACCTCTATAAATTAATAATGTTGGGACTAGAGAATTTTATTAATTTATAGTGATATTAATTTATCTATAAATTAATAATTATTATTTTATAGTGTAAATTAATAATTATTAATTTATAGTGGTATTTTAACTCTTAAAGCTTTTTGAAATGATGAATTGGGACAATTTTACAAAAAAAAATTAGTCTTTAAGATTATATAATTTTTTATAGTTTAAAACTGAATTTTATATTTATATTAAAAAATAACAATGAATCTAAAATATTATAAATAAATTCACTTCTATACAAAATACATACATAAATTCAAATTTATGATTAATACCTCAATTGTTATCTTTTAACATCCTATAAAACAAACAAAAAAATGAATATGATGCATATTTATAAATAGAAAACATTTAAAAATTTTGGTTGTTTTATGATGTTATGAAATATATTATAAGATTATAGTTTAAAAATATAACATAATATAGTGATGAGGTCTAGGAGAAATTCATTTTTAGAAAAAACTAAAAGCATATTTTAACATAACTACTTATATCACATATATATATATAGTGATTATTAATTTATGATATTATTAGGACCATATTTACATAGGGATTTCAAAAAAACTTATTATCTTATTATCTTATCGAATTTGGTTAATTTTTACATTGGCCCAACTTGGGACTAACAAAATTTATTAATTTATAGTGTTTATTAATTTATAGAGTATTAATTTATAGAGGTTTTACTGTATGTTAGTATATAGAAAAAAATGTATGTAATTTAAGAAAAAAATACCTTTGCAAAAATAAAGTTAGAAAACAAGAGAGAAAGAAAAAATGTGAGTATTGTACCAAAGTGAAGTGTACTTTATATAGGGGAAAAAGTGATTTGAGTTATTATGTTATTAATAAAAAATAGAAATAATGTAGAAAACACATATGAAAAGCTTCAAAAGAACCATGGAGAAGTTACACCACAGTTATCATGTCTTTTTATCACAGAAAGACAAAAAAAAAAAAGTGAACTGACCACATCTTTTTCGTTTTTATTTAAAAAATCATAAAAAACAGTGAATGGTGTATTGGTAACAGAAAACCCACATGCATGGGTAAACTGCTTTTTTCAGTCTCCCCATTCAAAGCCATGCAAAGAGCATTTCTCATTTGATGTGGATGGATTGGGTGGTTGAGAGTTGTATTCTATATTGTTGATGGTTCAATATTCTCAAATGAAAACATTCTTTCTTTTTTCTTTCTTTTGTTTTTTTTTTTTAATATAAAAGACGTCCCATAATAGGCTTAAGGTCTCCTTAAATTACAGCAGATCCACAAGTACAACAAAAAAAAGAGTTCGCCCTAATTTAGTGGTTGAGATCTGATTCCGGCGGCGACCAAAAACAGAAGATACGACACATAACTCCGGCAAACACAAAGAGGAATATTTTGCTGGTTTCAAACTCTTCAACATGAGTGTGATGTCCTCTACCATTGTTAAGGAGCTACAGTTGCATCGCTTGGCAGATGTCCTCACCTCGCCATTGAAGGAGAAGGGAGCTTGCTCCCCTTGCTTCACCGTTGAATCCCACACCTGTAGTGAAGATTAAGAACAAACAGAAAAGAAAATAAAAACTAGATCTAGGAAGTTGTCTTCTCGAGAGAGAGAAAAGTGAATAGTGCTTTTGAACGATTGTGAGAGATGAAAACTTTCATTGACCAAAAAATAGAAAACTTTCAATCAGTATAATTATTTGTGAAAAAATCATCGTCGCTGAGAATAAGTATATGTTTCAATGAAATGTCATCTAGGAAAATCTTTAAAATCATTATCATTATTAGTAGAAGTTATTAAAAATCAAGGTAACAAAACACCAACGCTTTTTAGAAACATGCATAATACCTTTTAGATTTATGCTTGGAACTGCATTTTTGTTAAAAGAATTCATTACCCTTGCTCATGTGACACCGATCGTCACATGTGTCGTTTTATGTGTTTAAATGCTTGATTTCGATTGTTTTGATTAATGATGGTTGTTGCTGCTTGTGTGTATAGCCCAGTAGTTGGGATGAATGCCTCACTAAGTATTTATGGAAGTATTTATGCATCTCTTTCTGTTATACATGCAAAGGAAATGTGTGACCGTTGAATCATGGCGAGGAGAGATGAATGAACTAGGGCTCGCTGGCTGTTCTGAATAATGTTAGGAATTGCTAATTCTAGAACTTAGAAACATGATAGGTTGATTATGTTATTTTTTGGAATGCTCGCGGGATATTTGGTTAATGCAATTGTTTGTTGGATTGTTGTTTTACTGTCTTCTGCTGGTTTTATTGGTTCGGTTGGTTTAATTTGAAATTACAAGTGAACTGGTTTAAATTGGAATTGAATGAATTAATTTGGTTTAGTTGGTTTAAATTGATTTAGTCCGGTTTAGCTGATTTAGTTGGTCTAAATAAAATGGTTTAATTTGGTTGCATAGTTAAAAATTAAAAAAAGTTGGGTTGGGTCTTTTCAGAGATTGTGGTTGCTTCTACCTTAGAAGAAAACATAAGAAAACACTCATTTTATTTCATTCAACTTGAAGATTTACATAGCTGAGAAGGGACTTTATATAATAATCCAGCAGTTGTGGACTTTTTAAGGTCAAAATTATTACATAATAAAATGACTAGACTTGCAAATGACTCCTAAAGGACTTCAAAGAAAAGACACTTAAAACAAAACCAACTGTTATATTCCTACAAAACAAGAAAACTACACGTTTTCTGTTCTTGAAATGCTGAACATAGCAGTTGATGTCTCTATATTATACTCAGCTTTACATAAGCATGTGGTCTTTGTTTTGCATGATCTGAGTCTTGTTTCTTAGGTTATAAGTCTTTAATAGTTTGTTTTACATTTTAGGATGATCTTGCATTAGCATTGCATTCATGTTTGTATTTGAGCATAACCGCATGTATTCTCGAGATCAATTGAGCTAAGGAAGGGGTTCACATGATGCTTGGCACTAAGACAAGAAGAAATGGCTAAGAAGAAAGAGTATTGGAGTACACGATTGGAACACAAATCCTACCAAATGGTCGAGCAGCTGATCGTGTGAATTGAATGAAGACTTGTGCTCGACTAAGGCAAACGACCAACCACTCGACCGAGCTCCTGATCGAGGACTTGTAACCGACTTTCTATTTTTTCTGCTAGTGAAATAGAGTTTCCATCTCTTATTATAAACAACCCCTTTCTCTCATTTATTGAAAATCTTGCTTTTGCTCTAGGTTTTTATGCTTTATCCTAAACACCTAAAGTTAACTTGTAATCTAAATATCTTTTGATCTATTTGGAATTTGATATTGGTTCTTTGTTCTATATTGTTTCTTACATCTAGATCTATCTGATTATGCATCTTTTAGAGTTTTCTGGGTTTGAATCTATGATCATATTTTTTTAGGTTTGAGTAGTGAACTAGGGTTCTTGAGGATATGATACGTTAATGAAGAATCTTGGTCTCTAAGGAGTGTTTAAGCTTAGATTTTAATATATCCCATATGGATCAGAGATACAATAGTTTGTTTTGCCTTGATCTTGTGGAGTTAGGTCTTAGACATTTTATCACCCACAAGGTGTTTTATAACAAGTGCAACTCCATAGAAACAAGATAAATCAGTAACATCGAAAGTAGAAGGGATATTCATCTCACATATTAGTTCTATTTTGTAAGCATTGTCTTTGATCTTTTCTAGCACTCGAAAGGGACCATCTCCTCGTGGTGCGAGCTTTGACTTTCGTTGCTTTGAGAACCTCTGATACTATGATTTTTTAATCCTTTGGAGTTTAATCTTCATAGTGTAATGTAGTACAAAGGTTTTATCAATCCAATTGAGTGAAATGCAAACAAATCAAGATTGCAACAGAAGCTAACATGTTAAGCCAAGCAAATAGCAGTTTAAACGTTCAATCTAAGTGCATAAATTAAAAGACATAAACTAAGAATTAAGAAAAAGACTAACCATATAAGAACTGTAAAAGCAGAAATAATGCAAAAATGAAAGCAAGTAATCAATAGAAAGAAGTAAGGTCTAAGGGATGGGGTAATTAATTTCAGTGGAGTCTCTCAGATCACTAGATTAGGGAAAGCTCATGGACTGAAACGAAGAGTCGATGTCACATTACAAAGAGGGAGTTTGTGATTGATGATTTGGAATTTCACCGTTGAAGACTCGGTCTCGGACCTCATGTGAAAGGCGTCTAGCTTTATTTTTGGTTGTAATTAGGTGTTTTACATTCTGCATTTTCCCTTCTCCTTTTGCAACTCATCCGAGAAGAACAAAAAAAACATCATCGCTTCATCTTGTTTCTGTAGGCCGCATGTTCATTTCTTGGTTGAATAGATGGACCGAAAATTTGGTTTAACTACTTTATGTTTCCACGTTTTTATTTTATTTTCACTAGATGATGACCCGCACGTACGTGCGGGTGTATTTTCAAAACATAGTTTATATGTTTAGTTGTTTAGCTGTCTTAAATAATGTATTGTGACAATGATATTGATAAATTTTTTTAATTTTGTTTAGTTGAAGTAATTGGGACTGCATTTTTAAATGGATTAGTAGAATCTAAAATGTTGATTTGGAAGACAAAAGTTTATAATGATATAGTCTTGAAGATGGTATTGAAATTAATGTAACTGAAGTCATACTTGCGTAAGCATTCGAGATTAATCTTTGACCTAATAAACAAAAAAATGCAAACGTAAATGTGGGAAGAAAGAGTAACATTGTTTAGCCTGTTTTGAGAAAAAAAATTTTGCGACTAACCGTTGAACATGTTTATCTTTGCAAGACAAATCAAGAAATTAACTTGGCTACCTTCTGCCTTTTCATATTCATCCCACATGTTTTCATCAAATCTCCCCCACAAAGTAAATGACAAACGGTTATCACTGCATATTTTTGAAGTCACAATATTTTAAGAGACCAATAAACCCGACGTACAAAAGCAAATATCCATTATAGTTCGCATTACCTTGTGTCTCTGAGTTCTATTTCCAACCGTTTCGATATTTTTGCCATTTTGATCATGAGTTTTCATAGCTCCAACGCTCACGACCTGTCCTAACATATCTGTAATGTTTTTCATATGCAATACGTAAATGAATGGCCGAATTCGAAAACGTGGTTTATAAAGCCGTATTCTCACAATATCGTTTTATGGTTAAAAGATCTTACCAATCAAAATGTTCTCACCATTCTCATCGAGGATGCTTCCAAAGTCAGCCAAATCGAGAAACATGTCATCGAATAGGGTAGGTGAGCGGCCTATGACCGTCGTGTTAGTGAAGGTCATCTTGAACACATGTTTAGTTGCTATATTTTTCCCCATTGATTTAGTGAGCTGAAAATTCTCAAAAGTCCTCCACTCTCCTAACACAACCATTATGTCAAACTTGTTCACTTGTTGCTTCTTAACAGTTGCATGGATCAGTGTTCCCTGAACAATGGTAGTATTTAGTTAGTATAAAAACGCAAACAATTATAGAAATTACTAATAAAATATGAAACTATATTCAGACCTCCAGATCTGCAAGAATCATCTCAATGGTTTCTCCACTGTAAGAAGTATACTGCCTCCAAGAGTGTACAATCTTAGCTTGCACCTTCCAAGTTGTTTTGAATGTGCTTAATCATAGCAAGGCTTGTGATGCCATTAGCTTCTGCCATTTTTGTGAGTGATAAAATGTGTTTGTCGTGATTAAATCTTTTGGGACAACCGTAAATTAAGAAGACCTCATCTCTTATTTATATTAATAAGATTGGAACCCAAAATATTCTTTGTATTTATTATTTGCATTTATTTAGTTGTTATAGTTTGGTAAGTAATCAATATTCGAAAATGTTTGTTTTGATTTTCTGGTTATTTTTGAAGTCAATTTATGTATTATGTTAAAGGAAACATAGTATTTCTAAAAGAGAAGAAACAATTTATATGTCTCTTTGTTCGGGTCATATTGCAAGTTCATTGCTATAAGTTTGAAATCTACTTGATATGAGTAGATTGTAAAGATCATTTTAATTTATTGAATGCTATATTTTAGGAAACAAACATTATTAGTATTTAGATTAATTTTATTTATTTTCAAAATTTAAGTAAATGATATCGGATTAGGAAATAATCATTATTAGTGATTAGATTTATTTTATTGATTTACCAAATTTGAGTAGATGATATCGGTTTGTTATTTTGGGTAGTTGTTGTGGAATGAGTATTTAGAAACCGATATATTGCTTGCTTTATTTTAGAAATGTAAGTTAATTATACATTATTAACTTTATTAAACATTAGTCGATGAATCCAAACAAATTAATAAATTTTTTGCTATATTTTAGGAATGTATTTTAATGAGTGATTAAATTGTTTCAATACTTTACAAAATTTCCGTCGTTGAATAACACTTAAACTTTAGGAATTTAATTTTTTCTATAATTATGGGATGGTAGCTGGCATTTATATATTTACGGAATTATTGCTGACATTTAATTCGTTTCCAAATTGTCAAATTTTAGACAGTTAATTAATCATCTTTCGAACATACATATATGGGCCTCGAACCAAATTAATATGGGTCTGTCGACATTTTATCATTTGTCCAACCCACTAAGTTTTGTTAACATACTTTCTTTGTTTTGGTTTTTCAATCAGGTGGATCCCAAATATTAAATCCGCGTGTTTTGAAAATTTTTTACATTACCAGTGTATCTTTCTAATCATTTAATCTTTTATTTTTATCAACCACACATTTATTAAAATATTACTTCATGATTGATAGCCCAAACTGGAGGAAAGTTGTTTACAAAAGTAACTTCCGAATCAAGAGATCTGGAAAAACGAGCAAGACAATCTGAATCATTTAATCTTATAACCATATTAGTTTTGTTTTATTCTTTTTAATTATATAAATTATGATCATCTTATACAAAATGATTCTTTTTTAATAGTATAGTTGGAATCAGATGAGTTTTTAATCTTTGATTGTAGCCTAAGAAAAAAAAATCTATATAGTATATGCATAACTTATGTGAAACACCCAAAAATATCTGACCTGACTATTAAATTGATGTTGGGTTGAATTGGTTACGTTGCAAACACTGATTTTTAGAGTTGAAAATTTACAACTGGGCCGACTGGACCCAGTAAACCCTTGACAAACCGGGCTAATCCGCCTGAAACCCGACCCGGCTGGTGTGAACCCGAAAGTTGCAACTTTTTTCACCCTAAATCAAAAAGACCCATCTTTCTTCAGCACGTCGGAGTTGGGAAGATCAAGATCTGCAGACATGGCGGACGAAGCAAACAGAGCTGTAAGTTCCTCTTCCGCTCTATTTCTAGAACGGCTCTGAATCTTTTTATTTCCCCAAATAAGAGATGTTGCAGAAAAATAGATTTCTAATGTGTAAAGTTACAGGCTTTTATGGAGATTCAAGCAAGCATGATTGAACTCACTGGGAAGCTGAAGCAGGTGAGTCTTTCCTACAATTTGATTTTTCAATTTAGTGTGATGTTGTTCTTTTGAGATATGACAATAGTTTCAGTATGACCCATTAGTTGCTTTGTTAGTTCTTGAACTATGTTTTGAGTTTGGAATCCTACTTTGTGACTTGTGATTTTCAATGGTAGATTAGATTGGTATGAATATGATTCAGTGTCACCTTCCTAGTTTGAAGTCTCCAGTTTCCAAATTGTATAACCTTGATTTGCTTATGGTTTGTGTTAATATGATTCAGTATCTATAAAGAGACTTACCTCTATCTATATAAACTCTAGAACTTTGGTTCATGCCTCTGGAGGGTGTAGATACATTACTGTTATTGTAAGGACTGATATGAAAAAATTTAGCTGTTGAAACTGACATTTGAATGTGTATGGCTTTTATAGGTGCAGAATCAGATGCGCAACAAAGAGGGAGATAAAAAGCGAGCTTTCTTAACCTTGGAAGAGCTGCGGCCATTGCCTGAAGATACAAACACCTACAAGTCAATAGGCAAGTGAATCTGCTCTCTGGTTAGATAAGGATCGTAGTTTTTTGGTTTTACCATGTCTAATTTGTGTTAAATTATTCTTGTTTTCAGGAAGAACGTGAGTGGTTAATAGTCCTGTCCAACTCCTTTGGAGAATTTTGAAGGCTGATTATAGTTTGCTTCGTATATGGTGAACAGGTTTGTTCTAGAGCCCAAGGCAGTGCTGCAAGGCGAACAAGAGCAAAAACTCAAGGACAGTGAGGCTGCCCTTGCTTCTCTACAGGTACATTATTTCCTCTTTCAGATAGAGATCATCTTCGAGCTGATGGGTTATTGAAATGCTGATATATATAACATGTTTGCGGGATGATTGTCAGACATCGAAGGAGTACTTGGAGAAGCAGACAGCAGAGGTCGAGAACAACTTGAGGGAGCTGTTGCAGCAAGAACCTGGCATTGCTAAACAAATTATGTCCATGTCTATGTAACTTGTTATCCAAACCTTGAACGAAAAAGCAAACTCACCACTGAGTTTAATTCTGCTTTATCAGCGCTTCTGGGATTGAAACCATACGAATGCCTTCTTTAATGTTTGTAAGATTCTCACCATGTTTTGTCAGCAGAGAATTATTTCAAAAAGTCTCTGGTATGTTATGGACAAGTAAACTGAGATGTCTAACGAATTCGAGATGGCATTTAACGTTTCGAACGTTGACAATGTAAATGAAATCAGTGTTACAATAAGTATATGTTTCTTTAGTTTTTGGTAAAAACTTAGTTGACCAATAAAAAAAGCATGGGAACACTAACAACAAGTGTCCAAAGACATACACAAACATATCAAACCCCAACAAATACATTCGCTCATGTACATGATTTTACACTACCTCTCAAGGAAATCATGGATCATAATGTCTGGGCATCTAAGCAATCTACTTAAGATGTCCATAGTGTTGGCTTCTACGTCTAAAGCCGTTCCCAAAAAAAACCGATTCAAGACTGATTGACGTAAAGGACAGGAACAAGTCCTGCCATCTTCCCATCTCTTCCAGGCCGCTTCTTCTTTACCTGTCATAGTTTATAAGTTGATCAAGGTTAGGTTTAAAAAAGCTTTACTCCTCACAAGGCTCATGTGTTGTCTCTCTAAACCAAGTACTACTTACGTAAAACCAGCCATCGACTTCATACTCTATCTCCAATTCCTCTTCTGCCGTCAAGTTTAGCTGCAACATACCCAAATGTGTTTTAATGCTTCCATCATAACGCATCATTCAAGAAGAAGATTACCACATCGGTTTTATTGAATGGATAATACTGAACCACATATCTCTATTTAACTGGTGTTTTCCAGTACATACCAAGGGAGAAAGACAAAAGCAAGCTTACCTCATCATCTCCTCCCGCGGTGAAGTCATAGAGCGCTGTTCCAAATCTTGTACCAGTAGATTTCCTAGGTTCTTCATCATCTGATTCATAACTTCGAGAACCAGACCCTGCTACAGGATTCTCAAACGATTCACGACTTTGTGGGTCAGAATATGAATAAGGAGGAGGAGGCTCTTCTCTAATCTGAAAGCGAGTGAAAGAAGAATAAGAACATGATAACAAAGAATCAGCTCATTTCACAGCATATACAAACACATAAAAGAATATCAGCTTACTGGGGAACCATAGCCTTCATATGTGGGCTGGTATTTGCTTCCACCCGATTTTGCCTATATGAGTTACCACATTCATATAGTTAAAATAAATATTTAAACCTTCTTTATGCTTAAACTATACTCATGCCTTTTCCTTTTAAGACACAACTTGCATGCATATTATTATCTCTAGTTGCTATTGTTTATGAAGAACAGACTTCAGAAACAGTTTCACAGATATTCATACTTCGTCTTTGAAGCATAATTAGTTGTCATATTATATTAGCTGACTGACAAAAACTTTCTTCTTGGTTTTCAGTTTTCATCGTGACTAAGACTTAAGGACATTAAGAAAAAACTAACTGAATGACAATATTCTAGCACCATATCACAGTATAACTAAAGGAGAGTCTCTGGCCCATACTAGGTAATACAGAATAAACATTAAAGGAATTGTGTGCCCTACCGTTGCTTGTGAGGAAGGCTTTGAGCTGAACAATGATGGGTAGTTCATTCCACCAAAGTGAGATGATATAGAGCTTTCCACTGATCCAGTAGAATCTGGAGAAGATGAACCTGATCTAGCATCTTCTTCCTGTAAATACAACAAAAGTAATGATTTAGCACCGCTAGAACAAGTCATTTTGAAGAAAGCTCTAAGATGGATAAAGTTGACAGTATACCTCCAATTCTGAAGTTTCTAAAAGAGTCTTAGCCCACATGTCATCATAGCCAACTGAAGGTCTAGAGAAGACATTCTCCTCCTCAACATCTGGTGCATCTGTTCCGACTCCAGCAAGGAATTCATTGACCTGACAAGTATTATATAAGTCTGAGTTTCATTTGGGGACAGAAAATAGTATGTACCATCTATAATGTAATTGTATATGAAAGAATACCGGTAAATCATGTTCACATGACCAGAAAACCAGATGAATGGTTTAACTACTACTGAAGCCTTAATAGCATGTAAATGCAAGTAGGATCACATCTACTTTTACTGAAAAAGTCAATACTAAAACTAATCATCACAAGTATAGTCCCAAAGCATTCATTATTGACCCCATTCAGAACAGTTCCGGACAAAGTCATGGTAGTCTATTGTAATGTGAAAACGAGTCTTATTATAATTGGTAATCCACACAACCAATCAACTATTTATTACTTTGTGATTCCTTATCAGATTTTTTTGTGCCCCATATCCTTCATCTAACAATTAGAAGAATTTATCCATAGTACACACCGACACTAAACTGCACACATGCTAATCTGTAATCTTAAAAGTCAGATAAAAATGGCAACTGACCCTACTCATTGCTGGGGCATTGTTTCCAAGAAGACCATCATCGCCAAGGTTGGCAGCCCAAGCATTCACCAAATCATCATCCAGACCACTTGAGTTTGAGGCAGCGGGAGCAGGCTGAGTGGACTCATAAATTAAGTCTGAAATTCCAGTAGCAACAACAGCTGGATCGGTGGACCCAGTAGATGCAGTGATATTGTGCTTTGTGCGGTATCTGTCAATGAGCTTTGCGCTTCATCGGTTACAAGGAAAAAATGAGTGTTCTCATACGAAACAAGAATAGAGACAGAAAAGCGCCTAATGAATTAAAATATGATGTGGGAGTAAGCATGCAATATGCACAAAACAGGTCGACAGCAAGATAACAAAACATAAAATATAAAATTCTGAATTTCCTGTGAATAAAATGTTAATATATTGGTGACGACATCAAAACAGGTATCACATTCTTGAATTTTGCCAGAATCTGTGTTTAAATTAAGGTTACTTATATGCAACGCAGCAAACTCTGTTGAAAAAATATGACACAGAAAATCTTTTGGAAATATAAAAAGGGTTCAATGTTTCCTATTATTCCGTCCCATCTTCTCTATGCAAGATTAGTATCACAAGTAAGTATTACGTACTAGAATGGCTAGGCTGTCACTGGTTGATATAATGAATTCAGAATGCTACCTTATCGGGCCTAGGGGTAAATACTTGGCTCTCGGAATGTAGCAAAACATGGATACAAAATCGAGCAGCCTTTCATGATTTTCGTAGAGTTTTTTCAGCTCCTCATCCTTCCATTCTTTGTTTGCATTATCATGATTTCGTATTTCCCTTACAATCACGGAAAAAGTTATATGTCAACCATAGTATATCATATACAGGTTTCATGCATGAATCACAGGAAAAACAAATAAAAGAAGGTAAGATTTCTTCCTTACTTAATTAATTCGTCTTGTCCTATGTACATTTCATCCAGAACTTTTAACATTGGAGTTATTAAAACTCCAAGTCCTGTACCACTAGCTCCTTGGTCTTCCCCATTACTCAAGTGCATTTCAGAAAGTTGAGACTGTACACCACCCTCTGCCAAGGTGTACAGAAACTCGTATATCTGGAGCCTGAAAGGTTCACCAGATCTAATGGCTATCGTTGTAAGAGCTTGAATTGCAACAATTCGGACCTGTGTATAAACCAAACATAAACACTTAGGCGGGAAACCCGTAGAAGAAATACTCATCTTAGTAGCATGTCCTGACGGCATATCATGTCTATGCTTCACCAAAACTCTAACTAAAGTGCTTGGAAGATAATCATATATAGAATGTAATTAAGAATCACAACTAATAATCAGCGATTTCCTATAACATGGTCTGGACAGTAATGAAGCTTTAAACAGATTGATAGACCAAACGAGATCATTCAAGTCACCTTAAGTTAGTTTACTTTTATAGTTTCTGGTCAGGCACAGTTACTCCAGATTTCACATTTTATTGCATGCAAAAAAAAAGAATGAATAAATGAAACCTTAAAAAGAAACAGCCACTAAAAGCTAGATAACTAGACCATTCCATTTGTCTGCACTTAAAAAAAGGGTCTCAAGATATGGTATTTGCTCTAGAGTGACACTACAGATAGAGAACGGTGCACCACCACCCAAAATGCTCTGACACAAGGTTTATGATCAAAGCAAGACAATCGGTCATCTATAAATTAATAAGAATGTGGGTATGAAAATATCCCACATTAGATAGGAGAGGAATAAATCACAGCCTTTTAGGACAGGGCACCCAAACCCTTAAGCTAGCTTTTATAGTGAGTTCTATCTAAGGGTCTTTAGGGGTTTGGTTTCTGCCCAAGTCCTATGACAATTTCTCCAGTTAAAAACAATAAAATTCAAATGAAAATATATGACCAACAAAACATAGTTGTATACCTCCCAGCTTCCACTAAATGCACATCTCTGGAGGCGAGTTAATGCACCAGCTAGGGTAGGATTGCGAGAACTGGCAGCAGCAACCATTTTATCTGCATCCAACATCATAAGTGCAGTGCCTGGTGGAGTTGCAGATTCCCATGCGTATTCTGAAGCGGCGTAGTTTGCATTTTCTCCAAGGAACCATACCTGCCACAGTATTTGTTCTAAAGATAAGGTGTTGAAAACATTACCAAAAGCATGTAAAAAAATCTGATGAATGCTTACTGCTGCTTGCACCAATTTCTGCAGCGCCAGAGCTGACTTAGGATCTGATGCAGAGACCCTATCAATTGATGTCAATCCTGCCATGGATCCCGGCTGTGGAGGTGGTAAATCAAGTACTATCGTGACGGCTTCCAGAGCTGTGTGCTTCCCGTCAGGACCAGCTCCAACAAGACATGTCTAGAAGTAGATCAATTAATAACTTGTATCAAATAAAGTACTAGAGGAATCAAAGTTCATCAAAATGTCCCACAATAATTCCGAGCCTTACACAGATAGACTTGCAATTACTTCTTTTTTCCAAATTTATAGCTACCAAATATTAACGAAACAAGCATACAACAGCTGTTAAGTAATTTCAATATCTTTAGAATTAAATCAACAAAAAGAGAGTACCTTCCAGAGCAGCTGTAAGACATCAGCGTCGATTTTTCCTGGAACTTTGGTGGCAAATATTCTGGCAATTTCGAGAAGAATAACCGCCATATCTGGAGTTGCCTGAGAAAGTAAAATAAAAAAGAGTTAACTAGACAGAAGAAAACAGTTCACATTTCATTCTTCAAAAAATCTGTTCAAATTTGTCTTCAGTTTAATCGCAAAAGATGAAATTTGTCGCAAATACCTAGGTGTGGAAATTTTCTGCCATATACCTCTTGTTAGAAAATCTAAAAAATTAAAGAGATTCCCTACTTCAGAAAACTATTATATACGTCCTAGTTATAGCATTGTGACAACCAATAGAGCTGCTAAAACTTGTAAGTACTTTTCAAATACAAATCAAAAAGGCAAGAAAATATTGTATACCTTAAAGCGAGCATGCAAAGTAAGCAAAACATCATTAACTAGAGCTGCGGGCCAAGAGGGATCTGAAAGCTCTGAGGCAATGATTGATTTCAACTCATCCAACGATTCATCCGGACTTTGCATCCATATCAATGCTTTGATAACCATTGCCCGGACATACACACACTCGCATGCTACTGTTGTTCGAACCACCTCCATTAATGCAGCCAATAAACTTGCAATTGTATCATTGCGACCAGGCCCTGCGGATATGGATGATGTTCTCCGTATTCCTATAAAAGTCGAACAGATTTAATTGATAAAAATGAGGGTACACATGTAAACAAAGAGCGGGAAAGAAGATAAATGAAGGTGATTTGGAACATATTAAAACTCGGAAAAAGAAAAGATATCCTACATAGGTAAATAGTTCGGTAAAAGAAAATCAAAGTGATAGGAAAAACATGTTCCTCTATATAGGTAAGAAAAGAAGATTGGTAACCCATCATATCATTATAGCACGGACATCAGATCATTAAGTTTACTCACATTTGAACTTTTGTGACGATTTGAGCTACAATAAATCAGTCAGATAATATTGAAGCACCATCCAAGCATAGATGCAATGACATAATTCACATTTGTAGTTGGTGACCTTTTAAGGTATGATACTACAATAAAATTGAACGAAATTTTTATAGACCAAAAGCTTGCATAAACGTTGATGTTCCATATGAAATTAGAAATATATTTGTGCATCTGTTATATATCTAACAAGATAAAATAAAAAGATTGTACTTCATGTTAAGAGTATATTGGCAACGTACCTTCTGGGTGAGAATTTTCATTGGTCTCAGCGTCATCTAGAGCGTCAGAAAATGCATTTACATGAACGGATTCATCAATGTCCTGTAATCCCATAGCAAATGCTGCTGCCCTGCTCTTTCCCATTTCTTGCACAACCCTTGCTGCTGCATGAAGTACTGGTCTTGAGAAACTGCGAAATGAGCTTTCTAACCTAAAAGAACACAATCAATTAGAGAAGTTCTTTTGCAGTTAACACAACCATAAGGATCATTACAATCCAAAGCAACGTTCTAGTGAAGAAAGGGAATCTATAAGATCTGCAATTATAGATATGGTCTTCCAGCAAGCGAGGATTACCTCCTCATTACAAGCTTGATAAGGGGCTGTGGACGCTTAGTTTTATGTGATTTATCCTTGGAGGACAAGGATGGTGCTTCTGGCAACTTAAGGATCTCCCTGGTCAAGCGATACCACCCAGCAGCACGCTCATCCATCCTAAAAGATGCGGTAAATTTTTAATTAATCAATACCTTATAAAGAATGAACTAAGAGACATCAAAGTCAATGAACTCATGCCTTTCAGTGTTATCGTATTTTCCCAGAATGCACAAAATCGCCTCATAGCAGACCCTTTCGCTTGGATCTAGGAGTAGCTGATAGAGAATTGCGTTGAACTGAGACCTAATATCAGGCCTCTCTGTAAGAAGATTGAAACAAAACTAGTAACTCGTAAGTCCTCAAAACAAGCTCTCCTATATAGCCAGATAAAAATAACAAGGCGAGAAGGGGCAGTAGAAAGAGAAAGAGCTCGATATACTTACCATCTAATGCCCGAGCTCTAGATATCGAGTGGCACAACCTAGCCAGGGAAACCCTAGCAAGAACATCATTCATATGTAGGATATCTTGCAATGGCCCTAGTTTGGTGTACAGAAGAAAGGTATATCAGCTAACCCAGATATGTTCTGAACTCATCGTAATGGTCATATAAAGAAAATTTGCTTGTGATTAGAATTAAGAGTATGTCACATACGAGGACCAATATGTATAATCCATTTAAGACTCATGTTCCAGAGACGTCTTTATAATTAGAACAGGTAAACATGAAGTAACCAACAGACAAATTAATGTTAAGAGATAAAAGGCCTTGAAGGGATACCTGCTGGAGACGCAAGCTTTTCTGCAGCAAAAAGATCAAGAGACAGATCAAGTTTTGAATGACAAACAATTATGTGTCTATACATAAATAGAATAGAAAACAATTTAGGAGGAATAAAACAAATTATTCACCTAATGTCATTGCTACTGTATAGGGGTCTCTTGTGGCTAACTCAGATAGAATCTCCAGAGAATGCCTCACTGCAACAGGATCAGCAAAGGAAACACTGCAACATAACAGAGTGAATAGCAGAATAAGTATTTAATATACTGCATAATTAGGAATAAACTAAAATTCCAATTGCTCTTGTGAAAACCACGTAGCTATAATTAATTCCAATACTATCAATTCAATAGAAAGTAGAAAGAACCCAAATTAACTTCTTACCCCTGGGCAGCACGGTGCAGAAAAAGTGGATTTCCTGGATCAAGAGGGAGTCTTCTCAGTGCACTCATAGCGGCATATTGCAAGTTACTCCGCATAATTGACTAACAAAAAGGAGATAAAACGCACAAGTTAATAAAAAAGTTTAAGCTCTGCAATCCAGAAGCTGTATAGTCAGTGGAAGACATATTGTATTTGACTGGGTACATATCTAGAAGCTAATAAGCTATCAAAAATATCAAATCTTTCCATTGGCTTATGTAGAATTGTAATGTTTTAAGAAAATGGTATTATCAATCCAAATTTTAACTCAGACCTTAAAAATCTGATAGCCAATAGCCAGAGTCTCCCAGATGTGCAAAGTCAAATCATTAAAGAGTAACTATGATATACTCTCAAGTTCCTAGTAGCTATCGAAAAGAATTTTGAGAAATCTATACCCCAAAGCATGGGAAATTATATATAAAAAAAAAACTATGATATGCAGGGGACAGGACTTGTATGGAAGCCTTAAGTCTTTTATTGGGGAACCTAGGAGTTGAGAAAAATACCTCTTTATCACCCCCTTTTGTCCCAAAGACACCTTTCTTTCGTTTATGCGGAATATCACCAACCTGAAAGCGACATGAAACATAAATCAGTGCCTCTACATATAACTGGGAAAAAATCGAAATTAAACCACACTGATATGAAAACTGATAAGAACGAAGTAGTATAACTGTAAAGATAAAAAGCTAGGACTAAGGTTAAAATCACACCAAGTGCAGAAAATGAACTACACAAAGGCTTATGGAAAATAAACAAAGTATCTTGTTAAACATCAGAGAGCACTGGCAGTAAGACAAACCTTTTCAAGAATGCCAAATACAATCTCATACAATTTCGACAAAAGCTCAGAATTGCCTGACGGTGAATATGTCAGAGCTTTTAGAGCTTGCAGTCGTCGAGCATGAACTGAAGAATAACATATGATAAGGTTAGAAATTCATCTGTATTCACATGGCAGATGGAAAGTTGCAGGAGAATGTTAAAAAGTAAGAAATAAAGTTCTCTCCACATGATGTCGAACTGTTAATTTTTATTTTCTGTCTTAGATGTTTAATCACTTCAATAACCCCCAAATTAATTAATTCCACACCATATCTAACATAATTATCTTCTGGCATCACTGCTCTCAGTATCTGGATCCATTATGAGAAAACTATAAGGGTACTGGGATATTTCTTAAGAAACATTTTAAAGCAATGAGATACTGACATGGCATTCATCTTCTAAGGCAGGAATATATAAATAAAAGAAAACACTAAAGCCTGAATCTGAAATCATGATAGCCAAATGCGGATGAAAATAATACTCACATTCGAATTCAGAATTTGTAGCTTCGGTTGTAAGTTGATTGACTATCCGAGGAACAACATCAGCCCTCGTGACTCCTCCACCAGCATCAATATCTGCTAGAGCATCCCAGTTAGGAGTGGGGATACCACCTCCTGGAGTCATGCCAGTATCGGACAAAATTCTAGCTAAGTAATAATAGACATAACGTAGCACATTCCTGTCTTCACATTGCTGATTAAGCTGTATCAATAACAAGTGGAAAAACTGCTAAAAACCTGGTGCCCCTCTCTTTGACAAATAGTTTTTAAAAAGCACACTTTTAGAGTCATGAAATATTAATGGGTAAAGAAAAAAACAACTATAAGCTGGTTGTCCAGCAAACAAAGCCACATACCATAAGAAGAGATGGGGCCAGAGAAGGATCAACGGAGTTGTACACAGCAAGCTTAGGGAACACATGATTCACAAGTTGTTTCTGAGAACTTTTCTGCTCACAAAAGAAGAAACAATTCAGATACTACTTACACTAACAGTGGTTTAAAGGAAGAGAATAAGAACACAAACTTAACCTGATCCAAGGTGGCAGCTAATTCGTGAATACTCCTTGCAAGTTGCGAATAGGAAACTGGCTGTGAAGTGATTTCAAACATTAAAAATCATGTTAACTACGACGAACAATACAATACATAAGTAGAGTTCATTCCTCTACTATTCTGATAACATCGAACAACAACACAGAAGTATATTGTATTCCTCCTACTAACAGCTCAAATCTAAAACTAAGCCTTCCCAGAGTTATCTTAGCTCCAACAGTCCAGGTTTCACTATGCTTAACGACTAAGGGAGTTCAAATGTGCCAAACAAATACTCCACAACAATTGGCACCAAAATTCAATTAATAGATCGAACCTTCTTTTTATGTCTCTGCCTCTGCGGCATGATATTGGCCTTAACAGGATTCAGTGCAGCTTTAGCAACAGATATAGTATCGTTCTGGATCTGCATCAAAGTGGCTCTCTTCGATTTCTTCTCACCCAGCGTCGTCTTCGTCGACATTGGATGGTTCAGATGCGAAGCCGCCGATGAAGAAGCAGGAGATGGCTGAGACGCCGTGGTAGATGCGGACGAAGAAGTAGATTGTGCAGGAACTGGAGTTGGATCTGCCGAGATCAGATCCATTAGCGTCATACCAGACGATTCCTGTAAAAAATTGAAAATGGAATATAGGTAAACTTGGATATTCCGGTGAAGCTTAGAAGAAATACGGTGGAGATCCGGCGATGTTTACCGCCATAACTAGTGGCAGATCGGAGGAGGATTCTCGGAGACGATTTTAGTGACGGGCGATTCAACAAGGCAACGCAAACTTTAGAATTGAAGAAAATAAAATCAAAATTCTTGAAAGTTTTGTTGAATTGTTACGAAGCACGTGAGATGCACGTGAGTTTTTTTTTGTTTTTTTTTTTAATTTGTTTTCGAATTCTTCAGGGTTTATTCACCTTTGTGTTTTGGACGGAATACAAATTTAAGATGACAAAACATGCTTAGAGTAGAAAACGTGTCAGGGTGGGCATTTCGGTTTAAGTTTGGGTACGATTCGGTTTATTCGGTTATAATAAAGGGTGAATTGGTAGTATAGGAAGTTTTCTAAGATAA
Organism: Capsella bursa-pastoris; assembly: GCA_036452645.1. Classification (NCBI taxonomy): domain Eukaryota; kingdom Viridiplantae; phylum Streptophyta; class Magnoliopsida; order Brassicales; family Brassicaceae; genus Capsella; species Capsella bursa-pastoris. The sequence goes on from CP144185.1 coordinate 10,054,794, forward strand.
ATATGTTTTTTTGCCCCCTTTACTATTCAAAATTGGGAGTTTAGGCCTGCTATTACACGTTGTGTGAGTGAGAGAGGGAGTGTTTTGTGTGAGTGAGAGATGGAGTGTGTAATGGAGAGAGTGAGAAGACCAAAAAGGGTTTTGTGTTTAGGGGAGAGATTTAACAGGTGAACAAAGAGGTGGATTTTTTAAAGGGCGAACATATAGGTAAAAAAAGGCCCATTTGTCTGAAAAGAAGATTTTGTTCGGCTTCCATAGAGCTGTAGGACAACGAAGAAAAGGAGGAGAGGGGGAGGAGGAGCGAGAGGAGAGATGGGGGGAAATTTCAAAATCCTTTGCACAGTGGGGTCGACCACATAGGTGGAATTATCGAGATTTGGGGGGGGGGAAGGAAAAAGCTTCAAATTAGGCATATGTTAGAGATGAAGTGTGAGAAGAAGAAGGTTGTGAAGGAAGAACCAGTTGTATCAGTATGGAAGGTGAGTAAGTTATGCTTTGTTTTCGATTGGGAATATTTCATTTATGAGATGAAGATGGTAAGTATCTAACCTTTCATGATTTGGGATATTTGTGAAATTGCAGGGGAAGATTTGTGGATGTTCTTGTTGGGGAATGGGTCTTAGACAGAGATGGCAAATGGGAAATGAAAATAGGTACAAAAGGAATGAGAAGGTGTGTTAATTTGAAAAAGCTTGGTAGCTTGATGGAGATAAGAGATGTCATGAAGAAGGTTTTCGGGATATCACACACTGACGTTACAGTTGAGTTGAGCTACTGGGTTGACGACCTGTTAAAACGTCGTAATGGTATGGTTGTAGAGCCAACGAAAATACACACAGACCGATGCTTTAGAATGTTTAGATAATTGAATTCTACGGATAAGGATGTTAATTTGTGTACATGTTAAATTTAGCAAAACCTCTAGTTCCTTGGTAACGAAAAGGATTGATGAAAAACTGGCGATCACAGTAGGAGGGATCAGTGAGAGGGGAGTGAAAGAAGCATGTCAATGTTCTGATGTTAATAAGTTGGGGTTAAGCGTTTGTGTTGGAGAGGGTTTATGCGGTTCGAGTTATGAAGAGCCGTATCGTTTGGATGACGAGACTTTAGTCGTGATAACAGAATGCGCAGAGGCTTTGTATGCAGATAGAGAGGATGGTGATATTAACATGTTCATCCAAGAAGACCAAAATGCAGATGGGGCCAGGTCTGATTGCGATGAATTTGAAGAGGACGACTTATTTGGTCAAAACAGATGTGATACAGACTCTTCTTATGACATACTAGAAGAAGTGAAATAGGGAGTAGAAGATTGTGACGACTGTGCAGATGTTAAGACTGAAGATGATTTTATTGACCCACCTAACAAAAAGAAACGTGGGAAAAAGATAGTAGGGGAAGAAATTGTTAGTGAGAGACCGAGGTGTAGAAAATCTGAGTTGAAAGGGGGTCTAAAGGGAGTTCGAAGAAGGGAATAAGCCTTACTGATATATATGGGTATGAAGACCCTGACCCAATGTTTGACAAAGAAGATGCTATGGATTATAGTGAGAACCATGTGGATTTGAGTAAGGAGGATGATGTTATGTACGTTGGAAGGGAGTTTGAGTCAAGGGAGGCTTTCACAATAGCTTTGTCTATATATGCTATAGACCGGGTGTTCCGTTTTAAGTTCAACAAATTTGATAAGCGGTACCTAGTCGCAAGTTGTGTTGATAAGAACTGTGATTGGAGGATATATGCACATCAAATTGGTGACTCAGATGAGTATGAGGTTAGGAAGGCTAAGCTAGGTCACATATGTGACGTGAATACACGGGGACAGTTCACAAAGCATGCTACATCAAAGATAATAGCTGCCTTTTTAAGATCAAAATATGTTAACGCTGCCTCGGGTCCCAGGGCAGAGATTTATCTGAAATTGTCCTGGATGACCATAATGTGCGGTTAACATATTGGAAGTCATGGAAGACAAAGGAGTTGGCAGTGGCATCCGCACAAGGAACATTAGAAGATTCTTACCTTATGTTGTCTGTTTATCTCCACGTACTAGAAGAAGCAAACCCGGGCACAATATATCACCATAATACGAAAGAGGATGAAAAAGGTGATGAGAGGTTCAAATCTGTGTATTTTGCATTAGGTGCAAGTGTGCAGGCACTGAAACATTTGAGACGGGTCGTGGTGTTCGATGGGACACATCTTCACAGAAAGTACAAAGGATGTCTTTTATCAACTAGTGGGCAAGATGCAAATTATCAAATTGTTCCATTGGCTTTTGCTGTGGTGGACAACGAATGCAATGATTCATGCATCTGGTTCCTAGATAAATTGAAAGAAATACTTCATGATGGTGAAGATCTAAGTTTCATTTCAGATAGACATCAATCTATAGACAAGGCAATAGTGACAGTATTTCCTAAGGCGCACCATGGGGCTTGCCTTGTACACCTCTTTAGAAATGTAAAAGCAAAGAGCAAGCAGAAAGAGATGCCAGCCCTAGTTTGGCAAACAGGTAGCCAATTCCGTGTTAGGGATTTAAAAAAGGGCTATGAAAGGATAAAAAACGAGAGATAGGGATATGGAATTATTTGGAAGAGATAGGGGTGGAGTTTTGGAGTCGGGCATATTTCAAGGGTGAGCATTTAAATTTGATGTCTTCCAACATTGTTTAGTCATTGTATAAAGCCCTACTCCCAGCTAGAGACATCCCAATTTTTGCATTGATTGAGTTCATAAGAAAGATGATTAGTAGATGGTTTGATGCGGGGAGGAAGAGAATATCAAAAATGATACTCCAAGTTCCACCTAAAGTAGAGAAAGAGTGTTTAAAGCGGTTAAAGGAATCACTTGGAATTTCAGTGATGGCGGTGGTGCTATGGCAATACGAGGTTGGCGACAGGGACGACGAAAGGTATCATGTGAACCTGGAAACAAAGAGTTGCACGTGTAAGCAATTTGATATGTTAAGGATACCTTGTAGACACGCAATGGCCGCATCTCATGTAAGGGGACTTGACTATAAGACTTTGGTATGGAAAATGCACAAATTTGAGACGTGGGGGCCAACGTTGTCAGGTGAGGTGCTCCCCGTGCGAGATCCAGCGGAGGTGCAGGTACCAAATGATATTCGTGTACTATGCCTAATGCGTCCAAAGACGAAGCGACCACCGGGTCGGCCACCTATGCTGCACATACATTCCATTGGGGAATTTGATGTACAACTGCAAATAATTTTATATTACTCAACTATGATTTAACCCGTGGTGTACCACTGGTAAAATTTTATTTTTTTTATCAATATCGTTTTCGTTCTAATTTTGTGTTATATAAGTTAGATTAAATTAGTATGATCTATATTTCCATTGTTACCACTTAATATATCCACCAATATAAAAAAAACATCATGCTTTCGTTAGTTGAATGTATAAAAACATTATATATAATTTTTAATTGTGAGAATTTAGATTATTTATATTATATTTATAAAAACTTATATTAATTTACTGCAACACCACAAATTGCATAAATAAAATTTTCACGGTTTAATTGGCATAAATCAAATGTTTATTGTTTTGTTGTCTTAATTATGAAAGTCTTGTTAATATAGAGTAAGTTATGTTAAATAGAGACATTCTTTTTTTTTTTTTGTTATAAATAGAGACATTCTTTGTCAAAGAACATACAACCACAAAACTTAGTGAAAAACAATTCAAATATTAAACGTTGGCCTATATTTGGACAATCATTAGTTTGTGGTACTTTAACAAAACAAAAAAGCAATACTGTTAAAGAAAAAAACAATTGTGAAAAAAATAAAAACAGTCGCTTCACCAGAAATTACCAACGGGCATAAGATAGCCCGTTTGGTATAGAGCAAGGAACATGTGGAGGCGTCAACACACAATAAGCTATGTTTTATTGCTGTTATATAGGTTCTATACATTGTTTTCCTTGGGAAAAGTTTACGATGACAGAAAAAATAACAAAAAGTAAGAAGAGGAAAAGATAACATCGTGACAGTTTACATGTATTAAAACAAAGCTTAAGCCTATACCATTAGTTTGCCCAAAAAAGTAAAATAAAAAGTTTAAACCTATACTACTAAAAATTGTGAAAAAATAAATACTATCTGGCTCCAAATTATCCAGAAGGAAGTAGCAGAATTGGTGACTGGAGCATGTCAACGATTAGGTGCGTTATTTATATAGTATCTTGGTCACAATTTTATTAAATAAAGAAATATCTTTTAAAATATTAAAATTATTAATTAATGCAAAATTATGTAGTTAGTTATGGAATATCTCATTTAAATCTTGTCAATCAGTAATAATTAGTCTATATTTCAATATATGTTTATACTAAAAAAGGTCATGCTAATGAAAGGAAATATTAGCAAATTGTGCCAAACTTTATTCTTGTGTACTAATTTTGTTTATGTTTCCATAATTTCCTTGATTTTGAATACGCTTTCATTGTTAGTATTGAAATTAACTACTCATAGCATAATCAATAAATTTTTACCTAAATTTTTTATTCTTTAAGCGCAATAAATCATTTTGACACCGTGGGGGAAGATCTTGATGAAAGCTTTTTGTATAAATAGAAACCATTAATACGATTGACTAATTGTGCTGGCATTCCATATTATTAGGCAATAAATGCCGTATGATTTTGGTTTAATTGTGTAGTTAATGGGATCCGAAACATTGATTTTGGGTTATAAGTATAAAATTAAACCGACCCGTTTAAGATAATGACATAATTAACCTTAATGATTTTTTATTAGTAATGTTTTAATCATAGGTTTTTTGGAAATTGTGTGTAAAAAATGATTTTTGGTCAAATTGTATTTCAAAAATGTTAAGATAGATGATTATTGGTGGGTACACGAACAAATGAAAAATGGTTATTGATTGGTATTTCCAGGGAAGGGGGAAATCACAAAATCCAAACAGGTGTGAAAGGTGTCGGGTATTTGGACACAATATGGTAACATGTAGTAAACCCCTAGGCTGAAGAATTTCCAGCATGTTTTAGGTAGTAATTTACCATTAGCCTTCTAAGGTAAGCGGAGATTAACAATGTCCCCCATAGTGACAGTTTTTGGAGGGGATATGAATTTTAACTTATGTAATGTTTGAAGTTTCTTTGCACTTGTAAGGGGATCCATCTCAGGCTTAGAATGGATCCAAATACAAATATGTGCTGTTGGTATGCAAAATTGTAGCAAGGATATGTAATTTTGTAAAAAATGGATAACGTGTTTTTCATTATGTAAGTATTCCTGCTATTATGTAACATTAGTATATAATAGAACAGAAATGAAACAAATAAGGGCACCTCCAACGGAGGTTGTTAAGAAAAATTCTAATGAATTAAAAAATAAAAAATCTTGAATAGTAAGAGAAAAAGTTAAAGAAGGGTTCGATAAATAGGGCTTCTACAGACGGTCTCTTAGCATGTATATACTACTTGGCACCACATGATTGGTTAACTTTTTTTTTATTATTTAAAATTTTAAATAAACAATTTATTTTTTGTAAAATGATTAAAACAATATATCTAAGAGACTAAGAGAGAGTTCATGCATTGGACGTGGTCTAAGGTCCCGGGGTGAACTCAAAGACCTACAACACAGAATGGAACACGAACATGCAGGAATAAGGTCCCAATGATTTATGAACACTTCCTGTAGAATACAAACAATGTACATACGAACTCCCAGTAGAATACGAACACTGTCCAACACATATTCAAAATGGACGATATCAAAATGAGGAAACTCATATCAGTGTAGAAACTTTAAACATTAATTTCATATACACACTCAACATTTTATGGGTCCACAATTGCCAAAGAAAAATATTGGGGAAAACAAAAAATAAAGAGTAAGGTTAATATGAACCCCGAATACAGAATACAAATAGATTATTTGTTGTTCAAATATCGACAAACTTCAAAAATGTTTTATGTTTGTCTGCGAGTACGAACTTTGGTTATGGGGTACATAACATTTTATGGGTCCACAAGTTACAATGAAATAGATTGGGGAATAACAAGAAATATAGAGTAAGGTTAATAAGAACCCCAAATACGGAATACAGACACATTATTTATTGTTCAACTCCAACTTAAAATGGATGAATTTTGTTATTTGAAAAAAAAACTATCATTACATATCAAAGGTGGAAAACATAGGAAATTTAAAAAGGGTCAATTATAGAATATTGAAATAAAAGATGAATTAGTCGACCAGGTAAAGAGTTCAAAATGGTCTATTTAGTTAGTCTGTTCTAGACGAGCAGGTAAGAGTACAGTGTAAGGGAATTATAGTAGGGCAAAAACTAGGGAACAATGGCCGGTTAGCCACTCTTTCGGAAAAGAAAATCCATGTTTCCCCCGTTATGTTTCATATTTTACTTAATAAATTTTTTAAAATCGAAACTGTAGAAAATGTCCAAAAAGCCAATGAAAAAACAATAAACTACAGACCTAACCAATGATCCGTAAATGATGAAGAACACAAAGGGATCCGTGAAACCAAATGTGCAGATCACTTTTTCGTGATTCATTATTCCTCTATAGGTAACGTTCATATTTTAATTTGAATCTTATTGGTAGTTGATTTTAATAATTGGATATCACTATGTTTAGATTCTGGCATTTGAGTGTATTCAACATCTTGGACGCACATTTCGAGTACCGGTACCCGCAGAGAAGGGTTGTCCACGGATGTGCAAACACAAATTCAGTGAGAGTTGCATGCGAGGATTCACATTGGAAGAAATTAATGCAGCTCTTGGAAGTATTGAGGAAAACAAAAAATAAAGAGTAAGGTTAATATGAACCCCGAATACAGAATACGAATAGATTATTTGTTGTTCAAATATCGACAAACTTAAAAAATGTTTTATGTTTGTCTGCGAGTACGAACTTTGGTTATGGGGTACATAACATTTTATGGGTCCACAAGTTACAATGAAATAGATTGGGGAATAACAAGAAATATAGAGTAAGGTTAATAAGAACCCAAAATACGGAATACAGACACATTATTTGTTGTTCAAAAATCGACAAACTTAGGAAACGTTTTATTTCGACTCGGATTACGAATAACAAGTGGCAATGTAAAACATGGGGGAATAACAAGAAATATATAAAAAGGTTAATACGAACACCGGATACGGAATACGAATACAAAATGTGGTCCAAATATCGACAAACTTTAGAAACGTTTGTCTGCAAGTATGATCAAAGTAGATCTTTGATACGAAGGGAACAGTAGAAGATATAACAAACCGGGCAATAGGAGTAGGGGTTATGCCACTCGGCACATTCGGGGAATGACATGCATGCTGAGAAGTTGAACTTGCATGCGTTTTGAATAACCAATCAAAAACATATGAAGCGCGATCGACTATCCCAGCACATATAAGAAACATATCATATGCAAAAGTTTCTTCAACAACGGTTGGGACGATGTTGCTTAGTACTTGTAAAGCCCCTTCTAAGTCACATTCCCTAGTAACAAGACGGATTGGTTCGTAGTAAATTGTTGTTTGGTTCCCAACCTCCAAACACTTGGAAAAGAAGTGTCTACCCTTATGGCCTATGAAAATGTCTTGTGGATTCATGCATAAAGCTGTAAGTTTGGCTGACGAAAGTACAGTTTTGGAATATACAATGGCTCACTACAAGAAAACACTCGTATTGCGAGGGAAGAATGTCTTGCGTATCCCTTGCAATACGTCTTTCGCAAGGGAATTGCGAGAAATGTCGTTCCCTCGCAAATCGTGACTCGCAAATTTAGGCCCTCGCAATTCCCTCGCACTATTGCGAGGGATTTGTTCTCTCGCAAATTCCTTAGCAAATTGCGAGGAAACACAGACTAGCAGTTTAGTCGCACTTATTGGAGGTGTGTGTGCCTAGTAAGTTTTGTAGCAAATTGCGAGGGCCAGAGTGGTAGCAAGTTACTTGCAATTTCCCGGTCCTGCAATTCCCTCACATTGTTTGCGAGGCTTTTACAATTGTTTTGTTCCTTACAATTGGTTAATAATTAGACCAAATTATTCATTTGTGCTACGAATCTAATTGAACTTAGAAATTGAATTATGAAAAATAGAAATTGAATTATGAAAAATAGAAATTAGAAATTGAATTATGATAAAAATTATAGGTTTAGGTTTACATATCTACAACCATAAAAAAAAAAAGAAACAAAGGCATCATATCAAGAAGTGTTCAACTTAATGTCCATGGCAGAGGAGGTTCCAGAGTCAGATGGAGTGGCAGTCTCAGTCTGGTTTGTCATGTTAGCCCCAGCCTGGTTTGTCTCTGTAGCTTGGTTTCCAGATCGAAACCTTGCAGCAAACTTTGGATCTTTCTCAGCAAAGTAATCAAAATAAGCTTGCAAGCAATTTACCTTCTCATTACTCTGCTGAAGAAGAGCTTCTGTTGCTGCTAGATTTTGGACGCACATTTCGAGTACCGGTACCCGCAGAGAAGGGTTGTCCACGAATGTGCAAACACAAATTCAGTGAGAGTTGCATGCGAGGATTCACATTGGAAGAAATTAATGTAGCTCTTGGAAGTATTGAGGTTAGAGTTATGAGTTATGAGTTATGCGTTTGGTATCGTGGAAACATAATATATTTAACATGACTTATCTATTGCTCATAGGATATTACCAACCTACTGTGCCAAATTAAACAACTAAGTTCATTTCAAATCCCTAATTTCACTCTCCCAGATTTATGAAAAACTCACTAAGTTAAAGGACAAGAGAGGACAAGAACCCAACCTGAGCAAAAGAACTGACGACCAGTGAGGCGACGCTCTTCTAGATGGAGGGAATGAAGGAGGCTCCGACGAACATAACTAGAGGAGGAGGATGAGGAGCTGGATTTCAAAAGAGGGCGAATGGAGGAGAAAGTGTTAAGTTTCGAAGAACGAAAAGCTGGGTTTCAGAGGAGGAAGGTCTCGATTTGGATGGAAGAAGGAGAAGCTCCTCCTCTTGTTGCTAAAGGGGATTGGGATGAGTCGAACGTCGAACGAAGAAGAGGAAGATGATCGATTGAGAATCTTTCTTTTACTTTTTTTTTTCAATTATTTTTTTTAAATAAAATTAATTAAAAATTTATCTTTTCATTAAGGTCAATTTAGGTATATCACCTTGAAATGGCAATGAGATAATATAGTGGTAGGTCAGATTTTTTTTACAAAATTAAGGGTTAACCAGACTTCCCTCAAAAATTAGTTTGTTCTGGACGAGGTGAGATGTATAAAATAATATTAACTACAGATATTTGTGAACGTCCAAGTGGGTGGGTTGCCTCTTCGAAGAGGTAATACGTTCCTACAAAATGTTGTCTAATCATAAAAGTTAGCTAGAATAGGGTAATTATGTACAAAAGCCTAGTTAGGAATAAAAATTTAAAATGTATTGATTAATAAAACTTGGAACAAAACATGCCACATCAACGTACTATCCTTTTCACACATGGCAGAAAGATCATCAAGTAACTTGATGAGATATAGCTACTTGCTTTATATATTTGTTACCATAGAAAGTAGGAATGTTATATTCATTTCGGGTGAAAAAGAACATACACAAAAAGTGGTCATGTATGTTACTGTGGGTTGTCTCATCAAGTGGTCATGTATGTTACTGTGGGTTGTCTCCCGTCATCCTTACTTTTTGGACGAACGACAACCCAGGGAGATCTTATTGGAGGTGTGTAGTTTACGTGAATGACCCAGCGGCCAAGGGTTGCACTTATAAAAGGTGGGCTGACAAGGAGCCATCAAGGGGATGGCAAAAAATTGCGTTGCAGGTGGCAAGAGACGAGATCGATAGTCTCAAAGCAGAAGTTCAGTATTTCAAGACAAAAAAGTATGTGATTGCACCCCCGGCGAGTTTCTTGAAATCTATAAAGTCAAAAGAAACATAGCCTTGTGTGTTTCTTGTGTTGCGGTAGGAATTGGTTTCCAGGTCTCCTTTTGTCTATAATTATGTAGGCTATTTGTTGATCGCTCCTCTTTTTTTTTATGGTGGATGTATGCCTTTACCTTTTTGTGTAAAAGGTTGCAGTAATCCTAATCGTTAATGTACTACTTTCTGGATGAAACGATTATGTAACGTAAAACCTAAATCCTTATTTAAGTGTTTTACATGCTTGTTATACTCTTTCGTATTATGAACAACATGGTAGTTAGAGAAGGTGATATGAGAAAATTCGAGCAACAAGGTTTCTTAGAATTCGAACACAAATACGAGATACCTTACTGTATTATGAACATAACATAGCTGCCGCGAATGGATACTTAAGGAAACATGATTGTGTAATTTTATCCTTAAAATTGGTTACTTAAGGATAAAAAGACATCGACTTAGGGAACCTATTAGCATACTTTAGGATACAAAAAACAACACGCATTAACAACCCTAGATTCGAGAAGCCGTCTTCACATCAAACCACAAACACGGCGAGAGCACAAATAGACATGACATTCGTCGCACAAGTTCTCGCGGAAACCATAAGCAAGCTGGCAGTAATTAGCACATTCAGGGGTTTTAATTAAAGAATTTTCTGGATATTTGAAAGTTCTTCGATAGGATTTATGGAAAGATGGACCAAAGTTAGATAAATCTTGGCATAACTCATAGCCAAAACCTCTTACCTTTCGAGAATCAAGCGGATACAGATGAGTTGCAAACATTTGAAGATATGAACTTCCCATCTCGTCATTTCCATAACGTATGGAAAACATAGATGCCGCAAAAGTAGCATCACCGTGGAGAGGGACGTTACGGTGTAGAAGGTCTCTGGTACGTATGATGTCGCCTTCATGTATAGCTACGCGTAGAGCTTCATAATATATGACGGGCTCGTTGTCTGCATCAACACATCTTTTAAAGAAATCACGATAACGACCACCAACTTGGATATTAGTAGGATAGGTGCATAGGGAGTAGATGCAAGCAGTTTTGAGAACCTCCGGCTCGTACACAAGATCTCTACCCTCTGTGCCGGACCTTAGGATCGGTTCAAGTAGCCACCAATGGTCTTCAACAAAAGTTTTCAAAATGTTTACTTCTAACTCGTAGGGTAACTTTGATGTCGCAATGGGAATTTTTTTTTTACGTATTTACGGAACACAACAAACCATATATAAAGACTCCCAAAGTAGGTGGTTGTTGACGTAGTGGTTGGCTCGTTTAAATGATGTAGTAGTAATAATTAATATAATATAATTTTTCATAAATTTTAGGTTATGGTTTCTTTGTAAAGAAAATGATAATTAAAAAAGATTATTTGAAATGGTAGATCCTTATATCCTGCATCTATATAAATATGGGAACAACTACCATAAGAACTCTGCCAGTAGTGTACATTTCACCCCCACACTAGTAACTAGATTTGAACTTCAACAGGGGTATTCACAAATATACAAGAACTCTGTATTTAGTGTACATTTCACCCCAAACTGGTAATTTTATTCGAACTCCGATTAGGGTATTCACAAATATAACCCAACTGTGTATTTAGTGTACATAATACGGGCAAAACTGGTAATTAGATTTGAACTCCGAAAATGGTATTCATACATAAAACCAAACTCTGTATTTAGTTTACATTTCACTACCATACACTAATTAAATTTGAACTCCAAAATGGGTGTATTATGACCTTAAAGAACTCTCGAATATAAATGTTAAGTCTAAACCCAAACTTAATATAATTTGAACATATCATCCCCGAAATGCTGAAATCTAAACCCTAAGTGACATTTATCAACCCAAACATAACCATATATCTAAACCCTAAATCAAATAAGTATACCCAAACTTAATATAATAGCAACTAATCAACCCCTCAACGTGAAAATCTAAACCCTAAGAAAAAATTATCAACCCAAACTTTACTTTATATCTAAACCCTAAATAAAAAATCTATACCCAAAATTTAATCAAATTATAAGCTTACAACCCTTAAACTGGTAATTAGATTTGAACTCCAAAATGGGTATTCATATTTATACCCGTACTTTTTATTTAGTTTACATTTCACGGCCAACATAGTAATTAGATTTGAACTCCGAATTTGGTATTCATATATATTAACGAACTCTGTATTTAGTGTAAAATTCACCACCATACTTGTAAATAGATTCGAATTCCAAAATGGGTAGATTAGAACTCCAAAATGGGTGTACTATGACCTTAAGGAATTCTCAAATATAAATGTTAAGTCTAAACCCAAAGGTAATATAATTTGAACATATGATCCCCTCAAAATTGAAATCTAAACCCTAAGTAGCATTTGTCAACCCAAAAAATACTTTAAATCTAAACCCTAAATCAAATAACTATACCCAAACTTATTATAATTCCAACTATTCAAACCCTCAATGTTAAAATCTAAACCCTAAAAACAATAATCAACCGATCCTTTACTTTATATCTAAACCCTAAATCAAAATCCTATTCCCAAACTTTAATCTAATTATAAGCATACAACCCCTAAACTGATAATTAGATTTGAACTGCGAATTAAGTACTCTTAAATTTAAACGAAATATGTATTGAGTGTACATTTCACGGCCAATATAATAATTAGATTTGAACTCCGAATTTGGTATTCATATATATCAACAATCTCTGTATTTAGTGTAAAATTCACCACCATACTAGTAAATAGATTTGAACTCCAAAATGGGTAGATTTGAACTCCAGAATGGGTGTACTATGACCTTAAGGAATTCTCAAATATAAATGTTAAGTCTAAACCCAAAATTAATATCATTTGAGCATATGATCCCCTCAAATTTGAAATCTAAACCCTAAATAACATCTTTCAACCCAAACAATACTTAAAATCTTAACCCTAAATTAATTAACTATACCCAAACTTATTATAATTCCAACTATTCAAACCTTCAATGTGAAAATCTGAACCCTAAAAACATTAATCAACCCAAACTTTACTTTATATCTAAACCCTAAATCAAAATCCTATTCCCAAACTTTAATTTAATTATAAGCATACAACCCCTAAACTGGTAATTAGATTTGAACTCTGAATTCAGTATTCTTAAATATAAACACAATTTGTATTTAGTATACATTACACGGCCAACGTAGTAATTAGATTTGAACTCTGAATTTGGTATTCATATATATCAACATACTCTATGTTTAGTGTAAAATTCACCACCATACTAGTAAATAGATTTGAAATCTGAAATGGGTAGATTTTAACTCCAAAATGGGTGTACTATGATCTTAAGGAACTCTCAAATATAAATGTTAAGTATAAACCCAAACTTAATATAATTTGAACATATGATCCCCTCAATGTCGAAATCTAAACCCTAAGAAACATTTGTGAACCCAAACAATACTTTAATCTTAACCCTAAATCAAATAACTATACCCAAACTTATTATAATTCCAACTATTCAAAACCTAAATGTTAAAATCTAAACTCTAAAATCATTAATTAACCAAACTTTCTTTATATCTAAACCCTAAATCAAAATCCTATTCCCAAACTTTAATCTAATTATAAGCATACAACCCCTAAACTGGTAATTAGATTTGAACTCCAAATTGAGTATTCTTAAATATAACGAAATCTGTATTTAGTGTACATTTGACGGCCAACGTAGTAATTAAATTTGAACTCCGAATTTTGTATTCATATATATCAACGAACTATGTATTTAGTGTATAATTCACCACCATACTGGTAAATAAATTTGAACTCCAAAATGGGTGTACTATGACCTTAAGGAACTCTCAAATATAAATGTTAAATATAAACCCTAACTTAATATAATTTGAACATATGATCCCCTGAATGTTGAAATCTAAACCCTAAGTAACATTATTTAACCCAAACAATACTTTAAATCTTAACCTTATATGAAATAACTATACCCAAACTTATTATAATCCAACTATTCAAACCCTCAATGTTAAAATCTAAACCCTAACATTTATCAACCCAAACTTTACTTTATAGCAAAACCCTAAAATGAAATCCTATTCCCAAACTTTAATATAATTATAAGCATACAACCCCTAAACTGGTAATTAGATTTGAACTCCGAATTGGGTATTCTTAAATATAAACGAACTATGTATATACATTTCAGTATGGTGTACATTTTGACTTAACATAAATATCAAAACTAGTAACATTAGTGAACCCAAACAAAACTTCAAAACTAAACCCTAAATTAAATATCTATACCCAAACTTAATATAATTCCAACTAATCAACCTCTCAATGTTAAAATCTAAACTCTAAGAAACGTTTATCAACCCAAACATTACTTTATATCTAAACCCTAAATCAAAATTCTATACCCAAACTTGAATATAATTATAAGCTTACAACCCCTAAACTGGAAATTATATTTGAACTCCGAAACGGGTATTTAGAAATATAACCGAACTTGGTATTTAGTGTACATTTCACAGCCAAACTAGTAATTATATTGAACTACGAAAAATGGTATTCATAATTATCATCAAACTCTGTATTTAGTGTGCATTTCACCACCATACTAGTAATTAGATTTGAAATCCAAAGTGGGTGTACTATGACCTCAAGGAACTCTCAAATATAAATGTTAAGTCTAAATGTTAAATCTTCATATGATTTGAACATATCATCCCTTCAATATTGAAATCTAAATCCTCTGTAACATTAGTCAACCCAAACAAAACTTCAAATCTAAACTCTAAATCAAATATCTATACCCAAAGTTAATATAATTCCAACTAATAAACCCCTCAATGTCAAAATATAAACGCTAAGAAACATTTATCAACCCAAACTTGAATCTAATTATAATCGTACAACCCCTTAACTGGTTATTAGGTTCGACATCCTAAATGGGTATTCATAAATATCAACGAACTCTGTACTTAGTATACATTCCTTTATCAGTATGGTGTACATTTAAACTACATATAAATATCAAAACTAGTTATTAGAGTTGAATTCCGAAACTGGTATTCATAAATGTTAAGTCTAAACCCTAAATGTTTGAACATAACATCCCCTCAATGTTGAAATCCAAACCCTAAGTAACAATAATCAATCCAAACATTACTTAATACCTAAACCCAAAATCAAATATATATATATATACCCAAACTTAATATAATTCCAACTAATCAACCCCTCCATGTTAAAATGAAAACTCTAAGAAACAATTATCAACCCAAACTTTACTTTATATCCACAAATATCTAAACCATAAGTAACATCAGCCAACCCAAACATTACTTTATATCTCAAACTTTACTTAAACTAAACCCCAAATCAATATTCTATACGCACACTTTAATCTAATTATAAGCTTTCAACCCCTAAATTGGTAATTAAATTAGAACTCCGAAACGGGTATTCATAAATGTCAACGAACTCCGTATTTAGTGTTCATCACACTATAAATATGGTGTAAATTTAGACTAATCATAAATATCAAAACTAGTAATTAGATTTGAACTCCGAAACTGGTATTCATAAATGTTAAGTCTAAACCCTCAATGTTTTAACATAACATCCCCTCAATATTGAAATCTAAACCCTAAGTAACAATAATCAATCCAAACATTACTTTATATCTAAACCCAAAATCAAATATATATACCCAAACTTAATATAATTCCAACTAATCAACCCCTCCATGTTAAAATGAAAACCCTAAGAAACAATTATCAACCCAAACTTTACTTTATATCCACAAATATCTAAACCATAAGTAACATCAGCCAACCCAAACATTACTTATATCTCAAACTTTACTTAAACTAAACCCCAAATCAAAATTCTATTCGCACACTTTAATCTAATTATAAGCTTTCAACCCTTAAACTGGTAATTAAATTAGAACTCCGAAACGGGTATTCATAAATGTCAACGAACTTCGTATTTAGTGTTCAACACACTATAAATATGGTATAAATTTAGACCAATCATAAATATCAAAACTAGTAATTAGATTTGAACTTCGAAACTGGTATTCATAAATGTTAAGTCTAAACCCTCAATGTTTGAGCATAACATCCCCTCAATGTTGTAATCTAAACCCTAAGTAACAATAATCAACCCAATCATTACTCTAAATCTAAACCCAAAATCAAATTCTATACCCAAACTTAATATAATTCCAACTAATCAACCCCTCCATGTTAAAATGAAACTATATTTATTGCCACAAATATCTGAACCCTAAGTAACAGATGTCAGCCCAAACATTATTTTATATCCCCTAACTTTACTTAAACTAAACCCCAAATCAAGATTCTATACCCAAACTTTAATCTAATTAAAAGCTTAAAACCCATAAACTGGTAATTAAATTAGAACTCTGTTACGGGTAATAAAATTATCGACGAATTCCGTATTTAGTATTCATTACACAGCCAAACTAGTAATTATATTTGAACTCCAAAACTGGTATTCATACTAGTACATTTCACCACCATACTAGTATTTAAATTTGAACTCTAAAATGGGTGTACTATGACCTTAAGGAACCCTGAATTATAAATGTTAAGTCTAATTATAAATATTTACAGAACAACCTTTACTTTATATCTAAAACCGAAATCAAAATTATATACCCAAACTGTAATCTAATTATAAGCTTATAAATACGAACTCGGCTAGTGGTGTACTGATAACCTGATTGAATTCTGTAAAAACAGTATTTATAATGAATGATTATGAAACAAATTATAAGTTTATAAGTTTAAAAAGCCTTAGCAATTTAACTTACATCATCCATACATAACATTACACCTGTGACTATTTCAAAACATACATCCTTTACATGAAGGCAACATCTTTTAGATGTGACACAAGTTTAAACATACATTATTTACAATTCCCAAAAATTTAGACATTCTTCACATGATAAAAACTACATTTAAAACCCGCCAAAAAACAAATATTCATTCTGCAATTCAAAAGTCAGCTTCAACATTAGGCAACCGCATCATATGCATCTATAGCGTAAACCTTGCGTAAAGATCGAACTGTGGAGTCAGTAAGGGCAGCCATCTCTGCTACACCTTGGCCAAACGAATGAAGCTCCATGAATTTAGCTGCAACAGGCCCGCAGTCTCCATCCTCTTTGTTTGAGTAAAGACCTTCAGTATGTTTCCAAGTAAAAGGAGAAGTGTCCAGGTCTTGAGTAAGATGCGTAGGGCAAACACATTTAATCAGCCATGAGATCATGTAAGTAACCGGAGCAATCAAAGTTTCGACAACAGGGTCGTGATTTGGATCGAAAAAGGAATCAAGTATTTCCACTGCCCGCTGTTTCAAGTTGATAACTAGGCCAACCCAATGAAGGTTCTCCCAGTTCATAGGAGCATACAAGACATCAACGGTTTTGAGGAAAGGTGTCCTATGTGCGGGAGGTGTGCTTTTCCCAGATTCATAAGCTTTGATATTAGATGACCAAGGGAAAGTTGCCTTATCTTTGTGGCTGCAAAATTCAGTGTAACTGTTTTGGAGAAACATGGTGAACCCGGGTTCTAGCATAGCAATTCGCTGTTGAATGTATTCAGATGCTCTTTTTCTCCAAATCGAGAACATAATAACCTGCATATGCTGGACACAACAAAAGTAAAATAAAGTATAATAGCATATTACGCTAGGGTGATATAATGGAAAACGTTTAGATTGTACATATGTCAGAAGAACAACTACCTAAAGAGAAAGGGAAAAAAGAGAGAGGTTGATGTTCACATCAATAGATACCCTTTTGCCCTTTTTTGCAACTTCCAGTAAATGGTTATTGGACAAAACTTGCCCAATGCATAGCATGAAACTTCTGCAGTGGTGGAGGTGTTAGTTCAATTTGAGTTCGTTCACTCCCATGTGTTGTTGGAAGTGTATGATCATTACGTTGCTGAAATAAAGAAAATGTTTGTATTACATTAGAGAAGAATACAAATGCATTTTATGGTACAATCCTTTGTTGGAGAAGGAAGAAAGTAACGCAGACCTCAGTGGCAATAGACGTGTTCAGCAGGTCATCACTTACAGTGGGGTTTAGGGCTTGTTGTTTCCAGGGAAGGAATGGAGAAGTTTTCAGTAAATGGACTAATAAAAAGTTGAGACATGGTACATAATCAAAGCTTATACGACCTAGATAATTATTTTGTGATAGGTAATTAGTTATGAGATGTGACTAACCTAGAGAACAGGATTCAATGTGTTTATCTCTTTCAAAACAGATGGGATGGCTGTGTAATCCTCCCATATACAGTTTTCCAAAGGGCTCTTGAATCCTTGACCAAATACCATATGAGATTGTTGTGCAGGTTCGGTTTCAGGATCATAACTAGACATTTCTTTTGCTTCTTCGCTGATGGTGCATTTTGGAGACTTGATAGTCTGCTCAGGCCCCTCAGCAACATGTATAACAAAGCTGGAAACATCCTCAGATTCCAGCGAATCCGATCCTACTTCTCTAACCTTGCGTTTCCTAGAACCGGATATGTGTTTCTAACGTTTTGATGATGAAGGAGAAGGAGATGGTTCTGTAGGCCTCCTCGGATGAGGACTGCAACTGATTTTTTCATCAATGTAATCCTTGATGTTTTTTTCCAAAGATTGAATATACTCCCGAATGAAATCCTTCAGCTCAGCCAAAGTGGAACCGCTAATAAACATAGAAGCTGGGGAGTAGTTGGTGCCTACTTTGGTTGGTTTTGGTCTGAATTTAGGGATTGGGTGCCTTAATTTCAGACCGAGAATTGCCTCTTCACTGACGTGTATGTCATCCAAATCTACTTCCTTAGCATGTTTGTCGCCTCCTACCGTCGAATGAGAAGCGTTATTGTTCACCCTTTTTCGAGCAGCCCAGTCTGACGGTTGGAATTGGTGACCATCCTGTAATAACTTGAGAATGTATTCAACCTCTGGGTCAGATTATTCATCATCGCACACTAATCCTTCCACATCAATGGGTTCATCAGTGTAAATTGTGTATGAAACAAAAGATGGAGAAAAAAAATTTAACACAAAGACAACTGTTACAATCCCCTCATAAAAATATGTTGTTCTTAATTTCAGAAAATATAAAGAAAACCTCACGAGTGAACTCTACTTTGTTGATGGATTTATCAAGTAGAACTCTCTTACCAGATAGCTTCACATTTGGGTTATAAAAAAATGTAGAAACATCAGTGGGATTGAGGATCTTAGATATGAGCATTGGAATACACTCAAGTGCCTGTAACTATAAAGCAATTGGGAACCCGTAGCATGTACTATTGGTCTGCTGGAGCCTATTCCTCAAGTCATTTAGGGGGTCGTCCGAATCTTGGGATGGCCCAAAACGTCTAAAAGTCTTGTTGAACGCCTCTCACCAAAAGGGATATGACAAGAAGAAGTATGCATCATGAAGCATCTGAACAAACTGTCGCGTAACATTTCCATTTTTTTTGTTACACACTAGAAGCCCATCAACAATGACAATGAGAACAAGAGCAAACATTTTTCCCGGTGACATCCTTTGTTGTGGGGGACATTCCTTGTTATGCTTAAGAAGGGATAGACATTCAGAAACCGTGACAGAAGACCTCGCTCCAAAATAAAGAACACCAAACATACTCAGATGTGTCAAGATGGGGTTTTAGTTCTTCTTTGGAAGGTAGTGGGTCACACCTGAGCCCTGTCACAATGTAGAATTCTTTTAGTGAAAACCTTATTGGAAATCCACCATATACAGTCCACAACTCGTGTTTCTTTCCGGTGAATACTTGCCGATACATAAGTCCATAGATAAGTTTGGGTGAAGTGATGCACCGAGATACTAGCAAGTGAAACAATTTCCCAAACTGCGACCTTTGTAGCTTATCCCATTCAGAGGTTCCTTGGAGAAAAGATACGAGGGAACCAAGGTACTCTGGGCACCAAGGTACTCTGGCCTTGAGTAAATGTTTAGACGAGCATTCTCAGCCAAACAGCTTAGAGGGAAAATCAATTTTGGCAGTTTTGGCGTTAATTGGTCACCATATGTGGAGGAAAAAGGCAAAATTAGCTCGCTATTAGTCAGATAATGAGGATTGTATTCAGTTTTAAGAGCAGTTAAATTACTAACCCATTTGCTTAGAAAGAGGATGTTCCCTAAGAATTTAGAAGCGTTAAAGTTTTTACTATCAAACAAGGATGGCAGATCAAATTGCATATACTTTATAGTCCAATTTTGTTTGAAATCCCTAAAAATACACATGTACAGTTTCATAACAAAGTAAATATATAGAATCCTAAAAATAGCAGATTTCATTTACTTTAAACTCTGTCTCCAATTCACCCTTAAATTCTAGACATTCTTTTTAGAAGCAGAGGGGTACCTGGGGGATCAAGTCCAATTTCCGGCACTGTCCCACAGTCCTCCTTCCCACAATCCTGCTCTTTACCACAGTCCTTTGCGCTTGCTGAGAACCACTCTTTTGAGGCGATAGCCGTTGCTTCCCAGAAGTTGAGGCTGAAACAGTGCCTGAGGGATCAAGTCCAAAATTAGTAGATTTTATGTACTTAACAATTTGTCTCCAATTCACCCTTAAATTCGAGACTTTCTTTTTATAATGAGACAGTCCTCATTTCCAGTTTCCTCCTCTGTACCATAGTCCTTTGCGCATTCCTGAGAACCACTCTTTTGAGGAGAACCTCGGGTCTTCCTTGAACGTGACGATGACATCGTGGTTCCCACTGTGAAATATGGTTATTAACAAAGATATGGTAAATTTTTTCAACAACTGAATCAAATCTTTGCTCTTCGAGACATATCAACTAAATATAACACAAATATATAAACAAATATTAAAGAAGGTTTCTCGAATTGAAACAAGGATGCTTGATGATCACAAAGGTACTAATGACAGACAAAAAAGGCTTGGCATTTAGCAAGAATCAGTTTTTCAACATAAAATTCATGACCAATAAACCACATATACAATTCTATAGAGAAATCGAAACCCTTAACCCCATTAATCGATACAAATAGCACCAGATACAATTAGCCCCAGATATCCTCAACCACAAAACTTTGAACATTCTCTGAAACTCATAAACTGTCCACAAGAATTTACTATCTCAAAAAATCACATCGACATAGATCCGTACTGAATAACAATACCAATAACAAGGAACATAAGACATGTAAAATTGTTGCCAAATCATTGATATCAACAGGAAATCTAACCAATAAGTACCTTGGTCTTCACCGAGACACTCTAACCCATCTTTAGTGGTCGACCTAGTACGGCCCCTCATTTCTAGAAGTGAACAAGCACCGCCGACGGGAATTAAGCATTGAGATCCGCCGTCGAAACTATCTATACCTAGAAATAAGGAAAGAGCGTCGTCTTTGAACTTGCGAGCCCCTTGGTTGATTTCTCCCAGTACCGTTCCGGCGAGATTAGGGAGTTGCTTAGGGAGGGAAGGAGAATCATTTTCGCTCCGGCGAAACACTTCTTTGGGTAAGAAAATCATTTTTGTGTTTTAATGAAATGGCAACAAGGTAATTCTTAAGAAATGTTTAGGGCAAAGAAGGAGAAACACAATGACTGAACAGTTGTAGAAGGTCTGATTCCCTAATTGTAAATAGGAAAGGGTCCAAACCAAACTTTAGTTTCAAATAAACTGTCCAAACCGCAAATATTCCATATACTAAAACTAACCATACTCAAACAAAGTTAGTTTGGTTTGATTTGTGTTCGGATCGGTTTGTGTTCAGTTCGGTTTGGTTTGGTTTGGGTTTAGTCTGGTTCGGTTTTATTTTGTTAAAAAGATAAATTAAAGTAATCAACAAACTGTAAATTTAATCATTCAAATAAAACAATAAATAAAATCATTAAAAAAATTAAAATCAAATGCCTAGCAAATAGCAATAGCAATAATAGAAAATAAAAATGAAATAATTTTCATGATTCCATCAACCGATATCATCAAGAATGATCTGCAACAAGTCAATAACATGCATATAAGTTTATAAATTATATACAAACGAAAAGAGTATAAGTGTAAAACCAATGATCATTAATATTTCCCATTAAGAACCAACCATTCCATACACCGTGAACGGATATATATGTATGACTTTTCACTAAATAATATTGGACACGGGAACATAATATTAAGAATAGGGGTGAAAAGAATAAACAAGCAATTTCAAATTAAAAGAAAATAGAAAACCACCAACATCACAAAACTAATATATAGAAAAGAAGGAATATTTTCATTACCTCTTCTCCTATCGAACATTTACTTAGACATGTACCTATCGTTCTCAGTGTGGGATATGGAGGACTAATCTCTACCAAAATAAATTAAAATAGATATATTAGACACAAGACATGATAAGAGAGTAATTCTATAAATAATTGTCGTATGTGATTCTTAAAGAAAGATAAAGTTAAATACCTTCTTCAAGTGAATCCATAAACTTGTTCTCTTCCTCTAAACTATCAAGAGATTTCATTGCTTCTGAACGAAGTGAAGCACGTAACTAATCTTGAGTCAAAACCAACGCTTCAACCATATCAGGAGTCAAACAACTTCTATATTGATCTAAAATACGACCACCAGTGCTAAAAGCAGACTCTGATGCAACCGAAGATACTGGTATTGCAAGAACCTCTCTTGCCATTAAAGCCATGATTGTGTATTTTGAGCTATTTATCTTCCACCAGCCTAGAATATCAAACGGAAGTCCCATATTATTTTCAGTAGTTACAAGGAGGTCATCTTTTAAATACTTTTCCCACTCATTTACCACTTCTAAAGAAGTCTTTTTAGAAACCATGAACTTTAGAAAAGGATCATCAATGTCATAGAGTCGTGGTGTATTCTCAATATCACAGGCAGTAGATGATTGTAGACTTGAAGTAGCATATCGAGCACTATATATGTTAAATAGCTTCTCCAAAACATCCATGACCACTTTCTTCATTTCAACATATTTTGGATTACCTTTTCCATAGATAAGTTCAAAGTTGAACAGTGTAAATACCATCTTACGACGATGATCAAGTACACCAACCACTATTAATATATATCTTATTGTTTTTTTTTGTACCTTCCCAATATTTATCAAACTTGATCGCCATTGCAGAAGCCGTATCTCTCAAATCATAATATTGACTTAAAGCCATAATTTGCACACTTGACTGAATTTTTCAAATGTCTGTAACAACCATTTGATGTCACCATTATAGAAGAAGAGAAGGCTAAAGCCGAATCATAGAAAGTTTTCAAAAACTTTACCATATAACGAGCTTTGTCCCAATCAATTGTCGTTGGAGGTCCGATCCTCTTCTTTCCATTAGAATCAAGCTCTTTGAACCATGCGTCATAAGGTTTATCCATATCAGCCATCCTATCAAACGTAACTCTATACTTAAGTGCACTTTTCAACATCAAGTAGGTTAAGTTCCACATAGTAACACAATCCAGTACAACACTTCCTCTTTTTATATTCTCAACCTCCACCCAAAGCTTAAATGATTCCAGCCTTAGAGTAGAAGATCTCACATACTTTACAGAATTACGAACACTTATAATGCTTTTACTGATATCATAAAGACCATCATTGGCAATCAAGTTAAGAATGTGTGCACAACACCGTATGTGCATAAAATCACCACCCATCATCAAAGCATAATTGTTTCTATAACTCAACCTCTCTTTACATTTGCCTTACTTACCAGGGGAGTCTAAGGTTGCAGTTGTGGCCAAAAGTTGCAGGACCGAGAGAGTATGATTCTGATTTTAAAGTTTCACTTGTTAAGAGCTCAGCATCGAATGCAAATCTTTGCTAACCAACACATAACCGAAAGGAGATTTGAGATTGGTGATTTTGTCTATGTGAAACTTCAGCCCTACAGACAACAATCAGTTGTGACCAGAGTCAATGAGAAGTTAGCTCCTAAGTATTTTGGACCTTATAAAATTGTTGATCGTTGTGGTAAGGTTGCTTATAAACTGGCTCTACCTGGCGGTCGGTTTTTCATGTATTGCATTTGAAGGTGCTGGTGGGAAATTATCAAACATCAATTGCGTTACCAACGATAGTTCATGATGTTCTTCTCCAAGAACCTGAAGTTATCCTGGACAGGAAAATGGTTCAGCGTCAAGGTCGTGCTACGACTATGGTGTTGATTAAATGGTCGAATGAATGTGAAGAAGAGGCTACATGGAAATACTTGTTTGACATTCAGCGCCGGTTTCCTTCTCTTGAACCTTAAGGACAAGGTTCTCCAATAAGGGGAGTTTTGTTACAGGAAATCATCAATAAGCATAAAAAAAACTAACACGTTTCACCAAATAAGAGGATAAGGTTATTGTGGTGGAGATTAACTAAGACAATTGTGGTGGAGAATAATCAACGTGTGGAGCGTGTTCAAACGATTGAGCTTATGAAGAAGAAGCAAAGATCATCTTCTTCATTATGAAATTGTTCCCGTTCTAATTTTTTAATCTTTCTCTCAATCTCTCTTTGTGTAATCGGTGCTTGCTCAATCTTATTGGAGTTGTTTCTCTACTATACTCTTGTAAGTTGGTGAAACAGGTATTTTATTACCCTTGGAGTTCAATTCCCCAATGCGATGTAGCATAAGAGGTATCGATCCAAATGGATGTATTGTAAGCAATCAGGATATAGCAGAACTAATCAAGTCAAGCCAAGTAATTTAAGGTTTGGTTTAAAGACCTCTAATGCATAAAAGTAAACTAAAGAAGCAATAATGAAAGCAATAAGTAAAAGCAGACAATCAATCAGATAAACAAAGGGTCTTAAGGATGGGCTAACGGGGTGATGAATCCTCTTAGTATCTTTGGGATGCTTAACATGCTCAGATAGATCTCTTCCTAGACAATGAACCACTTAACCTAATCAATCCAATCTCTTGGCAAAGATTATCAGATCTATAGCACTTCCTAATCTCAACTTTCATTGATAAAACATACTATAAATAGGGATAAAGAACAAGCTCATTGATGTCAATCTACTCCTTAGCAACCAATCTCTTGGGTAAGTAAATAGATCTCTGGCATTAGTTGATCAAACATCCCATTTGAACACTTTTTGAGTGCTGGAATGTCTAAGATCTAATCCCACATGGTTAATGCTAAGATAGCATTAAGATCTCCTAATCCAGAAGGTATCTACCTAAATCTATACTTAAGCAACCCTAGAAACTAAGATTCCTCATCACCTAACCCATCCTCTAAACCCTAGAAAAACTACTCAGATCTGGAGTTCATCATGGAGAACACAAACCCAGAAATCCTTGAATCTTGCATAACTAGATAGATAATGATTTAAGGAGCAAGATATTATAAAGAAACAACTCCAAATACTCACTAGATCAAAAGATATAAAGATTGCAAGTTTCTGGAAATGTTTGGTGGCTACAGAGAAAAACCCTAATTAAAACTCGTCTTTTGCTTAATGACCTAATAGGTCTATTTATACTAAAGGCAGGAAGCCCTAAAACACAAAAAGACAAATTACAAAGTCGGTTTAAAGAGAGCTCGGTCGGGTGCTTGTTGGGCTCGGTCGTGTGCTTGTTGGGCTCGTTCGGGTCCTCTCTCGGCTCGTCCGTGTTCAGCTTCCTCTTTTGAGTCCAGGTGCTTGATCGTGCTCGCTTGGTCGGGCTGGACACACTCGATCGGTCCATGCTTTGCAGTGTCCGAGTGTACCTGTTTTTGCTCTAAAATGCAGATGATATGCAAATCCCTATGCTAAAGATCCTAGATGCGAAATATAATGCAAAGAGACTAGAAATCCTAAGAAGTAGAGATCTAGACATGCAAATAATGCACAAAACATATGCTTAAGAGTATAAAAATATAGGGTTATCAACTCCCCCAAACTTATTCTTTGCTTGGCCTCAAACAAATTCAAAGTAGAGAGAGAGGTTTGAAGGTGGGGACTCAGAACCAAAACTTGCTGCAAAAGAGTTTAACATCAATGTCCTAGTTCGTAATTCTAGAATGCAATTCAAAGGCTGTACTCTGAAGACTTTAGCCATTCCTATTTCAACACAAGATGTCATCAGCCACATAACCTAGACAAGCAATCAAGTCAGCCATCCTTTTTAACATTCATTAAGTAGCAACAGTGAATCTGGATGTAAATTTGAATTTAAATTCATTTGGCTAGGCAAGTAAAAGGTTTAAGAGATAAAGAGAGTCTCTTTTTGGTGAGGGTTTAATCATTTAAGTGTTGGGATCTCTCTATGAACAAGATTGAGCTTTTGGGAGAATGCTAAAGGTAAGGACCAACAAATGCATACATGAATAACATCTTGACTATCCAAAGTATCTAAGTGATATCCTAATTGTCTAAACCCATATGATCCTATTCTAACCTTTAACTCTTTTCATCCCAATTTCCCATTTTGTTCTAAGTCCTAGGAGAGTTTCTTATGATAAACAAGTGGATAGGGGGTTTTCTTTATAAACACTATGGTTCTCTTTCTTCTTAACACTTAAGACATCAAAGCATTTTGCTATCTTCACACTTTTCTCTCTTTCTTTTAAAAACCAGAACCATTTCTTTTCTATATTTTGCATTCCCCACTTACCTTTCACTAAAACCTTAAATTTTTCTGAAATTTTTACTCTCCTAAAGACTCAACTCATTTCCCTTTTCTTTTCTTTTCCTTTCTTTTCACCATCTTAACAAATCCAAAAACCCAAGTAGAATCCATCCTAGTCCTATCTGATCCGAAAGATGCAAATCAGAACTACTCAAGACCCTATTCCTGTCGGCACAAACCTAACACGTTCTCTTAAAGCTCAATCCCAAAAGGCCTTCCACCTAGAATTAAAACAAAGGCTTGAAGGAAAGGTTAAGGTTTTTAGGGTGTGGTTAACTGGTCAAGGTTATGACTAGCTACTTGGATCAACAAGAGAGTGGTAAAAAGAGGGAAAGAAGATCCATATGTATACAAGGTATCCATGAGTTTAAAACAAATCACAACCAGATAATTATCAATTCAATTTAAGGTTATTATAAGTAAAGGATGGCATCATATCGAAGCAAGCTTCAGTTTAGACTAGAATTCAAATCATGCGATCAAAGAATGGTGCGGTCTCATTTCAAACTCAAATGAAAGCATTAAACAACTATGAACGAGGGCATTGGTGTTAAATCTAATGAAACAGCAAGTTTTTTGGTTATAATCATCATAATCCCCAATGCTAATGCAATGATCCTAAATGCAACATCCCTAAAGCAAGACTAATATGCAAATGCAACTATATGAACACTCTGTTTTTAAAGGATTTTCTGAAATTTTTCAAATTTTTAGGGGTTTTTGATGCACATAGATGAATGCAAGACTAGATGCTAAAAATTCGAAATAAGAAAATAGAAAACATGTCAAATGCTATCCTAAGCTCTCCCCCAAACTTAAATTACACAGTCCCTTGTGTAATAAAAATCTGAAGGAATACTTAGGATCAAAAAGAAAATATAAAAATGCAATGCTGTATTTACAAAGTTGAGGGTAATAGAATTACCTCTTGGGTGGTCCAAACCACGAGTTCATGAAGTCGAGGTTCGCTGCTACATGCTCGTCTTGTATGTTTTCAGAGTCGACTGCGAGGTGATAGGTTGACCCGACCGGGCGTGATGAGCCGGCCCGATCGGGTGTACGTTCGGGTGAGGTGCTCGTGTCAGCTCCCGGTTCCCTTCTGGATCTGAACAGAATTCTCCTTGGATCAAATGATAGATAGAATGCTGGAATGGTATTTACAGTGGTGCTATTGGGACTTCCTCCCAATTGAGCTTGTTTATAGTTACTCAGCTTGACTTTTTTAAATCTTCAAATTGATGGTGGATCTTGGAGAGGTACTGAGCACCTCTCTGCAATTTCCTCATTTGCTAGATATCTCTTGATTCGCTGACCATTCACTGTGAACTCTGTCCCTTCTTTGTCTAGCAGGGTTATTGCACCATAAGGTCTGACTTCTTTTACTGTAAACGGTCCAGACCACCTTGATTTCAATTTCCCGGGAAACAGTTTCAGCCTGGAGTTAAAGACTAGTGCTTGATCACCAGCTTTGAGTTCTTTCTTTATTATTCTCTTGCCGTGGAAGGCTTTTGTTCGCTCCTTATAGATTTTTGCACTTTCATAAGCATCAAGCCTTATTTCTTCTAGCTCATGCAGATCAAGGCTTCTCTTTTCTTGAGTTGATTCGATGTCGAGGTTGAGGAGCTTTGTTGCCCACAGAGCTTTGTATTCAATTTCTACGGGGAGGTGACAAGTTTTCCCGTATACTAATTGGAATGGAGTTCTTCCTATCGGTGTCTTGTAAGCGGTTTTGTATGCCCAAAGGGTTTCGTCTAGCTTCATAAACCAATCTCGTCTTGAAGTCCCGACGATCCTAGATAAGATATTCTTTATCTGTTTGTTAGAGACTTCGACCTGGCCACTGGTTTGGGGGTGGTATGCGGTGGATACTTTATGTTTTACCCCATACTTCCTTAACATCTCGTCGAAGATTTTATTTATGAAATGGGTTCCTCCGTCGCTGATCACTGCTCTAGGAACGCCGTACCTAGGGAAGATTATGCTCTTGAACATCTTGATGACGACCTTGTGATCATTGGTTGGGCATGCGAGAGCTTCTACCCATTTTGAGACATAATCCACTGTCACTAAGATGTAGGTGTTACCATTGGAAGGAGGGTTGAACGGTCCCATGAAATCTATTCCCCATACATCAAAAATCTCAACTTCTAGTATTGGGTTTAGGGGCATCTCGTTTCGTTTTCCAATGTTTCCCATTCGTTGGCACGCACTTTGTGATGAACTCATGAGTGTCTTTGAATAGTTTTGGCCACCACAGTCCTGCTTGTAGCACTTTTGAGCGGTTTTGAAGGTGGCAAAGTGACCGCCATAAGCGGATCCATGACAGTGCGCGAGCACTCGTTGTACCTCCTCCTCAGCTATACATCGCCTAAACAAAGAATCTGATCCTCTCTTGTAAAGGTAGGGCTCGTCCCAAAAGTAGTGATCGGCTTCCCGTAAGAATTTCCTTTTTCTATATGGGTCCATATCTTTTGGGATTTCACCACAAACTTTATAGTTAACAATGTCAGCATACCAGGGCACATATTCTGATCCGATCATACTACATTGGAACTCCAATTCTGACGCGACCGTGTCTGCTGCTTCTCTCCATAATTCGATCCCCAAAAGCTTCTCTTCAGGCATAGAGTCATCTATTGGGATGGTGTCTTCAATCCTCATTCTAGACAAGTGGTCTGCTACCCCATTTTCTATACCCTTCTTGTTAACTATTTCCATATCAAACTCTTGGAGTAAAAGAATGCACCTCAAAAGCCTTGGTTTGGTGTCCTTTTTGGAGTAGATGTGTCGAAAGGCCGCATGATCAGTGAAAACCGTAACTTAAGATCCGACGAGGTAGCTTCTGAACTTCTCAAAGGCGAAGATAACCGCTAAAAGTTCTTTTTCTGTTGTTGCATACCGTGTTTGGGTTTCGTCCAATGTTTTGCTAGCATAGTAGATTACATGGACCTTCTTATCAATCTTTTGCCCTAACACTGCTCCTACTGCATAGTCGGAGGCGTCACACATGATCTCAAAAGGTTGACTCCAGTCTGGGGCTTGGACAATTGGAGTTGATACCAATGCGTTCTTCAACTCTTCAAAGGCTCTTAGGCAATCGTTATCAAAAAGGAATTCCTGCTCTTTGCATAGAAGCCTAGTGAGAGGCCTTGCTATTTTCGAGAAATCTTTAATGAATCTTCTATAGAACCCGGCATGTCTTAGGAAGCTTCTTATGTCCTTCACTGTTTTAGGTGGCTGCAGCGGAACCATAACTTCAATCTTTGCCTTGTCGACTTCTATCCCTCGTTCAGAGATCTTCTGTTCCAACACAATTCCTTCTGTAACCATAAAATGACACTTCTGCGAGTTGAGGACTAAGCTTGTTTCCTCACACCTTGCTAAAACCTTACAAAGATTCAACAAACACGAGGAGAACGAAGAGCCATACACAGAAAAATCATCCATGAATACCTCCACCGTCTCCTCTATTAGATCCGAAAATATAGAGGTCATGCATCTTTGGAAAGTTGCGGGTGCATTACATAGACCAAAGGGCATGCGCCTATAAGCAAAAGTGCCATAGGGACAGGTGAAAGTTGTTTTTTCCTGGTCATTTGGGTGGATAGGGATCTGAAAGTACCCGCTATACCCATCGAGGAAACAATAGTAGGGATGGTTTGCAAGTCTTTCTAACATTTGATCAAAAAATGGCAAGGGGAAGTGGTCTTTTCTAGAGGCGGCGTTTAACTTCCTATAATCCATGCACATTCTATGTCCTGTTATGGTTCTAGTAGGGATTAACTCATTCTTATTATTTTTTATAACTGTTATCCCTCCCTTCTTAGGAACGCAATGGACAGGAGAGACCCAAGTGCTATCAGAAATAGGGTAAATCACCCCAGCATCAAGAAGTTTCAGAATTTCCTTCTTAACAACTTCCTTTAGATTAGGATTCAACCTTCTCTGAGGTTCTATGCTGGTATAAGATTCATTTTCTAAACTAATCCTATGAATGCACAAACTGGGGGAAATTCCTTTGATGTCATCTAAAAGGAATATCCTATGGCCTTCCTATACTTCTTAAGCTCTTGTACTAGCAAGTCTAATTCATTGTCACTCAGGCTAGCATTAACTATAACAGGGTGAGTAGAGTTAGGACCGAGGAAGGCATACCTGAGTCCAGCGTGAAGAGGTTTGAGTTCAACTTTTTGTGCCTTGAGCTTGGACCAGTCATCCGATCGGATCGGGCATAATCCGCTCGGGTCTACCAATGGCTGGATCGAGCCTATAGACTCGACCGGATCGTTACTCGGTCGGGTCTGATTTGGTTGAGGTGACTCGATCGGGTCTTTGATTGGTCGGGTCTGGTTCTCCATTAACAACTCGGATGACTCAACCTTGTAGATCGTCTTGTCTAATCTTCCCGCTCTAGGTAGCTCTTCAAATGGTTCCGCGTGGTCAGTAACTTTGTAAAGGTCTAAACCATCACTATAGCTTGATGTTTCTTTATACAAGAAACGGTCTGCACTGCCTTTCGTGAGAGCAGTCTTCAAATGATCTTCTTCCCTCAATTCTTACAGAAATTCACTGTTTTGTGGATCCATTTCCTCCATTATGAAGGCCTGTCCATTGATGGTTGGGTTTCTCATTGTGCTCTTTATGTCAAAATTCATGGTTATGTCCTTCCCAAGATTCAGGTTAATCTTTCCATTACGAACATCAATCATAGCACCAGCTGTGGCTAGGAATGGTCTCCCAAGTATCAAGGGGTCTTTAGGTTCCTCATCCATTTCAAGGACTACAAAATCCGTAGGTACCTCAACTTTTCCGATTTTGACCGGAAGGTCTTCTAGCAAGCCATGTGGGAGACGGACAGATCTATCCGCCAGGATGAGTGATATATTGCAGGATTTGTATTTGTTGAAACCTAGTCTTTTGGCTACGGAGAGCTGCATGAGGCTAACCGAGGCGCCTAGCTCACAGAGGCATCTAGCAAAGAAGAGTGGTCCCAAAGAGCAAGGGAGCGTAAAAAATCATGGATCTTTAAGCTTCTCGGGGACTTCCCTCTTTTTGATAATAGCACTGCACTCAAGGTTTAATACTACCGCTCCCTGAACTTCCTTTAGTGTTTCTATGATTGCATCCTTCAAGAATTTTTGATAAGGAGGTATGAGAGCAAAGGCATCTATTAAGGGCATCTTCAGTTCGATGTCTTTAATTTGTTTGTCGAATTGAGCCTTGTATCGTGCAGTTATTTCCTTTTTAAACCTGCTGGAAAAGGGTAGTCGAGGTTTATATGGAGGTGGGATGAATCGTTTCTTTTCGGGGTCTTGCTTTTCCTCAACATCACCAGGTTTGTTTGACAGATCAGAATCCTCCTCCTCTTGGTCAACACTATCCTTAGGAGTTGGTTGGACACCTTCACGCGGTGGTAGAACATGGCCACTACGGAGGGTGACGGCATTGGCAAATTCGTTCGGGGATGCAGAAGTGGTTTGCCCGTCTAGTTTGATAATACGTTGGTAGAGGGTGGTGTACTTATCAGTTAGCGCGGTGAAAGATTGGGTCATTTCATTGCGGATCTCCATCAATAGTTTGCTGTATTGTTGATCGCTGTCGGTTTGACTTTGTAGGATTTGTTGACAATTGCCTGGACGTCCCGTGCTTGGGGTTGTTGATAAGAACTTTGGGGCTGTTGTGGAGGTTGAATAGCTTGTTTTTGATTAAAGCCAACAAACGGCTTGTTCTGGAACTGTTGTTGTTGAGGCGGATAGACTTGATTCTGGGGGTTTGCAACGTTGGTGCTTCTATAAGAGAGATTGAGGTTGGGTTTATAGTTTTTGTAACCCTTTTTGTAACGTCCTTGATTCTGAATATAGCTCACTTCCTCAGTATTGTCACAATCACCATCATTAGGTTGGAAGGTCTCCTCCTCTTGAACAAAGTGAACATTCTTCTGCTGGTTCATCAAAAACTTATCGCGCTTGTCGTTAAGTGCCTTCATATCCTTTTTATACTTGTCCTCTTGGGCTGTGTTGACCCGAACGGTTCTGTCATAATCCTTGTTGTACGTGCCATCAGACTGAGCGAGGTTCTCCACAAGTTCCCAACCAGCTTCAACATCCTTGTTTAGAAAATTACCATTGCTAGCAGTATCGAGAAGTAGGCGAAACTTAGGTAGTATCCCTCGATAGAGAGTACTAAGCAGCGACTCATTGCTGAAACCGTGGTGAGGAGATTGTGACTGATAGCTCTTGAATCGTTCCCATGCTTCATAAAATGTTTCGTTGTTGCACTGAGCGAAGCTAGAGATATCGTTCCTCAATCTGGCGGTTCGTGCATTGGAGAAGAACTTGGATAGGAATGCTTTCTTACACTTCTCCCAGGTCGTGATTGATCCGGCTGGCAAGGACTTCTCCCATTGATGAGCCTTGTCGCCTAAGGAGAAAGGGAATAATCGCTGCTTGTACCCATCTTCGCTCACTCCGTTGATTTTTGTTAAGCCACACATTCGATCGAACTCATCGAGGTGATCGAGTTGATCCTCCATTGATAATCCATGGAATTTATTTCCTTGTATCATTGAGATGAGGATGCTTTTACTTTCGAAGTTATTGTTCTGTACTGCTGGCGGGACTATCCCTTGGCGAGTGGTGTGGTTTCGTGGGGCATCACCGGCTCTGATTAGGGTTGGGGTGCGTGGTGGAGGCTCCATTTTCACTTGCTGAGGGTTGATGTCTAATGTTTGAACGCGTTGCTTTCTAAGTTGTCGAGGCAAGCGGTCAATGTTGTTAAGGTAATTGAGTATGTGCTGGTTGCCCTTGGATCTAGTGTGCATGCAAGGTAGCTCGATCAGAAACACGTGGTTAAGCTCGACCGGGTCTGCCGGTAGCTCGGTCGAGTGCAGGTTGTAGCTCGGTCGAGTGGAGATTGTAGCTCGGTCGAGTGCAGGTTGGTGCTCGGTCGAGTGTACCTGAAATGCAAGACAGATAAGTAGCAAATGTAGAAATCAGTAATCGAATAGAAACGAAAGTAAAAGAACTTGATCTAGATAGAACTGGGATCCTAAATAGAACAAATAACATCCAAATGGCAGCGGCGCCAAATTGAAACAGGTATTTTGTTACCCTTGGAGTCCAGTTCCCCAATGCGACGTAGCATAAGACGTATCGATCCAAATGGATGTATTGTAAGCAATCAGGATATAGAAGAACTAATCAAGTCAAGCCAAGTAATTTAAGGTTTGGTTTAAAAACTCTAATGCATAAAAGTAAACTAAAGAAGCAATTATGAAAGCAATAAGTAAAAGCAGATAATCAATCATATAAACAAAGGGTGGAATGTCTAAGATCTCTGGCATTAGTTGATCAGACATTCCATTTGAACACTTTTTGAGTGCTGGAATGTCTAAGATCTAATCCCACATGGTTAATGCTAAGATAGCATTAAGATCTCCTAATCCAGAAGGTATCTATCTAAATTTATACTTAAGCAACCCTAGAAACTAAGATTCCTCATCACCTAACCCATCCTCTAAACCCTAGAAAAACTACCAGATCTGGAGCTCATCATGAAGAACACAAACCCAGAAATTCTTAAATCTTGCATAACTAGATAGATAATGATCTAAGGAGCAATATATTATAAAGAAACAACTCCAAATACTCAATAGATCAAAAGATATAAAGATTGCAAGTTTCTGGAAGTGTTTGGTGGCTACAGAGAAAAACCCTAATTAAAACTCGTCTTTTGCTTAATGACCTAAGAGGTCTATTTATACTAAAGGCAGGAAGCCCTAAACCACAAAAAGACAAATTACAAAGTCGGTTTAAAGAGAGCTCGGTCGGGTGCTTGTTGGGCTCGTTCGGGTCCTATCTCGGCTCGTCCGTGTTCAGCTTCCTCTTGTGAGTCCGGGTGCTTGATCGTGCTCGCTTGGTCGGGCTGGAAACACTCGATCGGGTCCATGCTTTGCAGTGTCCGAGTGTACCTGTTTTTGCTCTAAAATGCAGATGATATGCAAATCCCTATACTAAAGATCCTAGATGCGAAATATAATGCAAAGAGACTAGAAATCCTAAGAAGTAGAGATCTAGACATGCGAATAATGCACAAAACATATGCTTAAGAGTATAAAAATATAGGGTTATCAGTTGGGAGCTGGATTTTTATTTCTAGCAAACATTGGTTCATTTAATTTCTGGGTTTATTGATTAATCGGAAGTGTGTTATTTCTTTATCATTGTCACAAAGCACATGGTGTCTTGGGCACTTGTCTCTCTTCCCTCTCTACAACTAAATGAAGTGCGCTTTTATTTATCTGGCAACGTCTCTTGGCCAGGTTTGTTTGGAAACGTCTGGCTTCCTTAGACCATGTGCATTGGTTGAGACTTTTTTTTTGTCCGAGGATTTTTTTTCTTAAGATTGAAAAAAAAATAAAAAAAAATAAGGCAACTAATCGCAGGCTGCCACATGTCAGTGGGGCCCGCGAATAGTGAAGAAAGAAGGCAAAGGACGTCCCATTTTAACGAACATCCCATTTTTTTTTTCTTTTTGATTTTTTTTAATGAAATTGTGGGGAACTCCAGATACATACTCTAATGCCCCTGCTCTTAGCCGTGATGTCTAGCTACTCGTGATGTAAAGCTTTATGTGTGATTTAAAACCTTTATTGTTTTTGAATTAAATTTGTTGTACTAATTAAACTACTTTTTCTTTTTGTGTATGATTTAAAAGCTTTATCGCTTTTGAATTAATTCGATTGTACTGATTAAGTTTGTGTGTTTAAATATGTCGTGTGTTTACTAATATATTATACTAGTGTTGAGCCCGTCCTATACACGGATATAAACAAAATTGAAAAATACTTGGGTTCACCCCCTCTTAATTAGCCAATCAAAATACAATAATATGACGTGTCATTTTCTATTAAAAATAAATAAAAATTAAAATCAATAAAATAAAATAACTTAAGGAAACAAATTATGTAGGATTTTTATTAGGAAAGTATATTTTCAATTTGAGTTTATAAAAGAGTGGTTAAGATTTAGATTTTATAAACAAATAAAATTATATTTATGTTTGAGTTTATAAAATAGTGGTTAGAGTTTAGATTTTATGAATAAATAAAATTATGTTTCAGTTTGTGTTGATAAAATAGTGGTTAGAGTTTTTTAATTAAACGAAATTACATTTCGGCTTGGGTTGAATAAATTGTGGTTAGTGTTTAGATTTTTGTCATTAAACGAGATTATATTTCTGTTTGAGTTTATAAAATAGTAGTTAGGGTTTCAATTTTATAAGTAAATAAAATTAAGACACATAAACCAAAGGCGCCACTTCCTTCGACGACAAGAGCTTTTTCCACCGGTGTTGCTCCTCCGTCAACCGCTTCTCTTGATTGGTGATTGCGATTAAGGTGAGTCCTTCCGGGTGATCCTCTGGTGACGTTTTGTTCTCCGACGAGCGATTACCTGAGATGATGATTTCCTTTCCACTGGTTTTTTCGAGCCACTCTCGTTGCTTTCTGATTTCTTCAGCGCCTCCCTTGCTCTGAAGCCTCCTCCTGCTCCTCCACCGAAGCCTCAGATCTGCCTCTTCTTTGGGGTTTCTCTTCCTCAGCTGATGCTTTCCAATCTCTTCACAGCCTTTGTCTCGCTCCTCTAATTCCCTTCTGCTAGATTTGGTAATCTGTCACTGATGCTCCCCCATGTACACTCTTTTTCTTTGCACTCTAACTCTCCTTTAATGGAAAGGATTTGGATGTTCGTTGAGTTTGTGGTTATGGTTTTGTGGAATACGAAGTTAGCAAAATCGAATGCCAGGGGTTTGGATACTTTGTTGTCTACATTTGTGTTCTCTTGTAGCACTCTTATCGCCTTGATGCGATCAATTACTGCATTATGCATATCCTATCTTGATTTGTCTCTTGTCCCGTGGCAACTTGGACAGAGATCTTTGAGCAACATCAACCGGCCAACTAAGTTGGTTCATTGGAGCTTTCACAGTTATCATCTCTCCTTTACGGAGCTTAATTTCCCCCTAACTACTTCACTTGTGTTTAGTGGTAGTGTTATATGGAGCATTGAATTTAAAACAGTTCTGCTTGATGTAGAAACAAGAATTGTTGTTGATGACTGTTTTCACCCAGCTGCTGCTACTGCATGTCTCCCTTGAAGCTTATCACAACACTCTAGCCATGAGTATGTAGAGTGTTTTGTCGCTTCTTGTTTATGATGTTTGGGATGTACGTTTAAAAGTTCTGATTGTTTTAG
The DNA here is from genome assembly GCA_036452645.1 of Capsella bursa-pastoris. NCBI lineage: Eukaryota > Viridiplantae > Streptophyta > Magnoliopsida > Brassicales > Brassicaceae > Capsella > Capsella bursa-pastoris. The sequence goes on from CP144185.1 coordinate 10,091,694, forward strand.
TATTGCATCTTTCTTTGTGAATGGAGCCTATGTTGCCTCAACCCTTGCTTTGTAAGCACTTGCATTGCAGAGAGCGCTCTTATTGGCAACCGATCAGCTGGATTTTGCCTCTCTAATGGTGTTGTGGGATTTTTGTTGCATGCTTTCATTCATCAACGAAAATGAAACTACTACAAAGCTAAAAGGGATCCTCCATGATATAGTTTTCTTGTGCAACTCCTCTGCTACTATCTTTAATGCTTTTATTGCAGCTCTTGTTTTAGCCTACTGCTTTCTTTTGTTAGCCCTTGTGGGTATTTTCAGTTCCTCCTCCCATGCAGTGTAAACATCTTTAAGTTTTAATTAATTTTAGTTTGTCCAAAAAAAACATTATATTAAGTTTGGGTTGATAAAATAGTGGTTAGGGTTAAGTTTTTTTTTTAATTAAGCAAGATTAATTCGGTTTGGTTTTATGAATATCAATTATTTTAATTAATTTAATTAGATGCCATGGCTAATTTTGATTAATTAACTTAGAGAGGGTGAATGAGATAGGTTTACCCCTAGGGGTGAACCCAATAATTGTTCTTTACAAATATTTTCCAGTTTGAAATGCTAACCATCTTTTCCATATATAAATAAATTCATGTATACTGAATATTTGGTCAAAATCTAATATATTTTACATATATAGAGCTACCATATATAGTTAAACTAAATATGGAAAACAAATTAAAGGTTGACCAAATTTTAAAATAAAAACAATTCCAAATTTTTTGAGATATTGCTTTTATGGAGGGAACACATTTTCGGTATATATATATATATATATCTTACTCTATCTGTTTCCATTATATTTCATCCTTACAAATAAAATAAAATGGTTTCATCATGCAAATATTTCTTTCTTGTGTTCTTGTGTTTGGTTGTTCTCTTCATCCCAAGTACGCAACAATCTACATAATCAATTTAAACATATATAACATGTTTATTTATGTTTTATGTTTTGTAATTATTTGTTACATATTACAGAAAATGTGGAAGCTGGAGTTATTGTGATAGGTTCTTGCTCGACAACTCCAGAATGCGACAAAAGATGCCGTGAAAGGGGCTACCCTCACGGAGTATGTTACAGAGAGCAACCTGGCGCTCCTTTAAAAGCATGTGGCTGTTGGATATAAAAATGTTCTTAAGATATTAAATTGTGGAGATGTTGTCTTTAAAACAATCACAATAATGGTATTATTTGCGGAAATTTTACTTTATTTAATGCAGATAATAAAGATAAAGTTTAATCGTGAGTGCTTACTACCAACAAATTTCTAGCCCCAATCACTATTTTGCAAAGCAATTAAAATATTTCTTAAGAAATAGTCATATACATATGGAAATGAAATTGCTATATGTTATCACTTCAATTACGATATATGTGGAAGGGCAATACATTGTGACAAGTATAAAAGCGCGAAGAGACTCGATTTTTTTTTTTTTTGTATTTTTGAATAAAATTTTAAATTATTTTGAAACAAAAAAATAAAATTTTACATAAGCTGTTTTTGAGGTTTCTTAATACAATGGGAAAAGTGAAAACTTATGACTGAAACAAAGCTTAATCAAAAGTCAAAAAAAAAATATGTCTATGTGTAAGTGTCTTGTAAGCTCCTCGAAATCGGAGGTCCCCTGTTTGTTGGATTGTCACAATCTTATTCCACATCAGTGAGACTCGATTGTCACACAAAGTACTTTTTCAGGAATTTATATTTTATTCTAACAGATGATATACTGTTCTTTTATCAGTCTTAGAGGTTAATTTCTCGTATTTTTTTCCATTATTTTGCATTCATGAGTATCTCCATAAGTGCATATTTGCATTGCTTGTGTCTCTTTTAGGTTAGATGGACTCAATTTGAGTGAAAATATAAAATCATGTTTTCAGCCAAAATATAAAATCGTGTTTTCCCGTCAAAACCGTAAAATCATGTTTTCTGCCAAACCCGTCAAATCGTGTTTTCCGCCAAAAGCGTGAAAACTGTGTTTTCCGTCAAAATCGTAAAAACTTGTATTTCCGCCAAAACTGTAAAAACCAAACAAAAATATTTAATAGTTTTGAATATTTATTAGCTATATTGTAAATTTACTGTAAATTATTACAGTAAAACCTCTATAAATTAATATTTATTATTCATAGTGCAAATTAATAAATATTAATTTATAGTGGTATTTTTAATTTTTTTAAAAAAACTTTAAAAATATGAATTGACACAGTTTTACAAAATAAGACTAATATTTTAGATATTATAAGTTATAAAGTAGTTTGAAAATGAATAATATATTTAGAAAAAGTGAAATTTGACTATAAACTACAAATATTATAGATAAATCACTTATACAAATTATATACAGAAATTCAAATGTATATTAATAACCTCAATTGTTATATTTCAACATCCTATATAAAAAATTAATATGATGCATACTTAAAAATTGAAAACATAAAGAAAATTTGGTTATTTTTATGACTTGTGATGATATATCGCAAGATTATTGTTTAAAAACATACTAACATAAAATATTTATTGAAGTGAACTCTAGGAGATATATCTACATATATATATATATATATATATATTGATTATTAATTTATGATATTATTGGGACTATATTTTACATAGGAATTTCAAAAATATTATTATCTTATTATCTTATCGAATTTGGTCAATTTTTACACTGGTCCGATTTGGGACCAGCAAAATTTATTAATTTATAATGTTTATTAATTTATAGAGTATTAATTTATAGAGGTTTTACTGTATATGGGACTAAATGGGTTAAATGGGTAGAGAGCATTTAAATGGGTTTTGGACTAAATAGATCTAAACTTAAATGGGACTAAATGGGATTGAGGTAAATGGGTGATGTTTAAATGGGGTGGGTTTACCCATATTAACATCACTAGAATCAATATTTGAGTTTTGGCGTCAAATGAAACAATAAGGAACTAAAATAAGAAGAATGGACCAATGTCGATAATAAAGATAGATGTACGAGAGGTCAATGAATCATGGGAAGAATGACCAAAGAGATGGTTATCCATGATCGATCTGAATGAAATAAAATATCAAATCATATGAAGAACTTTCAATATGATTTAGCTTTAGATTCTTTTATTAAATTCTTAGGAAAAATGAATTAGCTTTTCAACGCATGTGATTTTGAGTCAAACGGAGCGGCGGATCAAGAGTTATATACATCCAGATCTCAAGCTAATTCATACAGTTTGTCTGAAAAATAAAAAATACACCCAGATCAAGATTGGAGCCACAAAACATTTCAATCGACCTCAAGGTTGATTGAAAGATCAATGGGAGGCAATATAGGCCCTCCAACGTCATAATGATTGAGCCTTCAATCTGTCGACTGTATTTCAAGTTAACCCAAACTTAAGGTCGATTGTGAGCTCGATTACAAAGTATTTTCACATGCAAGTTTCTGGTTTTGACTGGTTTTTTTTGGGGTTGAACTCATTTCTTCCCCTATAAAATTATTTGAGTCTCATTTATAAACTTATTGAAGCTAAGCCTATGTTTCTCTTTATCAACTCTCAATTATTTTGATATATGTTTATCTTACCAGGTATTAGAGCACCTTCTTTCCTTGGAACCCAGGCTGACGAAACACAAGCAAATGATCTTTTTCGTATTTTGTTCTCACTCGCATAGTTCCGGTAATCCCTTCCCAAAAAGCCACCCATCCTGAGCCTACTCAATCACAAGCATGCTTAACTGTGAAATTCTCTTAGGATATTTAACCGAAAAGAGAAGTGCAGTTTTGGTAACATAAGTGGTCAAATCAATTCCTTTAAACCTCTCCACATTTTTTCAAACTGGGATGTCACAATTCACCCTCACTAAGATATTACAATCCTCGTTACAGACCAAGACCGTCACCTCCTAACGGTGTGAGCACTCATGACTCCACACTCGTCTGAGCTCGACTCTGATAACACTTATAACGCCCCAACTTCACCTCTGATAACACTTGTAACGCCCCAACTTCACCTCTCTCAATGGACCCTATGTCCACTTCCACTCCACTGGCACACATCACCTAGTGGGCCCACGTCCATTCAACTTGGGAATACTTGTTTGACATTCAATGCCGATTTTCTTCTCTTGAACCTTGTGGAGAAGGTTCTCCAATCAGGGGAGGTTTTTTACTGGAAATCATCAATAAGCATAAAAGTAAAGCTCACACGTGTCACCAAATAAGAGGATAAGCTTACTATGGTGGAGATTAACTAAGAGAATTGTGGTGGAGAATAATCAACGTGTGGAGTGTGTTCAGTCGATTGAGCTTAAGAGGAAGAAGCAAAGACCACCTTTTTCATTATGAAATTGTTCCCGTACTGATTTTTTAATCTTTCTCTCAATCTCTCTTTGTGTAATCGGTGCTTGCTCAATCTTATTGGAGTTGTTTTTCTTCTATACTCTTGTCAGTTGGGAACTAGATCTTTGTTTCTAGCAAACATTGGTTCCTTTAATTTCTGGGTTTATTGATTAATCGGAAGTGTGTTGTTTCCTTATCATTGTCACAAAGCATATGGTGTCTTGGGCACTTTTCTCTCTTCCCTCTCTACAACTAGATGAAGTGCGCTTTTGTTCATCCGGCAACGTCTCTTGGCCAGCTTTGTTTGGAATCGTCTGGCTTCCTTAGCCGTGATATCCAGCTACTCGTGATGTAAAGCTTTATGTCTGATTTAAAAGGTTTATTGTTTTTGAATTGAATTTGTTGTACTAATTAAGCTATTTTTCTTTTCTAGTGTGATTTAAAAGCTTTATTGTTTTTGAATTAAGTTGATTGTACTGATTAAGTTTGTGTGTTTAAATATGTCGTGTGTTTACTAATATATTATAATAGTGTTGAGTCCTTGTTGTGCAAGGATATAAACGAAGTTGAAAAATACTTGGGTTCACCCCTCTTAATTAGTCAATCAAAAAACAATAATATTTCATGTCATTTTCTATTAAAAATAAATAAAAATGAAAAGCAATAAAATAAAACTACCTAAGGAAACAAATTATGTAGGATTTTTATTAGGAAAGTATATTTTTGGCAAAATACAAATCCATTCTCATAAATAGTCTTCAAGTTATAAAAAAGAAACTCAAGGGAAGTCTGAACCATGATAATTCCAAAACACAGCAGAGAGGAAAAAAACAAAATCTTCTAAGAGAATGGTGTATAAAACTGCAAACACTGGTGGTAATCATGACAGATCCTGATTTCAAAAGCTCTTCAAAGGTCTTGCACATTCAAACCCGGAGGAAGAGATTGCTTCAACTTATCAGCCTTCTCTTGGTAGAGGTACCTTGAGCACCTGACCTTGAATTTGACGATGTCCTTGCTTCTCTTAATCTTCACAGACCTACCATCCTTCCTTCTCGCAATCAAAAGGAAGTCCTTAATCTCATGGATTTGCTTCGGCATTGTCGGATGCGATTTTGTGGCTGCAACTTTCTCTTTTACCCAAAGAACAAAACAGCAAAAGCCTTAGATTTTATAAAAGAGTGGTTAAGATTTAGATTTTATAAACAAATAAAATTATATTTTTACCCTTATCATTTGAATTAATCATAGATGTTTAAATCATGTGACAGTAATTTCTAATTTTATTTGATAAAAACTAATTTTCACTCAAAAATAAAATTTATTTGATATATTTTTTACTATTATTATTTATTTATTTATAAAATAAAAAATAAATAAATATTACAAAAACTAAAAGTACAAAAATTACTCAAGTGTTATTGGAAAAGATTGTAAGCAAAACTGATTTGAAATAACCTAACTTTTTGCAATTTATTAATTTATAAGCGAAACTAAAATTTATTTCTAAACTTTCTTTCTATTTACTCTACTTACTTTCTATAAACTGATTAGATTTTCTTTTATTTTTATTTATAAATAAAATATAATGGTAATAATAATATAAAAAATTTTCTTTTTCAGTTGATATGTAATTCTTATCAAATAAAAATAAAATTTACTGCCACGTAATTTAAAAGTTACCATCATATCATTAAAACATTAATTCAGATGTTAGGGAAAAAACTGGAATTATATTTTTGTTTTGAGATCGTGTGTATGAAAATAACAAAAAACATTATTTTTGGTTTAAATCAGAAATGTTAATTATTATGTGTATTTTTCTTCTAAAAAAAAGTTCATGTTAATTTAAACGTCCAAAAAAAAAACCAGGTATTTTACGTGTTTTTTACGATTATATTTTTGTTTGAGTTTATAATATAGTGGTTAGAATTTAATATTTTATGAATAAAAAAAATTATATTTAGGTTTGGGTTGATAAATAGTGGTTGGAGTTTAGATTTTGTAATTAAACAAAATTATATTTTGGTTTGGGTTGAATAAATTATGGTTAGTATTTAGATTTTGTAATTAAAGGAGACTATGTTTCGGTTTGAATTTATAAAATAGTGTTTAGGGTTTCAATTTTATAAGTAAACAAAATTAAGACACATAAACCAAAGGCGCAGCTTCCTTCGACGACATAAAATTCTTCCACCGGTGATTGCGATTAAGGTGAGTCCTTCCGGGTGATCCTCTAAAGACGTTTAGTTCTTCGTCCGCCTCCCTTGCTCTGAAGCCTCCTCCTGCTCCTCCACCAGAGCCTCAGATCTGCCTCTTCTTTGGAGTTTATATTCCTCAACCCCGTGGACAACAAAAAAAACGTCCACGCCTAAGTTTTTGGTATGCTGGAGAGACCGAAGTGTTCACGCAACGCCATATGCCGCCCATTTACATCGGTTGCGATGTATCGTTTGGTCAGATTAAAAGGAAATGGAGGGATAATAACCAGTTAAACATATTTTGTACGTTTGAGATGGTTAAGGGAGATTTGGCAGCCGGAAGTGCTAATAGCGGAAAAGAAGTTCGGAGCAGTGTAGATGATGATTTTCTTATTGCCCAAGTTGAAGAGCTGGAAGCTGCACATAAGATGAAACATTCGGATAATGCTGGTTCCAAAAGGAAACACTCAAACCATCTTACGAATTCAGTCGCGAAAAAAAAAGGCAATGGACAGCGCTTCTATGGACGAGATTGCTACGATAGACCTAAACGAAGATATATGAACAGAAGAACAATTGAGGCGTTCGTTGGTGACGGTATAGATGGACCTGAAAATAGCGGAGATGGACATGAAAATACCGGTTGTGAAGAGGGTGAGTATGACGATGATGATTACGATTATGACGGTATGAGTGAGTTGATCAACAAAGAATATCCAAACTATTGGGATCCATTTATTGTCATGAGATCTGTAGAAACATCAACTGGTCCGTCAGGAAATGTTGGTCCATCAAGTAGACCTATGGACATTGCGGATGAAAGTCCACTAGAAAGAATCTTTGGGACACAATTATATAACAAGCGGTTGGCTGACATCACTGTTAATGACGTTCATCAAGCAATGGTTTTTGGGCAAAATGATGCTATTGTACTGGACGCGGAACCGTGTAGAGATAATGTTCAAGGGTCTAATAGCGAGGTAGCTAACATGGACTTGAAGAGGGCAGAGTATGCAATATATGTTGGGAGAGTGTTTAAAAGCAAGTTGGAACTACAAAATGCTTTGTCATTGTATGCCATGAAGAGGATATTTCATTATAGGTTGGGGAGTTCTGACAAGACAAGAGTCATAGCAAATTGCGTGGACAAGACTTGTAAGTGGAGAGTGTTTGCGAAGAACCACAAAGATTCCAAGAATGTTAAAATAAAAAAGGTCCAGCTGAAGCATAGTTGTGATGTCTCATTCAGGTCCCAGTACGGAAAAAATGCAACTGCCCAGTCATAGCCTCATTGATAAAGTCTAAATACTCTCATGGGAAAAAGGGACCACGAGCATGTGAGTTACCCGAAATTGTTTTAGTAGAGCTCAATGTGAATGTTTCCTACATTAAAGCATGGAAGGCAAAGGAGTTGGCTATTTGTGAGGCACGAGGAAGTGAGGAAGGTAGTTACCAGTATTTGTCCACTATTTACATCTTTTGAAGAGAACAAATCCGGGGACAATTACGGATGTCCACACGGAGAAAAACAAGAAAAGAGAGGATCTATTCAAGTATCTATTTTTCGCATTAGGTGCATCTAGAGCTGGTTACCCATACCTACGGAAAGTAGTTGTGATAGATGGGACACAGATGAAGGGGCGATACCAAGGCTGTTTAGTTGCCGCCTGTGGACAAGACGGAAATATATGATGTATGGTTTTTTATCCGGTTCAAATAATTATCGATCCAAATTGCATTGATTAACACACTATGAATGCACTAGTTCACGTAATCTAAGCTAATCAAAGAGGTTTTGGAATTAAAATGCTACTAATGATGCTAAACAAGATTAAAAAGGATGGAAAAAGCTAATAAATGAAGATGCAAAAAGATTAACACAACTCGAAATGAACCAAAGCGGGAAAAGAGCAATCGACTAAGCAATAAATAAAGAAGAATCCTCGAGTTAAGGTAATTGACTAGGAGCGATAATGAAGCGGATTATGGAGCTAACAACTTCAAAAAAGCATTAATCCAAAGGCCATAGACACTAGACTAGATTAATGCATTTCCATGACAATAATCACTTTACTAATCAAATAATCATCAACTTCTTCCAAAGGCAATTAAATGATCAACAACCATTAATAACAAGTCTATCTAGCCACTAAACACCCTAATCAACATTTTCCAACGGCAAGAAATGTAAAGCACTTAAAATTTTTGGTTCGGGAATTTCATCGAACACCTTCCGGGCGTGAAATTCCTAAGTTCTAAATCAACATTAACAAAGTTAATTTAGCCTTATTAGCAACCAATAAGCAAGGATTCTAAACAATCTAATCCTAAACTCCATAACCCAACTCCAAAATCCTCCTAATCTACCTAACCCAAAGATTCAAGATGAATACTCACTCATGGTCATGAAAGCACAAAGTAATGAGTTTAATCTTTGTGAAATCATGATTAGAGATTGTAGATTAAGAAAAGGAAGAAGTACTTATATTAAAACTTGAAGATTCAAATACAAAATCTAAAAGAGAACCTTAATCTTTCTTAAAACTCTAGAACAAAACATAGATCAAAACAAAGCATAGTTTCCCAAAAATTAGGTTTATGGGTTTATAAAGAGAAATTGAAAGTAAACCGGGTCAACCCACAGTAAACCGGGTCAACCTGATTTTGAAAATTGGATCTTTGGAAAAAATTATCTCGCATCAGGATGACAACGTCGATGCGACAGGGTGATGTATCTGCAGATAATTTGGTTTCCTCCGGGCAACTCGCATCAGGCAGGATATGTCGATGTGAATGCTCGATGCTTCTTCTTTTCTTTCTCCTTTTGCTTCTTTGGTTTCTCTTCCATTTCCTTCAAGCTCCATTGCCTCATTTGCTCCATGTTTTGGTTTCTCCATCATATACCTTGCTAGGAATGTTCCATTTAAGCTCCATTTAGCCTTCAAAAGCTCCAAGTTCCTCTATTGCTCTCCAAGTACCTAGAAAGACCCAACATATGCAAAATGCAACCTAAACATACTAATATGATGTAATATGCATGAAACTATCCTATATATAGAGCTTAAAAACCATGAAAAACACAAGACATCAACTCCCCCAAACTTATCTCTTGCTAGTCCTCTTGCAAGGATTAAAAGATAAGTCGAGAGAGTGGTTTGAAGGCGGGGATTCATAACCACAAAATATCAAGCAAAGGATTCAAACTAAAGTCCTCAAAGATAGTTCAACGGTGCATAAATCAATCATCGTACTCTCAAATATTTTCTCATGCCTAAATTAATGCAATCTTCTAGTTCATTCTCATTCCATTAGCAAAGACTCACAATCAAGTTGAAACATCTCTTTAACATTGATTACAGTGTTTGGTGCGGTCTCGCAAATGGTAAGTAAATCAATCTCAATCGGTTTAGGGTAAAGGCTTTTTGAGGTGGCTTTGTAAATTTCTTTCTTTGGGTGACTAACTCTCAAATAAAAAGAATGATAGACAATCATGAAATCTGTCTAAGACCAAGAATAATTTATGCATACAAAGATTAGCTCTTATTGTTCTACCCATCTTAGATATAAGATCCTAATCTCTACCCTTTGCAAACCTTTTTCTTTTTCATTTTCTTTTCAAACCATACCCATTGGACACTTTTGGTCTCTTTTCTTATCAAAACACAACCCTCATGACCAAGATCTTATTATTCACTAGCCACCTTGGGAAGCTTTTCTTTAAACACTAAGCTCTTTTTTAATCCTATTTTCTTTGTCATCCTTTTCTCTCCATTGCACATTGCTTTGCAAAACTTTTCTTTTCTTTTGGAGACTAACTTAGATACTAGAGCTTCCTTTCTTATGACTTTAATTCCCTAGGGACTCCTTTTAAACCCAATGATCAAGCCTTTCATTTTCAATCTTTTCTTTTTCTTCTTTCTCCCAAACCCAACCCAAATGTACAATCTAACCACCTAACTCTTTCATTCCCTACCTAATAGCTAGCTCAAAATTTTCCAAATACTAGCTAAAACAAGAGCTAAGACCTTGTCGTTCTCGATTCTCTCAAGATTTCACAATCTATAACATTATCAAGAAGAGGCCTCACTCACAAATCATTTCATGGGATGAAAAGAAAGGTTAAGTTTAAGGGAAAAAGGGGACTTTCGAATCATTCAAGAGAGTGGTGAAAGCTGTATATGATTCGATTAAGAAGAATTTACCATGAGAATGCATTCAAAAACCATAAGCGAGAGGATTAGATTCAAATTAAGTCCAAATACATAGAGATGCTTCAAAGAGCATGTAAGTTTCACACAAGAAGAGATTGCTTTTGAAGAATGCAAAGGTCTAAGCATGAATTTTCATTTCTTTCCAAGATGATTAAGCAACAATGAACTATGACCGAGGACTTTAAGATTCAATCCTAAGGTTGAATTTCTACAAGGTATTTTAATCATCATCCCCTATGCATAAATGCAATCTACATGCTACTAGACTCAATCCTAGAGATAGAAATGACTATGCAAAACTACATGCATTTTTTTTTTTCAAAAGTTTCAAATTTTTTTTGATTTTTTCTCAAAACAAAGCTATTACCGAATGCAAGACTCAAGAGAATGAAAAACAAAACAAAACACATCATTAGATACCTAGTCCCTCCCCCAAACTTAATTCACACCGTCTCGGTGTGATAAAAAGATGAGGAAGAGACTAACAAAAAAGAAACTAAAATAAGACTAAAGCGGTATATACAATGAAAGGCGAGGCCATACCTTGGCCCTAGTTGTGAACCTTAGGGAGGAGAGTGAGAGGAGGAGTGGAACTCCTCGGTGGACCGGTTGAAAAATCGTGGAGGTAGGAATGGTTGGATCGTGTTCCACCGTTGATGTTGATGGTGATGACCCTTAAAAGGAGCTCTTGAAGCCTATCTTGGTCTTTTTGAAGTTTGGGTTGGAGTCTTGCTTTGACACTTGCAAAAGGTATAGAAGAACCCTTAGACCATGATTATCGGCGTGTGTAGCCTTGGTCCCAAACAATTATGCATTTAAATTTAAATGAATAAGTCTAATTTTGCAAAGAAACGTTCGTATAAACGGGACGAATCAGCAAGGTCCTTCGTCTTACGTGGCATCTTCTAATTGGCAGTGGGATAAGTGTAGAAAAAATGTTTTGGGGTTGATTCGTTTTAATTTCTTCTCTTCTTCTCTTCTTCTCTCTCTCTCGACTCTCTCGCGACGAAGACGAAAGGCGATTTGCAAAGCTATCCAAATCGACCTCGGGTTTCCGCCATCTTCTCCGTCATATTCGCCATCTTCCTCATCTTCTCCGTCATATAAATCTTGTGGGCAAAGCAGAAACCATATCCGAGGAGGATTTGAAACCCTAAATCGGTAAGATTTCGAAATCCGGAAAAAATATTTGGGGATTTGGTTTGATTATGCTTGGATCTTCTTTGTATAGGTGTTTTATATAGAGTTTTTAGGGTATTCGTTGTTGATTGTATAGTTGGGTATAGAAATCGATTCGATTAGGGTTTATATATTTAGTTTCGATTTTGGGATCTTGGGTATTTGAGATAATGGTTCGATTTGGTTTGCATATGAAAGGATCTTCTTTGTATAGGTGATTTTAGGGTATTCGTTATTGATTGACTCGTTGGGTATAGAAATCGTTTGGATCTAGGGTTTATCAGATAATGGTTTGGTTCCAACTTCCGATTTAGTCATTTGAAAGTTTTAGAGTGTTTATTTGGGTGTGATGATGCTTTGGTTTCCAAAAGGTAGTTCATCAAGTTGTGGACATATTCTGTTATATGGAATTTGTTTGGTTTGTCTTTAGATATGTAATGACACGATTGTAATCTGTATTCATGTAGGTCTGGTGAACTAAGTGGACTCATAAGCACCAGATTTATCGACATTTAAAGGTAAATGTCATTTCCTTTTACCATATGCAATTCTGATATGATTGAGCATTTTCAAACTGATATATTTGTTCTTTGCTAGTTAAGTTAATGTTGGTAGAGTTGTACTTGTGGTTTGCAATGTGAAACTGTAATAATGTAGGCTTTGCTCTACTAATGTTGTTTGCGTGTAATAGGGAGTGTGGGTTAGGCTAGTTGTTTGGTCAACTGTAATAGTTAAATTGTTTTAGTTAGGCCAGTTGTTTGGTTAACTGTAATAGTTAAACATGTTGTTTTCTGGTTGTTTTTGCTGTGTAGTTGTTGTAATAGTTATGTTGTTCCTATTAGGTGTTAGTCATGTTGGTCATGTTTGTTATTTGCTGCTTAGTTTAGCATTAAAGAAAGTGATACAATCGAAAGTAAAAATTGCTTATCTACTGCCTAGTTACGTGACTGAGGCAAATAGTTGTAAAAGGTTATGTGCTAGCTACTTATCATAATGACATTGATTTATTGCTAGTACTTGCTATTTAGGGTGCTTGTTTTTCTGTATTGATGTTGTTTTTAAGTCCTACCTATGAGCATTGACTGATATGTATGTAGGTAGTACAACTTATACAATCTGAATGCTATAGGAGAGTTAAATGTAAAAAACTGGTGATTAGACATATGCAGTTAGCTAGTAATGAGTTATTACTTGATACTATCTTCTCTCTTCTGCACCATCGTCTCTCACCTATAAAACTTGATAGCAAGCTTCTTTCTTCTCCACCATATTCTATTTCTTAACAGTCAACAAGACAGTCATACCCAAGGAAACTCTTCTTATGAGAGTTTCCCTCCTTCTGCCTACAACCTTGCTTCTGACTTGCCTACTTGGAGCTCACAACATTCAGCTGCCACACCTACATCTGAAGAAACTCCAGTGGATCGCAAAGAGAGAAAGAAGTGGAACAATACTGATGATGATGTCCTTATCTCTGCTTGGCTCAATACTTCGAAGGACACAGTAGTTGGAAATCAACAGAAGGATGGATGTTTTTGGCAGAGGGTGGGAGAGTATTATGCTAGCTCTCCCACTTCCACAGAGAATGGTCAGAAGGGCTTGAATGTTAACTGGAAGCAAAGGTGGCACAAAATTAATGTTTTTGTGAACAAGTTTGCTGGTGCTTATGCAACTGCAGAAAGGCTCAATAGTAGTGGTCATTCGGACAATGATGTTCTGAAGGTTGCACACGATATCTATTACTCTGACCACAAGAGCAGGTTCACTTTGGAGCATTGATGGTGCCTGTTGAGGTATGAACAGAAGTGGCTCAGTCTGAACACTATAAACAGTGGTACACCCAAAGGAGGATCAAAGAGGAAACCTCAACAAGATGGTTCACAGTCAGCAACTAGCATGGGTGAAGACTGTGAGATCAGACTAGAAGGGGTCAAGGCTGCTAAGGCAAAGAAGAATAATGGTCAAGGGAAGGCAGGGAAGGCAGTAGCTGACTATCAAAGTATGTGGGAAATCAAGAAGGTGGAGATGGCTGAAACTAAGAAGCTTCGGAAGCTTGCTATCCTTGACACAATACTGGCTAAGAAGGAACCTCTTTCTGAGAGTGATGAACTTATCAAGAAGAAGATTGTTTCTCAGTATTTCTGAGAATTCTGAGAGTGATGAACCTTTACTAATGTGTAGTCGGCTTTAGGTGATGATGTCTTCTGTTATTCTATTAATGTGTAGTCGGCTTTAGGTGATGATGTCTTCTGTTATTGTATGAATGAGTACTATGCTTTTGGTGATGAATGTCTTCTGTTATTGTATGAATGTCTTCTGTTATTGTATGAATGTCTTATGTTATTGTATGAATGTCTTCTGTTATTGTATGAATGTCTTCTGTTATAAACTGAATGTCTTTTGTTGTTGTATGAATGTCTTCTGTTATAAACTAAATGTCTAGACTGCTTGGTTCTAATGTCCTTATGTTATAAACTGAATGATGTGTTCTGTTATAAATTGAATGATGTGTTATGTTCTAAACCGAATGTGTAGTCGGCTTGGTTCTAATTGGTAATGACCTTCTCCATCATTATTAACTTCAATTGAAACTGACCTTGATATAATTACATTTTAAACTTGAAGTGTCTTCTAATGAGAGTTTTATTGGTGTTTTTTGAGGTTGTAATATCAGATGGGGCAGGACTACAGTATTCACAGCCTTCCTCCTCAGACCAATACCACCATCATGACTACAGTGAAGACAAAGAAGAAGAGGCCTTGATTCTAATGGATGAAGGTGACAGTCAGTTGATCAATGCAAGAGCTATTTTGATGGATGAGGTTGAAAGTTAGTTGCAACAAACTTAGGCGAGTCAATACCCTCCTCAACCTGAGGTCGAGTTTGGTTTCCCAAAGCAGTGCTACTGTGGTGGGAGGCCTACTCTAAGTATTTGCTACAACCAGAATAATATAGGTAGAAGGTATTCTCTAAACTTGTCATTGTATGCTTCTGTTATATACCTATACTAACTAACTGAGTCTTAATGGTTTCTCTGGTTGTGTAGGTTCTTCACATGTCAAAATGTGGAAGATGGGGATATGCATCTCCACAAGTGGTGGGACGATGGTGCAATGGAAGAGATGAGAGACTTGGACAAAATGTATGAGGTCTTATCTAAGAAGGTTGATGCCTTAAACTGCGTGAGTCACTTTGAAACTGATCAGAAGCTCCATCACCTAGAATTGTTAGTCTCTGATCTAGGTAAGAAAAACCTTAGGTTTAGAAGTGGACTTCAGATGGTTGTAGGTGTAATGGCTGTTGTAGTATTTGTTTTAGCAGTGTTGGTAGTATATAAGTAAGAAAGTTTTGTTCTGTAGTGCTAATGACATTGTGGTGAGGTTCACGGGTTTGTTGTATAGTGGTAATGACATTGTGGTGGGGTTAACAGGTTTGTTTCTTTGTTGTATGGACTGGATATTTGTGATCGGATATGAATTATTTCATCCCTATGCATTCACGGGTCATGTATCTATTCACGGGTTTGTCAAATTTTTGAATTGAACGAAGTTGATTTATGATCACGGATGCATAATTTTGTCTCTATGCATAACTTTCCTAATAATTATCATATCTTTAAGGTTCACAGGTGCAATATAAACATGAATGTGCAATAAACGATTCAACACTTCTATATATGAACCCAAACCAAACCAACGATTCCACACTTCTATCTATACACAAATCTCCTTCTTTCTTTATTCTTCCACAAACCTTCCACTTTCTTTATTCTTCCACAAACCTTCTTTGCCTTCTCCACAAACCTTCTTTGCCTTCTACACAAACCTTCTTTGCCTTCTACACAAACCTTCTTTCTTATTTATTCTACACAAACCTTCACTTTCAATACCAAAACCTTCTTTCTTTCTTCTACACAAACCTTCTCTTTCAATACCAAAACCTTGTATTACTATGGCATCATCTTCAAATCATTTCCACTACCAAAGAGATGAGGATGATGCATTTGATGCATATTATCAAAATTTCCAAGAAAATTTAAATATCTTAGACGAACCCACTTTACGAAAGAAACGATTTTTTATCGAAAGAAACGATTTTTTGTCGAAAGAAACCGTAAAGAATGCCACAATAATCTTTGGAATGATTATTTTAGTGACACTCCATCATACCTGGATCATTTATTCTGTCGACGTTTTCGCATGAACAAGCCATTGTTTATGCATATTGTGCAACGTCTATCTAACAAAGTTCAATATTTCCAACAAACCCAGGATGCTGCCGGACGAGTTAGTCTTTCACCGATACAAAAATGTACTGCAGCAATTCGTCAGTTGGCATATGGTGGTGCCAATGACACGGTGGACGAGTATGTACGGATTGGAGCTTCAACAACTCGAAAATGTTTGCACGAGTTTACCGCTGCAATAATCCAATTGTTTGGCGATGAATACTTAAGACGTCCCACACAGGAAGACCTCCAAAGACTACTTCATCAAAATAAACAACGTGGTTTCCCCGGGATGGTAGGGAGCATTGACTGCATGCATTGGGGGTGGAAGAATTGTCCCACTGCTTGGAAAGGCATGTAGTCACGTTCAACCGGAAAACCTACGATCGTATTGGAGGCGGTAGCTTCCTATGACTTATGGATTTGGCATGCATTCTTTGGAGCTCCAGGTACTATAAACGATCTTAATATTCTAGATCGATCTAATGTTTTTGATGACATTATAAACGGTCAAGCTCCGGAAGTGAACTTTTTTGTCAACGGAAGGGAGTACAATTTGGCATACTATCTCACTAATGGTATTTATCTAAAATGAACGACTTTTATTCAATCTATCCGACTTCCACAAGGTAAGAAAAATTTTCTCTTTTCTAAAAAACAAGAAGCAGTGCGGAAAGATGTTGAGCGTGCCTTTAGAGTCTTGCAGGCTAGATTTGCCATGGTTAAAAATCCTTCTCCTTTATGGGATAAAAACAAAATGGCAAATGTGATGAAAGCATGCATAATACTCCATAATATGATTGTGGAAGATGAATGCCATACGTACAATCTCCGTAACGTTTCTGAATTTCAACACGGAGAAGATGTCGATCAAACATATACCGTTGGCACCGCCGGAGTGGGTTCAAATATCGGCACAACGATTACAAGACAAAAAAGAGTTCGTGATAAACAAGACCATCAACAATTAAAAGATGATTTGATTGAGCATATTTGGACTAATTTTGGACATCTTCAAGATAATGAAGATTAATTTCCAAAATTATAGAATTTAATAAAATGTTGGTTTAATCTTTCTATGCTTATGTTTTATGTTTTTAATGTCTTTATTGTATGTTTACAAGCTTAATCCTTGTTTGTAACTTTGTAATCTTAAAATGTTTAATATTAATATATTTTTCCTTTTATAATTCAAAATAAATTAATTATAAAAAAATTAATATTTATAATTGTGGAACAAAAATTCAAAATACACCAATGCTCAACCTTCAAAATAAATCAATTGTCCTACATGTATAATATGATTAAAAATTAATGGGACTAAGCATTGGGACAAACCAATGCTTATGCTCTTACACCTCACTTTATACTCAATTGTTCCATCTATTAGCTTTAAGGGATGCAAGCTCATAGTGTTAAAGGATGGAACAAGGGTGGGAAGGTGGGTTAAATTCTTCTTCTTTTTGGTTTCAAGTACTCTCTTAGCGTTACCCAAATCCTCCTCTTTAGGACTTCCTTTATGCTCATCAAATAGCGAGTGTAGACATTCACAATCCCATATTTCTTCATCAAGATTACCAAGTTGTAAAACATCTTCATTCATCTCATGCACAATGTTGACGTCTACATGTTGATCCTTCAAATTTTGAAGCTCTTCTTTAATTTTCATTTCTCCATGAATGATTGTTCCACAAAAATGTTTGGATGAAGGTTTGATGGGGTAAGAGGTCTTTTTATTCACATGGATAAAAGTCACTTTCTTGTTTGGAAAATCGATGCTTGCTCATAACGGTGTTGTCACCATCTCCACAACCATGAAATGTGTTGGAATTATACAATCACCAACTTTGAGTGGATAATCTTCAAGCAAACCAATTGAAGATTTCGAGGAAGCATCTCCAAACATTATGGAAGAGGAGTATTGTTTCATGTCTTTGATTCCTAGACTTTTTACCATCTCTAATAATATCACATTCACACTTGCTCCCGAATCACATAAGGCATCATCAAATTGTAAGTCTCCTAGGGAGCAAGGTATGGTGAATTTACCCGGATCTTCAAGCTTGGGTATTGATGTTGGTACGGGTTGTGGTTCACTTGGTGAATCAAAGACTCCCATGATCTCTTCCACTTTCTCTCGGTTTATTAGAATGGCCTTTATAAACTCTATGTGGAGCGGAACTTGAGACAAGTGACTCATATGAGGCAAAGGTGCTCCAACTCTACTCATATTGGCCTTGAAACTCGAAAGTAATTTTTTTCGAGCCTTTGTAAGAATTCGCCCCAGAAATGGAATTGGAGGCTCATAAAGAGAAGGTTCAACAATTAGTGCTTCTTTCTTTTCAACTCTCTTGACAACCATATCATTTCCCTTAGTTTGTTTCTCGCTTTTCTCATCTTTAACAACCACCAAACTCTCAACACTAGAACCATATAGTAGTCGAGAGATTTCTTCAATGGACCGTTCGTTCTAATCAACACCACTATCCTCTTTTGATTTTTTGTAGCGCATACTATCAACCATAGCCACTTCATGTTTGAAGATTGCATGGCAAAACTCCTTAGGATTGTTCTCGGGTTTACCAGGTAAGGTACCCGTGGGTCTCATTGAAGAAGAGGAGGATTGTTGTTGCACTTGAGAATTTAACCTTTCAAACTTGGCATTGAGCTCTCCATAGATGTTGTCTAGCTCAATGGCACCTCTCCCTTGCCCTTCTATGATTTGCTTAAGGAGAGCATTAGTGTTGTCCCCTTGAGGTTGAGGGTTAGAGGTAGTGGCTTCGAGGGTTGGTTTGGTATTGGTTTTGGTAGACGGATTGTTGGAAACAGGGTGGCTTAGTGGGTGGATACTTTTGGTCTTGGGGGTTTTCAACATTGTTGCTTCGGTAGGAGAGGTTTGGGTGGTTACGGTAGTTGGGGTTGAATTTGTTGTAGCCTTGGCCACCAATGTAGTTCACCTCTTCGCTCCCTTCTAAACAACCATCAACATTCTCTTGATAGCCCTCATATACATCGGTCTCGGAAACAAAGTGGACCGGTTTATGATTCGCAAGAATCATCTTGTCCATCTTATCATTGAGAGCTTTGATCTCTTTGCGATGTTGCTCATTCAAGTCCTTTGTATCTCTTGAGATACGGTCATAGTCATCACCGTAGCTACCATTGCTTTGTGCAAGATTCTCCACCAAAGTCATTCCGTCATCCACATCCTTACTCAAAAAGTTACCATTGCTCGCGGTATCCAATAACATACGTATTTGAGGTTGCACTCCTCTATACAAGGTACTAAGAAGAGACTCCTTATTAAAACCGTGGTGAGGACATTGGAGTTGATATCCTTTGAACCGGTCATATGCTTCACTAAAATTTTCATTATTCCTTTGAGTGAAGCCCGATATCTCGTTTCTTAACTTAGCGGTCCTCGTGTTGGAAAAGAACTTCTTTAGGAATGCCTTCTTACACTCATCCCACGTTGTTATGGAACCCGGGGCTAAACCTTTTTCCCAAACGTGAGCGCGATCGCCTAATGAGAAGGAGAAAAGACGGAGTTTGAAAGCGTCTTCGGATATTCCATTTGCTTTGACCGTCCCACATAGCTTGTCAAAGTTGTCTAGGTGATCCAATGGGTCCTCCATGGGTAATCCATGAAACTTGTTTTGACTAACCATTTGGATCAAACTCCCCTTTATCTCAAAGTTGTTAGCATCGACCGGAGGTGCTTGGATACCCGCTCGATTCCCATGGACGTGAGGAGCATCAAATGTGTCTATTGGGCGAGCAACTCTAGGTGGATGTTGTGGTGCTTGAGCTTGGGGAGGGTGGAGTGGGTTTTGGCCATTGCGAGGTCCGTTTCCATTAGGACCGTGATCACCAACTTGAGGATGTTCTTGGTTATCCATTCCCAACCTTGCTAGATGCTCTACTCGTTCTTGCTCACGTCTTTCTCTAGCAATCTCGCGTTCAAACCGACGAATATCTTCTTGTGGCTCGACGAGATTTGATTGCCCTCGACTTCGTAGGTTCATACACCTATACAACAAGAGAGAACAAAACAAGTAGAAGTGTTATGTAACAATTCAAAAGAAATGCTTAGTCTCAAATAAACTAGAAATCACAATGGCTAATGCAAATGCAAATCGGCAGCGGCGCCAAATTGATGTAGTAACTTTTGGTCAATTAATTATCGAACTCAATTTGCAATGATCAACACACCACGAATGCACTAGTTCACTTAATCTAAGCTAATCAAAGAGGTTATGGAATTAAAATGCTTTTAACGATGCTAAACGGGATTAAAAAGATAGAACAAAGCTAATAAATGAAGATGCAAAAAGACTAACACAATTCAAAATGAACCAAAGCGGGAGAAGAGCAATCGACTAAGCAATAAATAAAGGAGAATCCTCGGGTTAAGGTAATTGACTAGGAGCGATAATGAAGCGGATTATGGAGCTAACAACTTCAAACAAGCATTAATCCAAAGGCCATAGACACTAGACTAGATTAATCCCTTTCCATGACAATAATCACTTTACTAATCAAATTATCATCAACTTCTTCCAAAGGCAATTAAATGATCAACAAGCATTAATAACAAGTCTATCTAGCCACTAAACACCCTAATCAACATTTTCCAATGGCAAGGAATGTAAAACACTTAAAATTTTTGGTTCGGGAATTTCATCGAACACCTTCCGGGCGTGAAATTCCTAAGTTCTAAATCAACATTAACAAAGTTGATTTAGCCTTATTAGCAACCAATAAGCAAGGATTCTAAACAATCTAATCCTAAACTCCATAACCCAACTCCAAAATCCTCCTAATCTACCTAACCCAAAGATTCAAGATGACTACTCACTCATGGTCATGAAAGCACAAAGTAATGTGTTTAATCTTTGTGAAATCATGATTAGAGATTGTAGATTAAGAAAAGGAAGAAGTACTTATATTAAAACTTGAAGATTCAAATACAAAATCTAAAAGATAACCTTAATCTTTCTTAAAACTCTAGAACAAAGCATAGATCTAAACAAAGCATAGCTCCCCAATAATTAGGTTTATGGGTTTTTATAGAGAAATTGCAAGTAAACCGGGTCAACCCACAGTAAACCGGGTCAACCTGATTTTGAAAATTGGATCTTTGGGAAAAATCATCTCGCATCAAGATGACAACGTCGATGCGACAAGCTGATGTATCTGCAGATAATTTGGTTTCCTCCGGGCAACTCGCATCAGGGAGGATTCGTCGATGTGAATGCTCGATGCGTCTTCTTTTCTTTCTCATTTTACTTCTTTGGTTTCTCTTCCATTTCCTTCAAGCTCCATTGCCTCATTTGCTCCATGTTTTGGTTTCTCCATCATCCACCTTGCTTGGAATGCTCCATTTAAGCTCCATTTAGCCTCCAAAAGCTCCAAGTTCCTCCAATGCTCTCCAAGTACCTAGAAAGACTCAACATATGAAAAATGCAACCTAAACATACTAATATGATGGAATATGCATGAAACTATCCTAAATATAGAGCTTAAAAACCATGAAAAACACAAGACATCAATATGCAAGTATATCCACTAGCGTTTGGGGTCGTGACAACGAGAATATTAATAGTTGGGTTTGGTTTCTTGAGAAACTGTCGGAATTTGTTAAAGACGAGGAACATCTTGTGTTTGTGTCAGATAGACATGCGGCAATAAACGCAGCGCTTAGCAAGGTTTATCCATTGGCTCATGGTGTAGTAAATTTTACCAATTAATATCCTAACGCACTAGTGATCATATCATTATAGCACTTAGGGTCGAACCACAAGGAATAGAGTTTGCACACTAAGAATGCAAGAATTAAACTAAGCTAGAACAATGCAAAGATTTGATTTCAACTAACAACCTAAGTGAAATGAAAACAAAGAAGCTAAGTGCAAGAGATATAGAATAACTAAAGATAATTGACCAACCTAAACAAGTGTCTAAGCTAAACAATTATCCATAAACATAAAGCAAAGACAAAATAAATGAGAAACATGCAATTTATAAAAGTCAACAAAAAGTCAACATAAAAGTCACAAACGAAAATGCAAGAATATAAAAGTCTATGGGTCTCTTTAGCTTGGTAGATTGCCACTAGGAAGCTCATCAATTAGGTTTTGGTTCCATATATGCAATTAAGACTTTAATCTAGTGGTTTAAGCCCCTAATTATAAACTAATTCACTTTCATGACACTAGTTCATTCACTAATTACTCATAATCATGCTAAGATTCTTCAAATGCAATCAAGAAATTTGTGATCATTAAATTCATGCTTAAACACCCTACAAAACACTCTAGGCTAGAATATATTTTGCTCTTTAGGATTGAAAATGGCATTTCATCAAACACCTTGTGTGCATGAAATGTCTAAGCTAAGGATTTTAATTTTCCAATCAAATCCTAGCCACAAATCCATTCCTAATGATAGATACCTTAATTACTAACCTTGAGAACCAATTCCTAACCATCAAAACTCCCTAATCTACCATTAGCCTAAAGACCCATAGATTAGATTTACTCACACATGATTATGGAATAAATCATGGTTAGAATTGCAAAATGAATAAAGAGAAGAGAAAAGCACAAGCAAATATACAAAAATGAAGTTTAATCATCCAAATCACCAAAGGATTCAACTACAAGTGTATAGATCCAATTTGAACTTAGAACAAACAAACTTGGTAAACAAAAATATAAAAAGTGCTTAAAAAGAGGTTTTGGTCCGAGTTGGGTCGACCCGGTTCTAACTGGGTCGGGTCTGGATCGGATCCGGTTTGATTATTACATTTCTCATCTTCAAATCTTCATAACTTCCTAACCGTAACTCCAAATCCACTTCCGTTTTGACCCAAATTTCTTATTTTTGATGTTCTTCAATCTAGTCCAGGTGGTTTCTCAAATTCTTGAGCTTTTCTTTGCACATCTTTTTGTGATCCAAGACTTCCTTTTGCTTCTTAAGCTCCATATGTCCCTTTTTGTACCTAAAGCAACACCAAATGCAATGCATATGCAATTCTAGGACTCTAAATGCAAAATACCTTAAACTACATGATAAATGCATATTTATAAGAAATAATAGTGAATTAAGACCTAAAAATGATAAGAAAAAGAGGTTCAAACCACCAAAATATCATCACATCAGCTCACCATGGCGCTTGTGTTGTACATTTGCATAGAAACGTGAAATCTAATTTTCATTGCGAAGGGCTTGCAGGCATGGTTTCAAATG
Source organism: Capsella bursa-pastoris (assembly GCA_036452645.1). Taxonomy (NCBI): domain Eukaryota; kingdom Viridiplantae; phylum Streptophyta; class Magnoliopsida; order Brassicales; family Brassicaceae; genus Capsella; species Capsella bursa-pastoris. The sequence goes on from CP144185.1 coordinate 10,115,130, forward strand.
CAACGAGGGCGTTTACTGAACGTGACTTCAACTATTGGTTTAAGGAAGTTCAAAGTCGAAAACAGGAATGTGTTAAATATCTGGAAGATATTGGTCTACCACATTGGACGCTTTATCACTGTCCGAAAAGAAGATACAATCTAATGAGCAGCAATATTTTGGAGTCCTTGAATGCTGCAATGATGAAAGCAGTTGATTATCCAATAATAGCTGTGGTGGAGTTTATAAGGGCAATGTTGATGCGATGGTTTTATTTGCGTCGTAAACATTCGGGGAAAACACAAACAAGTTGTACGCCAGAGGTGGAACTAATATTACTCGATAATCTCGAGGCTGCTGTTGGTTGTGCTGTTTTGTCTGCTAGTGACTGGGTTTATCAAGTGAATGATAGTAAGGGATATATTTTTGAAGTCGACTTGGAGAACAAAACATGTAGCTGTAGGGCGTTTGATGTGTTGATGATTCCATGCTGCCACGCTTTGGCTGTTGTGGGCGTGAATAAGCTCGATCATTATTCACTGGTTGGGTGATGTTACTTTGTAGATGTTTGGCAGAAAAAATATGACCAACTTATTTGGCCAATATCGCGAGAAGAGTACGTAAACGTACCTGAGGACATTAAAGAAAAAGATATTGGACCTCCTAGAACAAAACATCCTGGAGGGAGACCAAAGAAAAAGAGGATTCCATCAAAAGGAGAAGGAAATGTAAGAGTCGTAATAATTTTTCCTCATTCTATCTTTTACATTCTATCTTTTTCCCAGTTTTGTTGTTTGACTATAATCAAGTTTGTGACTTTAGGGGAAACGAAACCAAAAAAAGAAGAAGAAGACTAGAACTCACAAATGTAGCCGCTATGGTGGAACAGGACACAACAAGGCAACATGTAAAAATCCTATCAGATTGTGGAGCTGATGGGATGAGATTTTTTGGCGCGAATATGGACAACATATATGTTGTAATGTTTTATTTCCGGCTGTGGACTAGTTTAATAGTCACTGGGTTGACGGAATGTTGTTTTTTTGTGCGGATATGGACTAGTTTAATAGCCACTTATTAGACGTTGATATTTTATAAGATATTCGTATCTTAAGTACCTACTATAGTCCATGATACATTACCTAAGTAGAGGTTGTCCATCGTCAATGACGATTCGTCATTAATAGATGATATTCGAAAAAGACATAAAGAATTACAAATATACGGAATTTTTTTTTTCATTAACTTAGAAAGCATAATGTTTGGTAGGAAAAGCAGAATATCATAATTTCTAAAGACATACTAAACTGGGCAACATAGATAGAGCTACATTTAAAACGGCGTCCACAGACATAATAACTTACCGTTAATTATTGAAGGACGTTTTTCATGGGGTATCGAATAATTGCTTAAACCTCTGACAACGCCAAAATGTGTAGCAAGCGGGACATTTTTTTTTACCTCAGTGCATTCCTCGCATACATCAAACTCTATGGTAGGAATCGTTCTCTTAAATTTAGCAATCATAAAACGCCCTTGAACTGTGGATTGAGAACTCAACCGTATGAAATCATAGAACACCCGTTGGGCGACAACATCTCCTTTGTCTTCTTCTTCTAAACAATTACGGAAATCCGTCTTTAAAGAAATCCCCTCATCCGTCTCACGTACACATAACACCAAAAGTGTGAGCATGAAACTCATTGCCATCGAGAGCTTCTCCTTCCGGAATAGGTTACTCCACTTGTAAGCAAACATGGGAATGGCATCTCTGTAGTCCCTGTATTTAGCAACGTCTCTAACGCCCTCTAGGTACATTGATGTAGGGTTCCTGGCTTTTATGGTCCTTACAAAAAATGGACGAAATATTGAATTTGTTTTCATCACTCCTGGCTGCTCTTCGATAATTTGAAGAGAAGCTTCCCTCAATACCAACTCATTAAAAGCAAGAGCACATCCTTCTGAACCAGATGCAATGAGAGGTGCTAACTTTTGGAAACCGGATTTAGCAAGAAGTGTGACAAAGAAAATTGCAAGATGATGTGGTAGGTCAAGGAGATTTGTCATTTTCTTTTTCTGCTAGGTACATACTACGCATCCCATATTACGTATAAATATGGATATTCGAATGAAAGTTCATTAATTATTGGGTTGTTGTTTGTTGGGAAGCAATTTACTCACAATTCTTGACTTAACATTTAATGTTTACGAGCGATATTAATGAACTTTTAAAGAACACGTACCAGCTACTGACAGACAAACGTGTATGGACCAAAAGAAATTGAGAAATAAACGACTTAAATAATAAACGTGTATGGACAAAGAAAACGAATTCCACCGTATAGACAACGTTTTATTGTATGGACATAACCCATATTAAATATTACATTTTGATATTTGATTGTTTGGTGTAAACCCTTCGTTTAAAAGCGTTTGTTGATGGTTGATGAGAGTGGACACATTTTTTATGTGAACTGGATTTAAAATGTTTATAAAATTATACATAAAATGCGAGATGAAAAGAACTGGGTTTTACTGGTTCTAAGGATTAAGTCCATGAAATATAGAAGTGCCATACATAACGCATTTAAGTTAATTTGCCTTAATTAAGGGGAACTAGGCAAAACAGTGAACAGAGAACCACCGCAACTCCTGCCATAATAAGAAGGACAGATTTAAGACTTGTAGACATCTAAACCTATTGCGGCGTAACTCCGCCATAAGTTCATGGACAACTAAGGTCAATTCGTTGATGTGGGCGTCATTGTTGTCCAGCATTAATTTAAGGTGATCAATGTTTCAGTCGTGCATCATCAATCTAGACCACATCACGGAGGGGGGGGGTCGACGTTTTCACCATTGTCATTTCGGTTCATACCTTCGATGAGTTCTTCGTTAGTAGATACCAGTTTCTGGACATCTGTCAGCTTGTCCGTCATAGCTTCGTCCCACCACTTGAACGTATGATATTCGTCGTCCTGTAAAAGCGTATAGCCATAGATTTGGGTATCAAACACCAAATAAAACAGATCCTTAGATAAATTAGTATACCCCAAAAAAAAAATCAGACATCATAGTTCTCGCAGCCGTAGTAGAGACGATTTGGAGTAGCGGGGTCAGGGAGGATCGTCCGGAGGACAATACGGCCGTCACAAATACACCGCTTCGGGATCCCGTGGTTTTCCATGTTCTGGTCAACAGATCTAATCGATTCCGCAGAGGAAGAGGATGGGTGACTGTAACTGTATCGCCCCATACTTGTTTATTTGAAATGAGTGAGATCTTAGCCAAATAATCTCCCAACACTTAATATGGTAGTCTAAATTTGAATTTTTTTTAACTATTTCGTAAAGCTGCAAACTCAAAAAAAGAAGGTTAGAGTAAAATTGTGGATGTAGACTTTTTCAGGCTTTCCACAGTACCGAAAAGACAAGTCGACGTTTTTATCATCTTTCCCTAGACATTGAGTGTATTTGAATTTCTCAGAAACCCCAAATACAACTAAATCCCGCCAAAGAAAATCCTTACGAACCAGGACTATTCTGAATTTTTGTGGATAGATTACTATGGAGCCGACTAAAATTATAAAATTCCTTATCTGGGTCACTAACTACAAAATATGGTCGTAGACGTTGATATTGAAAATGTCCATATAGTTAGTTATCAGGGGGGGGGGGTCGACGTTTTCACCATTGTCATTTCAGTTCATACCTTCGATGAGTTCTTCGTTAGTAGATACCAGTTTCTGGACTTCTGTCAGCTCGTCCGTTATAGCTTCGTCCCGCCACTTGAACGTATGATATTCGTCGTCCTGTAAAAGCGTATAGCCATAGATTTGGGTATCAAACACCAAATAACACAGATCCTTAGATAAATTAGTATACCCCAAAAAAAACAGACATCATAGTTCTCGCAGCCGTAGTAGAGACGATTTGGAGTAGCGGGGTCAGGGAGGATCGTCTGGAGGACAATACGGCCGTCACAAATACACCGCTTCGGGATCCCGTGGTTTTCCATGTTCTGGTCAACAGATCTAATCGATTCCGCAGAGGAAGAGGATGGGTGACTGTAATTGTATCGCCCCATACTTGTTTATTTGAAATGAGTGAGATCTTAGCCAAATATTCTCCCAACACTTAATATGGTAGTTTAAATTTGAATTTTTTTTAACTATTTCGTAAAACTGCAAACTCAAAAAAAGAAGGTTAGAGTAAAATTGCGGATGTAGACTTTTTCAGGCTTTCCACAGTACCGAAAAGACAAGTCGACGCTTTTATCATCTTTCCCTAGACATTGAGTGTATTTGAATTTCTCAGAAACCCCAAATACAACTAAATCCCGCCAAAGAAAATCCTTACGAACCAGGACTATTCTGAATTTTTGTGGATAGATTACTATGGAGCCGACTAAAATTATAAAATTCCTTATCTGGGTCACTAACTACAAAATATGGTCGTAGACGTTGATATTGAAAATGTCCATATAGTTAGTTATCAGGGGGGGGGTCGACGTTTTCACCATTGTCATTTCAGTTCATACCTTCGATGAGTTCTTCGTTAGTAGATACCAGTTTCTGGACATCTGTCAGCTCGTCCGTTATAGCTTCGTCCCGCCACTTGAACGTATGATATTCGTCGTCCTGTAAAAGCGTATAGCCATAGATTTGGGTATCAAACACCAAATAACACAGATCCTTAGATAAATTAGTATACCCCAAAAAAAAACAGACATCATAGTTCTCGCAGCCGTAGTAGAGACGATTTGGAGTAGCGGGGTCAGGGAGGATCGTCTGGCGGACAATACGGCCGTCACAAATACACCGCTTCGGGATCCCGTGGTTTTCCATGTTCTGGTCAACAGATCTAATCGATTCCGCAGAGGAAGAGGATGGGTGACTGTAATTGTATCGCCCCATACTTGTTTATTTGAAATGAGTGAGATCTTAGCCAAATATTCTCCCAACACTTAATATGGTAGTTTAAATTTGAATTTTTTTTAACTATTTCGTAAAACTGCAAACTCAAAAAAAGAAGGTTAGAGTAAAATTGCGGATGTAGACTTTTTCAGGCTTTCCACAGTACCGAAAAGACAAGTCGACGATTTTATCATCTTTCCCTAGACATTGAGTGTATTTGAATTTCTCAGAAACCCCAAATACAACTAAATCCCGCCAAAGAAAATCCTTACGAACCAGGACTATTCTGAATTTTTGTGGATAGATTACTATGGAGCCGACTAAAATTATAAAATTCATTATCTGGGTCACTACAAAATATGGTCGTAGACGTTGATATTGAAAAATGTCCATATAGTTAGTTATCAAGGGGGGGGGGGTCGACGTTTTCACCATTGTCATTTCAGTTCATACCTTCGATGAGTTCTTCGTTAGTAGATACCAATTTCTGGACATCTGTCAGCTCGTCCGTCATAGCTTCGTCCCACCACTTGAACGTATGATATTCGTCGTCCTATAAAAGCGTATAGCCATAGATTTGGGTATCAAACACCAAATAAAACAGATCCTTAGATAAATTAGTATACCCCAAAAAAAACAGACATCATAGTTCTCGCAGCCGTAGTAGAGACGATTTGGAGTAGCGGGGTCAGGGAGGATCGTCCGGAGGACAATACGGCCGTCACAAATACACCGCTTCGGGATCCCGTGGTTTTCCATGTTCTGGTCAACAGATCTAATCGATTCCGCAGAGGAAGAGGATGGGTGACTGTAACTGTATCGCCCCATACTTGTTTATTTGAAATGAGTGAGATCTTAGCCAAATATTCTCCCAACACTTAATATGGTAGTTTAAATTTGAATTTTTTTTAACTATTTCGTAAAGCTGCAAACTCAAAAAAAGAAGGTTAGGGTAAAATTGCCGATGTAGACTTTTTCAGGCTTTCCACAGTACCGAAAAGACAAGTCGACGCTTTTATCATCTTTCCCTAGACATTGAGTGTATTTGAATTTCTCAAAAACCCCAAATACAACTAAATCCCGCCAAAGAAAATCCTTACGAACCAGGACTATTCTGAATTTTTGTGGATAGATTACTCTGGAGCCGACTAAAATTATAAAATTCCTTATCTGGGTCACCAACTACAAAATATGGTCGTAGACGTTGATATTGAAAAATGTCCATATAGTTAGTTATCAGGTTTGAGAAAAAACAAAAACTAAGTTAACAGTTACCTAAGGTATTATACAGTGATTTGGGTTTTGAAGTATCAGTTTACTTTTAAATAACTTTACTTATGTTTATTGTTAAATTCCTATACCCTAAGTACATCTTAATCAACCGAATCTAACTATATAAAGAATGTGGCTATTGATAAATTATTTAAGATTTGGTTTGTTTTTTGTGTTAACTACTAGACCCTAAGTACAAGTTTATCAACCCAAGCTAACTATATAAAGAATGTGGCTTTAGATAAATTATTTAAGATTTAGTTTGTTTTTTGTGTTACTTAGTATACCCTAAGTACTTGTTTATCAACCCAAGCTAAATATATAAAGAATGTGGGTCTTGTTGAAAATTCTTGTCCATTTGGTTTGTTTTTTGTGTGGATTACTATACCCTAAGTACATGTTTATCAGCCCAATCTGGTTCTTTAAAGAATGTGGGTCTTGTTGAAAATTCTTTTAGAATTTGTTTGTTTTTTGTGTTAATTACTATACCCTTAGTACATGTTTATCAACCCAATCTAAATCTTTAAAGAATGTGGATCTTGTTAAATTCTTTTAGAATTGGTTTGTTTTTTGTGTGAATTACTATACCCTAAGTACATGTTTATCAACCCAATCTAAATCTAAAAAGAATGTGGGTCTTGTTAAATTCTTTTATAATTGGTTTGTTTTTTGTTTTAATTACTGTACCCTAAGTATATGTTTATCAACCCAATCTAAATCTAAAAATTAAAGAATGTGGGTCTTGTTAAATTCTTTTATAATTGGTTTGTTTTTTGTGTTAATTACTATACCCTAAGTATATGTTTATCAACCCAATCTAAATCTTAAAGAATGTGGGTGTTTTTAAAAAAAATTTAGAATTGGTTTGTTTTTTGTGTGAATTACTATACCTGTACATCTTTATCAACCCAATCTAAATCTAAAAAGAATGTGGGTCTTGTTAAATTCTTTTAGAATTGTTTTGTTTTTGTGTTAATTACTATACCCTAAGTACATGTTTAGCATCCCAATCTAAATCTTTAAAGAATGTGGGTGTTTTAAAAAAAAAATTAGAATTGTTTTGTTTTTTGTGTGAATTACTATACCCTAAGTACATGTTTAACAACCCAATCTAAATCTATAAAGAATGTGGGTCTTTTTCAAATTAATTAGAATGAGTTTGTTATAGAGTGATTTGGGTTTTGAAGTATGTACTTAGGGTATAATAATGGTTTAAAATTAGAAGCTTTGAGTTTTTTCGATCTAAAATAATTAACATACTCCAATTGAGACAATCATTTAGAGGAAAATCAAACAATACAAAACAGATAGCAATAAAAGACAGCAAATATTATAAAGCAAGTGGACAAACAACAACCATCCAGAACATAAGATGTTTAACAAGTCGTGGAGAATATACCCTAAGTATTCATGGAAAAACCACAACCTTAGGGACAAAAGATGTCAAAAGTTGACATAAAATATGTTTTTAACGCAACACGATAGGCAACAAGATAGGCAACACGAGAGAGACAAAGTTTCAGCAAACAAATCTGTCGTAGACATCAATGGCGTACTTCATCCTGAAGTTGTCCACCATCTCCTCTGTTATATCATCCATTTGTAGACTCTGTGCATGGAGTTCAATGAATTTGACCGAAAATGGACCACAATCACTAGTACGGTCATTTTGGGCAACATTCACCAGCCTTTCATAAGTGAAAGACTCTGGCAGATCAAATTGTCCAAAATCCCCAAAGATGTCTTTTATAAAGACTGGGAGCATCTCCTCTATTGGATTCATGAACCTGGTCATCCTTTTCTGGTCGTTGTTCACAATTAGAGGATCCAATATCTCAATTTTACCCTGGTAAAGATGAATGACGAGAGTAACCCAATGTCTCTTCCCCTAATTCATAGGTAGGTGTACTCTGTCCACCTTATCAAACCACATCAAGTGATCAGACCTGCTTGGAACAATCCCCCTGGCATAATTCTTGCACACACTATTCCACCTATAAGGATATCTCTTGTCACGTTTTTTGAATCCGTTGTACTCATTGCATAACATACTAGAGAAGTATGTATCCAAGACGGCGACCCTCATGTCCATGAATGATTGACCGAGTTTTGACCAAACTTGAGTTAGCATAGCTTCCATGTGCTACCAAAATTAGTAAATGAGTATTAGGAAAAGAATAAAAAAACAAATTTGTTCAGAAGAAACTCAATTCCATAAACTTACTGGTGTTTCTACCCAATTCTGTGGAGTATATATCTCAGCAAAGAAGCTCTTCTTCACTGGATGTCAATCAATACAATAGTCCTTGTTATTAGCAGGAAAAAGATTAGAACGAATTAATACAAGTTCTTTTATGTACGAATTAATAGCAATTTCTTTTATGTACATATTTACACTTACTTCCGGCGGTAAGACTCAAATTTTGCGAGGAACTTTTTCCTTCTAGCGACTTCAACCTTTTGAGAAGGACTGTATACGTCGTGGACAGCTTCAGTCCCTTTGCTCTTTTCGTTTGGAGTACTCCTAAATTTGATTGGGACCCTCTTTACTCGTTTTGATGGTAAAGTTAGTTCATGATTCAAGTCTAAGGAGGTTGATGATATCACTACACGTTTTAAACCACGTGTAGGTTCCTCTGGGCTTAGGGCTGGAAAGGTTGGGAAAAAAATTAAAAAATTACCAAATATTAGATTATAAAGTAAAAGGCAATGAGCAGAACACTTACCTTTTCTCTGACAATGACTGTCTGCATAACCCTCTTTTCAACATGTTCAATTGACAAATACTCCTCGGAATCCTATGAAGCTGACCTACCTGATATGTCATGGGGTACCTCACCATCCTCTTGCAAGAGGTGACTTGGTTAAGAAAATAATTAAATATGGTGAAATCCAATAAGAAGGGGTATAGTATGGGGGGAATGAAATGCCTTTTCTTCCATTTCTAGAGAAGGGTCTTTATCCAACTGGCAGAAAAATATTCGAAGAGTTCAGATGATGGTGGACATTGAAAACTATTTTATATGTGTCCACGTTATATGTTGTCTACGAGTTAAAAGGATATCAAAGCAGTAATAAAGATATAAACATTACCATCTCAAAGGGCTGGTCCACCATGATATGGCCATCGTTTTTCGGTTTACAGCATGTGTATGGTCTGCAACTTTGTCACCTAATGCTTTGTCTTCTTCGTCTACAGATCCTTCCTCGTCTTCCTCTTCCACAGTACCACCATCGTCTTTCTCTGCCTTAGATGGTTGAACATCCTCCCCACGTAGGGGTTCAAGTATTGTCTGGTTTAGGTTAGATGACAGGAAGTGTTGTTGATTTGGTCCACTGAACATATCATTTACGTCCACCGGTGCAGAGTTGGTCCCCAGAGAATCGTCCCATTCGATTTCTTGTGGCTCTTGTTGGTGCAACTCAAATCCTGACATATACAGTTCTTTTGGGAATGCTTGATCCTAGTAAAGGAAAGTCATTTTTGGTATATGATTGTAGTAAGAACATATGAGCGATAGCAGGGACAAAAAATAGACCACTCACCTTCTCGAAAGATGGTAGGTCGCCTTGAGTCGCATTTAAACTTGAGATGATGTTGGGGATTCCTGCATAATCCTCCCACCTAGGGTTGGAGAACACTTGGGCAAGATCCGAAGTTGTAGGTAGTCCAGAATGTGACGCATGCAATTGGTTAGGTTGTGTTGATCCTGAAGTCTTGAAAACGAATGAGTCATTGTCAACAGGTTGGTTATGCGAGTTGGTAGTTGGATTAGTGTAGCATAACCGCAACTCATCCAACAACTCAGATTTCAGCTGGGCCCTCTCCTCTTTGATTTTGTCCCCGATATAGTCAGCAATTTCAGACATTAATTCAACTTTAGCAGTTACTTTAACTTGGTGCAACATATCTGTAATATGCGCGTCGTGTTCAAGTAGTTTCGCATACACCTGGACCAACACATCTTTACTCGCACTGATTGGAGCTTCGGACTTACCTTTTTCTATTTTTGCGGCGACTGGGATAGTTAATAGTGGACAACCTTCGTAACCACCTGTCCACACATCCTTCGAGAAGGTTGCTTTCTGATTTATAAGAGTGGTGAGGTAAGATACAGAAGCGTCATCCACCTCATCATCCCAAAGGAAACTCTGTTCAGTATGCTCATCGTTTGGGTCGGATGAAACAGGAACTATCTTTAGCTGTGGACAAACCAAGGTAAACATAAGTAGACCATCCTAATAATGCCTATGTCCATACATTTCCGGTGGACAAACATTTAGTATGATAGATCATAAAATGTAAACGAGTTACAGAAGATAAAGATCATACATGCGGATGGTTTTCTATTTCGAGAATGGTATCATTGTGGAATGATATGAGCTTGGAAAGTTGCACTATTGACCGGTCGTTGAAGGTTTGTTCGTCATAACCATCTGGCATGCATTTCTCGAGCAACGGGATTGAGTGTAGTGCAAAAAGCTGGAGTGCCAAAATGAATCCGTGTGTTGCAGTGTGAGACCGCATTAGCTTATCTACTAGGTCATCGACATTTTTGACTTTGGAGCCAACCTTGACGATCCGCAATGTGAGCAAGAAGGACTCGCGACCCCATGGATAAGAGTAAAAAGTTTCTAAGTCCTTCACCATTTCGACGACTTCTGGAGATGCTCTAACAAGCTGGGAGTTACAAATCAAAATGCCCTCAACAATGACGAGAAGGGCAAGTCTCAATCTTTTGGAGCCGTGCATCCGTAAATCTTTTGGCTGCCTTTTGTCTCTTTTCAACATGGTAACAATCTCTTGGATGGTAACAACCTCCTTTTTCTTACCAAACAGCTTCTGCCAGTAATTTTCCCTAGTGTTGCATAGTTTCTGCGACTTGAGTATGGTTACTTGATCGGGGAAAGGACCGCACGGAAGCCGAGTAATCAGATTGGTTGACCACCAAAGACGAACCATATTTCGTGTTGTTTCTCCGTATGCAAAGAACGACATAATATATTGTGGACAAGTTTATCAAAAAGAGACGACTTTCGGACAGGATAGTCCAATAAAGGACCGAATGGAGATTCTCGTATAACTTTTAGCTCCTGCGTACCATCAAGGGCATCGACAATGTCCAGCAGATACTCTGGTTTTGAGTAAGAATTGATCCGACCCTTCTGAGGGTACCGGTCCGTAGCGAAAACCCTTTCTGGGAGCAATTCAGGTACCACTGCATGGATGGAGAGTCGTAGAGGAGGGTTCCTCCTCCATAGTAGGTAATCGCTACAAAAGAATATTGACATAACATTAGGTAAATGAACAAAAAGCGACCGAAATAGTGGAAAAAATGTTTAATTATGGACACCAATTGGCCCGTGGACAGGAAAAGAACCTGCTCGGGTATGGAACTGATGTTAACCGCTATTGTACTTCTTTGTAGAGGAGTTTGGTTTGCAGTTTGGCCGGCTTGCCTTTGGCGTGGCTGTAATTGCAAAAGAGTAAAATAGTTTCGGATTGATATGGTTGTTACTGGTGGAGAAAAGATTCAAAAGAATTATAGAACTAACCGATTGTCGACGGTTGGTCTTCTTAGCATCACCCGTAGATAGGTTGGAGGATTGACCTCTTGGGTTGACCGACGGCTGGAAAAGCAGAGAAAATGCTTAGCTAATCGTAGATCTGATTTCCAGCTTTGTAAACCAAAAATCAAAATCGGTTAAACGTAACAATCACCCACCATTTGCCGAGTTGTATGGAGGGAGTTCCTAGACATGCGGAGGAGGCCAGTCGTACGGGTTGACTGGTCGGTTTGTTCAAAATCATCCATGTCAGAACCTATATGTGTGGACAACAGATCAGTTATTATGGAAATCATCTATTTAGATAAGGCAAAAAATTCGAACAAGATTGTACTAGAGAATCATAGAAACGTTACCACTTTGGTCGCTATCGAGGAGGTTGTGAACAAGAAAAGAAAAGAAAAGAAACGAAATGAATGGTGTTAGAGGAAAAGTGTAGATAGTTACGGGTGGGTAGGGTAAAAAGGAAGAAGAAAGGTTTTGTATTTTTCTATATAATCGAAATTATATTTTTCCATTTTTTTCTTTATATTTAATCAGAGCTGATATTTTCGATTTGTCTCTTTAGTTTTCGAAAATATTTCCCTGTCCACGGTCCCACGTCTGAGTTTTTTGCAGTAGTGGAGTAGAGGGCAAAAATGTCCTAAGATAAAAGAAAATGGTAGTTGGGCTAAGACCCAAAGGAAAATGGTATTCTGAAAAACATTTTTTCAGAAGATGGTATGCCAGCTAAAATTCCCTATTAACATCACTAGAATCAATATTTGAGTTTTGGCGTCAAATGGAATAATAAGGAACTAAAATAAGAAGAATGGACCAATATCGATAATAAAAATAGATGTAGGAGAGGTCAATGAATCATGGGAAGAATGACCAAAGAAAGATGAAGGGAAGAACTAAAGAGATGGTTATCCATGATCGATCTCAATGAAATAAAATATCAAATTATATGAAGATTATGATTTAGCTTTAGATTCCTTTTTTAAAGTCTTAGGAAAAATGAATTAGCTTTTCAACGCATGTGATTTTGAGTCAAACGAAGCAGCGAATCAAGAGTTATATACATCCAGATCTAAAGCAAATACATATAGTTTGTCCGAAAAAAAAAAACATCTAGATCAAGATTGGAGCCACAAAACATTTCAATCCACCTCAAGGTTCATTGGAAGATCAATGGGAGGCAATATAGGCTCCCCAATGTCACAATGATTGAGCCTTCAATCAATCGACTGTATTTCAAGTTAAACCAAACTTAAGGTCGATTATGAGCTCGATCACAACGTATTTTCACATGCAAGTTTCTGGTTTTGACTGGTTTTATTTTGGGTTGAACTCATTCAGTTTCTTCCCCTATAAAATTATCTGAGTCCATTTATAGACTTATTGAAGCTAAGCCTATTTTCTCTTTATCAACTCTCAATTCTTGTGATATATGTTTATCTTACCAAAGGTATTAGAGCACCTTCTTTCCTTGGAACCCATGGCTGACGAAACACGAGCAAATGATATTTTTCGAATTTTGTTCTCACTCGCATAGTTCCGGCAATCCCTTCCCAAAAGGCCACCCATCCTGAGCCTACTCAATCACAAGCATGCATAACTGTGAAATTCTCTTAGGATATATAACCGAAAAGAGAAGTTCAATATGGTAACATAAGTGGTCAAATCAATTCTTTTAAACCTCTCCACATTTTTTCAATCTGGGATGTCATAATTCACCCACTAACATATTACAATCCTCGTTACGCACCAAGACCGCACCTCCTCACGGTGTGAGCACTCATGACTCCACACTCGTTTGAGCTCGGCTCTGATAACACTTGTAACGCCCCAACTTCACCTCTCTCAGTGGACTCTATGTCCACTTCCGCTCCACTGACACACATCACTTAGTGGGCCCACGTCCATTCAACTTGGGAATACTTGTTTGACATTCAGCGCCGGTTTTCTTCTCTTGAACCTTGACGTCAAGGTTCTCCAATCAGGGGAGCTTTATTACAAGAAATCATCAATAATCATAAAAATAAAGCTCACACGTGTCAGGATAAGGTTACTGTGGTGGAGATTAACTAAGAGAATTGTGGTGGAGAATAATCAACATGTGGAGCGTGTTCAGTCGATTGAGCTTAAGAGGAAGAAGCAAAAATCACCTTCTTCATTATGAAATTGTTCCCGTTCTGATTTTTTAATCTTTGATAAGTTTGTATTTCATCACTTTTTGAGCATGTATTCATCATCTTTTCAGCATCATTCACTTGTTGATTCGCATCATATTGATCACTTTCTACATATTTTACATACTTAGGTAGGTTTTATGCATATCATGCATGTCTTGCATACATTCTCCATATTTGGAGTGTTTCAGGTACTTAGGAGACATGTAGAGCGAAGCAGAGGAACAAGCGTTACTCGACATGCATATGATGGAGTGGGACAATCGAGTGAGAAGCATATATACATTGTATAAACATACTTCACTCGATGCACATGACCGAGTAGGCTGATCGAGTAGCGGATCTAGAGGTTGATCGAGTAGGATGATCGAGTGAACCGTGGGAATAGAAATAGAATCAACTGTCGATGGGCATACTCGAGTTACACGATCGAGCAAAGCAGAGGAGTAGCAGATGATTTCATAGATCACTCGACACGCTCACTCGAGGTACATGGTCGAGTATGTAATGATGAAGAGAAGAAATTATGTGTTACTCGACGCGTTCACTCGACCAACATGGTCACTACAACTTTGAAACCGCTTTTTACTTTGTCGTTTTAAGTTTTGCCCAAACATTGGTATAAATAGGTCTCTTTTGGCATTGCCCAAGGGATCGAGTTTTTATCATTAGGTTTTTGTTGTTAGCCACAAAAAAAAATCCAGAGAATTGTAATTCAGATATCTTTTAAGTTATTAAGATTTTGCACTTAGTTCTTGGATCATTATCGTTTATCTTCCTGTCATCTTTACCATTATGCATGTTTTGAACGATTCTGGGTTTATAATGTTTAACATGATTTCTGTGTCTGAGTAGTGTTAGGATTCTTGAGGATGGGATATATTAGGTGGAGAATGTTAGTTTGCTAGAGTGTTTAAGTTAGATTCGATTGTTCCCTTATGGATTAGAGTATTCATAGCTAATTTCTCTCTGATCAATTGGAATTAGATCCCAGAAATTTCAGCACCTACCAAGTGTTTGATGAAATGTCTGAACAACTAATACCAGATGTATACTTGCTTAGCCTAAGAGATTAGATGTCTAAGAAGTTTATTGACATTAATGGACTGTTTCTGCATACTTGTTTACTTCATGTTTCATCAAAGAGATTTGAGATTAGGAAGTGTTGTAAACATGATAGTTTCTGCCAAGAGATTGGATTAACTAGTATTTGATGTTCGTTGTCTAGGGATTAGTATGTTTGTCGTTTGTTAAACACTATAGGTAGATTAGCATACTTCACCTACATCAATAACCTCATCCTCAGGATCTTCTATCCATTTGTGCTTTCTGTTTATTTACTTGCTATTTACTTGTTATGTCCTGTCTTCTTGCTAATATTGATAATCATTACGTTTTAGCTTATGCATGGTAGTCTATGTTTTGCAGCCTTACATTTATTGCATGTTTAACATGTTCGCTTAGGGTCATTGAAAACCACAAATCATTTATGCTTGACTTGACTTAATCATTTATAATATATCTTGATTGCTAACATCACACCTGATTGGATTGATACCTATTGTACTGCAATGATATGATAGTACTCTAGGGTAATTGGTAGTAAAATCCTAGTATCAATTTGGCGCCGCTGCCATTTGGGTGTTTGTTTGTTACATTTGAGATTTCAGACTTGCTAAGATCAAGTTCTTACTCAACATTCACTACAGTTATTCACTCTGTTCATATAGCTTGTCTATTGATTAAGGTACAACTCTTGTTCAACTGCTCCTACTCGACTAACACACTCAACCGTCTCGCGAGCTAAGTTGATTTGAGTTGTATGCACACACGATCGCAAGGCATAGAAAACTTGTTCCAGCCCTCTGACTTTATTGATCGCTTGCTACCTGCATCAACACAGCAACATAACAGAGTTGCACCACCACAAGTGGAGATGGAAAACGCCCAACCACCACTTCCACCACGGGCACCTACACGGATTGGAGTTGGTGATACTCCACGCAACCATACCCATCGTCAGGGTATAGTGCCTCCAGTTGTGCAGAACAACAATTTCGAGATAAAGAGTGGCCTGATCTCCATGGTCCAGCAAAATAAATTTCATGGTCTACCAATGGAAGACCCCCTGTATCACCTCGATGAGTTTGATCGTCTCTACAGTCTCACCAAGATCAATGGAGTTAGTGAGGACGGTTTCAAGCTACGTCTCTTTCCATTCTCTCTGGGTGACAAAGCTCATCAATGGGAGAAAAATCTTCCTCCAGGATCTATCACCTCATGGGATCAATGCAAGCTGTCGTTTCTTGCCAAGTTTATCTCAAACTCTAGAACTGCACGTCTGCGCAATAAGATCTCTGGGTTCACTCGGAAGAATGGTGAAACACTCTGTGAAGCCTGGGAGCGCTTCAAAAGTTATCAGTCTCAGTACCCCCACCATGGCTTCACCAAGGAGGTTCTCCTCAGTACTCTCTACTGGGGCGTTCTCCCAAAGATCTGGATGTTACTTGACACTGCCAGCAATGGCAACTTTCTGAACAAGGACGTCGACGATGGTTGGGAGCTTGTTGAGAACCTCCGCTCACTATCTTCTCGCCTTCTCTCTTTCTTTCTTCTTACTTTCCTCTTCACTTTGTCGTTTGTTTGCAATGGTTGCCCCTCCAGCAAACTATGAGCGGGATTTTGGTGTCACTAACATCAAATCTCACATACCTCTCATCTTGGATCTTGATGATCACAACTATGACGCCTGGCGAGATTTAGTTTTAACTCATTATCTCACGTTTGATTTACTTGGGCATCTAGATGGCACTCTCCTTCCAATCGATGCCAATGATGCTCCATGGTTCAAACGTGACGGACTGGTCAAGTTGTGGATTTATGGGACTCTAGCTCGTCCTCTGTTTTGGTTGTCTTTTTAAACCGGTGGCTCATCACGTGATGTGTGGATCCAAATCGAAAATCAGTTTCGCAGGAAGCCAGGGCCATTCAACTAGACAATGAACGACGAACTAAAGAAATTGGTGATCGGACAATTCAGGAATATTGTCAAAAGATCAAATCTCTAGCCAACTTGCTTAACAACGTTGATGCCCAGTAAAGAAAAAACCTTGGTGATGTATCTTCTCATTGGTCTTAATTAAAAAATTGATTACATAATCAATGTAATCAAACACAAAGATCCATTTATCAACGTTTGAAGTAGCCAAGTCAATGCTTGAATTTGAAGAGACTCGCCTAAAGAAGACGCACTTTTCCACATCCACTCATACCGATCAATCTTCCTCTACCACAACTCTAACGGTGGCCACTTCTCCAATGGAGGCAAAACAGACTCATCACTCAAATCAGCGACAGCAATTCAACAACAACAAGGGCAGCAAACGCAACAACAACAGTTCGAGAGGCGGTGGTCGCAACAACAGCTATCAGCCATGACCTAACTATACCAACTGGGCCTCCCCCCATTATGGCAAGGCCCATTCCCGGCTTGGCCCAAATACTATAGCAATTGGCAACAAGCCCAATACAGGCCAGCTTTCTCGTCGCTTGCAACTCAGCCATTCCAGCAAGCTCACTTGATGGATCTTCAACCAGCAACACCAATGACTGAGACCATTGCTGACCCAAACGCTTATCCATGGATCATGGACTCGGGGTCGACAGCGCACTTGTCCTCCTATCTAGGTATCCTCCACTCTAAAGTTAATCGTAACATAACTCAGTCAGTTATAGTAGGCAATGGTTCCAAAATCTCGGTAACATGTGTTAGATCTTCTTCCATAAAAAGCCTTTCTCGTCCTCTTGCTCTCACAGATGTTCTTGTTACATCTCAAATTGTCAAAACTCTTATATCCGTTCAAAAATTCACAAGAGATAATTGGTGCTCTGTTGAATTTGATCCTTTTGGCTTTTCTGTGAAGGACCTTCAAACTCAGTACACTCTGCTCCGATGTAATAGTCAAGGTGATATGTACTCTCTTCTAGCTTCGTTCAATAAAGATGCTTCTTCATCTACAGCTCTCTTGGCTTCAACTCCTTCTCTATGGCATAAACGTCTAGCTCACATGAATTATGTCAATCTCAGTTCTGTTTTATCAAATTTCTTGGGTCTTTCAAACCACTTGTGAACCTTGTTACTTGGGAAAACAAATAAAATTGCCAGTTCAAGCTTCTCAATCTACAGTCTCCAATGCTTTTGATATTATTCACTCTGATGTTTGGACTTCTCTAGTTCCAAGCATCAGTGGGATTCGATATTATCTCTTATTTCTAGATGATTATACTCATTATCTATGGGCATATTCTTTTCGCAGACAAAGTAATGTGTTATCAAAGTTCATACACTTAACAACAATGCTAAAAACTCAATTCAATGGCCATATAAAAGCTTTACAATGTGACTATGGTGGTGAATATAATAACCGTCAATTTAGTGAGTTCTTTGATCAAAATGGGTTAAAGGTTCGCTACTCATTTCCTCACACCTCTCAAAAATTGGCAAATCTGATAAAATGATAAGGACCATAAACAATGCCATCAGAGTTGTTCTCTTTCAAGCTCGCTTGGCACCTTATTTTTGGGTTGAAGCTTTGAATGTCGATGTTCATATCTTGATCATACTTACCTGTTCTGCTATCAGATCCCATTCAGCCGTCTTTTTCAAAAACGTCCAACTTATGATCATCTTCGTGTTTTCGGGTGCTTATGCTTTCCAAGCTTGAATCATTCAAATCTTTCTAAGCTGTCACCAATACCTACTCCGTGTCTATTTCTTGGGTATCCATTACAACACAAAGGTTATCGATTATTAGACTTAAAAACAAACAAACTTATCATCTCTCATCATGTTAACTTTGTTGAGGATAATTTTCCAGCAGCTGAACAAAAATCTCATCAGTTTTCAACATACAAATTTCTTGACGTTGACGATAATCCTTCACCAGTTTTTTAAACAAACAAACTTATCATCTTTGATCAAAATGGGTTAAAGGTTCGCTACTCATTTCCTCACACCTCTAAAAAATTGGCAAATCTGATAGAATGATAAGGACCATAAATAATGCCATTAGAGTTGTTCTCTTTCAAGCTCGCTTGGCACCTTGTTTTTGGATTGAAGCTTTGAATGTCGATGTTCATATCTTGATCATACTTCCCTCTTCTGCTATTCAAAATCAGATCCCATTCAGCCGTCTTTTTCAAAAACATCCAACTTATGATCATCTTCGTGTTTTCGGGTGCTTATGCTTTCCAAGCTTAAATCATTCAAATCTTTCTAAGCTGTCACCAATACCTACTCCATGTCTATTTCTTGGGTATCCATTACAACACAAAGGTTGTCAATTATTGGACTTAAAAACAAACAAACTTATCATCTCTCATCATGTTAACTTTGTTGAGGATAATTTTCCAGCAGCTGAACAAAAATCTCATCAGTTTTCAACATACAAATTTATTGACGTTGTCGATAATCCTTCACCATTTTTTTAAAGAAATTCTTCATCGTCCATTGCAAAACAACCAAACTGTGTTACCATTAACTCCTTCTACTCAAAACACCACATCAAATGTGCCTTATGTTCCATGTCATTCTATTACAACAAGATCAAAATCGGGAGTTCTTAAACCAAAACAAGTTAATTCCTTCCTCACCACAACCAAATCTCCTCTTCCTAAAGGTCACAATCAAGCACTTTTGGATTCAAATTGGAATCCAGCTATGACTGATGAGTATGATGCTATGATTAAAACTAAGAGTTGGAACTTGGTACCTAGACCTTCACAGGTCAATATTGTACGATCTATGTGGCTTTTCAGGCACAAATATGATAAAGATGGGATCCTGATAACCCTATATTTTTTTACTCTTAAGCTTACGTTTTGTGCATTATTTGCATGTCTAGATCACTACTTCTTAGGATTTCTAGTCTCTTTTCATTATATTTCACATCTAGAGTCTTTTGCATAGGCATTTGCATATCATCTGTATTTTTTAGCAAAAACAGGCACACTCTGACACTATGAAGCATGGACCCGATCGAGTGTATCCAACCCGACCAAGCGAGCACAATCAAGTACCCGGACTCAGAGGATGAAGCTGGACATGGACGAGCCGAGAGAGGACCCGAGCAAGCCCCACATAAACCCGACCGAGCTCTCTTTAAACCGACTTTGTAATTTGTCTTTTTGTGTTTTAAGACTTCCTGCCTTTAGTATAAATAGACCTCTTAGGTCATTAAGCCAAAAATCGAGTTCTAATTAGGGTTTTTCTCTGTAGCCACCAAACATTTCCAGAAACTTGTAATCTTTATAACTTTTGATCTATTGAGTATTTGGAGTTGCTTCTTTATATTATTTTGCTCCTTCGATCATTATCTATCTAGTTATGCAAGATTCAATGATTTCTAGGTTTATGTTCTTCATGATGAACTCCAGATCTGAGTAGTTTTCTGGGTTTAGAGGATGGGTTAGGTGATGAGGAATCTTAGTTTCTAGGGTTGCTTAAGTATATATTTAGGTAGATACCTTCTGGATTAGGAGATCTTAATGCTAATCTTAGCATTAACCATGTGGGATTAGATCTTAGACATTCTAGCACTCAAAAAGTCTTCAAATGGAATGACTGATCAACTAATACCAGAGATCTATTTACTTACCCAAGAGATTGGTTGTTAAGGAGTAGATTGACATTAATGAGCTTGTTCTTTATGCATATTTATAGTATGTTTCATCAATGAAAGTTGAGATTAGGAAGTGCTATAGATCTGATAATCTTTGCCAGGAAATTGGACTGATTAGGTTAAGTGGTTCATTGTCTAGGAATAGATTTATCAGAGCATGTTAAGCATCCCAAAGATATTAAGAGGATTCATCACCCTTTAGCCCATCCTTAAGACCCTTGTTTATCTGATTGTTTACCTGCTTTTATTTCTGCTTTGAATATTGCTTTTGTAGTTTACTTTTATGCATTAGAGTTCTTTAAACCAAACTTTCAACTGTTTGGCTTGACTTGATTAGTTCTGCTATATCTTGATTGTTTACAATACATCCATTTGGATCGATAACCTCTTATTTTACATCGCATTGGGGAATTGAACTCCAAGAGCACACAAAACGCTTGTTTCAGATCCTGACTCAGTTTAGGGTTTAGGGTTTAAGATTGGTAGCAAATGGAAAATCACAGGAGCATGGTGTTGATTTTGATGAGACGTTCAGTCCAGTCGTGAAACCAGCAACAATAAGAACAATTCTTGATGTTGGGGTCTCTTTAAATTGGCCAATGCATCAATTAGACGTGAAGAATGCATTCCTCCAAGGTGACTTGAATGAAACAGTTTACATGCACCAGCCTCTTGGATTTTTTAACAAAGATTATCCGTATCATGTATGCAAGCTCAACAAAGCCATTTATGGTTTAAAGCAAGCTCCAAGAGCTTGGAACTCAAAATTCACAAAGTATTTGATTCATATTGGATTTGTTATGAGCAAGGCTGATAACTCTTTGTTTGTTTTCAAGCGAGGTTTTCTAAAGGCGTACATCTTATTATATGTTGATGAAATTATGTTAACTTCTTCTTCAATGAACCTGTTGCAGAAAGTAATACAGCTCCTAAAAGCTGAGTTTCCAATGACACAATCAAGCTTTACAATATCTTACGTTTACACGTCCAGACATCGTATATGTCGTTCACCAGATTTTTCTATACATGCATGACCCACGAGTTCCTCACATGATTGCTTTAAAACGGATCATCAAGTACCTACAAGGATCAACTTCTCATAGTCTTCAGCTTGTAAAAGGGGACATTTCGACTCTCACTGCGTATACGGATGCAGACTGGGCTGGTTGCCCTGATACTCGAAGGTCAACATCAGGTTATTGTGTCTTCCTCGGTTCAAATCTTGTTTCATGGTCTGCAAAACGCCAAACAACGGTTTCTCGGTCTAGTTCAGAAGCTGAATACAAAGGTGTTGCTAATGTGCTGGCTGAGCTCACTTGGTTATGTAACCTCATGCGAGAACTACATCTCCCATTAATCAAAGCGTCACTTGTCTACTGTGATAATATCGGCTATGTTTACTTAGCGACGAATCTGGTACATCATCAAAGGACCAAACATGTTGAATTAGACATTCATTTTGTCAGAGAAAAAGTTGCAATTCGTGAGATTAAAGTCATTCACGTTCCTTGTTCACTCCAATATGCAGACATTTTCACAAAGGGTCTTCCATCTAGTCTCTTCAATGAGTTTAGGACCAGTTTAACCATTCGTCCTCCCGATGCTTCAACTGCGGGAGGGTATCCCACATTATATTCTGTTTTATAGTTTAGTGTATCCCACATTATGTGGAAGATCTTTGTAACTATCTTGGCTATTTAAGCCGTGTAAATCAATGAATATGATGAGGGGATTATTCAGCTTTCAGAGAGGACGTGAGGCCCATTAAGAGAGGTGGACCCATGGGCTGAGAGTGAACATGGGGCCCACTGGAGTGCTGACGGTCGGAGCGTTACATTAACACTGAAATCAATATAATTAAATACATACATTATACATCGTAATAAAACAAAGTTATATTATTAAAACAAAAAAACGAGGGATGTTTTGGAATGAAACATTGTAGTTATGGTTTTAACAACTATATCTCAATCTTTCTTGTGGTATAAATTCTTGTAAGTGCCTTGTAACGAATACGTTCTTCCAATTCAGAGATTTCTTTTATAGCATCCCAAACATTCTTCTTTTTCCAGCTGCTTCCTTCTGTTGTCTTTCTTCTCTTTGTTGGATTATATCCAAGATTTTATTGTTAACAACCATCATAGGACTTTCTTCTTTGTGTGATGTGAAGTACCTCTCTCAGTTCTTGTTCTTTTTCGTGGGGGAAGCTAATCAGTAGGACATTTTGTAGTTGTATGAGGAACAAATGGTGCATAATGCTCTGATGACTCATGATGATGAGTTGTTTCATCAAATTCATACACGTTGTCCGATTTAATCTCGTATTTTCCTTTTGAGTTTTGTCCATTTTTGAATATACGTGCATCCGTACTCTCACATAACCCAATTGCATTTTTCCCAGTAGCAACACCTTCCCCAAATATGAGCTGCAACTCTTCAAAATATTCAAAGGTATCCTAACGTAGTTGTTTATTGGTTTCATGTGCCTACAAAAACAAAACAACAAATTAATAACATGTAAACGTAAGCAATATTCACTTTTATTTTTGTTTTAAAAGAACTGGGAAACTTACTTTTAGATAATCCTCCCAAACTTCATCCAGAGCTGTAAAATTCTTTGTTAGAGGATCCCAACCAAAACCCAAACTAAAAAGTTGTAGATCAAGCCAGATTTGGTATTGTTGCTTTAAATACTTCATTCTGCTTTGATAGTGATTGTAATTTTTTGGACGACCACCATTGTTGATGTGTTTGTTGATTTCCGGTAGAATCTTGGACACTACAGCTAGCTTACTCATTGTGCCATTAGAATCATGCCAATAATTGTTGATCCCTTCCACAAGAAGTTGTACCAACAACCTAGTCTCATCGTGAGACCACATGTCATAATCCCCTTTTCTTTTCTTTTTTTGGTTTTGACCCATAGTGATGGCTGCCTAAGCATACACCAAATTACAGAGACAAATCTACGTTAACAAAAAATAAGTTACAAGCACATTAATGAAGAAATAACCAGTAAAGAAATAATGAAACCACATTGCAAAACAAGGAAACATATATTCTGATGGGGAAAAAAAATTATAATGGTTATCATGTATGTACGTGCTAATCATCATGTATATACGTACTCAAGAGAAACATATATTAATAAATTCGCAAAAAGTAAGAACAAACATAAGGAACCTTTTCTTTGGAGTCTTGAGCTATTATGTTTGAGAGAAGAGATACGTACATGCTATTTATATAGATAGTAGTGATAAACACTAGGTTAATATTTATATAATAAAAAATGTGTGATAATATTACGATGATCATGGTAATATTCTAATTGATATGGTTCTATCATTTACTAACAAACAGTTACTAACTTTCGTAAAGATTCTTTACTACGTATGTCATTGAGCTTATGTAAACGTAGTTCATAATTAATTTTTTTTTTTGTCAAAAGTAGAGTCTCTATATCTCCATGGCCACAAGTAGAGTATCACGTGTCTCATGGTTTCTTCTTTGGATCTCTCTTCACATCTTCGTCTCTAAAGGGTCGTTTGTTAAGTTCAGCTCCATAACCATAATTTATTTTCCTTCTCCGATTATAACCTTGCCGCTTTTTTACTAACGATCGGGAGGAAGAGCTTTGAGGATGAAAAAACTTTAACTTCACACCGTTCTTGAAAGATTTTCACCGGAGTAATAATCATCGGAGAGATAGTTCATGCATGTACATATATATTTTAAATTTGATAGGAAAAACTCATAATTAATAATTAATAATAATAAAAAAAAATCAATGGTTTGAAAGAACTTGAAGAAAGACAAACTAAAACATGAACCTTATAAGAAAACTAATAATAAGTCAATTATCTTTGGCTACCAGTATTAATAGCATCTCTCCACATATCTGCAGCTATAGTCGCTCGCCAATCTCTTGCATACTCTCTCTCTTGTTCTTGAGTTTCAATATTTTCTTCACCACCGATTTCTTCAGGATTTTGATTTTCATTTTCAGCATCTATTTCATCAACTTCATCACTAGCAAATTCATCAGACAAAAATTTTTGGCAAAGAAAGTTATGCAAGCCAACGCATGCAAGAACTATCTACTTGTGTCTTAAAAGAAAATGGTGGTGCACATTTAAAAATCGAAAACCGAGATTTAAATATACCAAAAATTCTTTCGATAATGTTTCTTAAGGATGCATGGCGAAGGTTAAATAGTTCATTTTGATTTGCTGGATCACGCCCTTCACCACGAAAATCTTGTAGATGATAACGGGTACTTCGTAGTGGAGCTAAGAAATTACGTCGGTTTGGAAAACCACAATCAACTAAATAATATTTTCCTGAAATATGGAAACACAGTACTAAAAAGAAAATATTATCACATAATAAATATTTGAATTAGAGAGTACCTTCTGGAACTTGCAATCTGTTAGTTATCCTTGTTAAAGCACCGTGTAAAACTTTTGTCGTGAGCAGAACCTTCCCATCCACTTAGAACATATATGAACTGAAGATCAAAGTTGCAAATAGCTAGTACATTTTGCGAAATCACTCCTTTTCGATTACGATAACTTGCCTTTTCGAGACCTTGTACCATTGCATCTATGTGTGTGCCATCCATAGCTCCAACACAATCCTAAAATATATTCAACATTGTTACTATAAAACCATATAAAAAAATATTTACACAAAAAAATGTACCTTGAAGTAAGGATAAAATCTAGTGATTTTGCTTATTTTTGCGGGTACTGTATTGGTAGGCTTGGCCATCAAAGTCGGTGCAAGCATGTTTAAAGCTCTGAGAACCTTATGAAAATTAATACTTGTTGCGAATTTTGATCTTTTAAAAGTGTCCTTCGTTTGACAATATCTTGAATTTTTTGCCTACTGTCATCAAAAAGGTAGCAACCTACTCTTCGACACACATATGTTTTGTACCTATCAACCCGTTCTTCTCTTTGATAAGATAGCATAAATCTGCAAAGACCTCAGGATACATACGATATACTTCTCAGAAATTAGTAGGATCTCTTAAAGCCTGTTGTATATAAGTGTGTCCATCTCTTGTAATTTGTCGTCGCATGGGTCGTTCTATTTGATTCTCATAAGCATAAACATATCCCACAACCATCAACAACATGATATCTACATTTGTTTCATCTTCGTTATAATGATTTTGATCCATTACAAAAAAACCTACAATGACTATAGTACTATAATTGAGAAAAAGCTTAAAAATTTGCCATCAATTATTTTTTTGGACGATTAATAATTTGGACGATTAATACATGTATTAATCGTCCAAAAAAATAATAAATGGCGAATTTTTAGGCTTTTTCGTCTAAGAGATCACTATCCCAAAACAAATGCCACTGTATAGATCAAAAACCGAAAATATTGTGCTGATAGTACAGCGGAGTGAAAAGTGTATAGAAATAGATAACTTACAGAAGGTAGAGGAGATCTTGACCTTGAACGAGATCTGCAAAAGTCCGAGAAACAAATCCAGTTTTAAAAATCCAATATTTCCGTGTTTAATAGCTGTTTCACCAAGACCCTTGATGCCTCATCCCATGTCACACATCAAAATGTTATCACAAGAAAGCCACACACAAAAAAAAAGATAACTTCAAACGAATCCTAGCAGAACATAAAACCACCACACACATGCATTTCGTTAAAACAGATCTTGCATTTTTTGCAAGTTAATATCATTATACCTTCAGTCAAAACAAATTCAAAAAAAAAAACAAAAAGTCATTATTTGCAAGTTAATAGCAACAAAAATCAAAAGTGAAAAAGATGAATTATACAATCAATAAGATGGCCACTAGCTATGATTAGAGATAATAAACAGATGAAAAAGGAGAGAGGGAGAGCTAGAATGCATAATTACCATGAAATGAATAAAAGGGAGACGTAGAGAGAAAAGAGAGGTCACGTACGTGACGTAATATGCAGATTTTTGTTTATCACAAATGATTGTGAAATCTCAAGCTAATTGGTTGGTGTTAAATTCCCAAGCTCACCTTTTTCTCCTATGGATAATAGCTTGGGCTCTTTTGTCAACTTGACCAAAGCCTCTGTACAAGATGCAGTCAACTTGACCCTTCTCTGTTTGAGACTTCACCGTCTCTGTTATGGAACACAGCCAATGACACTTTGAACCTTGTATGTTCTGTCACAACCGTTCCCTTGATACATGTTCCTCCCTTGTTTGCTGCAACTTGAAGCTCTTCCGCTCTGCTGCACTCCACAGCCACTACACGTTGACTGCTTTGTTTTCTTCTCTGCTTCACTTCAAGTTTCCTCAACTGGAAAACATTTTTCTGTTCTGGTATAACACGCAGTTGCTTCCTTCATTCTGCTCTGATGCACTTTCAGGTTTACTCAGTAGCTTATGCATGACTTGTTCTTATGAGCTTAAAACATGATTGGTTGAGCTATTACTTCATGGATCTTCTCAGTAAGATTCCAATGTTCATCACGTCACTTCATTCTATGTAACCTTACATTGAGATCTCTTGGCAGTCTATGATTCTCTGAAGCTCTGGCTCAAGAGTCACTGCCTCTTTATCTGAACATGAAGTTGTACCAGGCTTGTTCACTTCATCGTTCACTGCTACTGTGTATGAATCTAGTTGCACAACCATCAGACTTGTTCACTAATCACTGCTTCACTGCATTTGTATTTGGTTGCATATACACCAGTCTTGTTCACTGCATTTGTGTATGCACTTGTGGTTGCTTGCCCTAGGCATTCGGGGGCCGTTCAGGCTCGGATCGGGCTTTTCGGCTTTTCAAGTTTTTGGGTTTAGACCTCTAAAGCCCATTCAGGTATATATATATATCTTCGGGCGGGCTCGGGTTTAGGCCGGGCTTTTTGGGTTCGGGTTTTTAATAATCGTAGTAACCAATAAAATCTTAAACAAAACATGAAATAAACCGGGTTAAAGCAATGCCAAAAACACACGCTTGTTAAGAACAAAACATGAAATGAACTATAAAACATAACATCAAAAGTGGGCACGAACGTTTTGGTCACGAGTCAAAATGAGTCCCAATATTCTACAAAGACATTCTTCCACGAAAACATAACCGATGTAACAACGAGTAAGCAACGTATATTATTACACATTTTCTTTAATCATTAATAATGTAATTCATATTAAACAACGTATAAGCTATCGTTTAAGTCAAGAGTAGAAGATTAAAAGATAGCATCGGGCATGTTCGTTTGGTCGCCGCAGGCGGTTGCGGCATCGGACATTTTTGGTCGCTAAATCAAATCGACGTTCAAAATTTTTAATCGCAGAAGGTTGCGTTCGCCGCTGCGGCAACCTGCGGTAGCCAAACGAACAACAGTTTTTACCGCCGCCGCAGCCGCAGGTACCTGCGGCGACCAAACGAACAGGGCCGATATTTCTCGCTATAGGTGAGGTACCTACAATAACAGGGGCATAAGACAACATTTATGAAAACGCTATAAGTGACATATTATAGCATTCCCCTCGTGATAAGAATGTGGATATTTGTTGTAGTATCCGTTTTTTTCTTTTATTTATCATCCCGGGAGCATCATTGCTTCTGTTTTCTCAGTACTCATATCAAGTAGCAGTTTAATGATATTATTTACAGTTATGCATGTTCACTTTTAGCATTCAGGCATGTAACTGTGAGCTTAACACAAACAAAACAAACTTAATTTATCTTATTGACGGTAGATTGTTGGCATGATGCATTCTTGAATACTTGATCAATCTGTAACTGAATTATATATCTTCTCTCTGGTCTAGGGCTAGTGGCTGTTGCACAACAACAAAATTAGAATTAACAGTTCCTGCTATTGTAGCCCATTTGCCTTGTTTTCTTGATAGGGTAAGTTCTGAGTCATTTGTGTTATTTTACATTCTTAAAACGACACTAAGAAACCCACAATTTCTTTTTTTTTTGGCAGGTACTTGGTTTTTTGAGGTGCTAACAAACAAAAACTTATCTGTAAGAAGAACCCAAAAACACGTATATGGTAGTTGGTGTGGAAAAGCTAACAAACCTCGGTGTCGTTGCTTGGATGTCGGGTGGTGTGGCCAAACTGCTACAATCGCTGCTGGAGGGCTGACAAGATCTAAAGGCTCTGCTTATTTAGAGTCTTGAAGATTTCTACGTTATTTCCTGACCCTTCAAGCTGTAATGCATAACCAATAACATGAAACTGAGTCAATAAGAAACACCAAAAAGTAAGCATAGATTTTCTAGTTTTGCAGAAAAAGTAAAGAGCTGAGAGTTTTTATACAAAGCAAACCTTTGTGCAATAAAGCCAATACCAAAAAAACTAAACGAGACTAGAGAGTGTAATAGAGTAACTTAGAATCCATAAAGATTGTGATTCTTTCACACAAACATCGTTAACTCTGGTCGGCTATACACGTTGTTCTGCTCATCTTCAAGAACCGGGTAGGCAGCAACAAGTGTGTCCTGAGCACCAATGTATAGAGAATTGTATATCTTCCAGTACACTTGGCGGACTTTACGAGCCGGATGAAACAAACCCTGCAAACAAAAGTTGAGAATAACAGCTGCACCTAATGCAATTCGCATTCCTTCAATGGCTTCCATCACAGCGTTAATGACATGGGGAGATGTCTCAAAAATGTTAGGCCAAATGAAGTTAAGCAAGTGAACCAAAGCATCTTCACATCCCAAACCTGTTACACCTAAGGCCATATGTTTCACGGCTGAAGCAGCAGTTTGTCTATGAACCAAATCTCTATCCATGAGAGCGTCTTCTAGCAACGGTGTGACTGCGTATATGTAATCTTTGCCCATTTCTCCAATGTACTCGAAGAGGAAGGATAGAGATTTCAGAACACCGTTTTGAACGTTTAGCTCCTGAACACGGTACTCATTCATCAAAGCAGGTAAGACTGTGAAGGGAGAGCAAGTTTCAGCAACAATGGCGATCGCGACTGTAGTACAAACACGGTTCTGACGTTCTTGTACTTTGAGATTGTTCAGCAAAGTGGCAAGAACGTCTTGTGGTCCAATAGTTTTAGCAATATACCCGAAACTGTTGACCGTGGCACGGCGAATACCTTTCTTATGAGCCTTGAGCATTTCAAGAAGCTCAAACAGATTCTCATCCATTCTCTGGCTGGAACAAACTCTGCACCACGATCTGCAATTCTACCAACCAAGTCAATACAATTCTCTTGCACTTTCTCATGCCTGTTCTTTAAAATCGGGGTCAGTCTTGGAACAAGATCCTTAATAGGAGGAGTCATCTTTGTCATACCAATTACATTTACTATAGCTTTCAGAGCTCCAAGAATAGATCCCAAACTTCTGGATACTCTTCTCCAAGATATTCATACAAGACAACACCAAGATGTCCCATCAACTGTTCCTCTCCACATTGTTTCATAATAACAGCAGTTCTAGAAATAAGATCAGCAGCTTGTTGTCTCACCTTTGCACTCTTATTGTTTAACCTCCACTTAATAGTACCACAGATCTGGGGAAGATAAGGCTTTACTCGCTGACCAAGCGCATTCACAATAGCACCGAAACCATTAAGCATCACATTAGCATCGTCACTAGTCTGTTCTTGGAAAGCATAAAGAATGCAATCTATGAGCAGTTCCTCCAATCTCGCGTCAATATCAGATGCTCCTAAGTTTGTGACAACCTTGTCAATAGTTTCCATAACCATACGTCGATATGGTTCACTCTCATCCTTGAGATCTTCAACAACTCTTCCCACAATATCTGCAACACCAACCTTGTTTGCAATCTCCACAGTAGTCTCAACAAGCTGCTTGTAGTTTCTCCTTTCTAGAGCCATTCTCCTAATCCAAAAATGCCTGAAAAACTCAGGCAGAATACTACTGCGGATATAATCCGGTTCTACACCCTCTGTACTCACACACTTGTTTCACCACCTTGAGGACAATCTTCTTCATCTCTTCATCTGGAGACTGGAACTCACGAATCAAAATAAACATCACTTCTTTTGTATAGTAGCTCGCATATCTAGCATCCATCAAAGAGATGATAAAACCAATCGCCTTCAAGAAAGCAGTTAAAACTTTACCACGGTGCGACCTAATACCTTTAACAAAGGCTTCAGAACAGAATCAAAGCTTTTAATACCATACGGAGCCGCAGCTTCAGCAAGTGAAGCCAGTGACAAAGCTGTAATAGTCCTTACCTTGTTGTCTTCATCACTGAGACCATGTTCAATAATATCAACTAAAGACCTTAAGTGAGGTAGCACGGCACAGCCAATTAGTATAGCAATCTGCTGAACAATCTTAATTCCAGTGTGCCGTGCCTGCCATGACTTCTTACTCCGGCACACAGCTATCAGGAAAGGCAAAAGTGCAGGGATTCCAAGATCTGAAGCCACAACACTGAAAGCTCTCGCTGTTGTGTTCCTCACATATTCATCAATGTTGTCAATATCAGGACGCATAGCTGCAATCATAGTGGCTAAACCAGCTGCTTTGCTAAGGTTTATAATAATCTCTCTCCCTTGTTTACGAGCATAATAATCTTCATCAATCAACAAAGGCTCAATAACAACAAGGATTTTGTGGACGTAAGGCCTTACCATCACACCAAGTTTGTAAAGAATTTTACCAATCACTTTGGCCAAAAGATACCTCTCTTGATCTTCCAAAGTAGGTTTCATGAACAATGGCAAAACTTTATTAAACAAAGGACCAGCACCAAACTCACGAGCCTTGTAACTTAGTTGCCTCAATGCTGTTTTCCTCTGTACAGGTGTTCTGTTTTTAACCTTTAACAACAGTTTCATTATCTTGCGTTCTTTCTGCTCATCAAGAGATAACTCTTCTTCCTTCTCTTCATTCAACAGAGCTCCAAAATACTGATAATCCTCTAGTTTCATAAACGGCAAACCACCAGCAACTTCTTGCGGCACATCATACTGTTGCCCGCGGTTTTCCTCGGGAATTACATAGCCAGGAGTTGCCACGGGTGTCGGGGTTGCCTGAAGTCTCCTCGCAGGGGTTCTTATTGGAACATATGAAGCAGGCGGATCCAAAACCTTGTATCCATCTTTAGGAAACATGGCATCAAGCTCTTCATCAGAGAATGGTATATTTCTCTCCTCGATCGGACCACGGATAATTAGCTGACCCGGAGTTGGAGTAGCCATATTAATTCCACCCATAGGTGTAACACTCCCCATAGTATCTGGAGTTTCGTCCCACCTTGAACGTTGACGCTTTGGGGTGCCACCATCAGTTGAGTCCCAATCTGAACTTGCTGCTTTAGCCTTTGCAGCAGAACCATCTTCATCAGTGAGATCCCACCTGTTTCTCCTCTTTGAAGAAGAAGAATCTTTCTGATGCTTTGCAGCTTCTTCTTCCTCACTAGGATCCGGCGTCTTCTCGGCCATAGCAACTCTATTAGGAGAAAGAACACGATTAAGTCTCCTGTTCCTATAATCACCTTCACGTTCCGCAATAGTCTGCCTAGGTCTAAATCCGACATCGTCTTCATCTTCGTTGTGAGGACGTGCGAGGTCGTTGAGGATCGACCTAGCAGCAGTGTAAGACGCAAGCCGCTGAGCCACAAGGGAACCAGTGGAGTCTTCTTCATCACAGTTGGAGGGAGAAGCAAGGTCTGCTTCCATCTTCCGTCTATCCTCTTGAGTTTTGGCGATATCTCTATCTAGATCCGCCATTATCGATCACTTAAAAATCTCTGTTTAATAACTCGATGGGAGGATTCAAATAACTTGAAGAACAAATTATGTTTCTCTTCAAGAATAGTTGAAGCACGATGGTGGTTTTTCAATTAATTATTGGATGCTTTGCATAGGGCAAACTCGCTATTTATATGAAAATATTTAGGTACGAAATAGTAATATTTATTTAAATCTATGACTAAATCTTATATATTTTCCTTTTGTCGTTTGGAATGAGAGGTCGGTTGTGCGATCTCCGTGGGCTATTATTGCCTATAAGTCCATCAGATTTTACCCAAAATTCTCCGGTTTAATTTTAAATTACAGTAAAACTTCTATAAATTAATAATGCTGGGACCAAAATATTTTATTGATTTATAGTAATATTAATTTATTTATAAATTAATATTCTTTTATTTATAGCATAAATTAATAATTATTAATATATAGTGGTATTTTTAACTCTTAAATTTTTTTTGAAAATATAGATTGTGACGATTTTACAGAAGTTACAAAATTCTTTAAGATTATATTTTTTATAGTTTGGAATTGAATTCTATATTTAGAAAAAAACTTTAATAATAAATTAAAAATATTATAAATAAATTCACTTATATAGATTTTACATACATAAATTCAATTTATGATTATACCTCAATTGTTATCTTTTAACATCCTATAAAACAAAACAAAAAATGAATATGATTCATATTTATAAATAGAAAACATAAAGAACCTTTTTCGTTATTTATGGATGTTATAGAGTATAATTTAGGATTATAGTTTAAAAATATAACATAAATATATTTTTTTATAGAGATGAGGTCTAGGAGAAAATTTATTTTTATTAAAAAAACTAAAAGCATATTCAACATATCTACTTACATATATGATATATGATATATATAAAGTAACATTTAGATCATCATTACTACAGGGAGACATGATCCATATATATATATATTTTGTCACCGGATTCAAATATTTATAAATTTGTAAAGGTTCTAAAAGGCTTTTATAAGGTTTTATAAGGTTTTTAAAAGGTTTATAGGGATTTCAAAAACAATTATCGTATTATTTTATCAAATTTGATTAATTTTTACACTGGCATGACTTGGGACCAGCAAAATTTATTAGTTTGTCTTTGATTTAGGTATGTGTGTCGTGGGTGCCAATTCATGCACCAACAAGCATTACTACAGGGAGACATAATCCATATATATATATATATATATATTTTGTCACCGGATTCAAATATTTATAAATTTGTAAAGGTTCTAAAGGGCTTTTATAAGGCTTTATAAGGTTTTTAAAAGGTTTATAGGGATTTCAAAAACAATTATCGTATTGTTTTATCAAATTTGATTAATTTTTACACTGGCATGACTTGGGACCAGGAAAATATTATTAGTTTGTCTTTGATTTAGGTATGTGTGTCGTGGGTGCCAATTCTTGCACCAACAAGCAGTCCCCCCCCCCAAGTTTGGTAGATTCAAAATTTTGAACCATATGAAAGAAACTAGGTGTTGATACGCGCTACGCGCAGAAGATTTATATTTTTTTGTTATATTTTTATTTATCTACTTTTTGTGTTATTTTTAACAACGTTTGTTTTGTTGGTTTTTTATAGTTGTCATTTTTTAAAATTCTATTTTTCATATACGGTTGGTTTTTTCAATTTTATAATAGTTTAATATTCGTAGTATTTAATATTATTTGATTAGCTTTAATTGATGCCCAATATTAGATGTAAAACTTTATATTTCAGAAGTCTTCAATTCTTGTAATCCTCACAAACTGTTATAAACTATCAAATTAAAACTAGCTCACCGTATGTATGCATTTAATCAGTTTATCTTGCATTAAAGCAACATTACAGACTTATATAGATGTTACTCTTTGTATCTCCATGTTCAATAGAGTACGTTTTGTTTTTTTTTTTTTATATTTGGATGCTAACTTTGTTCTTATTGTTTTCTTCAATTATACTATAATGAGTAATTCAATAAAAAAAAAGATTTGTAAAACTTAGTTATTGAGCACTTCACCAAAAAGTTTGGTTATTCTCATCACCAGTAAAACATTTAAATGATTTTATTAAAACGCTAAAGAGACCGATAAAGAGGAAGGCTTCAGATGAGATCAATTTAGTGGTATATCTATCTATATAATATAGATGCCATTGTTTTGTATTTAGGCTCACAAATCAGAAAATTTTTGCAAACTTTTTTATTGGATTAAATTCAATTTGGATGGGCTGTCAAAACATTAAACTGAAGTGGAAAGAAATAAACTAAGTAAATAAGACTGCTTACAATAGAAATGTTACATAAAAAAAAATTCAACAGTTGAAAGTACTGCATTTGTTGTTGTTTACAATGTTGTCAAGGATGTGGCAAATTTGATGTTGATAAATTACAGCATCGTGAATTATTATTGAGTGGAGTAGTCTTTGCTATATGTTATGTACTTAGTGGCAAATAAGATTTCTGATATTTTTTTTTCATTCTAATATTTAAACTCAATTATTTCATAGTCATTTTGAATTAGTTTATATCAAAATTCATCATTTTTAATACTATGTAGATAGACACTTGTTTTCTTGAATTTGGACATGGAAAGTAATTATATTTTCTTACTATATGTCTATATTACTTATTTTTTTAAAACCACTATAAAATATAAAAATAAAAGAAATGTTGAATGATGATGTGGAGGATAACCTGGCAGATGAGGTGGCAGAATGAGAGAGAAAATTTAACTTTATATATATAGAGATGAGCTAAAAAAATTATATTTTGAAGAATCACGTTGAGGGGAATACAAGTCGAGTAGGAATCACGGTTGGTACCTCCGTATAAGTTGCTATTGAATGTCAGAGAAGTGAGAGAAGCAAGGTCTGCTTCTATCTTCCGTATATCCGCTTCAGTTTTAGCGATCTCTAGATCTAGATCCGCCATTATCTATCACGTAACAATTTGAAGCTTGAATAGAGATGGGATCTAATATCTTGAAGAACAAGTGTTATTTTTTAAATTGTTTATTTTATTAGTTTTTTATTGCTGTCATTTTTGTTATTCTATTTTTTATATTAGTCGATTTTCAAATTTATAATAGTTTAATATTGAAATATTTATTATTTTTTGGTTAGCTTTAATTAAGAGAACTTTTGAGAAATACCCTTTTTCAAAAATACCATTTTCTATATCCATTCTCAAAATACCCATATTTAAATATAAAAAATTATAAAAATTATATGGTTTATAAGGTAATAATAACTATTACTGGAATATTCGATTCTCCTTAATCCTTTTTGCTTTGATTAGTATTTCGAGCAGTGAATCAATTTTTATTTGATTAGTGTTCATACTAGGAATTGGTTCTCCTTAATCGGTTTTGCTTTGATTAGATTGCAGAGTTTTGGATTGATTATGCTTAATCGTTTTTTGCTTTGATTAGTGATCGTGTCAAGAAAGTAATCCTAAAATATGCATCTTCTCCCCTAAATTTTCAACAATGCTTCCCGAAATTTTGATAGTCTTAATTCAATCAACGTTTATGTGAGAAATTACGTAATTTTGGGTCTAATGTAATGAACTGTTACGCATATGCAAAATATAAAAAAAAACATTGTATAAGAAAAATAATAATAAAGCAAGTAAAAGTGAAAGACTTTACCTAAGACTCAGCTCCTTGTTTTGGCTAATACAACTCAAAACTCAAAACAATGAGAAACTATGGAGCTGAATCAAAACTCAAAACAATGAAAAACAATGGAACTGAATCAAAAGACAAAATAATGAGCTGGTTTTGAGGAGCAAAAAAACAAACTCAAAGAAAAGTCAAATTAATTAATAGAGCTGTATCAAAATAATGAAATGAATCAAAACAATGAGCTCTTATGGAGCTTAATCAAATGGAGCTAAATTATATTGGTTTAAAAAATGGTTTTCGAATCAAATTGGAGAGAATCAACATAATCGTTCATCTAATGGAGCTGAATCAACCTAATCGTTCATCTAATTCGAATTTGTCATTAATATACTCAAAATTAAAATGAGATAATCAAATATACTCAGGCTGAAATAGAAACAATGAATCAATCAATACATGAACCTAAGAAGATCAAAAGAAGATCAACGAGGCGGATGAACTGAGAATTGGAACGAATGGTTCTACCGCACCGTCAAATTCAACATCAACACTGACAGCAAAACGTGAGGCATGTCAAGGCGATGAGAGACTGACGAAGCTACAAAAGACTGGCGCGAGGAGGTGATGTGATGAAATGATAAGATCAGGCGATACAATGTGATGCACGAGAATCTGGCGAGACAACAAGACCCGATGAAGCACGAGAATCCGGCGAGACGACAAGATTCGGTGAGACGACGTAATGCGGTGAGATGAAAAAAAAATAAGATGTTTTGGAGGTTAGGAAGAAGAAGATGGTTTCAAGGGCATTTTTTCCTTTTGTTTAATAAAAAAGGTTATGATTGGAACATATTGGATCTAATGGTATTTTGGGCCCAAAAACCTAAAATGATGGTATCCTTGTAAGTTTCTCTAAGAATAACTAGATCAATACATGTGCTAATGTACGGGTTATATTTTATTTGATATATTTTATATATTAAAATAAAGGTTTAACATGTTATATTAATTTTTGTCTTGTGATTTTATTTAGGAAAATTGCACTCTATGTACTCCAATAAATGAAAAATTAAGTATTTGACATTAGTGTTTTTAAAATTAGTTCTCTCGATCACAGTTACTTTAGCTGGACAAAAATATCCCTATATATGGTAAAAAATAGTTTAGCGAGATAACGTAATAAATATTAATAAATTATAGACTCTTTTATCAATAATTTATTCGTCATCTATTTCTAACTTCTATAATATGATACAATGATTCAACACGATAATAAATGATTTATCAGAATAAATTCAAACTTACCATATAATTTATAATTATATTGCGATACAATATCATTTATACTATTAATAAATTATTTAGAATATTAAATTTAACACTAAAAATTATTTAGCATATTAAGTTTATAAAGACGTGGTTAGAGTTTAAATTTTGTAATTAAACGAAATTATATTTTGGTTTGGGTTGAAAAAATATTAGTTAGTGTTTAGATTTTGTAATTAAACGAAATTATATTTTGGTTTGGGTTGACAAAAAATTGGCTAGGGTTTAGATTTTGTAATTAAACAAAATTATATTTTCGGTTTGGGTTGACAAATAGTGGTTAGGGTATAGATTTTGTAAATAAATGAAATATAATTTCGGTTTGGGTTGACAAAATAGTGGTTTGGGTTAATAAATTTCCGCGATAACAGATTATTAACATGTTTAAAATTTGGTTTGGGTTTGGGTTTGGGTTTACATGATGACAAATTATTAACATGTAATTTAACGAAAAATAATTTTGGTTTAGGTTGACAAAATAGTGGTTAAGGTTTATAGTAATAAGAGGTGAACAAAAAGGTTCACAGTGGGGGTGAAACCAAGAATTGCTCTATATAATATTACTTAACATGTTATAGCTATTGTTGACATTCATTATTGTTATAGTAAATGAGTTAACACGGTAACTGTAAATTTATCACATAAATCATAAATTATCGCGATAAAAACAATTAAACACGATATAATTATAAAATTATATATATATATATATATTGTTATCATGGTAATTCAATAGTTATTTATCTAACTTAGAACATGATTTTACTTACGTAGTTGATTAACAATATCGTCGATAATTAAGTTATTATACCGCTAAATAATTTGTTATATGCGAAAGGATAGTTTTGTCCACTTATACAAATTGATCAAGTTGATGAAAGAGAACTAATTATACATATATGGGTGCTATATTCTTAATTTTTGAGTCAACTAGGTATAAAATTTTAAGTCACCCTTTTATTTATATTTTAATTATTTTTGTCCTCTGTTGTAAGGATCAATAAATTATTTTATCATATAATACATGGCAGTTTACTGGTCGCGTGCAATAAATATTATATATATATTTGTTTAAAAAGATCAAATTAGATTATTTAAAAAAAAATTATAAAAAGTTAATGATATTTAAAAAATACCAAGTTCACTATTTTTACATTTTTCCAAATTAAAAGATTATATAGTTTATTGTAGTATATAAAGTTATACATTTCAACAACAAAATTATGAAACTAAATATAAGCATTCAAATCTTGACCTATTACTTAATCAAAAATTTTGACATGAAAATGATTGAATGAGTTTTTTCACTAAAATATAATCATACATAGATGAAAGGAATATAATGATTAATATGATAAACTAGATATCAAATCTTATATGTTTATTTTGATTGGTTATTCATTTTTTTAAAATCACATATTTTCGTTTTTATAATTTTATTAAATGAAAAAATTAGTATTTGACATTTTTCTCCTTAACCACTATTATTAGTCTCTTCTTAAAAACATATATTTGTAACATTTGAATGTAACTACATACCCTTAATAAAATTGTTTTTTATAATATACTTATCTCTTAATGAAGAGGGGATATTTATCTACCAACTATAACATTACTTATATTTTAAAATATAAACTCACAATCTGAATCTCATTAAAAAAAAAAAACAGACCCATAATCTAGTACCAATTAAACTCGCCGAATCAAAATATTTTTTTTTCTTGAAAAAAAATTATTCCTATCATTATCAAATTTAAATTCTTATATTTTTTTTAAAAAAAGAAACATAAGAAAAAGCTTATAACAAAAAAAAAAAACAAATATTGTTTTACTAATAAGTAACAAATACGAGCTGTATCACTTGACGATAGGTCTTTCTCTTTCCTTTATTCCATCTCATTGATCCATCCTACCATCTTCTTCTTATTCTTTTTTTGCTTTTTGCGCATGTTATCAAGCTTTCCACTGATTATATCATGTTTTCACCAAGAAAAACGAAATTGAAACTGAAGGAGAATCCAAATCGAAACTTTCTTTTTTCTTCTTTTTATCTTTATCATTTCATGTTCTCCAACTTTATTGCTTAGATCGTCGTCATGTGTCCCCGGTCAAATAATTGAACGTCTTTGTAGTTTGGCTTAGACGGTGTAGTGTTGGTTGAGATTGTCAATGTCAAGACCCTTGAGCTTCACTACTGACTCAACGTGGCCTTTGAGAGTGTGCACTTCTCTTAGCCTGCATGCACCACAAGAAACACACATTTTTCACTAATCTTGTTTTTTTGACGTATGGATCTTTCGAGTGATCAACTGATCATTTACGTACCTAGCAACTTCTGCACGTTTCTTGGCTTGTTCAGCGATCTCAGAGAGCTCAGTGTAAGTTGCCGTGTCTTCAAACATTGACTCCGGTGGTTTAAGTCCGTGAAGTGTACGTTGAGCTAGAGCCCATTGAGCTTCTCTTTCTCCCCTACCGTAGTCTTTCTTGGTTGTGAATGCGGTCTTTGATTACAAGAGGAATAATACAATGTCAATATATATAATATACTATTCAAGAATCAAGATTTAAATCTCACACATACCCTATTTTCAATCATGTTGTTCCATGCTTTGCCACTAAGGGTATATCGAGTGATAAACTTGAGGATATCAAGAGGAATATATGTGACGATACTATAAATCCAAATGACTCCACACCATCCCCATCCGCATCCTTTAATTCTTGCAAATTCCCAATGTGCATATGCAGCTATTAAGGTTGCAATCTGTTATTATCAGAAGAAAAGTTTTTTTAGTAGAGATCAGAGATATATCTGAAATGTGTATTTGTGAATAGAAATGACATACTAGTTGGGCAACAAAGAAAGCGATAAGAAGAAGAAGTCCAGGGCGTTCAACAAAGGACCAGCTCCTTGATCGAGTGACGAAGATTAGAGCCTGACTAATTATACTGACTTGCAAATACAAAACTGCTATTAACTCTTCGTTTTTGCCTTGTAATGACCTCACTCCAAATTTATCCTACACAAAGAAATGCCAAGATTATTTATAGATTATATAGTAAATAAGTAAATATTGTAGTAGTGTTGTATATAGTACCGAGAAGAAGGTTGTGTCATGAGCTAGCCAGAAGAAGACAACGGTGACGAGAGCCATATACGTTCCAAGAACAACACCAGTAGCAAAGATCTCCTTAAGTTTCCATGAATCAGGAATTGGGGAAGGCTTGACTCTATCCTTGGAAATGGTCATGATGGTACCATCATTTAGGATTGCAATAATGAGAACCATGAAAGGAGAAAAGTCAAACTCCCAAATAAGAGCAACAAGCATGAAGCCTAAGACTATACGGATGGTAATGGAGACTGCATAGATTGTGTAGTTCTTCATTCTTTGAAAGATAGCTCGACTAGTGAGCACGGCGCTAACTATAACACTAAGACCTGGCTCTGTCAAGACTATATCTGAGGCGCTTCTTGCTGCATCAGTTGCATCATCCACTGCTATACCGATATCTGCTTTTTTCAGCGCTGGAGCATCGTTGACACCATCCCCAGTCATACCAACAATATGTTTCCTTTCTTGGAGTTTCCTTACAATCTCATACTTGTGCTCTACGCAAGACCAGAAAAGTTTAGAATTAGATTAGTGAGATCAAAAGAAAAAGTGAAACTTAGGATGGTAACTATATATATACCGGGAAAGACTCCAGCGAACCCATCAGCCTTCTCGATGAGCTCATCGACAGGAACTCCTCCCGTGGTGTCATCTTTGTTTTCAAGCAAAGAAGAGGAAGGATACATGTTTGTTCCCATTCCAAGCCTACGACCTGTCTCTTTACCAATAGCCAATTGGTCTCCAGTGATCATTTTAACATTCACACCAAGATCAAGAGCTCGTCTAATGGTTTCTGCACTGTCATGTCTTGGAGGGTCAAAGAGAGGCAAGAGACCAACAAACTCCCACGGTGTTCCTGCGC
This sequence comes from Capsella bursa-pastoris, assembly GCA_036452645.1. Lineage (NCBI taxonomy): Eukaryota > Viridiplantae > Streptophyta > Magnoliopsida > Brassicales > Brassicaceae > Capsella > Capsella bursa-pastoris. Next base: position 10,156,389 of record CP144185.1, read on the forward strand.
TTTCTTTGTCCTTCTCAGGAACCTTCTGTCGTGCAACCCCGAGTGAACGGAGGCCACGCTCAGCAAATTTGTCAATGATCTCATGTGATCGTCTCTTTGTCTCTCCTTTAAGGTCACATAGTTCAATTATCTGCTCGGGAGCACCTTTGCTGCATCTATGCCACTCTCCATTGCTATCAATGTAAGTGATCGCGGTTCGCTTTTCTACTGGATTGAACGGCAAGAAATGCACTTCAGTTATTCCAGCTCTTGCCTCTTTTGGATCACCCAACATGTTAACAATGGAAGTATCAATTGCATCTTGGTTCTCTATTCTTGAAGCCCTAGCTGAAAGTAGTATCACAGTATCCTTGTCTACATCTTTGGGGAATACCTAATCAATACAAAAAAAATCACAAGATTTTAACATTCAAAAGAACCCAAAAATAATTAAAAAAATGATGATGAAGAGATTTGTCCTCAAAACCTCAATCAAGTTCTTGTCAACTGTAAGTTTGTTGAGAGTTAGAGTCCCGGTTTTGTCGCTGCAAAGAACGTCCATACCCGCCATTTCTTCGATGGCGGTCATTCTTTTGGTGATGGCACCTTGTTGAGACAACCTATGTGATCCAATAGCCATTGTCACGGACAATACAGTGGGCATCGCAATTGGAATTCCACCGATGAGAAGCACAAGAAGATTGTCGATTCCATCTCTATATTTCCGATGTTGGATCGGATACATTATAATTACCTCAATCAACATTCCTATTCCGATTGAACAGATACAGAAATTACCAATGGCGGTTAAGACCTGAAACATTTAAAAACCTTATTAGAAATAAACCAAACTATTGCTTGCATTGCAAGAAAATATAAATTAGAGATCGTCATACCTTTTGAAAGTGGCCAACATTGTTAGTACTGTCAACAAGGTGAGCTGCCTTCCCAAAGAAGGTATGCACTCCAGTAGCAATGACAACAGCCTCAATCTCACCTTGTTTGCAAGTGGAGCCAGAGAAGACCTCGTCTCCCGGGTGTTTAGTAGCTGGGAGAGATTCACCGGTAAGAGCAGATTGGTCAATCTTAAGAGGATCACCTTCAAGAAGACGAGCATCCGCGGGAACAATATCACCCAACTTAATGCTAATTAAGTCACCCGGAACAAGGATCGCAGCTTCTTGCTCTCCCCATCTCCCATCTCTTAATACCTTTGTTTTAGGTGCAAGATTGGCCATGAGAGCTGCTGCTGCATTACCCGCATTGTTCTCCTCGATAAAACTGATGGTTGAGTTTATGATGAGCAAACATGTGATACCAACAAAGTCTTGCCAATCCGGTGGCCTTCCACCACCGTTTGCTAACACAATTGCCATGATTGCCGCAGCTTCCATCACCCATGAGAGAGGGTTCCACATAAAACCTAAGAACTTTAGAAATTTGTTATCTTCTTTCTCTTCTAGCTTGTTTGCCCCAAATATTTGGAGTCTGTTTCTTCCTTCCTCTGATGACAAACCTTCCCGTGAACATTTCAGCTGTTGGAACACTTCGTCCACCGGAATTTTCTCCTGTAATGCATGCATGCATGGTTTAGTAACTTTAACATGTTACGTTTTTATAATTTGTATATTTAAAAAAAAAAAAAACAAGAAACACTTACAAGATCAACGTTTTCCTTCTTTATTTCGTCCCATGAGATATCAGCAGCCATGATGAAACAAAATGATGAGAAACAACAGTTTTCACGAAACTCGGCTTCTTTATACGGGAAAATAAAACTCTCCTTATTCTCTTTTCAAGTGTCTTAAAGAACAAGAAGAGTAAAAGTTACAAAAAAAACTGAGAAATTTTTCTTTAGTTTTGTGATGTGATGTGAAGACAAAGAAGTGGTATATATACACTTACACAAGTGGCTTGTACGTGTTTTTATAGTTTGTGGCATACCTTAAATTGAGGAGTTTTGACAATGCGTATGTGTCTGTATATGATGTGTTTTGAACTGTTTTTATGCCTTTTCTTTTGCTTTCCATAATTATTTTTTTCTAACTTCAAAAGAATAGGAGAAAACAGATTACTTGTAGTTCCACAAATAGAAAACTAGTATCAATTAATAGTTTTCACACATTTAAGTTTGAAAAAGGAAGAAGCTGGCCTAACTATTTTTGTATTAAAAAAACATATATATTTTAATTTAAAAGGAACCGTATAAATTTAAGTGGAATTATTAATAACACTAGAAGCCTAGAGACAAGACCACGATACTGAATTTCACTATAATATGACCATCTAAGTGAATATGTGAATATATTACAACATATTTTGTTGGAATTTTGTAACGATAATTTTCAAACTAAATTTCATATACCAACATGGTTTAGATACAACGTTGTTAGTTTGTTGGTACTGGATACGTCCTAAATCTATTGTTATTCTCCTTAAAATATTAGAGCATCTCCATTCGTGTACCCCTCAGAAAAATGTTTAACATTAATTAATTAATAAATATTGATTGAATGGGAGAGTGAAGAGGCAACGTGAGAGAAAGAGAAAGAGAGAGGAAAAAAGGGAGATAATTTTTTCTTTTCTACAAAATATATTTTTCACCCAATCAAGAAATGCCAGCTGTGTTAAGCATCGATCCTTGGAGAGCTTGGCTAAGCAGGCCCCTAGCAGAATCCACCGTTATTGATTTATGTTTTGACTGTTTAATACTAAGTATTTTATGAAGCATCTCCTAAAAATATATATGTATAACTAGCAGTCGATCCGTGCTACGCGCGGAAGGTTTATAATTTTTTTTGTTAATTTTTTATTCATATTGCGATATTTATTACTTTTCTAATTGATTTTCAAAACATATTATAATTATTTTTTCTTTAATTATTACCTTTTAATACTCAAATTTTGATTAAAAGCATTTGATTCAATTTATGAAATATCATTTTTTTTCTTTTTGATCATGTTATAAACTAATATTTCACTTTCAATTTTATTTTTCCTCTTTAAAATCTTAATAGACAATCAAATCATTTTTTTTTATTCTACCATAAATTTAAAATTTACTTCCATTCTAAAACTCAGTAACACATTTAAAATTTTAAACTATGATCAATTTAAAATGAAAGTTGAATTATAATATTACCACTAATAAGAAACTTAAAGTATTGTTTTCTTATTTTAACATTTCATTTATTTTACATAATTTTTTTGATTTTTTATATAAACTTTCTATTAATTAAATAAGTAACATAAATTATTTTTTTTATTGTTTTAAATTATTTTAATGTAAAACCAAAAATGTGGCTTAGGTGAATGCTTAGGTGGCATCATGAGAAGAGAGAAAAACTAACTTTATATTTATAGATAACTCAAAATATTTTTAAATAAAAATCGGACGGGAATATGAACTAGAAATCTTTAGGATCATCAGATCAATTAATTCATAATTTTGTCACTTTTATGAATATAATGTTCCTTTTTAATAATATAAAAATATATATAATTTATAATATTTAAGCTGAAGTACCCATTAAAAATAACTAAAGTTTCTAATTGAAATAAAATACAACCTAATCAGATATTTCATTTTCGGATCTTTGGGTATGGATAATGAATCGGATAAGTTCAACAGCAGATTATATCATTTCCATATTTAATTTTGATTTTGTAAAATATCTTTACCTAATTTATTTTAAGATACCACGGGCCAAAATTTTATTTTAATTTTTTATTATTTTAAATTCGAATTTTTGTATTATGCTGGAATTGTTTAGGATTTATTAAGATTGCATAATATCAAACTTAATTAAATCAGTTTGATTCGGCATTCTTATATTGGTGTTGTTAAAAATAGTATAATGAAGTTTTAACCCGTTCTAAAAAATAAGATTAATGATATTTTAATATTTCAAACCCGTATCGTCATACAACCCGTCTATAAATGTTAATTTTTTAAAACAATCAAAATTTGTAATAATTGCGTCCATATGTAATTTGCATAACAATTTTAATCCATTTTAAACCATTTTCAAATTTTGACGTAGTCTAAAGGTAAAAAATTTGCTTTTGTATAAACATAAGCGAGGTTCGAGCCTTTCCAACCACACAAATGTTTTTTTAAGAAAAGGAATTAAATATATTGGCAATAAATGTGCATTAAATTTTCTCTCAAAATCCTCGGAAAAATACTAATATAGATTTTTTTTTAAAAAATTCGCCTTTCACTTTTTTACGACCTTAGCTATATTTTATTTTATTTTAGTCCATAAAACATCTGAATAATAATATAACTTTTTCATATGTTGCAATTTGAATTTTTTTAAACGGACGTACATTAATTGACAAAAAGGTATATCTAAAGATGGGGGTTTAATTTTTTTTTAAATGAAAATTATAACTGTTATACACATTAAAAAAATATATATATTTTAAAGTATAAACATTAAAAAAAATTAAATTTTCAAATACTATAAATATTTAAACGTTATAGATTTTTTATAATATTATTAATGTTTAGACTCTATAAAAAGTTTAAAAGTTTATTAATGGGAGTATTACTCTGTAAACATTAGATATCTTATTTTCAAATTTAAATCTAACAATCATCTTCAAACAACAGAATTAAAGAATTTTTAAAGGGATTAAAAAAAAATCCAATATTTGATTCTTAATAAATATTTCAGAAAAAACAAAAAGTAGAAAAAGAAATAATATTTAATATCTGTGCATTTTTTCCCTCACCATTTTTGGAACCAATAAATTAATCCTACTTAATCTTGAAATATTATTTAATTCCAATTGAAATTTATTTTAATATAAAATTACTTTAAATTGAATATGTTTGACAACCCATGTTACTCATTTTTATTGATTTTTGTAACTATAATATTATACCTCAAATATTAGTCTACAAATTTTTTCTACAGATATTTGTTTAGAAAATATATGTTCAATTACAAAATAACATACAAACAAAATATACATGTCAAATTCAAAAACATGTATGTAATGTTTTTGAACTCAAACCGGATTGTGAACAGTATTACCTTCCGGGTCATCGAGTCACTAGGCTAACCAGGTTTGACCACAGTCAGTGGATTAAAAATTTATTTATACTTATATAGATTATGTTGTTTTGTAGATAGAAAAAAAAAATCACCATATCATATTTTTTAAGAATATGTAGTCTAACAATAATAATGAATTGTTTAAATTTATTTAAATTTAAATAAAATCAAACAAACACTAACAATAAATCAAGAGTTTACAATAACCAATTTTAATCGTATGTATTGTCATCGGAGAAAGAATAAAATATCATAAATATGTTCTTCATAATATTTGTTCATCTCTATAATAACGAGCCTTAATAACTTTGGCAAATATGGACTCCGGATATCGTCCGCCATGCTTATTTTGCAACTAACGAATCATTGAATTTAGAAAGATCTTTGAAACCAAGACCTCCCTCTTTCTTTGATGTTTGTAGTTTTTCATGATATCCATGAAATTCCTCTTTGGTTGTTTCCTTTCTCCCACCAGAACTTCATTAGTAAAGGAATTGAATCGACCCAACTCGTTTTCTAATTTTAATTCATCAATATTAATCCCATAATTAATATCTAACCAACGAACTAAGCCAACATGCAAACAATAGCGGAAAATAAAAATCTACACCTATAAATTCAATAAATTCAATTAAATAATCAATAACCAATACTCATCCATCAATCAATCAATAAGCAAGCCTAACATGCTTCTCATCCATGGTTCTAGATATAGATTATTAAAACAATAATCATAAAACCGCAAACAACAGATAATGAATCGGATAATTTCAACAGCATATAATATCATTTCCATATATAATTTGGATTTTCTAAAATATATCTACCTAGTTTAATCTAGAGAATTTTTGAGAAATACCCTTTTTGGTGTCATTTTTTATAAAAAAACACCCGTTTTATCTATCTATTTTTAAAAATACCCCTTTTAAATATGAAGAATTATAAAATTTTATATGGATTATAAGGTACTTCTATATAATAAGTACTATTGGGAGATTCAATACAATTATTTTATAATGTTTTAAAAGGTTTTAAATCGTTTTTACAAGTTTTATAAGGTTTTAAAAGGTTTATAAGGTTTTTAAAAGATTTTAAAATGGTTTTTATAAGTTGTTTTTGAAACAACCGGCCCAGTGGGACTCCGCCACATGGCACACTCCGCCACATAGCATACTCCGCCACATGACAACCTTACAGCGCTGCAGCGCATCAACCCTTACCTCTCTCATGGCCCACCAGGTAGTTTATTGGTGCGCTAAACGTTCCTTGAACCCAAGACCTCACCCTTTAACAACCTTCCCACATTTTTAGTGGTTATTTTGATAAAGTTTGAAAGGGGTATTTTTGAAATCCCCCTTTTAATCTAATATACCGCGGGCCAAATTTTTTTAGTATTTTATATTAAAGTTATATTTTTCTATTATGCTGGAATTTGTATAGGATTTATTAAGATTGTATAGTATCAAACTTAATTAAAATAATTTGATTCGACATTCTTATATTGGTGTTGTTAAAAAGAGTATAAACATTTAAAAAAATGTCCAAAAAGGTATGTAAAGCTAGGGGTTTAAAATTTTTAAAAGTTGAAAATATTATAAATATTATAAACATTAAAAAAATATATTATAAAGTATAAAAATTAAAAAAATGTTCAAATATTATTAATATTTAAGCGTTATAGAATTTTTTTATAATATTATAAATATATAAACTCTATAAAAAGTTAGAGAAATTCCCTAATCTAGCATGATTTAAGTTCTTCTTACATGAATACCATACACTCTATAATCAGACATTTATACCATTAATTTTTATGTTAAAAGACTAAAACACCCCTTTGTATAAACCACACAATTCAGTTGAACCCACACATTTCTTCCGATTAAATCGGCGACGAGCAGGTGTCTCCGGTGACGAACTCTCCATTGCAACGCCGGTGAGCTTCAAATTTTGTCCGCCGGTGAGCTTTGATCGTTGTCATATACACTTGTGTCCGTCGTCGTAAGGTGAGCTTTCATCGTTGTCAATTCACTGTGTTTCGTTTTGTTCGATTCTTCAATTTATTCGATTCTTCACTGTTTTTGTAGATTTAAGCTTCGATTAGGTGTTGTCATCATTTAAGCTTCGATTAGGTGTTGTCATCATTTAAGCTTTGGTTCTAGATTTGATTAGGTATTTTATTGGAATTGATTAGTTTCGTGTTGTGGATTTGAGAACTAGTCGAGTCAAGAGAAACAAAATTAAGCTGGTGATGTTGTTTTGATGTGGATTCGTTTATTAATTTGCGTTGGTGTTTGTTTGAGAATTAATCGATGAGGCTGGATTTTTGACACTCGAGATTTTGGTGTTGATTTTGGTTTCGGTGTTGATTTAGTTTTTGGTGTTGATTTTGGTTTCAGTGTTGATTTAGTTTTTGGTGTTGACATTGACTTGTGAAACTCGTGATTTTGGTTTTGGTGTTAATCAAGGTGTTGATTTTGGTGAAGCTCGTGAATATGGTTGAGTTGTGCTCAGTGTGTGGTGAGTAGAAACAAAATGTTAATGGAAGCTGGGATTTCGTTATGGATTCACAAAAGGGAGGATCTCTTAGTGAAGTAGATGTGAATGTAACAAATAAGGTGTTAGCTGAGATGGTCATAGAAGTTTTCGGACTAAACTGTTTGATCTCCAAGTTTGAACATGAAAGATCCTCCACCTTTGTATTTGCGAAATGACCGTCAAGTTAAGACTTTTATCCGGAAGGTGCAAGGAGAGTTTGAGTTTAACTGTTTGTGAGTAAATGTGGGTAAATTCTATCAAGTTTTATCAAGAATCACCATTTTTACATTTTCTTTTATTGACTTTTTTTTTTGTTGTAGGTGTGTCATATTGAGAAAAAATTATTAGAGACCAGCCAATGTAATGAAGGTTTGTTACTTTTGAAAGGTGTTGCATCTTCTTCTTCAGTTTGTTCACAAATCAAGGTAGACTATCTCTTACTCAAAACTTGATTCATGAGATGTATTAGTCTTTAATGTGTTTTATTTCTGGATATAGGTTGTTTTGTAAGTGTTAGAATGAATTAAATAAGAAAGAATTTTTTTGGGTAGTCTCTTGTTAGTTAGGAAGCCATTCCCCAATAAGTGTTTAATGTGTTGTTAGTTAGTGTTTAACATACTAGTCCGTATTTCTAGCCTTCTATGTTTTGTTTGTTTACAATGTAGAACCGAAATAGTGTTATGAACGCGTTCTTAAAACTTTAAATGTTTGCCAATATATGCTTATTTTGTAGGATTTTCAGAAATGTAATGATAGTGGCATCTCAGTTTCAGAATTATAAAGTGTTACTTTGTCAACTGCTGAACAAAGAATTCATGATGCTATTCCAATAGGCTATACTCATTACACTCAAGTGACTGATCATATATTTGTGGGAAAGCATTTCGTTAACAAAGAGGCTTTAGTGATGAGGATGAGAAAGTGGGCGATTGAGTGGAATTTTGAGTACATGTCAATATGGTCAGACATAACTAGATTGATTTTGGGGTGTCTAGATGTTACTTGCAGCTGGAAACTTCGTGTAGCGTAGGTGAAATACTCTGATTTTTTTTGTGGTGAAGGATTACATTCACAAGCATAACTGTGATACAACTTGTAGGCATGCTAATCATCATCAAGCTACTGCAAAGTTGTTGGGTTCTTTCCTTTGTAGTCCTTATGGTGAGAAGAAGGCTAGACTGAAGCCAAAATAGATTTTAGAAAGGGTTAGAATGTCATATGATGTTCAAATAAACTACAAAAAGGCTTGAAGAGTAAAAAAGGCAGCTGAACTTTTGGTTAGAGGTACTTCTGAAAACAGTTATCACAACATTGCAAAGTGGCTGTTTTTGACCAAGGAAAAAAATCCTGGTTCAGTTTTGTATCTTGACGTTGATCCTCTGAATAATAAATTTAGGTACATGTTTGTAGCATATGGCCAGTCAATCAGAGGTTTTGCTTTGATGCGTAGAGTGATTGTTGTTGATGGCACCTTCCTGAAGGCAAAATTCAAGGGAACTTTGCTTATAGTTATAGCTATAGCTCAAGATGGGGATTATCATCTTTAGACTCTGTCATCAGACATAGGGGTACGGTGTTCGAGTCCTTGTGGTGTCTGTGTTAACATTATTATTTAACTTTTAATTAAGGCGTACCTAAACGAATACAAATCTTCCTATATATCATTTTTGTCCTTCATAAATGATTTAAAATTTTAAAATTCAAAATTAAAATTCATCATGTTAGTCTTCCTAAACATCATTCTTAGTTGAATCAAAATTTTCATTTAATTCTTCCTAAACTTCAATATATTCTTCCTATATAAATTAAAACTTTTCTAAATTTTTCACTCTTACTTGAATCTCATATCTTTAGTCAATCCTTCATAAAAATTTCATTCTTAGTTGAATCAACCTTCCTAAATTTCATTACACTTTTCCTAAATAAATTAAAACCTTCCTAAATTTTTCACTCTTACTTGAATCTCATATATTCAGTCAATCCTTCATAAAAATTTCATTCTTAGTTAAGTCATAATTTTCATTAAACATTTTCTAATTAATTTTGTTCATGAAGACCATCATGAATTTCATTAATCTCTTCCTGAATCATTTTTGATTACTTCCTAAATGTTAATTTTTATGACCTAGATAAGTAACAAAAATCAGAAACTTGTGATAAGTAATACACAATAGAGAAACTACCATTAAAATCTATTTATCTTAACAAAAAATACTAAAAACATACCATCCTTAAACAAACAATTCAGTTATCTTAATGGAAAATTCACAACACATACTATTCTTAAACTAACACCAAAGATTCGTTCCCTAAACATCACAACATCCTATAGGATAATCTCCTTGTAGATATCATATGCAATCCTTGCTCTTGTATCTTCAGTAAATGCTTCTTCAAGTTTGTTCATCATGTCTTCCGCTCCCATAGCAGGGCATTCTATCCTCTTCAATAAGAATATCACACAGTTACCATCATGTTTAATGCGACGACTTAATCTTTTTGGGGTTGAGTCATTAAACGAATTGATATCAACATGCTTCGGTCCTTTGCCCCAAGCTAACAAATAAGGAATCATTTCTGCAAACAAAACAACAACATTCACATGCATCATTCTCTTTTCCAAAATTAAAAAAATAAGGAAATGCAGTTGATACTTTAATACCAACATTCACATGCATCATGTCTCTTGATCATATCAGCTTTGTAATTGTCACTTCTACAATCAAATACCGTGATTTTCCTGTGACTGAAGCTCACTTCGGTTCCAAGACGTTGGTTGCTTTCTTTGCAATCCCATAGAACTTGTTAACTTCATGCCATGTTGTCTGAAAGTTGCAGATGGAAGGTGATTTCCTGTTGATGGTATCCAACAATTTTTTTGAGAACTTATAATGTGTCTTCAGGTTGTCCATCTTAAAGTTGGGATAACACTCTATCAATATTCTTAGGAAAGCAGTGTTGACAAATGTCGACTTAGGGAGCCTTTTATTAAGAAATGAACAAACTTTTAGCATGGTAGGAATCATTTCCAAAATTTATTTTGGAATTATGCAGTCTGAAACTCTCATGGTTTAGTTTGAAAACATGCTAGCAAAGTATCAAGACCAACATCTATATGACTATCAGATTGCTAAGACAATAATGACCAATCCAACAAAAGCTGATGAGGATGACGTGCTAAGCTCGATTTTTGTCGACATTGTGGCAAGAATTAGAAGTAATTAGTGTTATGATTTTACAACTATCAATATTAATTTGTATTTCAATTTTCAGGGATATAGAATAGTTTGCACTTCTTCCATCATGGTGGAGAATTTTATAGTGGAATTGAATATGTGGCGTTTGAGTTTTTCTGAAAGGTACATATAGGAAAATGGAAATTGGTCATCATAAAACTTTCTCTATCGCTGATGACTACATAGCCACTTGGCAGAGGTATATAGTGTCTATAGAGCTTAACTAATTTGGAAATAGAAAAGTTAAATAAGAGTGTGTTGGTAAATCTTGTTGGAGGAGCTGTCGGTGAATCTTGTTGTAGGGAATCCAATGGATGCTCCACAACAGTCCTAGTCCTTATCCTAGAAGTCAAAAGACGCTTACATGTATGGTCATTGCATTATGGTCAGCTACATGGTTAATGGGTATCGACGTATCTTAATGACTGAGTGTTAAGAACTTAAGAAATTATGTTTATGTTGTTGGGTTTTTTCTTCGAAATTATGAAAACAGAGGTATGTATAAATATGTGTTTTCTCTGTTTTTTGTGGGTATAAACTTGTTTTTTCTCGAGATTAAACAAGTTTGTGTTTTGCATACTTACATTAATATTGTTTGCTTCTGTCATTTTTATTTCCTAGCGAATGTTGTAAAATTACCTATTGAACGAGGTTGGAGGGAAGAATAGTTTCGGTTTAGCAACTGTAACCAATCTAAAAACTTATAATTCAAAAAAAAAAAATCAAACCAACACGGATTGATTGGGGAAAGAAAAATCAAAAATCAAAACCAAAATCAAAATTCAAACCAACAACGAATTGATTGGGGAAAGAAGACGAATTCAAGTGTACCAGTCCGCTGGGCCGTTCGAAGTGTTTTTATGATTTTTATACCACTGGAAACCGTATTATTTTTTATAGGAGACCTCTTTGTGAGAGATAAAAATGCTGAACTTCTCTTAAATCTTTGTGAGAGATAAAAAGAGGAGAGCGATCAAGAATATTGATATCATTTAAAGTACCTGGAGGTCCAAAAAACGCGTGCCATATCCAAAGATCTTGCGAAGCTACAGCCTCTAAAATGATCGTTGGTTTTCCTGAGGCTCGTGTATATTGACCTTTCCAAGCGGTTGGGAAATTCTTCCACTCCCAATCCATACAATCGATGCTTCCCATGATCCCGAGATCTTATGCGGTTGGTTTTCTTAGGTACTCATCTTATGCGGTTGGTTTTCTTAGGTACTCATCTCCAAATCAAAATATAATACCGTCAACAAAATGTTGCATGAATTTCATGGAAGTGGTTTCAACAATCCGGAGGTATTCGTCAACCGCATCAGCCACACAACCATATGCAAGCATGCAAATTGTTGCTGTACATTTCTGTAGTGGAGAGAATCCTAACCTTCCGGTCGCATCTCTTCTTTATTGAAAGAAAGGAATTAGATTGGTTAGTCGATCCACGATACGCATGAATAAATGCTTATTCATGCTAAAACAATATCGGAATAGATTAGGCGGGAATGTTGCATTTTCTCCAAAATAATAGTTGCATAACTTGATGTGTCATTCTTCACGATGTCTTTCTGTATGGACTCTTTTTTCTCCGTTTTCTGAGTTTTTGATCCTCCTCCAAAGAGTAAAAGGAATTATCTAATTTTTTTGGAAATGATTATCAAATTCTTCATCCAATAATTGTGAAAATTCATCATGAGAAGATGATGCCATTTTGTATATAGCAAAAGAAAAGTATTTTTTGGTCTGGTAGAATTTTTAGGATTGAGGTTTGGTAGTAAGCAATTTGTGGGATAAGAAAGAGTTATTTTTTGTTGTTGTTGGTAATAAATAACGAGACTTGTTGTGGATAAGAAAGAGTGTTGTGAGAAACTACGAGAAATAGTTGTTTTTGGTAGTAAATAACGAGACTACTTGTGAAAAATAAGAAAGAGTTGTGTAGAAGAGAAAGTGAAAAATAACGAGACAATTGTGTTGTTCAAATAACTTGATACATATTTCCAGCAAGTTATGAAATTTCCAAACTTCTCGTAGTGTTGTGTCCGTGAACCTTGAGTGATGAAAGTGATCGATGTATGTCCGTGAACCTACATACTTCTTCTGTGAACCACCACCCTGCCACAAGGACACTTTCTTGTTTTCTTCTTCCACAGTATGTCCGTGAACCTACATAACACAAACAATACAAGACTGACATAAGTAATCAATAAAGCCAACTGAAAAATGTATAACACAAACATTGACTGAACATTGTGACATAACACAAACAATACAAGATTCATAACAAACACAAATTAAAAGTGAACATACACAAAACAGAAAAACAAACTAAGCATACACATCACATAAACTAGAGATTCAAAGCATAAGAGTTTCAAAAGAAAATCTCTCTAATTAGCTTAGTTTTAAGCTCTTCCTCTAACTGAGATAGAGGACCAAATTTAACAAGGAGAGTGTCAAGCAATTTCTTGTTTGTCAATTTATCATTAAAATCATGCTCTTGTTGCTTCAAGGCAAAATCTTTTTCTTTTAGCTCCAACATAGTCTTCATTCTTTCCATTCTCTCCACTCCTCCTTCATCAGTGACTGAACTTGTGACAGTCTTTTTGGCACTAGCCTTGGCAGCCTTCACTCCAGGTGGTCTTGCTTGAGATTCTCCTTGAGCTTGAGAGTCTCCTTAAAGCTTGAGAGCCTCCTTGATATTCAGATTCATTCATAGAAGATGAGTCAACCTTCCTTCTTTTGTTCTTGTCGTCTCCTTTACTAGCTAGCATAGCACACCACTTCTGATCATATCTCAATTCTCTCCATGCATGCTCCAAGGTGAACTTCTTGTAATCACTCTCATAGATCAAGTGAGCTCGCTTAATCAGATCATCATCATTCATGCCACTATCCATTTGACTTGATGCAGCTTGATGAGATCTAACAAACTATCCATATTAATTTGTATTTTCAATTTCCAGGGATATGGAACAGTTTGCACTTCTTCCATCATGGTGGAGAATTTTATAGTGTAATTGAATATGCGACATTGGAGGTTTTTTAAAAGGTACAATAAGGAAACTTAGACTTGGTTAGAGCATCACGAAACTTTCTTTATTGCTGATTACTACATACCCACTTGGCAGAGGTGGTCCCTTTTGATCTTTGAATAAGAATTTTTTTAATTCAAATTCCTCTTACCCATCGGTTGATTCAGTCTCAAATGTAGGGATTTAGAGGAGGAGAAAAAAATGAAGGAAGCAGCCTGATACAAGACTCGATGGTGAGCTTGTATTAGGATAGATATGATGGCTTCACAAGATGGCGGTCGCTTCTCTCTTGTGAAGGAAAGATGGTCGTTGATGTAGATCTGACACGATGGCGGTCGCTTCTCTCGTGTGGGATCGAATGAAGGGGAAGTGCTGGCGTATTGAAGTACACCACAGAGATGTGATTAGTCTCTGATACAGTACACGATCTTAGCCTTGTGGAATCACACACACAAGACAAAAAACAAACTTATTCTCTTAAGAACACTTAAAGAGAAGAAGTGAAGAAAGTTCGGTTCTTTATTGATAATCAAGGGTGAAAAAACTCGTACAACTGCTCCAGGGGGACTTTATAAGAGTCTTTCAGCTAGCCCTAAGGCCGAAATAAATGTAAAAATGCAACAAAGGAAACAAATAAAACTACAAATACAAAACCATTGTTTTTGGAAAGAAAATAAATAAAATACTAAAGCAAACTTGAGAACCTCGTGATGAGCACGTCTTCTAGCCGTTGCTGGGGCTTAATGGACCTGCAAATATCGAAAATATTGAATAGAACTTACCTGTATACAATCTAGGCCCAATAACCGTTCTCTGAACTACGTCTTGATCTACTTCAGGGGTCTTGTCAGGTGCCTGTTTGTTTGTTGGTTTCTTGAACTAGATGGCTTCTTGGAGTTTCTCTTGGGTAGCTTGGTCAGTCTCTTGAAGCTCTTCCATGTCCTTGATGCCTTGTTCTTGATCTTCACTTTCTCGATCACTCTCGAAGGTGAAGCTTGTTTTGCTTGTCTCTTGTGACTCCATTGTCTTCTCTTGGATTCTAGAGGTCTCTTGACCTGTCAAAGGAGAATTCACACCTGGGGAAATGGTATGTTCAAGACTTATTTGGGTGAATGCTTCAGAAAGCTCTTCTTCGGCGATGGGATCATATCCGTCATGATGGAGTAAAGGTGGTACAGACCAGTTGACGTAGTTCAGCTCTAGTGAGCTCACAATGTCTTGTATAGCTAGGTTGAACCTCTTTCTAAGTTGTTTAGACTTTGTACGAGTCATGGGACCTACTGGGACGGTACAGGGTGTGGTACAGAATCTGGTATGTGATCTAGTTCAGCGGATTGGACAGGATAATCGATGTCCGCATCATTCCCTCCCTCTTCAAAAGGTTTTGTCCTCAAAACTGAATCTCCTGGATCATAAGCAGACAAGTCAGCAACATTAGGTAGCTCCAAACGGTAAGCATTGTCATTGATCTTCTCGAGGATCCTAAATGGACCGTCGCCTCTTGGTGATAGCTTGGATGCACTTTGTGTTGGAAACCTCTCAGGCTTCATATGTAACCAGACCCAATCTCCTGGCTCAAATAACACTTCTTTTCTTCCTCGATCAGCTTTGCGTTTGTTGTCGACGGCCTTCTTCTCTAAGTTGCCTTTGGCTTTTTCATGCAACTTCTTGATGATTTCCCCTCGTCTTAATCCATCTTGACAAGCCTGTTCTATCTGAGGTAAAGCTGCTAAATCTATGGGAGATAAAGGGTTAATTCCATAAACTATCTCGAAGGGAGATAGTTTTGTAGCCGAGTGAACGACACAATTATAAGCAAACTCAATAAAAGGAATGCAATCAAGCCATGTAGCCATATTCCTACCAAGAGTGGCTCTAAGTAAAGTTGAGAGAGTTCGGTTTACCACTTTGCTTTGTCCATCCGTTTGAGGATGACAAGTTGTAGAAAATAGAAGCTTGGTACCTAACTTTCTTTAAAGCGTATTCCAAAAGTGACTCAAGAATTTGGTGTCACGATCAAAGACTATGGTCCTCGGGATCCCATGGAGGCGCACCACTTCTTTGAAGAACAAATCCATGGTTTGAGTATCGTCATTGGTCTTGTCACACGGGATGAAGTGTGCCATCTTGGAGAACCGGTCCACGACGACAAAGATTGAATCTTTGTGTCTAATCTTAGGCAATCCTAAGACAAAGTCCATAGAAATATCTACCCAAGGGGCGTTAGGAATAGGTAATGGTAAATAAAGACCATGAGGATGTAACCTGGATTTTGCCTTGTGGCAAACAATGCATCGAGAACAAAATCTCTCAACGTCCTTCTTGAGATGGGGCCAAAAGAAGTGATCCATTACCATGGCCAAGGTTTTGTCAACACCAAAGTGACCCATCAACCCTCCACCATGTGCTTCGGTGAGTATCAACTCTCGCATTGAACCTTGAGGGATGCACAACCGCTTATCTTTGAACAAGAACCCATCTTGCAAGTAGAATGCTTGATAAGCTCCTTTGCCATGCTCTTTGTAGCACTCTCCTAATTCTGGATCATCCTTGTACAACTCCTTGATGTGCTCAAAACCCATTACTTTAGCCTCCATTGTAGCTATAAGGGCATGTCTCCTCGACAAAGCATCAGCTACCACGTTCTCCTTTCCCTTCTTGTACTTGATCACATATGGGAACGTCTCAATGAACTCCAACCACTTTGCATGTCTCCTCTTAAGTGAAGTCTGACCCTTGAGATGCTTCAGAGTTTCATGGTCGGTATGAATGATGAATTCCTTGGACAACAAGTAATGTTGCCATGTCTCAAGTGCTCGTACTAAGGCATAAAGCTCTTTGTCGTAGGTCGGGTAGTTCAACGCTGCTCCACTTAGCTTTTCACTGAAAAATGCTACTGGTCGTTTCCTCTGATGTAGTACAGCTCCAATTCCCAAACCTGATGCATCACACTCCACTTCAAACATAACTTCAAAATCTGGAAGTGCTAAAACTGGTGCTTGTGTGAGCCTCTATTTCAACGTGTTGAATGACTGTTCTTGAGCTTCTCCCCATGAGAATGGTACATTTTTCTTGATTACAGCAGTCATTGGTGCAGCCACTGTGCTGAAGTCTCTGACAAACCTCCTGTAGAAGCTTGCTAGTCCATGAAAACTGCGAACATGTCCAATTGATGTTGGAGTAGGCCATTCACGGATCGCCTTGATCTTTTCTTCATCTACCAGTAGGCTATTTTTACTCCCTACAAAACCTAAGAACACACACTTGTCAGTACAAAATGAGCACTTCTTTAGGTTAGCATAAAGGCCTTCCTTCCGAAGCATTTTCAGAATTAACTCTAAGTGCTTAGTGTGATCAGAATAACATTTACTATAAATAAGTATGTAATCAAAGTAGACAACAACAAATTTACCAATAAATGACCTTAGAACCTGGTTCATCAATCGCATGAAGGTGCTTGGCGCGTTGGTTAGCCCGAATGGCATAACGAGCCATTCATAGAGACCTTGCTTGGTTTTTAAGGCGGTTTTCCATTCGTCGCCTTCCCTCATTCGGACTTGGTGATATCCGCTTCGCAAGTCAATTTTGGAGAATAGGATGTCGATATTTGATGGTGATGTTGTTGATTGCTCGGCAGTCTACACACATCCTCCATGTGCCATCCTTCTTTGGTACCAAGAGAACTGGTACAGTACACGGGATAAGGCTCTCTCTGATGTACCCTTTGTCCATCAAGTCACGCACTTGCTTTTCTAACTCCTTAGACTCCTCCGGATTCATTCGTTAAGCTAGTTTGTTAGGTAGAGCAGAACCTAGTACAAGATCGATCTGATGTTCGATGCCACGAATAGGGGTAGTCCTGGTGGAATCTCCTCCGGAAAAACATCGTTGTATTGATCTAGTACAGCTCGTACTTCAGCAGGTAGTTCAACTTCACCTAAACTTGTACTTAGACATTTTTTGAAAACCATTAGTAGCACGGTGCCATGGGCACTCATGGTCTTACAAATTTGACTAGAACTTAAGTAAAGGCTAGAAGTTCTTACCTCGACCTCTTTGTTCATGTGTTTTTGTAACTCATGAACTTCTGATGGACTAAGAGGGGCAAGGTTAAACTTACGGTCATTGTGGGTGAAAGAGTAGTGGTTTGTACGACCATCATGATTGGTAGCTCGGTCGAACTACCATGGTCTTCCAAGGAGAAGATGTCCGACTCTCATTGGAACTACATCACAGACAACTTGGTCTTGGTACTTTCCCACGCTGAATGATACAGTAACTTGTTCAGCAATCTTCAACTCAGCATCATCGTTCAGCCACCTAAGTTTGTATGGTCTTGGATGCTTCCTCTTTTGAAGACCTAACCTGTCTACCATATACTTGCTAGCAACATTAGTGCAAGAAACTCCATCAATAACCAAATTACATACCTTGTTATTGATTGTGCACCGAGTGTGAAAGATATTTTCTCTTTGAACTTTCTCCTCAGGGTTGACATACACGCTCAGCATACGTCGGATCACAAGGTGTTCTCCTACATCAAGATACTCCACAGCTTCCTCTGAATCTGTCAGGTTTTCATCTTGCTCATCTTGTGACTCGTAGTCTCCACTAGGAGTGAGAATCATCACTCGTTGGTTCGAACATTCCCTCGCCATGTGTCCCCTACCTTGACATTTAAAACAAGTAATGTCACGAGTACGAGATTGACTAGTGCTAGGAAACTTACCTGGTTCAAGCTTGGTGATCTTAGGCACTTCACTAGGCTTATTCTTGAATCGAGAATCGTTGTCTGTAACCTTCCCTTTGTCCATGCCTCGGTTGTTACTTGCATTCCAAGGTGTACTACTTCTAGTACGATTGCTCAGAGACATCTTACGCTTGATTTGTTGCTCCACTTGTACAACCTTGTGAAGTAGTTCATGTAGGCTGCTATAGTTGGACGTCTCCACTTTTCGGGCTATACGCTCTTGCAACCCGTCAATGAAATGAGCCATCAATGACTCGCTGGATTCTTCTAACTCCAAGGAGTTCATGAGCTTCTCAAACTCCTCAAAATACTCGTCTCGATGATAGTGATCATGAACATACCTCAACCTCAAGAGGTACTTCATGTCTTCCCAATTGTTGATGGGAGCAAATCTTTGTCTCCACTCGGCCACTGTCCTATCCCACCAAGCTAAGGCTACTTTTCGGGGTTCTCCATATCCATAACATTGGAATATGTATTCAATCCTCTTCTCCCAATCCATGTAAACCTCTGGATTTGATTTTCCTGCAAAAGTAGGAGGTGTTAGTTTGACATCTCGATTTTTTTCACGGGTGTCCATCTTTCGGGCACGGTTCCTCATCAAGGGATCTTCTCTCCGCTGATGTTGACGCCGTATTGGATCAGGTGGTGGAACATCGTCGTCATCCAGGTCAAGGGAGTCTTCTTCCTCTTCACGGACATTCCTTCGAGCCTGAACTGGTTCAACTTCAGCTTTGGGCTGAGGCTGCTCCAAATGACCTATCCTTTGGCCAAACCCTTCTAGTTGTTTCGATAGAGTTTGCATCATTTGCATCATGGCATCTTGGGGTATAGGTGCGTGTTCTCCCATTGTGAATGTCTAAAACTATCCTGCACTTAGACAAAAACAACAAAGAAATCAACGTACCACATAAATCGAAAATGAAAACTTTAGAAACAAGAAACTAACAATTGCTGATGCACGTGCTGAATTAGACAAGAAAATTGAAAACTTTTTTCTTTTTTTAAATAAGCTTTAAGATACTTAAACAATACTAGCTAACAAAGATAATGACACAAAATTTAAAAACGAAATTTTTTTTTTTTTTGATGACGAAAACCTTGAACTAGTACAGAAACTAAATCAAAGACTGAAGCAAATGATTTAAGGAAATAATAGTGACAAATTTTTATGGATTATTTTTTAAAAGGATAAATAAAACTAAACAACCTATAGAAATAAGGCTGCAGCAAACTAGGGTTCTTAAATTAATTAATTTTTTTTTTTGGAAAATTAAATATAACAAAACTAGGAATCAAAACTATCGAAAGAAGATGGAAAAGGTAAACTTGGTACAGGAAGAGCGTGAGGCTCTGATACCAGATGATACAAGACTCAGTGGTGAGCTTGTATTTGGATAGATATGATGGCTTTACAAGATGGCGGTCGCTTCTCTCTTGTGAAGGAAAGATGGTCGTTGATGTAGATATGACACGATGACGGTCGCTTCTCTCGTGTGGGATCGAATGAAGGGGAAGTGCTGGCGGATTGAAGTACACCACAAAGATGTGATTAGTCTCTGATACAGTACACGATCTTAGCCTTGTGGAATCACACACACAAGACAAAGAACAAGCTTATTTTCTTAAGAACACTTAAAGAGATGAAGTGAAGAAAGTTTGATTCTTTATTGATAATCAAGGGTGAAAAAACTCGTACAACTGCTGCAATGGAACTTTATAAGAGTCCTTCAGGTAGCCCTAAGGCCGAAATAAATGAAAATATGCAACAAAGGAAACAAATAAAACTACAAATACAAAACCATTGTTTTTGGAAATAAAATAAGTAAAATACTAAAGCAAACTTGAAACCTCGTGATGAGCACGTCTTCTAGTCGTTGCTGGGGCTTAATGGACCTGCAAATATCGAAAAAATTGAATAGAACTTACCTAGATGCGATCTAGGCCCAATAGCTGTTCTCTGAACTACGTCTTGATCTACTTCAGGGGTCATGTCAGGTGCCTGTTTGTTTGTTGGTTTCTTGAAGCAGATGGCTTCTTGGAGTTTCTCTTGGGTAGCTTGGTCAGTCTCTTGAAGCTCTTCCAAGTCCTTGGTGTCTTGTTCTTGATCTTCACTCTCTCAATCACTCTCGAAGGTGAAGCTTGTTTTGCTCGTCTCTTGTGACTCCATTGTCTTCTCTTGGATTCTAGAGGTCTCTTGACCTGTCAAAGGAGAATTCATACATGGGGAAATGGTATGTTCAAGACTCATTTGGGTGAATGCTTCAGCAAGCTCTTCCTCGGCGATGGGATCATATCTATCGTGATGGAGTAAAGGTGGTACAGACCAGTTGACGTAGTTCAGCTCTAGTGAGCTCACAATGTCTTGTACAGCTAGGTTGAACCTCTTTCTAAGTTGTTTACACTTTGAACGAGTCATGGGACCTACTGGGACGACTGGTACATGGTGTGGTACAGGATCTGGTATTGTGATCTAGTTCAGCGGATTGGACAGGATAATCGACGTCCGCATCACAGCAGAAGCATCAACAAAGGCAGCTGTGTATGTAGCATCAGCGTCTACAGGAGAGGCCGTTCTACAGGTAAAACATGATTCGCATAATCCTATAGAGCTTAACTTAATTGGAAACAGAAACAAGTAAAATAAGAATGTGTTGGTAAATGTTGTTGGAGGAGATGTCGGTAAATCTTGTGGCAGGGAATCCAATGTATGCTCCACAAAAGTCCTAGTCCTTATCCTCGAAGTCCTACGACGCTTGCATGTGTGGTCATTGCATTATGGTTAGCTACGTGGCTCATGGGTATCGACATATCGTTAATCACTTAGTGTTAAGAACTTAATAGTTTATGTTTATGTTGTTGGATTTTTCCTCGAGATTATGAAAACAGAGGTATGTATAAATATGTGTTTTCTATGTTTTTTGTGGGTACAAACTTCTTTTTTCTCAAGATTACACAAGTTTGTTTTTGGGTAACTTACTTTAATATTGTTTGCTTTTGTCATTTTTAATTCCTAGTGAATATTGTAAAATTACTTCTTGAAAAAGGTTGGAGGGAAGAAATGTTTGGGTTTAGCAAATGAAACCGATCTAAGAAATTAAAATTCAAAAACAACATACAAACCGACACAAATTAATTGGGGGGACAAAAATAAATAATAGAAATCAAAATCAAAATTCAGACCAACAACGAACTGATTGGGGAAACCATATATTAAGAACTTAAGAGTTTATGTTTATGTTGTTGGTTTTTTTTTTCTCTTGAGATTATGAAAACAGAGGTATGTATAAATATGTGTTTTCTCTGTTTTTTGGTGGGTGCAAACTTGTTTTTTCCTCGAGATTAAACAAGTTTGTGTTTGGCTTACTTACATTAATGTTTGATTTAGTCATTTTTAATGCCTAGTGAATGTTGTAAAATTACTTATTGAAAGAGGTTGGAGGGAAGAAGAGTTTCGGTTTAGCAACTGGAACCGATCTAAAAAATCAAAATTCAAAAACAAAATTCAAACCAACACGAATTGATTGGGGAAAGAAAAATCAAAAATCAAAATCAAAATCAAAATTCAAACCAACAACGAATTGATTGGGGAAAGAAGAGGAATTCAAGTGTACCTGTCGGCTGGGGCGTTCGAAGTGTTTTTATAAATTTTATAGGACTGGAAACCATATATTTTTTTATAGGAGACCTCTTTCTAAGAGATAAAAATGCTGAACTTCTCCCAAATCTAAAATGCAAAAAAGTTATATTATTTTGAATGCATTTGAAACTGTTTAGTAATCCTATGATCCAATGCAAAATATATATATAGATGATTTCGAATAATCCTACCAATGTAAAAAAAATATCATTTTATGCTAAGAGGTGTAAGCTTTGGGAATCCTACCTAGGGCTGGGCATTCGGGTTTTCAGGTCGGGTTCGGGTTATACGGGTTTATGAATTTAAAACCCATTGGGTAATTTTAGACATTCGGTTTGGTTTCGGGGTGGGTAATAGCGGGTTCGAGTCGGTTTGGGTTACAAATTTGAAAACTCTGTAAATACCCAATAAAAACGGGTTCCATTCGGTTTGGGTAGAACCCGACCAAATTACCCAAAAAATACCTTAATTACCCGAAAATACCTGCAATAAAAACATGTACATACAAAAGTACAAAACCACATAAAAACCTCACAAAACAGAGAATATAACTCCAAATTTAAGTATTTAACATTCAAAAACTAAAGAGATTAAAGTAGTGACAACAAATCCAAGTTACACAAAGAAAAAAGTTATTCAAATTCAAAGTGCAAAGTGCAAACATAGAAGTAGAGAACTGGAAATGCAAGTCTGATGTCAAACATAGAAGTAGAAGTAGGAAACTGGAATTGGTTGAATGATGTCTTTGACGCTTTTTTATGATATTTCCTGTAAGAAATTCAAATGTCAATTTTCTGGTTTAAACGATGGAAAAATATAGAGAGTAGAGACTGGACACTTAAACTAACCTTTTTGACTCATTATAAAGACCATCTTTGTCTCATCCTTATGATCAGCTGTCCACATGTGTGAATTCAGGTTCAAACTCTATATAAAAAAAATGAAAAAATGTAAGCACAACAATTTTGTTCTCAAAATAAAAACTAGAAAAAGTTTTAAAACCAAAGTTACCTCTCATAAATTCTTCATCATACTCTTCTTCCGAAAGCAAATGTTGTATTGCAGAGACTCCTTTCTCATTGATGTGAATTTCTGATTTTAGCCATTGCTCAGTGCAGATCAACACTTCAATCATATAGTGTGTCAAACAACTTCTATACGGATCTAAAATTCTACCACTAGTGCTAAAAGCAGATTTTGAAGCCACTGATGACACTTGCATTTCAATTATATCTTTAGATATTACTGATAGAGCCGTATACTTCCCACTGTTGACCTTCCACCAAGATAACAAATCGTATTCTGCACCTTTTAGAATATTGGTTTCTCCACATTATCCTTTAAGCATATCTCCAACTCATTAGAAGAATTGTGAATTTCTGTTTCCATCACAATCTCATCAAATATGTTTTCCATATCAACTATACATGTTCTCACACAAAAAATCAGGTGGAACTTGCTCTTGGAACTGTGATTGAGGAAACAAACCACCACTACCATTTTGTTCAATAAACTGTTTATGCTATACTCATCATACAAATCCTTTAAGATCCTATTCAAATCATTAGAAGATGAGTAGACTCTGTTGATGTATACTTAAGTGAGTTTTAAATCAAGATGAAGAGATAAAGAAAACGACATCTATGGAAGGTGAAGAATGAAGATGAAGCTGTTGACATAGTGTCTGTACTAGTTCAGTACTACATGAAGTAGTTCAACGAAATGGAGCTGACATGAGAAAATCAGATATGACGGTTAATTCAAGCTTTAGTAAGAAGGTAATGAAGACTAGAAGCTTGAAGAGTTTCCTTTTAAGTAGAAAAGGAAACATGAAGAGGAATTTCCTATTCCATAAAAGAAAAGGAAATTCACAAGTGATTTGGCAATTCTTATTAGAATTAGAATAGGAAATTAGGCTTGTATGGCCACGACCTATTGTGTATAAATAGGGGTGTTAAGCCTTTGTAGAGGTTAGCACAAAAGAGCAAGAGAATTCTTAGACATTAAGGTTGTGTGGTTTCTTGTAAGAAAGCATAACGCTTAAGGGGCTAAGGGGTTTGTCTTGAGAGGTTCTTGGATTGTGTATAGATCCATGAACATGAGAGATTAGATAATTTTTTGAGTGAAACTTGTAAGGTTACTAAACAGATTCTCTAATAAAGAAGTTTTGTTTTTGAAGAAACCCATGTCTCAGTTTGTGTCTCATTTTCCATACATATCAATAGCTCTTGCACTTTCAAGTGGTATAAAAGCGGCGATTGTACAGATTACTACAGGCGAGATCATGTGGAGAAGATGGAGAGCTATCATGGACTAGAATTAGGTTCAAGCGTAATATTAGGTGATGGAAACTATGGTTTTTGGAAATCAAGGATGAAGGCGGTTATAAGAGGCATTGATGCGTATGCTTGGAAAGCCATATCAGAAAAGTGGGAAGAACCAAAAATCATGGATGAATCAGGAGTAGAAGTTGCTAAGCCAGAGAAGGATTGGACTAATGATGAATTGAAGAAATCAAAGTACAACGCCAGGGCACTCATAGTAATTCACCATTATGTTGGAAGAAGCGAGTCTGAACTAATTCAGGGATGTGAAGCAGCAAAAGAAGCATGGGATATCTTGCAAACTCACTTTGAAGGAACTACTAAGGTGAAAAGTTTAAGGAAAGACATATTAGCTTCAAGATTCGAAAATCTATAGATGGAAGAGTTTGAATCAATCACTTATTTTAGTTCCAAGATATGTTCTTTAGCACAAGAAGCATTGACTCTTGGGAAAACATACAAAGACGAGAAATTAGTGAAGAAATTTCTGAGATGTCTTCCTACAAGATTCATGGCATACAAGGCTGCCTTGAATGTGTCTCATAACACGGAAAATCTTAGCTTTGCAAAAGTGGTTGGTATGCTTAAAGTTCATGAGATGAAATTCGAGGGTTTGGAAAAACCAGATTTCTTTTCTCCTGAAAGAAAAACTGAAGAAGTAGAAGAAAAGGATTTAATTGGTTTGCTGGTACAAAAGCTTGGTCGAGTATTGAAAGAAGCATAACAAGAACTAGGTCAGAAGAAGTTCAGCTTGATCAAAAAGAATCCAGAAAAAGGTAAGAAGACAAGCATGCAATGTCATGAGTGCAAAGGATATGGGCATTCGAAGAATGAGTGCCCTACAGTCAAGAGAAGAAACATCAATTGCTTTGCGTGCAAAGGTATTGGACATACTCAGATGGAATGTACTCATGATCGGAAACTCAGAAAAGAAAAATCTGTGTTAAGAGTTGAAGATGGTTCAGAGGACGACAGTGATGATGGAAGAGAACTGAATAAGTTTGGAGCATTCTTGGGAATCACAGAATTTGCTGAAGGTAAAGAAGTTTCAGAATCTGAAATTGAATCTGATGTAGGACATGTAGATGATTTAACAGAATGTTACAAGGAGGTGCGTGAAGCACTGATTAAGATTGGGCAGGAGAATCAGATCTTAATAAAAGAGAAGCATCGTCTTGATGAACTTGTTGAGTCATTGCAGAATGAGTTGAAGGATAAGCTGGCTATTTCTACTAGAGCAGAAAAATCTAAGAGAGGTTTGGGGTATAGTGGACAAGGAGGATCTCAAACAGGGCAAATCCAGTTTGTAGCTGAAGGTGTTTCTGTACCAGATCAAAAAAAGACTGAAAGGAATAATACAACCAAGAGGTTTGGTTGTTATTTTTGTGGAAAGAATGGGCATTTTAAAGCGTATTGCTACTACTTCAGAGAAAGAGTAAGAAGACTCAAACATCAAGGAAAATTTTCTTGGAATGGATTCCGTAATCAAATATGGATGAAAAAATCTGATCTGTATCATACTGTATCAAGTATGTCAGGATATAAATTGGGACTTGGGTATCGATGTAGTATGACTTGTGAGAGAAAGAATCATCAGAATAGTGATTCAAGTTACTTTGGTAATATGATTTCACATCATATGACAAGATCCTGGAGCAAACCACAAAGTTTTAGGGAAAGGAAAGAAATCACTAAAATCATTCTCAAGGAAAAGGCTAAGAACTCTGCATCAGAACCTGCAACTGCGTCAGAACCTACACCTGCGTCAGAACCTGCAACTGCATCAGAACCTGCAACTGCATCAGAATCTGCAACTGCATCAGAACCTGCAGCTGAATCAGAACCTGCAACTAAATAAGAATTTGCAACTACATCGAAACCTTCAACAGAAGTTTGTGTCATGGTAAATAATGACAATTACAAGATGTTATACGATCAATGGCTTGAATTAGTTGAGGAAAATTCAGTGTTGAAGAAGGAGAAACTCAAGTTAGAGTCTAAGGTTGCAGAATCACAAAAATATGCTGTTGAGAAAGAAGAAGAAGCATCACTAGCTAGAGTACAACTTGAAGAAACTCAAAATAATTTGAGAATGCTTAACAATGGGACGAAACAGTTAGATTATCTTCTGAACATTGGTAAGATTGATCGACATGGTCTTGGATATAAAGGAAATATTTCTGAATCAGATCCAATGTTTGTCTCTGCTGGTTATTAGAGAAAGCTACATCTATGGGAGAGTGTTTTTAACTTATGAGTTCTCACAAGCAGGGGAGAAGAAGGTAGTTAAGAGAAGAATGTTTTCATATCAAAGAGTGATCCTTATTGAGATAAAGTGGCATAGGATCATGGGGGAGTTTATAAGCTCGTTTTGCTGAGTCCTTTGCTGGATTTCAATTGTGCTTGAGAGACACACAAAGTTAAAAAGGGGGAGATGAGATGATACAACAAAGAGATGCAGTCAGACTGAGGTAGTGTACTAGTTTAGGCGACGTAACAAAACAGAGCCTAATGTTTCAACGTTAAGTATATGCGTTGGTTCTAAAACTCTGTCATCAAGGGGGAGATTGTTGATGTGTTGATGATCGAGTTTTAGATGCTGCAGAAATCTTTAGATGGAGATTAAGGGAGAGTTTTGAGATCATTAAAGTAATGGTTTGAAGCTTATGATTGAGTGAAGCTTAGATTATAAAACTCGATAAGAAAGGGAGAGATTGTTGATTTATTCTTAAGTGAGTTTTAAATTAAGATGAAGAGATAAAGAAAATGACATCTATGGAAGGTGAAGAATGAAGATGAAGCTGTGTACATAGTGTCTGTACTAGTTCAGTACTACATGAAGTAGTTCAACGAAGAAGAGCTGAAATAAGGAAATCATATATGACGGTTAATCCAAGCTTTAGTAAGAAGGTTATGAAGACTAGAAGCTTGGAGAGGAGTCTAGAAGCTTGAAGAGTTTCCTTTTAAGTAGAAAAGGAAACATGAAGAGGGATTTCCTATTCCATAAAGGAAAAGGAAATTCACAAGAGATTTGGCAATTCCTATTAGAATTAGAATAGGAAATTAGGCTTGTATGGCCATGACCTATTGTGTATAAATAGGGGTGTTAAGCCTTTGTAGAGGTTAGCACAAAAGAGCAAGATAATTCTTAGGCATTAAGGTTGTGTGGTTTCTTGTAAGAAAGCATAACGCTTAAGGGGATATGGAGTTTGTCTTGAGAGGTTCTTGGATTGTGTATAGATCCATGAACGTGAGAGATTAGATAATTGTTTGAGTGAAACTTGTAAGTTTACTAAACAGATTCTCTAATAAAGAAGTTTTGTTTTTGAAGAAACCCCTGTCTCAGTTTGTGTCTCAGTTTCCATACATATCAATAGCTCTTGCACTTTCAGACTCTGCACTGTCTTTCCCATACAACATATCAAAACAGAGCTCATCAAATTTCATCTTCTTTCTAGGTTCAAAAACACTTGCTACCATCACTAGCCTATTCATTTCAACCTGCTCCCCAAATGGATCTCAATACTTCCCCAACTTTGATAACATACAAAAATTTGTTTTTTCAAAGACACATATTCAGTTTTTTACGGTTAATGCATATAGGTTTTTAGTAACAGAAAGTATCTCATTGTAAAGTTTATGAGATGCAACATAAGTTGAAGTTGAAAGAACCAATGTAAACTTATAAAATATGCCAAGAGTTTGAACCAACCTGTCAACGTCATCCCAATCAGTTGGCAAAGGTGGTCAAACCCTTTTCTTTCCATCCACCTTTTCCAGAAAATAATCGTTATACACTTTATCTTCAGCCTCCATCCTCTCAAATGCCAATCTAAACGTCATAGCTTGTTCTAACATGAGATAAGTAGAGTTCCATCTTGTTTTGACATCTAAAGGCAAGCTTCCCCTTTTAATCTTCACTGTCTCAAGCCGCAAATCAAATGATTTGAGTCTGTTAGTTGAAGCCCGCACATACTGAATTCCATTTCGAATAGCAGCCACACCTTTATCTACCTCCTACAAACCTTCTATGACAATCAAATTCAATACGTGAGTAGCACACCTTAAATGCATATATTCACCTTTCAGATCAATGCATCATATGAGATTTGCTTCATTGCTTTCTTAAATTTAATCATAGCAGAACTATTTGCTGTAGCGTTATCCACATTAATGCAGAACACTCTCTTTATATCCCACTCAGCTAGACACTCAAGAAGAACATTACATATTGTCTCACCCTTATGATCAGAAAAGTTCTTGAATCCTATTACCATCTTCCTTAACTTCCACATAACATCAAGAAAATGAGCTGTTAGTACCATATAACTTGCTCCAGTAGTGGTTGAAACTAATATGTCTGTAGTCAATGACAACCTCTGCTTGTTCTGCCCAAGAATCTTCTTCATAACTGCTTTCTTACTAACATAAACCTCCACAATATCTCTGGTGGCTGTTCTCCTATAATGAGGTTTATACAACTGAACTTTGGAGTAGAAATGTCTCCAAGCTAAGCACTCTGCGAAAGATAATGGTAATTCCGCAAGAATCATCAGCTCATTAGTAGCTTCTCTAAATATAGTTTCTGAAACCTTACTCACTCTAATACTACCACCAACACCATCAGAAGTCAAAACAGTTTGAGTTTGAGTAACCTTATTATGAGCATTTTGCCATACCTTGTATTCTTTGCAGAAAATAGCAGATACTTCCTCATTGAAGAAGTGCCATTATTGCTAGGATAAGCCATGTTTTTACCACGTAGTGACAATTACACTTCTTTTTTTTATTTCCCAGTTTGGTGAAGTGATCTCAAACCCATGACCTTGTCTTTGTCTTCTTATCACTGGTACCTCCTGCATCTTCATCACTGACGTTCTCTTTCCTCTTTCTCTCATTTTCAGAAGTAGGAGTGGGAATATCTTCATCAGTTCCATTGATTTCAGCATCATAATCGGATTGTGGATAATCAGAAGATGCCATCTACATGTAAAAAAACAGAAGCAAATCAATGAATTAAAGTGTCCATTTTGAAACTTTAGAATCGGGATTCACAAGTTACAACATAAGACAATACACAAAAAGATAACATATGATCTAAGGTAACAATTTCAAAGTCTATCAAAATTGTTGAGGATGGCTTAGCTTAGCTAACTATTTCACTACTATTTGCTCGTGAGATCAGAATATGTAGTAGCATTCATATTCATCAAACATTGTATTTATCATCAAATACATAAAAGAAGAACCGGAAAAATGTCATAAAAATCCCGAACTTTCAAATTTGGGATGATTTAGTCCCGAACTTTAAAGAAGTCATTTTAATCACAAAGTTTATATTGACATTCCCTTAAAATAGGTAAGTTTTGTTGACTTAGCCAATTTAAACACGACATTTATTTTCTATTAAAATTGCAAAGAATGAGTTAACTATCCGTGAGTTGCTTCCGTTTCAAACCACAAAACAACGTCGTTTAACAAACTGAAGAAACTAGATCCCTAAAACTCATAATTCACAAATCTAACTCCCTAACCCTAGAAAAATCCACAAATTATCTTTACTTCTTGTTGAATTATTGCCATAGCGCGGACCCATGGAGGAAGAAAACGACTTTCAACGTTGTTTTGTCGTCTAAGAAACATGGTCATTTAGGCGAAACAGAAGTAACTCACAGATAGTTAACCACATCTTCAATTTTTTAAAAATTAAATGTCATGCTTAAATAAGTGAAGTCAACAAAACTTAGCTATTTTACGGAAAAGTCAACAAAACTTTGTGATTAAAATAACTTCTTTAAAGTTCAGGATTAAATCGTCCCAAATTTGAAAGTTCGGGATTTTTATGACATTTTTCCCAAAGAAGAACTCATGACTGTTGTATCTAAAAATAAAAAAATAACTGGGCAATAAAAAGAGTAGAGGAACCGAACCAACGTGGGTTGTCCTTAAACAAAGCCAAACTTGAGGTTTTGGGATTTGACTATCGTGAACGTGACTACTTTTGTGATGAGTGAGCATACGGAACGACAAGTGAATTACAAAATATATGATTTGAGATCAATCGTTGGTTATTAAACTGCTACTTCTCTCAAAGTCATGATTTTAATTTTTAAATCACAAACAAACAAATGGTAATATGGCCTAGACTCCATTATAATTTGTTTCTCATTAATCAAAAGAATACACTACAAGATGACAAAATTAGTAACAAATCTAATAGCAATGCAATCATGAATCGACGCTTACTTTAAAAAAAAAGAGTACAAGACAATAACAATTTATAGTAACCGGATAATATAGATTCAATGTTTACTGACTTTGCTAGCTTGAAGGTTAAACTTGAAGCCTAGAATCACAGGACTGAGTAATCTAACTATCAAACTCAAGAAAAAAAGAATTACCTTAGATTGAGTTCGCGACAAAGCTGAATAGCCGATGGTGGTGAGTCTATCTCCTTCAACGGCGACGGTAAGGTCTCCGAGAAGTTAGCAACAAGGGTTTCCAGGATTGTATCTTTGCGATTACGAAGACTTATAGTCATAGAGAATCAAAAATAAAATCAAAGGATCGAGATATTGAGAGAAAATGTAGGAAACTAAATCAACTTAAAAAACACCTAAAATATGTCAACATCTAGCAAATCGGGTTACACGGGTAATTAAGCATGTAATGGGTAATACTCGGGACCGAACCCGAACCCACGGGGCAGATGATATAGAACCCAATAGAGTAATAAGATCATACCCTAACCCTACCTAAACCGGCTTTTTTGGGTTGGGTAATCAGGTACGGTTTTTATGCCGAGGCCTAAATTCCTACCTATGGAACTTTTATATGATTGTCGCTGACATCCAGTGTAACTCTATGTACTACATCAAGCAGACTGCAAATTCTTCTCTGGAGTACCATGAAGTTACTCCTGTTGCATACTTTTTGTCAGAGTGCGGTCTAAATGGTATGTATCGCAATGATCACACCTATGCTAAGGTACCAATAAGACAAAACATTTAGTGCTTAGCAATGATTTAGTTTTGGAAATGCAGTCTGAAGCTTGCTAAGGAATGAACAAACGTTTAGTACTAGGAATCATAGCTAAAATTTGTTTTGGAATTATGCAGTCTGAAGCTCTCATGGTTCAGTTTTAAAACATGCTGCCAAAGTATCAAGACCAACATCTATATGACTATCAGATTGCTAAGACACTAATTACCAATCCAAGAAGAGTTGATGAGGATGACGTGCTGAGTTCGGTTTTTGTCGACACTGTGGTAAGAATTAGAACTAATTAGTGTTATGCTTTGAATACTATAAATATTAATTTGTATTTTCAATTTTAAGAGATATGGAACAGTTTACACTTCTTCCATCATGGTAGAGAACTTTATAGTGGAATTGAATATGGGGCGTTTGAATTTTTCTGAAAAATACAGGGAGAAAAATGGGAATTGGTCAGAGCATCATGAAACTTTCTTTATCGTTAATGACTACATACCCAGTTGGCAGAGGAGGTCTCTTTTGATTTTTGTATACACAATTTGTTTGATTCAATCTCCTCTTACTCATCGGTTGATCCAATATCAAATGTAGGGAATTGGAGGAGAAAAAATGAATGAAGCATCCAAAGCATCAACAGAGGCAGCTGAGTATGTAGCATCAACATCTACATGAGAGACCGTTCGACAAGTAAAAGATGATATGCATAATGTCTATAGAGCTTAACTAAATTGGGAATAGAAACAAGTTAAATAAGGGTGTGTTGGTAAATCTTGTTGGAGGAGATGTCGGTGAATCCTGTTGAAGGGAATCTAATAGACGCTCCACAACAGTCCTAGTCCTTATCATAGATGTCCTAAGACGCTTGCATGTGTGGTCATTGCATTGTGGTCAGCTACATGGCTCATGGGTATCGACGTATCGTTAATGACTTAGTGTTATGAACTTAAGAGTTTATGTCTATGTTGTTGGGTTTTATACTCGAGATTATGAAAACAGAGGTATGTATAAATATGTATTTTCTCTGTTTTTTGGTGGGTACAAACTTGTTTTTTCCTCGATAATAAACAAGTTTGTGTTTAGCTTACTTACATTAATATTGTTTGAATCTGTCATTTTTAATTCCTAGTGAATATTGTAAAATCTATACTATTAAAAGGGAAGCATTTTTGTATAAGATGATCATAGTTTATACATTCAAAAAGAGTAAAACAAAAGAAATATGATTATAAGATTCATTGATTAGAAGGATATAAAAAATTTAAAAAGACATACGGATCTAATATTTGGGATCCACCAGATTGAAAAAACAAAACAAATTAAGTATGTTAACAAAACTTAGTGGGTTAGACAAAAGATAAAATGTCGACAAGCCAATTTTAATTTAGGCCGATGCCTACATATGTATGTTCAAAAGAAAATTATTTAACCGTCACAATTTTTTTTTTTGGTATTACAACGGGAGTTACCTCCCAAAATGAAAAAAGGAACAGAAAAAAAAAACTAGTTACTAAACGCAAACCCGCCGAGGCAGTGCATGCCCTCGAGCATCTTCTGCAAGTATTGAAAGTGAACGCATAGTTGGCTAACCCATCCCCGAGACGATTAGCTTTCCTATACACGTGAGAAATCCGGACAATCCAGTCCCTAGATATCAAGCCATGGCACAAACATACCAGGAAGGACAGAGGATGCGAGTCGTTAATCCCTGTCTTAAGAAAACCCACCACTAACTCTTAATCAATCTCATACTCAACCCTTGTAAATTAATTAACCGTAACAATCTTCTCCAAACAAAATGACAGCTACAATCCCATAATTATAGAAACAAATTAAATTCCTAAAATATAAGTGTTATTCATCGAAGGAAATTTTGTAAAGTATTGAAATAATTTAATCACTCATTAAAATACATTCCTAAGATATAGCAAACAATTTATACATTTGTTTGGATTCATTGACTAATAAATTAATTTAATCAATAATTAACTTACATTCCTAAGATATAACAAACAATTTATACATTTGTTTGGATTCATTGACTAATAAATTAATTTAATCAAGGGAATTTAGTAAGAAAACCCCTCAACTAATGATTGATAGTAAATAAACCCCTCAATTATCTATTTAACAGACAAACCCCTCAACTAAAAATTTGTTAGTGACCATCACCCTCCGTCTATAATGCCATCAACGTTTTGTCAAAAATAAAATAAAAAACAATATCAATACATTCATTTTTTCTTTTACTTCATACATTAATACATTAAACAACATGAGTTGTAAATAAAAACCACAAGATGTTTGTGTTTATGATTATAAATCCCCAAATTTTACTTAGCTCTAAAGTGACGAACCCTAATTTATCAAGGCCAGATTCTTTAAAGTTGTGATGCCAAAGTCAATTAGAAGAGATTTGAATTGATAGTAATTCAAACTTGAGCTCCCAACTAGCGAGTAATCAATCCTCCAACTTTGTCACAAAACTCCAACGAGTTCAGAAACGAGAATATCTTATAAGGCATCGAATTTGATTTATTGTGGTAAAACTATAATTGTTTGTATTAGTGTATGTCAAAGATTGCTTGGAAACAGAATTATGACTCATGCATTTGTGTTTTGCAGACATGTAGCAACTGTCAACAAATCGGACACAACAAACGCAAATTTTTAGTTTTGATGTTTAATCTTGATTTCATAATTTTATGTTTGAGGTTTAGGTACTCATAATTTACAAATAGAGTGGAGAAATTGTTAACAATTTTTTAGTTGAGGGGTTTTTTCACTAAAATTGAGGGGTTTACTTATGATCGATCTTTAGTTGAGGGGCTTTTTCACTAAATATAAAATTGATGGGTTTAGTTATGATCGATCTTTAGTTGAGGGGTTTTTCACTAAATATAAAATTAAGGGGTTTACTTATGTTCGATCTTTAGTTGAGGGGTTTAAATACTAAATTCTCTTTAATCAATAATTAACTTACATTCCTAAAATAAAGCAAGCAATTTATCGGTTTTTAAATACACATTCCACAATAACTACCCAAAATAACAAACCGATATCATCTACTCAAATTCGGTAAATCAATAGAATAAATCTAATAACTTATAATGTTTATTTCCTAATCCAATATCATCTACTTAAATTTTGAAAATTAATAAAATTAATCTAATCACTATTAATGTTTGTTTCCTAAAATATAGCATTCAATCAATTAAAATGATTCCAAAAATCTACTCATATCGACTACATTTCAAAGTGATAGCAATGAACTTGCAAATTTTCCCGAACATGACCACATATTAATCGTTTCTTCCATTTTAAAAAAACTATGTTTCCTTTAACATAATACAGAAATTTTAATCAATAAAAACCAGAAAATCAAAAGAAAGAGTTTCGAATATCGAATACTTATCAAACTATAACAACCAAATAAATGCAAATAATAAATACAAAAAAATATTCTAGGTTCCAATCTTATTAATATAAATAAGAGATGAGGTCTTCTTATCATACGGTTCTCCAAAAAGATTACTCACGACAAACACATTTTATCACTCTCAAAAATGGCAGAAGCTAATGGCATCTCAAGTCTTGCTATGATTAAGCCATTCAAAACATCTGGAAGGTGCAAGCTAAGATTGTACACTCTTGGAGGCAGTACACTTCTTACAGTGGGGAAACCATTGAGATGATTCTTGCAGATCTGGAGGTCTGAATATAGATTCATATTTTATTTGTAATTTCTATTTATGTTTCCGTTTTTATTCTAACTAAATACTACCATTATGCAGGGAACACTGATCCATGCAACTGTTAAGAATCAACAAGTGAATAAGTTTCACATAATGACTGTGTTAGGAGATTGGAGGACTTTTGAGAATTTTCAGCTCACTAAATCAATGGGGAAAAATAGAGCAACTAAACATGTGTTTAAGATGACATTCACTAACACGACGGTCATAGGCCGCTCACCTACATGTTTCTCGATTTGGCTGACTTTGGAAGCATCCTCGATGACAATGGTCTCAATGAGATCATTTTGATCGCTAAATGTTTTTAACCATAAAATGATCTTGTGAGAGTACGGAATTATAAACTACGTTTTCGAATTCGGCTATTTATTTATGTATGTGCGGATATTAATGGTTCTTTGCATATGAAAAACATTATAGATGTGTTAGGACAGGTCGTGAGCGTTGGAGCTATGAAAACTCATGATCAAAGTGGCAAAATATTGAAACGGTTGGAGATAGAACTCACAGACACAAGGTATTGCGAACAATAATGGATATTTGCTTTTGTACGTGCGGCTTATTGGTCTCTAATAACTTTGTGACTTCAAAAATATGCAGTGATAACCGTTTGTCCTGCACTTTGTGGGGGAGATTTGCTGAAAACATGTGGGATGAATGTTAAGAGGCAGAAGGTACCCCATTTAATTGATTGATTCGTCTTGCAAAGATAAACATGTTCAATAGTTAGACGCAAAAAAAATTATTTCTTGGAGATAGGCTAAACAATGTTACTCTTTCTTCCCACATTTACGTTTGTATTTTTTTTGTTTATTAGGTCAAAGATCGATCTCGAATGCTTACGACATGTCTTTGCTTCTGATTAATCCTGACATTCGTGAGATTATCTATTTTGTTTCCAAGTAAGCTCTTACTTACAATAGTAGAATAATTGAGAAACCGTTGAGCTATTGGTATATGCCAAGATTTGCAGGATCTGCTGCAAACGTATATGTGTAGACAAACTATAGAGTATATAGTATATAAAATAATGCGATCCAAATAACAAAGTAATATAAAGAAAATCAATGCACACATATCGTAGTTGCTTACACATAAGTTTGTAAGATACTATTTTCAAGCTTTATAAATCTTTTGTTGGTAAACATCTATGTTACTGTTAAATCGTAATTGCTTACACATACGTCGTCTATAAGATAGTATTTTCAAGCTTTAGAAATCTTTTGTTGGTTAACATCTATGTTACGGTAAAATCGTAATTAGCAGAATAATGATACGTGTTTTAGTTAGCTGTTTCTCGATTCGGAATCGCACACTTATATTCCAAATCGTTTCGACTTTTACAGCAATCTACTCATACGACATTTACGAACTTTACTATTGTGTTTTTTGATGTTTGAAATATCTTCTTGTGATCATAGTTTGCCAAAGGATACACTATCTCTTAGCTTTATACAGGAAAAGCCTGTTCAGCCTAAAGAAGATAAGAAGGTGGATTTTTACGA
Organism: Capsella bursa-pastoris; assembly: GCA_036452645.1. Taxonomy (NCBI): domain Eukaryota; kingdom Viridiplantae; phylum Streptophyta; class Magnoliopsida; order Brassicales; family Brassicaceae; genus Capsella; species Capsella bursa-pastoris. Next base: position 10,193,204 of record CP144185.1, read on the forward strand.
TCGTGTGGGAAGAAAGACTGTTTCTGAATCACTAGAAGCTACAAAGATGAACAATCAATACAACTTCATTCCTTTTTTTCGTGCTACAATTTTCTGTTGTAGTTAAAAAAAACTAAACATATACTGTTTACATTTGTAGGAGGGGAATTTTAAAATTTTGGGAACTATCTTCAAGATAGACATGGACTTTGGATGGTATTATTTTACCTGTCTGAAATATGATAAACTGGCTTACTTGATACCCAAGAAAGAAACCGATCCATCAAACAAGATTAAGAAGCCATTGTTCTGGTGCAAAAAATGTAAAGATTCTATAGCAAAGGTCTTACCAAGGTAATTTTAATTTGTTTTATTATAGGCCTCAGGAACCAAATAAGAATATTAGTACGCTTAACCAACTTATATTTAAATGAAAATGTAGGTACAAGTTGATTCTCTCCGCGATGGATCATAACGGACAAACCAAAGTGATGCTCTTTGATAATAATGCACAAAAGATTGTCAATGCAAACGTAAGTGACATCTTGGATTGGAATTTCAACGAGGTATGTATATACTTTCATTAATAATTTAAGTTTAATAAGTATCAATTCATATATTTACTTACTAAACTGAATATTACTTCTAATAATAGCTCAATGCTATTTAAACTGAATATTACTTCTAATAATTGTCTACACTATTTTATAGATGCAAGATCCAACAAATGTCCCAGATTGCAAAGTTTGATTGGCAAGACCTACCAGTTTCTTGCATCTGTTGAGTCCCCCAATCTCAAAGATGATAATGACACTTACAAAATGGAGTATGTCGAAGTGGGGGGGGGGGTGATTCTGATCATGTTGACAATATTGAGGATTCAGTTGAAACGGTTGACCATTTCTACCGTTGTTTCAAATGAACAGGTAATACTTTTTGTAATTATTTCATTGGGAATTTTATATATCAATGTTTAAAAAATCATACAACATGTCCTTAAGTTTTAATACTGTGTTCTTATGTGTAACATATCATATGTGGGCTTATAGGTCCAGTTGTGTTTAACCAACAGCTGCGAAAAGGAGGAAGGGAATGGGACTCCATCAACTACCCCTTCTTCTAAGCGTAAGGAAGAAGCAATTGATGATCTCTCTGAGCAGTCATCATGCTCCAAGAAAATGTGTCTTCCTTCCATTATCAAAGACATTGAAGATGCAACAGAGAAAGGAGATGGAAAGAACAATGTTCTTGAAATGAATGAGAAGAATGGTGGAGAGGACTAAATCAGCTGGGTTTAGTTACGTCTGGACCAAAGTTTTAGAGCATTTAATTTGCTTCTGTTGCAAAGTTATTGAATAAGTGCATGGTTTAGCACATGACTATTAAGTATTGCAATTTCAACGTTTTTTTTTTATGGATTTTAAGTTTTTTTTTTTAAAATTCAAGGGGTAAAAATAAATTTGGTTTATTTACAAAAAGTACGGTACAATATACATAAAAACGTTAATAGTTAAGACATAAAAATATTGTAACGTCAAGTTTATAACATTTTGCCAATTAAATCGAAACCTTACCTTTTTCAAGTATCCCTACTATAGTAAAAGAGAAGTACACAAGAGATTCGGGTCGGGTTTTTTTAAGAATTCCGGGTTAAATTTTCAATCGTACTTGCCAAATTTTTTGTTAAATATTTGCTAAATATTTCAACCGGGTACTTGCTAAAGTTTTAAATCATTATTCCCAATATTATACACCAAATTTCTATAATTTAGAAAACTATATTAATGTTACATTATCATATTTTAGAGAATATATTAATGCAAAATAAAAAATGTCTTATAAGGAAAATTTGTTTAGGAATATAAAAAATCTCAGTCTTTTAAAAATATTCTAATTAGTATATTAATTTCTTATATTAAAAAAACAAAAAAATTATAATTTTTTATAAGTTAAAATCTTTGATATATAGAAAAAACATAATTTAAAAATATTTGGTATAACAAATATAAAAATGCATATAAAATACATAAATAATGGTAATATAATCAATAAAAATGTTAATTAGTTTGAATTAGTTAAATGTTTCTTAAAATCAGAAAAATAAAATTTAAATATATATATATATATATATATATTGCTATAAAAACGGAATATTTTATTAAATTCGTGTGATGTTAATAATTATATTAAATCTTTATTATTATTTGTTTTCTTTCCTAATATGTTAAATGAAGGATTTTAATCAGAATAAAAAAAATCGAATATGAAAAGAGGTTACAAAATTATTCCAATCTTTATCAATTTTAATTACCTATAAAAAAGAAAAATATTTTATCATTAGCATAATTAATGCAAAATTATAGAGATCCATATATATCTAGAAATGGTTATACTTCAATTTTGAAAAAAAAAATTATTTTGACAATCATGAATATATGTCAATGAGTAATACAAAAATATTTTGGATACAAAACAAATAATTAAAAATTTCAGATAATTATTATAATTAACTAAAAATACTTTAATAAAAATATTTTATCTTTGTAATTCTTAATCATCGAATAACTACTAATACAAAATCAGTCATAAAGAATAAATTCCATAAGTTAGTTTAAATAAGTTACCATAAATTCTGAAAATTTCTTAAAATGTTTTTAATATATATATATATATATATATATTAAATTTTAGGAAATCACTTAAATTTTTTTACAAGCTAAAAAGGTGTTTTCTATAAGAATTCAATTTACTAACTTACAACCCAAAAAATTGACAATCTCTCCTCACTATATAAAGTCATACATTTGTTGAATAAAGACATCAGTTTTTTCTTTCCAACTTTTACATTTTATTTTGAGTTTTTTCTTATGATTTATCATTTACTATTTTTTCTTTTTTATCGTTTACTATTTTAGTTTATGGTCCCTTATTCAATATGACGTATATTAATATTTTTATTTTATTTTTATAGGATACAAGTGTATAGAAATCTTTCAAACTCATTTTTTTTAATGTGATACATGTATATACAAAATTTTGTTCAATATTATACATTTTCATGATTCTTTTTAAAATACACGGGTTTTTGCTGATTGGTTCGTCACCACATATACTGTGAGTATATAATTTGTTGAAGCGCGGATCTGAACCTAGCATACGTGACAAAGTATACATCCACGATATTACATATTCTCATACTTGTCAAATTCAACACCAACAATCCATTTTAACAATTAAAATTTTACATTATTCGGAAAAAAAACAAAAACCGACACTTTTTCCCCGCGCTGTAGCACGGGTCCGGGCCTAGTTAGTTATAGAAGACAACTAAAACAATGTACGTGATAGTGTATCTTCACAGATTACAAACATTATGATAAATAGGCCATATGTTAAACTTAGTCACATATAATTGGACAATTAGAATTTTACATATATAACTTAAAAAACCAAAAGAGTATAAAATTATTTTAGATGAAAATATATAAACACAGTAAATTAACTTATAAAATGATAATAATCGGTTTATACATAACCTTTACAAACCCTAAATACACACACGTTATTAACCTTATAAATAGCCTCCTTCACATATCGTACAATATACATATACGGTTTTGAGAACCAAAAAAAAAAAAACAGATTGTGTCAATGTAAAACCATGATTCTACGCTAGAAACACAACCAAGTAAAAAAATCACCACTTTCTACTTCTACGATGACATGCCAAAACAATTTGCATATGATGTTAACAAGAAACATTGGCAATTCTTGGACACTAACAGTGCTAAAGGGTACGTTTGATAGATTCCTTTATTTTGTAATTTAGTGTTCTATTTCTGTAAATTAGAATTTAAAATGAACTCAACTCTGTTTTGGTGCCCAAGCTATCAAAGGATGAAGAACAACACATTTCGAAGTTATAACCAGCCAATGAGTACGACCTCCACTGCAAATTCAGCACAATATCAGAATCTTGCAATTAAAACACTGTTCAAGTTTTTTTCTTCAAAGCATGTGTCGAAGAATGAATAAGCGCTTGCGGCGAGCTTGGAGGACAAAGCATGGTTGTTGGGAATTAAGTGGGAAAATGGGGAAAATCAACACAAACTATTTCCCGAAGGTATTTTCATACCCAAACTCGCGTACTATGAATTTTACAACCCAAACCAACTTTCAATTCAAATAACCAACCTGAACTATATCAAATTTTGTCAATTTCAACCTCGACGTTAACAGTATCCCTGCCCATCTTGAAGACTTGGACAATTAAGCTTAAGCTTAAGCTTAATTTCTCTTGGTTTTTACAGAAGCTTATGATTGATTGTCCAAATCTTCAAGATGGGCAGGGATACTGTTAACGTCGAGGTTGAAATCGACAAAATTTGATGTGGTTCAGGTGGGTTATTTGAATTGAAAGCTGGTTTGGGTTGTAAAATTCAGAGTACGCGAGTTTGGGTATGAAAATACTTTCGGGAAATAGTTTGGGTTGATTTTCCCCGTTTTCCCGGAATTAAGTTCTACAAACGCTTTGATTGTTTTTTTTCTTTTTAATTATTTCTATATGTATTGTTTTTGTCGACTTTATAAACTTGAAATCCAATAAAAATCAAAGCGTTTTTAACATTTTATTGTTAACAATCTAATTAAAAAGGGACAATTTTAAAAATACTCCTTTTCGGGATTATATTTGTAAAAAAGCCCCAGAATAGAGAGCATTTTTAAAACTACGCCTGCTTTGATGCAAAAAAAAACAATATAGCCTTTAATTGATTTAACCTAAAAAATTTCACTTTCACCAATCTCTCTCTCTCTCAACGGCGATCTCTCTCTCGACGGCGATCTCTCTCTCTCTCTCGACGGCGATCTCTATCAGTTGTAACAATACATTCGAGATCCTCACTCTCTATCACCGATATCCACTCTCAAGATCTCCTCTTTGTCGATCTCCTCTTTGTCGATCTCCTCTCTCTTGATCTCCTCCGGGAACTTGTGTCAGTTGGGAACTATGACTGGAAATTGGAGATTTGTGAAGTGAATGGAAGAATTGAGGACTTGTCATTTGTGATTCGAATTGACTAGCACTGGTTATGTTCTCGTAAGGAGCTTGTGGTGGTATGTTGGAGTTGTTTAGCTGTGTGTTAGGTGGTTTGGTGGAAAAAGGGCTTTTTCATACCTGGAAAATTATACTATGTTAAATTAATACATCGGACTATTTATTGTGCGTAAAAATACATTGACTTTTAAATAATTTGAATTTCAAACCTAAATTTCAATTTTTGTGCTTTAACATACCAAAACGTGTCATTTTTAGTCGTCTGGATTCCACGTCATATTTACTAAACGGAAGGTTAACAGAGTTAAGCAATACACATGTTTTGGTATGTTAAAGCACAAAAATTGAAATTTAGGTTTGAAATTCAAATTATTTAAAAGTCAAAGTATTTTTACGCACAATAAATAGTCCGGTGTATTAATTTAACATAATGTAATTGTCCAGGTATGAAAAAGCCATTTTCCGTGGTTTGGTTGCCTTTTAATTATCTGTCGTGGCTATCATTGTTGAAGTGGTGTTAGTGGCCGTGTTGCGTCAATCCGTTTAACCAAGGTTCATCTTTTGCCTTTTTGTTTATTGTTTAATAGGCTAGAATTGTTGCTGTATTGTCTCATGACTCATCGTATACGTTTAGATGTGGATATTGTGGGTTGACTTTAGTGGTTCCTAGTTCTTCTTCTCTCATATACCCTCTAGAGTTGGTATGGTTGCTTTAATGAGTAAGAGTGTTTCACGATGTGGGTTCTTCATCACGAGCCTAGCTCAGCTGTATATGTAATTGGACAGATTCTACAAAATTATTTGTGTTTAATGTGTTGATTGTGTGAATTTTCAAAACCAGAGATTGATGTATGTGGTTGTTTTCTGCAGATCTCTAATAGTTACAGACATCTGGTAAAGAAAAATACAGCAATCATAAGAGCAAAAAGAAGTAGGACGATGCCTACTACTTTGCTTTATTGCAGAGAAGCTATTAATGTATCATGAATGCTTACAAATGTTGTATAAATAGGTGATTTACGAGTGTTTCTTTTAAAATCTTGCTAACTTTAAACAAGTAGATAACAAAGTACTGTCACAAAACATTTTTCAAAATCTTTTAAAAACTTTATTAAAACCTTATAAATCTTTATAAAAGCCTTATAAAATCTTTATAAAAACCTTTTAAAAAGCTTATAAAGACCTTCATAAAAACATTATAAAATCTTTATAAAAGCCTTCTTAAACCTTATAAAGACCTTTTCAAATATTTATAAGCTTCTTAAAATGTTTTTATAAGATTTTACAAGGCTTTTATAAAGATTTTATAAGGCTTTTATAAAGTTTTTAAAAGGTTTCTAAAAGTATTTAAAATGTTTTGCAAAGTTTTTTAAAGGTTTTACAAGGCTTTTATAAAGTTTTTAAAAGGTTTGTACAAGGCTTTTATAAGGGTTTAAAAGGTTTTTATAAGGTCTTGAAGTAGAAATAATAATGAAGGAAGAAACTCGTTACAAAAAAATCAAAATCTTTCAAAACCTTGTAAAATACCTTTATAAAAACCTTATAAAATCATTATAAATTTTTTTCTAAACCTTCAAAGAGCCTTGTAAAACTTTTTAAATAGTTTTGAAAACCTTAATACACATTTAAACACCTTATAAAACATTGTAAACCCTTTTAAATACTTTGTAAAACATTTCTTAAAACCCCTTTTAAAAACCTTATAAAAGCTTTATAAAAGCCTTGTAAAACCTTATAAAAGCCTTGTACAACTTTTTAAATAGTATTTATAAGGTTTTTATAAGGTTTTACATTATAAGGATTTTATAAGGTCTTGTGAAGTATTTTAGAACTGCAAAATAGAAGAATACTTTCACATCTTCTTCATTTAACTTCCATAACCTAACATATTGTATAAGCTCAAGATGCAAAAGTAAGTGAACTTGTAGCTCCCTTGTAGATCTCTCACAAGCAACACTTGTATCACTTACTACGATAAACAATGCATAATAGAGATACAATCAATACTGACTTAAATACAAAACACAAGTGTTCAGTTCTCATTCCTCACATGCTACTCCTTCCTTTGTCCTTATTGTGTAAACATATTGAGATTTGGGATTATTATTGTCTATACCACATTTAGATAGGAAAAAATCAGAAATGCCAGTTTCGATTGTGGCTTATTAGGAGTGCCACATTGGATGAAAAGGGGAGGGACAAATTGACAAAACTACCCCCTGGGCAGAGAGAGTGTGATTTCGCGGGTTGCTTCAAAAATAGAGACCGATGGGACAACGTTCGGCAGAAAAGAGAGCATTAAATGAAGAGGGTGGCATCTATTATCCAGAGGACAAATTAAGTGGGTGTTAAGATAATAAAGTAGATTTGAGAAGTAACAATGGAGGACAAGTGAGTGAAATATTCTCTGGAAGTGGATGTTGGTGAAGGAAGAGAAACAGAGTTTGGCATTAAAGACGGACAAGAGCGACAGAGGTTGAGTGTGGTGAAGAAAGAGGACCAGATTTCTGTTGATAATCGACGGACAAGAGCAACAGAGGTTAGTCCATAATTAAATGTTGGTTCAATAACAGTAACAAACATTAAATAGGCCGGTAAAACCTCGGATGTGGCATTTAGTAGTGGCGCAGTGGTGGGAATTTAAGGTTGTTGGTGGTTGAAATAAATGTTAACCTTTGATGTCCAGCAGGAAGATGGTTCGGGAGATGGACAAGACGGTTTGTGTTCTAGAAGGAAGATGGACGTATTCTACTACAGGTGCGTGGAAGTTTAAAGTCCGTAGTGGACAAATGGGAAGATGTATGTCCATCAAGAAAGATACAAGATTTGAAGGGTTGAAAAGTTTGGTAGTATATGTTTTGGGTGTGAAGTCAGCTGAGCATCGATTGGCTTTAAGCTTCTGGTATCCAGCGGAAACAACTGCCTTCACGCAAGTAAAGATGCCTCCTATCTCAATAACAAATGAAGTGGAATTGGGGTTGTTTAAGATGAAGCATCGAGAGTACGGTGGACTTTATTTGTACGCAACTCTGATGGGAGAAGGTGAAGAAGGGATATTGGCTACCAACACGATGGGACAAGATAGGCAGCAAGTCCACCATACTACTAGTTCAGATGGTGGACATTTGGCAATGGGGGGAGCATGTGGTGGACATTTGGGAATTGCAGAAGCAGACAATATAATGTCCAGCAAAGATGATGTAGATGAGCAGATGTGTACTCTAGAAGATGAAGTTTTGTTGGATCATCTAGCCACCGTGGAGGCCATTCACAAGGCACAAACTGACGTTGGCGAAAGGGGAAAGGAACATAAAAGAATAAGAGAGGAGGAGGTGGAGGAACAAGATGCAGTGGACATGTTGGGGGACCTATTTGATGAAGCGAATGATCCATCAAGACAAACATCTCTTGGTTCGGGAGAGGAATCAGATTATGATTTTGACGAGTGGACAGACCAGATTAACAAAGAATACCCACCTGATTGGGATCCTTATGTTAATATCGCATGTTTTAATAGTATCGATTGTCCACCCAATATGGGGATGGGGACACAACATGTCCACAGGGTTATGGAGGTCGGACATGGGTTGGGTTGTGCCACAGGGAAAGAAATGGCTCCCCCTGAAGCACGTGCTCCGGTTGAAGGAAGTCTAGCTGTGTCGTCAGATGAAGGGAGTGGTTGTAATGAAGGTCTTGAAGGGGGCTCATGTGATAAAGGTTGTGGCAACAGTGATGTACCTAATACTACGCAAGGACTATGTAGTTTTATGTCAGAGGATCTATTTACCCATGCAGTGATCAGAGAGGATGATTCCTTGTTGTTAGCAGATGCGCCACATGTGCTTGATAGTGTTTGGGGAGCGCCAGCTGAAGAAAGGAACATGGATTTAAAGAGGGCTGCTGGTGGACTTTAGGTAGGGCGTATGTTTGCAAACAAAGACGATATGCGGAACACGCTATCTCGGTATGCAATGGCAAGGCTGTTCAGCTACAGAATTAACAAGTCAGACAAGGTGAGAGTAATTGTTAACTGTGTGGACAAAAAATGTGGGTGGCGTGTATATGCGACAAGGCATGAGGGCTCTGAGAATTTGGAAATAAAAATAGTGCAGTTGACACATAATTGCGATGTGGCGTCAAGGTCTAGGTATGGCGAGAAGGCAACAGCCAAGGTGTTGGCAAATCAGCTTAAGAATAAATTTGAAAACGGTAAGAAAGAACAAAGAGCATGCGATCTACCGGGGATGGTACGTGTTGTTTGAGTTAAATGTAACAATATCTTACACAAAGGCATGGAACACAAAAGAGTTAGCTATTGCCGCAGCCAGGGGGAACGAAGAGGAAAGTTACAGATTCCTGTCCACGTACATGCACTTGCTACAAACAACAAATCCAGGGACAATAACGGACATGCACACATCAATGGACAAGAATGAGAATGTACTTTTCAAGTACCTTTTCTTCGCTTTTGGTGCATCGATATCCGGATATAAGTATCTGCGGAAGGTGATAGTAATTGATGGGACAGCCATGAAGGGGAAGTACAAAGGGTGTCTAGTTGCTGCTAGTGGACAAGATGGAAATATGCAAATCTATCCATTAGCATTTGGGGTGGTAGATGGGGAGAACACAGATGGGTGGGTGTGGTTTTTCAAGAACCTGAAAAAATTTGTCCCCGATGAAGAGGATCTTGTCTTTGTGTCTGATAGACACGCATCCATCTACGCTGGTCTACGGGAGGTGTATCCTCTAGCGCACCATGGATCGTGTACTGTGCATCTTTTCAGGAATGTGAAGCATAATTTCGGGTGTGCTGGCTTGGCAGCAGTTGTTAGCAAGGCGGCAAGGGCGTATACGGTAGGAGATTTCCGTGTATGGTGGGCTGAAATAGAGGAACGTGAACCAGAGTGTGCGACTTATCTTAAGGAAATAGGATTACCACATTGGACATTATCTCATTTTCCAGGCGACCGTTACAACCTGATGAGTAGCAATATATCAGAGGCTTTGAATGCGGCAATGCAAAAAGCGATAGATTATCCGATTGTCTCGATGGTCGAATTCATACGGGCAATGTTGATGAGGTGGTTTCACTTAAGGAGGATAAAAGCAGCAAAAACGAGAACTAGATGTACACCAGAAATTGAGGCAATTCTAATAGACCATTTGAAGGATGCCGTAAACTGTGCAGTGTTGTCCGCAAGTGATTGGGTATACCAAGTAAACGATGCTGCAGGGTGTGGTTTCATCGTGGACCTCGAGAATAAAACATGCACTTGCCGCGTTTTTGATGTATTGAAGGTACCTTGCTGTCACGCATTAGCTGCTAGGGGAGTGAGACAGCTAGATATATACAGCTTTGTGGATCTGAGTTACTTTGTGGAGCCATGGCGAAAAAAGTATGAGAAACTCATTATGCCGGTGCCTAAGGAGAAGGATACGGACATCCCAGCTGTAGTTCAAGAAGTACCTATTAATCCGCCTAAGGAAAAACGCGGTGGGGGTAGACCAAAGAAGAGAAGAATCCCGTCACAAGGGGAGAAACGTCGGGTAAGTATAAATGATTATGTGGACTATAACTAGATTGCGGTGTATGCTTGGGATGCTTCTAATCCACTTTTGGTTACGTCTGTCAATAAGGTGAGGAAAAGGACAACTCCATCCAGATGTGGAAGGTGTAATGGGGTGGGACACAATAGGAAGACTTGTTCCAACCTTATATGAAGTAGACAATTTGTCTGCAGGTTCAACGTGTGATGGCAGACAAATTATCTAGTTTTTAGAGGTTTTTGGATATTTTGCAGGTTTTTGGAGGATGATGGTTTAATGATGGTATAATTTTTTGTACAATTCAGAAGGTCTGATCCGTGGACTATAATCGGGGTGTAATGTCTATTATCTAATTTTGGATTTGTAAAATGTGATTAGTGGACCAGAATTGGGAATTTAACTGGTCCACCACATATAATCGGAGTATGTATTTTGGGTAGCCTTGCAGAAGTTTTTTGGTCCACAAGTGTAAGGAGTTTGTGGTTTATGGACAAGGTTTAAACTTGTGGCTGTATGGTTTGTGTATCAGTAGTGGAAAAAAGATAGACATCCGTTAGATAATTACTATTAGTTTATCGTAGACATAACTTAATGCAAAGGACGAATCCTCTAACGTGGACATACATAGGTTAAGAAAAAGAAAATTGTCCACCACTGTGGACATACATATTTCAACATAGGCTATTTGTCCACGCGCGTGGACATACATACATAACCAAGAAGGATTATGGTACAATCAAAACATAGACAAAAAAAAACATATTGTTGGCCCATCAAAACATACAAATAAAGTCAATGGACCGCCACCATGGGAAGTATTTTTCACAGCGAGACTCATTACTACACTTAAAACCATCTGGTCTACAATACAAAATGCATGTTGCAGTGTATTCAATATTTGAATATATCCTCACTGGCCCAATCTCACGAATGAATTGGAAAACTAAATCAGCCGCCCGTTCAGCTTCATCATATGAACCTGCTCTCCTTTGAAAGGAAGATACTGTGGACAAACCTTCATCATAATGTCCACGAGTAAAGAAATATACCTAGAGAGAACTCCATTTCTATGGAAAACGGTGATATTGTCTTCAGAAGTTGTATACCATCGTTGATGAGGCCTTCTCGACAAGTTAGACGAAGACTCTCTAGGAAGCAAGCTGTTGGGTTTTTAGCATTCACACACCGAACAAAGAAGGAACGATATTTCCACCATTTATTGGTCAAATCAGGGTTGTGTAGGAAAGAAATTAGAGATGTTGCTTTCAAGACTTCTTCGTCAAAAACAATTTGCATTCCATATTTTCCAGTCGCCATAAGTGGCCCTAGATCTTCAAAACCATCACGAGAAAGCAAAATGCATATTTTGATCAAAATACTTTTTGGGATAGAGAAAAGAAGATTTCTAAGTTTACGTTTCCGAGAATCCATTGCGGAAAAGCATTATAACTATCTAAACAACTTACTATCCATATATATATACCACAATATCTTGTCTTTAAGGAAAAGTAGGTGTGAAAGTTAGTTGGGATGGTGCGATGGAATAATTGTCCTCGTATTAGTGTCGTTATTAGTGTTTTTTTCCAATTTGCCTTACTTGTTTTTAAGAAAGTTGTTGTTAATGGACGAGTGTGTTTTAATGGAAGTGGAGTTGGGTAATAAGTACGCTTTTTTAAGTTGAGTCTTGTGCTATTTATAGGGGAGTAACGTGTAGCTATGAAACTATTTGATGACAAAATTGGTTTACAATTGGGTAGCATGTAATTAATATTGTATGATGTTGGTTCTAATGTAATCACATAATTGTATCATGTTGCTGAGAAGGCTTCATGAAGTATTGAATATCAAAACTAGAGTTGTCCACCGCAAACTGAGCACGTTAAAACTTGTTCTCTATACCCTAAACCCTGAAGAATTATTATATGTCCTCTATACCCTAAACCTTGATGGTATTAAGTTGCTGGGAGTATTGAGAATGATAGCTTGCCATGTCCTCCAAAAAATGGTTCGTGAACAGGTTGTTATCTGGACCATTTCGAAAATTGGTTCGTAGAAGGTTGTCCTCTGGACCCAAAAATTTTTAAAAGAATTTTAGAATTATGTAACAAAAATTAATGTCCATTAGGCCGGGACCACATCCCTCGCACAATATGTCCACCACCGAGGGTATGCCTCCTGTTATAAAAAAATGTCCACCAACCACAAAAAATGTATGTTGTTATAACCAGACAAAAGACTTTGAAAAACATATTTATACAGTGCAGGATGTCCACCGAATCCATGACTATTGAACAAATACGAAACTTAAGCAGTAGACAAAAAACAAAAACAACATAAAAGAGGATTCTCGCCTCAAAGGTTAGTTACACAACGAAACAAACAGAGGAAAATGTTTGTCCACAAACAGAGGTACATCCACAAGACATGTTCAAACAAATAAAAAGATAGCAGATCTAGAAGCATGTCCACAAGGGTCCATAATCAGGCGAACTTGGAGAAGTAAACGTTTACAAATATCGCGAGGTAAATCGTCCCAAGGAATATGTAAATCATCTGATGAGATTTAAAAAATTTCTGGCCCGTGGGTGTTGGTGTTTGGCAGGGGGTGGAGGACAATTTGTCAACGTGAGCACTTAGTATGGCGACGGATGCTTTGCAATCTTCCACCGCCACCATGAACTGAGTGAGTAGTTTTTCATGATGGTTGGCCCGAGAGAGCATCATTCTGGGGTCGCATCGTTCACCGCTACTGCTGTAGGTGATGTACTTCACCCGGTCATCTTGCTCTTTGGACTTGTCCTTTATGTTGCGTAACTTTTCCAATATGGTTTCGTCCCACCACTTGTTCAAGTGCAGGAGACCATTCTTCAAAAGACCAAAAATGGTTAAAAACATAGATTGTACTTACAAAAAATGCTAAGAAAACATGTACAACCAAAAAACAATCAATGGTACTTACGTTTGCGTCCTCGCATTCAAAGTAACGCCGCCTGACATTGGGTCCTTCTATAACAGTCCTAGCCCTCATAGCAGAACCGCAAAAGCAAGTAACCGGAATTCCTGAGGCATGGGTAGGTCGGGCAGGTGATGCTGCTGAAGAAGATGATGGTCGAGAGTAAGAATATTGACCCATTTTCGAAGTCTAGGAGAAGTAACGACTTTCGGATGCTTTCCGTAAAAAAGTTATTTTTTAGGATTGTCTTAAGTTTGTGTTGTCTCAGCATCCACTAAACCTACTTTTAAATAATATAATGTTTATTAGTTGTAATCCTTTATTCTATACGGTACAGAGATAGGTTGATTGAGCTACCTACACAGATGAGAGACATCAGCTACATCGTTTGGCAGGCCTATACGCTTGAGTATGTACACCAGCTTTCTAGTGGTATAAGCCAATCAGATTTAGAAACGTGCGATATGAGGCCATCAAACTTGAAATAGTATAATTTAATATTTTCATTGCCTTGGCGCCAACAACCACAATTATGTAGTCACTGTATATAACAATTGGTGGACAAAAAAAAAAGTTTACACATAGAGGGACAGCAAAATATATATATAGGAAGGACAAAAAAATAAAAGGACATTACTTCGCGGTCTCGATGAAATGGAAAGATATATATAGGTGCTGGACAGAAAATGTAAGAGTTATGTCTATCGTCACACCAAATGTACTGAGTAGGCAAACAAACATATGCAAACAAACATAGTGGTAGAACAACAAAAAACAAACATAATGATGGAACATATTGTCTATGGTAGAGCAACAAAAAACACAAAAGCCATGCCATGCGAGAGTCAAGCTGACAGAGAAACAACACACTCTTCGAAGATATCAACGGCATATCTCAACCTCATCTCGTCCACCATGGCTTCTGATATGGAATCATCTTCTCTATATCCGTGCGTCTCGAGCTCGATGAACTTGACAGCAAGTGGACCACAGTCTCCAGTCCGTTTGTTTTGATAGACATTCTCAACTCTGTGAAAGCTGAAGACCTTAGGAAGAGGGGTGTCATTTTCAGGGTTCTAGACCAAGTCTTGAATAATGTGTGGGTGCAGCTCCAATAAAGGCTTCATAAACCGTTGTACCTTAGTCGGACTGTTGTAGATAATTAATTGGTCAAAGACAAGAATACTCCCCTTTTTGAGCCGAATTGCAAGCGCAACCCAGTGTTGTTTCCCCTAGTTCATTAGCAAATACACTGTGTCGACGTCGGTGAACCAAGCCAGCTTACCAGGAAGGTTGTGTACTTGACCGCAGATATAATTCTTGATTAGGCTGTTCCACGCAAACGGCGTTCCGTCCTTCTTGGACCTCCTAAAACGTGGTAGTTTGTCGCCGATCATGCCAGAAAACCATGTGTCAAGGACAGCAATCCTCTTATGGAGGAATGATTCACCAAAACGCTTCCAGGTCGACGCGAGCATCGTTTCAATATGCTGCAATGTGAAATAATTTGTAAACAAGCTGACCGCAAATGGTACGGTAAAAATGCATAATAAGTGTTACTTACAGGGGTGTGGACCCAATGATGTGGCGTGTATAAATCTTCGAAGAATGTAGGCTTTACAGATGAGCCATTAATGATATACTCGCTGTTGTGGGATAGCGTAAAGTATTTAATAACATAGAAAAGTGGTGTAAAGTTGTCTACAAACTAATGTCCACCGGATAACAATTGTGAGGATGATAGCATACCTTTTTTTGTAGGATGGTAGCTTGGCAAGAAATTTTTTACGCAGCCCAGGTTTGACCGCCTTGAATGGATTGTATGACACATCTTCCGACTCATCTTCCGACTCATCAAATACTTCTACCTTCCTCCTCTTCTCCGAAGAATGTCCATATTTCCTGGGCCTTTTCCTCGCCTTCTTTGGTGGCAGCAGAGTAAGGACTTGGTCTAAAACTAGGTTCCTTCTTTTCCTGGAAATTTTCTTGGCTTGTTGAAGTGCACCATCCTGTTCAACAAATATTGAACAGGTTAACGTATATATCCCAGAATGGATTGTTCCGCAAAAACAATAAATTAGAAGAGTCAGGCAATTATCTACCTGTGGATTAGTCAAGTCTATCAGATCCATATCGTCATCATCATCCTCGGCAGCTGGCTGTTCAGAATTAGAAGAGACTTCCTGACAAGAATCATGTTTCCAGTCGAAAATAATTATGTATGCAACCACAAACCATATCAACATTTGGGTATTAGTAGGTCCTGGCAAACCAACATGTTCTGGACTGAATCTGATTGCTGTGATTAATCCACAACGTCAGAAGAAGCGTTGTCCGCATGTTGGGAATCAGATGGATACCTAGTGACCTATTAATAAACATCATAAGATAATATGGGGGACAATATTGCCTTCGTTAGACACAAGTATTTTCCACTAAAACCCACACAGTAGCATACCTTCTCTTTTTCATTTACATTCGGCTGGAAACATATGACAATGTTGGTGTCAATATCCTCTAACCGGTCTTCATGGTGGGCGTGGTCGTTAGCCTCCTTAGAGGGAGATTCAGTCTCATCCATGTTCTCCTCAAATGACCCCTGCTTATAAAACAGAGTTATTAGTTTCTAGGAGAAACAAAGTAGGCCATCTGGATCATTAATAAAACCAGGGGTTTACCTCACCTATCTTTTGCTCTGAATCTTTGTTGTGGACAGGATTCTTGTCCACATTGCAGTTATTGTCCTCCTTTGGTCCCTGGCCATCGTCAGTTTTGGTCCCTGTATCCTCGCCAACTTCTTCAGACGTGCCATCTTGGCTGCCATGAGATTTCTCCACGCTGCCACTTGAGCCACGATCATCTTGTGCACACAAGAGGAGTCTATAACTATGAACATATACATAGAGGGAAAAAGAATAGAAGAATTTGGAGCCTCATTAGCTGCCTTGTTGATCCCGTTTAAAATGTCGCCAATGTTGGTGCCATAAGATGCCCATGAACACTTGTTAACCTCCTCCAATAAGTGTGAATGAATGTTGTTGTCTGGTCTAGAGGATGTTCCTTTTCCACACAACATTCTTACCAAATCTCCAAGGATCTCGGATTTTATAGCAGGCCTTTCAACATCCCACATGCGTTGTAATTTGGATGCGTGTTCATTGTTCCTACGGTCGACTTCGGCAAGTATTTCCTGGACAGTAATAATGTCTACCGTATAAGTACGCGGTAAGTCTTGACAACGAGATGGCATGGCTGGTCTCACTTTGGCCTCTACTCTTCGCTTATAGGCTGATGGTTTCTTAGGATTTGTGAGCTTTGGACATTCAGCTTTCTTCTGTTTGTCAGCATGAGAGTCAATCATTAATGGGAGATATGCAAAACCTCCATGCCAATCCTCGATCATGAAAATGTGCCCATCTTTTAGCTTATCGAAAATGTAATCAACTCTGGGTTCTTCCACCTCATCAGGCCAGGAAATAGTGTCTAAATCCAGAGGGTCTTCGGAATGCAATATGCATTCAACATCAAGCTGCGAAAGTGGAAAAATGAGAGGAAAGTAAGAAAGTAAAAATGGACGAGGAACAACACAGATAGTAAAAATGTCAGATGTCCAACAACAAAAATGGGATAGACAAACACCATGGAAAAATGTCCATCAGTAAAAGATGTCCACCAAATAACAGGCACAACTTTAATGTCTATCCGCAAACAACAAATGAAAACAATAATATAATTTCTCCTAACATTTAATGTCCTAACATCAAAGATGTCTGCGGGACATACCAACTACTCTAAATATGTCCATTAATTATAATTGCCACAAGGAAAAATAGTTATACCAACCTTCTCTTCCATCTCTGTCTCAAGAATTGTGGAATTGTGGAACGACTTCAACATCATGAGTTGGAAAACAGACTGATCTGTGAATGTTCGTTTGTCTACAGGATCAGGTAGAGACCTCTCCAGCATCAGTGCAGCGTTAAGGATAAGCAACTGAATCGCAAGTGTAAAGCCATGGGTGGCAGTGTGGGATTGCATAAGTTTTTGGGCAAGGACATCAGCAGAACCGTTGACTAAACCCAGAGTCACAGTCTCTAGTGTGCGCTCAAAAGCCAGCCGTCCCCATGGGTAGCTATCAAAGCTGTTAGTATCCTTGACCATCTCTACCACATTCCTGGTAGCTCTGACGTTGGAAGAGTCGCACACAAGTATATCCTCCACTATGACAATCAGCGCAAGTCGAATTTGCTTCCAACCAGCCATTTTTTTGGATTCCGGCCTCAATTTGTCCCGCTTCAACAATTCAACGATGTCGCGTATCGACATTGTGCTACGCGGACCAAACAATTTGGGCCCATATTCCTCATCCCCAGGAAGAGGAGTTTGCATCTTCTTCAACAACAACTTCCGGGGGGTATGGCTTGCAGTTTAACCCTGTGAGAATCGTAAATTCTCGGATTGAGAAACGAATTGGGTGGCCACCAAATATAAACCACATCTTTTGACGTTTTTTGGTAATGAGAGAACGACAAAGTATCTGATGCACCAGTTTCCCAGAAAGAGAACTTTGGCGGATAGGTAGCTGGAGAAAACGTTCGAAGGAGGAATTCTGAAGCCACTCAAACTCCGCAGAACCCTTTAAGACATCGACGATGTCTAGTAGATACTCTGGCCTGGAGTACGAATTGATGCCACCTCCTGCAGGGTACCAGTTGGTGGCAAATAGACGAGGTGGAAGGAAAGATGAGTCACTACCCTCAGTTGGTTGTTGATTTATATGGACCTCGTCAATGTTGCTATATGAAACGATAGAATGAGATAATTAGATATTGTCTACAGGAGATTGATGGACAAAAAACAAGCAAATTCAAGAGTTCCCCTTTACACCATTTTGCTTACTTAGACGGAGTGGAATTGGCATTATTGGACATGGCTTTCAAACCAAGAACAACTTCAGCAGGCAATCTAGCCCTGATAGGAGAGATAAACATCAGGAAAAAATGAACGAAAAGGTTTTGTGGACAATACGTGTACTTGTTCACGATAACCTTGTTTACAGAAATCTCAGCAATCACACTTACTCTTTTGATACTCAATGGACAACTCCGGGGCTGAGTTCAGGAGCTTGACTTTTGTCCTTCGATGCGGACCGAAGGGATGACCTAAATGGACAAAATTATTGCAATTAATTCGGTGGACAAGAAAAACAAGTCAAAAGTCTACACACCAAAATTAGTAAAAGCAACCTCCTCTGGTTATGCGAGAAGTAGCCAACGCGGGAACTCAGAACGAGACCGACTCCAACATTTTTTACTTTGCCGGCGTCGCCAACTCCCTCTTCGGCAGCCGCAAGAGGATGTAGGAGGCCAGAGTGGGAGTTTCCGATGCCATCTGGTCCGGCGAGGTGAGGTATAGAGGAAACGCGAGTTTGGGGGACGGCAGATTGTTGAACGGTGCTTCCCGATGGGTTGCGCCGCGCCTCATACTCAATGGTTGGATCGGCTTTTTTAGGAGCGGGTGGGGGGTCTTCTTCTGAGTTACTAGAGAAAGGTCTGCCGTCTGGTGCTGGGTTTTCGACGGGTGTGCCGGTGGTGTTATTCTGATTAGGCATTAGGTTAGGATAGGGAATCGGTTGAACAATAGAAGAGGGTTGAAGAACTTGTTTCACAAAAAATTAGATAGAGTGAGTTGCTTGTCTATCGGACAATAGAGGGTCGTTGGTTACTGTGAATCCGCCGCAGAACCGCAGAAAGTCGCAGAGATGGAAAAGAAAGTCGAAGAGTCTCGTGTGAGAGAAGAGAGAGGTTATTTTGTTTTTTTAATTTTTTGAACTCTTGGGTTTTGAAGCAGAAAAGGGCAAAAGGGTCTTTCTTGCAATGGGTTGTGGCAGACAGCAGAAATACGAAAGTGCCAGTCCATAAAAACGTTTACATTGAACATGGCACCCAATGTAATTTTCTCTTGAAATCTATCCCCTCTCTGTCAAATAACTTGACACTATAATAGTGACTGATAGAATAATAGTAACATGTTCCCTGCATATTGTATCCAAGTATATAGGAATCCCAATATAAAAATCCCACATGAACATAATTATGTCTCCTGGAGATGAAAATAGAGGTAACGAATGATACTTACAGCCCAAACATGATAATAACCTATTTTCTATGTTTTATTGCAAGCGTTTAGCTCACTAGTTCTGCATTTTTATTACCAAGATTCCACATGCACAATTGCAAAAGTGAAAAAACAAACCTGAAGTCTACTCTTGATAACCCAAACATTATAGTAGCAGCTCCTTCCTCATGTGCTACTCCTTCAAATCAAATCACAAAAAAAGATTGATATCTTCTTCATCACTTGTGACTGCTACAGCTCTAGATTGTTACAATCCATCATATCACCATCAAACAAACTCATAATTAAGAGTAACAAAGTTTTGAAAAACGAGATTTCAAAACAGATACGTTCTAAGCTTCATTAGTCTAAATTTAACCATGTATTATATAAGAAAACCATGCTCACTACATCTACATCTACGTATAATAAAAAGAAAACAGATCTACGTTCTAACCCAAAGCCTAATCCAAATAATCCATGTTAACTTTTTCAAAAGCCCTATCAACCCCACAAATGGAACTCGAACACTACTATCAAATTCGATTTCTTGCTACACCAAATCAGAAAACACATGTCTGTCTCAATTTATGTTTTTCTAGTTTTTGCAGAAACTATAAGAGATTAGATTAAATACATAAACGACGGCGAGGAAGAGAAGAGAAGATACAACGGCGCCGGAGAGAAGACAAGAGACAACGGCGACAAAGAGAAGAGGAGCGACGACGGCGACGGAGAGGAGAGAAGAGATGACGCCGACGAGTCAATGACGGCAAATGTTTGACGACGGCGAAGAGAGGAGAAGATAGAATTGTTTCTTAGGGCACCTGCATTAGCATACCCACACATAGTCCTACCTAATTTAAAATAAATAAAAAAAAATCAAAAATTGAAAAAAGAGGGGGACGTACTCATAATCGGGACGGTCCCGTTTGTTGTTGTCCACTTTTCGCGGGCCCCACTGACAAGTGGCGGCCCGCGATTGGTTATTGTTTTTTTTTTTTATAAATCGTAAAAGGAAAAAAAACAAAAAATTTGGGACCAATGTTTGTCCCACCAATGTGCATGGTCTTAGGTTTTTGAGAAGAGAGAGTAAAGTTGTCTTTAAATATTTAAAGAGGGTATATTTAAAAATGTCTAAAATAAAAGGTATTTTAAAAAAATAATACCTCAAAAGGGGTATTTTTAACAAATTCTCAATTAAAAACAGTACACCATATCGTCTAACTTAGGAATGTCGTCACATAATACGCTTTACTTTGATACGTGATCTTAACAAAATTAGGGAAAATATATTGTGATTAATTTGAGGGCTTAATTAATGATTACCAAATCTAAACTTCACATATATACTACCCAAACCAGAATATCCTCTATAAGGATGAGCGTTTTGTTCATAAAAAAAGAGCAAGCAACCAAAAAAAACCCATCGATCTCACAGAGAATAATTACGATCAAAGGTAATATGTTTCCCACTTCAACATTCTATGCAATCAAATCCTTTAAATAAACCTCTCTAAAATGGGCTAGGTTTCGGTTTCTTTGTGTTTGTATACAGAATGAAGAGGAGGAAGACAAACTTAGAAGAA
Source organism: Capsella bursa-pastoris (assembly GCA_036452645.1). Lineage (NCBI taxonomy): Eukaryota > Viridiplantae > Streptophyta > Magnoliopsida > Brassicales > Brassicaceae > Capsella > Capsella bursa-pastoris. The sequence continues at coordinate 10,214,448 of CP144185.1, forward strand.
GGAAGCTCTTCAAACAATGGTCTTTCTGATCTTTCTAAACAGTGGTCTTTCTGATCTTTCTGAAAACCCAAATCTGCAACCACATAAAGGATCAGAAGTACAAGTTGACTCAATATTCAATAGAGTTTTTAATGGGTTGAAGCATGTGCCACAGAAACAAGATGTTGTTCTAGAGCAAACACATAAAACCAATTTGCAAAAAGGTACATTATTAATCCTTTACTTGACTCAAAGAGCAAAGGAATCAGTATAGTACGTACTTTATAATATAAGTAAGTTTCATAGTTTCTAACTTTTGTATTTTTTAAAAACTGATTTGTATAGATCTAAAAAACATTGGTGGTCCAACAGTTTCAGTTGTTCTGCAAGATGTTACATATCTACCTAAGAAAAGAAAATACGTGTGAAAGAGCAAGCATGGTGACAAGGCGAGCGACACCCTTCAGTGGTGTCGATCGACACCACCCAATCCAGAACACGGGTGTTACAATATTGGAGCATTTTCAGGTAGTTAGGAGATTCCAGAGAAAAAGGAGCATGTCACTCGAGCCACACAAAGAGTGATTCGTAACTGATTAATTCCTATTCGTAGCTGATCAATATTTGTAATTATTTGTGTTTCACAATAAATTTTATTTTTAATATTTGAATAATTATTTATTTTTACTAATTATTTGTAGTTTTAAATTAATAATCAAGTTTAAAATTTTTATTCTTTTTGAATAATTACTTAGTTTTTTATACTTAATCATTTATTTATGGTGTTGAGTTACTAATAATTTTCATTTTTAAAATTTTGGTGTTTAATACATTTTGATTTTTTTTTAATCGCTATTGCACCGCTGGTCAAATAGTCATAAAATCCTGTAAATGTACCTATTTTTAATTGCTAAACATGTCGTTCAAAACACTTAATAACGTTTGAAACCGCAACCTCCAACTTCAGGAAAGCCTTATGTAACTAGTTAAATACTAAATATAATTACATATCATATGAAATGTAACAAATTTCTAGTACTACAATTACCATTACAGAATTTGCAATTTATGGAAGAAACAAACATATCATACACAATTTATAATCATACTACCATTAAAAAAATATACAAAAAAAAAGAAAAAACGATGTACAAAACATTATCCTGCAGTGTAATTTAGAGCTTTTGGATCAATAGATTGAACGTTAAATTAAACAAAACATATATTTATTTGACACTTTGAAACGTGTAACTGTAACACTTAATTACTAAATTACATATGTACTAAGGTTAAATCAAAAAATATAGAATTTAAATATTAGACTTTAAGTAATGTAAAATTTTAACATTGTTATATTTATATAGATTATGCTGTTTTGTAAATAGAAAAATAAAAAATAACCATATCATATTTAAAAAACAAATGTGAATAATCATTAATCAGAGAAAACACCCAAAATATGCATCAAAACTGCTTAGATCAGCCTAGTCATGCACTCACCTTTGAAAAGGGACTGAAACAAGGACGAAAAGCTCACAACAACAGCAACAAAAGACCCTCCTTACACCACAGCTACGAGATCTCTCTTCTTTAGGATAGAATCACCAAGAACATGCCTCAAATCACTCTCAAACCTCACAAAACCTCACTGGAGAACTTAAAAACTTTTAGAGAAGACAAAAGCGGCTGCTGAAACATTAGGTCGACACTTTTCTTCTTTTAAAGTCGCACCTAGGTTTAACCAATCAATAACCATACGATTTCGCAATTAAAATCGAACCGGTCTAACCAAAAAAGTGATGGTGTCGAGCGACACCCTTCAGTGGTGGTGTCGATCGACACCACCCAATCCGGAAAACGGGTGTTACAATTCTCCCCCACTAACATGGATTCGTCCTCGAATCCTTCAACACCGTCCGTCAGCCCACAACTGACTTCTCCGAGGCACCTATCTAATCCAATATACTCACGTTCCAGACCATATTTGCTAATACTCTGCCTAGACTATGGTATCCAGGAAGTCTCTCCACTCCCCCCGCTCTCAGGTCGCAACCTTCAAGTCATACCGGCTCACTATTAGGCCTCCAGCCTTCAAGCTACGGTATCCGGGAAGTATCACACTCATTCTCGGGTCGTCACTCTTAAGCGTGCTCTCGCATCGTCTGTAGATGAAAGGTTTTTGTCTGATGCAGTGGCTGACTAATACAGGACGTGATTCAGGATGTTGATGTGTTTTGTGCGTGCTTGGGTTCTAGAAGACTTAAGAATACATGATTGAAGGATGAATGAAAAGAAAAAATAACTATTCTAAGCTTGGGAGAATTGGAGTTTGACAAGGAAAAGGAAAAGAGCAAAAAGGAAAAAGGCTTTTCCTCATGAGATTTGGAAAAGTTCTCTTATGTGATTTGGGAATCATGGTGGCTATATATAGAGGTGCTAGGCACGTCCTAGAGAAGCAAGAGAGCTGAAGCATAAAGAATAATCTTTGAGAGCTTTCTGGTTTTGTGTGCGGCTTTGTTTCGCGGTTGGTGCTTGTGTGATCAAGCTTCTTTGTTCGTCGGTGTGACGTGTGTGTGAAGTTGCTCCAGAAACTTGGAGTATTGAAGTCTAGGCTCAGGGGGAGTTTAGCCCAAGATTAGGTTATCTTGGTTAAATCTAGACTCAGGGGGAGTTTAGTTAAGGGTAGAGATTTATCCTTAAGGTTTCATGATATAGTTCAGAGCGGTAGTTCAAGAGGGGTGTGCTTGATTTACGCGTTTGCAAATTGGTTGTATTTGCTTTCTTGTTCTAGTGAAATTGAAATCTGGACTTGGTCCCGGGGAGTAGAAAAAACCGAACCTCGTTAACAAACTTTGTGTCTCATTTACTTTATGCACTTTATTATTGCCTCATCCGCACTTACAATTGGTATCAGAGCGGGTTCTCGAAAGAGATTCAGTCTTGTTTCGAGTAGATCAAGGGTGAGGATAGTAGTTCAGGACGTAAGTCAGAGCTGAGATTTGTGTGATGGAGTCATATAAAGAAGGAACGTCTATGACAAGACCCCCTTTGCTTAATTCAGCTAATTATGGATATTGGAAGGTTCGTATGGAAGCATTTATTAGTAATCTTGATGAAGACTGTTGGAATTTGATTGAACTAGGTTGGGAGCCTCCTAAAATCACAGATGATAAAGGTGTTGAAATTCTTAAGCCAAGAGATAAGTGGACTGCTTCAGAAAAGAGGTTATCAAGTTGCAATTCTAAGGCCAAGACTGCGATTTACAATGCTATTGATTCAAGCTACTTCAAGTTAATTTCTCAATGTGCATCAGCTCAGAAAGCATGGAAGTCATTGGAGAATATGTTTGAAGGCACTACTAGTGTTAAGAAAACAAAGCTGGATATGTTAGCATCACAGTTTGAGAATCTAAGGATGGAAGAAAAGGAATCTGTGGTTGAATTTAGTGCTAAGTTATGTGACAAATCTAATGAGTTTTTTGCTCTTGGTAAGGTTTATAAAGACAAGAAGCTGGTGAAGAAGTTGAAGAGATCATTGCCTGCATAATTTGAGTCAAAGATTTGTGCAGTTGAAGAAGCTCATAACTTAGATGAGATGGCTTTTGATGAGTTTGTTGGGATACTTAAAGCTTTTGAGTTAAGCAAAGTTCATGATGCTGGAGGAATTAAGAAGAAGGAAGATAAAGCTGTGAAGAAGAAAGTTGACATTGGAGTTGCTCTTAAGGCTGCATCATCTAAAGATTCAATGGTTATGCTATCAAGAGAATTTACTAAATATCTGAAGCGTAAGGGAAAAGATATGAAGAATAGAAGAGATGAAGATGTGAGAGGTTCATCAAAGAATATTCAATGTTTTGAATGCAAAGGGTATGGACATGTTCGTTCTGATTGTGCCAATCTAAAGAAGCATAATAAGAAGGCTATGAATGTTGCTAGTGATGATTATGAAACTGATTCAGAAGATGAAGAAGAACTGTTGAATTTGGTGGCGTTTACAACTTTTGAAGATAGTTCTGAATTAGAGTCTGCAACTGCGTCAGAATCTGTTGGAAAACCTGCAATTGCATCTGAATAAGCAGCAAAACCTGCAACTGCATCTGAATCTGCAAATACAGCAAAGTCTGAAACAGAGAGTGATAGTGATGCAGAGAGTTTTGATGATGAAGAACTTGCTGTGAAGTATGAGATGTTGTATGAACATTGGCTTAAAGTAGTTGAGGAGAATTCAGTTTTGACTAAGGAGAAGCTCAAGTTGGAACCTAAAGTTGCTGAAGCAGAGAAACATGCATCAGAAAAAGAAGAAGAAGCATCACAAGCTAAAGTACAACTTGGAGAAACTCAAAAGAATTTGAGGATGCTTAATAATGGCACAAAGCAGTTGGATGAGATTCTGAATATTGGTAAAATGGATAGATATGGCCTTGGTTTTACAGGAAAACCTTCAAAATCAGATCCGGTATTTGTTTATGGTGGAAAAGTCATGTCTGCATCAGGAACTGGGTCAGAAACTGCAGCTAAGACAGAGTCTGCATCAGAGACTGTAGTTGTTCAGAAGACTGGAACAAAAAAATTCTAACTTGGAGAGTGAACCTCAAAGAATGTTTCGTCCCACTTGTTATCATTGTGGTGTTGTTGGGCATATTAGGCCAAGGTGTTTCAGATTTTTGAGAGAGATAAATCAAATGAAGAAGGCTTATGATGTGAGTTTTCATGTTCCAACATGCTATCATTGTGGAGTTAGAGGACATATTAAGAGGAACTGTTTCAGATTCATTCGAGAATTCAGTCATGAAGACATAAGGTGCAAGAAGATTTGGGTCAGAAAGGATCAATTATATGGTGATGGTGCACTAGGTTATGGACCTCGTTTTGCAAAGCGGGGAGTATTTCCCAATTAGTCTTTGACCATGTTGTGACTCAAGTTGGGGGAGAATGGTGATGTTCTTGGTGATGTTATTTTGGAGTGAGAATTGTTGAGTTCACAAGCATAGTAAAAAAGGGGGAGAATGTAGATGTAAGGTTTTTGTCTGATGCAGTGGCTGACTAATACATGACGTGATTCAGGATGTTGATGTGTTTTGTGCGTGCTTGGGTTCTAGAAGACTTAAGAAGACATGATTGAAGGATAAATGAAAAGGAAAAATAACTATTCTAAGCTTGGGAGAATTGGAGTTTGACAAGGAAAAGGAAAAGAGCAAAAAGGAAAAAGGCTTTTCCTCATGAGATTTGGAAAAGTTCTCTTATGTGATTTGGGAATCATGGTGGCTATATATAGAGGTGCTAGGCACGTCCTAGAGAAGCAATAGAGCTGAAGCATAAAGAATAATCTTTGAGAGCTTTCTGGTTTTGTGTGCGGCTTTGTTTCGCGGTTGGTGCTTGTGTGATCAAGCTTCTTTGTTCGTCGGTGTGACGTGTGTGTGAAGTTTCTCCAGAGACTCGGAGTATTGAAGTCTAGGCTCATGGGGAGTTTAGCCCAAGATTAGGTTATCTTGGTTAAATCTAGACTCAGGGGGAGTTTAGTTAAGGGTAGAGATTTATCCTTAAGGTTTCATGATATAGTTCAGAGCGGTAGTTCAAGAGGGGTGTGCTTGATTTACGCGTTTGCAAATTGGTTGTATTTGCTTTCTTGTTCTAGTGAAATCGAAATCTGGACTTGGTCCCGGGGAGTAGAAAAAACCGAACCTCGTTAACAAACTTTGTGTCTCATTTACTTCCTGCACTTTATTATTGCCTCATCCGCACTTACATCGTCATCCGAGACTATCACATAACATTTGAGCAAATAAGTCTAAACGTCTCCGAGCATATCTCTAAATTAGATATACCTCCCGTGGTTCCTCTATAGCATCGCAATGCTATACTAACCATACCCCGAAACTTTTCAAAAATAGAACCGTCAAACCCGACTCTTTTTATTTTTAGAAACTTGCACACATTTCTTTTACACATGACATCAACAAGTCTAATCCTAGAAATACTTATCTTATTAATCTCAAATGTCATAATCATTACACTGAAATGAAAATACAACTGAGATACAACCAATATCAAACTCAAAACAAAACAAGCCAACAGTCTACTCTTCAACCTGCTTGTAAAACCACTTCCGGAACTTTGCCTTCATCCTGGCCACTGGCTCCCAAGTCTCCTCCAAGATTCCATCACAGTCCCACTGGACTCTCATCAAAAAAATCTTCTTACGCCGAAGTTCCATTACTTGCCTCTCGAGAACCCTCACGATCTCGCCTCTAAAGTCATGTTGGGCTGAAGATCTGCCAGAATCTTAGCCAACACCTCATCATCCTTATGAAGACACTCTTCAGCATCGACACATGGAACACTTTATGAAACGCATGCATAACCTTCGGTAACTCCAACCGATACGCCACCGGTCCAACCCGCTCCACAATCCTGAAAGGACCCATAAACCTCGGACTTAGCTTAGTCTTAGTAAGGGACATATTAGTACAGTAAGGGACTCAACTTAAATAAAAAACTATATTAGTACCGTAAAAAAAATCTAAGAAAATAGCAAAACTATCGTAACGTAAACACTATTGACATGAAACTTTTATAATACAAATATTGTCCCGCAGTGTACCGCGGGTTAAATCCTAGTCTTATTGTATAACACCAGTAACATGATCTTTGAAAAGAAACATTCAAAACAATTAAAAAACTATTATTATTTGTCACAATAATCGATCAAGAATCAATCACGAAAAGCAAAAGAAAAAGCGTATTGTTAACCAAAATTACATCTTTGATTGACTTACATTTTTAGAATTTTATTTTCTCATTAATAAAATTAATATCTATACTATTAAAGCTGAAGTACTCATTAGATTTACACCAAAATTTTTCATTGAAATAAAATTAAATACATCATTTTGGATCATTAACTGGGTATGGATAATAAATCGGATATATTTGCAACAGATTATATCATTTCCATAATTAATATTGATTTTCCTAAAATTTCTCTACCTAATTTATCATAATATACTATTATTACTATTATTCTCATTTCAGTTTTATATGATCTTATTTATATTTTATTTTATATTTTTACATTAAACATATGTATAAAAAATAGAATTTTTTTTCCGCAGATATTGCAATTTGATTTTTTTAAATGGATGTATATTACTCAATCGATAAAACAAAAAGATATATGTATAACGTCCCACATCGGCTAGAAAACTTTAGACAATGTTTCTGAACCATTATATCTAAGGACTAATATGCTTCCAACTACGAATGAGCAGGAAGCTTGATTTTTGAAACATCCAAAAATTAAGAGTTTTATTCGGTTTAATCTGGTTCTTTATTTGAGCAAATTAAAACTTTTAAAAACTATTAAAATTTTATAATATTTAAAAATTTTATAGTATTAAATTTTTTTAAAATTTGAAAATATTATAAATATTAAAACTTTTAAAATAAGCTTTTAAAAAGTTTCAAAATATTACAAATTTTAAACTTTAAAAATTTAAAAAATTATAAACATTAAAAATTCAAAATATAAGAGAAAACACTATAACGTAATTGACGAATACAGAAAACTAAAATATAAATTATCTTATCAATAAATTATGTTTTATTGTAAATCAAAAGTCTTAATAATAGCTCAAAAATTTTCCTTTTTGCAATTAATTTTCCACTATTAAAGTTTTCTCTAAACATATTTGTTTTAAAATTATATATATTCAATTACAAAAAAAAATATACAAACAAAAAATATACATGTCAAATTCGAAAACATGTATTTTTTTTTTTTTAACTCAAACCAGATTGGGAACCAGGTTACCTTCCGGATCATCATATTACTATTTAACCAGGTTCAACCTCGGTCAACTGATTAAAAATTTTATATGTATTTATATAGATTATGCTGTTTTATAAAATAAAAAATATAATGTCATCCGTGTGGTAGCACGGAATATCCTCTAGTTTCTCATTAAATGGTTATATGAATACATTTCTAACATAATTTATATTTACTATTAATATATTATAATAATAAAAGTAAAATAATAGCTACAACTTTAAAAGTTATTTGTTACTAATTAGATTTTAATAGTTAAAGTTTTTATAACCAAAACATCAACAACTAAATTATTTGCAGCTAGAATTTTAAAGTTAAAGTATCTACAGTCTCTACAGTCAATAATAACGGTGGTTACCGATCGGTCCTGAATCTTAATTATTTTAACAAAAACAGAACCATACATAAACTAAAACCAAACTTATTTTGGCCAGAGCTCTAAAACCAAATACGTCAAACCGAAATAGAAATCAGAATTTTAAAAAGTTTTCATTCCTATCAAGTAGCAACTTTCCTTCTTTTTTTTTGACGATGAAGTAGCAACTTTCTTATACAAGTAATAATGGGTAGATAACTTGTGTGGAAACTGAATAGTTTATTTATAGATAAAGACATAGTTTTGAGTGTGACGTCCATTTAAATGATGATAATTAACAAAAACAAATTGATAACATTACCATAGTAAGCAATATGATTTGAACTACGTTTTGAACATGAATTACAAATTATGGAACGTATGATTTTCTTTTTCGTATATTTAAATCTTGAATGAGAGAAAACTTCAAAAACATAACAACGTTTTCATGAATGGCGTCTTCTCTTTTTTTTTTCTTTTTTTTTTTTGGCATCCATGAATTTATACATAAGTTGGAGGAGTTCTTCCAAAAGTAATTTCAAAACTTGCAATCACTATATATGGAATTTAGATGAAAACTAAATAATTCTTTGGTCTTAAAACCATCTATTTATTTGTTTCCAATCTTATAGTTCAAAAAAAGTTATACTTTTGTAAATCTCATATTTTCTTTGTTGATTAATATATTTTAAATTTTCACATAAACAAAATCATGAAAATGACATGAGTTTGGCCTTTTCATATGCTAAATTCTTTGGTTTATTTATTACCTTACGTTTTGTATTTTATGAATTCAGTGATGTATGTTTTGATTTTGTTCCTTGACGTTTTATAGTGTCTTATTTCTCTCTTTTTTTTTTTTTTTTTTTTTTTGCCTTGATGTAGCATTGACTTTAAGATAAGAACGATTGAGTTTGATGGCAAACGTATCAAGCTTCAGGTTTGGGACAGAGCTGGTCAAGAACGGTTTCAGACTATCACCACTGGTGAGTTTCATCTGTTCATCAGTACATAGAACATTAACCATCCCAGTATCAAATGAAGAAGATGAACACCTAACAAAATGTTGAATAGCCTCTTACAGGTGCTATTATCTTCTTTATAAAGGGAACGTATTTGTGTAATGCTACTTGAATTTATTTATGAAGAAGGAGAAAGACGAAGCGGCGACGGAAGGGACGGATTGAGGCTTGTCGGAGATGTGAGAGAAGAAGCTTGCTCTATTTTGTTCTTCATCTCTTTCCCTTTTTCTCCGAAAGACCGGGTGAAAAAGAAGATATTGGATCAGATCATTTACGGGCCAGGTCGGGTTTAAAAATTGGTTTTATTACTTTCTACCATGTTTACATTGGTTTTTATTGGGTTTGGTTCGTAAACCATTCAAACTAAGAGAATTGGAAAATTAGATGTGAACTATCCATTCGGGGAGAAATAAGAATATAATTATCGATTCGGGTAGAAAATTGGAAAACTTATCCATGATATACTACGACTTAAATCCTAGTCACCTTAACAAAAACCGAACCGTAAGTAAACTAAAACAAACTTATTTTGGTCAGAACTCTAAAACCAAATACGTTGAACCGAAATAGAAATAAGAATTTTAAAAAATGTTCATTCCTAGCAAGTAGCAACTTTCCTATAAAAGTGATAATGGGTAGACACTTGTTTCGAAACTGAATAGATGAGTGGCATCGTTGCTTTCCATCCCACGCATGTATAAGTAGCTAAAGTGATTATTTTAATCTTTGGACCATTCCCAACTTAACTTTAGCTTTTTTATGATCACTACTCACTAATGATGGCAGCTTTATGTCACACTTAATAAAAAGATACAATACAATTGTATAAAGAGATAATCCAAATTTATAAGATAAAATATTAAAATCACTCGTCTGCCAAAAATAAAAGAAAAAACAAAGAATTTGTTAAGATTCCTCAGAAGGTTTTGGGACCCTAGAAAGAATCCATTGCTATTACTCTGACCAATTCCACTGTAAGTAGAGTTCTTTTGTTTACTACTATTTCCTTCACTTGTGTTGATGAATTAGAAACTTATCAATCTTGGTCTCAGCTGCACTTTATGGACGCAAACATGGAACGTTTAGGCGACATATATCCTTCCTTCAGCTTGTTGGGTTTATAGGTGTTTCATGTTTGTGTATATATGTGTAGACATGACAGGTTATGTAATTTGAATCAAATGTCTTAATTTTGGATTGTGTTTCCTTAAAGCTATGTTTACAGTTTTAGGGTTGGGAGCAAATATTGTTACTCTTCTTCTGATTCTCATACTCACAACAATGAAAAGAAATGATATGTGTAGCAGAAGGGTAAGTAAGTAAGTAAGTCTAATTTCTGGTCTTGTTTTGTTAATTAAACAGATGATTCCATTTTCTGTTCTGTTCTTTTTTTATTAGAAAAGCTACATTGAGAAGTGTGTGTTGTATGTAATACCTGCACTTGGAGCATGTTTGTCATGTGTTGACTTGGTTGTGCTTGTGAGAACAAACCGTAGGAGAGAAGTCATTCTTTGTTTTCTCCCTTTGTCTCGTTTCACAATGTGGGTAAGGTTCAAACAAGAATATTCTTTCTTTGTCTTTCTCTTATGTTTCTGTCCTGAAGGTTGTTTCTACTCTGCAGATTTTTGTCATGGTCTCATCAAAGTTTGCTTGTGCTTGCTGCGTTTTCACTAGCCGGTTTCTATGTTTCTGGTGGATCTTTAGATTCATAACCGAAGCTCTTCATCTTAACATGGTTTTCACTTTACAGGTACTTCATTTGTCTTTATAAATCTGTCACAACCATTTCGAGGCATATAAGTAGTTCCTTAACATAATTTGGAGTCTGCACAGGAGATTTGTCTGGTCATGTTGGACATTGGTTTTGGTTTCTCTATTAATGTTCTTAGGATCAAGAAGACACCTGTTAAGATCAGGTATATGCTTTTATATGAATCTCTTTTGTAGTTTCTTTCTCTTTTTCTTCACTTAATATCTTATTCTCCTTGTAGTTCTTTGGAAGATCCACTTATTGAGGAATGCGATGATCAAAGGCGAAATGTACGTCTCTTCGTTTTGATTAACTAGTACTTGTATGCAGAGTCTCTAAATCCAACAGAGTTATTCATTTTTTTAGGAGGAAACTAGAAGCTGGTGGGATTTGTTCACTTTTGGATACATCGGTTCAATAATGAAACATGGCTCGATGAAACAGCTAGAATTTGAAAATCTACTTCCACTTCCACCTGATATGGATCCTTTTACATGTTGTGAGAATTTATTGAGATGCTGGCAACTTCAAGAGTGCAGTAACTCCTCAAATCCATCACTAATATGGTCAATTTCTCGTGTATATGGATGGCCTTATCTTCGCCTTGGACTGTTGAAGGTACTTCTGCTTATTCGAGTTTCTTGTAATCTTTTTTACTATTGCTACTTAAAAACATATAAGTTTTGCAGGTGTTCAATGATTGCATTGGCTTTGCAGGCCCCTTATTTCTCAACAGACTGATCAAGTATCTAGAAAAAGGTCTTGATTGTTCTTAATGATTTGGTAAGTATGCTTACAAATGGAACCATTGACACTGTTTCTAACTTAACAGGTTCAGGAAGTTCTCTTGGCTATACCCTCGCTATCTCCTTGGGCCTCACATCTATCTTTAAGTAAGTATAGTTCCTAGTCATAACTTTTATCTAACTCAAATGTGTAGCAATAGTTATAGGCTCTTCTGATACATGCTTTTTGTCTTGTAGGTCCTTTCTTGATACACAATACACGTTTCGTCTTTCAAAGCTGAAACTGAAGTTACGATCTAGTATAATGAGTGTCATCTACAGGAAGGTAAAACATGTGAAAAAGTGAAACCTTGTATTTTGATTGGTACTTGGTTCCTAAAATTTCTTGAAAGTGAACTGTCTGCAGTGAAGTTTGTGTAAGAAGTTTGTATATAAACAGTAGAGTTTGGAACTTTTGCTTTAGTGAGTATTCGATCAAGGATATCTAAACATCCAAGCCATGACTCCAGACTGATGCTTCTTTTGATCGTTCTTTGGTCAAGGATGTTTTGATTGAGAGATTATATTGTATTGCAGTGTTTATTGGTGAATACAGCAAACCAGTCAGGATTTTCTGAGGGCGAGATTCAAACATTTATGTCGGTAGATGCTGACCGCATTGTTAACTTGTGCAACAGTTTGCATGACATGTGGAGGTATGTATAATGAATGTGTTTCTAATATTGTGTATCAATAAAACATATACTCTTTCAATCTCATTTGATATATTTGTTTCAGCCTGCCTTTGCAAATTGGGATAGCTTTGTATTTTCTGTATACTCAAGTCAAGTTTGCTTTTCTTTCTGGACTTGCAATCACAATCTTGTTGATACCAGGTATGAGCTTAACACCACAATTCCTAAAAGATAAAGTTACCACTTTTCTCATATTCTCTTGTTGTTTCCAGTCAATAAATGGATATCTGTTCTAATTGCATCTGCAACTGAGAAAATGATGAAGCTTAAAGATGAGAGGTATGATAAATTTTACTTGAGTAGTGATTTATTCACATTGTAAGAAGTTTTGTTATCTATCAGGATTAGAAAAACAGGAGAGCTTCTAACAAACATACGCACACTAAAAATGTATGGGTGGGATAACTGGTTTGCTACTTGGTTGAAGGAGACAAGAGCCAACGAAGTGACTCACTTAGCGGTTGTGTTTTCCTATCCATCCTTAAACTGTCTTATTAGTAATTTTATCTCTATATCCAAGTGCTTTGTATTAACATGTTACTTCTTCGTTTGTCTTTTTTAGACTCGGAAGTATTTGGATGCTTGGTGTGTTTTCTTTTGGGCAACAACACCAACTCTTTTCTCTCTTTGCACTTTTGGTCTCTATGCTCTGATGGGTCATCAACTTGATGCAGCAACGGTTCTCTTTTGAATCTTTTTCTATAATATCTTCTTATTCAAATTTGTATAAACACTTCTTGACATTCTTGATACTTTTTTTTCTTTCTGTAGGTTTTTACTTGTCTTGCTCTGTTTAATAGCTTAATCTCTCCATTAAACTCATTTCCATGGGTCATTAATGGCCTGATTGATGTAAGCTTGTCTTTCAATCATGTTTATTAGCATTTTATATATATATATAATTTGTTCCCTCGTTATAGGCTTTTATATCCACGAGGCGTGTGAGCAAGTTCTTGTGTTGTTTGGAGCATAAAAAGGATTCTTCAATAGATTCTGGTTTGGCCTCTGAAGACTTAGCTGTGTTTGTGGAAGATGCATCTTGTACTTGGTCAAGTAACATAGAAGAGGATTATAACTTGACAATAAAAAATGTAAGCCTAAGAGTGCCAAAGGGATCCTTCGTTGCAGTTATCGGTGAGGTATATAAATCATCTCCACCTTTGTTAATCTGATAAACTCTTTCTTGATTTGTAGTATCATTCTTTAACTATCTTTTGGTTCCTATTCTTTCTTAGGTTGGTTCAGGTAAAACATCTTTGTTGAATTCACTATTAGGCGAAACGCAGTGTGTTCATGGATCAATTCTATTAAATGGGTCTGTAGCATATGTACCACAGGTTTGCAAAACTAATACAAAAACGTTCTATGTTTCATTTTCTTGTTGGTTTCAATTATGAGAAGTCTTACATTTACCTCACCTCTCTGCAAGGTCCCATGGATTTTATCTGGAACACTACGCGAAAATATTTTATTTGGGAAGCTTTTTGACTCCAAAAGGTCTATTAAATTTGCTTTATCCACACATTCATGCACTTGTTAGATATAGTTTATCTAAGAAAATGCATAGTTTAATCTTCTTGTAACTTTTTTAATTTAGGTATTTTGACACATTGAGTGCTTGTGCACTAGATGTGGATATTTCACATATGGTCGGAGGTGACATGGCATGTATAGGAGATAAAGGAGTAAACTTATCTGGAGGGCAGAGAGCTCGGCTTGCTTTGGCCAGGTTTGATTTGTGTCTTATGCTCTTTCATCATCCACAGATTGAGTTTTGTGTTTCTGATGATTTTGTGTTTGTGTATAACCAACAGGGCTGTTTATCATAGTTCAGACATGTATCTTCTTGATGATGTATTGAGTGCAGTGGATTCACAAGTAGGCTGTTGGATATTGCAAAGAGCACTTCTTGGTCCTCTGTTGAAGAAAAAGACTCGCGTTATGTGCACTCACAACTCTCAGGTTTCAAACTCTCTTTACAATGAAAATATATCAAGATCCAATGTATTTGTTTCATGACCCTCATGGAGATGTACTTATTTTGTTGACACATAATCCAATTTTTTTTCTCATACCGTCGAGTTCTTCTTACTATGACAGGCGATATCTTGTGCAGATATTGTTGTTGTGATGGACAAAGGCAAAGTGAAATGGTCAGGACCTGTTACCGATATGCCTAAATCCATATCTCCGACGGTTTCTTTAACCAATGACTTTGATATGTCATCACCAAATCACTTTACGAAACAAAAAGAACCTCTTTCTACCAAGAAAGAAGATGTTGATGAAATTAGTGAAGCTGCAGATACTATCAAATTGGAGGAAAGAAAAGAAGGCCGAGTTGAAGTAATGGTTTATAGGTAAAAAGTTTTTGCTTATAACCATGTTGTTTATTTCTTGATTATGTATAAGCAAGTTATTGACTTAACTGTTTTTGCAGGAACTATGCTGTGTTTTCTGGTTGGTTTATTACAATTGTAATACTGGTCTCAGCGGTTTTGATGCAAGCTTCTCGTAATGGGAATGATTTGTGGTTATCATATTGGGTTGACAAGACAGGAAGAGGATTATCACATTACTCAACCTCGTTTTATTTGGTAATAAACTCTTTATAATATTCATGAATCTATCTTCTATGTTATTGAGTTTAATCACTACTAATCATGCAGATGGTTCTTTGTATCTTTTGCATTATCAACTCTATACTAACCTTGGTGAGAGCATTCTCGTTTGCATTTGGAGGATTAAAAGCAGCAGAGCGTGTTCATAATGCATTAATCAGTAACCTTATAAATGCACCTATACAGTTCTTTGATCAGACACCAAGTGGAAGAATACTTAACAGGTTAGAGACAAGACTAGAAAACATTTTGGTTCATGTGTATTATTCTTCATTTTAACCTTAGTTTTTTGGTTCCTTTGGTTTAGGTTTTCCTCTGATCTATATACAATCGATGACTCTCTTCCGTTTATTCTCAACATTCTTCTAGCAAACTTTGTTGGCTTGTTGGGGATTATTGTAGTATTGTCTTATGTTCAGGTTCTTCCCTAAACTCTTCTCTCTTGTTCTTAAGTATTAATATTCTGATTTGTTGGAAAGAAGTTACATCAATGTATGATATGTAATGTATGATATGTATATACAGGTTCTGTTCCTGCTTCTGCTTCTACCATTTTGGTATATATACAGCAAGCTTCAGGTACGTTTGATTTTCTTGTAATGAAGAAAGAGGAGCTGAAAGATTTTTACTAACTTAGAATTGTTTCAGTTCTTCTACAGGTCAACATCAAGGGAACTACGAAGGTTGGACAGTGTTTCACGATCACCAATCTACGCGTCTTTCACTGAGACACTTGATGGATCATCAACTATCAGGGCTTTTAAGTCTGAGGTAGTTTAGGTTCTGCTTCAAAAGAAAAATGTTCCAATGATTTGAATGAGTGTCAAGTTTTGCTTCTCTGTTTTAATATAGTTTGATTATGCATGACAGGACCATTTCGTCGCTAGATTTA
This sequence comes from Capsella bursa-pastoris, assembly GCA_036452645.1. NCBI lineage: Eukaryota > Viridiplantae > Streptophyta > Magnoliopsida > Brassicales > Brassicaceae > Capsella > Capsella bursa-pastoris. The sequence continues at coordinate 10,230,374 of CP144185.1, forward strand.
TCGAGCACTTGACGGTATACCAGCGGACTTCTTACTCAGAGATAATTGCAAGCTTGTGGCTCTCTTTGCGTCTTCAGGTACACTAATACATCTTGCCTTATGTTGTGTATCTTTACGTTGGAGTTTAAGACCATTTTCAATTATGTTAGTTTCATGTGTTCTGCAATAATGAGTATGCAATCTCACAAGGCGCTGATTAGTTGAGTAAACTGGTGCAGTTGTTAGGAGCAATGATTGTTTTCTTTGTCGCCGTAATGGCTGTTATCGGCTCCCGGGGAAACTTTCCAATCAGTTTTGGTACACCTGGATTGGTAAGGAGCTGAAGTTTTCATAAATTTATAGGAAAACTGAAAGCATAAAATGTATAATTTGAATCACAGGTGGGATTAGCGCTGTCATATGCAGCTCCACTGGTTTCTCTCTTAGGAAGTTTCTTAACAAGTTTTACTGAAACAGAAAAAGAAATGGTTTCTATTGAAAGAGTTCTCCAGGTACAATGATTCTTTCATTTATTAAGTAACTTTCATATGTTAGTGTTACTAATACATGTCACTGATACATGAACCATGGTCTTCTTTGTGAATAGTACATGGACGTGCCTCAAGAAGAAGTCTCCGGTCACCAATCTCTTAGCGGTAAGTGGCCGGTTCAAGGAGTGGTTGAGTTTCACAATGTGACAATGAGATACATCCCAACTCTGCCTCCAGCACTCAATAATATTTCTTTTACAATTCAAGGAGGAATGCAGGTACATGTGTATGGCCAAGAAATCTATAAACAGACTTGAGTTTTTTTTTGTCTCATGAAGTTTTATTTTTGTTGATCAGGTTGGTGTAATTGGAAGAACTGGAGCTGGAAAATCGTCGATCTTGAATGCCCTTTTCCGGCTTACTCTGGTTTGTAATGGAGAGATAATGGTGGATGGAATTAACATTAACCATCTTCCGGTTAGAGAGCTTCGTTCTCGCCTAGCTGTTGTACCTCAAAGTCCTTTTCTGTTTCAAGGATCACTGAGGTAAGCACATTACTCATTTGCATTAAATAATCAAGATCTTGCTTGTAGTTTCCATGATAAAAGTTGTGGTTCTCATAGGAATAACCTTGATCCTCTTGGATCCAATGAGGATTGGAGAATCTGGGAGATCCTAGAGAAGTGTAAAGTCAAGGCAGAGGTAGAAAAAGCAGGAGGGTTAGACTCAAATGTAAAGGAATCTGGATGTTCCTTTTCTGTTGGGCAGAGACAGCTTCTATGCCTTGCCCGTGCTTTACTCAAGTCATCAAAGATCTTATGCCTTGATGAATGCACTGCCAACGTTGATGTTCACACAGCTTCCTTACTGCAAAGCACGATATCTAGTGAATGCAAAGGCGTAACTGTCATTACCATTGCGCATCGCATTTCAACAGTTCTTGATTTGGATAGCATACTTGTTCTTGATCGCGGAATCCTGGTTGAACAAGGAAAACCGAAACATCTGTTGCAAGATGATTCCTCAGCTTTCTCAAGCTTTGTTAGAGCTTCAAAGTGATATGTTGTTAGAATTTGTTACTTCTTATATTTGCTATGTATGTGTTCACGATTTGATGATCCAACAACTATAGTCGTTTAAAAGAAAATTTAACAAAACTAGTTTTAGCTTTAGTAGCTTTAGAAGCCTTGTTTAAGTGTCATTTATAAACCCAGTTTTTCATCTTAAATGACTCTTCTTGGACTTCTCAAATCGAAACATCAATATGTAGTTATGTACATTTTGGAAGTACAATTGGGTTAAAAAACCTTGGAGTGTTGACTTAATTACGTGGCGATGCCATTGACATTGACATTTTATATCTAGTATAGAAATTAAATCCTTTCATATTAGAAACTTTAAATCCTTTAATATTAGTTACAAAAATTTCATAATCAATTATAGGTAAGATTTAAAACGATAATAAAATCTTTCTACCTAATATAAACATAAATATCCTTACACTTTTTAATTTATTTTATATTTAATTAATTTGAATTATTATTTAATACATTTAGTTTATAAACTTTGATTTATTATAAAAAATATACTTGGGTTCACCCTTAGAGGTGAATCACTCTTGTTCACCCCTTCTTAGTTAACCAATCAAAATACAACAATATGACACGTCATTTTTTATTTAAAAAGTAAATCAAAATCAAATTTAAAAAATAAAGCAAATTATGGAAACAAATTCGGTATGAATTTTATTAAGAAAATATATTTCGGTTTGAGTTTATAAAATAGTGGTTAGGGTTTAGATTTTGTAATTAAACAAAATTATATTTCGGTTTGGGTTGACAAATTAGTGGTTAGGATTTAAATTTTGTAATTAAAAGAAATTATATTTCGGTTTGGGTTGACAAAATAGTGGTCAGAGTCTGGATTTTGTAATTAAACGAAATTCTATTTTGGTTTGGGCTGAAAAAATAGTGGTTAGGGTTTAGATTTTGTAATTAGAAGAAATTATATTTCGGTTTGGGTTGATGAATTAGTGGTTAGGGTTTTGATTTTGTAATGAAACAAAATTATTTTTTTAGTTTGGGTTTAGAAAAGAGTGGTTAAGGTTTGTTTTATTTTTGATTTATCTTTTAAATATAATATGCCATGGCATATTGTTTTATTTTTATTGGCTAATCAATATGATGTGACCAAAATTGATTCATCCCTAGGGGTGAACCCAATTAGTGCTCTTTAATATATTGGAAAAATGTTAAAAAATCATGAACTTTCAAATTGTGGACGTTTAAATGTCCAACTTCCTAAATATCATTTAAATACCAAAAGTTATCGTTAATTTTTGTATTAAATAGGCAACTTTTGTTATATATTATAAGAAGTTTAAATATTTTAAATTTGATCAAAATTTTCAACTATTATAAACATTTGAATTTTATACGAAGTTAAACTGTTATAAATATTTTAATTCTTTAAAAATTTAAACTTTATAGAACGTTTGAAATATTAATAATTTATTTAAAACTTTACGAAATTTTAAATGTAATAAATTTTAAACTTTAAAGAAGCGACAATCTTATATTAAATGGTTACAATCTTAATAAATAGAGAATTTTTGAGGAATGCCCTTTTTGGTGTATCCTTTTTAAAAATACCCCCTTTTTCTATCCATTTATTTTTTTAAATCCCTTTTTAGATATGAAAAATTATAGACTTTTATATGGTTTATAAGGTACATCCAGATCATCATTACTACTCGGAGACTCAACCCAAATATTAATAAAGTTTTAAGAAGTTGTAAACGGCATTTATAAGGTTTTTAAAAGGTTTACAAAAATTTTATAAGGTTTTTAAATGATATTTAAAAGGTATTTATATAGTATTTATGAAATATATATAAATTTACACACATATAAATATAATTTGTGTCTATACATATAAGCTTACAGATATTTTTTGATAAGTTTCAAATTTGTAGTGATTTTTTGAATGAATTTGAAAGACGGGTATTTTTAAAAAGTGATATTGGAAAAAGGGTATATTTGAAATTCCCCCTAATAAATACTAGATAATTAAACAAAGTTTAGATATGTTATGTTACTTACAATTATTCTCACATAATTTATATATTTTATATGTTAAACAAAGTTTAGATATGCTATGTTACTTACAATTATTCTCACAGTAAGTTATAAAGATCATAATTTATTCTATCATATAAAACATTACAAATAATTCATCGTTTGCAATATATTTTAAAATATTTGTTTGTAAAGACCAAATTAGAGTATTTGTAAGTTTATTATTGTATAAAAATTATGCATTGTAAATATTTATATTCCGATCCGTTACTTTTTGAAAAAAAAATTTTGAACATTACAAAAATTATACATTGTATATAAATTTAAGTTTGAATTTTTGACCGTTACAAATTTTTTTTATTTGTAAATAGAACAATTTACAATCGTTTTCAAAAATTCAAACCATGGCATATGCAGAAAAAATCTACATTTTTATTAGTATATGAATGAGATTATGAGTTATTTGTTTTACAAAAATATAACCATATAAAGATGAAAGGTGAAGTATAATAATTAATAAGAAAATTAATATGATAAGTTAGATATCAAATCTTCTATCTTAATTTTGATTGGTCATTGATTTAATATAATAATAATAACAATAAATAATAATAATAATAATAATAAAAAAAATAATAACAATAATAATAATAATAATAATAATAATAATAATAATAATAATAATAATAATAATAATAATAATAATAATAATAATAATGTATTTTCAGTTTAATAATTTAACTTAATTAGTTTTTTCACATTTTTATCCTTAATGATTATTATTAATTCATTCTTTAAAACCTATTTTTGTAATGATATTTGAATGTAATTACATAATATTGGTGAGGTTACTTTTATAATGTACTTCGCTTTTTAATAAAAAGAGATTATGCTAACTCAGTCTAATACTTATAAAACAAAACAATATATTAAAAGTTAACATGATATAAATGAAGAAAAAAGTTTGTTTCTTGGTGTACCGAGAGGCGAGAGTTCAAATATCACGGGAAGGGCCCCTTCCGAAGGGATTATATGGAAAATTGGATTTGAGTCGATACTAATATAATTTAAAAACATTATTAATCGGTGCCACACGGGTAAATCATCTTTTCATTTTTTTGTTAACACTATCAATGTTAGAGTAATAGACATATCTAATTAAATTAATATTCTATAAAAAGATAAATTGTTACACAGTATACCATCAAAATATAATTATACAATCTTAAACCCTAAAGAAAGCAAACAAATTACCAAACAAACACAATGTTAAAAATGACTACTACACATTTTCAAATACAATTTAATTGGGCTGATAAGCAAACAGTAATGTTATTATTTGTTTTTCTTCCAACAAGTTAGTTCAGAAGGGATTTGTTCTTCTTTACAACTTAAAACAGCATTAGCCATAAGTTTCCCAAGCCAAGCATGATAGAGTAGCCCCCTTGATCCAAGCCCTGCAAATACCCAGAATTTGCTAGATTCACCTGCTGCACCTATGAGCTTATTTACACATCCCAAGAGTGGCAGTGACCCATGGCTTGTGACAGGCGGCATTGCTCTCAACCCCGCCCTTGCTCCCGCAAATCTCCAATTCTCTATGTCTGGATAAACTGCACTCGCCTTCGGAAGAAGCTCGGCGAGAGCTCTTGAAGCTTCCTCTGCTGTAACATCCGATGAATAATTTCTTGATTGCCATTCCCATGTGGATCCCATGTGTAGATTACGAGATCCCTGAACTGCGAGCCATGCATCTGACAAGATTGAAGGTCCACCTTCAGGGTAACCCCTGCAGTAGAATTTTTTTTTAACTAAACCAACCAATAGGCTAGACGTAGCAATGCAAGTACAGTTATGGTGTGCACAAGATCTCTATATCTTTAGAGGTATTGAGCAGAGAGAAGAAGTACCTAGCACTCTCGGGTAACTGCAAATGAGTAATGACACCTCGGCATGTCCTTAAAGGGAGCTTTCCAGTAAGCCCTGTAAGAAAGTCTACCTTGGATCCAAGACATATTACTACTGCATCATATTCTCCTACATACAACAACACAAAAGCCGTTCATACTAATTTTCTGACCATGTGTTGATGAGAACCAAAGACAAAATGTATGGCTACTCTACTCTTAGATTGTTAATAGCTATCTAAATTGTGTTCATAGACTCATATAATAGCAAGAGTTAACCCAAAGTATACAAATATAGTTCAAGTTATAAGAGAAAATGATAAGAAACCTGAGAAAATCATTCACGTTAATGCCTTCAGACCAGAATTATCTAGAAATAAGTTTATCACATCAGTTTAGAGTCCACGAAACTGATATTTTCTGCCTGTGAAACTTGATAAAAAAAATAACAACCTATGTTTTAAAGATGTTTCCTTAAAGCTTATGCGAGTGCAAGAGTTAACCGAAAATATAAGAAAATATTTCTAATTGTTAGAGAAAATGATGAGAAACCTGAGAAAATCATTCACCTTCAAGTTCAAGCACATCATCTATAGATTTCTTCACCAAGGTTACGTTTTTCCTACCAAGTGATGTGCTTGCTGAGTTCTGGCATGCAAGAAAGAGTGCCTACAAAAGGGAGAAAAACTCTGTAAGAAAAATGCAAAAGCTTGGTGCTAACAGATAAAATTCAAAATGTGTTGTTGTATGTCTCTTAAACCTGGAGATATAGCTGCGGATTAACATTCATCGCGCCTGAAAATAGAAGGCGCAGTTCAAAGGCAGGCATAGATTGGGGACAAGATTTTGTGCAGCATCTTTGTCAATAGTCTCTACTACACAACTAGCAAGGCAGTTTCGAGCATTCTAATCGCATAAGTAATAAACATGTAAAACTACGGGTTTAGTTAAACATCTTCTTGGGTATACAATAAGTCAAGTTCAAACTTACATCACTCATCAGATCTAAAGTCTTGGCATTTGTTGCTGGTCTCAAGATTCCCCTGAAGCAAGAACAACTTCATCAAACCTAAGTTTTAACTCAACATTTAAACCATATCCTTCTTTAAAGAGCAGGAAAAAATTTAGTGTTATTGAGAGTGTACCTTCTTCTAACCATAAAATTTCCGAAATACTCGTTATAGTCTCCCTTCTCCGCAGATGGGTAACCGGAAGAAGCCGCTGTCTCGGCAACATTTAAGAGCTCTAAACACTCTCTCCAACACTCAGCACCATGCCAAAGTAGCTTACCTGCCAAAGTAAAAACCTCTATGAAACTAAACTTTGAAACAATACAATCACAAAAAGGGGGAAACTTTATCTACCTTTAGGAGAATAAGGGTGGAGGAGCCCTCCAGAGACTCCAGAAGCTCCACCTCCTATGCCAATTTCATCATATATATCGACACTTATTCTCAGCTCCTTTGGACACTCCTGCAAAAATAAAATTGTTAGTTAACTCGCAAACATGTTAAATCCTGAAGCAGATTTGTCTCAAGACAATCACAAAATGAAATTGAGATTCAGACAGTAACCTTAAGCAGGTGCCAGGCAACAGAGATTCCAGCAAAACCAGCACCAAGCACGGCGTATCTTTGATTGAATAACAAAATAAACCCTAAAAATTACAATGATTAAGCAGAGAAAGGTGTGAGGAAAAGAGCAGAGCTAACCTGAGAGGAGGACGGTTGGGAATAGAGAGAGACGCCGAAGAAGAAGAAGAAGAAGAAGAAGAAGAGGTGAAGCAACGGGGAAACTCAGAGAAGCGTGGTCGGTCTGAGTGAGAGAAAGGGTGAAAAACAGCATTGGTCATCATGTCTTACACGACAATGCCTTTGGCACTTTCAAGCTAGGACTGCGAGTTCTGTTCAAACGATTAGGTTCGGTTTGGATAGTCAGTTTGTTTGGTAATTCAGTACCAAAGTCCAAAGGCATGGCCGTTTTATTTCACCATGTACTATGATTTTATCTTATTGTGCTTCGAATTCTTATATTTTCTATTCGTTTTTACAATTTCTATTCGTTTTTCCAAAAAAAAAAAAGATTATTCAACATTCATTTAGTATTTTTCGTAATTTATAAACAAATCTACTATTTTGCCTGAAAGGGTTTTGTTTAGATAATAATAATTTTAAAATTAATTGTTTTAAATTAAAATATTATTTTTATATCATTTTGACATATGGCAATGACTCAATAAAATTTGTACATGTGGCATATGACTCAACAAAATATGCATACATGGCAGCTGACTCATCGTAGTTGACCAATATAATCTCGGTCAATGTTGATTTTAGTACAAATTAGATAGTTCATGATGTTTATTCAAAAGAAAACGAGTAAACATACTTTTCGGGAGAGGTATACTTTTCCACAACTTTCTCTATGTCTTTGCAAAGGAGACATAATTCCTTGGACATTTTTGCCCTCAAACTTGACAAATATTACACAAGCCGTTGGATTTCAACTAACAAAAGGCAATCGGGATCGTGCGGGTAAGACTATTTATGGAAGGTGACTTAGTTTTGGGAGAGAAAATAAAGTGTTTGTGCGGCTAATAAACGAGGAAGCGAGATTAGGGTTTGTTTCTCTGTTGGGAACATGGTTGCGCAGGTATGTAGGTTGTGGATAGGGTTTTCAGGCAACAATTGTGTGGATTGGTAGTATTTATTAACTACAGTTGTTTTCGTTTTGCAGGAAGAAGACCCAGGTTGTTGTGTTGTGATTTCGAGGCAATGGAACTTCAGGAAGGGAAACGTGTGTGATTTTTCAGTGGACCAGAACGAGGGTTGTTCCATTGTCGCCTGAAACTAGGTTTTGGGAATTTGAAGATGCGGTTTGTGAAGAATTTGGATTAGAGAATAAAAGGGTTTTTCTTAGTATCTGTTTGCTGGCAACTTTGCACTTGGAATCTGTTTCCTGGCCACCACTGGTGATGGTGACTACCAACGTTGGTCTGGATTGTTTTGTTCGAATGATGCGGGCAAATAGAGGGCTGAATTTGTTTGTTACGTTTGAAGAGATGCGTAAAGATCACCAGTAGAGGGTGAAGTGGGGAAAGTTACAGGGGATATAGGTAAGAAACAAAGTTGCAGCTACTCTAGTGGAGTAAGCAAAAGTGACGGTGGGGAAGAATTTTGTGGTGAGATCTCGACTGCAGGGTCTAAGACTATTGTTATTGAAGTGACACAAGAGGATGAGGCTTTTCTAACTGAAGTTGCAGAAGCAGAGGGAAAGGCATGTTCTAGTGGGAGTAACTGGAGACAGGACCAGAGAACTAGTAATGAATATGCTGCTGGAGTGGAGGAGATCCCAACGATGGACAATAGTCAAACTGAAGCCCTCGATATATTTGACGATTTGGGCGACGATGATGTAGCAGAAGAAACGGATGTTTTCGTGACACCCAAATCGTATGACACTGAGTTCTGGGGCAATTTCATTGGTGATAACTATGGTCGGGTTAATGTTGTCGAGGTGATGTGTGGCCCAAATACATACTTTGACAACTCTGTCCCATTAAAAGTGGAGGATAAGCCCGCCTTAGGTGGAGATGGCAGTGTTCCAGAGAATGGCAGAGTGGGCTCAAGAGAGCAATGCAAGAGCGCGCCTGAGAACTTATCCAGATGGACATCGGAGCGAGGATACGTTGGTCCTAGCACACCGAACGTGGTGGATAGGAAGCTAGAGGATATTGATGACAAGGAGTTCGATACCCCTCCATTGTTTGATGATATAGAATATGAGAGAGATGACATACCAAATTTGGATATTTATATTGACGGTAAAGGCATATACAAAGGAAAAATTTTTGCAAGCAAGGAGGAGTGCCAAATTGGAATAGCTTTATATGCTATACAGAACCAGTTCCATTTCACTCAAACTACACCTAAAAGAGAATCATTTGTACTACAATGTTCAGGGGAGCGTTGTGATTGGCGGATTCTGGCTTTTGAACTGAAAGGGTGTGGATACTATGAGATAAGGAAAGCTCATTTGGAACACACATGCGCCATTGAGACCAGGAACCAATACTTGAAGAAAGCCATGTCCAAGGTGATTGCGGCTGTGTACAAATCAAAGTACAATGACCCCACAAAGGGCCTGCACGTATGGATCTGCAACAGTTGGTCCTTGAAGATCTGAGGGTGTCTGCATCGTATAGCAAATGATGAGAGCTAAGGCAAAAGCTGAGGAGGATAATTTTGGGTCTAAGGATGAGTCTTATGATGAGCTAGCTGAATACCTGTTTGTCTTAAAACAAGTTAATCCAGGCACAATAACTGATATAAAAACAAAGGAGGAGGAAGATGGCAGTGAAATGTTCATATATATGTACCTCGCATTTGGTGCATCAATTCAGGGTTTTAGGCACTTTCGCCGTGTGATTATGGTACTCACCTAACTGGGAAGTATAAAGGGGTTCTTTTAACAGTTAGTGGACAAGATGCTAATTTTCAAGTTTACCCCCTTGTTTTTGCAGTGGTGGACAGTGAGAACGACGAGGCGTGGACATGGTTCTTTGAGACGCTGGAGCAAATAATTGCAGACATCAAGACATTAACAATAATTTCAAATAGGAACACCTCAATTACACCGCTAAGAAGATAATCTTCCCATTTGCTCATCATGGAGCTTGTACTGTTCACTTGGCTAGGAATGTTAATGCGAGGTTCCACAATAAAGGGCTGGCAAAACCTGTAGTGAAGGCTGCATTTGCGAACAAGGTAACGCAATATCGCGAGATATATGGGCAAATGGAATCTAAAAGCATCAACTGTGTAAGCTATCTAGATAAAATTGGTGTGGCTCATTAGACAAGGGCGTATTTCCAAGCAAAGAGATACAATTTGATGACGTCCAACATTGTAGAGTCTTTGAACAAAGCTTTGGAGAAGGGCAGGGGTTCACCAATTGTATAGTTACTGAAATTCATAAGGGCGAAGCTAACCTGTTGGTGTAGTGCTATAAGGAAGAAAGCTGCTAGACACATTGCTTTTACAACTCCTGAGGCTGACAAACAGATGACTAAGAATCTATTGGCTGTTAAAGGAAGCAGAATAGGTACTATTTGCAGCTGGAGTTATGAGGTTGTAGGAATTCTTAACGGGAAGCATCATGTTTTGCTAGACATGAAGCAGTGTTCGTGTAAACAGTATGATAGGATTCATGTCCAGATGCTTTTAAGCTTTTTGGATTCGGTACATGATTTGGTTGTGTCCTAGGATTTTTTTTTGGTAAACTGGAGGACACAATGGACATGAAAGTATCCAATGTTTCAAGGTTGGGTGGATACATATGCGGTAGGTTTGTAAGTGTAAGGTGGGTTTTAATTTTTTGGGTATCCACCAAAAACGGTTAATGGTTTCATCTTATTGAAATCTATAATATTAAGGGTTCATCGTAGTATTTTGTTGAAATCTTATTGAAATTAGTATTAGCTAAAACATTGGACTGGTGCATTAATTCAAGACTTGTGTGAAAAGGTAGGGTGTCCACATGGACATGCACCGTGTGGATATTGTTCTAATTTTGGTCAGTTGGAAAAAACTTATTATAATAAAGAAACTTGATTATCGCCTTGCCACAAAACGAAAAGCATAGATAAGGTAACATTAGTTATCCACATCTCGTGAGCTAAGAACAAAATAACATCCAAACTTAAGAGATTAACATGATGTCCTTTTAAAGATAGTAATAAAGGCAGTCCATGCACATCTACCCGTTGTTTTCCTCCAACATTGCATGTTCCTCCCAACATGAGGGAAAATCATCGATATGCCACGTGTTTGAATATGTACCCCAGCGACGCGGTTCAACCATGTAGATCTGATACATCAACATGTTTGCCAAACGCGAACATACTTCGAATAGATACTTATTCTTTAGGTTCAAATAATCATCAGTTACGAGTGTGCCCGCGCAGCTCAAGAGCATGTGATACGCCAGTTCTGCAATAGGATAAACGTCTTTGACTTACTCGATCGTGATGAGGACCTCGTTAAGGTGACAAGTCCTGAAGGCAAGTAGCAAAATCTTCACATACAATGCATACGGATTCCGAGCATGTAGATACCATCCGAAAAGTTGTAATACGCACTAGTTGGTTGGGACCACCGTACGAAATCTGGATTTTTGTCTAATCTGACGGTGAACAAAGTCTCCGGCGAATGGACATCAATTCTACTTTCCTTCCCTATACAGAGCCAATTTTTAAGTTCGCCTATGCCCTCCTCCTCAACATAGCTTACGACCTTAGCCAATATCGGTCGTGGAATGTGGAGACCACGCACCGGAGACTCCTGTATCACGGTTAAAAATTATTGAAACAAAACAATGGTGCATAATATAAAGAAAATAGCAGGAAAGGAAAATACCGTTATTGTGACTCCTCTTTTAGCAGACGATACAACTCCATCCGAGCGCCCTGCCCTCGTATTGCAACGCCATCTTGTCAATGCACTCCTCCGTTGGTAGTAATATGCGGATATGTCCATTCCGTCATGATATACAGTTTTTTTAGAGTCTTTCACCCTTTCTTTTCTGTCCATTCTGAGTCGTTTTTCAAATTTTAGTCCGTCTTTCGTGTCTTTCGAGTCGTGTTTTGAGTCTTGAGCAGGAGCTAAGCAGTTGGAGCGGAATTGGCGCGTTTTGGACCAGTTTCGGGCAAGGAAGTGCAACTTTAGCTGATGTAGAGCATGGGCCGATCGGTCCATCAGTAGACTGATCGGTCCAAACGAACGACACATTCCAGGAGCGCAACGATCGATCGATCCAAACGAACGACACATCCCAGGAGCGCAACGATTGATCGATCCAAACGAACGACACATTCCAAGAGCGCAACGATCGATCGATCCCAACATTGGATCGATCGATCCACTCGTCCGGACCTGATCAGAGCACAGAGATCGATCGATCCTCACCTTGGACCAATCAATCCAATTACCCGGACAAGACCAGGAGCAAAACGACCGATCGGTCCATCATTCAGACCGATCGGTCCATATTCATGACGACCAAATTTGGTTTCCTTAACCGTATTTTATTGTTATTTTCTTCTGTAATGGGTATTAGTACCCAACAAGACCTGTTTTTCATTCGACGCTTTTCTTTTTAGCAGTTTTCTAAGTTTTAGACTTGTAAGCAACATCTGGGATAGAGATTGATCCTCTTTGACAATTTAGAGAAGATTTCTAAACCTTATTCTTATTCTAATCTATCGAATCATGTTTTCTTCCATATGTATTCGCTTTGTTTCAATTGCTATGTCTGAGTAGTGTCTTAATTAGGTTTTAGGGTTCTAAGTAGGAGATTCAATGATTTGATGGATTAGATGTTTTAGGGAAATCTTAATCTTTTGGTTCTTTAATTTACATGTTCTTAATGCTAGAATTGGATTGATCAGCCTGTTTTAGAACTTAGGCTTTTATGTGTTTCAGAGATGTTCGATAAAATGCCTGATTGAATGTAAATTGAGCATAGAATTTCTAACATGCGAGAATTGATATTAGAATTCTTTGTGAACCAAATGAACCTGTTTGATAATGCGAATTTGGCTATGAAATTACAAATGAGAATTTAGTAATTAAATAGTTAAATTTACTGATTAATGTCTTGAGAGAAAATTAGTCTAAACTTCTGTTCATGTTCAGGAACGATTCTTCATGTTTGAATTCCTTATTTTGAATCCATTATATTTTGATTTATTATGTAACACTAAACTAGTTGGTGAGAAATATTTTGAGGATAATTTTGCCAAACATGTATTTATTGTGTTGCTCCAACCAGCAAAATGATCTTAGCGAGCAATGGTGCGGGAATGTGGATAGGGTTCGATGGACACCCCTAGAAAGTGAGTGATACATTTTTAACGAGAGAAAGGGAAAATAAAATATAAGGAAATTAAATCATAATTATTTACAGATACAAATTACCTCTAAAATAATTTCAGAGGCCTTGGGGGAGCGTGGTGGGGATGCCATTGACGAGGACCACTTTGGTTTTTTCTGGTTCCGATCTATGAATATTTGGAAGTCTCAACGGTCTTATTAGTACTCAGAAATTAGTTGATTGTGGGTCTGGGTGCACTAAATACGACCCTATAAGACCTATGTTATAGCGTTCAACCTTGTAGATAATAGGCGTTTTTGTGTGGTCACATCGTATGATATCGGACAACATCTTCTTAATAGTAAAAAATTAGAAATCACCGACAAAAAAGGATATTAGCTGTATGCACCATTATAAGCCAGGTAGATGTTATTTGAAATGGGTATCCACTTAGATTCATCCATATGGCCGGAAACGATAATTACCGAAGGATATAGAATACCCTCAACATCATACAAGGTTTCCCACTTATGAAGTTACTCATTCCTCATTCATAATGTCAACATATTATCTTGCCCCAACATGAAACGCAATAAAAAACAGAACCAAAAACACATTTCTCGACTAAAACAAATGCATTAACCAAACACTAATACTCCAAAGGCACATACAAGTAACCCATATAACCCTGCAATGGCCAAACATTGCCTATAGATGACTCTCTCTGCGCTTTCCACTTGATTATCTAAATCAACTCGAAGTCCAGCGATTTCCAGCCGAAGTTGATATATCAGTTTCTCCTTCTAATAGTTTTGAGCAACATCGTCTTGGAGTTCCTTTTTATGTGCTGATAGTTTCTTGAACATGTTCTTGTACTCTTCCCTCATTGACACAAACTCCTTATCAACATAAAGTTTGAAATCCTCAAATGCGTTGTTGTCTATCGAGAAACAACTTGTAGGAGACGAGCTATCTGGTTTGGATGGGGATTGGTTGACTCTAAGTTTACCAGATACTTGTTTAGGCATGGGGACAATGTGTTTCCGGTGGGGAACACGATCCTCCTTCTCGGGGAAGGAAATCAAAGGCAAGGAACAATCATCCCCAAGCCATTCATTTTTTCTGAAAACATGGCCTTCCTCAAGTAGAGTAACCAAGTGAGTAACTTTCATGTCCTTGACTTCATCATCCCACTCCCCCCAACCTTCTTCTGGTGGATCAAGATGGATTAGTAGGGAAACTGATAACTACAAAAGGAATGTAAAGCAACTTAAAAATGAGATGAAATGAACAAACAACATATACAGTACTAGGACATCCACGGGGATAAATAAAACAAAAATCATGTACAACCATGTGGATATGTTAGAAAACTTACATTGGGAGAACGTTCAACGGCCAAGACGTCAGCTAATGGGAGGTTATTCTTGGGAATGGCAATCGAATGCTATTCCATAAATGTCCAAGGATCAGCTGAACCAGGGATCTTGTCAAGTAAGCAAGGAATGTTGTGGTATGCTACGAGCTGAAAGGCAAGAGGGAATCCTTGCAATCGAAGTGATTTCTGTTGCAATTGATCAGTAAACAATTCTAGTGGGCTGCTAATCTTACCTTGGATCCTAGGCTTCTTAGCAACAGGCTTGCTGGTAGTTTTGAGATCAGGCATCATTGATGATATGGTCCTCAGAAAAGATTCTCTGCCCCAAGGGAATTCTAGAAACGAATCAATGTCGTGAAGCATCTCGACATACCTCGGGTATGGCCTATGAGTCTAGCTGGAAGCGATCATGACGCCATCAACAATTAGCAGAAGTGCAAGGCGAATCTTTTTGTCTGCATCTGTAGTGACAGGATCCTCGAAAATTTTGGCAAGATCTGCTAAACTGGATTTTCGATCTGCCCCGATCAAATTGTAACAATTGTCTGCATCGTCGTTGTTAGCTTCAGGGTTGTAATCTTCTGGGAATTCACTACATTGTAACCCAGTGACCGCACCAAACTCGACCAGGGAAAATCTCATGGGGTATCCACCGAACACTGTCCACATTTTGTATTTTTTTTTATAGCAACTGTCTACAAAGGAGAGCATGGATTAACTTGCACGATATAGGACACTCGCTGATTCGAAGCCTAAAGAGGGAGCCCAAACTTGAACTCAATATCTTCTCCATTTCTGGGGTCCCCCTGAGAACATTGCAGATAAAAGTAAGGATGTCTGGTCGGGAATAAACATTGAGCCTGGCATCGGGGTAACGGGTAACGGTCGATCGCGAATATTCGGTGAGGAAGAAGGTTTTCCCAGTCAACAGATCCTGATGTAGATTAAGAACATTGCGGGGGTGGGCAAGAAGATGAAGGGACGCCAGGTTTAAAAAACCTTGTTATGCGCCGGTTGGAGGGCATCGAAAACGGGACCAAAGTACGGCGATGGAAAGTAGCGTTAGGACCAGTCGAGACGGCGGGTTTATTACACAAGGCGGCCGACGACGGCAAGCACATATGTTGATTTATTGACGGTTGAACAATCACACGACGCAGTAGGGAGGACGGCATTGGGTTTGAGAAAACGGAAGCCGATAGACGGTGGCGGGAAAGTACTGACGGGAGAGAAATTGGGGATCGTCGGATTAGAGAAAATTAGGTTTAGAGTGAAAAAATGAAATTGTTTTCGTTGTACTTTTTACTAGAAAATAAAATAAAAAGCGTAAAAAGCAGTTAAACGATGCGTTACAATCTGGTTCGAAAGCGTAGAGGAGTGTTAAGTCATTTTACACTAAAGAAGTATAGTAGTAACAGTAAGTAGGTGTAAGCGTGATAAGAAAACTTAAAAGTGGGTCTGGCTGCAATGTTTTCAAAAAAAATATTTAGTTCAGGTTGAAATATACATGTTATCAAAGTTTAGGTATAAAAAATACACTTTAGTAATTGTTCTGGTTGAAATTTGCCATTTACCCATTTTTAAAAAAACCTTACCCATGCGAGTTATGTTCAAACGATTTGGTTCGGTTTTGATTGGTCGGTTTTTTGGTAATTTAATGGGTTAATTAGCGGTTTGGACAGTTTTTGAGAAAGTAATTGTGTTTTTGGACATGTCACTATTTACAATTGGTGAATTTTTCTTTATCCCAAATCATTAAATTGAAATATATCACAAATTTTCAATCCAAAAATTAATTCTAATATGATATTAATGTTTATAATGTTTTTCGATATATAAAGACCAATTTTGACATATTTGCAAATAAAAAATAGTTTACTTTTTTCTTATGTAAATATGTTTGTACTCTATCTTTAGTGTTCAAATTTTTTTTAGGAAGTTCGAACTTAGTTTCCGTTATTCGTACTCCCTTTCTAATATTCATACTATTCTTATGGTGTTTGTACTCTATTTCTGGCGTTCGTATTCTCCTTATGTTGTTCGTATTCCTCTTATAGTGTTTCTACTTCGTTTAATATGCACTTACCCTCATATTGTGATATCTAGATTCATTTTTTTTTGTCTTTTTGGTTTATCAGTTGGATTAAATACTGTTTTTAAATCATGTCCGATGTTCATACTCCATATATTGTGCTCGTACTCTCCGTTTCGTGTTTATACTTCCAGCATATATTCCTACTCCAATTTCTTTCCAAAAACCGTCCAAATTTCTAATTTCTTTCCAAAAACCGTCCAAACCCCCCCAATTCACTATAATTTAATTGGGGAGGGGTAGACTATCAACCGAACAAATTTGGTTCAGACCGGTGCGGTTGTCGGTTAGTTCAGTTAGATTAAGTTCTACAAAAATTCAGTTTGGTCATCGGTTCAGTTCAGTTTGAATAGGGATTTTGAAGAGTTTGTTGTGTATATATAGTAAAACCTCTATAAATTAATACTCGATAAATTAATAATCTCTATAAATTAATAAATTTATTCTGTCCCAAGTTGGGACCAGTGTAATTTTAGACATATTTCGATAAAATAATAAGATAATAATTTTTTAAAAAATCATTTGTAAATATATGGTCCCGTCAATATTATAAATTAATAGTTAGGTAAAAGTTTCGAAATATATGTATATATTGACACATTAGTTTTTATTAGATTTTATTTCTAATATTTTACTATATCAAAAATTGTTGGCATTCTCTTTCAAGATATAATAATTATTATTTTCTTTCTAATTGGTTATATAAAATACTAATTATCAATGATTAAATTTTATTTTTAAATATTTTTTTGAAAAACTTTTCCAAATTAGGAAAATTTCTCTATAAATTAATAATTATTAATTTATCGATAAATTAAAACCTTTATAAATTAATAGATTTTTATGGTCCCAACATTATTAATTTATAGAGATTTTACTGTATTTGAATATTTTATTCATCAATTCTATGACCCGAACTGAACTAAACTAAACCCATGTCAAAAAATTTCCTGATCAGTTCACTCTAATTAACTGATCCGGAACCAAAATTCTCAAATCTCGACTCTGTTTAGAGAAACCGGTTCGAGCTTTAACCGCTGGTGCACTTTGAGCCACCGACCCAACTATATTCCAAAGAATACAAAATCATCATTCCTAGTACTTTCGGCAAAAAACTTAACATTCTCAAATTTTTACTTTAATCAACTCTTCTTCCTACATTAGATTGGGAAATCTTAACGAATCCCTAACATTGGTGGACGTTTTAACAAAGTAGAAGTTTGAAGCAAGCATTAAAAAGTTTACCAAATAAACTCCATTAACACATGACATAAGCTTCTCTTCTTTTGTTTTTTTTCTTTTGTTTGCTATTCCGCCTACAAAATTAACTTACTAATACTAAAAAAAAAGGTTTTTGTTTGTTATCGTTGAAGTTACTGAGACGTAAGAAGAGAGATAGTGTGCCTAGACGGATCAAGCTTTTCGGACAATGGAACGTCTCTCTCGCTGGTACTCAACTTCACCTCTCTGGTGCATTATCAACAAAGCCCTCCTCACCTGCAATTTCAACATTCACATACTCAAAGCCCCATTCAAATTACTTCAAACTAATGCAACAGAGATGTTAGCTTAGGTACCATTGAATCGTTCATTCCCATTCTAGCTAGATCTTCTATAAGCCTTCTCTCTGATAACCGAGCTCCAATACCCATTCTTCTCTTTATCTGTGTTTCAGCTTGCTATTTTCTCACACCAAAACAATTTAGTGAGTACATCTCCAACCATAATCAAGAAATATGAATGATAATTTCATCCCACATGAACTAACCTTGATCTCATTAGCCATTTCACCTGTTATGTTTATCTGTTGATTTATCCCTGATCTTGCTGCATCCATGGTTGAGGTATCAAAAAGTTTAAAAGCTTTGCTTACATCATTTTCTGTGGCCTCATGTGACCTGAGGTATTTAACAATGTCAATGCACGGCACATCCCATCAAGTTTCAGGAATCTCTATATTAATAAAAGATTACTTACAGTCTCATTTTTGCAAGTGACTCACTCAGTCTGATAATAGCTTCGAGTTGTCTCACTGTGATAGGTATCGGAGCAGCCTCTCCTGTTTCATGAGCACGTCTCTTCATATCCTGTTTAACCAAAAATTTATATTGAGATCAACTTTATTTATTTTTCATCTTATTGTCAAATGTTCTTATGTAATGACAATTACCATTCTGATCGTGACATATTTCTGCTTCAGCATCTCAGCAGCAGGTTCTGAGAGACGGGGATGACACCTTGCTCGACAGTATTGTATATACCTAAAGTGACAAAGACCATTCTATTAATAACGTCATGATTTCGAATAGAAATCTGTAAGAACAAGTTGTCTTGAAGAAAGAAATCATACCTTTTGAGCCAATTATCTTCTTTAGAATCTGTGTTATCACCTGAAAATTGGTCTGCAGATGCATGAACCCTTATAATATGGCTGGCTATTTCCTGTCAAAAGATAATTCCAACATTAATAATGTCCACCTATGCAAGCAATGACGCAACAGTGCGTTAATCTCTGTTTCCCTCTTGACTACATTAAATTTCTGAAAGAAATGTTTCTTTGCTTGCTTACCTTGTCTTGGGAATATTTCCTGATGTCCTTGACAATGAAGATAAGATCAAATCTAGAAAGAATTGTTGTTTGCAAATCAATATTGTCCTGTGCAGTCTGCAAACCCAAAAAAAACATCCCCTAAGTATATTGCAAACAAGAATTTTGACAAAGAATAATTTCAGAATTCAAACCTTAAGGTCATCATATCGACCAGATGGCGGGTTAGCAGCAGCAAGCACCGAGGTTCTAGAATTCAGTACAGTTGTTATTCCAGCTTTTGCAATGGAGATTGTCTGCTGCTCCATTGCTTCATGTATAGCAACCCTAGACAAAATTATAACAGCACATTCTATCATTTCTACTCATCAAGAAGAATTAGATTCGTCTACACTATAATTCAGACTTGAATTACCTATCTTCCGGTCTCATCTTGTCAAATTCATCAATACACACAACACCTCCATCTGCCAAAACCATAGCACCACCTTCAAGATAGAACTCTCGCTGCAGTGAACATATTGTGTAAAATAACTGAGAATCTGTCATAGTAAACTAATTTTGAACATCCCATATAACAGAAAAAAGTGAATGAGGCAGATAAACACTGGCGAACATAGGACATACAGTGCTGCTATCTCGAATCACCGATGCCGTGAGCCCAGCAGCCGATGAACCCTTTCCAGATGTGTAAACAGCTATTGGAGCCGTCTTTTCCACAAATTTAAGAAACTGGAAAGAGAACACACAAAAAAAGCAAATTGGGTTTCAACATGCTAGCTACAGGTGTTGGAAATACACTGATATTTTTTGTAAGGATTTTAATCTAACACTAGAACTAAAAGATGTAAGATGCATATCGGGATAGTAAGAGAGTCATAAAAAATATATAAAAAGACTACCACTCTTATTTTAAATCATTGATACAAACCTGTGATTTTGCAGTTGATGGGTCTCCCAGAAGCAGAACATTAATATCACCTCTTAGCTTCACTCCATCCGGCAGGCTCTGTATTGAAGATAGAAATGTATATAAGTATAACAAAAATGCATCCAAATGCACAGAAAATGAAAACTGAAATTTCCGTCACCTACCTTCCTTGATCCTCCAAAGAGAAGACACGCCACTGCTCTCTTCACATCCTCATGACCAAATATAGAAGGAGCGATCTTTGTGCAAATTTTTGCATATACATCTTGACTATCAGCAAACTTTTTGAATTCTTCCTCCTAAGGTAACATTAGAAAGGCAGAACTGATAAATGAAATTGTACACCTAGGCTGCATAAAGCGATGTTGCAAACAGGCATAAATGGTTCATACTAAACTAAAAGCACAAAGTATTTTTCCCGAACACCATCACACTCACTTGGGAGTTGCACAAAGAAGGAAATTTCTTAAGGCCAACATCAACTCAAGGCATTTGGTTTACAGTGACTTAAACGAGATATTGACAGCCCAGGTACCACAATAGCTAAGCCAAGATGACTTTAAGAGTTCATTGTGAAACAATGAATGGCATAAGCTATCAAATGCAAAAAAATATATATATCCAAATGATGCAATACTAACTTCGTCAGGAGTGAAGTTGGCAGGGCCACGGGAACTGGCCTCATTTGTGTCTTCCAATCCAACAACTCGGATGTAAGGCTGTCGAATTGCAACTGCACCTTTATGCCTACATCAGAAGGTCGAAAAATATGTTCATTACTGTTGGTACAAACTTTACTGGAAAACAATCAACACTCTCATTTGACATCAACTAAAAGCTTACGAGTTAGATGATGATGAAGCTTGGAAAATGCTGTAGATACCCATTACTGTCAGTCTGGTTCCAGGTACAATTGTTTGTACAAGATGCCGATCAACTGAGAGAAGCATATTCCTTGGAAGTTCTCCAGTAGGAACATCCTTCAAAGTCAAAAGCATTTCATATAAAACTGTCCACACTAAAAATATTACCATGTAAATCAACATGAACCAACAGATCTTTACCTCCGGATTCTCCTGTAACTTTAACGTCTGCTGATCAACATACTGGCTCCTATCAGGAACCACCATCCATGGATCAAGAGGGCAAGGTTCTTCTCCAGGCTAAACAAAATCCAATTGCTCTTATCAAAACTCAGCATAACTCTACAAACTCAAATCACCAACAAATCAAAGAAACCATGCAAAAACCTGTGGAATATTATCACATGATCGAGGGACAATCGCCCCACCAAGACCCGGACGACACGGAACTTCCCTTGTTTTTTTACAATTCTTACATACTAAAAACACATATGTCGCCTTTGCTTTCACTCTCGAAGCTGCAATGCTAATCCCAGAGATTTTCACCAATTTTGAAATGTACTGAGCCTGAGGAAAGCTAAACGTAAATCTCCAAACCAAAAAGTAAACACATAACAGATTAAAATTAAAAATCAGTTACTAATAAAAAAACAAAGACATACCCCAAGTAATCGCATTGACACTGGATCCTCTCTTGAAGTCAGCAAAATCTGAACATCCTTTGAGATAGGTTCTTCCATTTCCCCTCCCTCATTAGCCTCCCTCATTTTCAATCCAGCTAACACTTCCCCAGCTGCTTTCTCAAACTACAGGACAAAGATTGATTCGTTCCAACTTTTCTTAACACTAAGAAATCTCATAAAACAAGAACAATTTTAGGAACCCTAATTTCTTTACTAATCGTATCCATATGAAGTCAAAAGCATTAAATTGCGGCCATACCACAGGGAGATAATCAGCAGGAGCGGATCGGATTAAAGACGGGAGATCGGAATCGAAGGCCAGGAGATCTTCGAGGTGGACAAGAAGTCTCTTAGGGTTATCGAGGAGAGCTTCTCTGTAAGGGAAACAATTCTGCTCGATCTCGAAATTTCGAATGAATTCCTTAAATTTGGTTAAGACGGCATGGGGGCTGACGGCGGCCGCATCTCCGGCCTCCGGGAATTGCGGCTGGTCGCTGAAGTAAACTGCTCCTTCGTCCCAACCTGACATCTTCGCTTCGTCTCCGTATCTCTCTCTCTCTCTTCTCTCTCTCTGTATCTATCAAAAAGTTATGAGGAAAAGAGATGGTGCGGAAAGGGGATTTTACTCGACGATGAGTTTCGGCGGGAAGAGTGTGGCGGGAAAGTGATGGGCTGGGCCCAAATTGGGCTAGTTACTTTTATTAAACGTCGATTATATTCATAAGTTGAAATGTTGAATGTTGAATTTCAATAATCTTTCACGTAATAAGAAGGGTTAAATTAATGTATACTAGGGATGGACGTGCGAGAAATTTTTTTTTTTTTTTTTTTTTTAAGTTTTAAATTTATTATGTAGATATTGTATTGGTAATAGTTTATGTGAATTTTATGAGTGTATTTTGCAAAGTCTATGGCTGCAAATGGATAATCATTAAAAGTGAAACAAAAAAAAGAGGAATCGTGTTTTTACATAGATTCATGTAAAAGTATACTATTTGAGTTAAAAATTAAAAAAAAATGATTATTTATATTTTTCATCTCATATTAGAAGAATAAAGAAGATAAAATAAAAAAAAGTTTCTTTACACACTACAGGAGATGAACAAGATGAAAACTATTTATCTCCGTTTTTTCATCTCACATTTTCATCTCATTCATTTTTAGAGAAACCATTTTACATATATATAAAGTTATATTTCTCCCTTCTTCTTCCGCCACGTCAGCGCTATATCATCTTCCACATCATCATTTTTATAATTTTTTTACTTTGATTTAAAATTACAACACCCTACTTTTTAACTTTTAACATTCTATGTCATTTTGTATTGTTTCCACAACATATTTTAACCTTTATTTATTTTTATATATCCAATAATGGTTTTAAGAAAATAAGTAATATAGTAAGAAAAATCTATAGGCGAAATTAAATAAAACAAGTATCTATATACAGAGTATTGAAAATGATGAATTATCATATAAATTATATATATATATATATATATATTGATTCCTTATAAAATAATTGAGTTTAAATAAATAGGGTGAAAAATATCAAGAATTAAGAATCTTAATGACCAGTAAAAACTTAACACATGGCAAAGAATACTCCACTCAATCAAAATTCAGAGTGTTGTAATATATCACATGATTGTAACACATGGCAAAGAATACTCCACTCCACTTAAAACAGTTTTACAACAATCATTGCACTGCTTGCAACTGTTGAATTTGTTTTACATCATGCCCATTGTAAGTAATCTTATTTACTCAACTTATATATTTTCATTTCAATTAAATGATTCCACAACCCATTCATATTGTATTTAATCTAATTAAAAGGCTTGCAATAATTTTTTTTAATAGGCGTAAATTCAAAACAAGGACATTTATTATATACAGATAAATATTTGTTTTCAAAAATTCAAATCATGGCATATGCAGAAAAAAAATCTACATTTTTATTTTGATATGAATGATATGATGATTATTTGTTTCACACAAATATAGTCATATAAAGATGAAATGTGAAGTATAATAATTAATAACAAATATGGTAAGTTAGATATAAAATCTTCTATGTTTAGTTTGATTGGTTATTCATTTAGAAAAATAAATAATGTATTTTTTGTTTTATAATTTAATTAAATTGAATAAAATGAATATTTCACATATTTATCTTTATTTATTATTATTGATTTATTTTTTAAAACCTAGATTTGTAATGGTATTTGAATGTAATTAAGTATCATTAGTAGAGAAATACCCTAGGATGCCATCAAAAAAGTTTTAGTTCCTAAAATACCATACACTCTTTAACTTATTAATAATATCATTACTGAATAATTAAAAAGACCATTATATCCCTGTGGTATGGACACAAAATGAATGAAGTTTTTTGGGTTTATCAAGATCGATCGTCCCATCTCTGTCCGGCGAGATATGTCGTCATACTCCGACTTTGTTTCCGGCAAGATCTGGCGGTTTCGTCTAGCTACGACACCATATTCGTCGTCTCCGTCGTGTACATCGTTACCGTCGTGTACGTAGTATACGTCGTCTCTGTCTTCCTCTCACATCATCACTTTCATATTGACTCTAAGGTCATCTTCCTTCACCATCATCGTCTCCGTCTTCATTTGGTATCGTCAATCCTCACCATCATCTTCCTATAACTTCCTCTGACATCATCGTTTCGTGAATTGAATCGTTTCGATCTCAATTATAATCGTATCTCAACAGAATTGTTCATTGATCATATCTCTGATTAGGGATCTTATTGACAAAGATGGTGATAGTACATTGTTCTCTTATCTTTGAACTCTTTCAAACGTTTTTGTGAATGCATATGATTTTGCTATTTTTGGATCTTGGTTTCAAGCTTTAGATTCTTCTTTACAGAGACATGCTTGTTATTTATTTTGAGTTCCATAATTATAGATAATTCAATTTAATTGTTCTATTCTAGATTAATAGAGCGACACTAGTTTGATTCACTTTTTCAAATCTTTGATTCCATTTTTATGTTGCATTACCACTAAGGAGATGGGGACAATGATGAGTTTCCTTGGATAAAACTCAACCAAAGCAGAGCTTTCAAAGACATGACTAATGAACCTCTGGAGATTGCTTTTATTTGGCGTTATGAGGAAAGCGTTGTTATCGGAGGTTTGTGACTATTATCATTTCCTTTAACGCTTCATGTTGAATATGTGACCACTTTACATAAATGTTTGCAGTGATGTCTTTTAAAGCTTCAACTTAAAATACTATAGTTGCTTCCTAGTGTTATTAGTGTAAAGGTGGTTTGCCTATGTACATAGATGCAGTGTATGCCTTGAGGCAATGATTTGTAGAATCAAAATTGTTTGGAAGAAGCTAAGATGATGAGAAGAATGATTGATGTTGATGGTACATTTCTAAAGAGAAAATTCAAGGGCACGTTTTTAGTAAATTCAAGGGCATTACACTCAAATGATTGATGATTCAAGGACATAGCACAATTGAAGATGACGATAAGAAAATGACAATTGAGTGGAAGTTTGACTGCAGGTTATTGTGGAAGACCTTCCGAAATTCAAAGAAGTCTTCCTAAACATTATAAAATTCTTCCTAAATTTAAAGAAATGTGATTTTAAGTCTCTTTGTTTAAGTTCTTTGCCTCACTGTATTAATCCATTAGTGAGGAAAAGTGATTGGATTTTGTGGACATCCTCGTGATTTACTTATATAATAGAAGTTTAACATGATGTATGACCATATTATTTGAAAAAAAAATCCAAAAGCCTTCCTGAACGTCATATAACCCTTCCTAAATTTCATGTACTCCTTCCTAAATGAGAACAATTGAATATTTGAAAGCTATCAAAATTGTTATACATTAACGTCATCACGAATATTATACAACCCAAGATAGATGATTACAAACAAAAAGTTAAGTATGCTTTTGACTTCCTTGATATAATCATGGTTCGTAAACCAATTTATTTTATATTTAAATCTTGTCTCCTCTCTTATGTTAGAGCTTAGGAAGTTTGATATTTGTTGGAAAAAGAATCTCCCACGTCCTGTAGTAATAAAAAAAAAAGATCGTGTCACGAAAGTCATCCTAAAATATATTGATCATTTCTTGAATTTTCAACAATGTTTCCTAAAACCTCAAAAATCTTAATCGAGTCAAAATTTATGTGAGAAATTGCATGGTGTCAATGACTTCAGAATAAGCACAAAGCAAAACAAGTAGTCACAAAGGAACCACATTTCATGTAAAAATTCATGAAATGATAAATTATGTTTAGGAAGGTCTTCCTAACCTTTACGCTTTCCTTCCTGAATTTTAGTTACAGAACGCTGAAAGCGCAATACCACATTACAATCTCTTCCATCTACATTAGCATACACATATGCAACATGTAACATCCTTCAAAACTACTTATGCTTTGTGCGCCACAACAAAAACGAAAATAAACTCCTCAAATCAAATAGAAAACCTTAATTTCCCCATATCAAGTCATTTCATTCATCAACAGATTCATATTTTATGAATGTGATGAAAGTTTCATACTTAGCCATTGTGTAAAAGAAAGTAAACAAGTAACAAACATACGGTATCCATGAGTGAGCACATGAGACTTAAAATACAATTATTGCTGGAGTTTGATTATAGTGATCTATAGAAGAGCTGTCATCCTTAACATAATAAAACGAAGACCAGTTTTAAGATTGAGCCATGAATCAAAGAAATATATTCAAAGTTTCAGGATTTAAGAGACAAAAACTTCATAAACTAAGATTGATGACATTGATAAATGATAAAAGAAACTCACTCGATTTAGGGAAATAAAGTTCATCAATGGCCTCAATCAACTTCCTAATTTCCTGAAACAACACAAAGTTAGTTAAAAATCAAGCATCTAGACTCAAACCCAATAGCAAATATGCAAAATTGAAAGCAGTACATGCGTTTTTCAGCGAGATTCCTCCTCGATTGGTGGTTGGTGTGCGATTTAAGAGTGTGGTTGAAAGCATTAAATGTCTTGTCTAGTGTATTTTGGGGGTACAATATGTTAGAATACACTAAATTTGATTGATTACAAGTGCTACAGATGCATGATGAGTGTTTGGAAATGTAAAAAGAGACTTACTGAAATTTGGTCTCAAATGGGCTAAGAACCCACAAACATGTCTTTAAAGCATTAAATGGCTTCTCTAGTATTGTTTAGGGTTAGAATATGTTAGAATAAAATGAATTTAATTCATTAAAAGTGCTAGAAATGCATGAAGAATATTTAGAAGTGTGTGAAAAGACTTGCCGAAATTTGGTCTGAAATGGGCTAAGAACTCACAAAAATTGCTTTGAAGCATTAAATGGCTTGTCTAGTGTTGATTGGGGTTAGAATATGTTAGAATACATTAATTTTGATTGATTACAAGTGCTAAAGATACATGAAGATTGTTTAGAAGTGTGGAGAAAGAGTTATTGAAGTTTGGTCCCAAATGGGCTAACAACCCACAAACATTTCTTTAAAGCAGTAAATGGCTTCTCTAGTGTTATTTGGGGTTAGAATATGTTAGAATACAATGAATTTGATTAATTAAAAGAGCTAGAGATGCATGTAGAGTGTTTAGAAGTGTGTGAAAAAACATGCCGAAATTTGGTCTGAAACGGGATAAGAACCTACAAACATTGCTTTGAAGCATTAAATGGTTTCTCTAATGTTTCTTGGGGTTAGAATATGTTAGAATACAATAAATTATATTGATTACAGGTGCTAGTGATGCATGAAGAGTGTTTAGAAGTGTGGAGAAAGACTTGTTGAAATTTGGTCCCAAATGGGCTAATAACTTACAAACATGTCTTTGAAGCAGAAAATGGATTCTCTAGTGTTGTTTAGGGTTATAATATGTTAGAATACAATGAATTTGATTGATTAAAAGTGCTAGAGATGCATGAAGAGTGTTTAGAAATGTGGAGACAGACTTGTTGAAATTTGGTCCTAAATGGGCTAAGAACCCACAAACACGTCTTTAAAGCAGTAAATGGCTTCTCTACTGTTGTTTAAGATTAGAATATGTTAGAATACAATGAATTTGATTTATTAAAAATGCTAGAGATGGATGAAGAGTGTTTAGAAGTGTGTGAAAAGACTTGCCGAAATTTGGTCTGAAATGGGCTAAGTACCCACAAACATTTCTTTGAAGCATTAAATGTCTTGTCTAGTGTTTTTTGGGGTTAGAATATGTTAGAATACAATTAATTTGATTGATTACAAGTGCTAAAGATACATGAAGAGTGTTTAGAAATGTGGAGACAGACTTGTTGAAATTTGGTCCTAAATGGGCTAAGAACCCACAAACACGTCTTTAAAGCAGTAAATGGCTTCTCTACTGTTGTTTAAGATTAGAATATGTTAGAATACAATGAATTTGATTTATTAAAAGTGCTAGAGATGGATGAAGAGTGTTTAGAAGTGTGTGAAAAGACTTGCCGAAATTTAGTCTAAAATGGGCTAAGAACCCACAAACATTGCTTTGAAGCATTAAATGGCTTGTTTAGTGTTATTTGGGGTTAGAATATGTTATATTAAATCAATTTTGATTGATTACAAGTGCTAAAGATACATGAAGAGTGTTTAGAAGTGTGGAGAAAGACTTGTTGAAGTTTGGTCCCATCTGGGCTAAGAACCCACCAACATATCTTTGAAGTAATTAATCGCTTCTCTAGTGTTGTTTGGGGTTAGAATATGTTAGAATATAATGAATTTGATTGACTAAAAGTGCTTTAGATGCATGAAGAGTGTTTAGAAGTGTGTGAAAATACTTGCCGAAATTTGGTCTGAAATGGGCTAAGAACCCACAAACATTGCTCTGAAGCATTCAATGGCTTCTCTAATGTTGCTTGGGGTTAGAATATGTTAGAATACAATAAATTATATTGATTACAAGTGCTAGGGATGCATAAAGAGTGTTTAGAAGTGTGGAGAAAGACTTGTTCATATTTGGTCCCAAATGGGCTAATAACTTACAAACATGTCTTTGAAGCAGTAAATGGCTTCTCTAGTGTTTTTGGGGTTATAATATGTTAGAATACAATGAATTTTATTGACTAAAAGTGCTAGAGATGCATTAAGAGTGTTTAGAAGTGTGTGAAAAGACTTGCCGACATTTAGTCTGAAATGGGCTAAGAACCCACAAATATTGCTTTGAAGCATTAAATGGCTTGTCTAGTGTTGTTTGGGGTTAAATTATGTTAGAATACAATAATTTTGATTGATTACAAGTGCTAGAGATTCGTGAAGAGCGTTTAGAAGTGTGGAGAAAGACTTGTTGAAGTTTGGTCCCATCTGGGCTAAGAACCCACCAATATATCTTTGAAGCAGTTAATCGCTTCTCTAGTGTTGTTTGGGGTTAGAATATGTTAGAATATAATGAATTTGATTGACTAAAAGTGCTATAGATGCATGAAGAGTGTTTAGAAGTGTGTGAAAATACTTGCCGAAATTTGGTCTGAAATGGGCTAAGAACCCACAAGCATTGCTTTGAAGCATTCAATGGCTTCTCTAATGTTGCTTGGGGTTAGAATATGTTAGAATACAATAAATTATATTGATTACAAGTGCTAGGGATGCATGAAGAGTGTTTAGAAGTGTGGAGAAAGACTTGTTCAAAATTGGTCCCAAATGGGCTAATAACTTACAAACATGTCTTTGAAGCAGTAAATGGCTTCTCTAGTGTTTTTGGGGTTATAATATGTTAGAATACAATGAATTTGATTGACTAAAAGTGCTAGAGATTCATTAAGAGTGTTTAGAAGTGTGTGAAAAGACTTGCCGACATTTAGTCTGAAATGGGCTAAGAACCCACAAACATTGCTTTGAAGCATTAAATGTCTTGTCTAGTGTTTTTTGGGGTTAGAATATGTTAGAATACAATTAATTTGATTGATTACAAGTGCTAAAGATACATGAAGAGTGTTTAGAAATGTGGAGACAGACTTGTTGAAATTTGGTCCTAAATGGGCTAAGAACCCACAAACACGTCTTTAAAGCAGTAAATGGCTTCTCTACTGTTGTTTAAGATTAGAATATGTTAGAATACAATGAATTTGATTTATTAAAAGTGCTAGAGATGGATGAAGAGTTTTTAGAAGTGTGTGAAAAGACTTGCCGAAATTTAGTCTAAAATGGGCTAAGAACCCACAAACATTGCTTTGAAGCATTAAATGGCTTGTTTAGTGTTATTTGGGGTTAGAATATGTTATATTAAATCAATTTTTATTGATTACAAGTGCTAAAGATACATGAAGAGTGTTTAGAAGTGTGGAGAAAGACTTGTTGAAGTTTGGTCCCATCTGGGCTAAGAACCCACCAACATATCTTTGAAGTAATTAATCGATTCTCTAGTGTTGTTTGGGGTTAGAATATGTTAGAATATAATGAATTTGATTGACTAAAAGTGCTTTAGATGCATGAAGAGTGTTTAGAAGTGTGTGTAAATACTTGCCGAAATTTGGTCTGAAATGGGCTAAGAACCCACAAACATTGCTCTGAAGCATTCAATGGCTTCTCTAATGTTGCTTGGGGTTAGAATATGTTAGAATACAATAAATTATATTGATTACAAGTGCTAGGGATGCATGAAGAGTGTTTAGAAGTGTGGAGAAAGACTTGTTCATATTTGGTCCCAAATGGGCTAATAACTTACAAACATGTCTTTGAAGCAGTAAATGGCTTCTCTAGTGTTTTTGGGGTTATAATATGTTAGAATACAATGAATTTTATTGACTAAAAGTGCAAGAGATTCATTAAGAGTGTTTGGAAGTGTGTGAAAAGACTTGCCGACATTTAGTCTGAAATGGGCTAAGAACCCACAAACATTGCTTTGAAGCATTAAATGTCTTGTCTAGTGTTTTTTGGGGTTAGAATATGTTAGAATACAATAAATTTGATTGATTACAAGTGCTATAGATGCATGATGAGTGTTTAGAAATGTGGAGACAGACTTGTTGAAATTTGGTCCTAAATGGGCTAAGAACCCACAAACATGTCTCTAAAGCAGTAAATGGCTTCTCTACTGTTGTTTAAGATTAGAATAAGTTAGAATACAATTAATTTAATTCATTAAAAGTGCTAGAGATGGATGAAGAGTGTTTAGACGTGTGTGAAAAGACTTGCCGAAATTTAGTCTAAAATGGGCTAAGAACCCACAAACATTGCTTTGAAGCATTAAATGGCTTGTTTAGTGTTATTTGGGGTTAGAATATGTTAGAATAAATCAATTTTGTTTGATTACAAGTGCTAAAGATACATGAAGAGTGTTTAGAAGTGTGGAGAAAGACTTGTTGAAATTTGGTCCCAAATGATCTAATAACTTACAAACATGTCTTTGAAGCAGTAAATGGCTTCTCTAGTGTTTTTGGGGTTATAATATGTTAGAATACATTGAATTTGATTGACTAAATGGGCTAAGAACCTACAACCATGTCTTTAAAGCAGTAAATGGCATCTCTAGTTTTGTTTAAGGTTAGAATATGTTAGAATACCATTAATTTGAATGTTTAAAAGTGCTAGAGATGCATGAAGAGTGTTTAGAAGTGTGTGAAAAGACTTGCCAAAATTTAGTCTCGAATGGGCTAAGAACCCACAAACATTGCTTTGAATCATTAAATGGTTTGTCTATTGTTGTTTGGAGTTAGAATATGTTAGAATACAATATATTTGATTAATTACAAGTGCTAGAGATGCATGAAGAGTGTTTAGAAGTGTGGGGAAAGAATTGTTGAAGTTTGGTCCCATGTAGGCTAAGAACCCACCAACATGTCTTTGAAGCAGTAAATCGCTTCTCTAGTGATGTTTGGGGTTAGAATATATTACAACATAATGAATTTGATTGATTAAAAGTGCTAAAGATGCGTGAACAGTGTTTAAAAGTGAGTGAAAAGACTGGTCAAAATTTGGTCTAAATGGGCTAAGAACCCACAAACATTGCTTTGAGCATTAAATGTCTTGTCTAGTGTTTTTTGGGGGTAGAATTTGTTAGAATACAATAAATTTGATTGATTACAACTGCTATAGATGCACGATGAGTGTTTAGAAATTTGGAGAGAGACTTGTTGAAATTTGGTCCCAAATGGGCTAAGAACCCACAAACATGTCTTTAAAGCAGTAAATGGATTCTCTAGTGTTGTTTAGGGTTATAATATGTTAGAATACAATGAATTTGATTGATTAAAAGTGCTAGAGATGCATGAAGAGTGTTTAGAAGTGTGTGAAAAGACTTGCCGAAATTTGGTCTGAAATGGGCTAAGTACCCACAAACATTTCTTTGAAGCATTAAAT
Organism: Capsella bursa-pastoris; assembly: GCA_036452645.1. Classification (NCBI taxonomy): domain Eukaryota; kingdom Viridiplantae; phylum Streptophyta; class Magnoliopsida; order Brassicales; family Brassicaceae; genus Capsella; species Capsella bursa-pastoris. The sequence goes on from CP144185.1 coordinate 10,262,529, forward strand.
GTCTTGTCTAGTGTTTTTTGGGGTTAGAATATGTTAGAATACAATTAATTTGATTGATTACAAGTGCTAAAGATACATGAAGAGTGTTTAGAAATGTGGAGACAGACTTGTTGAAATTTGGTCCTAAATGGGCTAAGAACCCACAAACACGTCTTTAAAGCAGTAAATGGCTTCTCTACTGTTGTTTAAGATTAGAATATGTTAGAATACAATGAATTTGATTTATTAAAAGTGCTAGAGATGGATGAAGAGTGTTTAGAAGTGTGTGAAAAGACTTGCCGAAATTTAGTCTAAAATGGGCTAAGAACCCACAAACATTGCTTTGAAGCATTAAATGGCTTGTTTAGTGTTATTTGGGGTTAGAATATGTTATATTAAATCAATTTTGATTGATTACAAGTGCTAAAGATACATGAAGAGTGTTTAGAAGTGTGGAGAAAGACTTGTTGAAGTTTGGTCCCATCTGGGCTAAGAACCCACCAACATATCTTTGAAGTAATTAATCGCTTCTCTAGTGTTGTTTGGGGTTAGAATATGTTAGAATATAATGAATTTGATTGACTAAAAGTGCTTTAGATGCATGAAGAGTGTTTAGAAGTGTGTGAAAATACTTGCCGAAATTTGGTCTGAAATGGGCTAAGAACCCACAAACATTGCTCTGAAGCATTCAATGGCTTCTCTAATGTTGCTTGGGGTTAGAATATGTTAGAATACAATAAATTATATTGATTACAAGTGCTAGGGATGCATAAAGAGTGTTTAGAAGTGTGGAGAAAGACTTGTTCATATTTGGTCCCAAATGGGCTAATAACTTACAAACATGTCTTTGAAGCAGTAAATGGCTTCTCTAGTGTTTTTGGGGTTATAATATGTTAGAATACAATGAATTTTATTGACTAAAAGTGCTAGAGATGCATTAAGAGTGTTTAGAAGTGTGTGAAAAGACTTGCCGACATTTAGTCTGAAATGGGCTAAGAACCCACAAATATTGCTTTGAAGCATTAAATGGCTTGTCTAGTGTTGTTTGGGGTTAAATTATGTTAGAATACAATAATTTTGATTGATTACAAGTGCTAGAGATTCGTGAAGAGCGTTTAGAAGTGTGGAGAAAGACTTGTTGAAGTTTGGTCCCATCTGGGCTAAGAACCCACCAATATATCTTTGAAGCAGTTAATCGCTTCTCTAGTGTTGTTTGGGGTTAGAATATGTTAGAATATAATGAATTTGATTGACTAAAAGTGCTATAGATGCATGAAGAGTGTTTAGAAGTGTGTGAAAATACTTGCCGAAATTTGGTCTGAAATGGGCTAAGAACCCACAAGCATTGCTTTGAAGCATTCAATGGCTTCTCTAATGTTGCTTGGGGTTAGAATATGTTAGAATACAATAAATTATATTGATTACAAGTGCTAGGGATGCATGAAGAGTGTTTAGAAGTGTGGAGAAAGACTTGTTCAAAATTGGTCCCAAATGGGCTAATAACTTACAAACATGTCTTTGAAGCAGTAAATGGCTTCTCTAGTGTTTTTGGGGTTATAATATGTTAGAATACAATGAATTTGATTGACTAAAAGTGCTAGAGATTCATTAAGAGTGTTTAGAAGTGTGTGAAAAGACTTGCCGACATTTAGTCTGAAATGGGCTAAGAACCCACAAACATTGCTTTGAAGCATTAAATGTCTTGTCTAGTGTTTTTTGGGGTTAGAATATGTTAGAATACAATTAATTTGATTGATTACAAGTGCTAAAGATACATGAAGAGTGTTTAGAAATGTGGAGACAGACTTGTTGAAATTTGGTCCTAAATGGGCTAAGAACCCACAAACACGTCTTTAAAGCAGTAAATGGCTTCTCTACTGTTGTTTAAGATTAGAATATGTTAGAATACAATGAATTTGATTTATTAAAAGTGCTAGAGATGGATGAAGAGTTTTTAGAAGTGTGTGAAAAGACTTGCCGAAATTTAGTCTGAAATGGGCTAAGAACCCACAAACATTGCTTTGAAGCATTAAATGGCTTGTTTAGTGTTATTTGGGGTTAGAATATGTTAGAATAAATCAATTTTGTTTGATTACAAGTGCTAAAGATACATGAAGAGTGTTTAGAAGTGTGGAGAAAGACTTGTTGAAATTTGGTCCCAAATGATCTAATAACTTACAAACATATCTTTGAAGCAGTAAATGGCTTCTCTAGTGTTGTTTGGGGGTTAGAATATGTTAGAATATAATGAATTTGATTGACTAAAAGTGCTTTAGATGCATGAAGAGTGTTTAGAAGTGTGTGTAAATACTTGCCGAAATTTGGTCTGAAATGGGCTAAGAACCCACAAACATTGCTCTGAAGCATTCAATGGCTTCTCTAATGTTGCTTGGGGTTAGAATATGTTAGAATACAATAAATTATATTGATTACAAGTGTTAGATATGCATAAAAAGTGTTTAGAAAGGTGTAGAAAGTCATATTAAAAGTTCGTACCAAATTGGCTATGAACCCAAAATCATTGCTTAGAAGCAGTAAGTTAGTTGTGTAATGTTGTTTAGGATCAAAATAAGTTAACATACGTTGCATATGGTTTATTACAATTGCTAGATATGCGTGAAGAGTGTTTATAAAGGTATAGAAAGTCCTATTGATTATTTGTCCAAAATTAGCTAAGAGACCACAAACATTACTAAGAAGCAGTAATTAGGTTGTCTAGTGTTGTTTAGGGTTATAATATGTTAGAATACAATGAATTTGTTGATTACAAGTGATAGATATACATGAAGAGTGTTTAGCAAGGTGTAGAAAGTACTTATGAAAGTTTGTCCCAAATTGGCTATGAACCCACAAGCATTGCTTAGAAGCAGTAAATGTCTTGTCTAGTGTTTTTTGGGGTTAGAATATGTTAGAATACAATAAATTTGGTTGAAAAAGTGCTAGATATGCATGAAGAGTGTTTTGAAAGGTGTAGAAAGTCTTATTGAAAGTTCGTCCCAAATTGGCTAAGAACCCACAATCATTGCTAGGAAGCAATAAATGGGTTGTCTAGTGTTGTTTAGGCTAAAAATAAGTTAAACTACATTGCATATGATTTATAACAAGTGGTATATATGCAGAAGAGTGTTTAGAAAAAATTAGAAATTCCTTTTGAGATTTCGTCCCAAATTGGCTAAGAACCCACAAGCATTGCTAAGAAGTAGTAAATGGGTTGTCTAATGTTGTTTAGGCTCAAAATAAGTTAAAATACATTTCATATGGTTGATTACAAGTGCTAGATATGCATGAAGAGTGTTTAGAAAATTGTAGAAAGTCCTATTGAAATTTCGTCCCACAAGCATTACTTGGAAACAGTAAATGGGTTATCTAATGTTGTTAAGGCTCAAGTTAAGTTAAAATAAATTTCATATGGTTTATTACAAGTGCAAGATATGCATGAAGACAGTTTATAAAGGTGTCAAAGTCCTATTGAGAATCGTCCCAAATTAGCTAAGAATCCACAAGCATTGCTAAGAAACAGTTACCGGGTTGTCTAGTGTTGCTTAGGCTCAAAATAAGTTAAATTACATTGCATATGATTTATTACAAGTGCTAGATATGCATGTAGAGTGTTTAGAAAGATGTAGAAAGTCCAATTGAGATTTTGTCTTAAAATTGCTAGGAACCCACAAGCATTGCTAAGAAGTAGTAAATGAGTTGTCTAATGATGTTTAGGATCAAAATAAGTTAGAATACATTTAATATGGTTGATTAGAAGTACTAGATATGCATGAAGAGAATTTAGAATGGTTTAGTAAGTCCTATTAAAAGTTCGTCCTAAATTGGCTAAGAACCAACAATCATTACTAAGAAGCAGTAAATGGGTTGTCTAGTGTTGTTTAGGCTCAAAATAAGTTAAACTACATTGAATATGATTTATAACAAGTAGTAGATATGCTTGAAGAGTGATTAGAAAGGTATCGAAAGACCTATTGAAATTTTGTCCCAAATTGGCTAAGAACCCTCAACCATTGCTAAGAAGCAGTAAATAGGTTGTATAGTGTTGTTTATGCTCAAAATATGTTAAACTATATTCCATATGATTTATAACAAGTGCTAGATATGCATGAAGAGTGTTTAGAAAGGTGTAGAAAGTCCTATTGAAATTTCGTCCCAAATTGGCTAAGAACCCACAAGCATTGCTTGGAAACAGTAAATGGGTTGTCTAGTGTTGTTTAGGCTCAAAATAAGTTAAAATACATTTCATATGGTTGATTACAAGTGCTAGATACGCATGAAGAGTGTTTAGAAAGGTGTAGAAAGTCCTATTGAATATTCGTCCCAAATTAGCTAAGAACCCACAAGCATTGCTAAGAAGCAATATATGGGTTGTCTAGTGTTGTTTTTGAGCTCAAAATAAGTTAAAATATATTTCGTATGATTTTTGACATGTACTAGATATGCATGAAGAGTGTTTAGAAAGGTGTCGAAAATCCTACTGAAATTTCGTCCCAAATTGGATAAGAACCCACAAGCATTGCTTAAAAGCAGTAAATGTGTTGTCCAATGTTGTTGATTCTCAAGATAAGTAAATACATTGCATATAATTGATTACAAGTGCTAGATATCCATGAAGAGCATTTAGAAAGTTGTAGAAAATCCTACTGAATATTCGTCCCTAACTAGCTAAGAATCCACAAGCATTGCTAAGAAACACTAAATGGGTTGTCTAGTGTTTCTTAGGCTCAAAATAAGTTAAAATACATTTTATATGATTTATTACAAGTGCTAGATATGGATGAAGAGTGTTTAGAAAGGTGTATAAAGTTCTATTGAATATTCTTCCCAAATGGGCTAATAACTTACAAACATGTCTTTGAAGCAGTAAATGGCTTTTCTAGTGTTTTTGGGGTTATAATATGTTAGAATAATTGACTAAAAGTGCTAGAGATGCATGAACAGTGTTTAGAAGTGTGTGAAAAGACTTGCCGACATTTAGTCTGAAATGGGCTAAGAACCCATAAATATTGCTTTGAAGCATTAAATGGCTTGTCTAGTGTTTTTTGGGGTTAAATTATGTTAGACTACATTAATTTTCATTGATTACAAGTGCTAGAGATTCGTGAAGAGCGTTTAGAAGTGTGGAGAAAGACTTGTTGAAGTTTGGTCCCATCTGGGCTAAGAACCCACAAACATTGCTTAGAAGCAGTAAATGGGTTGTCTACTGATGTTTAGGATCAAAATAAGTTTAAATACATTTAATATGGTTGGTTAGAAGTATTAAATATGCATGAAGAGAATTTAAAAATGTGTAGAAAGTCCTATTGAGATTTTGTCCCAAATTGGCTAAGAACCCACAAGCATTGCTAATAAGCAGTAAATGGGATGTCTAATTTTGTTTAGGCTCAAAATAAGTTCAAATACATTGCGTTTTGTTTCTTACAAGTGGTAGATATGCATAAAGAGTGTTTAGAAAGGTGTAGAAAGACTTGTTAAAAGTTCGTCCCAAATTGGCTAAGAATCCACAAGCATTGCTAAGAAGCAATAATTGGGTTGTCTAGTGTTTTTGGGGTTATAATATGTTAGAATACAATGAATTTGATTGACTAAAAGTGCTAGAGATGCATGAAGAGTGTTTAGAAGAGTGTGAAAAGACTTGTTGAAATTTGGTCTGAAATGGGCTAAGAACCCACAAACATTGCTTTGAAGCATTAAATGTCTTGTCTAGTATTTTTCGGGGTAGAATATATTAGAATACAATAAATTTGATTGATTATAAGTGCTAGAGATGCATAGAGAGTATTTAGAAGTGTGGAGAAAGACTTGTTGAAATTTGGTCCTAAATGGGCTAAGAACCCACAACCATGTCTTTAAAGCAGTAAATGGCTTCTCTAGTGTTGTTTAAGGTTAGAAAATATTAGAATACAATTAATTTTATTGATTAAAAGTGCTAGAGATGCATGAAGAGTGTTTAGAAGTGTGTGAAAACACTTGCCGAAATTTTGTCTGAAATGGGCTAAGAACCGACAAACATTGCTTTGAAGCATTAAATGTCTTGTCTAGTGTTGTTTGGGGGTAGAATATGTTAGAATACAATACATTTGATTGATTATAAGTGCTAGAGATGTATGAAGAGTGTTTAGAAGTGTCGAGAAAGAATTGTTGAAATTTGGTCCTAAATGGGCTAAGAACCCACAACCCTGTCATTAAAGCAGTAAATGGCATCTCTAGTGTTGTTTAAGGTTAGAATATTTTAGAATACCATTAATTTGATTGATTAAAAGTGCCAGAGATGCATGAAGAGTGTTTAGAAGTGTGTGAAAAGACTTGCCGAAATTTAGTCTAGAATGAGCTAAGAACCCACAAACATTGCTTTGAAGCATTAAATGGCTTGTCTATTTTTGTTTGGGGTTAGAATATGTTAGAAGATAATGAATTGGATTGATTAAAAGTGCTCGAGATGCATGAACAGTGTTTAGAAGTGAGTGAAAAGACTGGCCAAAATTTGGTCTGAAATGGGCTAAGAACCCACAAACATTGCTTTTGAAGCATTAAATGGTTTGTCTAGTGTTGTTTGGGGTTAGAGTATGTTAGAATAAATTAATTTTGATTGATTACAAGTGCTAAAGATACATGAAGAGAGTTTAGAAGTGTGGAGAAAGAGTTATTGAAGTTTGGGCCCAAATGGGCTAAGAACCGACGAACATGTCTTTGAAGCTGTAAATGGCTTCCCTAGTTCTGTTTGGGGTTAGAATAAGTTAGAATACAAAGAATTTGATTAATTAAATGTGCTAGAGATGCATGTAGAGTGTTTACAAGTGTGTGAAAATACTTGCCGAAATTTGGTCTGAAATGGGCTAAGAACCCACAAACATTGCTTTCAAGCATTAAATGGCTTTTCTAATGTTGCTTGGGGTTAGAATATGTTAGAATACAATAAATTATATTGATTACAAGTGCTAAAGATAAATGAAGAGTGTTTAGAAGTGTGGAGAAAGACTTGTTGAAATTTGGTCCCAAATGGGCTAATAATTTACAAACATGTCTTTGAAGAAGTAAATGGCTTCTCTAGTGTTTTTTGCGGTTATAATATGTTAGAATACAATGAATTTGATGGACTAAAAGTGCTAGAGATGCATGAAGAGTGTTTAGAAGTGTGTGAAAAGCCTTGCTGAAATTTGGTCTTGAATGGGTTACGAACCCACAAACATTGCTTTGACACATTAAATGTCTTGTCTAGTGTTGTTTGGGGGTATGATATGTTAGAATACAATAAATTTGATTGATTATAAGTGCTAGAGATGCATGAAGAGTGTTTAGAAGTGTGGAGAAAGACATTTTGAAATTTGGTCCTAAATGGGCTAAGAACCCACAACAACGTATTTGAAGCAGTAAATCGCTTCTCTAGTGTTGTTTGGGATTAGAATATGTTAGAATATAATGAATTTGATTGATTAAAAGAGCTAGAGATGCATGAAGAGTATTTAGAAGTGTATGAAAAGACTTGCCGAAATATCGTCTTAATGGGCTAAGAACGCACAAACATTTCTTTGAAGCATAAAATTTCTTGTCTAGTGTTGTTTGGGGTTATAATATGTTAGAATACAATTTTTGTTATTGATTAAAATTTATAGAGATGCATGAAGAGTGTTTAGAAGTTTGTGAAAAGACTTGTCGGAATTTGGTCTTAAATGGGCTAAGAACCCACAAACATTGCTTTGAAGCATTAAATGTCTAGTCAAGTGTTGTTTCGGGGTAGAATATGTTAGAATACAATAAATTTGTTTGATTATAAGTGCTAGAGATGCATAGAGAGTGTTTAGAAGCGTGGAGAAAGACTTGTTGAAATTTGGTCCTAAATGGGCTAAGAACCCACAACCATGTCTTTAAAGCATTAAATTGCGTCTATAGTGTTGTTTAGGGTTAGAATATGTTAGAATACAATGAATTTGATTGATTAAAAGTGCTAGAGATGCATGAAGAGTGTTTAGAAGTGTGTGAAAAGACTTGCCGAAATTTAGTCTCAAATGGGCTAAGGACCCACAAACATTGCTTTGACGCATTAAATGTCTTGTCTACTGTTGTTTGGGGGTATGATATGTTAGAATACAATAAATTTGATTGATTATAAGTGCTAGAGATGCATGAAGAGTGTTTAGAAGTGTCGAGAAAGACTTGTTGCAATTTGGTCCTAAATGGGCTAAGAACCCACAACCCTGTCATTAAAGCAGTAAATGGCATCTATAGTGTTGTTTAAGGTTAGAATATGTTAGAATACCATTAATTTGATTGATTAAAAGTGCCAGAGATGCATGAAGAGTGTTTAGAAGTGTGTGAAAAGACTTGCCGAAATTTAGTCTAGAATGAGCTAAGAAGCCACAAACATTGCTTTGAAGCATAAAATGGCTTGTCTATTTTTGTTTGGGGTTAGAATATGTTAGAAGATAATGAATTGGATTGATTAAAAGTGCTCGAGATGCATGAACAGTGTTTAGAAGTGAGTGAAAAGACTGGCCAAAATTTGGTCTGAAATGGGCTAAGAACCCACAAACATTGCTTTGAAGCATTAAATGGTTTGTCTAGTGTTGTTTGGGGTTAGAGTATGTTAGAATAAATTAATTTGATTGATTACAAGTGCTAAAGATACATGAAGAGTGTTTAGAAGTGTGGAGAAAGAGTTATTGAAGTTTGGGCCCAAATGGGCTAAGAACCGACGAACATGTCTTTGAAGCTGTAAATGGCTTCTCTAGTGTTATTTGGGGTTAGAATATGTTAGAATACAAAGAATTTGATTAATTAAAAGTGCTAGAGATGCATGTAGAGTGTTTACAAGTGTGTGAATAGACTTGCCCAAATTTGGTCTGAAATGGGCTAAGAACCCACAAACATTGCTTTCATGCATTAAATGGCTTTTCTAATGTTGCTTGGGGTTATAATATGTTAGAATACAATAAATTATATTGATTACAAGTGCTAAAGATAAATGAAGAGTGTTTAGAAGTGTGGAGAAAGACTTGTTGAAATTTGGTCCCAAACGGGCTAATAACTTACAAACATGTCTTTGAAGAAGTAAATGGCTTCTCTAGTGTTTTTTGCGGTTATAATATGTTAGAATACAATAAATTTGATGGACTAAAAGTGCTAGAGATGCATGAAGAGTGTTTAGAAGTGTGTGAAAAGACTTGCTGAAATTTGGTAATGGGTTACGAACCCACAAACATTGCTTTGACGCATTAAATGTCTTGTCTAGTGTTGTTTGGGGGTATGATATGTTAGAATACAATAAATTTGATTGATTATAAGTGCTAGAGATGCATGAAGAGTGTTTAGAAGTGTGGAGAAAGACATTTTGAAATTTAGTCCTAAATGGGCTAAGAACCCACAACAACGTATTTGAAGCAGTAAATCGCTTCTCTAGTGTTGTTCGGGATTAGAATATGTTAGAATATTATGAATTTGATTGATTAAAAGAGCTAGAGATGCATGAAGAGTATTTAGAACTGTGTGAAAAGACTTGCCGAAATATCGTCTTAATGGGCTAAGAACGCACAAACATTTCTTTGAAGCATAAAATTTCTTGTCTAGTGTTGTTTGGGGTTATAATATGTTAGAATACAATTTTTGTTATTGATTAAAATTTATAGAGATGCATGAAGAGTGTTTAGAAGTTTGTGAAAAATCTTGTCGGAATTTGGTCTTAAATGGGCTAAGAACCCACAAACATTGCTTTGAAGCATTAAATGTCTTGTCAAGTGTTGTTTCGGGGTAGAATATGTTAGAATACAATAAATTTGATTGATTACAAGTGCTAGAGATTCATAGAGACTGTTTAGAAGCGTGGAGAAAGACTTGTTGAAATTTGGTCCTAAATGGGCAAAGAATCCACAACCATGTCTTTAAAGCAGTAAATTGCGTCTATAGTGTTGTTTAGGGTTAGAATATGTTAGAATACAATTGATTTGATTGATTAAAAGTGCTAGAGATGCATGAAGAGTGTTTAGAAGTGTGTGAAAAGACTTGCCGAAATTTAGTCTCAAATGGGCTAAGAACCCACAAACATTGCTTTAAAGCATTAAATGGGTTATCTAGTGTTGTGTGGGGTTAGATTATATTAGAATACATTAATTTTGATTGATTACAAGTTCTAGAGATGCATGAAGAGTGTTTAGAAGTGTGGAGAAAGACTTGTTGAAGTTTGATCCCATATGGGCTAAGAACCCACCAACATGTGTTTGAAGCAGTAAATCGCTTGTCTAGTGTTGTTTGGGGTTATAATATGTTAGAATATAATAAATTTGATTTATGAAAAGAGCGAGAGATGCATGAAGACTGTTTAGAAGTGTGTGAAAAGACTTGCCGAAATATGGTCTAAAATGGGCTAAGAAACCACAAACATTGCTGTGAAGCATTAAATGGCGTGTCTAGTGTTGTTTGGAGTTAGAATATGTAAGAATACAATTTTTTTATTAATTAAAAGTGATAGAGATGCACGAAGAGTGTTTAGAAGTGTGTGAAAAGACTTGCCGAAATTTGGTCTGAAATGGACTAAGAACCCTTAAACATGTCTTTGAAGCAGTAAATAGCTTCTCTAGTGTTGTTTGGTGTTAGAATATGTTAGAATACAATGAATTTGATTGATTAAAAGTGCTAGAGATGCATGTAGAGTGTTTAGAAGTGTGTGAAAAGACTTGCCGAAATATGGTCTAACATGGGCTATGAACCCACAAACAATTCTTTGAAGCATTAAATGGCTTGTCTAGTGTTGTTTGGGGTTAGAATATGTTAGAATACATTAAATTATATTGATTACAAGTGCTAGTGATGCATGAAGAGTGTTTAGAAGTGTGGAGAAAGACTTGTTGAAATTTGGTCCAAAATGGGCTAATAACTTACAAACATGTCTTTGAAGCAGTAAATGGCTTCTCTAGTGTTTTTGGGGTTATAATATAGTAGAATACAATGAATTTGATGGAATAAAAGTGCTAGAGATGCATGAAGACTGTTTAGAAGTGTGTGAAAAGACTTGCTGAAATTTGTCTTAAATGGGCTAAGAACCCACAAACATTGCTTTGAAGCATTAAATGGCTTGTCAAGTGCTAGAGATGCATGAAGAGTGTTTAGAAGTGTGTGAAAAGACTTGCCGAAATTTAGTCTCAAATGGGCTAAGAACCCACAAACATTGCTTTAACGCATTAAATGGCTTGTCTAGTGTTGTGTGGGGTTAGATTATATTAGAATTCATTAATTTTGATTGATTACAAGTGCTAGAGATGCATGAAGAGTGTTTAGAAGTGTGGAGAAAGACTTTTTTAAATTTGGTCCTAAATAGGCTAAGAACCCACAACAATGTATTTGAAGCAGTAAATTGCATCTATAGTGTTGTTTAGGGTTAGAATATGTTAGAATACAATTAATTTGATTGATTAAAAGTGCTAGAGATGTATGAAGAGTGTTTAGAAGTGTGTGAAAAGACTTGCAGAAATTTGGTCTGAAATGGGCTAAGTACCCACAAACTTTGCTTTGAATCATTAAATGTCTTGTCTAGTGTTTTTTGGGGTTAGAATATGTTAGAATACAATAAGTTTAATTGATTACAAGTGCTATAGATGCATGATGAGTGTTTAGAAATGTGGAGAGAAACTTGTTGAAATTTGGTCCCAAGTGGGCTAAGAACCCACAAACATGTCTTTAAAGCAGTAAGTGGATTCTCTAGTGTTGTTTAGGGTTATAATATGTTAGAATACAATGAATTTGATTGATTAAAAGTGCTAGAGATGCATGAAGAGTGTTTAGAAGTGTGTGAAAAGACTTGCCAACATTTAGTCTGAAATGGGCTAAGAACCCACAAATATTGCTTTGAAGCATTAAATGGCTTGTGTAATGTTGTTTGAAGTTTGGTCCCATCTGGGCTAAGAACCCACCAACATATCTTTGAAGTAGTTAATCGCTTCTCTAGTGTTGTTTGGGGTTAGAATATGTTAAAATATAATGAATTTGATTGACTAAAAGTACTTTAGATGCATGAAGAGTGTTTAGAAGTGTGTGAAAATACTTGCTGAAATTTGGTCTGAAATGGGCTAAGAACCCACAAACATTGCTTTGAAGCATTCAATGGCTTCTCTAATGTTGCTTGGGGTTAGAATATGTTAGAATACAATAAATTATATTGATTAGAAGTGCTTGGGATGCATGAAGAGTGTTTAGAAGTGTGGAGAAAGACTTGTTCATATTTGGTCCCAAATGGGCTAATAACTTACAAACATGTCTTTGAAGCAGTAAATGGCTTCTCTAGTGTTTTTGGGGTTATAATATGTTAGAATACAATGAATTTGATTGATTATAAGTGCTAGAGATGCATGAAGAGTGTTTAGAAGTGTGTGAAAAACTTGCCGACATTTAGTTTGAAATGGGCTAAGAACCCACAAATATTGCTTTGAAGCATTAAATGGCTTGTCTAGTGTTGTTTGGGGTTAAATTATGTTAGAATACAGTAATTTTGATTGATTACAAGTGCTAGAGATTCGTGAAGAGCAATTAGAAGTGTGGAGAAAGACTTGTTGAAGTTTGGTCCCATCTGCGCTAAGAACCCACCAACATATCTTTGAAGCAGTTAATCGCTTCTCTAGTGTTGTTTGGGGTTAGAATATATTAGAATATAATGAATTTGATTGACTAAAAGTGCTATAGATGCATGAAGAGTGTTTAGAAGTGTGTGAAAATACTTGCCGAAATTTGGTTTGAAATGGGCTAAGAACCCACAAGCATTGGTTTGAAGCATTCAATGGCTTCTCTAATGTTGATTGGGGTTAGAATATGTTAGAATACAATAAATTATATTGATTACAAGTGCTAGGGATGCATGAAGAGTGTTTAGAAGTGTGGAGAAAGACTTGTTCAAATTTGGTCCCAAATGGGTTAATAACTTACAAACATGTCTTTGAATCAGTAAATGGCTTCTGTAGTATTTTTGGGGTTATAATATGTTAGAATACAATGCATTTGATTGACTAAAAGTGCTAGAGATGCATTAAGAATGTTTAGAAGTGTGTGAAAAGACTTGCCGACATTTAGTCTGAAATGGGCTAAGAACCCACAAATATTGGTTTGAAGCATTAAATGGCTTGTCTAGTGTTGTTTGGGGTTAAATTATGTTAGAATACATTAATTTTGATTGATTACAAGTGCTAGAGATTCGTGAAGAGCGTTTAGAAGTGTGGAGAAAGACTTGTTGAAGTTTGGTCCCATCTGGGCTAAAAACCCACCAACATGTCTTTGAAGCAGTTAATCGTTTCTCTAGTGTTGTTTGAGGTTAGAATATGGTAGAATATAATGAATTTGATTGACTAAAAGTGTTAGAGAAGCATGAAGAGTGTTTAGAAGTGTGTGAAAAGTGCCGAAATTTGATCTGAAATGGGCTAAGAACCCACAAACATTACTTTGAAGAATTAAATGGATTCTCTAACGTTGATTAGTGTTAGAATATGTTAGAATACAATAAATTATATTGATTACAAGTGCTAGAGATGCATGAAGAGTGTTTAGAAGTGTAGAGAAAGACTTGTTGAAATTTGGTCCCAAATGGGCTAATAACTTTCAAACATGTCTTTGAAGCAATAAATGGCTTCTCTAGTGTTTTTTGCGATTATAATATGTTAAAATACAATGAATTTGATTGACTAAAAGTGCTAAAGATGCATGAAGAGTATTTAGAAGTGTGTGAAAAGACTTGCCGAAATTTGGTCTGAAATGGGCTAAGTACACACAAACATTGTTTTGAAGCATTAAATGTCTTGTATAGTGTTTTTTGGGGTTAGAATATGTTAGAATACAATAAATTTGATTGATTACAAGTGCTACAGATGCATGATGAGTGTTTAGAAATGTGGAGAAAGACTTGTTGAAATTTGGTCCCAAATGATCTAATAACTTACAAACATGTCTTTGAAGCAGTAAATGGCTTCTCTAGTGTTTTTGGGGTTATAATATGTTAGCATACAATGAATTTGATTGACTAAAAGTGCTAGAGATGCATGAAGAGTGTTTAGAAGTGTGTGAAAACACTTGCCGAAATTTTGTCTGAAATAGACTAAGAATCGACAACATTGCTTTGAAGCATTAAATGTCTTGTCTAGTGTTGTTTGGCGGTAGAATATGTTAGAATACAATACATTTGATTGATTATAAGTGCTAGATATGCATGAAGAGTGTTTAGAAGTGTGGAGAAAGACTTGTTGAAATTGGATCCTAAATGGGCTAAGAACCTACAACCATGTCTTTAAAGCAGGAAATGGCATCTCTAATTTTGTTTAAGGTTTGAATATGTTAGAATACCATTAATTTGAATGTTTAAAAGTGCCAGAGATGCATGAAGAGTGTTTAGAAGTGTGTGAAAAGACTTGCCGAAATTTAGTCTCGAATGGGCTAAGAACCCACAAACATTGCTTTGAATCATTAAATGGCTTGTCTATTGTTGTTTGGAGTTATAATATGTTAGAATACAATATATTTGATTGATTACAAGTGCTAGAGATGCATGAAGAGTGTTTAGAAGTGTGGGGAAAGACTTGTTGAAGTTTGGTCCCATGTAGGCTAAGAACCCACCAACATGTCTTTGAAGCAGTAAATCGCTTCTCTAGTGTTGTTTAGGGGTTTGAATATATTAGAACATAATGAATTTGATTGATTAAAAGTGCTAGAGATGCATGAATAGTGTTTAGAAGTGAGTGAAAAGACTGGTCAAAATTTGGTCTAAATGGGCTAAGAACCCACAAACATTGCTTTGAGCATTAAATGTCTTGTCAAGTGTTTTTTGGCGGTAGAATTTGTTAGAATACAATAAATTTGATTGATTACAAGTGTTAGAGATTTGTGAAGAGCCTTTAGATGCATGATGAGTGTTTAGAAATTTGGAGAGAGACTTGTTGAAATTTGGTCCCAAATGGGCTAAGAACCCACAAACATGTCTTTAAAGCAGTAAATGGATTCTCTAGTGTTGTTTAGGGTTATAATATGTTAGAATACAATGAATTTGATTGATTAAAAGTGCTAGAGATGCATGAAGAGTGTTTAGAAGTGTGTGAAAAGACTTGCCGACATTTAGTCTGAAATGGGCTAAGAACCCACAAATATTGCTTTGAAGCATTAAATGGCTTGTGTAGTGTTGTTTGGGGTTAAATTATGTTAGAATACAATAATTTTGATTGATTACAAGTGCTAGAGATTCGTGAAGAGCGTTTAGAAGTGTGGAGAAAGACTTGTTGAAGTTTGGTCCCATCTGGGCTAAGAACCCACCAACATGTCTTTGAAGCAATAATCGCTTCTCTAGTGTTGTTTGGGGTTAGAATATGTTAGAATATAATGAATTTGATTGACTAAAAGTGCTAGAGATGCATGAAGAGTGTTTAGAAGTGTGTGAAAATACTTGCCGAAATTTGGTCTGAAATGGGCAAAGAACCCACAAACATTGCTTTGAAGCATTCAATGGCTTCTCTAATGTTGCTTGGGGTTAGAATATGTTAGAATACAATAAATTATATTGATTACAAGTGCTAGGGATGCATGAAGAGTGTTTAGAAGTGTGGAGAAAGACTTGTTGAATTTTGGTCCCAAATGGGCTAATAACTTACAAACATGTCTTTGAAGCAGTAAATGGCTTCTCTAGTGTTTTTGGGGTTATAATATGTTAGAATACAATGAATTTGATTGACTAAAAGTGCTAGAGATGCATGAAGAGTGTTTAGAAGAGTGTGAAAAGACTTGTCGAAATTTGGTCTGAAATGGGCAAAGAACCCACAAACATTGCTTTGGAGCATTAAATGTCTTGTCTAGTGTTGTTTAGGGTTAGAATATGTTAGAATACAATTAATTTTCTTGATTAAAAGTGCTAGAGATGCATGAAGAGTGTTTAGAAGTGTGTGAAAACACTTGCCGAAATTTTGTCTGAAATGGGCTAAGAACCGACAAACATTGCTTTGAAGCATTAAATGTCTTGTCTAGTGTTGTTTGGGGGTAGAATATGTTAGAATACAATACATTTGATTGATTATAAGTGCTAGAGATGCATGAAGAGTGTTTAGAAGTGTCGAGAAAGACTTGTTGAAATTTGGTCCTAAATGGGCTAAGAACCCACAACCCTGTCATTAAAGCAGTAAATGGCATCTCTAGTGTTGTTTAAGGTTAGAATATGTTAGAATACCATTAATCTGATTGATTAAAAGTGCCAGAGATGCATGAAGAGTGTTTAGAACTGTGTGAAAAGACTTGCCGAAATTTAGTCTAGAATGGGCTAAGAACCCACAAACATTGCTTTGAAGCATTAAATGGCTTGTCTATTGTTGTTTGGGGTTAGAATATGTTAGAAGATAATGAATTGGATTGATTAAAAGTGCTAGAGATGCATGAACAGTGTTTAGAAGTGAGTGAAAAGACTGGCCAAAATTTGGTCTGAAATGGGCTAAGAACCCACAAACATTGCTTTGAAGCATTAAATGGTTTGTCTAGTGTTGTTTGGGGTTAGAGTATGTTAGAATAAATTAATTTTGATTGATTACAAGTGCTAAAGATACATGAAGAGTGTTTAGAAGTGTGGAGAAAGAGTTATTGAAGTTTGGGCCCAAATGGGCTAAGAACCGACGAACATGTCTTTGAAGCTGTAAATGGCTTCTCTAGTGTTGTTTGGGGTTAGAATATGTTAGAATATAAATAATTTTATTAATTAAAAGTGCTAGAGATGCATGTAGAGTGTTTACAAGTGTGTGAAAAGACTTGCCGAAATTTTGTCTGAAATGGGCTAAGAACCCACAAACATTGCTTTCAAGAATTAAATGGCTTTTCTAATGTGCTTGGGGTTAGAATATGTTAGAATACAATAAATTATATTGATTACAAGTGCTAAAGATAAATGAAGAGTGTTTAGAAGTGTGGAGAAAGACTTGTTGAAATTTGGTCCCAAATGGGCTAATAACTTACAAACATGTCTTTGAAGAAGTAAATGGCTTCTCTAGTGTTTTTTGCGGTTATAATATGTTAGAATACAATGAATTTGATGGACTAAAAGTGCTAGAGATGCATGAAGAGTGTTTAGAAGTGTGTGAAAAGACTTGCTGAAATTTGGTCCTTAATGGGTTACGAACCCACAAACATTGCTTTGACGCATTAAAAGTGTTGTCTAGTGTTGTTTGGGGGTATGATATGTTAGAATACAATAAATTTGATTGATTATAAGTGCTAGAGATGCATGAAGAGTGTTTAGAAGTGTGGAGAAAGACATTTTGAAATTTGGTCCTAAATGGGCTAAGAACCCACAACAACGTATTTGAAGCAGTAAATCGCTTCTCTAGTGTTTTTTGGGGTTAGAATTTGTTAGAATATAATGAATTTGATCGATTAAAAGAGCTAGAGATGCATGAAGAGTATTTAGAAGTGTGTGAAAAGACATGCCGAAATATCGTCTTAATGGGCTAAGAACGCACAAACATTTCTTTGAAGCATAAAATTTCTTGTCTAGTGTTGTTTGGGGTTAAAATATGTTAGAATACAATTTTTGTTATTGATTAAAATTTATAGAGATGCATGAAGAGTGTTTAGAAGTTTGTGAAAAGACTTGTCGGAATTTGGTCTTAAATGGGCTAAGAACCCACAAACATTGCTTTGAAGCATTAAATGTCTTGTCAAGTGTTGTTTCGGGGTAGAATATGTTAGAATACAATAAAGTTGATTGATTATAAGTGCTAGAGATGCATAGAGAGTGTTTAGAAGCGTGGAGAAAGACTTGTTGAAATTTGGTCCTAAATGGGCTAAGAACCCACAACCATGTCTTTAAAGCAGTAAATTGTGTCTATAGTGTTTTTTAGGGTTAGAATATGTTAGAATACAATGAATTTGATGGACTAAAAGTGCTAGAGATGCATGAAGAGTGTTTAGAAGTGTGTGAAAAGACTTGCTGAAATTTGGTCTTGAATGGGTTACGAACCCACAAACATTGCTTTGACGCATTAAATGTCTTGTCTAGTGTTGTTTGGGGGTATGATATGTTAGAATACAATAAATTTGATTGATTATAAGTGCTAGAGATGCATGAAGAGTGTTTAGAAGTGTGGAGAAAGACATTTTGAAATTTGGTCCTAAATGGGCTAAGAACCCACAACAACGTATTTGAAGCAGTAAATCGCTTCTCTAGTGTTGTTTGGGGTTAGAATATGTTAGAATATAATGAATTTGATTGATTAAAAGAGCTAGAGATGCATGAAGAGTATTTAGAAGTGTGTGAAAAGACATGCCGAAATATCGTCTTAAGGGGCTAAGAACGCACAAACATTTCTTTGAACCATAAAATTTCTTGTCTGGTGTTGTTTGGGGTTATAATATGTTAGAATACAATTTTTGTTATTGATTAAAATTTATAGAGATGCATGAAGAGTGTTTAGAAGTTTGTGAAAAGTCTTGTCGGAATTTGGTCTTAAATGGGCTAAGAACCCACAAACATTGCTTTGAAGCATTAAATGTCTTGTCAAGTGTTGTTTCGGGGTAGAATATGTTAGAATACAATAAAGTTGATTGATTATAAGTGCTAGAGATGCATAGAGAGTGTTTAGAAGCGTGGAGAAAGACTTGTTGAAATTTGGTCCTAAATGGACTAAGAACCCACAACCATGTCTTTAAAGCAGTAAATTGTGTCTATAGTGTTGTTTAGGGTTAGAATATGTTAGAATACAATGAATTTGATGGACTAAAAGTGCAAGAGATGCATGAAGAGTGTTTAGAAGTGTGTGAAAAGACTTGCTGAAATTTGGTCTTGAATGGGTTACTAACCCACAAACATTGCTTTGACGCATTAAATGTCTTGTCTACTGTTATTTGGGGGTATGATATATTAGAATACAATAAATTTGATTGATTATAAGTGCTAGAGATGCATGAAGAGTGTTTTGAAGTGTGGAGAAAGACATTTTGAAATTTGGTCCTAAATGGGCTAAGAACCAACAACAACGTATTTGAAGCAGTAAATCGCTTCTCTAGTGTTGTTTGGGGTTAGAATATGTTAGAATATAATGAATTTGATTGATTAAAAGAGCTAGAGATGCATGAAGAGTATTTAGAAGTGTGTGAAAAGACTTGCCGAAATATCGTCTTAATGGGCTAAGAACGCACAAACATTTCTTTGAAGCATAAAATTTCTTGTCTAGTGTTGTTTGGGGTTATAATATGTTAGAATACAATTTTTTTTATTGATTAAAATTTATAGAGATGCATGAAGTGTGTTTAGAAGTTTGTGAAAAGACTTGTCGGAATTTGGTCTTAAATGGGCTAAGAACCCACAAACATTGCTTTGAAGCATTAAATGTCTTGTCAAGTGTTGTTTCGGGGTAGACTATGTTAGAATACAATAAATTTGATTGATTATAAGTGCTAGAGATGCATAGAGAGTGTTTAGAAGCGTGGAGAAAGACTTGTTGAAATTTGGTCCTAAATGGGCTAAGAACCCACAACCATGTCTTTAAAGCAGTAAATTGTGTCTATAGTGTTTTTTAGGGTTAGAATATGTTAGAATACAATGAATTTGATGGACTAAAAGTGCTAGAGATGCATGAAGAGTGTTTAGAAGTGTGTGAAAAGACTTGCTGAAATTTGGTCTTGAATGGGTTACGAACCCACAAACATTGCTTTGACGCATTAAATGTCTTGTCTACTGTTGTTTGGGGTATGATATGTTAGAATACAATAAATTTGATTGATTATAAGTGCTAGAGATGCATGAAGAGTGTTTAGAAGTGTAGAGAAAGACATTTTGAAATTTGGTCCTAAATGGGCTAAGAACCCACAACAACGTATTTGAAGCAGTAAATCGCTTCTCTAGTGTTGTTTGTGGTTAGAATATGTTAGAATATAATGAATTTGATTGATTAAAAGAGCTAGAGATGCATGAAGAGTATTTAGAAGTGTGTGAAAAGACTTGCCGAAATATCGTCTTAATGGGCTAAGAACGCACAAACATTTCTTTGAAGCATAAAATTTCTTGTCTAGTGTTGTTTGGGGTTATAATATGTTAGAATACAATTTTTGTTATTGATTAAAATTTATAGAGATGCATGAAGAGTGTTTAGAAGTTTGTGAAAAGACTTGTCGGAATTTGGTCTTAAATGGGCTAAGAACCCACAAACATTGCTTTGAAGCATTAAATGTCTTGTCAAGTGTTGTTTCGGGGTAGAATATGTTAGAATACAATAAATTTGATTGATTATAAGTGCTAGAGATGCATAGAGAGTGTTTAGAAGCGTGGAGAAAGACTTGTTGAAATTTGGTCCTAAATGGGCTAAGAACCCACAACCATGTCTTTAAAGCAGTAAATTGCGTCTATAGTGTTGTTTAGGGTTAGAATATGTTAGTATACAATTAATTTGATTGATTAAAAGTGCTAGAGATGCATGAAGAGTGTTTAAAAGTGTGTGAAAAACTTGCCGAAATTTAGTCTCAGATGGGCTAAGAACCCACAAACATTGCTTTAAAGCATTAAATGGCTTGTCTAGTGTTGTGTGGGGTTAGATTATATTAGAATACATTTATTTTGATTGATTACAAGTGCTAGAGATGTATGAAGAGTGTTTAGAAGTGTGGAGAAAGACTTGTTGAAGTTTGGTCCCATCTGGGCTAAGAACCCACCAACATGTGTTTGAAGCAGTAAATCGCTTTTCTAGTGTTGTTTGGGGTTAGAATATATTAGAATATAATAAATTTGATTTATGAAAAGAGCGAGAGATGCATGAAGAGTGTTTAGAAGTGTGTGAAAAGACTTGCCGAAATATGGTCTAAAATGGGCTAAGAAACCACAAACATTGCTGTGAAGCATGAAATGGCGTGTCTAGTGTTGTTTGGAGTTAGAATATGTAAGTATACAATTTTTTTACTAATTAAAAGTGATAGAGATGCACGAAGAGTGTTTAGAAGTGTGTGAAAAGACTTGCCGAAATTTGGTCTGGAATGGACTAAGAACCCTTAAACATGTTTTTGAAGCAGTAAATGGCTTCTCTAGTGTTGTTTGAAGTTAGAATATGTTAGAATACAATGAATTTGATTGATTAAAAGTGCTAGAGATGCATGTAGAGTGCTTAGAAGTGTGTGAAAAGACTTGCCGAAATATGGTCTAAAATGGGCTATGAACCCACAAACAATTCTTTGAAGCATTAAATGGCTTGTCTAGTGTTGTTTGGGGTTAGAATATGTTAGAATAAAATAAATTTGATTGATTATATATAAGTGCTAGAGTTGCTTGAAGAGTGTTGAGAAGTGTGGAGAAAGACTTGTTGAAATTTTGTCCCAAATGGGATAAGAACCCACAACCATGTCTTTAAAGCAGTAAATCGCTTCTCTAATGTTGTTTAGGATTAGAATATGTTTGAATACAATGAATTTGATTGATTAAAAGTTCTAGAGATACATGAAGAGTGTTTAAAAGTGTGTGAAAAGACTTGCCGAAATTTGGTCTAAAATGGGTTAAGAACCCACAAACATTGCTTTGAAGATTTAAATGGCTTTTATAGTGTTGTTTGGGGTTAGAATATGTTAGAATACATTAATTTTGATTGATTACAAGTGCTAGAGATGCATGAAGAGTGTTTAGAACTGTTGAGAAAGACTTGTTGAAGTTTGGTCCCATATGGGCTAAGAACCCTCAAACATATGTTTGAAGCAGTAAATCGCTTCTCTAGTATCGTTTGGGGTTAGAATATGTTAGAATATAATGAATTTGATTGATTAAAAGAGCTAGAGATGCATGAAGCATGTTTAGAAGTGTGTGAAAAGACTTGCTGAAATATGGTCTGAAATGGGCTAAGAACCCACAAACATTGCTTTGAATCATTAAATGGCTTGTCTAGTGTTGTTTGGGGTTCGAATATGCTAGAATACAATTTTTTATTGATTAAAAGTGATAGAGATGCATGAAAAGCGTTCAAAAATGTGTGAAAAGACTTGCCGAAATTTGGTCTGAAATGGGCCAAGAACCCACAAACATGTCTTTGAAGCAGTAAATGGCTTCTCTACTGTTGTTTAGGATTAGAATATGTTAGAATACATTGAATTTGATTGATTAAAAGTACTAGAGATGCATGAAAAGTGTTTAGAAGTGTGTGAAAAGAGTTGCCGAAATATGGTCTAAAATGGGCTAAGAGCCCACAAATATTGCTAAGAAGTATTAAATGGCTTGTGTAGTGTTGTTTGGGGTTAGAATATGTTAGAATACATTAATTTTGATTGATTACAAGTGCTAGAGATGCATGAAGAATGTTTAGGAGTGTGGAGAAAGACTTGTTGAAATTTGGTCCCATATGGGCTAAGAACCCACAAACATGTCTTTGAAGCAGTAAATTGCTTCTCTAGTGGTTTTTGGGGTTAAAATATGTTAGAATATAATGAATTTGATTGATTAAAAGTGCTAGAAGTGCATGAAGAGTGTTTAGAAGCGTGTGAAAAGACTCGCCAAAATTTGGTCTGAAATGGACTAAGAACCCACAAACATTGCTTTGAAGCATTAAATGGCTTTTCTTCTGTTGTTTGGGGTTAGAATATGTTAGAATACAATGAATTTGATTGATTAAAAGTGCTAGAGATGTATGAAAAGTGTTTAGAAGTGTGTGAAAAGACTGGCCAAAATTTGGTCTGAAATGGGCTAAGAACCCACAAACATTGCTTTAAAGCATTAAATGGCTTGGCTAGTGTTATTTGGGGTTAGAATATGATAGAATACATTAAGTTTGATTGATTACAAGTGCTAGAGATGCATGAAGAGTGTTTAGAAGTGTGGGGAAAGACTTGTTGAAATTTTGTCCCATTTGGGCTAAGAACCCACAAACATGTCTTTGAAGCAGTAAATATCTTCTGTATTGTTGTTTGGGTTTAGGATATGTTAGAATATAATGAATTTGATTGACTAAAAGTGATAGAGATGCATGAAGAGCGTTTAGAAGTGTGTGAAAAGACTTGCCGAAATATGGTCTAAAATGGGCTAAAAACCCAAAAACATTGCTTTGAAGCATTAAATGGCTTGTATAGTGTTGGTTGGGGTGAGAATATTTTAGAATACATTAATTTTGATTGATTACAAGTGCTAGAGATGCATGAAGAGTGTTTAGAAGTGTGGAGAAAGACTTGTTGAAATTTGCTCCCATATGGGCTAAGAACCCACAACCATGTCTTTGAAGCAGTAAATTGCTTCTCTAGTGGTTTTTGGGGTGAGAATATGTTAGAATATAATGAATTTGATTGATTAAAAGTGCTAGAGATGCATGAAGAATGTTTAGAAGTATTTGAAAAGACTTGCCGAAATATGGTCTAAAATGGGCTAAGAACCCACAAACATTGCTTTGAAGCATTAAATGGCCTTTGTAGTATTGTTTGGGGTTAGAATATGTTAGAATATAATGAATTTGATTGATTAAAAGTGCTAGAAGTGCATGAAGAGTGTTTAGAAGTGTGTGAAAAAACTGGCCAAAATTTGGTCTGAAATGGGCTAAGAACCCACACACATTGCTTTGAAGCATTAAATGGCTTATCTAGTGTTGTTTGGGGTTAGAATATGTTAGAATACAATGAATTTGATTAATTAAAAGTGCTAGAGATGCATGAAAAGTGTTTAGAAATGTGTGAAAAGACTGGCCAAAATTTCGTCTGAAATGGCCTAAGAACCCACAAACATTGCTTTGAAGCATTAAATGGCTTAGCTAGTATTGTTTGGGGTTAGAATATGATAGAATACATTAAGTTTGATTGATTACAAGTGCTAGAGATGCATGAAGAGTGTTTAGAAGTTTGGAAAAAGACTTGTTGAAATTTGGTCCCATCTGGGCTAAGAACCCACTAACATGTTTTTGAAGCAGTAAATTGCTTCTGTAGTGTTGTTTGGGGTTAGGATATGTTAGAATATAATTAATTTAATTTATTAAAAGTGATAGAAATGCATGACGAGTGTTTAGAAGTGTGGGCAAAGACTTGCCGAAATATGGTCTAAAATGGCTAAGAACCCACAAACATTGCTTTGAAGCATTAAATAACTTGTGTAGTGTTGTTTGGCGTTAGAATATGATAGAATACATTAATTATTATTGATTACAAGTGCTAGAGATGCATGAAGAGTGTTTAGAAGTTTGGAGAAAGACTTGTTGAAATTTGGTCCCGTCTAGGCTAAGAACCCACAAACATGTCTTTGAAGCAGTAAATTGCTTCTGTAGTGTTGTTTGGGGTTAGGATATGTTAGAATATAAAGAATTTCATTTGTTAAAAGTGATAGAAATGCATGACGAGTGTGGGTAAAGACTTGCCGAAATATGATCTAAAATGGGCTAAGAACCCACAAACATTGCTTTGAAGCATTAAATGGCTTGTCAAGTGTTGTTTGGGGTTTAAATATGTTAGAATACAATTTGTTTGATTGATTAAAAGTGATAGAGATGCATGAAGAGTGTTAAGAAGTGTGTGAAAAGACTTGCCGAAATTTGGTCTGAAATGGGCTAAGAACCCACAAACATTGCTTTGAAGCATTAAATGGCTTGTCTATTGTTGTTTGGGGTTATAATATGTTAGAACACATTAAATTTGATTTATTGCAAGTGCTAGAGATGCATGAAGAGTGTTTAGAAGTGTGGAGAAAGAGTTGTTGAAATTTGGTCCCATATGGGCTAAGAACCCACAAACATGTCTTTGAAGCAATAAATCGCTTCTCTAGTGTTGTTTGGGGTTAGAATATGTTAGGATATAATTAATTTGATTGATTAAAAGTGCTAGAGATGTATGAAGAGTGTTTAGAAATGTGTGAAAAGACTTGCCGAAATATGGTCTAAAATGGGCTAAGAACCCACAAACATTGCTTTGAAACATTGAATGGCTTGTCTAGTGTTGTATGGGGTTAGAATATGTTAGAATACAATATTTTGATTGATTTAAAGTGATAGAGATGCATGAAAAGTGTTTAGAACTGTGTGAAAAACTGGCCAAAATTTGGTCTGAAATGGGCTAAGAACCCACAAACATTGCTTTGAAGCATTAAATGGCTTATCTAGTGTTGTTTGGGGTTAGAATATGTTAGAATACAATGAATTTGATTGATTAAAAGTGCTAGAGATGCATGAAAAGTGTTTAGAAGTGTGTGAAAAGACTGGCCAAAATTTCTCCTGAAATGGCCTAAGAACCCACAAACATTGCTTTGAAGCATTAAATGGCATGGCTAGTGTTGTTTTGGGTTAGAATATGATAGAATACATTAAGTTTGATTGATTACAAGTGCTAGAGATGCATGAAGAGGTTTTAGAAGTGTGTAAAAAGACCTGCTGAAATATGGTCTAAAATGGGCGAAGAACCCACAAACATTGCTTTGAAGCATTACATGGCTTGTGTAGTGTTGTTTGGCGTTAGAATATGGGCTAAGAACCCCAAACATTGCTTTGAAGATTTAAATAGCTTGTATAGTGTTGTTTGGGGTTAGAATATATTAGAATACATTAATTTTGATTGATTACAAGTGCTAGAGATGCATGAAGAGTGTTTAGAAGTGTGGAGAAAGACATGTTGAAATTTGGTCCCATATGGGCTAAGAACCCACAAACATGTCTTCGAAGCAGTAAATCGCTTCTCTAGTGGTTTTTGGGGTTAAATATGTTAGAATATAATGAATTTGATTGATTAAAAGTGCTAGAGATGCATGAAGAGTGTTTAGAAGTGTGTGAAAAGACTTGCCGAAATATGGTCTAAAATGGGCTAAGAACCCACAAACATTGCTTTGAAGCATTAAATGGCTTGTGTAGTGTTTTTTTGGGGTTAGAATATCTTAGAATACATTAAGTTTGATTGATTACAAGTGCTAGAAATGCATGAAGAGTGTTTAGAAGTGTGGAGAAAGACTTGTTGAAATTTGGTCCCATACGGGCTACCCACAAACATGTCTTTGAAACAGTAAATCCCTTCTCTAGTGTTGTTTGGGGTTCGAATATGTTAGAAAATAATGAATTTAATTGATTAAAAGTGATAGAGATGCATGACGAGTGTTTAGAAGTGTGGGCAAAGACTTGCCGAAATATGGTCTAAAATGGCTAAGAACCCACAAACATTGCTTAGAAGCATTAAATAGCTTGTATAGTGTTGTTTGGGGTTAGAATATGTTAGAATACATTAATTTTGATTGATTACAAGTGCTAGAGATGCATGAAGAGTGTTTAGAAGTGTGGAGAAAGACTTGTTGAAATTTGGTCCCATATGGGCTAAGAACCCACAAACATGTCTTTGAAGCAATAAATCGCTTCTCTAGTGTTGTTTGGGGTTAGAATATGTTAGGATATAATTAATTTGATTGATTAAAAGTGCTAGAGATGCATGAAGAGGTTTTAGAAGTGTGTGAAAAGACCTGCTGAAATATGGTCTAAAATGGGCGAAGAACCCACAAACATTGCTTTGAAGCATTACATGGCTTGTGTAGTGTTGTTTGGCGTTAGAATATGTTAGAATACATTAATTTTGATTGATTACAACTGCTATAGATTCATGAAGACTGTTTAGAAGTGTGGAGAAAGACTTGTTGAAATTTGGTTTCATAAAGGCTAAGAACCCACAAACATGTCTTTGAAGCAGTAAATCGCTTCTCTAGTGTTGTTTGGGGTTAGAATATGTTAGAATACAATAAATTTGATTGATTAAAAGTGCTAGAGATGCATGAAGAGTGTTTAGAATTATGTGAAAAGACTTGCCGAAATATGGTCTAAAATGGGCTAAGAACCTAAAAACATTGCTTTGAAGTATTAAATGGCTTGTCAAGTGTTGTTTGGGGTTTAAATATGTTAGAATACAATTTTTTTGATTGATTAAAAGTGATAGAGATGCATGAAGAGTGTTAAGAAGTGTGTGAAAAGACTTGCCGAAATTTAGTCTGAAATGGGCTAAGAACCCACAAACATTGCTTTGAAGCATTAAATGGCTTGTCTATTGTTGTTTGGGGTTAGAATATGTTAGAACACATTAATTTTGATTTATTGCAAGTGCTAGAGATGCATGAAGAGTGTTTAGAAGTGTAGAGAAAGAGTTGTTGAAATTTGGTTCCATATGGGCTAAAAACCCACAAACATGTCTTTGAAGCAATAAATCGCTTCTCTAGTGTTGTTAGGGGTTAGAATATGTTAGGATATAATTAATTTGATTGATTAAAAGTGCTAGAGATGCATGAAGAGTGTTTAGAAGTGTGTGAAAAGACTTGCGGAAATATGGTCTAAAATGGGCTAAGAACCCACAAACATTGCTTTGAAGCATTAAATGGCTTGTCTAGTGTTGTATGGGGTTATAATATGTTAGAATACAATTTTTTGATTGATTTAAAGTGATAGAGATGCATGAAAAGTGTTTAGAAGTGTGTGAAAAAACTGGCCAAAATTTGGTCTGAAATGGGCTAAGAACCCACAAACATTGCTTTGAAGCATTAAATGGCTTAGCTAGTGTTTTTTGGGGTTAGAATATGTTAGAATACAATGAATTTGATTGATTAAAAGTGCTACAGATGCATGAAAAGTGTTTAGAAGTGTGTGAAAAGAATGGCCAAAATTTCGCCTGAAATGGCCTAAGAACCCACAAACATTGCTTTGAAGCATTAAATGGCTTGGCTAGTGTTGTTTTGGGTTAGAATATGATAGAATACATTAAGTTTGATTGATTACAAGTCCTAGAGATGCATGAAGAGTGTTTAGAAGTGTGGAGAAAGACTTGTTGAAATTTGGTGCCATCTGGGCTAAGAACCTACAAACATGTCTTTGAAGCAATAAATTGCTTCTGTAGTGTTTTTTGGGGTTAGGATATGTTAGAATATATTTAATTTGATGATTTAAAGTGATCGAGATGCATGAATAGTGTTTAGAAGTGTGTGAAAAGACTTGCCGAAATATGGTCTAAAATGGGCTAAGAGCCCACAAACATTGCTTTGAAGCATTAAATGGCTTGTGTAGTGTTGTTTGGGGTTAGAATATGTTAGAATACATTAATTTTGATTGATTACAAGTTCTAGAGATGCATGAAGAATGTTTAGAAGTGTGGAGAAAGACTTGTTGAAATTTGGTCTCATATGGGCTAAGAACCCACAAACATGTCTTTGAAGCAGTAAATCGCTTCTCTAGTTGTTTTTGGGGTTAAAATATGTTAGAATATAATGAATTTGATTGATTAAAAGTGCTAGAGATGCATGAAGAGTGTTTAGAAGTGTGTGAAAAGACTTGCCGAAATATGGTCTAAAATGGGCTAAGAACCCACAAACATTGCTTTGAAGCATTAAATGGCTTGTGTAGTGTTTTTTGGGGTTAGAATATGTTAGAATATATTAGGTTTGATTGATTACAAGTGCTAGAAATGCATGAAGAGTGTTTAGAAGTGTGGAGAAAGACTTGTTGAAATTTGGTCCCATACGGGCTACCCACAAACATGTCTTTGAAGCAGTAAATCGCTTCTCTAGTTGTTTTTGGGGTTAAAATATGTTAGAATATAATGAATTTGATTGATTAAAAGTGCTAGAGATGCATGAAGAGTGTTTAGAAGTGTGTGAAAAGACTTGCCGAAATATTGTCTAAAATGGGCTAAGAACCCACAAACATTGCTTTGAAGCATTAAATGGCTTGTGTAGTGTTTTTTGGGGTTAGAATATGTTAGAATATATTAGGTTTGATTGATTACAAGTGCTAGAAATGCATGAAGAGTGTTTAGAAGTGTGAAGAAAGACTTGTTGAAATTTGGTCCCATACGGGCTACCCACAAACATGTCTTTGAAGCAGTAAATCGCTTCTCTAGTGTTGTTTGGGGTTCAAATATGTTAGAATATAATGAATTTTATTGATTAAAAGTGATAGAGATGCATGACGAGTGTTTAGAAGTATGGGAAAAGACTTGCCGAAATATGGTCTAAAATGGCTAAGAACCCACAAACATTGCTTTGAAGCATTAAATGGCTTGTATAGTGTTGTTTGGGGTTAGAATATGTTAGAATACATTAATTTTAATTGATTACAAGTGCTAGAGATGCATGAAGAGTGTTTAGAAGTGTGGAGAAAGACTTGTTGAAATTTGGTCCCATATGGGCTAAGAACCCACAAACATGTCTTTGAAGGAGTAAATCGCTTCTCTAGTGTTGTTTAGGGTTAGAATATGTTAGAATATAATGAATTTTATTTATTAAAAGTGATAGAGATGCATGAAGAGTGTTTAGAAGTGTGTGAAAAGACTTGCCGAAATATGGTCTAAAATGGCTAAGAACCCACAAACATTGCTTAGAAGCATTAAATAGCTTGTATAGTGTTGTTTGGGGTTAGAATATGTTAGAATACATTAATTTTGATTGATTACAAGTGCTAGAGATGCATGAAGAGTGTTTAGAAGTGTGGAGAAAGACTTGTTGAAATTTGGTCCCATATGGGCTAAGAACCCACAAACATGTCTTTGAAGCAATAAATCGCTTCTCTAGTGTTGTTTGGGGTTAGAATATGTTAGGATATAATTAATTTGATTGATTAAAAGTGCTAGAGATGCATGAAGAGGTTTTAGAAGTGTGTGAAAAGACCTGCTGAAATATGGTCTAAAATGGGCGAAGAACCCACAAACATTGCTTTGAAGCATTACATGGCTTGTGTAGTGTTGTTTGGCGTTAGAATATGTTAGAATACATTAATTTTGATTGATTACAACTGCTATAGATTCATGAAGACTGTTTAGAAGTGTGGAGAAAGACTTGTTGAAATTTGGTTTCATAAAGGCTAAGAACCCACAAACATGTCTTTGAAGCAGTAAATCGCTTCTCTAGTGTTGTTTGGGGTTAGAATATGTTAGAATACAATAAATTTGATTGATTAAAAGTGCTAGAGATGCATGAAGAGTGTTTAGAATTATGTGAAAAGACTTGCCGAAATATGGTCTAAAATGGGCTAAGAACCTAAAAACATTGCTTTGAAGTATTAAATGGCTTGTCAAGTGTTGTTTGGGGTTTAAATATGTTAGAATACAATTTTTTTGATTGATTAAAAGTGATAGAGATGCATGAAGAGTGTTAAGAAGTGTGTGAAAAGACTTGCCGAAATTTAGTCTGAAATGGGCTAAGAACCCACAAACATTGCTTTGAAGCATTAAATGGCTTGTCTATTGTTGTTTGGGGTTAGAATATGTTAGAACACATTAATTTTGAGTTATTGCAAGTGCTAGAGATGGATGAAGAGTGTTTAGAAGTGTAGAGAAAGAGTTGTTGAAATTTGGTTCCATATGGGCTAAAAACCCACAAACATGTCTTTGAAGCAATAAATCGCTTCTCTAGTGTTGTTAGGGGTTAGAATATGTTAGGATATAATTAATTTGATTGATTAAAAGTGCTAGAGATGCATGAAGAGTGTTTAGAAGTGTGTTTAGAAGTGTGTGAAAAGACTTGCGGAAATATGGTCTAAAATGGGCTAAGAACCCACAAACATTGCTTTGAAGCATTAAATGGCTTGTCTAG
Source organism: Capsella bursa-pastoris (assembly GCA_036452645.1). Classification (NCBI taxonomy): domain Eukaryota; kingdom Viridiplantae; phylum Streptophyta; class Magnoliopsida; order Brassicales; family Brassicaceae; genus Capsella; species Capsella bursa-pastoris. The sequence continues at coordinate 10,292,977 of CP144185.1, forward strand.
TGTTGTATGGGGTTATAATATGTTAGAATACAATTTTTTGATTGATTTAAAGTGATAGAGATGCATGAAAAGTGTTTAGAAGTGTGTGAAAAAACTGGCCAAAATTTGGTCTGAAATGGGCTAAGAACCCACAAACATTGCTTTGAAGCATTAAATGGCTTAGCTAGTGTTTTTTGGGGTTAGAATATGTTAGAATACAATGAATTTGATTGATTAAAAGTGCTACAGATGCATGAAAAGTGTTTAGAAGTGTGTGAAAAGAATGGCCAAAATTTCGCCTGAAATGGCCTAAGAACCCACAAACATTGCTTTGAAACATTAAATGGCTTGGCTAGTGTTGTTTTGGGTTAGAATATGATAGAATACATTAAGTTTGATTGATTACAAGTCCTAGAGATGCATGAAGAGTGTTTAGAAGTGTGGAGAAAGACTTGTTGAAATTTGGTGCCATCTGGGCTAAGAACCTACAAACATGTCTTTGAAGCAATAAATTGCTTCTGTAGTGTTTTTTGGGGTTAGGATATGTTAGAATATATTTAATTTGATGATTTAAAGTGATCGAGATGCATGAATAGTGTTTAGAAGTGTGTGAAAAGACTTGCCGAAATATGGTCTAAAATGGGCTAAGAGCCCACAAACATTGCTTTGAAGCATTAAATGGCTTGTGTAGTGTTGTTTGGGGTTAGAATATGTTAGAATACATTAATTTTGATTGATTACAAGTTCTAGAGATGCATGAAGAATGTTTAGAAGTGTGGAGAAAGACTTGTTGAAATTTGGTCTCATATGGGCTAAGAACCCACAAACATGTCTTTGAAGCAGTAAATCGCTTCTCTAGTTGTTTTTGGGGTTAAAATATGTTAGAATATAATGAATTTGATTGATTAAAAGTGCTAGAGATGCATGAAGAGTGTTTAGAAGTGTGTGAAAAGACTTGCCGAAATATGGTCTAAAATGGGCTAAGAACCCACAAACATTGCTTTGAAGCATTAAATGGCTTGTGTAGTGTTTTTTGGGGTTAGAATATGTTAGAATATATTAGGTTTGATTGATTACAAGTGCTAGAAATGCATGAAGAGTGTTTAGAAGTGTGGAGAAAGACTTGTTGAAATTTGGTCCCATACGGGCTACCCACAAACATGTCTTTGAAGCAGTAAATCGCTTCTCTAGTTGTTTTTGGGGTTAAAATATGTTAGAATATAATGAATTTGATTGATTAAAAGTGCTAGAGATGCATGAAGAGTGTTTAGAAGTGTGTGAAAAGACTTGCCGAAATATTGTCTAAAATGGGCTAAGAACCCACAAACATTGCTTTGAAGCATTAAATGGCTTGTGTAGTGTTTTTTGGGGTTAGAATATGTTAGAATATATTAGGTTTGATTGATTACAAGTGCTAGAAATGCATGAAGAGTGTTTAGAAGTGTGGAGAAAGACTTGTTGAAATTTGGTCCCATACGGGCTACCCACAAACATGTCTTTGAAGCAGTAAATCGCTTCTCTAGTGTTGTTTGGGGTTCAAATATGTTAGAATATAATGAATTTTATTGATTAAAAGTGATAGAGATGCATGACGAGTGTTTAGAAGTATGGGAAAAGACTTGCCGAAATATGGTCTAAAATGGCTAAGAACCCACAAACATTGCTTTGAAGCATTAAATGGCTTGTATAGTGTTGTTTGGGGTTAGAATATGTTAGAATACATTAATTTTAATTGATTACAAGTGCTAGAGATGCATGAAGAGTGTTTAGAAGTGTGGAGAAAGACTTGTTGAAATTTGGTCCCATATGGGCTAAGAACCCACAAACATGTCTTTGAAGGAGTAAATCGCTTCTCTAGTGTTGTTTAGGGTTAGAATATGTTAGAATATAATGAATTTTATTTATTAAAAGTTATAGAGATGCATGAAGAGTGTTTAGAAGTGTGTGAAAAGACTTGCCGAAATATGGTCTAAAATGGGCTAAGAACCCACAAACATTGCTTTGAAGCATTACATGGCTTGTGTAGTGTTGTTTGGCCTTAGAATATGTTAGAATACATTAATTTTGATTGATTACAAGTGCTAGAGATGCATGAAGAGTGTTTAGAAGTGTGTGAAAAGACTTGCCGAAATATAGTCTAAAATGGGCTAATAACCCAGAAACATTGCTTTGAAGCATTAAATAGCTTGTGTAGTGTTGTTTGGCGTTACAATATGTTAGAATACATTAATTTTGATTGATTACAAGTGCTAGAGATGCATGAAGAGTGTTTAGAAGTGTGGAGAAAGACTTGTTGAAATTTGGTCTCATATGGGCTAAGAACCCACAAACATGTCTTTGAAGCAGTAAATCGCTTCTCTAGTGGTTTTTGGGGTTAAAATAAGTTAGAATATAATGAATTTGATTGATTACTAGTGCTAGAGATGCATGAAGAGTGTTTAGAAGTGTGTGAAAAGACTTGCCGAAATATGGTCTAAAATGGGCTAAGAACCCACAAACAAAGCTTTGAAGCATTAAATGGCTTGTGTAGTGTTTTTTGGGGTTAGAATATGTTAGAATACATTAGGTTTGATTGATTACAAGTGCTAGAAATGCATGAAGAGTGTTTAGAAGTGTGGAGAAAGACTTGTTGAAATTTGGTCCCATACGGGCTACCCACAAACATGTCTTTGAAACAGTAAATCGCTTCTCTAGTGTTGTTTGGGGTTATAATATGTTCTAATACAATGAATTTGATTGATTAAAATTGCTAGAGCTGCATGAAAAGTGTTTAGAATTGTGTGAAAAGACTGGCCGAAAAATGGTCTAAATGGCTAAGAGCCCACAAACATTGCTTTGAAGCATTAAATGGCTTGTCTAGTGTTGTTTGGGGTTAGAATATGTTAGAATACATTAAGTTTAATTGATTACAAGTGCTAGAGATGCATGAAGAGTGTTTAGAAGTGTGGAGAAACACTTGTTGAAATTTGGTCCCATATGGGCTAAGAACCCACAAACATGTCTTTGAAGCAGTAAATCGCTTCTGTAGTGTTGTTTGGGGTTAGAATATGTTAGAATATAATGAATTTGATTGCTTAAAAGTGATAGAAGTGCATGAAGAGAGTTTACAAGTGTGGGTAAAGACTTGCCGAAATATGATCTAAAATGGGCTAAGAACCCACAAGCATTGCTTTGAAGCATTAAATAGCTTGTGTAGTGTTGTTTGGCGTTACAATATGTTAGAATACATTAATTTTCATTGATTACAAGTGCTAGAGATGCATGAAGAGTGTTTAGAAGTGTGGAGAAAGAATTGTTGAAATTTGGTCCCATATGGGCTAACAACCCACAAACATGTCTTTGAAGCAGTAAATCGCTTCTCTAGTGGTTTTTGGGGTTAAAATATGTTAGAATATAATGAATTTGATTGATTACTAGTGCTAGAGATGCATGAAGAGTGTTTAGAAGTGTGTGAAAAGACTTGCCGAAATATGGTCTCAAATTGGCTTAGAACCCACAAACATTGCTTTGAAGCATTAAATGGCTTGTGTAGTGTTTTTTTGGGTTAGAATATGTTAGAATACATTAGGTTTGATTGATTACAAGTGCTAGAAATGCATGAAGAGTGTTTAGAAGTGTGGAGAAAGACTTGTTGAAATTTGGTCCCATACGGGCTACCCACAAACATGTCTTTGAAGCAGTAAATCGCTTCTCTAGTGTTGTTTGGGGTTATAATATGTTATAATACAATGAATTTGATTGATTAAAAGTGCTAGAGCTGCATGAAAAGTGTTTAGAATTGTGTGAAAAGACTGGCCGAAATATGGTCTAAATGGCTAAGAACCCACAAACATTGCTTTGAACCATTAAATGGCTTGTCTAGTGTTGTTTGGGGTTAGAATATGTTAGAATATATTAAGCTTAATTGATTACAATTGCTAGAGATGCATGAAGAGTGTTTAGAAGTGTGGAGAAACACTTGTTGAAATTTGGTCCCATACGGGCTACCCACAAACATGTCTTCGAAGCAGTAAATCGCTTCTCTAGTGTTGTTTGGGGTTATAATATGTTCTAATACAATGAATTTGATTGATTAAAATTGCTAGAGCTGCATGAAAAGTGTTTAGAATTGTGTGAAAAGACTGGCCGAAATATGGTCTAAAATGGCTAAGAACACACAAACATTGCTTTGAAGCATTAAATGGCTTGTCTAGTGTTGTTTGGGGTTAGAATATGTTAGAATACATTAAGTTTAATTGATTACAAGTTCTAGAGATGCATGAAGAGTGTTTAGAAGTGTGGAGAAACACTTGTTGAAATTTGGTCCCATATGGGCTAAGAACCCACAAACATGTCTTTGAAGCAGTTAATCGCTTCTGTAGTATTGTTTGGGGTTAGAATATGTTGGAATATAATGAATTTGATTAATTAAAAGTGATAGAAGTGCATGAAGAGTGTTTACAAGTGTGGGTAAAGACTTGCCGAAATATGATCTAAAATGGGCTAAGAACCCACAAACATAGCTTTGAAGCATTAAATAGCTTGTGTAGTGTTGTTTGGCGTTACAATATGATAGAATACATTAATTTTGATTGATTACAAGTGCTAGAGATGCATGAAGAGTGTTTAGAAGTGTGGAGTTGTTGAAATTTGGTCCCATATGGGCTAAGAACCCACAAACATGTCTTTGAAGCAGTAAATCGCTTCTCTAGTGGTTTTTGGGGTTAAAATATGTTAGAATATAATGAATTTGATTGATTAAAAGTGCTAGAGATGCATGAAGAGTGTTTAGAAGTGTGTGAAAAGACTTGCCGAAATATGGTATAAAATAGGCTAAGAACCCACAAACATTGCTTTGAAGCATTAAATGGCTTGTGTAGTGTTTTTTGGGGTTAGAATATGTTAGAATACATTAGGTTTGATTGATTACAAGTGCTAGAAATGCATGAAGAGTGTTTAGAGGTGTGGAGAAAGACTTGTTGAAATTTGGTCCCATACGGGCTACCCACAAATATGTCTTTGAAGCAGTAAATCGCTTCTCTAGTGTTGTTTGGGGTTCGAATATGTTAGAATATCATGAATTTGATTGATTAAAAGTGATAGAGATGCATGACGAGTGTTTAGAAGTGTGGGTAAAGACTTGCCGAAATATGATCTAAAATGGGCTAAGAACCCACAAACATAGCTTTGAAGCATTAAATAGCTTGTGTAGTGTTGTTTGGCGTTAGAATATGATTGAATACATTAATTTTGATTGATTACAAGTGCTAGAGATGCATGAAGAGTGTTTAGAAGTGTGGAGGAAGACTTGTTGAAATTTGGTCCCATATGGGCTAAGAACCCACAAACATGTCTTTGAAGCAGTAAGTCGCTTCTCTAGTGGTTTTTGGGGTGAGAATATGTTAGAATATAATGAATTTGATTGATTACTAGTGCTAGAGATGCATAAAGAGTGTTTAGAAGTGTGTGAAAAGACTTGCCGAAATATGGTATAAAATGGGCTAAGAACCCACAAATATTGCTTTGAAGCATTAAATGGCTTGTGTAGTGTTGTTTGGGGCTAGAATATGTTAGAATACAATTTTTTGATTGATTAAAAGTGATAGAGATGCATGAAGAGTGTTTAGAAGTGTGTGAAAAAACTGGCCAAAATTTGGTCTGAAATGGGCTAAGAACCCACAAACATTGCTTTGAAGCATTAAATGGCTTATCTAGTGCTGTTTGGGGTTAGAATATCTTAGAATACAATGAATTTGATTGATTAAAAGTGCTTTCATGAAAAGTGTTTAGAAGTGTGTGAAAAGGTTGGCCAAAATTTCGTCTGAAATGGCCTAAGAACCCAGAAACATTGCTTTGAAGCATTAAATGGTTTGGCTAGTGTTGTTTGGGGTTAGAATATGATAGAATACATTAAGTTTGATTGATTACAAGTGCTAGAGATGCATGAAGAGTGTTTAGAAGTGTGGAGAAAGACTTGTTGAAATTTGGTCCCATCTAGGCTAAGAACCCACAAACATGTGTTTGAAGCAGTAAATTGCTTCTGTAGTGTTGTTTGGGGTTAGGATATGTTAGAATATAATGAATTTGATTGATTTAAAGTGATAGAGATGCATGAAGAGTGTTTAGAAGTGTGTGAAAAGACTTGCCGAAATAAGGTCTAAAATGGGCTAAGAGCCCACAAACATTGCTTTGAAGCATTAAATGGATTGTGTAGTGTTGTTTGGGGTTAGAATATGTTAGAATACATTAGGTTTGATTGATTACAAGTGCTAGAGATGCATGAAGAGTGATTAGAAGTGTGGAGAAGGAGTTGTTGAAATTTGGTCCCATATGGGCTAAGAACCCACAAACATGTCTTTGAAGGAGTAAATCGCTTCTCTAATGTTGTTTGGGGTTAGAATATGTTAGAATATAATGAAATTGATTTATTAAAAGTGATAGAGATGCATGAAGAGTGTTTAGAAGTGTGTGAAAAGACTTGCCGAAATATGGTCTAAATGGGCTAAGAACCCACAAACATTGCTTTGAAGCATTACATGACTTGTGTAGTGTTTTTTGGCGTTAGAATATTTTAGAATACATTAATTTTGATTGATTACAAGTGCTAGAGATGCATGAAGAGTGTTTAGAAGTGTGTGAAAAGACTTGCCGAAATATAGTCTAAAATGAGCTAATAACCCACAAACATTGCTTTGAAGCATTAAATGGCTTGTGTAGTGTTGTTTGGCGTTAGAATATGTTAGAATACATTAATTTTAATTTATTACAAGTGCGAGAGATGCATGAAGAGTGTTTAGAAGTGTGGAGGAAGACTTGTTGAAATTTGGTCCCATATGGGCTAAGAACCCACAAACATGTCTTTGAAGCAGTAAATCGCTTCTCTAGTGGTTTTTGGGGTGAGAATATGTTAGAATATAATGAATTTGATTGATTAAAAGTGCTAGAGGTGCATGAAGATTGTTTAGAAGTTTGTGAAAAGACTGGCCAAAATTTGGTCTGAAATGGTCTAAGAACCCACAAACATTTCTATGAAGCATTAAATGGCTTGTCTAGTGTTGTTTGGGGTTAGAATATGTTAGAATACATTAAGTTTGATTCATTACAAGTGCTAGAGATGCATGAAGAGTGTTTAGAAGTGTGGAGAAAGACTTGTTAAAATTTGGTCCCATATGAGATAAGAACCCACAAACATGTCTTTGAAGCAGTAAATCGCTTCTCTAGTGTTGTTTGGGGTTATAATATGTTATAATACAATGAATTTGATTGATTAAAAGTGCTAGAGCTGCATGAAAAGTGTTTAGAAGTGTGTGAAAAGACTTGCCGAAATATGGTCTAAAATGGGCTAAGAACCCACAAACATTGCTTTGAAGCATTAAATGGCTTGTGTAGTGTTTTTTGGGGTTATAATATGTTAGAGTACATTAAGTTTGATTGATTACAAGTGCTAGAAATGCATGAAGAGTGTTTAGAAGTGTGGAGAAAGACTTGTTGAAATTTGGTCCCATACGGGCTACCCACAAACATGTCTTTGAAGCAATAAATCGCTTCTCTAGTGTTGTTTGGGGTTATAATATGTTATAAAACAATGAATTTGATTGATTAAAAGTGCTAAAGCTGCATGAAAAGTGTTTAGAATTGTGTGAAAAGACTGGCCGAAATATGGTCTAAAATGGCTAAGAACACACAAACATTGCTTTGAAGCATTAAATGGCTTGTCTAGTGTTGTTTGGGGTTAGAATATGTTAGAATACATTAAGTTTAATTGATTACAAGTTCTAGAGATGCATGAAGAGTGTTTAGAAGTGTGGAGAAACACTTGTCGAAATTTGGTCCCATATGGGCTAAGAACCCACAAACATGTCTTTGAAGCAGTTAATCGCTTCTGTAGTATTGTTTGGGGTTAGAATATGTTGGAATATAATGTATTTGATTAATTAAAAGTGATAGAAGTGCATGAAGAGTGTTTACAAGTGTGGGTAAAGACTTGCCGAAATATGATCTAAAATGGGCTAAGAACCCACAAACATTGCTTTGAAGCATTAAATAGCTTGTGTAGTGTTGTTTGGCGTTAGAATATGTTAGAATACATTAAGTTTAATTGATTACAAGTTCTAGAGATGCATGAAGAGTGTTTAGAAGTGTGGAGAAACACTTGTTGCAATTTGGTCCCATATGGGCTAAGAACCCACAAACATGTCTTTGAAGCAGTTAATCGCTTCTGTAGTATTGTTTGGGGTTAGAATATGTTGGAATATAATGAATTTGATTAATTAAAAGTGATAGAAGTGCATGAAGAGTGTTTACAAGTGTGGGTAAAGACTTGCCCAAATATGATCTAAAATGGGCTAAGAACCCACAAACATTGCTTTGAAGCATTAAATAGCTTGTGTAGTGTTGTTTGGCGTTAGAATATGATAGAATACATAAATTTTGATTGATTACAAGTGCTAGAGATGCATGAAGAGTGTTTAGAAGTGTGGAGAAAGACTTGTTGAAATTTGGTCCCATATGGGCTAAGAACCCACAAACATGTCTTTGAAGCAGTAAATCGCTTCTCTAGTGGTTTTTGGGGTTAAAATATGTTAGAATATAATGAATTTGATTGATTAAAAGTGCTAGAGATGCATGAAGAGTGTTTAGAAGTGTGTGAAAAGACTTGCCAAAATATGGTATAATATAGGCTAAGAACCCACAAACATTGCTTTGAAGCTTTAAATGGCTTGTGTAGTGTTTTTTGGGGTTAGAATATGTTAGAATACATTAGGTTTGATTGATTACAAGTGCTAGAAATGCATGAAGAGTGTTTAGAAGTGTGAAGAAAGACTTGTTGAAATTTGGTCCCATACGGGCTACCCACAAATATGTCTTTGAAGCAGTAAATCGCTTCTCTAGTGTTGTTTGGGGTTCGAATATGTTAGAATATAATGAATTTGATTTATTAAAAGTGATAGAGATGCATGACGAGTGTTTAGAAGTGTGGGAAAAGACTTGCCGAAATATGGTCTAAAATGGATAATAACCCACAAACATTGCTTTGAAGCATTAAATGGCTTGTGTGGTGTTGTTTAAAGTTAGAATACGTTAGAATACATTAATTTTGATTTATTACAAGTGCGAGAGATGCATAAAGAGTGTTTAGAAGTGTGGAGGAAGACTTGTTGAAATTTGGTCCCATATGGGCTAAGAACCCACAAACATGTCTTTGAAGCAGTAAGTCGCTTCTCTAGTGGTTTTTGGGGTGAGAATATGTTAAAATATAATGAATTTGATTGATTAAAAGTGCTAGAGGTGCATGAAGACTGTTTAGAAGTGTGTGAAAAGACTGGCCAAAATTTGGTCTGAAATGGTCTAAAAACCCACAAACATTTCTATGAAGCATTAAATGGCTTGTCTAGTGTTGTTTGGGGTTAGAATATGTTAGAATACATTAAGTTTGATTCATTACAAGTGCTAGAGATGCATGAAGAGTGTTTAGAACTGTGGAGAAACACTTGTTGAAATTTGGTCCCATATGGGCTAAGAACCCACAAACATGTCTTTGAAGCAGTTAATCTCTTTTGTAGTATTGTTTGGGTTAGAATATGTTGGAATGTAATGAATTTGATTAATTAAAAGTGATAGAAGTGCATGAAGAGTGTTTACAAGTGTGGGTAAAGACTTGCCGAAATGTGATCTAAAATGGGCTAAGAACCCACAAACATTGCTTTGAAGCATTAAATAGCTTGTGTAGTGTTGTTTGGCGTTACAATATGTTAGAATACATTAATTTTGATTGATTACAAGTGCTAGAGATGCATGAAGAGTGTTTATAAGTATGGAGAAAGACTTGTTGAAATTTGGTCCCATATGGGCTAAGAACCCACAAACACGTCTTTGAAGCAGTAAATCGCTTCTCTAGTGGTTTTTGGGGTTAAAATATGTTAGAATATAATGAATTTGATTGATTAAAAGTGCTAGAGATGCATGAAGAGTGTTTAGAAGTGTGGGAAAAGACTTGCCGAAATATGGTCTAAAATGGGCTAAGAACCCACAAACATTGCTTTGAAGCATTAAATAGCTTGTGTAGTGTTTTTTGGGGTTAGAATATGTTAGAATACATTAAGTTTGATTGATTACAAGTGCTAGAAATGCATGAAGAGTGTTTAGCAGTATGGAGAAAGACTTGTTGAAATTTGGTCCCATACGGGCTACCCACAAACATGTCTTTGAGGCAGTAAATCGCTTCTCTAGTGGTTTTTGGGGTTATAATATGTTATAATACAATGAATTTGATTGATTAAAAGTGCTAGAGCTGCAGAAAAGTGTTTAGAATTGTGTGAAAAGACTGGCCGAAATATGGTCTAAATGGCTAAGAACCCACAAACATTGCTTTGAAGCATTAAATGGCTTGTCTAGTGTTGTTTGGGGTTAGAATATGTTAGAATACATTAAGTTTAATTGATTACAAGTGCTAGAGATGCATGAAGAGTGTTTAGAAGTGTGGAGAAACACTTGTTGAAATTTGGTCCCATATGGGCTAAGAACCCATAAAAATGTCTTTGAAGCAGTAAATCGCTTCTCTAGTGTTGTTTGGGGTTCGAATATGTTAGAATTTGATTGATTAAAAGTGATAGAGATGCATGACGAGTGTTTAGAAGTGTGGGAAAAGACTTGCCGAAATATGGTCTAAAATGGCTAAGAACCCACAAACATTGCTTTGAATTATTAAATGGCTTGTATAGTGTTGTTTGGGGTTAGAATATGTTAGAATACATTAATTTTGATTGATTACAAGAGCTAGAGATGCATGAAGAGTATTTAGAAGTGTGGAGAAAGACTTGTTGAAATTTGGTCCCATATGGGCTAAGAACCCACAAACATGTCTTTGAAGTAGTAAATCGATTCTCTAGTGGTTTTTGGGGTTAAAATATGTTAGAATATAATGAATTTGATTGATTAAAAGTGCTAGAGATGCATGAAGAGTGTTTAGAAGTGTGTGAAAAGACTTGCCAAAATATGGTCTAAAATGGGCTAAGAAGCCACAAACATTGCTTTGAAGCATTAAATGGCTTGTGTAGTGTTTTTTGGGGGTAGAATATGTTAGAATACATTAAGTTTGATTGACTACAAGTGCTAGAAATGCATAAAGAGTGTTTAGAAGTGTGGAGAAAGACTTGTTGAAATTTTGTCCCATACGGGCTACCCACAAACATGTCTTTGAAGCAGTAACTCGCTTCTCTAGTGTTGTTTGGGGTTCGAATATGTTAGAATATAATGAATTTGATTGATGAAAAATGATAGAGATGCATGACGAGTGTTTAGAAGTGTGGGAAAAGACTTGCCGAAATATGGTCTAAAATGGCTAAGAACCCACAAACATTGCTTTGAAGCATTAAATGGCTTGTATAGTGTTGTTTGGGATAGAATATGTTAGAATACATTAATTTTGATTGATTACAAGTGCTAGAGATGCATGTAGAGTGTTTAGAAGTGTGGAGAAAGACTTGTTGAAATTTGGTCCCATATGGGCTAAGAAACCACAAACATGTCTTTGAAGCAGTAAATCGCTTCACTAGTGTTGTTTGGGGTTAGAATATGTTAGAATATAATGAATTTGATTTATTAAAAGTGATAGAGATGCATGAAGAGTGTTTAGAAGTGTGTGAAAAGACTTGCCAAAATATGGTCTAAAATGGGCTAAGAACACACAAACATTGCTTTGAAGCATTAAATGGCTTGTATAGTGTTGTTTGGGGTTAGAATATGTTAGAATACATTAATTTTGATTGATTACAAGTGCTAGAGATGCATGAAGAGTGTTTAGAAGTGTGGAGAAAGACTTGTTTAAATTTGGTCCCATATGGGCTAAGAACCCACAAACATGTCTTTGAAGCAGTAAATCGCTTCTCTAGTGTTGTTTGGGGTTAGAATATGTTAGAATATAAAGAATTTGATTTATTAAAAGTGATAGAGATGCATGAAGAGTGTTTAGAAGTGTGTGAAAAGACTTGCCAAAATATGGTCTTAAATGGGCTAAGAGCCCACAAACATTGCTTTGGAGCATTAAATGGCTTGTGTAGTATTGTTTGGGGTTAGAATATGTTAGAATACATTAATTTTGATTGATTACAAGTGATAGAGATGCATGAAGAGTGTTTAGAAGTGTGTGAAAAGACTTGCCGAAATATGGTCTAAAATGGGCTAAGAGCCCACAAACATTGCTTTGGAGCATTAAATGGCTTGTGTAGTATTGTTTGGGGTTAGAATATGTTATAATACATTAATTTTGATTGTTTACAAGTGCTAGAGATGCATGAAGAATGTTTAGAAGTGTGGAGAAAGACTTGTTGAAATTTGGTCCCATATGGGCTAAGAACCCACAAACATGTCTTTGAAGCAGTAAATCGCTTCTCTAGTGGTTTTTAGGGTTAGAATATGTTAGAATATAATGAATTTGATTGATTAAAAGTGCTAGAGATGCATGAAGAGTGTTTAGAAGTGTGTGAAAAGACTTGCCGAAATATGGTCTAAAATGGGCTAAGAACCCACAAACATTACTTTGAAGCATTAAATGGCTTGTGTAGTGTTTTTTGGGGTTAGAATATGTTAGAATACAATATGTTTGATTGATTACAAGTGCTAAAAATGCATGAAGAGTGTTTAGAAGTGTGGAGAAAGACTTGTTGAAATTTGGTCCCATACGGGCTACCCACAAACATGTCTTTGAAACAGTAAATCACTTCTCTAGTGTTGTTTGGGGTTCGAATATGTTAGAATATAATGAATTTGATTGATTAAAAGTGATAGAGATGCATGACGAGTGTTTAGAAGTGTGGGAAAAGACTTGCCGAAATATGGTCTAAAATGGCTAAGAACCCACAAACATTGCTTTGAAGCATTAAATGGCTTGTATAGTGTTGTTTGGGGTTAGAATATGTTAGAATACATTAATTTTGATTGATTACAAGTGCTAGAGATGCATGGAGAGTGTTTAGAAGTGTGGAGAAAGACTTGTTGAAATTTGGTCCTATATGGGCTAAGAAACCACAAACATGTCTTTGAAGCAGTAAATCACTTCACTAGCGTTGTTTGGGGTTAGAATATGTTAGAATATAATGAATTTGATTTATTAAAAGTGATAGAGATGCATGAAGAGTGTTTAGAAGTGTGTGAAAAGACTTGCCAAAATATGGTCTAAAATGGGCTAAGAACACACAAACATTGCTTTGAAGCATTAAATGGCTTGTATAGTGTTGTTTGGGGTTAGAATATGTTAGAATACATTAATTTTGATTGATTACAAGTGCTAGAGATGCATGAAGAGTGTTTAGAAGTGTGGAGGAAGACTTGTTGAAATTTGGTCCCATATGGGCTAAGAACCCACAAACATGTCTTTGAAGCAGTAAATCGCTTCTCTAGTGGTTTTTGGGGTGAGAATATGTTAGAATATAATGAATTTGATTGATTAAAAGTGCTAGAGATGCATGAAGACTGTTTAGAAGTGTGTGAAAAGACTGGCCATAATTTGGTCTGAAATGGTCTAAGAACCCACAAACATGTCTTTGAAGCATTAAATGGCTTGTCTAGTGTTTTTTAGGGTTAGAATATGTTAGAATACATTAAGTTTGATTGATTACAAGTGCTAGAAATGCATGAAGAGTGTTTAGAAGTGTGGAGAAAGACTTGTTGAAATTTGGTCCCATACGTGATACCCACAAACATGTATTTGAAGCAGTAAATCGCTTCTCTAGTGTTGTTTGGGGTTCGAATATGTTAGAATATAATGAATTTGATTGATTAATAGTGATAGAGATGCATGAAGAGTGTTTAGAAGTGTGTGAAAAGACTTACCGAAATATGGTCTAAAATGGGCTAAGAACCCACAAACATTGCTTTGAGGCATTACATGGCTTGTGTAGTGTTGTTTGGCGTTAGAATATGTTAGAATACATTAATTTTGATTGATTACAAGTGCTAGAGATGCATGATGAGTGTTTAGAAGTGTGGAGAAAGACTTTTTGAAATTTGGTCCCATATGGGCTAAGAACCCACAAACATGTCTTTAAAGCAGTAAATCGCTTCTCTAGTGTTCTTTGGGGTTAGAATATGTTAGAATATAATGAATTTGATTTATTAAAAGTGATAGAGATGCATGAAGAGTGTTTAGAAGTGTATGAAAAGACTTGCGGAAATATGGTTTAAAATGGGCTAAAAACCCACAAACATTGCTTTGAAGCATTACATGGCTTGTGTAGTGTTGTTTAGCGTTAGAATATGTTAGAATACATTAATTTTGATTGATTATAAGTGCTAGAGATGCATGAAGAGTGTTTAGAAGTGTGGAGGAAGACTTGTTGAAATTTGGTCCCATATGGGCTAAGAACCCACAAAAATGTCTTTGAATTAGTAAATCGCTTCTCTAGTGGTTTTTGGGGTGAGAACATGTTAGAAAATAATGAATTTGATTGATTAAAAGTGCTAAAGATGCATGAAGACTGTTTAGAAGTGTGTGAAAAGACTGGCCAAAATTTGGTCTGAAATGGTCTAAGAACCCACAAACATGTCTTTGAAGCAGTAAATCGTTTCTCTAGTGGTTTTGGGGTTAGAATATATTAAGATATAATGAATTTGATTGATTAAAAGTGCTAGAGATGCATGAAAAGTGTTTAGAAGTGTGTGAAAAGACTTTGAAGCATTAAATGGCTTGTGTAGTGTTTTTTGGGGTTAGAATATGTTAGAATACAATAAGTTTGATTGATTACAAGTGCTAGAAATGCATGAAGAGTGTTTAGAAGTGTGGAGAAAGACTTGTTGAAATTTGGTCCCATACGAGCTACCCACAAACATGTCTTTGAAGCAGTAAATCACTTCTCTAGTGTTGTTTGGGGTTCGAATATGTTAGAATGTAATGAATTTGAATGATTAAAAGTGATAGAGATGCATGACGAGTGTTTAGAAGTGTGGGAAAAGACTTGCCGAAATATGGTCTAAAATGGCCAAGAAGCCACAAACATTGCTTTGAAGCATTAAATGGCTTGTATAGTGTTGTTTGGGGTTAGAATATGTTAGAATACATTAATTTTAATTGATTACAAGTGCTAGAGATGCATGAAGAGTGTTTAGAAGTGTGGAGAAAGACTTGTTGAAATTTGGTCCCATATGGGCTAAGAACCCACAAACATGTCTTTGAAGAAGTAAATCGCTTCTGTAGTATTGTTTGGGGTTAGAATATGTTAGAATACATTAATTTTGTTTGTTTACAAGTGCTAGAGATGCATGAAGAATGTTTAGAAGTGTGGAGAAAGACT
This sequence comes from Capsella bursa-pastoris, assembly GCA_036452645.1. Lineage (NCBI taxonomy): Eukaryota > Viridiplantae > Streptophyta > Magnoliopsida > Brassicales > Brassicaceae > Capsella > Capsella bursa-pastoris. The sequence continues at coordinate 10,308,222 of CP144185.1, forward strand.
TGTTGAAATTTGGTCCCATATTGGCTAAGAACCCACAAACATGTCTTTGAAGCAGTAAATCGTTTCTCTAGTGTTGTTTGGGGTTAGAATATGCTAGAATATAATGAATTTGATTGATTAAAAGTGCCGGAGATGCATGAAAACTGTTTAGAAGTGTGTGAAAAGACTGGCCAAAATTTGGTCTGAAATGGTCTAAGAACCCACAAACATTTCTTTGAAGCATTAAATGGCTTGTCTAGTGTTGTTTGGCGTTAGAATATGTTAAAATACATTAAGTTTGATTCATTACAAGTGCTAGAGATGCATGAAGAGTGTTTAGAAGTGTAGAGAAAAACTTGTTAAAATTTGGTCCCTTATGAGCTCAGAACCCACAAACATGTCTTTGAAGCAGTAAATGGCTTCTCTAGTGTTGTTTGGGGTTAGAATATGTTAGAATATAATGAATTTGATTTATTAAAAGTGATAGAGATGCATGAAGAGTGTTTAGAAGTGTGTGAAAAGACTTGCCGAAATATGGTCTAAAATGGGCTAAGAACCCACAAACATTGCTTTGAAGCATTACATGGCTTGTGTAGTGTTGTTTGGCGTTAGAATATGTTAGAATACATTAATTTTGATTGATTACAAGTGCTGGAGATGCATGAAGAGTGTTTAGAAGTGTAGAGAAAACTTGTTAAAATTTGGTCCCATATGAGCTCAGAACCCACAAACATGTCTTTGAAGCAGTAAATGGCTTCTCTAGTGTTGTTTGGGGTTAGAATATGTTAGAATACAATGAATTTGATTGATTAAAAGTGCTAGAGATGCATGAAAAGTATTTAGAAGTGTGTGAAAATACTGGCCAAACTTTGGTCTGAAATGGGCTAAGAACCCACAAAAATTTCTTTGGAGCAATAAATGGCTTGTCTAGTGTTGTTTGGAGTTAGAATATGTTAGAATACGTTAATTTTGATTAATTACAAGTGCTAAAGATGCATGAAGAGAGTTTAGAAGTGTGGAGAAAGACTTGTTGAAATTTGGTCCCATATGGGCTAAGAACCTACAAACATGTCTTAGAAGCAGTAAATCGTTTCTCTAGTGTTGTTTGGGGTTAGAATATGTTAAAATATAATGAATTTGATTGATTAAAAGTGCTAGAGATGCATAAAGAGTGTTTAGAAGTGTGTGAAAAGACTTGCCGAAATATGGTCTAAAATGGGTTAAGAACCCACAAACATTACTTTGAAGCATTAAATGGCTTGTGTAGTGTTTTTTGGGGTTAGAATATGTTAGAATACATTAAGTTTGATTGATTACAAGTGCTAGAAATGCATGAAGAGTGTTTAGAAGTGTGGAGAAAGACTTGTTGAAATTTGGTCCCATACAGGCTACCCACAAACATGTCTTTGAAGCAGTAAATCACTTCTCTGGTGGTGTTTGGGGTTAGAATATGTTAGAATATAATGAATTTGATTTATTAAAAGTGATAGAGATGCATGAAGAGTGTTTAGAAGTGTGTGAAAAGACTTGCCGAAATATGGTCTAAAATGGGCTAATAACCCACAAACATTGCTTTCAAGCATTAAATGGCTTGTGTAGTGTTGTTTGACGTTAGAATATGTTAGAATACATTAATTTGGATTGATTATAAATGCTAGAGATGCATGAAGAGTGTTTAGAAGTGTGGAGAAAGACTTGTTGAAATTTGGTCCCATATGGGGTAAGAACCCACAAACATGTCTTTGAAGCAATAAATCGCTTCTCTAGTGTTGTATGGGGTTAGAATGTGTTAGAATATAATGAATTTGATTTATTAAAAGTGATAGAGATGCATGAAGAGTGTTTAGAAGTGTGTGAAAAGTCTTGCCGAAATATGGTCTAAAATGGGCTAATAACCCACAAACATTGCTTTCAAGCATTAAATGGCTTGTGTAGTGTTGTTTGGCGTTAGAATATGTTAGAATACATTAATTGGATTGATTATAAATGCTAGAGATAATGAAGAGTGTTTAGAAGTGTGGAGGAAGACTTGTTGAAATTTGGTCCCATATGGGCTAAGAACCCACAAACATGTCTTTGAAGCAGTAAATCGCTTCTCTAGTGGTTTTTGGCGTGAGAATATGTTAGAATATAATGAATTTGATTGATTAAAAGTGCTAGAGATGCATGAAGACTGTTTAGAAGTGTGTGAAAATACTGGCCAAAATTTGTTCTAAAATGGTCTAAGAACCCACAAACATTTCTTTGAAGCATTAAATGGCTTGTCTAGTGTTGTTTGGGGTTAGAATATGTTAGAATACATTAAGTTTGATTCATTACAAGTGCTAGAGATGCATGAAGAGTGTTTAGAAGTGTAGAGAAAAACTTGTTAAAATTTGGTCCCATATGAGCTCAGAACCCACAAACATGTCTTTGAAGCAGTAGATGGCTTCTCTAGTGTTGTTTCAGGTTAGAATATGTTAGAATACAATGAATTTGATTGATTAAAAGTGCTAGAGATGCATGAAAAGTATTTAGAAGTGTGTGAAAATACTTGCCAAACTTTGGTCTGAAATGGGCTAAGAACCCACAAACATTACTTTGGAGCATTAAATGGCTTGTCTAGTGTTGTTTGGGGTTAGAATATGTTAGAATACATTAATTTTGATTAATTACAAGTGCTAGAGATGCATGAAGAGAGTTTAGAAGTGTGGAGAAAGACTTGTTGACATTTGGTCCCATATGGGCTAAGAACCCACAAACATGTCTTAGAAGCAGTAAATCGTTTCTCTAGTGTTGTTTGGGGTTATAATATGTTAGAATATAATGAATTTGATTGATTAAAAGTGATAGAGATGCATGAAGAGTGTTTTGAAGTGTGGGAAAAGACTTGCCGAAATATGGTCTAAAATGGCAAAGAACCCACAAACATTGCTTTGAAGCATTAAATGGCTTGTATAGTGTTGTTTGGGGTTAGAATATGTTAGAATACATTAATTTTGATTGATTACAAGTGCTAGAGATGCATGAAGAGTGTTTAGAAGTGTGAAGAAAGACTTGTTGAAATTTAGTCCCATATGGGCTAAGAACCCACAAACATGTCTTTGAAGCAGTAAATCACTTCTGTAGTGTTGTTTAGGGATAGAATATGTTAGAATATAATGAATTTGATTGATTAAAAGTGATAGAAGTGCATGAAGAGTGTTTACAAGTGTGGGTAAAGACTTGCCGAAATATGATCTAAAATGGGCTAAGAACCCACACACATTGCTTTGAAGCATTAAATAGCTTGTGTAGTGTTGTTTGGCGTTAGAATATGTTAGAATACATTAATTTTGATTGATTACAAGTGCTAGAGATGTATGAAGAGTGTTTAGAAGTGTGGAGAAAGACTTGTTGAAATTTGGTACCATATGGGCTAAGAACCCACAAAAATGTCTTTGAAGCAGTAAATCGCTTCTCTAGTGTTGTTTGGGGTTAGAATATGTTAGAATACAATGAATTTGATTGATTTAAAGTGCTAGAGATGTATGAAGAGTGTTTAGAAGTATGTGAAAAGACTTGCCGAAATATGGTCTAAAATGGGTTAAGAACCCACAAACATTGCTTTGAACCATTAAATGGCTTGTCAAGTGTTGTCTGGGGTTTAAATATGTTAGAATACAATTTTTTGATTGATTAAAAGTAATAAAGATGCATGAAGAGTGCTAAGAAGTATGTGAAAAGACTTGCTAAAATTTGGTCTGAAATGGGCTAAGAACCCACAACATTGCTTTGAAGCATTAAATGGCTTGTCTATTGTTGTTTGGGGTTAAAATATGTTAGAATATAATGATTTTGATTGATTGCAAGTGCTAACGATGCATGAAGAGTGTTTGGAAGTGTGGAGAAAGACTTGTTGAAATATGGTCCCATGTGGGCTAAGAACCCATAAACATGTCTTTGAAGCATGAAGAGTGCTAGAGATGCATGAAGAGTGTTTAGAAGTGTGTGAAAAGACTTGTCGAAATATGGTCTAAAATGGGCTAAGATCCCACAAACATTGGTTTGAAGCATTAAATGGCTTGTCTACTATTGTTTGGGGTTAGAATATCTTAGAATTCAAATTTTTTATTGATTAAAAGTTATAGATATGCATCAAGAGTGTTTAGAAAGGTGTGAAAAGACTTTCCGAATATTGGTCTCTAATGGGCTAAGAACACACAAACATGTCTTTGAAGCAGTAAATGGCTTCTCTAGTGTTGTTTGGGGTTAGAATATGTTAGAATATAATGAATTTGATTTATTAAAAGTGATAGAGATGCATGAAGAGTGTTTAGAAGTGTGTGAAAAGACTTGCCGAAATATGGTCTAAAATGGGTTAAGAACCCACAAACATTACTTTGAAGCATTAAATGGCTTGTGTAGTGTTTTTTGGGGTTAAAATATGTTAGAATACATTAAGTTTGATTGATTACAAGTGCTAGAAATGCATGAAGAGTGTTTAGAAGTGTGGAGAAAGACTTGTTGAAATTTGGTCCCATACGGGCTACCCACAAACATGTCTTTGAAGCAGTAAATCACTTCTCTAGTGGTGTTTGGGGTTAGAATATGTTAGAATATAATGAATTTGATTTATTAAAAGTGATAGAGATGCATGAAGAGTGTTTAGAAGTGTGTGAAAAGACTTGCCGAAATATGGTCTAAAATGGTCTAATAACCCACAAACATTGCTTTGAAGCATTAAATGGCTTGTGTAGTGTTGTTTGGCGTTAGAATATGTTAGAATACATTAATTTGGATTGATTATAAATGCTAGAGATAATGAAGAGTGTTTAGAAGTGTGGAGGAAGACTTGTTGAAATTTGGTCCCATATGGGCTAAGAACCCACAAACATGTCTTTGAAGCAGTAAATCGCTTCTCTACTGGTTTTTGGGGTGAGAATATGTTAGAATATAATGAATTTGATTGATTAAAAGTGCTAGAGATGAATGAAGACTGTTTAGAAGTGTGTGAAAATACTGGCCAAAATTTGTTCTGAAATGGTCTTAGAACCCACAAACATTTCTTTGAAGCATTAAATGGCTTGTCTAGTGTTGTTTGGGGTTAGAATATGTTAGAATACATTAAGTTTGATTCATTACAAGTGCTAGAGATGCATGAAGAGTGTTTAGAAGTGTAGAGAAAAGCTTGTTAAAATTTGGTCCCATATGAGCTCAGAACCCACAAACATGTCTTTGAAGCAGTAAATGGCTTCTCTAGTGTTGTTTGGGGTTAGAATATGTTAGAATACAATGAATTTGATTGATTAAAAGTGCTAGAGATGCATGAAAAGTATTTAGAAGTGTGTGAAAATACTTGCGAAACTTTGGTCTGAAATGGGCTAAGAACCCACAAACATTACTTTGGAGCATTAAATGGCTTGTCTAGTGTTGTTTGGGGTAAGAATATGTTAGAATACATTAATTTTGATTAATTACAAGTGCTAGAGATGCATGAAGAGAGTTTAGAAGTGTGGAGAAAGACTTGTTGACATTTGGTCCCATATGGGCTAAGAACCCACAAACATGTCTTAGAAGCAGTAAATCGTTTCTCTAGTGTTGTTTGGGGTTATAATATGTTAGAATATAATGAATTTGATTGATTAAAAGTGATAGAGATGCATGAAGAGTGTTTTGAAGTGTGGGAAAAGACTTACCGAAATATGGTCTAAAATGGCAAAGAACCCACAAACATTGCTTTGAAGCATTAAATGGCTTGTATAGTGTTGTTTGGGGTTAGAATATGTTAGAATACATTAATTTTGATTGATTACAAGTGCTAGAGATGCATGAAGAGTGTTTAGAGGTGTGAAGAAAGACTTGTTGAAATTTAGTCCCATATGGGCTAAGAACCCACAAACATGTCTTTGAAGCAGTAAATCACTTCTGTAGTGTTGTTTAGGGATAGAATATGTTAGAATATAATGAATTTGATTGATTAAAAGTGATAGAAGTGCATGAAGAGTGTTTACAAGTGTGGGTAAAGACTTGCCGAAATATGATCTAAAATGGGCTAAGAAACCACACACATTGCTTTGAAGCATTAAATAGCTTGTGTAGTGTTGTTTGGCGTTAGAATATGTTAGAATACATTAATTTTGATTGATTACAAGTGCTAGAGATGTATGAAGAGTGTTTAGAAGTGTGGAGAAAGACTTGTTGAAATTTGGTACCATATGGGCTAAGAACCCACAAACATGTCTTTGAAGCAGTAAATCGCTTCTCTAGTGTTGTTTGGGGTTAGAATATGTTAGAATACAATGAATTTGATTGATTTAAAGTGCAAGAGATGCATGAAGAGTGTTTAGAAGTATGTGAAAAGACTTGCCGAAATATGGTCTAAAATGGGCTAAGAACCCACAAACATTGTTTTGAAGCATTAAATGGCTTGTCAAGTGTTGTCTGGGGTTTAAATATGTTAGAATACAATTTTTTTGATTGATTAAAAGTAATAGAGATGCATGAAGAGTGCTAAGAAGTGTGTAAAAAGACTTGCTGAAATTTGGTCTGAAATGGGCTAAGAACCCACAACATTGCTTTGAAGCATTAAATGGCTTGTCTATTGTTGTTTGGGGTTAAAATATGTTAGAATATAATGATTTTGATTGATTGCAAGTGCTAACGATGCATGAAGAGTGTTTGGAAGTGTGGAGAAAGACTTGTTGAAATATGGTCCCATGTGGGCTAAGAACCCATAAACATGTCTTTGAAGCATGAAGAGTGCTAGAGATGCATGAAGAGTGTTTAGAAATGTGTGAAAAGACTTGTCGAAATATGGTCTAAAATGGGCTAAGATCCCACAAACATTGGTTTGAAGCATTAAATGGCTTGTCTACTATTGTTTGGGGTTAGAATATCTTAGAATTCAAATTTTTTATTGATTAAAAGTTATAGATATGCATCAAGAGTGTTTAGAAAGGTGTGAAAAGACTTTCTGAATATTGGTCTCTAATGGGCTAAGAACACACAAACATGTCTTTGAAGCAGTAAATGGCTTCTCTAGTGTTGTTTGGGGTTAGAATATGTTAGAATATAATGAATTTGATTTATTAAAAGTGATAGAGATGGATGAAGAGTGTTTAGAAGTGTGTGAAAAGACTTGCCGAAATATGGTCTAAAATAGGCTAAGAACCCACAAACATTGCTTTGAAACATTACATGGCTTGTGTAGTATTGTTTGGAGTTAGAAAATGTTAGAATACGTTAATTTTGATTAATTAGAAGTTTTAGAGATGCATGAAGAGAGTTTAGAAGTCCGGAGAAAGACTTGTTGAAATTTGGTCCCATATGGGCTAAGAACCCACAAACATGTCTTAAAAGCAGTAAATCGTTTCTCTAATGTTGTTTGGGGTTAGAATATGTTAAAATATAATGAATTTGATTGATTAAAAGTGCTAGAGATGCATGAAGAGTGTTTAGAAGTGTGTGAAAAGACTTGCCGAAATATGGTCTAAAATGGGTTAAGAACCCACAAACATTACTTTGAAGCATTAAATGGCTTGTGTAGTGTTTTTTGGGGTTAGAATATGTTAGAATACATTAAGTTTGATTGATTACAAGTGCTAGAAATGCATGAAGAGTGTTTAGAAGTGTGGAGAAAGACTTGTTGAAATTTGGTCCCATACGGGCTACCCACAAACATGTCTTTGAAGCAGTAAATCACTTCTCTAGTGGTGTTTGGGGTTAGAATATGTTAGAATATAATGAATTTGATTTATTAAAAGTGATAGAGATGCATGGAGAGTGTTTAGAAGTGTGTGAAAAGACTTGCCGAAATATGGTCTAAAATGGGCTAATAACCCACAAACATTGCTTTGAAGCATTAAATGGCTTGTGTAGTGTTGTTTGGCGTTAGAATATGTTAGAATACATTAATTTTGATTGATTATAAGTGCTAGAGATAATGAAGAGTGTTTAGAAGTGTGGAGGAAGACTTGTTGAAATTTGGTCCCATATGGGCTAAGAACCCACAAACATGTCTTTGAAGCAGTAAATCGCTTCTCTAGTGGTTTTTGGGGTGAGAATATGTTAGAATATAATGAATTTGATTGATTAAAAGTGCTAGAGATGCATGAAGACTGTTTAGAAGTGTGTGAAAATACTGGCCAAAATTTGTTCTGAAATGGTCTAAGAACCCACAAACATTTCTTTGAAGCATTAAATGGCTTGTCTAGTGTTGTTTGGGGTTAGAATATGTTAGAATACATTAAGTTTGATTCATTACAAGTGCTAGAGATGCATGAAGAGTGTTAAGAAGTGTAGAGAAAAACTTGTTAAAATTTGGTCCCATATGAGCTCAGAACCCACAAACATGTCTTTGAAGCAGTAAATGGCTTCTCTAGTGTTGTTTAGGGTTAGAATATGTTAGAATACAATGAATTTGATTGATTAAAAGTGCTAGAGATGCATGAAAAGTATTTAGAAGTGTGTGAAAATACTTACCAAACTTTGGTCTGAAATGGGCTAAGAACCCACAAACATTTCTTTGGAGCATTAAATGGCTTGTCTAGTGTTGTTTGGGGTTAGAATATGTTAGAATACATTAATTTTGATTAATTACAAGTGCTAGAGATGCATGAAGAGAGTTTAGAAGTGTGGAGAAAGACTTGTTGACATTTGGTCCCATATGGGCTAAGAACCCACAAACATGTCTTAGAAGCAGTAAATCGTTTCTCTAGTGTTGTTTGGGGTTATAATATGTTAGAATATAATGAATTTGATTGATTAAAAGTGATAGAGATGCATGAAGAGTGTTTTGAAGTGTGGGAAAAGACTTGCCGAAATATGGTCTAAAATGGCAAAGAACCCACAAACATTGCTTTGAAGCATTAAATGGCTTGTATAGTGTTGTTTGGGGTTAGAATATGTTAGAATACATTAATTTTGATTGATTACAAGTGCTAGAGATGCATGAAGAGTGTTTAGAAGTGTGGAGAAAGACTTGTTGAAATTTGGTCCCATATGGGCTAAGAACCCACAAACATGTCTTTGAAGCAGTAAATCGCTTCTGTAGTGTTGTTTAGGGATAGAATATGTTAGAATATAATGAATTTGATTGATTAAAAGTGATAGAAGTGCATGAAGAGTGTTTACAAGTGTGGGTAAAGACTTGCCGAAATATGATCTAAAATGGGCTAAGAACCCACACACATTGCTTTGAAGCATTAAATAGCTTGTGTAGTGTTGTTTGGCGTTAGAATATGTTAGAATACATTAATTTTGATTGATTACAAGTGCTAGAGATGTATGAAGAGTGTTTAGAAGTGTGGAGAAAGACTTGTTGAAATTTGGTACCATATGGGCTAAGAACCCACAAACATGTCTTTGAAGCAGTAAATCGCTTCTCTAGTGTTCTTTGGGGGTTAGAATATGTTTGAATACAATGAATTTGATTGATTTAAAGTGCTAGAGATGCATGAAGAGTGTTTAAAAGTATGTGAAAAGACTTGCCGAAATATGGTCTAAAATGGGCTAAGAACCCACAAACATTGCATAGAAGCATTAAATGGCTTGTCAAGTGTTGTCTGGGGTTTAAATATGTTAGAATACAATTTTTTTGATTAATTAAAAGTAATAGAGATGCATGAAGAGTGCTAAGAAGTGTGTGAAAAGACTTGCTGAAATTTGGTCTGAAATGGGCTAAGAACCCACAACATTGCTTTGAAGCATTAAATGGCTTGTCTATTGTTGTTTGGGGTTAAAATATGTTAGAATATAATGATTTTGATTGATTGCAAGTGCTAACGATGCATGAAGAGTGTTTGGAAGTGTGGAGAAAGACTTGTTGAAATTTGGTCCCATATGGGCTAAGAACCCATAAACATGTCTTAGAAGTAGTAAATCATTTCTCTAGTGTTGTTTGGGGTTAGAATCTGTTAGAATATAATGAATTTGATTGATTAAAAGTGATAGAGATGCATGAAGAGTTTTTAGAAGTGTGGGAAAAGACTTCCCGAAATATGGTCTGAAATGGGCTAAAAACCCACAAACATTGCTTTGAAGAATTAAATGGCTTGTCTATTGTTGTGTGGGGTTAGAATATGTTAGAATATAATGATTTTGATTGATTGCAAGTGCTAACGATGCATGAAGACTGTTTGGAAGTGTGGAGAAAGACTTGTTGAAATATGGTCCTATATGGGCTAAGAACCCACAAACATGTCTTTGAAGCATGAAGAGTGTTTAGAAGTGTGTGAAAAGACTTGTCGAAATATGGTCTAAAATGGGCTAAAACCCACAAACATTGGTTTGAAGCATTAAATGGCTTGTCTACTGTTGTTTGGGGTTAGAATATCTTAGAATTCAAATTTTTTATTGATTAAAAGTTATAGATATGCATGAAGAGTGTTTAGAAGTGTGTGAAAAGACTTTCTGAATATTGGTCTCTAATAGACTAAGAACACATAAACATGTCTTTGAAGCATTAAATGGCTTCTCTAGTGTTTTTTTGGGTTAGAATATGTTAGAATACATTAATTTTGATTAATTACAAGTGCTAGAGATGCATGAAGAGAGTTTAGAAGTGTGGAGAAAGACTTGTTGAAGTTTGGTCCCATATGGGCTAAGAACCCACAAACATGTCTTAGAAGCAGTAAATCGTTTCTCTAGTGTTGTTTGGGGTTAGAATCTGTTAGAATATAATGAATTTGATTGATTAAAAGTGATAGAGATGCATGAAGAGTTTTTAGAAGTGTGGGAAAAGACTTGCCGAAATATGGTCTGAAATGGGCTAAGAACCCACAAACATTTTTTTGAAGAATTAAATGGCTTGTCTATTGTTGTGTGGGGTTAGAATATGGTAGAATATAATGATTTTGTTTGATTGCAAGTGCTAACGATGCATGAAGAGTGTTTGGAAGTGTGGAGAAAGACTTGTTGAAATATGGTCCTATATGGGCTAAGAACCCACAAACATGTCTTTGAAGCGTGAAGAGTGTTTAGAAGTGTGTGAAAAGACTTGTCGAAATATGGTCTAAAATGGGCTAAGAACCCACAAACATTGGTTTGAAGCATTAAATGGCTTGTCTTCTGTTGTTTGGGGTTAGAATATCTAAGAATTCAAATTTTTTATTGATTAAAAGTTATAGATATGCATGAAGAGTGTTTAGAAGTATGTGAAAAGACTTTCCGAATATTGGTCTCTAATGGACTAAGAACACATAAACATGTCTTTGAAGTATTAAATGGCTTCTCTATTGTTGTTTGGGGTTGGAATATGTTAGAATACATTAAGTTTGATTGATTACAAGTGCTAGAGATGCATGAAGAGTGTCTAGAAGTGTGAAGAAAGTCTTGTTGAAATTTGGTCCCATATGGGCTAAGAACCCAAAAACATGTCTTTGAAGCAGCAAATCGCTTCTGTAGTGTTGTTTAAGGTTAGAATATGTTAGAATATAATGAATTTGATTGATTAAAAGTGATAGAAGTGCATGAAGAGTGTTTACAAGTGTGGGTAAAGACTTGCCGAAATATGATCTAAAATGGGCTAAGAACCCACAAACATTGCTTTGAAGCATTAAATAGCTTGTCTACTGTTGTTTGGGGTTAGAATATCTTAGAATTCAAAATTTTTATTGATTAAAAGTTATAGATATGCATGAAGAGTGTTTAGAAGTGTGTGAAAAGACTTTCCGAATATTGGTCTCTAATGGACTAAGAACACATAAACATGTCTTTGAAGCATTAAATGGCTTCTCTAGTGTTGTTTGGGGTTAGAATATGTTAGAATACATTAAGTTTGATTGATTACAAGTGCTAGAGATGCATGAAGAGTGTTTAGAAGTGTGGAGAAAGTCTTGTTGAAATTTGGTCCCATATGGGCTAAGAACCCAAAAACATGTCTTTGAAGCAGCAAATCGCTTCTCTAGTGTTGTTTGGGGTAAGAATATGTTAGAATATAATGAATTTGATTGATTAAAACTGTTAGAGATGCATGAAGAGTGTTTAGAAGTGTGTGAAAAGACTTGTGGAAATATGGTCTAAAATGGGCTAAGAACCTAAAAACATTGGTTTGAAGCATTAAATGGCTTGTCTACTGTTGTTTGGGGTTGAATATGTTAGAATACAAATTTTTTGATTGATTAAAAGTGATAGAGATGAATGAAGAGTGTTTAGAAGTGTGTGAAAAGACTTTTGGAATATTGGTCTGAAATAGGCTAAGAACACACAAACATGTCGTTGAAGCAGTAAATGGCTTCTCTATTGTTGTTTGGGTTTAGAATATGTTAGAATATAATGAATTTTATTGATTAAAAGTGATAGAGTGCATGAAGAGTAGTTAGAAGTGTGTGAAAAGACTGGCCAAAATTTGGTCTTAAATGGTCTAAGAACCCACAAACATTTCTTTGAAGCATTAAATGGCTTGTCTTGTGTTGTTTGGGGTTAGAATATGGTAGAATACATTAAGTTTGATTGATTACAAGTGCTAGAGATGCATGAAGAGTGTTTATGAAGAATTAAATGGCTTGTGTAGTGTTGTTTGGGGTTAGAATATGTTAGAATACATTAATTTTGATTGATTATAAGTGCTAGAGATGCATGAAGAGTGTTTAGAAGTGTGGAGAAAGACTTGTTGAAATTTGGTCCCATATGGACTAAGAACCCACAAACAGGTCTTTGAAAAGTAAATCTTTCTCTAGTGGTTTTTGGGGTTAGAATATGTTAGGATATAATGAATTTGATTGATTAAATGTGCTAGAGATGCATGAAGAGTGTTTAGAAGTTTGTGAAAAGACTGGCCAAAATTTGATCTGAAATGGTCTAAGAACCTACAAACATTTCTTTGAAGCATTAAATGGCTTGTCTAGTGTTGTTTGGGGTTAGAATATAGTAGAATACATTAAGTTTGATTGATTACAAGTGCTAGAGATGCATGAAGAGTGTTTCGAAGTGTGGAGAAAGACTTGTAGAAATTTGGTTCCAAATGGGCTAAGAACCCACAAACATGTCTGTGAAGCAGTAAATCGCTTTTCTAGTGTTGTTTGGGGTTAGAATATGTTAGAATACAATGAATTTGATTGATTAAAAGTGCTAGAGATGCATGAAAAGAATTTAGAAGTGTGTGAAAAGACTGGCCAAAATTTGGTCTGAAATGGTCTAAGAACCCACAAAAATTTCTTTGAAGCATTAAATGGCTTGTGTAGTGTTGTTTTGGGTTACAATATGTTAGAATACATTAAGTTTGATTGATTACAAGTGCTAGAGATGCATGAAGAGTGTTTAAGAGTGTTGAGAAAGACTTGTTGAAATGTTTTCCCATATGGGCTTAAAACCCACAAACATGTCTTTGAAGCAGTAAATCGCATCTCTAGTGTTGTTTGGGGTTAGAATAAGTTAGAATATATTGAATTTGAATGATTAAAAGTGCTAGAGATGCATGAAGAGTGTTTAGAAGTGTGTGAAAAGACTTGCCGAAATATGGTCTAAAATGGGCTAGGAACCCACAAACATTGGTTTGAAGCATTAAATGGCTTGTCTAGTGTTGTTTGGGGTTAGAATATGTTAGGATACAATTATTTTGATTGGTTAAAAGTGATAGAGATGCATGAAGAGTGTTTCGAAGTGTGGAGAAAGACTTGTTGAAATTTGGTCCCAAATGGGCTAAGAACCCACAAACATGTCTTTGAAGCAGTAAATCGCTTCTCTAGTGTTGTTTGGGGTTATAATATGTTAGAATACAATGAATTTGATTGATTAAAAGTGCTAGAGATGCATGAAAAGTGTTTAGAAGTGTGTGAAAAGACTAGCCAAAATTTGGTCTGAAATGGTCTAAGAACCCACAAAAATTTATTTGAAGCATCAAATGGCTTGTGTAGTGTTGTTTGGGGTTACAATATGTTAGAATACATTAAGTTTGATTGATTACAAGAGCTAGAGAAGCATGAAGAGTGTTTAGAAGTGTGGAGAAAGACTTGTTGAAATTTGGTCCCATATGGGCTAAGAACCCACAAACAGGTCTTTGAAAAGTAAATCTTTCTCTAGTGGTTTTTGGGGTTAGAATATGTTAGGATATAATGAATTTGATTGATTAAAAGTGCTAGAGATGCATGAAGAGTGTTTAGAAGTTTGTGAAAAGACTGGCCAAAATTTGATCTGAAATGGTCTAAGAACCTACAAACATTTCTTTGAAGCATTAAATGGCTTGTCTAGTGTTGTTTGGGGTTAGAATATAGTAGAATACATTAAGTTTGATTGATTACAAGTGCTAGAGATGCATGAAGAGTGTTTCGAAGTGTGGAGAAAGACTTGTAGAAATTTGGTTCCAAATGGGCTAAGAACCCACAAACATGTCTGTGAAGCAGTAAATCGCTTTTCTAGTGTTGTTTGGGGTTAGAATATGTTAGAATACAATGAATTTGATTGATTAAAAGTGCTAGAGATGCATGAAAAGAATTTAGAAGTGTGTGAAAAGACTGGCCAAAATTTGGTCTGAAATGGTCTAAGAACCCACAAAAATTTCTTTGAAGCATTAAATGGCTTGTGTAGTGTTGTTTTGGGTTACAATATGTTAGAATACATTAAGTTTGATTGATTACAAGTGCTAGAGATGCATGAAGAGTGTTTAAGAGTGTTGAGAAAGACTTGTTGAAATGTTTTCCCATATGGGCTTAAAACCCACAAACATGTCTTTGAAGCAGTAAATCGCATCTCTAGTGTTGTTTGGGGTTAGAATAAGTTAGAATATAATGAATTTGAATGATTAAAAGTGCTAGAGATGCATGAAGAGTGTTTAGAAGTGTGTGAAAAGACTTGCCGAAATATGGTCTAAAATGGGCTAGGAACCCACAAACATTGGTTTGAAGCATTAAATGGCTTGTCTAGTGTTGTTTGGGGTTAGAATATGTTAGGATACAATTATTTTGATTGGTTAAAAGTGATAGAGATGCATGAAGAGTGTTTCGAAGTGTGGAGAAAGACTTGTTGAAATTTGGTCCCAAATGGGCTAAGAACCCACAAACATGTCTTTGAAGCAGTAAATCGCTTCTCTAGTGTTGTTTGGGGTTATAATATGTTAGAATACAATGAATTTGATTGATTAAAAGTGCTAGAGATGCATGAAAAGTGTTTAGAAGTGTGTGAAAAGACTAGCCAAAATTTGGTCTGAAATGGTCTAAGAACCCACAAAAATTTATTTGAAGCATCAAATGGCTTGTGTAGTGTTGTTTGGGGTTACAATATGTTAGAATACATTAAGTTTGATTGATTACAAGTGCTAGAGAAGCATGAAGAGTGTTTAGAAGTGTGGAGAAAGACTTGTTGAAATTTGGTCCCATATGGGCTAAGAACCCACAAACAGGTCTTTGAAAAGTAAATCTTTCTCTAGTGGTTTTTGGGGTTAGAATATGTTAGGATATAATGAATTTGATTGATTAAAAGTGCTAGAGATGCATGAAGAGTGTTTAGAAGTTTGTGAAAAGACTGGCCAAAATTTGATCTGAAATGGTCTAAGAACCTACAAACATTTCTTTGAAGCATTAAATGGCTTGTCTAGTGTTGTTTGGGGTTAGAATATAGTAGAATACATTAAGTTTGATTGATTACAAGTGCTAGAGATGCATGAAGAGTGTTTCGAAGTGTGGAGAAAGACTTGTAGAAATTTGGTTCCAAATGGGCTAAGAACCCACAAACATGTCTGTGAAGCAGTAAATCGCTTTTCTAGTGTTGTTTGGGGTTAGAATATGTTAGAATACAATGAATTTGATTGATTAAAAGTGCTAGAGATGCATGAAAAGAATTTAGAAGTGTGTGAAAAGACTGGCCAAAATTTGGTCTGAAATGGTCTAAGAACCCACAAAAATTTCTTTGAAGCATTAAATGGCTTGTGTAGTGTTGTTTTGGGTTACAATATGTTAGAATACATTAAGTTTGATTGATTACAAGTGCTAGAGATGCATGAAGAGTGTTTAAGAGTGTTGAGAAAGACTTGTTGAAATGTTTTCCCATATGGGCTTAAAACCCACAAACATGTCTTTGAAGCAGTAAATCGCATCTCTAGTGTTGTTTGGGGTTAGAATAAGTTAGAATATAATGAATTTGAATGATTAAAAGTGCTAGAGATGCATGAAGAGTGTTTAGAAGTGTGTGAAAAGACTTGCCGAAATATGGTCTAAAATGGGCTAGGAACCCACAAACATTGGTTTGAAGCATTAAATGGCTTGTCTAGTGTTGTTTGGGGTTAGAATATGTTAGGATACAATTATTTTGATTGGTTAAAAGTGATAGAGATGCATGAAGAGTGTTTCGAAGTGTGGAGAAAGACTTGTTGAAATTTGGTCCCAAATGGGCTAAGAACCCACAAACATGTCTTTGAAGCAGTAAATCGCTTCTCTAGTGTTGTTTGGGGTTATAATATGTTAGAATACAATGAATTTGATTGATTAAAAGTGCTAGAGATGCATGAAAAGTGTTTAGAAGTGTGTGAAAAGACTAGCCAAAATTTGGTCTGAAATGGTCTAAGAACCCACAAAAATTTATTTGAAGCATCAAATGGCTTGTGTAGTGTTGTTTGGGGTTACAATATGTTAGAATACATTAAGTTTGATTGATTACAAGTGCTAGAGAAGCATGAAGAGTGTTTAGAAGTGTGGAGAAAGACTTGTTGAAATTTGGTCCCATATGTGCTAAAAACCCACAAACATGTCTTTGAAGCAGTAAATCGCTTCTCTAGTGTTGTTTGGGGTTCGAATATGTTAGAATATAATGAATTTGATTGATTAAAAGTGCTAGAGATGCATGAAGAGTGTTTAGAAGTTTGTGAAAAGACTTGCCGAAATATGGTCTAAAATGGGCTAGGAACCCACAAACATTGCTTTGAAGCATTAAATGGCTTGTGTAGTGTTGTTTGGGGTTAGAATATAGTAGAATACATTAAGTTTGATTGATTACAAGTGCTAGAGATGCATGAAGAGTGTTTAGAAGTGTGGAGAAAGACTTGTTGAAATTTGGTCCCATATGGGCTAAGAACCCACAAACATGTCTTTGAAGCAGTAAATCGCTTTTCTAGTGTTGTTTGGGGTTAGAATATGTTAGAATACAATGAATTTGATTGATTAAAAGTGCTAGAGATGCATGAAAAGAATTTAGAAGTGTGTGAAAAGACTGGCCAAAATTTGGTCTGAAATGGTCTAAGAACCCACAAAAATTTCTTTGAAGCATTAAATAGCTTGTGTAGTGTTGTTTTGGGTTACAATATGTTAGAATACATTAAGTTTGATTGATTACAAGTGCTAGAGATGCATGAAGAGTGTTTAAGAGTGTTGAGAAAGACTTGTTGAAATGTTTTCCCATATGGGCTTAAAACCCACAAACATGTCTTTGAAGCAGTAAATCGCATCTCTAGTGTTGTTTGGGGTTAGAATAAGTTAGAATATAATGAATTTGAATGATTAAAAGTGCTAGAGATGCATGAAGAGTGTTTAGAAGTGTGTGAAAAGACTTGCCGAAATATGGTCTAAAATGGGCTAGGAACCCACAAACATTGGTTTGAAGCATTAAATGGCTTGTCTAGTGTTGTTTGGGGTTAGAATATGTTAGGATACAATTATTTTGATTGGTTAAAAGTGATAGAGATGCATGAAGAGTGTTTCGAAGTGTGGAGAAAGACTTGTTGAAATTTGGTCCCAAATGGGCTAAGAACCCACAAACAAGTCTTTGAAGCAGTAAATCGCTTCTCTAGTGTTGTTTGGGGTTATAATATGTTAGAATACAATGAATTTGATTGATTAAAAGTGCTAGAGATGCATGAAAAGTGTTTAGAAGTGTGTGAAAAGACTAGCCAAAATTTGGTCTGAAATGGTCTAAGAACCCACAAAAATTTATTTGAAGCATCAAATGGCTTGTGTAGTGTTGTTTGGGGTTACAATATGTTAGAATACATTAAGTTTGATTGATTACAAGTGCTAGAGAAGCATGAAGAGTGTTTAGAAGTGTGGAGAAAGACTTGTTGAAATTTGGTCCCATATGTGCTAAAAACCCACAAACATGTCTTTGAAGCAGTAAATCGCTTCTCTAGTGTTGTTTGGGGTTCGAATATGTTAGAATATAATGAATTTGATTGATTAAAAGTGCTAGAGATGCATGAAGAGTGTTTAGAAGTGTGTGAAAAGACTTGCCGAAATATGGTCTAAAATGGGCTAGGAACCCACAAACATTGCTTTGAAGCATTAAATGGCTTGTGTAGTGTTGTTTGGGGTTAGAATATGTTAGAATACATTAATTTTGATTGATTACAAGTGCTAGAGATGCATGAAGAGTGTTTAGAAGTGTGGAGAAAGACTTGTTGAAATTTGGTCCCATATGGGCTAAGAACCCACAAACATGTCTTTGAAAAGTAAATCGCTTCTCTAGTGGTTTGTGGGGTTAGAATATGTTAGGATATAATGAATTTGATTGATTAATAGTGCTAGAGATGCATGAAGAGTGTTTAGAAGTTTGTGAAAAGACTGGCCAAAATTTGGTCTGAAATGGTCTAAGAACCTACAAATATTTCTTTGAAGCATTAAATGGCTTGTCAAGTGTTGTTTGGGGTTTAAATATGTTAGAATACAATTTTTTTGATTGATTTAAAGTGATAGAGATGCATGAAGAGTGTTTAGAAGTGTGGAAAAAGACTTGTTGAAATTTGGTCCCATATGGGCTAAGAACCCCCAAACATGTCTTTGAAAAGTAAATCCTTCTCTAGTGGTTTTTGGGGTTAGAATATGTTAGGATATAATGAATTTGATTGATTAAAAGTGCTAGAGATGCATGAAGAGTGTTTAGAAGTTTGTGAAAAGACTAGCCAAAATGTGGTCTGAAATGGTCTAAGAACCTACAAATATTTCTTTGAAGCATTAAATGGCTTGTCAAGTGTTGTATGGGGTTTAAATATGTTAGAATACAATTTTTTTTGATTGATTTAAAGTGATAGAGATGCATGAAGAGTGTTTAGAAGTGTGGAAAAAGACTTGTTGAAATTTGGTCCCATATGGGCTAAGAACCCCCAAACATGTTTTTGAAAAGTAAATCCTTCTCTAGTGGTTTTTGGGGTTAGAATATGTTAGGATATAATGAATTTGATTGATTAAAAGTGCTAGAGATGCATGAAGAGTGTTTAGAAGTTTGTGAAAAGACTGGCCAAAATTTGATCTGAAATGGTCTAAGAACCCACAAACATTTCTTTGAAGCATTAAATGGCTTGTCTAGTGTTCTTTGGGGTTAGAATATGTTAGAATACATTAAGTTTGATTGATTACAAGTGCTAGAGATGCATGAAGAGTGTTTCGAAGTGTGGAGAAAGACTTGTAGAAATTTGGTTCCAAATGGGCTAAGAACCCACAAACATGTCTGTGAAGCAGTAAATCGCTTTTCTAGTGTTGTTTGGGGTTAGAATATGTTAGAATACAATGAATTTGATTGATTAAAAGTGCTAGAGATGCATGAAGAGTGTTTAGAAGTGTGTGAAAAGACTTGTGGAAATATGGTCTAAAATGGGCTAAGAACCCAAAAGCATTGGTTTGAAGCATTAAATGGCTTGTCTACAGTTGTTTGGGGTTGAATATGTTAGAATACAAATTTTTTGATTGATTAAAAGTGATAGAGATGAATGAAGAGTGTTTACAAGTGTGTGAAAAGACTTTCGGAATATTGGTCTGAAATGGGCTAAGAACACACAAACATGTCTTTGAAGCAGTAAATGGCTTCTCTATTGTTGTTTGGGGTTAGAATATGTTAGAATATAATGAATTTTACTGATTAAAAGTGATAGAGTGCATGAAGAGTGGTTAGAAGTGTGTGAAAAGACTGGCCAAAATTTGGTCTAAAATGGTCTAAGAACCCTTAAACATTTTTTTGAAGCATTAAATGGTTTGTCTAGTGTTGTTTGGGGTTAGAATATGTTAGAAACATTAAGTTTGATTGATTACAAGTGCTAGAGATGCATGAAGAGTGTTTATGAAGCATTAAATGGCTTGTGTAGTGTTGTTTGGGGTTAGAATATGTTAGAATACATTAATTTTGATTGATTACAAGTGCTAGAGATGCATGAAGAGTGTTTAGAAGTGTGGAGAAAGACTTGTTGAAATTTGGTCCCATATGGGCTAAGAACCCACAAACATGTCTTTGAAGCAGTAAATCGCTTCTCTAGTGGTTTTTGGGGTTAGAATATGTTAGCATATAATGAATTAGATTGATTAATAGTGCTAGAGATACATGAAGAGTGTTTAAAAGTTTGTGAAAAGACTGGCCAAAGTTTGGTCTGAAATGGTCTAAGAACCCACAAAAATTTCTTTGAAGCATTAAATGGCTTGTCTAGTGTTGTTTGGGGTTAGAATATAGTAGAATACATTAAGTTTGATTGATTACAAGTGCTAGAGATGCATGAAGAGTGTTTCGAAGTGTGGAGAAAGACTTGTTGAAATTTGATCCCAAATGGGCTAAGAACCCACAAACATGTCTTTGAAGCAGTAAATCGCTTCTCTAGTGTTGTTTGGGGTTAGACTATGTTAGAATACAATGAATTTGATTGATTAAAAGTGCTAGAGATGCTTGAAAAGTGTTTAGAAGTTTGTGAAAAGACTGGCCAAAATTTGGTCTGAAATGGTCTAAGAACCCACAAACATTTCTTTGAAGCATTAAATGGCTTGTCTAGTGTTGTTTGGGGTTAGAATATGTTAGAATACATTAAGTTTGATTGATTACAAGTGCTAGAGATGGATGAAGACTGTTTCGAAGTGTGGAGAAAGACTTGTTGAAATTTGGTTCCAAATGGGCTTAGAACCCACAAACATGTCTTTGAAGCAGTAAATCGCTTTTCTAGTGTTGTTTGGGGTTAGAATATGTTAGAATACAATGAATTTGATTGATTAAAAGTGCTAGAGATGCATGAAGAGTGTTTAGAAGTGTGTGAAAAGACTTGTGGAAATATGGTCTAAAATGGGCTAAGAACCCAAAAACATTGGTTTGAAGCATTAAATGGCTTGTCTACAGTTGTTTGGGGTTGAATATGTTAGAATACAAATTTTTTGATTGATTAAAAATGATAGAGATGAATGAAGATTGTTTACAAGTGTGTGAAAAGACTTTCGGAATATTGGTCTGAAATGGGCTAAGAACACACAAACATGTCTTTGAAGCAGTAAATGGCTTCTCTATTGTTGTTTGGGGTTAGAATATGTTAGAATATAATGAATTTTACTGATTAAAAGTGATAGAGTGCATGAAGAGTGGTTAGAAGTGTGTGAAAAGACTGGCCAAAATTTGGTCTGAAATGGTCTAAGAACCTTAAACATTTCTTTGAAGCATTAAATGGTTTGTCTAGTGTTGTTTGGGGTTAGAATATGTTAGAAACATTAAGTTTGATTGATTACAAGTGCTAGAGATGCATGAAGAGTGTTGATGAAGCATTAAATGGCTTGTGTAGTGTTGTTTGGGGTTAGAATATGTTAGAATACATTAATTTTGTTTGATTACAAGTGTTAGAGATGCATGAAGAGTGTTTAGAAGTGTGGAGAAAGACTTGTTGAAATTTGGTCCCATATGGGCTAAGAACTCACAAACATGACTTTGAAGAGTAAATCGCTTCTCTAGTGGATTTTGGGGTTAGAATATGTTAGGATATAATGAATTTGATTGATTAAAAGTGCTAGAGATACATGAAGAGTGTTTAAAAGTTTGTGAAAAGACTGGCCAAAGTTTGGTCTGAAATGGTCTAAGAACCCACAAAAATTTCTTTGAAGCATTAAATGGCTTGTCTAGTGTTGTTTGGGGTTAGAATATGTTAGAATACATTAAGTTTGATTGATTACAAGTGCTAGAGATGCATGAAGAGTGTTTCGAAGTGTGGAGAAAGACTTGTTGAATTTTGGTCCCAAATGGGCTAAGAACCGACAAACATGTCTTTGAAGCAGTAAATCGCTTCTCTAGTGTTGTTTTGGGTTAGAATATTTTAGAATACAATGAATTTGATTGATTAAAAGTGCTAGAGATGCATGAAAAGTGTTTAGAAGTGTGTGAAAAAACTGCCCAAAATTTGGTCTGAAATGGTCTAAGAACACACAAAAATTTCTTTGAAGCATTAAATGGCTTGTGTAGTGTTGTTTTGGGTTACAATATGTTAGAATACATTAAGTTTGATTGATTACAAGTGCTAGAGATTCATGAAGAGTGTTTAAGAGTGTGGAGAAAGACTTGTTGAAATGTTTTCCCATATGGGCTAAAAAACCCACAAACATGTCTTTGAAGCAGTAAATCGCATCTCTAGTGTTGTTTGGGGTTAGAATAAGTTAGAATATAATGAATTTGATTGATTAAAAGTGCTAGAGATGCATGAAGAGTGTTTAGAAGTGTGTGAAAAGACTTGCCGAAATATGGTCTAAAATGGGCTAGGAACCCACAAACATTGGTTTGAAGCATTAAATGGCTTGTCGAGTGTTGTTTGGGGTTAGAATATGTTAGGATACAATTATTTTGATTGGTTAAAAGTGATAGAGATGCATGAAGAGTGTTTCGAAGTGTGGAGAAAGACTTGTTGAAATTTGGTCCCAAATGGGCTAAGAACCCACAAACATGTTTTTGAAGCAGTAAATCGCTTCTCTAGTGTTGTTTGGGGTTATAATATGTTAGAATACAATGAATTTGATTGATTAAAAGTGCTAGAGATGCTTGAAAAGTGTTTAGAAGTGTGTGAAAAGACTAGCCAAAATTTGGTCTGAAATGGTCTAAGAACCCACAAAAATTTATTTGAAGCATCAAATGGCTTGTGTAGTGTTGTTTGGGGTTACAATATGTTAGAGTACATTAAGTTTGATTGATTACAAGTGCTAGAGAAGCATGAAGAGTGTTTAGAAGTGTGGAGAAAGACTTGTTGAAATTTGGTCCCATATGGGCTAAGAACCCACAAACAGGTCTTTGAAAAGTAAATCCTTCTCTAGTGGTTTTTGGGGTTAGAATATGTTAGGATATAATGAATTTGATTGATTAAAAGTGCTAGAGATGCATGAAGAGTGTTTAGAAGTTTGTGAAAAGACTGGCCAAAATTTGATCTGAAATGGTCTAAGAACCTACAAACATTTCTTTGAAGCATTAAATGGCTTGTCTAGTGTTGTTTGGGGTTAGAATATAGTAGAATACATTAAGTTTGATTGATTACAAGTGCTAGAGATGCATGAAGAGTGTTTCGAAGTGTGGAGAAAGACTTGTTGAAATTTGATCCCAAATGGGCTAAGAACCCACAAACATGTCTTTGAATCAGTAAATCGCTTCTCTAGTGTTGTTTGGGGTTAGACTATGTTAGAATACAATGAATTTGATTGATTAAAAGTGCTAGAGATGCTTGAAAAGTGTTTAGAAGTTTGTGAAAAGACTGGCCAAAATTTGGTCTGAAATGGTCTAAGAACCCACAAACATTTCTTTGAAGCATTAAATGGCTTGTCTAGTGTTGTTTGGGGTTAGAATATGTTAGAATACATTAAGTTTGATTGATTACAAGTGCTAGAGATGCATGAAGAGTGTTTCGAAATGTGGAGAAAGACTTGTAGAAATTTGGTTCCAAATGGGCTAAGAACCCACAAACATGTCTTTGAAGCAGTAAATCGCTTTTCTAGTGTTGTTTGGGGTTAGAATATGTTAGAATACAATGAATTTGATTGATTAAAAGTGCTAGAGATGCATGAAGAGTGTTTAGAAGTGTGTGAAAAGACTTGTGGAAATATGGTCTAAAATGGGCTAAGAACCCAAAAATATTGGTTTGAAGCATTAAATGGCTTGTCTACAGTTGTTTGGGGTTGAATATGTTAGAATACAAATTTTTTGCTTGATTAAAAGTGATAGAGATGAATGAAGAGTGTTTACAAGTGTGTGAAAAGACTTTCGGAATATTGGTCTGAAATGGGCTAAGAACACACAAACATGTCTTTGAAGCAGTAAATCGCTTCTCTAGTGGTTTTTGGGGTTAGAATATGTTAGGATATAATGAATTTGATTGATTAAAAGTGCTAGAGATGCATGAAAAGTGTTTAGAAGTGTGTGAAAAGACTGGCCAAAATTTGGTCTGAAATGGTCTAAGAACCCTTAAACATTTCTTTGAAGCATTAAAATTGTTTGTCTAGTGTTGTTTGGGGTTAGAATATGTTATAAACATTAAGTTTGATTGATTACAAGTGCTAGAGATGCATGAAGAGTGTTTATGAAGCATTAAATGGCTTGTGTAGTGTTGTTTGGGGTTAGAATATGTTAAAATACATTAATTTTGATTGATTACAAGTGCTAGAGATGCATGAAGAGTGTTTAGAAGTGTGGAGAAAGACTTGTTGAAATTTGGTCCCATATGGGCTAAGAACCCACAAACATGACTTTGAAGAGTAAATCGCTTCTCTAGTGGTTTTTGGGGTTAGAATATGTTAGGATATAATGAATTTGATTGATCAAAAGTGCTTGAGATACATGAAGAGTGTTTAAAAGTTTGTGAAAAGACTGGCCAAAGTTTGGTCTGAAATGGTCTAAGAACCCACAAAAATTTCTTTGAAGCATTAAATGGCTTGTCTAGTGTTGTTTGGGGTTAGAATATGTTAGAATACATTAAGTTTGATTGATTACAAGTGCTAGAGATGCATGAAGAGTGTTTCGAAGTGTGGAGAAAGACTTGTTGAAATTTGGTCCCAAATGGGCTAAGAACCCACAAACATGTCTTTGAAGCAGTAAATCGCTTCTCTAGTGTTGTTTGGGGTTAGAATATTTTAGAATACAATTAACTTGATTGATTAAAAGTGCTAGAGATGCATGAAAAGTGTTTAGAAGTGTGTGAAAAGACTTGCCGAAATATGGTCTAAAATGGGCTAGGAACCCACAAACATTGGTTTGAAGCATTAAATGGCTTGTCTAGTGTTGTTTGGGGTTAGAATATGTTAGGATACAATTATTTTGATTGGTTAAAAGTGAGAGAGATGCATGAAGAGTGTTTCGAAGTGTGTGAAAAGACTTGGCCAAAATTTGGTCTGAAATGGTCTAAGAACCCACAAAATTTTTTTGAAGCATTAAATGGCTTGTGTAGTGTTTTTTTGGGTTACAATATGTTAGAATACATTAAGTTTGATTGATTACAAGTGCTAGAGATGCATGAAGAGTGTTTCGAAGTGTGGAGAAAGACTTGTTGAAATTTGGTCCCAAATGGGCTAAGAACCCACAAACATGTCTTTGAAGTAGTAAATCGCTTCTCTAGTGTTGTTTGGGGTTATAATATGTTAGAATACAATGAATTTGATTGATTAAAAGTGCTAGAGATGCATGAAAAGTGTTTAGAAGTGTGTGAAAAGACTAGCCAAAATTTGGTCTGAAATGGTTTAAGAACCCACAAAAATTTATTTGAAGTATCAAATGGCTTGTGTAGTGTTGTTTGGGGTTACAATATGTTAGAATACATTAAGTTTGATTGATTACAAGTGCTAGAGAAGCATGAAGAGTGTTTAGAAGTGTGGAGAAAGACTTGTTGAAATTTGGTCCCATATGGGCTAAGAACCCACAAACAGGTCTTTGAAGCAGTAAATCGCTTCTCTAGTGTTGTTTGGGGTTAGAATATCTTAGAATATAATGAATTTGATTGATTAAAAGTGCTACAGATGCATGAAGAGTGTTTAGAAGTGTGTGAAAAGACTTGTCGTAATATGGTCTAAAATGGGCTAAGAACTCACAAACATTGGTTTGAAGCATTAAATGGCTTGTCTACTGTTATTTGGGGTTAGAATATGTTAGAATACAAATTTTTTGATTTATTAAAAGTGCTAGAGATGCATGAAAAGTATTTAGAAGTGTATGAAAAGACTGGCAAAAATTTGGTCTGAAATGGGCAAAGAACCCATAAACATTTCTTTGAAGCATTAAATGGCTTGTCTAGTGTTGTTTGGGGTTAGAATATGTTAGAATACAGTAATTTTGATTGATTAAAAGTGCTAGAGATGCATGAAAAGTGTTTAGAAGTGTGTGAAAAGACTGGCCAAAATTTGGTCTGAAATGGGCTAAGAGCCCACAAACATTGCTTTGAAGCATTAAATGGCTTGGCTACTGTTGTTTCGGGTTAGAATATGATAGAATACATTAAGTTTGATTGATTACAAGTGCTAGAGATGTATGAAGAGTGTTTAGAAGTGTTGAGAAAGACTTGTTGAAATTTGGTCCCAAATGGGCTAAGAACCCACAAACATGTCTTTGAAGCAGTAAATCGCTTCTCTAGTGTTGTTTGGGGTTATAATATGTTAGAATACAATGAATTTGATTGATTAAAAGTGCTAGAGATGCATGAAAAGTGTTTAGAAGTGTGTGGAAAGACTAGCCAAAATTTGGTCAGAAATGGTCTAAGAACCCACAAAAATTTATTTGAAGCATCAAATGGCTTGTGTAGTGTTGTTTGGGGTTACAATATGTTAGAATACATTAAGTTTGATTGATTACAAGTGCCAGAGAAGCATGAAGAGTGTTTAGAAGTGTGGAGAAAGACTTGTTGAAATTTGGTCCCATATGGGCTAAGAACCCACAAACATGTCTTTGAAGCAGTAAATCGCTTCTCTAGTGTTGTTTGGGGTTAGAATATCTTAGAATATAATGAATTTGATTGATTAAAAGTGCTACAGATGCATGAAGAGTGTTTAGAAGTGTGTGAAAAGACTTGTCGTAATATGGTCTAAAATGGGCTAAGAACCCACAAACATTTGTTTGAAGCATTAAATGGCTTGTCTACTGTTGTTTGGGGTTAGAATATGTTAGAATACAAATTTTTTGATTGATTAAAAGTGCTAGAGATGCATGAAAAGTATTTAGAAGTGTATGAAAAGACTGGCAAAAATTTGGTCTGAAATGGGCTAAGAACCCACAAACATTTCTTTGAAGCATTAAATGGCTTGTCTAGTGTTGTTTGGGGTTAGAATATGTTAGAATACAGTAATTTTGATTGATAAAAAGTGCTAGAGATGCATGAAAAGTGTTTAGAAGTGTGTGAAAAGACTGGCCAAAATTTGGTCTTAAATGGGCTAAGAACCCACAAACATTGCTTTGAAGCATTAAATGGCTTGGCTAGTGTTGTTTGGGGTTAGAATATGATAGAATACATTAAGTTTGATTGATTACAAGTGCTAGAGATGCATGAAGATTGTTTAGAAGTGTTGAGAAAGACTTGTTGAAATTTGGTCCCATATGGGCTAAGAACCCACAAACATGTCTTTGAAGCAGTAAATCGCTTCTGTTGTGTTGTTTGGGGTTAGAATATGTTAGAATATAATGAATTTGATTGATTAAAAGTGATAGAGATGCATGAAGAGTGTTTAGAAGTGTATGAAAAGACTTGCCGAAATATGGTCTAAAATGGGCTAAGAACCCACACACATTTCTTTGAAGCATTAAATGGCTTGTGTAGTGTTGTTTGGGGTTAGAATATGTTAGAATACATTAATTTTTATTGATTACAAGTGCTAGAGATGCATGAAGAGTGTTTAGAAGTGTGGAGAAAGAATTGTTGAAATTTGGTCCCAAATGGGCTAAGAACCCACAAACATGTCTTTGAAGAGTAAATCGGTTCTCTAGTGGTTTTTGGGGTTAGAATATGTTAGGATATAATGAATTTGATTGATTAAAAGTGCTAGAGATGCATAAAGAGTGTTTAGAAGTGTGTGACAAGACTGGCCAAAATTTGGTCTGAAATAGGGTAAGAACCCACAAACATTGCTTTGAAGCATTAAATGGCATGGCTAGTGTTGTTTGGGGTTAGAATATGATAGAATACATTAAGTTTGATTGATTACAAGTGCTAGAGATGCATGAAGAGTGTTTAGAAGTGTTGAGAAAGACTTGTTGAAATTTGGTCCCATATGGGCTAAGAACCCACAAACATGTCTTTGAAGCAGTAAGTCGCTTCTCTAGTATTGTCTGGGGTTAGAATATCTTAGAATATAATGAATTTGATTGATTAAAAGTGCTAGAGATGCATGAAGAGCGTTTAGAAGTGTGTGAAAAGACTTGTCGTTATATGGTCTAAAATGGGCTAAGAACCCACAAACATTGGTTTGAAGCATTAAATGGCTTGGCTACTGTTGTTTGGGGTTAGAATATGTTAGAATACAAATTTTTTGATTGATTAAAGGTGCTAGAGATGCATGAAAAGTATTTAGAAGTGTATGAAAAGACTGGCCAAAATTTGGTCTGAAATGGGCTAAGAACCCACAAATATTTCTTTGAAGCATTAAATGGCTTGTCTAGTGTTGTTTGGGGTTAGAATATGTTAGAATACAGTAATTTTGATTGATTAAAAGTGCTAGAGATGCATGAAAAGTGTTTAGATGTATGTGAAAAGACTGGCCAAAATTTGGTCAGAAATAGGGTAAGAACCCACAGACATTGCTTTGAAGCATTAAATGGCATGGCTAGTGTTGTTTGGAGTTAGAATATGATAGAATACATTAAGTTTGATTGATTACAAGTGCTAGAGATGCATGAAGAGTGTTTAGAAGTGTTGAGAAAGACTTGTTGAAATTTGGTCCCATATGGGCTAAGAACCCACAAACATGTCTTTGAAGCAGTAAATCGCTTCTGTTGTGTTGTTTGGGGTTAGAATATGTTAGAATATAATGAATTTGATTGATTAAAAGAGATAGAGATGCATGAAGAGTGTTTAGAAGTGTGTGAAAAGACTTGCCGAAATATGGTCTAAAATGGGCTAAGAACCCACAAACATTGCTTTGAAGCATTAAATGGCTTATGTAGTGTTGTTTGGGGTTAGAATATGTTAGAATACATTAATTTTGATTGATTACAAGTGCTAGAGATGCATGAAGAGTGTTTAGAAGTGTGGAGAAAGACTTGTTGAAATTTGGTCCCATATGGGCTAAGAACCCATAAACATGTCTTTGAAGAGTAAATCGCTTCTCTAGTGGTTTTTGGGGTTAGAATATGTTAGGATAGAATGAATTTGATTGATTAAAAGTGCTAGAGATGCATGAAAAGTGTTTAGAAGTGTGTGAAAAGACTGGCCAAAATTTGGTCTGAAATGGTCTAAGAACCAACAAAAATTTCTTTGAAGCATTAAATGGCTTGTGTAGTGTTGTTTGGGATTACAATATGTTAGAATACATTAAGTTTGATTGATTACAAGTGCTAGAGAAGCATGAAGAGTGTTTAGAAGTGTGGAGAAAGACTTGTTGAAATTTGGTCCCATATGGGCTAAGAACCCATAAACATGTCTTTGAAGAGTAAATCGCTTCTCTAGTGGTTTTTGGGGTTAGAATATGTTAGGATAGAATGAATTTGATTGATTAAAAGTGCTAGAGATGCATGAAGAGTGTTTAGAAGTTTGTGAAAACACTGGCCAAAGTTTGGTCCGAAATGGTCTAAGAACCCACAAACTTTCTTTGAAGCATTAAATGGCTTCTCTAGTGTTGTTTGGGGTTAGAATATGTTAGAATACGTTAAGTTTGATTGATTACAAGTGCTAGAGATGCATGAAGAGTGTTTCGAAGTGTGGAGAAAGACTTGTTGAAATTTGGTCCCAAATGGGCTAAGAACCCACAAACATGTCTTTGAAGCAGTAAATCGCTTCTCTAGTGTTTTTTGGGGTTATAATATGTTAGAATACAATGAATTTGATTGATTAAAAGTGCTAGAGATGCATGAAAAGTGTTTAGAAGTGTGTGAAAAGACTGGCCAAAATTTGGTCTGAAATGGTCTAAGAACCAACAAAAA
This sequence comes from Capsella bursa-pastoris, assembly GCA_036452645.1. Taxonomy (NCBI): domain Eukaryota; kingdom Viridiplantae; phylum Streptophyta; class Magnoliopsida; order Brassicales; family Brassicaceae; genus Capsella; species Capsella bursa-pastoris. Next base: position 10,337,895 of record CP144185.1, read on the forward strand.
TTTCTTTGAAGCATTAAATGGCTTGTGTAGTGTTGTTTGGGATTACAATATGTTAGAATACATTAAGTTTGATTGATTACAAGTGCTAGAGAAGCATGAAGAGTGTTTAGAAGTGTGGAGAAAGACTTGTTGAAATTTGGTCCCATATGGGCTAAGAACCCACAAACAAGTCTTTGAAGAGTAAATCGCTTCTATAGTGGTTTTTGGGGTTAGAATATGTTAGGATATAATGAATTTGATTGATTAAAAGTGCTAGAGATGCATGAAGAGTGTTTAGACGTTTGTGAAAAGACTAGCCAAAGTTTGGTCCGAAATGGTCTAAGAACCAACAAAAATTTCTTTGAAGCATTAAATGGCTTGTGTAGTGTTGTTTGGGATTACAATATGTTAGAATACATTAAGTTTGATTGATTACAAGTGCTAGAGAAGCATGAAGAGTGTTTAGAAGTGTGGAGAAAGACTTGTTGAAATTTGGTCCCATATGGGCTAAGAACCCATAAACATGTCTTTGAAGAGTAAATCGCTTCTCTAGTGGTTTTTGGGGTTAGAATATGTTAGGATAGAATGAATTTGATTGATTAAAAGTGCTAGAGATGCATGAAGAGTGTTTAGAAGTTTGTGAAAACACTGGCCAAAGTTTGGTCCGAAATGGTCTAAGAACCCACAAACTTTCTTTGAAGCATTAAATGGCATGGCTAGTGTTGTTTGGGGTTAGAATATGATAGAATACATTAAGTTTGATTGATTACAAGTGCTAGAGATGCATGAAGAGTGTTTAGAAGTGTTGAGAAAGACTTGTTGAAATTTGGTCCCATATGGGCTAAGAACCCACAAACATGTCTTTGAAGCAGTAAATCGCTTCTGTTGTGTTGTTTGGGGTTAGAATATGTTAGAATATAATGAATTTGATTGATTAAAAGAGATAGAGATGCATGAAGAGTGTTTAGAAGTGTGTGAAAAGACTTGCCGAAATATGGTCTAAAATGGGCTAAGAACCCACAAACATTGCTTTGAAGCATTAAATGGCTTATGTAGTGTTGTTTGGGGTTAGAATATGTTAGAATACATTAATTTTGATTGATTACAAGTGCTAGAGATGCATGAAGAGTGTTTAGAAGTGTGGAGAAAGACTTGTTGAAATTTGGTCCCATATGGGCTAAGAACCCATAAACATGTCTTTGAAGAGTAAATCGCTTCTCTAGTGGTTTTTGGGGTTAGAATATGTTAGGATAGAATGAATTTGATTGATTAAAAGTGCTAGAGATGCATGAAAAGTGTTTAGAAGTGTGTGAAAAGACTGGCCAAAATTTGGTCTGAAATGGTCTAAGAACCAACAAAAATTTCTTTGAAGCATTAAATGGCTTGTGTAGTGTTGTTTGGGATTACAATATGTTAGAATACATTAAGTTTGATTGATTACAAGTGCTAGAGAAGCATGAAGAGTGTTTAGAAGTGTGGAGAAAGACTTGTTGAAATTTGGTCCCATATGGGCTAAGAACCCACAAACAAGTCTTTGAAGAGTAAATCGCTTCTATAGTGGTTTTTGGGGTTAGAATATGTTAGGATATAATGAATTTGATTGATTAAAAGTGCTAGAGATGCATGAAGAGTGTTTAGACGTTTGTGAAAAGACTAGCCAAAGTTTGGTCCGAAATGGTCTAAGAACCCACAAACATTTCTTTGAAGCATTAAATGGCTTGTCTAGTGTTGTTTGGGGTTAGAATATATTAGAAGACATTAAGTTTTATTGATTACAAGTGCTAGAGATGCATGAAGAGTGTTTCGAAGTGTGGAGAAAGACTTGTTGAAATTTGGTCCCAAATGGGCTAAGAACCCACAAACATGTCTTTGAAGAAGTAAATCGCTTCTCTAGTGTTGTTTGGGGTTATAATATGTTAGAATACAATGAATTTGATTGATTAAAAGTGCTAGAGATGCATGAAAAGTGTTTAGAAGTGTGTGAAAAGACTGGCCAAAATTTGGTTTGAAATGGTCTAAGAACCCACAAAAAAATTTTTGAAGCATTAAATGGCTTGTGTAGTGTTGTTTGGGGTTACAATATGTTAGAATACATTAAGTTTGATTGATTACAAGTGCAAGAGATGCATGAAGAGTGTTTAGAAGTGTGGAGAAAGACTTGTTGAAATTTGGTCCCAAATGGGCTAAGAACCCACAAACATGTCTTTGAAGCAGTAAATCGCTTCTCTAGTGTTGTTTGGGGTTAGAATATCTTAGAAAATAATGAATTTGATTGATTAAAAGTGCTAGAGATGCATGAAGAGTGTTTAGAAGTGTGTGAAAAGACTTGTCGTAATATGGTCTAAAATGGGCTAAGAACCCACAAACATTTGTTTGAAGCATTAAATGGCTTGTCTACTGTTGTTTGGGGTTAGAATATGTTAGAATACAAATTTTTTGATTGATTAAAAGTGCTAGAGATGCATGAAAAGTGTTTAGAAGTGTGTGAAAAGACTGGCCAAAATTTGGTCTGAAATGGTCTAAGAACCCACAAAAATTTCATTGAAGCATTAAATGGCTTGTGTAGTGTTGTTTGGGGTTACAATATGTTAGAATACATTAAGTTTGATTGATTACAAGTGCTAGAGATGCATGAAGAGTGTTTAGAAGTGTGGAGAAAGATTTGTTGAAATTTGGTCCCAAATGTGCTAAGAACCCACAAACATGTCTTTGAAGCAGTAAATCACTTCTCTAGTGTTGTTTGGGGTTAGAATATCTTAGAATATAATGAATTTGATTGATTAAAAGTGCTAGAGATGCATGAAGAGTGTTTAGAAGTGTGTGAAAAGACTTGTCGTAATATGGTCTAAAATGGGCTACGAACCCACAAACATTTGTTTGAAGCATTAAATGGCTTGTCTAATGTTGTTTGGGGTTAGAATATGTTAGAATACAAATTTTTTGATTGATTAAAAGTGCTAGAGATGCATGAAAAGTATTTAGAAGTGTATGAAAAGACAGGCCAAAATTTGGTTTGAAATGGGGTAAGAACCCACAAATATTTCTTTGAAGCATTAAATGGCTTGTCTAGTGTTGTTTGGGGTTAGAATATGTTAGAATACAGTAATTTTGATTGATTAAAAGTGCTAGAGATGCATGAAAAGTGTTTAGAAGTATGTGAAAAGACTGGCCAAAATTTGGTCAGGAATAGGGTAAGAACCCACAAACATTGCTTTGAAGCATTAAATGGCATGGCTAGTGTTGTTTAGGGTTAGAATATGATAGAATACATTAAGTTTGATTGATTACAAGTGCTAGAGATGCATGAAGAGTGTTTAGAAGTGTTGAGAAAGACTTGTTGAAATTTGGTCCCATATGGGCTAAGAACCCACAAACATGTCTTTGAAGCAGTAAATCGCTTCTGTTGTGTTGTTTGGGGTTAGAATATGTTAGAATATAATGAATTTGATTGATTAAAAGAGATAGAGATGCATGAAGAGTGTTTAGAAGTGTGTGAAAAGACTTGCCGAAATATGGTCTAAAATGGGCTAAGAACCCACAAACATTGCTTTGAAGCATTAAATGGCTTGTGTAGTGTTGTTTGGGGTTAGAATATGTTAGAATACATTAAGTTTGATTGATTACAAGTGCTAGAGAAGCATGAAGAGTGTTTAGAAGTGTGGAGAAAGACTTGTTGAAATTTGGTCCCATATGGGCTAAGAACCCACAAACAAGTCTTTGAAGAGTAAATCGCTTCTATAGTGGTTTTTGGGGTTGGAATATGTTAGGATATAATGAATTTGATTGATTAAAAGTGCTAGAGATGCATGAAGAGTGTTTAGACGTTTGTGAAAAGACTGGCCAAAGTTTGGTCCGAAATGGTCTAAGAACCCACAAACATTTCTTTGAAGCATTAAATGGCTTGTCTAGTGTTGTTTGGGGTTAGAATATATTAGAAGACATTAAGTTTAATTGATTACAAGTGTTTCGAAGTGTGGAGAAAGACTTGTTGAAATTTGGTCCCAAATGGGCTAAGAACCCACAAACATGTCTTTGAAGCAGTAAATCGCTTCTCTAGTGTTGTTTGGGGTTATAATATGTTAGAATACAATGAATTTGATTGATTAAAAGTGCTAGAGATTCATGAAAAGTGTTTAGAAGTGTGTGAAAAGACTGGCCAAAATTTGGTCTGAAATGGTTTAAGAACCCACAAAAAATTCATTGAAGCATTAAATGGCTTGTGTAGTGTTGTTTGGGATTACAATATGTTAGAATACATTAAGTTTGATTGATTACAAGTGCTAGAGAAGCATGAAGAGTGTTTAGAAGTGTGGAGAAAGACTTGTTGAAATTTGGTCCCATATGGGCTAAGAACCCACAAACAAGTCTTTGAAGAGTAAATCGCTTCTATAGTGGTTTTTGGGGTTAGAATATGTTAGGATATAATGAATTTGATTGATTAAAAGTGCTAGAGATGCATGAAGAGTGTTTAGACGTTTGTGAAAAGACTGGCCAAAGTTTGGTCCGAAATGGTCTAAGAACCCACAAACATTTCTTTGAAGCATTAAATGGCTTGTCTAGTGTTGTTTGGGGTTAGAATATATTAGAAGACATTATGTTTTATTGATTACAAGTGCAAGAGATGCATGAAGAGTGTTTAGAAGTGTGGAGAAAGACTTGTTGAAATTTGGTCCCAAATGGGCTAAGAACCCACAAACATGTCTTTGAAGCAGTAAATCGCTTCTCTAGTGTTGTTTAGGGTTAGAATATCTTAGAATATAATGAATTTGATTGATTAAAAGTGCTAGAGATGCATGAAGAGTGTTTAGAAGTGTGTGAAAAGACTTGTCGTAATATGGTCTAAAATGGGCTAAGAACCCACAAACATTTGTTTGAAGCATTAAATGGCTTGTCTACTGTTGTTTGGGGTTAGAATATGTTAGAATACAAATTTTTTGATTGATTAAAAGTGCTAGAGATGCATGAAAAGTGTTTAGAAGTGTGTGAAAAGACTGGCCAAAATTTGGTCTGAAATGGTCTAAGAACCCACAAAAATTTCATTGAAGCATTAAATGGCTTGTGTAGTGTTGTTTGGGGTTACAATATGTTAGAATACATTAAGTTTGATTGATTACAAGTGCTAGAGATGCATGAAGAGTGTTTAGAAGTGTGGAGAAAGATTTGTTGAAATTTGGTCCCAAATGTGCTAAGAACCCACAAACATGTCTTTGAAGCAGTAAATCACTTCTCTAGTGTTGTTTGGGGTTAGAATATCTTAGAATATAATGAATTTGATTGATTAAAAGTGCTAGAGATGCATGAAGAGTGTTTAGAAGTGTGTGAAAAGACTTGTCGTAATATGGTCTAAAATGGGCTACGAACCCACAAACATTTGTTTGAAGCATTAAATGGCTTGTCTAATGTTGTTTGGGGTTAGAATATGTTAGAATACAAATTTTTTGATTGATTAAAAGTGCTAGAGATGCATGAAAAGTATTTAGAAGTGTATGAAAAGACAGGCCAAAATTTGGTTTGAAATGGATTAAGAACCCACAAACATTTCTTTGAAGCATTAAATAACTTGTCTTTTGTTGTTTGGGGTTAGAATATGTTAGAATACAGTAATATTGATTGATTAAAAGTTCTAGAGATGCATGAAGAGTGTTTAGAAGTGTGGAGAAAGACTTGTTGAAATTTGGTCCAAAATGGACTAACAACCCACAAACATTGCTTTGAAGCATTAAATGGCTTTTCTAGTGTAGTTTGGGGTTAGAATATGTTAGAATATAATGAATTTGATTGATTAAAAGTGCTAGAGATGCATGAAGAGTGTTTAGAAGTGTGTGAAAAGACTTGTCGTAATATGGTCTAAAATGGGCTAAGAACCCACAAACATTTGTTTGAAGCATTAAATGGCTTGTCTACTGTTGTTTGGGGTTAGAATATGTTAGAATACAAATTTTTTGATTGATTAAAAGTGCTAGAGATGCATGAAAAGTATTTAGAAGTGTATGAAAAGACTGGCCAAAATTTGGTCTGAAATGGGCTAAGAACCCACAAACATTTCTTTAAAGCATTAAATGGCTTGTCTAGTGTTTTTTGGGGTTAGTATATTTTAGAATACATTAATTTTGATTGATTACAAGTGCTAGAGATGCATGAAGAGTATTTAGAAGTGTGGAGAAAGACTTGTTGAAATTTGGTCCCATATGGGCTAAGAACCCACAAACATGTCTTTGAAGCACTAAATCGCTTCTCTAGTGTTGTTTGGGGTTAGAATATCTTAGAATATAATGAATTTGATTGATTAAAAGTGCTAGAGATGCATGAAGAGTGTTTAGAAGTGTGTGAAAAGACTTGTCGTAATATGGTCTAAAATGGGCTAAGAACCCACAAACATTTGTTTGAAGCATTAAATGGCTTGTCTACTGTTGTTTGGGGTTAGAATATGTTAGAATACAAATTTTTTGATTGATTAAAAGTGCTAGAGATGCATGAAAAGTGTTTAGAAGTGTGTGAAAAGACTTGCCAAAATTTGGTCTGAAATGGTCTAAGAACCCACAAAAATTTCTTTGAAGCATTAAATGGCTTGTGTAGTGTTGTTTGGGGTTACAATATGTTAGAATACATTAAGTTTGATTGATTACAAGTGCAAGAGATGCATGAAGAGTGTTTAGAAGTGTGGAGAAAGACTTGTTGAAATTTGGTCCCAAATGGGCTAAGAACCCACAAACATGTCTTTGAAGCAGTAAATCGCTTCTCTAGTGTTGTTTGGGGTTAGAATATCTTAGAAAATAATGAATTTGATTGATTAAAAGTGCTAGAGATGCATGAAGAGTGTTTAGAAGTGTGTGAAAAGACTTGTCGTAATATGGTCTAAAATGGGCTAAGAACCCACAAACATTTGTTTGAAGCATTAAATGGCTTGTCTACTGTTGTTTGGGGTTAGAATATGTTAGAATACAAATTTTTTGATTGATTAAAAGTGCTAGAGATGCATGAAAAATGTTTAGAAGTGTGTGAAAAGACTGGCCAAAATTTGGTCTGAAATGGTCTAAGAACCCACAAAAATTTCATTGAAGCATTAAATGGCTTGTGTAGTGTTGTTTGGGGTTACAATATGTTAGAATACATTAAGTTTGATTGATTACAAGTGCTAGAGATGCATGAAGAGTGTTTAGAAGTGTGGAGAAAGATTTGTTGAAATTTGGTCCCAAATGTGCTAAGAACCCACAAACATGTCTTTGAAGCAGTAAATCACTTCTCTAGTGTTGTTTGGGGTTAGAATATCTTAGAATATAATGAATTTGATTGATTAAAAGTGCTAGAGATGCATGAAGAGTGTTTAGAAGTGTGTGAAAAGACTTGTCGTAATATGGTCTAAAATGGGCTACGAACCCACAAACATTTGTTTGAAGCATTAAATGGCTTGTCTAATGTTGTTTGGGGTTAGAATATGTTAGAATACAAATTTTTTGATTGATTAAAAGTGCTAGAGATGCATGAAAAGTATTTAGAAGTGTATGAAAAGACAGGCCAAAATTTGGTTTGAAATGGGGTAAGAACCCACAAATATTTCTTTGAAGCATTAAATGGCTTGTCTAGTGTTGTTTGGGGTTAGAATATGTTAGAGTACAGTAATTTTGATTGATTAAAAGTGCTAGAGATGCATGAAAAGTGTTTAGAAGTATGTGAAAAGACTGGCCAAAATTTGGTCAGGAATAGGGTAAGAACCCACAAACATTGCTTTGAAGCATTAAATGGCATGGCTAGTGTTGTTTAGGGTTAGAATATGATAGAATACATTAAGTTTGATTGATTACAAGTGCTAGAGATGCATGAAGAGTGTTTAGAAGTGTTGAGAAAGACTTGTTGAAATTTGGTCCCATATGGGCTAAGAACCCACAAACATGTCTTTGAAGCAGTAAATCGCTTCTGTTGTGTTGTTTGGGGTTAGAATATGTTAGAATATAATGAATTTGATTGATTAAAAGAGATAGAGATGCATGAAGAGTGTTTAGAAGTGTGTGAAAAGACTTGCCGAAATATGGTCTAAAATGGGCTAAGAACCCACAAACATTGCTTTGAAGCATTAAATGGCTTGTGTAGTGTTGTTTGGGGTTAGAATATGTTAGAATACATTAAGTTTGATTGATTACAAGTGCTAGAGAAGCATGAAGAGTGTTTAGAAGTGTGGAGAAAGACTTGTTGAAATTTGGTCCCATATGGGCTAAGAACCCACAAACAAGTCTTTGAAGAGTAAATCGCTTCTATAGTGGTTTTTGGGGTTGGAATATGCTAGGATATAATGAATTTGATTGATTAAAAGTGCTAGAGATGCATGAAGAGTGTTTAGACGTTTGTGAAAAGACTGGCCAAAGTTTGGTCCGAAATGGTCTAAGAACCCACAAACATTTCTTTGAAGCATTAAATGGCTTGTCTAGTGTTGTTTGGGGTTAGAATATATTAGAAGACATTAAGTTTAATTGATTACAAGTGTTTCGAAGTGTGGAGAAAGACTTGTTGAAATTTGGTCCCAAATGGGCTAAGAACCCACAAACATGTCTTTGAAGCAGTAAGTCGCTTCTCTAGTGTTGTTTGGGGTTATAATATGTTAGAATACAATGAATTTGATTGATTAAAAGTGCTAGAGATTCATGAAAAGTGTTTAGAAGTGTGTGAAAAGACTGGCCAAAATTTGGTCTGAAATGGTCTAAGAACCCACAAAAAATTCATTGAAGCATTAAATGGCTTGTGTAGTGTTGTTTGGGATTACAATATGTTAGAATACATTAAGTTTGATTGATTACAAGTGCTAGAGAAGCATGAAGAGTGTTTAGAAGTGTGGAGAAAGACTTGTTGAAATTTGGTCCCATATGGGCTAAGAACCCACAAACAAGTCTTTGAAGAGTAAATCGCTTCTATAGTGGTTTTTGGGGTTAGAATATGTTAGGATATAATGAATTTGATTGATTAAAAGTGCTAGAGATGCATGAAGAGTGTTTAGACGTTTGTGAAAAGACTGGCCAAAGTTTGGTCCGAAATGGTCTAAGAACCCACAAACATTTCTTTGAAGCATTAAATGGCTTGTCTAGTGTTGTTTGGGGTTAGAATATATTAGAAGACATTATGTTTTATTGATTACAAGTGCAAGAGATGCATGAAGAGTGTTTAGAAGTGTGGAGAAAGACTTGTTGAAATTTGGTCCCAAATGGGCTAAGAACCCACAAACATGTCTTTGAAGCAGTAAATCGCTTCTCTAGTGTTGTTTGGGGTTAGAATATCTTAGAATATAATGAATTTGATTGATTAAAAGTGCTAGAGATGCATGAAGAGTGTTTAGAAGTGTGTGAAAAGACTTGTCGTAATATGGTCTAAAATGGGCTAAGAACCCACAAACATTTGTTTGAAGCATTAAATTGCTTGTCTACTGTTGTTTGGGGTTAGAATATGTTAGAATACAAATTTTTTGATTGATTAAAAGTGCTAGAGATGCATGAAAAGTGTTTAGAAGTGTGTGAAAAGACTGGCCAAAATTTGGTCTGAAATGGTCTAAGAACCCACAAAAATTTCATTGAAGCATTAAATGGCTTGTGTAGTGTTGTTTGGGGTTACAATATGTTAGAATACATTAAGTTTGATTGATTACAAGTGCTAGAGATGCATGAAGAGTGTTTAGAAGTGTGGAGAAAGACTTGTTGAAATTTGGTCCCAAATGGGCTAAGAACCCACAAACATGTCTTTGAAGCAGTAAATCGCTTCTCTAGTGTTGTTTGGGGTTAGAATATCTTAGAATATAATGAATTTGATTGATTAAAAGTGCTAGAGATGCATGAAGAGTGTTTAGAAGTGTGTGAAAAGACTTGTCGTAATATGGTCTAAAATGGGCTAAGAACCCACAAACATTTGTTTGAAGCATTAAATGGCTTGTCTACTGTTGTTTGGGGTTAGAATATGTTAGAATACAAATTTTTTGATTGATTAAAAGTGCTAGAGATGCATGAAAAGTGTTTAGAAGTGTGTGAAAAGACTGGCCAAAATTTGGTCTGAAATGGTCTAAGAACCCACAAAAAATTCATTGAAGCATTAAATGGCTTGTGTAGTGTTGTTTGGGGTTACAATATGTTAGAATACATTAAGTTTGATTGATTACAAGTGCTAGAGATGCATGAAGAGTGTTTAGAAGTGTGGAGAAAGACTTGTTGAAATTTGGTCCCAAATGGGCTAAGAACCCACAAACATGTCTTTGAAGCAATAAATCGCTTCTCTAGTGTTGTTTGGGGTTAGAATATCTTAGAATATAATGAATTTGATTGATTAAAAGTGCTAGAGATGCATGAAGAGTGTTTAGAAGTGTGTGAAAAGACTTGTCGTAATATGGTCTAAAATGGGCTAAGAACCCACAAACATTTGTTTGAAGCATTAAATGGCTTGTCTACTGTTGTTTGGGGTTAGAATATGTTAGAATACAATTTTTTTGATTGATTAAAAGTGCTAGAGATGCATGAAAAGTATTTAGAAGTGTATGAAAAGACTGGCCAAAATTTGGTCTGAAATGGGCTAAGAACCCACAAACATTTCTTTGAAGCATTAAATGCCTTGTCTAGTGTTTTTTGGGGTTAGTATATTTTAGAATACATTAATTTTGATTGATTACAAGTGCTAGAGATGCATGAAGAGTATTTAGAAGTGTGGAGAAAGACTTGTTGAAATTTGGTCCCATATGGGCTAAGAACCCACAAACATGTCTTTGAAGCACTAAATCGCTTCTCTAGTGTTGTTTGGGGTTAGAATATCTTAGAATATAATGAATTTGATTGATTAAAAGTGCTAGAGATGCATGAAGAGTGTTTAGAAGTGTGTGAAAAGACTTGTCGTAATATGGTCTAAAATGGGCTAAGAACCCACAAACATTTGTTTGAAGCATTAAATGGCTTGTCTACTGTTGTTTGGGGTTAGAATATGTTAGAATACAAATTTTTTGATTGATTAAAAGTGCTAGAGATGCATGAAAAGTGTTTAGAAGTGTGTGAAAAGACTTGCCAAAATTTGGTCTGAAATGGTCTAAGAACCCACAAAAATTTCTTTGAAGCATTAAATGGCTTGTGTAGTGTTGTTTGGGGTTACAATATGTTAGAATACATTAAGTTTGATTGATTACAAGTGCAAGAGATGCATGAAGAGTGTTTAGAAGTGTGGAGAAAGACTTGTTGAAATTTGGTCCCAAATGGGCTAAGAACCCACAAACATGTCTTTGAAGCAGTAAATCGCTTCTCTAGTGTTGTTTGGGGTTAGAATATCTTAGAATATAATGAATTTGATTGATTAAAAGTGCTAGAGATGCATGAAGAGTGTTTAGAAGTGTGTGAAAAGACTTGTCGTAATATGGTCTAAAATGGGCTAAGAACCCACAAACATTTGTTTGAAGCATTAAATGGCTTGTCTACTGTTGTTTGGGGTTAGAATATGTTAGAATACAAATTTTTTGATTGATTAAAAGTGCTAGAGATGCATGAAAAGTGTTTAGAAGTGTGTGAAAAGACTGGCCAAAATTTGGTCTGAAATGGTCTAAGAACCCACAAAAATTTCATTGAAGCATAAAATGGCTTGTGTAGTGTTGTTTGGGGTTACAATATGTTAGAATACATTAAGTTTGATTGATTACAAGTGCTAGAGATGCATGAAGAGTGTTTAGAAGTGTGGAGAAAGACTTGTTGAAATTTGGTCCCAAATGGGCTAAGAACCCACAAACATGTCTTTGAAGCAGTAAATCGCTTCTCTAGTGTTGTTTGGGGTTAGAATATCTTAGAATATAATGAATTTGATTGATTAAAAGTGCTAGAGATGCATGAAGAGTGTTTAGAAGTGTGTGAAAAGACTTGTCGTAATATGGTCTAAAATGGGCTAAGAACCCACAAACATTTGTTTGAAGCATTAAATGGCTTGTCTACTGTTGTTTGGGGTTAGAATATGTTAGAATACAAATTTTTTGATTGATTAAAAGTGCTAGAGATGCATGAAAAGTATTTAGAAGTGTATGAAAAGACTGGCCAAAATTTGGTCTGAAATGGGCTAAGAACCCACAAACATTTCTTTGAAGCATTAAATGGCTTGTCTAGTGTTTTTTGGGGTTAGTATATGTTAGAATACATTAATTTTGATTGATTACAAGTGCTAGAGATGCATGAAGAGTATTTAGAAGTGTGGAGAAAGACTTGTTGAAATTTGGTCCCATATGGGCTAAGAACCCACAAACATGTCTTTGAAGCACTAAATCGCTTCTCTAGTGTTGTTTGGGGTTAGAATATCTTAGAATATAATGAATTTGATTGATTAAAAGTGCTAGAGATGCATGAAGAGTGTTTAGAAGTGTGTGAAAAGACTTGTCGTAATATGGTCTAAAATGGGCTAAGAACCCACAAAAATTTGTTTGAAGCATTAAATAGCTTGTCTACTGTTGTTTGGGGTTAGAATATGTTAGAATACAAATTTTTTGATTGATTAAAAGTGCTAGAGATGCATGAAAAGTGTTTAGAAGTGTGTGAAAAGACTTGTCAAAATTTGGTCTGAAATGGTCTAAGAACCCACAAAAATTTCTTTGAAGCATTAAATGGCTTGTGTAGTGTTGTTTGGGGTTACAATATGTTAGAATACATTAAGTTTGATTGATTACAAGTGCAAGAGATGCATGAAGAGTGTTTAGAAGTGTGGAGAAAGACTTGTTGAAATTTGGTCCCATATGGGCTAAGAACCCACAAACATGTCTTTGAAGCACTAAATCGCTTCTCTAGTGTTGTTTGGGGTTAGAATATCTTAGAATATAATGAATTTGATTGATTAAAAGTGCTAGAGATGCATGAAGAGTGTTTAGAAGTGTGTGAAAAGACTTGTCGTAATATGGTCTAAAATGGGCTAAGAACCCACAAAAATTTGTTTGAAGCATTAAATAGCTTGTCTACTGTTGTTTGGGGTTAGAATATGTTAGAATACAAATTTTTTGATTGATTAAAAGTGCTAGAGATGCATGAAAAGTGTTTAGAAGTGTGTGAAAAGACTTGTCAAAATTTGGTCTGAAATGGTCTAAGAACCCACAAAAATTTCTTTGAAGCATTAAATGGCTTGTGTAGTGTTGTTTGGGGTTACAATATGTTAGAATACATTAAGTTTGATTGATTACAAGTGCAAGAGATGCATGAAGAGTGTTTAGAAGTGTGGAGAAAGACTTGTTGAAATTTGGTCCCAAATGGGCTAAGAACCCACAAACATGTCTTTGAAGCAGTAAATCGCTTCTCTAGTGTTGTTTGGGGTTAGAATATCTTAGAATATAATGAATTTGATTGATTAAAAGTGCTAGAGATGCATGAAGAGTGTTTAGAAGTGTGTGAAAAGACTTGTCGTAATATGGTCTAAAATGGGCTAAGAACCCACAAACATTTGTTTGAAGCATTAAATGGCTTGTCTACTGTTGTTTGGGGTTAGAATATGTTAGAATACAAATTTTTTGATTGATTAAAAGTGCTAGAGATGCATGAAAAGTATTTAGAAGTGTATGAAAAGACTGGCCAAAATTTGGTCTGAAATGGGCTAAGAACCCACAAATATTTCTTTGAAGCATTAAATGGCTTGTCTAGTGTTGTTTGGGGTTAGAATATGCTAGAATACAGTAATTTTGATTATTTAAAAGTGCTAGAGAAGCAGGAAGAGTGTTTAGAAGTGTGGAGAAAGACTTGTTGAAATTTGGTCCCATATGGGCTAAGAACCCATAAACATGTCTTTGAAGAGTAAATCGCTTCTCTAGTGGTTTTTGGGGTTAGAATATGTTAGGATATAATGAATTTGATTGATTAAAAGTGCTAGAGATGCATGAAGAGTGTTTAGAAGTTTGTGAAAACACTGGCCAAAGTTTGGTCCGAAATGGTCTAAGAACCCACAAACTTTCTTTGAAGCATTAAATGGCTTCTCTAGTTTTGTTTGGGGTTAGAATATGTTAGAATACGTTAAGTTTGATTGATTACAAGTGCTAGAGATGCATGAAGAGTGTTTCGAAGTGTGGAGAAAGACTTGTTGAAATTTGGTCCCAAATGGGCTAAGAACCCACAAACATGTCTTTGAAGCAGTAAATCGCTTCTCTAGTGTTGTTTGGGGTTATAATATGTTAGAATACAATGAATTTGATTGATTAAAAGTGCTAGAGATGCATGAAAAGTGTTTAGAAGTGTGTGAAAAGACTGGCCAAAATTTGGTCTGAAATGGTCTAAGAACCAACAAAAATTTCTTTGAAGCATTAAATGGCTTGTGTAGTGTTGTTTGGGATTACAATATGTTAGAATACATTAAGTTTGATTGATTACAAGTGCTAGAGAAGCATGAAGAGTGTTTAGAAGTGTGGAGAAAGACTTGTTGAAATAGGGTCCCATATGGGCTAAGAACCCACAAACAAGTCTTTGAAGAGTAAATCGCTTCTATAGTAGTTTTTGGGGTTAGAATATGTTAGGATATAATGAATTTGATTGATTAAAAGTGCTAGAGATGCATGAAGAGTGTTTAGAAGTTTGTGAAAACACTGGCCAAAGTTTGGTCCGAAATGGGCTAAGAACCCACAAACATTTCTTTGAAGCATTAAATGGCTTGTCTAGTGTTTTTTGGGGTTAGTATATGTTAGAATACATTAATTTTGATTGATTACAAGTGCTAGAGATGCATGAAGAGTATTTAGAAGTGTGGAGAAAGACTTGTTGAAATTTGGTCCCAAATGGGCTAAGAACCCACAAACATGTCTTTGAAGCAGTAAATCGCTTCTCTAGTGTTGTTTGGGGTTAGAATATCTTAGAATATAATGAATTTGATTGATTAAAAGTGCTAGAGATGCATGAAGAGTGTTTAGAAGTGTGTGAAAAGACTTGTCGTAATATGGTCTAAAATGGGCTAAGAACCCACAAACATTTGTTTGAAGCATTAAATGGCTTGTCTACTGTTGTTTGAGGTTAGAATATGTTAGAATACAAATTTTTTGATTGTTTAAAAGTGCTAGAGATGCATGAAAAGTGTTTAGAAGTGTGTGAAAAGACTGGCCAAAATTTGGTCTGAAATGGTCTAAGAACCCACAAAAATTTCATTGAAGCATTAAATGGCTTGTGTAGTGTTGTTTGGGGTTACAATATGTTAGAATACATTAAGTTTGATTGATTACAAGTGCTAGAGATGCATGAAGAGTGTTTAGAAGTGTGGAGAAAGACTTGTTGAAATTTGGTCCCAAATGGGCTAAGAACCCACAAACATGTCTTTGAAGCAGTAAATCGCTTCTCTAGTGTTGTTTGGGGTTAGAATATCTTAGAATATAATGAATTTGATTGATTAAAAGTGCTAGAGATGCATGAAGAGTGTTTAGAAGTGTGTGAAAAGACTTGCTGAAATTTGGTCTGAAATGGGCTAAGAACCTAATAACATTTGTTTGAAGCATTAAATTGCTTGTCTAGTGTTGTTTGGGGTTAGAATATGTTAGAATACAAATTTTTTGATTGATTAAAAGTGCTAGAGATGCATGAAAAGTATTTAGAAGTGTATGAAAAGACGTGCCAAAATTTGGTCTGAAATAGGCTAAGAACCCACAAACATTGTTTTGAAGCATTAAATGGCTTGTCTACTGTTGTTTGGGGTTAGAATATGTTAGAATACAATAAATTTGATTGATTACATGTGCTAGAGATGCATGAAGAGTGTTTAGAAATGTGTGGAAAGAGTTACTGAAATTTGGTCCGAAATGGGCTAAGAACGCACAAACATTGCTTTGCAGCAGTAAATAGCTTGTCTACTGTTGTTTGGGGTTAGAATATGTTAGAATACAAAAAAATTGATTGATTACAAGTGCTAGAGATGCATGAAGAGTGTTTAGAAGTGTGGAGGAAGACTTGTTAAAAATTTTTCCCAATTGGGCTTAGAACTCAGAAACATTGCGTTGAAGCACTAAATGGCTTGTCTAGTGTTGTTTGGGGTTATAATATGTTAGAATACAAAGAATTTTATGATTACAAGTGATAGAGATGCATGAAGAGTGTTTAGAAGTGTGTAAAAAGAGGTGATGAAATTTGGTCTGAAATGGGCTAAGAACCCACAAACATTGCTTTGAATCATTAAATGGCTTGTCTATTGCTGTTTGGGGTTAGAATATGTTATAATATAAAAAATTTTGATTGATTACAAGTGCTAGAGATGCATGAAGAGTATTTAGAAGTGTGGAGAAAGACTTGTTGAAATTTGGTCCCAAATGGGCTTAGAACTCAGAAACATTGCGTTGAACCACTAAATGGCTTGTCTAGTGTTGTTTAGGGTTATAATATGTTAGAATACAAAGAATTTTATTGATTACAAGTGATAGAGATGCATGAAGAGTGTATAGAAATATGCAAAAAGAGTTGCTGAAATTTGGATTGAAATAGGCTAAGAACCCACAAACATTGCTTTGAAGCATTAAATGGCTTGTTTACTGTTGTTTGGGGTTAGAATATGTTATAATACAATAAATTTGATTGATTACATGTGCTAGAGATGCATGACGAGTGTTTAGAAGTGTGGAGAAAGACTTGTTGAAATTTGGTCCCAAATGGGCTTAGAACTCAGAAACATTGCGTTGAGCCACTAAATGGTTGTCTAGTGTTGTTTGGGGTTATAATATGTTAGAATACAATGAATTTGATTGATTACAAGCGCTAGAGATGCGTGAAGAGTATTTAGAAGTGTGGAGAAAGACTTCTTTAAATTTAGAAGTGTTAAGAACTCAGAAACATTGCATTGAACTACTAAATGGCTTTTCTAGTGTTGTTTAGGGTTAGAATATGTTAGAATAAAAAAATTTGAGTGATTACAAGTATTAGAGATGCATGAAGAGTGTTTAGAAGTATGGAGAAATACTTGTTGAAATTTGGTCCCAAATGGGCTGAACTCAGAAACATCGCGTTGGACCACTAAATGGCTTGTCTAGTATTGTTTGGGGTTATCATATGTTAGAATACAATGAATTTTATAGATTAAAAGTGATAGAGATGCATGAAGAGTGTTTAGAAATGTGTAGAAAGAGTTACTGAAATTTGGTCCGAAATGGGCTAAAAACTCACAAACATTGCTTTGCAGCAGTAAATAGCTTGTCTACTGTTGTTTGGGGTTAGAATACAAAAAATTTGATTGATTACAAGTGCTAGAGATGCATGAAGAGTGTTTAGAAGTGTGGAGAAAGACTTGTTGAAATTTTTTCCCAATTGGGCTTAGAACTCAGAAACATTGCGTTGAACCACTAAATGGCTTGTCTAGTGTTGTTTGGGGTTATAATATGTTAGAATACAAAGAATTTTATGATTACAAGTGATAGAGATGCATGAAGAGTGTTTAGAAGTGTGTAAAAAGAGTTGATGAAATTTGGTCTGAAATGGGCTAAGAACCCACAAACATTGCTTTGAATCATTAAATGGCTTGTCTACTGCTGTTTGGGGTTAGAATATGTTATAATACAAAAATATTTGATTGATTACAAGTGCTAGAGATGCATGAAGAGTATTTAGAAGTGTGGAGAAAGACTTGTTGAAATTTGGTCCCAATTAGGCTTAGAACTCAGAAACATTGCGTTGAACCACTAAATGGCTTGTCTACTGTTGTTTGGGGTTATAATATGTTAGAATACAATAAATTTGATTGATTACATGTGCTAGAGAGACATGACGAGTGTTAAGAAGTGTGGAGAAAGACTTGTCGAAATTTGGTCCTAAATGGGTTAAGAACTCAGAAACATTGCATTGAACCACTAAATGGCTTGTCTATTGTTGTTTATGGTTAGAATATGATAGAATAAACAAAATTTGAGTGATTAAAAGTATTAGAGATGCATGAATAGTATTTAGAAGTATGGAGAAATACTTGTTGAAATTTGGTCACAAATGGGCTGAATTCAGAAACATCGCGTTGGACCACTAAATGGCTTGTATAGTATTGTTTGGGGTAAGCATATGTTAGAATACAATGAATTTTATAAATTAAAAGTGATAGAGATGCATGAAGAGTGTTTTGAAATGTGTAATAAAGACTTGTTGAAATTAGGTCCCAAATTGGGCTAAGAACTCGGAAACATTGCGTTGAACCAACTAAATTACTTATCTAGTGTTGTTTGGGGTTACAATATCTTAGAATACAATAACTTTGACTGATTACAAGTGCATAGAGATGCATGAAAAGTTTTCAGTAGATGTAGAGAAAGACTTGTTGAAATTTGGGTCCCAAATGGGCTAAGAACCAACAAACATTGCTTTGAAGAATTAAATGGCTTGTGTACTGTTGTTTGGGGTTAGAATATGTTAGAATACAATAAATTTGATTGATTACATGTGCTAGAGATGCATGACGAGTGTTTAGAAGTGTGGAGAAAGACTTGTCGAAATTTTGTCCCAAATGGGCTAAGAACTCAGAAACATTGCGTTGAAACACTAAATGGCTTGTCTAGTGTTGTTTGGGGTTATAATATGTTAGAATACAATGAATTTGATTGATTACAAGCGCTAGAGATGCATGAATAGTGTTTAGAAGTGTGTAGAAAGAAGTGCTGAAATTTGGTCTGAAATGGGCTAAGAACCCACAAACATTGCTTTGAAGCATTAAATCGCTTGTCTAGTGTTTTTTGGGGTTAGAATATGATAGAAAAAAATCAATTTGATTGATTACAAGTGCTAGACATGCATATAGAGTGTTTAGAAGTATGGAGAAAGACTTGTGTTGTCCCAATTGGGCTTAGAACTCATAAACCTTGTGTTGAACCACTAAATGGCTTGTATACTGTTGTTTGGGGTTATAATATGTTTGGATACAAAGAAGTTTATTGATTACATGTGATAGAGATACATGAAGAGTGTTTAGAAGTGTGTAAAAAGAGTTGATAAATATTGGTCTGAAATGGGCTAAGAACCCCCAAACATTGCTTTGAATCATTCAATTGCTTGTCTACTGTTGTTTGGGGTTAGAATATGTTATAATACAATAAATTTGATTGATTATATGTGCTAGAGATGCATGACGAGTGTTTAGAAGTGTGGAGAAAGACTTGTTGAAATTTGGTCCCAATTGGGCTTAGAACTTGAAACATTGCGTTGAACCACTAAATGGCTTGTCTAGTGTTGTTTGGGGTTATAATATGTTAGAATACAATGAATTTGATTGATTACAAGCGCTAGAGATGCGTGAAGAGTATTTAGAAGTGTGGAGAAAGACTTGTTGAAATTTGGCCCCAAATGGGCTAAGAACTCAGAAATATTGCGTTCAACCAGTAAATGGCTTGTCTAGTGTTTTTTGGGGTTAGAATATGTTAGAATAAAAAATATTTGATTGATTACAAGTGCTAGAGAAGCATGAAGAGTTTTTAGAAGTGTGGAGAAAGACTTGTTGAAATTTGGTTTTAACTGGGCTTAGTACTAAGAAACATTGCATTGAACCACTAAATGGCTTGTCTAGTATTGTTTGGGGTTAGAATATGTTAGAATACAATTAATTTTATAGATTAAAAGTGATAGAGATGCATGAAGAGTGTTTAGAAATGTGTGGAAAGAGTTACTGAAATTTGGTCTGAAATGGGCTAGGAACTCGGAACCATTGCGTTAAACCACTAAATGGCTTGTCTACTGTTGTTTGGGGTTAGAATATGTTAGAATACAAAAAATTTGATTGATTACAAGTGCTAGAGATGCATGAAGAGTGTTTAGAAGTGTGGAGAAAGACTTGTTGAAATTTGGTCCTAATTGGGCTTAGAACTCAGAAACATTGCGTTGAACCACTAAATGGCTTTTCTAGTGTTGTTTGGGGTTATAATATGTTAGAATACAAAGAATTTTATTGATTACAAGTGATAGAGATGCATGGAGAGTGTTTAGAAGTGTGCAAAAAGAGTTGCTAAAATTTGGTCTGAAATGGGCTAAGAACCCACAAACATTGCTTTGAAGCATTAAATGGCATGTCTACTCTTGTTTGGGGTTAGAATATGTTAGAATTAAATAAATTTGATTGATTACACGTGCTAGAGATGCATGACGAGTTTTAGAAGTGTGGAGAAAGACTTGTCAAAATTTGGTCCCAAAAGGGCTAAGAACTCAGAAACATTGCGTTGAAACACTAAATGGCTTGTCTAGTGTTGTTTGGGGTTAAAATATGTTAGAGTACAATGAATTTGATTGATTACAAGCGCTAGAGAAGCATGAATAGTGTTTAGAAGTGTGTAGAAAGAGTTGCTGAAATTTGGTCCGAAATGGGCTAAGAACCCACACACATTGCTTTGAAGCATTAAATGGCTTGTCTAGTGTTTTTTGGGGTTAGAATATGATAGAATACAATCAATTTGATTGTTTACAAGTGCTAGAAATGCATAGAGAAACATTGTGTTGAACCACTAAATGGCTTGTCTACTGTTGTTTGGGGTTATAATATGTTAGAATACAATAAATTTGATTGATTACATAAGCTAGAGAGGCATGACGAGTGTTAAGAAGTGTGGAGAAAGACTTGTCAAAATTTGGTCCCAAATGGGCTAAGAACTCAGAAACATTGCGTTGAAACACTAAATTGCTTGTCTAGTGTTGTTTGGGGTGATAATATGTTAGCATACAATGAATTTGATTGATTACAAGCGCTAGAGATGCATGAATAGAGTTTAGAAGTGTGTAGAAAGAGTTCCTGAAATTTGATTGATAAGAATTCAAAAACATTGTTTTGAACCTGTAAATGGCTTGTCTAGTGTTGTTTGGGGTTATGATATGTTAATACAATGAATTTTATTGATTATGTCCTAGAGCCGATGAAGAGGCTTTAGAAGTGTGTAGAAAGACTTGCTGAAAATTGGTCCAAAATCCACTAAGAACCCACAAACATTGCTTTGAAGCATTAAATGGCTTGTCTAGTGTTGTTTGGGGTTAGAATGTGTTAGAATACAATAACTTTGATGATTACAAGTGCTAGAGACGCATGAAGAAGTGTGTAGAAAGACTTGTGGAAATTGTGTCCCAAATGGGCTAAGAACTCGGAAACATAGCGTTGAACCACTAAATGACTTATCTAGTGTTGTTTGGGGTTACAATATATTGAATACAATAACTTTGATTGATTACAAGTGCTAGAGATGCATGAAGAGTGTTTAGAAGTGTGTAGAAAGACTAGCCGAAATTTGGTCCCAAATGGGCTAAGAATCCATAAACATGTCTTTGGAGCAGTAAATGGCTTTTATAGTGTTGTTTGGGGTTAGAATATGTTAATACAATGAATATTATTGATTAAGTCCTAGAGATGCATGAAGAGGCTTTAGAAGTGTGTAGAAATACTTGCTGAAATTTGGTCCCAATTGGGCTTAGAACTCAGAAACATTGCGTTGGACCACTAAATGACATGTCTAGTGTTGTTTGGGGTTATAATATGTTAGAATACAAAGAATTTTATGATTACAAGTGATAGAGATGCATGAAGAGTGATTTGAAGTATGGAGAAAGACTTGTTACAATTAGGTCCCAAATGGGCTAAGAACTCGAAAACATTGTGTTGAACCACTAAATGACTTATCTAGTGTTGTTTGGGGTTAGAATATCTTAGAATACAATAACTTTGATTGATTACAAGTGCTAGAGATGCATGAAGAGTGTTTAGAAGTGTGTAGACAAACTTGTTGAAATTGGGTCCCAAATGGGTTAAGAACTCGGAAACATTGCGTTGAACAACTAAACGACTTATCTAGTATTGTTCCGGGTTAGAATATGTTAGAATACAATGAATTTGATTGATTACAAGTTCTAGAGATGAATGAAGAGTGTTTAGAAGTGTGTAGAAAGACTTGTTGAAATTAGGGCCCAAATGGGCTAAGAACTCGGAAACATTGCGTTGAACCACTAAATGGCTTATCTAGTGTTGTTTGGGGTTAGAATATCTTAGAATACAATAACTTTGATTGATTACAAGTGCTAGAGATGCATGAAGAGTGTTTAGAAGTGTGTAGAAAAACTTGTTGAAATTAGGTCCCAAATGGGCTAAGAACTCGGAAACATTGCGTTGAACCACTCAATGTCTTATCTGGTGTTTTTTCCGGTTAGAATATGTTAAAATACAATATATTTGATTAATCACAAGTGCTAGAGATGCATGAAGAGTGTTTAGAAGTGTGTAGAAAGACTTGTTGAAATTTGGTCCCAAATGGCTAAGAACTCGTAAACATTGCGTTGAACCACCAAATGACTTATCTAGTGTTGTTTGGGGTTAGAATATGTTAGAATACAATGAATTTGATTGATTACAAGTGCTAAAGATACATGAAGAGTGTTTAGAAGTGTGGAGAAAGACTTGTTGAAATTTGGTTCCAAATGGGCTAAAAACTCGGAAACATTGTGTTGAACCATTAAATGGCTTTTATAGTGTTCTTTGGGGTTAGAATCTGTTAGAATACAATAAATTTGATTGATTACAAGTGCTAGAGATGCATGAAGAGTGTTTAGAAGTGTGTAGAAAGACTTGTTGAAATTTGGTCTCAAATGGGCTAAGAAATCGTAAACATTGCGTTGAACCACTAAATGTCTTATCTAGTGTTGTTTTGGGTTAGAATATGTTGGAATACAATATATTTGATTGATTACAAGTGCTAGAGATGCATGAAGAGTGTTTAGAAGTGTGGAGAAAGACTTGTTAAAATTGGGTCCCAAATGGGCTAAGAACTCGGAAACATTGCGTTGAACCACTAAATGATTTATCTAGTGTTGTTTGGGGTTAGAATATGTTAGAATACAATAAATTTTGATTGATTACAAGTGCTAGAGATGCATGAAAAGGGTTTAGAAGTGTGAAGAAAGACTTGTTGAAATCTGGTCCCAAATGGGATAAGAACCCACAACCAATGCTTTGAACCACTAAATGACTTATCTAGTGTTGTTTGGGGTTAGAATATGTTAGAATACAATAAATTTGATTGATTACAAGTGCTAGAGATGCATGAAGAGTGTTTAGAAGTGTGGAGAAAGACTTGTTGAAATTGGGTCCCAAATGGGCAAAGAACTCGGAAACATTGCGTTGAACCACTAAATGACTTATCTAGTGTTGTTTGGGGTTAGAATATGTTAGAATACAATGAATTTGATTGATTACAAGTGCTATAGATGCCTGAAGATTGTTTAGAAGTGTGAAGAAAGACTTGTTGAAATTTGGTCCCAAATGGGCTAAGAACTTCGAAACATTGCGTTGAAGCACTAAATGGCTTATCTAGTGATCTTTGGGGTTAGAATATGTTATAAGACAATAAACTTGATTGCTTACAAGTGCTATAGATGCATGAAGAGTGTTTACAAGTGTGTAGAAAGACTTGTTAAAATTTGGTCCGAAATGGGCTAAGAACCCCCAAACATTGTGTTAAACCACTAAATGGCTTTTATAGTGTTCTTTGGGGTTAGAATCTGTTAGAATACAATAAATTTGATTGATTACAAGTTCTAGAGATGCATGAAGAGTGTTTAGAAGTGTGTAGAAAGACTTGTTGAAATTTGGTCCCAAATGGGGTAAAAAATAGTAAACATTGCGTTGAACCACTAAATGTCTTATCTAGTGTTTTTTTGGGTTAGAATATGTTAGAATATAATATATTTGATTGATCACAAGTGCTAGAGATGCATGAAGAGTGTTTAGAAGTGCGGAGAAAGACTTGTTAAAATTGGGTCCCAAATGGGCTAAGAAATCGTAAACATTGCGTTGAACCACTAAATGTCTTATCTAGTGTTGTTTGGGGTAAGAATATTTAAGAATACAATAAATTTGATTGATTACAAGTGCTAGAGATGCATGAAGAGTGTTTATAAGTGTGGAGAAAGACTTGTTGAAATTGGGTCCCGAATGGGCTAAGAACTCGGAAACATTGCGTTGAACCACTAAATGACTTATCTAGTGTTGTTTGGGGTTAAATATGTTAGAATACAATAAATCTGATTGATTACAAGTGCTAGAGATGCATGAAGAGTGTTTAGAAGTGTGTAGAAAGACTTGTTGAAATTGGGTCCCAAATGGGCTAAGAACTCGGAAACATTGCGTTAAACAACTAAATGACTTATCTAGTGTTTTTTGGGGTTAAAATATGTTAGAATACAATAACTTTGATTGATTACAAGTGCTAGAGATGCATGAAGAGTGTTTAGAAGTGTGTAGAAAGACTTGCAGAAATTTGGTCCAAAATGGGCTAAGAACTCGGAAACATTTCGTCAAACCACTAAATGGCTTGTCTAGTGTTGTTTGGGGTTAGAATATGTTAGAATGCAATAAATTTGATTGATTACAAGTGCTAGAGATGCATGAAGAGTGTTTAGAAGTGTGTAGAAAGACTTGTTGAAATTGGGTCCCAAATGGGCTAAGAACTCGAAAACAGTGCGTGGAACCACTAAATGGCTTGTCTAGTGTTGTTTGGGGTTAGAATATGTTAGAATGCAATAAATTTGATTGATTACAAGTGCTAGAGATGCATGAAGAGTGTTTAGAAGTGTGTAGAAAGACTTGTTGAAATTGGGTCCCAAATGGGCTAAGAACTCGGAAACATTGCGTTGAACCACTAAATGACTTATCTAGTGTTGTTTGGGGTTAGAATATGTTAGAATACAATAAATTTGATTGATTACAAGTGCTAGGGATGCATGAAGAGTGTTTTGAAGTATGGAGAAATACTTGTCGAAATTGGGTCCCAAATGGGCTAAGAACTCGGAAATATTGCATTGAACAACTAAATAACTTATCTAGTGTTGTTTGGGGTTAGAATATGTTAGAATACAATAAATTTGATTGATTACAAGTGCTGGAGATGCATGATGAGTGTTTTGAAGTATCGAGAAAGACTTGCTGAAATTGGGTCACAAATGGGCTATGAACTCGGAAACATTGCGTTGAACCACTAAATGACTTATCTAGTGTTGTTTGGGGTTAGAATATGTTAGAATACAATGAATTTGATTGATTACAAGTGCTATAGATGCCTGAAGATTGTTTAGAAGTGTGAAGAAAGACTTGTTGAAATTTGGTCCCAAATGGGCTAAGAACTCGGAAACATTGTGTTAAACCACTAAATCACTTATCTAGTGTTGTTTGGGGTTAGAATATGTTAGAATACAATGAATTTGATTGATTACAAGTGCTATAGATGCCTGAAGATTGTTTAGAAGTGTGTAGAAGACTTGTTGAAATTTGATCCAAAAGGGCTTAGAACTCATAAACATTGCTTTGAAGCATTAAATGGCTTTTATAGTGTTCTTTGGGGTTAGAATCTGTTAGAATACAATAAATTTGATTGATTACAAGTGCTAGAGATGCATGAAGAGTGTTTAGAAGTGTGTAGAAAGACTTGTTAAAATTGGGTCCCAAATGGGCTAAGAACTCGGAAACATTGCGTTGAACCACTAAATGACTTATCTAGTGTTGTTTGGGGTTAGAATATGTTAGAATACAATGAATTTGATTGATTACAACTGCTAGAGATGCATGAAGAGTGTTTAGAAGTGTGTAGAAAGACTTGTTGAAATATGGTCCCTAATGGGCTAAGAACTTCGAAACATTGCGTTGAACCACTAAATGGCTTTTATAGTGTTCTTTGGGGTTTGAATTTGTTAGAATACAATGAATTTTATTGATTACAAGTGATAGAGATGCATGAAGAGTGTTTAGATGTGTGGAGAAAGACTTGTTGAAATTTGGTCTCTAATAGGCTAAGAAATCGGAAACATTGCTTTGAACCACTAAATGGCTTTTCTAGTGCTGTATGGGGTTAGAATATGTTAGAATACAATAACTTTGATTGATTACAAGTGCTAGAGATGCATGAAAATTTTTAAGAAGTGTGTAGAAAGACTTGCTGAAATTTGGTCCCAAATAGGCTAAGAACTCGGAAACATTGCGTTGAACCACTAAATGACTTATCTAGTGTTGTTTGGATTAAATATGTTAGAATAAAATAAATTTGATTGATTACAAGTGCTAGAGATGCATGAAGAGTGTTTATAAGTGTGGAGAAAGACTTGTTGAAATTGGGTCCCAAATGGGCTAAGAACTCGGAAACATTGCGTTGAACCACTAAATGACTTATCTAGTGTTGTTTGGGGTTAGAATATGTTAGAATACAATGAATTTGATTGATTACAAGTGCTATAGATGCCTGAAGATTGTTTAGAAGTGTGAAGAAAGACTTGTTGAAATTGGGTCCCAAATGGGCTAAGAACTCGGAAACATTGCGTTGAACCACTAAATGACTTATCTAGTGTTGTTTGGGGTTAGAATATGTTAGAATAAAATAAATTTGATTGATTACAGGTGCTAGAGATGCATGACGAGTGTTTACAAGTGTGGAGAAGTACTTGTTGAAATTTGGGCCCAAATGAACTAAGAACCCAACAACATTGCTTTAGAGCAGTAAATGCCTTTTCTAGTGTTGTTTGGGGTAAGAATATTTTAGAATACAATACATTCGATTGATTACAAGTGCTATAAATGCATGAAGAGTGTTTATAAGTGTGGAGAATGACTTGTTGAAATTGGGTCCCAAATGGGCAAAGAACTCGGAAACATTGCGTTGAACCACTAAATGACTTATCTAGTGTTGTTTGGGGTTAGAATATGTTAGAATACAATGAATTTGATTGATTACAAGTGCTATAGATGCCTGAAGATTGTTTAGAAGTGTGAAGAAAGACTTGTTGAAATTTGGTCCCAAATGGGGTAAAAAATAGTAAACATTGCGTTGAACCACTAAATGTCTTATCTAGTGTTTTTTTGGGTTAGAATATGTTAGAATACAATATATTTGATTGATTACAAGTGCTAGAGATGCATGAAGAGTGTTTAGAAGTGTGGAGAAAGACTTGTTAAAATTGGGTCCCAAATGGGCTAAGAACTCGGAAACATTGCGTTGAACCACTAAATGACTTATCTAGTGTTGTTTGGGGTTAGAATATGTTAGAATACAATGAATTTTATTGATTACAAGTGCTAGATATGCATGAAGAGTATTTAAAAGTGTGTAGAAAACTTGTTGAAATTTGGTCCCAAATGGGCTAAGAACATAAACATTGCTTGAACCACTAAATGACTTTATAGTGTTCTTTGGGGTTAGAATCTGTTAGAATACAATAAATTTGATTGATTACAAGTTCTAGAGATGCATGAAGAGTGTTTAGAAGTGTGGAGAAAGACTTGTTAAAATTGGGTCCCAAATGGGCTAAGAACTCGGAAACATTGCGTTGAACCACTAAATGACATATCTAGTGTTGTTTGGGATTAGAATATGTTAGAATACAAGTAACTTGATTGATTACAAGTGGTAGAGATGCATGAAGATTATTTAGAAGTGTGGAGAAAAACTTGTTGAAATTGGATCCCAAATGGGCTCAGAACTCGGAAACATTGGGTTGAACCACTAAATGGCTTATCTAGTGTTATTTGGGATTAGAATATGTTAGTATACAATAACTTTGATTGATTACAAGTGCTAGAGATTCATGAAGAGTCTTTAGAAGTGTGTAGAAAGACTTGTTGAAATTGGGTCCCAAATGGGCTAAGAACTCAAAAACATTGCATTGTTGAACCACTAAATGACTTATCTAGTGTTGTTTGGGTTAGAATATTTTAGAATACAATAAATTTGATTGGTTACAAGTGCTAGAGATGCATCAAGAGTGTTTAGAAATTTGTAGAAAGACTTGCTGAAATTTGGTCCGAAAAAAGCTTAGAACCAATAAACATTGCTTTGAAGCATTAAATGGCTTATCTAGGATTGCTTTGGGTTAGAATATGTTAGAATACAATAAATTTGTTTGATTACTAGTGCTAGAGATGCATGAAGAGTGTTTAGAAGTGTGGAGAAAGACTTGCTGAAATTTGGTCCCAAATGGGCTAAGAACTCATAAACATTGCGTTGAACCACTAATTTACTTGTCTAGTGTTGTTTGGTGTTATAATATGTTAGAATATAATGAATTTTATTGATTACAAGTTCTAGAGATGCAGGAAGAGTGTTTAGAAGTGTGGGGAAAGACTTGTTGAAATTGGGTCTCAAATGGGCTAGGAACTCGGAAACATTGCGTTGAACCACTAAATTACTTATCTAGTGTTGTTTGGGGTTAGAATATGTTAGCATACAATAACTTTGATTGATTACAAGTGCTAGAGATGCATGAAGAGTGTTTAGAAGTATGTAGAAAGACTTGTTGAAATTCGGTCCCAAATGGGCTAAGAACTCCGAAACATTGCTTTGAACCACTAAATGACTTATCTAGTGTTGTTTGGGGTTAGAATCTGTTAGAATACAATAAATTTGATTGATTACAAGTGCTAGAGATGCATGAAGAGTGTTTAGAAGTGTGTAGAAAGACTTGTTGAAATTGGGTCCCAAATGGGCTAAGAACTCGAAAACATTGCGTTGAACCACTAAATGACTTATCTAGTGTTGTTTGGAGTTAGAATATGTTATTATACAATAAATTTGATTGATTACAAGTGCTAGAGATGCATGAAGAGTGTTTATAAGTGTGGAGAATGACTTGTTGAAATTGGATCCCAAATGGGCAAAGAACTCGTAAACATTGCGTTGAACCACTAAACGACTTATCTAGTGTTGTTTGGGATAAGAATATTTCAGAATACAATAAATTTGATTGATTACAAGTGCTAGAGATGCATGAAGAGTGTTTATAAGTGTGTAGAAAGACTTGTTGAAATTGGGTCCCAAATGGGCTAAGAACTCGGAAAGATTGCGTTGAACAACTAAATGACTAATCTAGTGTTGTTTGGGGTTAGAATATGTTAGAATACAATAAATTTGATTGATTACAAGTGCTAGAGATGCATGAAGAGTGTTTAGAAGTGTGTAGAAAGACTTGCAGAAAATTTGTCCAAAATGGGCTAAGATCAGCCATCCATTGCTTTGAAGCATTAAATGACTTATCTAGTATTGTTTGGGTTTAGAACATGTTAGAATAAAATAAAATTGATTGATTACAAGTGCTAGAGAAGCATGAAGAGTGTTTAGAAGTGTGTAAAACGACTTGTTGAAATTGGGTCCCAAATGGGCTAAGAACTCAGAAACATTGCGTTGAACCACTAAATTACTTATCTAGTGTTGTTTGGGGTTAGAATAAGTTAGAATACAATAACTTTGATTAATTCCAAGTTCTAGAGATGCATGATGAGTGTTTAGAAGTGTGTAAAAACACTTGTTGAAATTGGGTCCGAAATGGGCTAAGAACTCGGAAACATTGCGTTGAACCACTAAATGACTTATCTAGTGTTGTTTGGGGTTAGAATTTATTAGAATACAATAAATTTGATTGATTACAAGTGCTAGAGATGCATGAAGAGTGTTTAGAAGTGTGGAGAAAGACTTGTTCAAATTGGGTCCTAAATGGACTAAGAACTCGGAAACATTGCTTTGAACAACTAAATGACTGATCTAGTGTTGTTTTGGGTTAGAATAAGTTAGAATACAATAACTTTGATTAATTCCAAGTTCTAGAGATGCATGATGAGTGTTTAGAAGTGTGTAAAAAAACTTGTTGAAATTGGGTCCGAAATGGGCTAAGAACTCGGAAACATTGCGTTGAACCACTATTTGACTTATCTAGTGTTGTTTTGGGTTAGAATATCTTAGAATACAATAACTTTGATTGATTACAAGTGCTAGAAATGCATGAAGATTGTTTAGGAAGTGTGTAGAAAAACTTGTTGAAATTGGGTCCCAAATGGGCTAAGAACTCAGAAACATAGCGTTGAACCACTAAATGACTTATCTAGTGTTGTTTGGGGGTTAGAATATGTTAGAAAAAATGAATTTGATTGATTACAAGTGCTAGAGATACATGAAGAGTGTTTAGAAGTATGGAGAAAGGCTTGTTGAAATTGGATCCTAAATGGGCTAAGAAGTCGGAAACATTGCGTTGAAAACCTAAATTACTTATCTAATGTTGTTTGGGGTTATAATATGTTAGAATACAGTGAATTTGATTGATTACAAGTGCTTGAGATGCATGAAGAGTGTTTAGAAGTGTGTAGAAAGACTTGTTGAAATTGGGTCCCAAATAGGCTAAGAACTTAGAAACATTGCGTTGAACCACTAAATGACTTATCTAGTGTTATTTGGGGTCAGAATATGTTAGAATACAATAACTTTGATTGATTACAAGTGCTAGAGATGCATGAAGAGTGTTTAGAAGTGTGTAGAAAGACTTGTTGAAATTGGGTCCCAAATGGGCTAAGAACTCGGAAACATTGCGTTGAACCACTAAATGACTTATCTAGTGTTGTTTGGGTTAGAATATGTTAGAATACAATCAATTTGATTGATTACAAGTGATAGAGATGCATGGAAAGTGTTCAGAAATGTGTAGAAAGACTTGCCGAAATTTGGTCCCAAATGCGCTAAGAACTCGGAAACATTGCGTTGAACCACTAAATGACTTATCTAG
Organism: Capsella bursa-pastoris; assembly: GCA_036452645.1. Classification (NCBI taxonomy): domain Eukaryota; kingdom Viridiplantae; phylum Streptophyta; class Magnoliopsida; order Brassicales; family Brassicaceae; genus Capsella; species Capsella bursa-pastoris. The sequence continues at coordinate 10,368,326 of CP144185.1, forward strand.
TGTTGTTTGGGTTAGAATATGTTAGAAAACAATAAATTTGATTGATTACAAGTGCTAGAGATGCATGAAGAGTGTTTAGAAGTGTGTAGAAAGACTTGTTGAAATTAGGTCCCAAATGGGCTAAGAACTCAGAAACATTGCGTTGAACCACTAAATGACTTATCTAGTGTTGTTTGGGGTTAGAATATCTTAGAATACAATAACTTTGATTGATTACAAGTGCTAGAGATGCATGAAGAGTGTTTAGAAGTGTGTAGACAAACTTGTTGAAATTGGGTCCCAAATGCGCTAAGAACTCGGAAACATTGCGTTGAACCACTAAATGACTTATCTAGTGTTGTTTGGGTTAGAATATGTTAGAAAACAATAAATTTGATTGATTACAAGTGCTAGAGATGCATGAAAAGTTTTCAGTAGAGTAGAGAAAGACTTGTTGAAATTGGGTCCCAAATGGGCTAAGAACTCGGAAACATTGCGTTGAACCATTAAATGACTTATCTAATGTTGTTTGGGGTTAGAATATGTTAGAAAACAATAAATTTGATTGATTACAAGTGCTAGAGATGCATGAAGAGTGTTTAGAAGTGTGTAGAAAGACTGAAATTGGTCCCAAATGGGCTAAGAACCCACAACATTGCTGTTGAACCATTAAATGACTTATCTAGTGTTGTTTGGGGTTAGAATATGTTAGAATACAATAACTTTGATTGATTACAAGTGCTAGAGATGCATGAAGAGTGTTTAGAAGTGTGTAGAAAGACTTGTTGAAATTGGGTCCCAAATGGGCTAAGAACTCGGAAACATTGCGTTGAACCACTAAATGACTTATCTAGTGTTGTTTGGGGTTAGAATATGTTAGAAAACAATAAATTTGATTGATTACAAGTGCTAGAGATGCATGAAGAGTGTTTAGAAGTGTGTAGAAAAACTTGTTGAAATTGGGTCCCAAATGGGCTAAGAACTCGGAAACATTGCGTTGAACCACTAAATGACTTATCTAGTGTTGTTTGGGGTTAGAATATGTTAGAAAACAATAAATTTGATTGATTACAAGTGCTAGAGATGCATGAAGAGTGTTTAGAAGTGTGTAGAAAGACTTGTTGAAATTAGGTCCCAAATGGGCTAAGAACTCAGAAACATTGCGTTGAACCACTAAATGACTTATCTAGTGTTGTTTGGGGTTAGAATATCTTAGAATACAATAACTTTGATTGATTACAAGTGCTAGAGATGCATGAAGAGTGTAAAAAAATTTGGTTAAATTGGGTCCCAAATGCGCTAAGAACTCGGAAACATTGCGTTGAACCACTAAATGACTTATCTAGTGTTGTTTGGGGTTAGAATATCTTAGAATACAATAACTTTGATTGATTACAAGTGCTAGAGATGCATGAAGAGTGTTTAGAAGTGTGTAAAAAAATTTGGTTAAATTGGGTCCCAAATGCGCTAAGAACTCGGAAACATTGCGTTGAACCACTAAATGACTTATCTAGTGTTGTTTGGGTTAGAATATGTTAGAAAACAATAAATTTGATTGATTACAAGTGCTAGAGATGCATGAAAAGTTTTCAGTAGAGTAGAGAAAGACTTGTTGAAAATTGGTCCCAAATGGGCTAAGAACTCGGAAACATTGCGTTGAACCATTAAGTGACTTATCTAATGTTTTTTGGGGTTAGAATATGTTAGAAAACAATAAATTTAATTGATTACAAGTGCTAGAGATGCACGAAGAGTGTTTAGAAGTATGTAGAAAAACTTGTTGAAATTGGGTCCCAAATGGGCTAAGAAACTCGGAAACATTGCGTTGAACCACTAAATGACTTATCTAGTGTTGCTTTGGGTTAGAATATGTTGGAATATGTTAGAATACAAGTAACTTGATTGATTACAAGTGCTAGAGATACATGAAAAGTGTTTAGAAGTGTGGAGAAACACTTGTTGAAATTGGGTCCCAAGTGGGCTAAGAACTCGGAAACATTGCGTTGAACCACTAAATTACTTATCTAGTGTTGTTTGGGGTTACAATATGTTAGAATACTTTAAATTTCATTGCTTACAAGTGCTAGAGATGCATGCAGAGTGTTTAGAAGTGTGTGGAAAGACTTGTTGAAATTTTGTCCCAAATGGGCTAAGAATTCGGAAACATTGCGTTAAAGCACTAAATGACTTATCTAGTGTTGTTTTGGGTTAGAATATGTTAAAATACAATATATTTGATTGATTACAAGTTCTAGAGATGCATGAAGAGTGTTTAGAAGTATGGAGAAAGACTTGTTGAAATTGGGTCCCAAATGGGCTAAGAACTCGGAAACATTGCGTTGAACCACTAAATGACTTATCTAGTGTTGTTTGGGGTTAGAATATGTTAGAATACAATAACTTTGATTGATTACAAGTGCTAGAGATGCATGAAGAGTGTTTAGAAGTGTGTAGAAAAACTTGTTGAAATTGGGTCCCAAATGGGCTAAGAACTCGGAAACATTGCGTTGAACCACTAAATAACTTATCTAGTGTTGTTTGGGGTTAGAATATGTTAGAATACAATGAATTTGATTGATTACAAGCGCTAGAGATGCATGAAGAGTGTTTAGAAGTGTGTAGAAAGACTTGTTGAAATTTGGTCCCAAATGGGCTAAGAACCCACAAACATTGCGTTGAACCACTAAATGACTTATCTAGTGTTGTTTGGGGTTAGAATATCTTAGAATACAATAACTTTGATTGATTACAAGTGCTAGAGATGCATGAAGAGTGTTTAGAAGTGTGTAGAAAGACTTGTTGAAATTGGGTCCCAAATGGGCTAAGAACTCGGAAACATTGCGTTAAACCACCAAATGACTTATCTAGTGTTGTTTGGGCTTATAATATGTTAGAATACAATAACTTTGATTGTTTACAAGTGCTATAGATGTATTAAGAGTGTTTAGAAGTGTGCAGAAAGACTTGTTGTAATTGGGTCCCAAATAGGCTAAGAACTCGGAAACATTGCGTTGAACCACTAATGGCTTATCTAGTGTTGTTTGGGGTTAGAATATCTTAGAATACAATAAATTTATTGATTACAAGTGCTAGAGATGCATGAAGAGTGTTTTCAAGTATGAAGAGAAAGACTTGTTGAAATTGGGTCCCAAATGGGCTAAGAACTCGGAAACATTGAGTTGAACCACTAAATGACTTATCTACTGTTGTTTGGGGGTTAGAATATGTTAGAATAAAATGAATTTGATTGATTACAAGTGCTAGAGATGCATGAACAGTGTTTAGAAGTGTGTAGAAAGAGTTGAAATTTGGTCCCAAAATGGGCTAAGAACCCACAACATTGCTGTTGAAGCACTAAATGACTGTTATCTATTGTTGTTTGGAGTTAGAATATGTTACAATAAAATATATTTGATTGATTACAAGTGCTAGAGATGCATGTAGAGTGTTTAGAAGTATGGAGAAAGACTTGTTGAAATTGGGTCCCAAATGGGCTAAGAACTCGGAAACATTGCGTTGAACCACTAAATGACTTATCTAGTGTTGTTTGGGGTTAGAATATGTTAGAAAACAATAAATTTTGATTGATTACAAGTGCTAGAGATGCATGAAGAGTGTTCAGAAGTGTGTAGAAAGACTTGTTAAAATTGGGTGCGAAATGGGCTAAGGAACTCGAAACATTGCGTTGAACCACTAAATGACTTATCTAGTGTTATTTGGGGTCAGAATATGTTAGAATACAATAACTTTGATTGATTACAAGTGCTAGAGATGCATGAAGAGTGTTTAGAAGTGTGTAGAAAGACTTGTTGAAATTAGTTCCCAAATGGGCTAAGAACTCGGAAACATTGCGTTGAACCACTAAATAACTTATCTAGTGTTGTTTGGGGTTAGAATATGTTAGAATACAATGACTTTGATTGATTATAAGTGCTACATTTGCATGCAGAGTGGTTAGAAGTGTGTCCAAAGACTTGTTGAAATTGGGTACAAATTGGGCTAAGAACTCGGAAACATTGCGTTGAACCACTAAATGACTTATCTAGTGTTAATTGGGGTTATAATATGTTAGAATGCAATAAATTTGATTGATTACAAGTGCTAGAGATGCATGAAGAGTGTTTATAAGTGTGGATAAAGACTTGTTGAAATTGGGTCCCAAAAGCGCTAAGAACTCGGAAACATTGCGTTGAACCACTAAATGAATTATCTAGTGTTGTTTGGGGTTATAATATGTTAGAATACAATGAATTTGATTGATTACAAGTGCTATAGATGCATGAAGAGTGTTTAGAAGTGTCTAGAAAGACTTGTTGAAACTTGATCCCAAATGGGCTAAGAACTCGGAAATATTACGTTGAACCACTTAATGGCTTGTCTAGTGCTGTTTTGGGTTAGAATATGTTAGAATACAATAAATTTCATTGTTACAAGTGCTAGAGATATATGAAGAGTGTTTAGAAGTGTGGAAAAAGACTTGTTGAAATTGGGTCCCAAATGGGCTAAAAACTCAGAAACATTGCGTTGAACCACTAAATGACTTATCTAGTGTTATTTGGGGGTTAGAATATGTTAGAATACAATGAATTTGATTGATTACAAGTGCTAGATATGCATGAAGAGTGTTTAGAAGTGTGTAGAAAGACTTGTTGAAGTTTGGTCCCAAATGGGATAAGAACCCACAAACATTGCTTTGAACCACTAGACGACTTATCTAGTGTTGATTGGGGTTAGAATATGTTAGAATACAATAAATTTGATTGATTACAATTTTTAGAGATGCATGAAGAGTGTTTAGAAGTATGGAGAAAGACTTGTTAAAATTGGGTCCCAAATGGGCTAAGAACTCGGAAATATTGCGTTGAACCACTAAATGACTTATCTAGTGTTGTTTGGGGTTAGAATATGTTAGAATACAAGTAACTTGATTGATTACAAGTGCTAGAGATGCATGAAGAGTGTTTAGAAGTGTGTAGAAAGACTTGTTGAAATTGGGTCCCAAATGGGCTAAGAACTCGGAAACATTGCGTTGAACCACTAAATGACTTATCTAGTGTTGTTTGGGGGTTAGAATATGTTAGAATACAATGAATTTAATTGATTACAAGTGCTAGATATGCATGAAGAGTGTTTAAAAGTGTGTAGAAAGAGTTGCCCAAATTTGGTCCAAAATGGGCTAAGAACCCACAACCATTGCTTTGAAGCATTAAATAGCTGTTCTAGTGTTGTTTGGGGTTCGAATATGTTAGAATACAATAAATTTGATTGATTACAAGTGCTAGAGATGCATGAAGAGTGTTTAGAAGTTTGGAGAAAGACTTGTTGAAATTGGGTCCCAAATGCGCTAAGAACTCGGAAACATTGCGTTGAACCACTAAATGACTTATCTAGTGTTGTTTGGGGTTAGAATATCTTAGAATACAATAACTTTGATTGATTACAAGTGCTAGAGATGGTTGAAGAGTGTTTAGAAGTGTGTAGAAAGACTTGTTGAAATTAGGTCATAATGGGCTAAGAACTCAGAAACATTGCGTTGAACCACTAAATGACTTATCTAGTGTTGTTTGGGGTTAGAATATCTTAGAAAACAATAAATTTGATTGATTACAAGTGCTAGAGATGCATGAAGAGTGTTTAGAAGTGTGTAGAAACACTTGTTGAAATTTGGTCCCAAAATGGGCTAAGAACTCGGAAACATTGCTTTGAACCATTAAATAGCTTGTATAGTGTTGATTGGGTTTAGAATATGTTAGAATACAATAAATTTGATTGATTACAAGTGTTAGAGATGCATGAAGAGTGTTTAGAAGTACGGCGAAAGACTTGTTGAAATTGGGTCCTAAATGGGATAAGAACTCAAAACATTGCGTTGAAACACGTAATGGCTTGTCTTGTGCTGTTTGGGGTTAGAATATGTTAGAAAACAATAAATTCGATTGATTAATAGTGCTAGAGATGCATGAAAAGTGTTTGGAAGTGTGGAGAAAGACTTGTTGAAATTGGGTCCCAAATGGGCTAAGAACTCGGAAACATTGCGTTAAACCACTAAATTACTTATCTAGTGTTGTTTGGGGTTGGAATATGTTAGAATACAATAAATGTGATTGATTAAAAGTGCTAGAGATGCATGAAGAGTGTTTAGAAGTGTGGAGAAAGACTGCCCAAATTGGTCCCAAATGGGCTAAGAACCCACAAACATTCTTTGAAGCATTAAATGGCTTGTTTAGTGTTGTTTCGGGTTAGGATAGGTTAGAATACAATGAATTTGATTGATTACAAGTGCTAGAGATGCATGAAGAATGCTTAGAAGTGTGTAGAAAAACTTGCTGAAATTTGGTCCGAAATGGGTTAAGAACCCACAAACAAGTCTTTGAAGTAGTAAATCGCTTATCTAGTATTGTTTGGAGTTAAAATATGCTCTAATAAAATGAATTTGATTGATAACAAGTGATAGAGATGCGTGAAGAGTTTTTAGAAGTGTGTAGAAGACTTGCTAAAATTTGATCCAAAATGGGCTAAGAACTCGTAAACATTGCGTTGAACCACTAAATAACTTATCTAGTCTTGTTTGGGGTTAGAATATGTTAGAATACAAATTTTTTGATTGATTAAAAGTGCTAGAGATGCATGAAAAGTGTTTAGAAGTGTGTGAAAAGACTGGCCAAAATTTGGTCCCAAATGGGATAAGAACCCACAAAAATTTCTTTGAAGCATTAAATGGCTTGTGTAGTGTTGTTTGGGGTTACAATATGTTAGAATACATTAAGTTTGATTGATTACAAGTGCTAGAGATGCATGAAGAGTGTTTAGAAGTGTGGAGAAAGACTTGTTGAAATTTGGTCCCAAATGGGCTAAGAACCCACAAACATGTCTTTGAAGCAGTAAATCGCTTCTCTAGTGTTGTTTGGGGTTAGAATATCTTAGAATATAATGAATTTGATTGATTAAAAGTGCTAGAGATGCATGAAGAGTGTTTAGAAGTGTGTGAAAAGACTTGTCGTAATATGGTCTAAAATGGGCTAAGAACCCACAAACATTTGTTTGAAGCATTAAATGGCTTGTCTACTGTTGTTTGGGGTTAGAATATGTTAGAATACAAATTTTTTGATTGATTAAAAGTGCTAGAGATGCATGAAAAGTGTTTAGAAGTGTGTGAAAAGACTGGCCAAAATTTGGTCTGAAATGGTCTAAGAACCCACAAAAATTTCTTTGAAGCATTAAATGGCTTGTGTAGTGTTGTTTGGGGTTACAATATGTTAGAATACATTAAGTTTGATTGATTACAAGTGCTAGAGATGCATGAAGAGTGTTTAGAAGTGTGGAGAAAGACTTGTTGAAATTTGGTCCCAAATGGGCTAAGAACCCACAAACATGTCTTTGAAGCAGTAAATCGCTTCTCTAGTGTTGTTTGGGGTTAGAATATCTTAGAATATAATGAATTTGATTGATTAAAAGTGCTAGAGATGCATGAAGAGTGTTTAGAAGTGTGTGAAAAGACTTGTCGTAATATGGTCTAAAATGGGCTAAGAACCCACAAACATTTGTTTGAAGCATTAAATGGCTTGTCTACTGTTGTTTGGGGTTAGAATATGTTAGAATACAAATTTTTTGATTGATTAAAAGTGCTAGAGATGCATGAAAAGTATTTAGAAGTGTATGAAAAGACTGGCCAAAATTTGGTCTGAAATGGGCTAAGAACCCACAAACATTTCTTTGAAGCATTAAATGGCTTGTCTAGTGTTGTTTGGGGTTAGTATATGTTAGAATACATTAATTTTGATTGATTACAAGTGCTAGAGATGCATGAAGAGTGTTTAGAAGTGTGGAGAAAGACTTGTTGAAATTTGGTCCCAAATGGGCTAAGAACCCACAAACATGTCTTTGAAGCAGTAAATCGCTTCTCTAGTGTTGTTTGGGGTTAGAATATCTTAGAATATAATGAATTTGATTGATTAAAAGTGCTAGAGATGCATGAAGAGTGTTTAGAAGTGTGTGAAAAGACTTGTCGTAATATGGTCTAAAATGGGCTAAGAACCCACAAACATTTGTTTGAAGCATTAAATGGCTTGTCTACTGTTGTTTGGGGTTAGAATATGTTAGAATACAAATTTTTTGATTGATTAAAAGTGCTAGAGATGCATGAAAAGTATTTAGAAGTGTATGAAAAGACTGGCCAAAATTTGGTCTGAAATGGGCTAAGAACCCACAAACATTTCTTTGAAGCATTAAATGGCTTGTCTAGTGTTGTTTGGGGTTAGTATATGTTAGAATACATTAATTTTGATTGATTACAAGTGCTAGAGATGCATGAAGAGTATTTAGAAGTGTGGAGAAAGACTTGTTGAAATTTGGTCCCATATGGGCTAAGAACCCACAAACATGTCTTTGAAGCACTAAATCGCTTCTCTAGTGTTGTTTGGGGTTAGAATATCTTAGAATATAATGAATTTGATTGATTAAAAGTGCTAGAGATGCATGAAGAGTGTTTAGAAGTGTGTGAAAAGACTTGTCGTAATATGGTCTAAAATGGGCTAAGAACCCACAAACATTTGTTTGAAGCATTAAATGGCTTGTCTACTGTTGTTTGGGGTTAGAATATGTTAGAATACAAATTTTTTGATTGATTAAAAGTGCTAGAGATGCATGAAAAGTGTTTAGAAGTGTGTGAAAAGACTGGCCAAAATTTGGTGTGAAGAACTGAAAATTTGGTCTGAATGGAACCTACATTAAGTTTGATTGATTACAAGTGCTAGAGATGCACAAGATCTAAGAACCCACAAACATGTCTTTGAAGCATTGTGCTGAGTGTTTAGAAGTGTGTGAAAAGACTTTTGGTCTGAAATGGCTTTTCTTTGAAGCATTTGGCTGTTGTTTGGGATTAGAATATGTTAGAATACAGAGAATATGATTGATTACAAGTGCTAGAGATGCATGAATAGTGTTTAGAAGTGTGGAGAAAGACTTGTTGAAATTTGGTCCTAAATAGGCAAAGAACCCACAAACAAGTCTTTGAAGTAGTAAAGGGCTTGGCTAGTGTTGTTTGGGTTAGAATATGTTACAATACAATGAATTTGATTGATTACAAGTGCTAGAGATGCATGAAGAGTGCTTAGAAGTGAGTGGAAAAACTTGCTCAAATTTGGTCCAAAAAGGGCTAAGCAGCCACAAACATTGCTCTGAAGCATTAAATGGCTTTGTTTAGTGTTGTTTGGGGTTAGAATATGTTAGAATACAGTAATTTTGATTGATTATATATGCTAGAGATGCATGAAAAGTATTTAGAAGTGTATGAAAAGACTGGCAAAAATTTGGTCTGAAATGGGCTAAGAACCCACAATAATTTCTTTGAAGCATTAAATGGCTTGTCTAGTGTTGTTTTGGGGTTAGAATATATTAGAAGACATTAAGTTTGATTGATTACAAGTGCTAGAGATGCATGAAGAGTGTTTCGAAGTGTGGAGAAAGACTTGTTGAAATTTGGTCCCAAATGGGCTAAGAACCCACAAACATGTCTTTGAAGCAGTAAATCGCTTCTCTAGTGTTGTTTGGGGTTAGAATATCTTAGAATATAATGAATTTGATTGATTAAAAGTGCTAGAGATGCATGAAGAGTGTTTAGAAGTGTGTGAAAAGACTTGTCGTAATATGGTCTAAAATGGGCTAAGAACCCACAAACATTTGTTTGAAGCATTAAATGGCTTGTCTACTGTTGTTTGGGGTTAGAATATGTTAGAATACAAATTTTTTGATTGATTAAAAGTGCTAGAGATGCATGAAAAGTGTTTAGAAGTGTGTGAAAAGACTGGCCAAAATTTGGTCTGAAATGGTCTAAGAACCCACAAAAATTTCATTGAAGCATTAAATGGCTTGTGTAGTGTTGTTTGGGGTTACAATATGTTAGAATACATTAAGTTTGATTGATTACAAGTGCTAGAGATGCATGAAGAGTGTTTAGAAGTGTGGAGAAAGACTTGTTGAAATTTGGTCCCAAATGGGCTAAGAACCCACAAACATGTCTTTGAAGCAGTAAATCGCTTCTCTAGTGTTGTTTGGGGTTAGAATATCTTAGAATATAATGAATTTGATTGATTAAAAGTGCTAGAGATGCATGAAGAGTGTTTAGAAGTGTGTGAAAAGACTTGTCGTAATATGGTCTAAAATGGGCTAAGAACCCACAAACATTTGTTTGAAGCATTAAATGGCTTGTCTACTGTTGTTTGGGGTTAGAATATGTTAGAATACAAATTTTTTGATTGACTAAAAGTGCTAGAGATGCATGAAAAGTATTTAGAAGTGTATGAAAAGACTGGCCAAAATTTGGTCTGAAATGGGCTAAGAACCCACAAACATTTCTTTGAAGCATTAAATGGCTTGTCTAGTGTTTTTTGGGGTTAGTATATGTTAGAATACATTAATTTTGATTGATTACAAGTGCTAGAGATGCATGAAGAGTATTTAGAAGTGTGGAGAAAGACTTGTTGAAATTTGGTCCCATATGGGCTAAGAACCCACAAACATGTCTTTGAAGCACTAAATCGCTTCTCTAGTGTTGTTTGGGGTTAGAATATCTTAGAATATAATGAATTTGATTGATTAAAAGTGCTAGAGATGCATGAAGAGTGTTTAGAAGTGTGTGAAAAGACTTGTCGTAATATGGTCTAAAATGGGCTAAGAACCCACAAACATTTGTTTGAAGCATTAAATGGCTTGTCTACTGTTGTTTGGGGTTAGAATATGTTAGAATACAAATTTTTTGATTGACTAAAAGTGCTAGAGATGCATGAAAAGTATTTAGAAGTGTATGAAAAGACTGGCCAGATGGGCTAAGATTTCTTTGAAGCATTAAATGGTAGTGTTGTTTGGGGTTAGAATATGTTAGAATAAAGTAATTTTGATTGATTAAAAGTGCTAGAGATGCATGAAAAGTGTTTAGAAGTGTGTGAAAAGACTGGCCAAAATTTGGTCTGAAATGGTCTAAGAACCCACAAACATTTCTTTGAAGCATTAAATGGCTTGTCTAGTGTTGTTTGGGGTTATAATATTTTAGAATACATTAAGTTTGATTGATTACAAGTGCTAGAGATGCATGAAGAGTGTTTAGAAGTGTTGAGAAAGACTTGTTGAAATTTGGTCCCATATGGGCTAAGAACCCACAAACATGTCTTTGAAGCAGTAAATCGCTTCTCTAGTGTTGTTTGGGGTTAGAATATGTTAGACTATAATGAATTTGATTGATTAAAAGTGCTAGAGCTGCATGAAGAGTGTTTAGAAGTGTGTGAAAAGTTGAAATTTGGTCCCATATGGGCTAAGAACCCACAAACAAGTCTTTGAAGCATAGTGTGTTGTTTGGGGTTAGAATATGTTAGAATAATGAATTTGATTGATTAAAAGTGCTAGAGATGCATGAAGAGTGTTTAGAAGTGTGTGAAAAGACTGGCCAAATTTGGTCCGAAATGGTCTAAGAACCCACAAACATTGCTTTGAAGTATTAAATGGCTTGTCTAGTGTTGTTTGGGGTTAGAATATGTTAGAATACATGAGTTTGATTGATTACAAGTGCTAGAGATGCATGAAGAGTGTTTAGAAGTGTGGAGAAAGACTTGTTGAAATTTGGTCCCAAATGGGCTAAGAACCCACAAACATGTCTTTGAAGCAGTAAATCGCTTCTCTAGTGTTGTTTGGGGTTAGAATATCTTAGAATATAATGAATTTGATTGATTAAAAGTGCTAGAGATGCATGAAGAGTGTTTAGAAGTGTGTGAAAAGACTTGTCGTAATATGGTCTAAAATGGGCTAAGAACCCACAAACATTTGTTTGAAGCATTAAATGGCTTGTCTACTGTTGTTTGGGGTTAGAATATGTTAGAATACAAATTTTTTGATTGATTAAAAGTGCTAGAGGCATGAAGAGTGTTTAGAAGTGTGTGAAAAGACTTGTCGTAATATGGTCTAAAATGGGCTAAGAACCCACAAACATTTGTTTGAAGCATTAAATGGCTTGTCTACTGTTGTTTGGGGTTAGAATATGTTAGAATACAAATTTTTTGATTGATTAAAAGTGCTAGAGATGCATGAAAAGTGTTTAGAAGTGTGTGAAAAGACTGGCCAAAATTTGGTCTGAAATGGTCTAAGAACCCACAAAAATTTCTTTGAAGCATTAAATGGCTTGTGTAGTGTTGTTTGGGGTTACAATATGTTAGAATACATTAAGTTTGATTGATTACAAGTGCTAGAGATGCATGAAGAGTGTTTAGAAGTGTGGAGAAAGACTTGTTGAAATTTGGTCCCAAATGGGCTAAGAACCCACAAACATGTCTTTGAAGCAGTAAATCGCTTCTCTAGTGTTGTTTGGGGTTAGAATATCTTAGAATATAATGAATTTGATTGATTAAAAGTGCTAGAGATGCATGAAGAGTGTTTAGAAGTGTGTGAAAAGACTTGTCGTAATATGGTCTAAAATGGGCTAAGAACCCACAAACATTTGTTTGAAGCATTAAATGGCTTGTCTACTGTTGTTTGGGGTTAGAATATGTTAGAATACAAATTTTTTGATTGACTAAAAGTGCTAGAGATGCATGAAAAGTATTTAGAAGTGTATGAAAAGACTGGCCAAAATTTGGTCTGAAATGGGCTAAGAACCCACAAACATTTCTTTGAAGCATTAAATGGCTTGTCTAGTGTTTTTTGGGGTTAGTATATGTTAGAATACATTAATTTTGATTGATTACAAGTGCTAGAGATGCATGAAGAGTATTTAGAAGTGTGGAGAAAGACTTGTTGAAATTTGGTCCCATATGGGCTAAGAACCCACAAACATGTCTTTGAAGCACTAAATCGCTTCTCTAGTGTTGTTTGGGGTTAGAATATCTTAGAATATAATGAATTTGATTGATTAAAAGTGCTAGAGATGCATGAAGAGTGTTTAGAAGTGTGTGAAAAGACTTGTCGTAATATGGTCTAAAATGGGCTAAGAACCCACAAACATTTGTTTGAAGCATTAAATGGCTTGTCTACTGTTGTTTGGGGTTAGAATATGTTAGAATACAAATTTTTTGATTGATTAAAAGTGCTAGAGATGCATGAAAAGTGTTTAGAAGTGTGTGAAAAGACTGGCCAAAATTTGGTCTGAAATGGTCTAAGAACCCACAAAAATTTCTTTGAAGCATTAAATGGCTTGTGTAGTGTTGTTTGGGGTTACAATATGTTAGAATACATTAAGTTTGATTGATTACAAGTGCTAGAGATGCATGAAGAGTGTTTAGAAGTGTGGAGAAAGACTTGTTGAAATTTGGTCCCAAATGGGCTAAGAACCCACAAACATGTCTTTGAAGCAGTAAATCGCTTCTCTAGTGTTGTTTGGGGTTAGAATATCTTAGAATATAATGAATTTGATTGATTAAAAGTGCTAGAGATGCATGAAGAGTGTTTAGAAGTGTGTGAAAAGACTTGTCGTAATATGGTCTAAAATGGGCTAAGAACCCACAAACATTTGTTTGAAGCATTAAATGGCTTGTCTACTGTTGTTTGGGGTTAGAATATGTTAGAATACAAATTTTTTGATTGATTAAAAGTGCTAGAGATGCATGAAAAGTATTTAGAAGTGTATGAAAAGACTGGCAAAAATTTGGTCTGAAATGGGCTAAGAACCCACAAACATTTCTTTGAAGCATTAAATGGCTTGTCTAGTGTTGTTTGGGGTTAGAATATGTTAGAATAAAGTAATTTTGATTGATTAAAAGTGCTAGAGATGCATGAAAAGTGTTTAGAAGTGTGTGAAAAGACTGGCCAAAATTTGGTCTGAAATGGGCTAAGAACCCACAAACATTGCTTTGAAGCATTAAATGGCTTGTCTAGTGTTGTTTGGGGTTATAATATGATAGAATACATTAAGTTTGATTGATTACAAGTGCTAGAGATGCATGAAGAGTGTTTAGAAGTGTTGAGAAAGACTTGTTGAAATTTGGTCCCATATGGGCTAAGAACCCACAAACATGTCTTTGAAGAGTAAATCGCTTCTGTTGTGTTGTTTGGGGTTAGAATATGTTAGAATATAATGAATTTGATTGATTAAAAGTGATAGAGATGCATGAAAAGTGTTTAGAAGTGTGTGAAAAGACTGGCCAAAATTTGGTCTGAAATGGTCTAAGAACCCACAAAAATTTCTTTGAAGCATTAAATGGCTTGTGTAGTGTTGTTTGGGATTACAATATGTTAGAATACATTAAGTTTGATTGATTACAACTGCTAGAGAAGCATGAAGAGTGTTTAGAAGTGTGGAGAAAGACTTGTTGAAATTTGGTCCCATATGGGCTAAGAACCCACAAACAAGTCTTTGAAGAGTAAATCGCTTCTATAGTGGTTTTTGGGGTTAGAATATGTTAGGATATAATGAATTTGATTGATTAAAAGTGCTAGAGATGCATGAAGAGTGTTTAGACGTTTGTGAAAAGACTGGCCAAAGTTTGGTCCGAAATGGTCTAAGAACCCACAAACATTTCTTTGAAGCATTAAATGGCTTGTCTAGTGTTGTTTGGGGTTAGAATATATTAGAAGACAGTAAGTTTGATTGATTACAAGTGCTAGAGATGCATGAAGAGTGTTTAGAAGTGTGGAGAAAGACTTGTTGAAATTTGGTCCCAAATGGGCTAAGAACCCACAAACATGTCTTTGAAGCAGTAAATCGCTTCTCTAGTGTTGTTTGGGGTTAGAATATCTTAGAATATAATGAATTTGATTGATTAAAAGTGCTAGAGATGCATGAAGAGTGTTTAGAAGTGTGTGCAAAGACTTGTCGTAATATGGTCTAAAATGGGCTAAGAACCCACAAACATTTGTTTGAAGCATTAAATGGCTTGTCTACTGTTGTTTGGGGTTAGAATATGTTAGAATACAAATTTTTTGATTGATTAAAAGTGCTAGAGATGCATGAAAAGTGTTTAGAAGTGTGTGAAAAGACTTGTCAAAATTTGGTCTAAAATGGTCTAAGAACCCACAAAAATTTCTTTGAAGCATTAAATGGCTTGTGTAGTGTTGTTTGGGGTTACAATATGTTAGAATACATTAAGTTTGATTGATTACAAGTGCAAGAGATGCATGAAGAGTGTTTAGAAGTGTGGAGAAAGACTTGTTGAAATTTGGTCCCAAATGGGCTAAGAACCCACAAACATGTCTTTGAAGCAGTAAATCGCTTCTCTAGTGTTGTTTGGGGTTAGAATATCTTAGAATATAATGAATTTGATTGATTAAAAGTGCTAGAGATGCATGAAGAGTGTTTAGAAGTGTGTGAAAAGACTTGTCGTAATATGGTCTAAAATGGGCTAAGAACCCACAAACATTTGTTTGAAGCATTAAATGGCTTGTCTACTGTTGTTTGGGGTTAGAATATGTTAGAATACAAATTTTTTGATTGATTAAAAGTGCTAGAGATGCATGAAAAGTGTTTAGAAGTGTGTGAAAAGACTGGCCAAAATTTGGTCTGAAATGGTCTAAGAACCCACAAAAATTTCTTTGAAGCATTAAATGGCTTGTGTAGTGTTGTTTGGGGTTACAATATGTTAGAATACATTAAGTTTGATTGATTACAAGTGCTAGAGATGCATGAAGAGTGTTTAGAAGTGTGGAGAAAGACTTGTTGAAATTTGGTCCCAAATGGGCTAAGAACCCACAAACATGTCTTTGAAGCAGTAAATCGCTTCTCTAGTGTTGTTTGGGGTTAGAATATCTTAGAATATAATGAATTTGATTGATTAAAAGTGCTAGAGATGCATGAAGAGTGTTTAGAAGTGTGTGAAAAGACTTGTCGTAATATGGTCTAAAATGGTCTAAGAACCCACAAACATTTGTTTGAAGCATTAAATGGCTTGTCTACTGTTGTTTGGGGTTAGAATATGTTAGAATACAAATTTTTTGATTGATTAAAAGTGCTAGAGATGCATGAAAAGTATTTAGAAGTGTATGAAAAGACTGGCCAAAATTAGGTCTGAAATGGGCTAAGAACCCACAAACATTTCTTTGATGCATTAAATGGCTTGTCTAGTGTTGTTTGGGGTTAGTATATGTTAGAATACATTAATTTTGATTGATTACAAGTGCTAGAGATGCATGAAGAGTATTTAGAAGTGTGGAGAAAGACTTGTTGAAATTTGGTCCCATATGGGCTAAGAACCCACAAACATGTCTTTGAAGCACTAAATCGCTTCTCTAGTGTTGTTTGGGGTTAGAATATCTTAGAATATAATGAATTTGATTGATTAAAAGTGCTAGAGATGCATGAAGAGTGTTTAGAAGTGTGTGAAAAGACTTGTCGTAATATGGTCTAAAATGGGCTAAGAACCCACAAACATTTGTTTGAAGCATTAAATGGCTTGTCTACTGTTGTTTGGGGTTAGAATATGTTAGAATACAAATTTTTTGATTGATTAAAAGTGCTAGAGATGCATGAAAAGTGTTTAGAAGTGTGTGAAAAGACTGGCCAAAATTTGGTCTGAAATGGTCTAAGAACCCACAAAAATTTCTTTGAAGCATTAAATGGCTTGTGTAGTGTTGTTTGGGGTTACAATATGTTAGAATACATTAAGTTTGATTGATTACAAGTGCAAGAGATGCATGAAGAGTGTTTAGAAGTGTGGAGAAAGACTTGTTGAAATTTGGTCCCAAATGGGCTAAGAACCCACAAACATGTCTTTGAAGCAGTAAATCGCTTCTCTAGTGTTGTTTGGGGTTAGAATATCTTAGAATATAATGAATTTGATTGATTAAAAGTGCTAGAGATGCATGAAGAGTGTTTAGAAGTGTGTGAAAAGACTTGTCGTAATATGGTCTAAAATGGGCTAAGAACCCACAAACATTTGTTTGAAGCATTAAATGGCTTGTCTACTGTTGTTTGGGGTTAGAATATGTTAGAATACAAATTTTTTGATTGATTAAAAGTGCTAGAGATGCATGAAAAGTGTTTAGAAGTGTGTGAAAAGACTGGCCAAAATTTGGTCTGAAATGGTCTAAGAACCCACAAAAATTTCTTTGAAGCATTAAATGGCTTGTGTAGTGTTGTTTGGGATTACAATATGTTAGAATACATTAAGTTTGATTGATTACAACTGCTAGAGAAGCATGAAGAGTGTTTAGAAGTGTGGAGAAAGACTTGTTGAAATTTGGTCCCATATGGGCTAAGAACCCACAAACAAGTCTTTGAAGAGTAAATCGCTTCTATAGTGGTTTTTGGGGTTAGAATATGTTAGGATATAATGAATTTGATTGATTAAAAGTGCTAGAGATGCATGAAGAGTGTTTAGACGTTTGTGAAAAGACTGGCCAAAGTTTGGTCCGAAATGGTCTAAGAACCCACAAACATTTCTTTGAAGCATTAAATGGCTTGTCTAGTGTTGTTTGGGGTTAGAATATATTAGAAGACAGTAAGTTTGATTGATTACAAGTGCTAGAGATGCATAAAGAGTGTTTAGAAGTGTGGAGAAAGACTTGTTGAAATTTGGTCCCAAATGGGCTAAGAACCCACAAACATGTCTTTGAAGCAGTAACTCGCTTCTCTAGTGTTGTTTGGGGTTAGAATATCTTAGAATATAATGAATTTGATTGATTAAAAGTGCTAGAGATGCATGAAGAGTGTTTAGAAGTGTGTGCAAAGACTTGTCGTAATATGGTCTAAAAGGGGCTAAGAACCCACAAACATTTGTTTGAAGCATTAAATGGCTTGTCTACTGTTGTTTGGGGTTAGAATATGTTAGAATACAAATTTTTTGATTGATTAAAAGTGCTAGAGATGCATGAAAAGTGTTTAGAAGTGTGTGAAAAGACTTGTCAAAATTTGGTCTAAAATGGTCTAAGAACCCACAAAAATTTCTTTGAAGCATTAAATGGCTTGTGTAGTGTTGTTTGGGGTTACAATATGTTAGAATACATTAAGTTTGATTGATTACAAGTGCTAGAGATGCATGAAGAGTGTTTAGAAGTGTGGAGAAAGACTTGTTGAAATTTGGTCCCAAATGGGCTAAGAACCCACAAACATGTCTTTGAAGCAGTAAATCGCTTCTCTAGTGTTGTTTGGGGTTAGAATATCTTAGAATATAATGAATTTGATTGATTAAAAGTGCTAGAGATGCATGAAGAGTGTTTAGAAGTGTGTGAAAAGACTTGTCGTAATATGGTCTAAAATGGGCTAAGAACCCACAAACATTTGTTTGAAGCATTAAATGGCTTGTCTACTGTTGTTTGGGGTTAGAATATGTTAGAATACAAATTTTTTGATTGATTAAAAGTGCTAGAGATGCATGAAAAATGTTTAGAAGTGTGTGAAAAGACTGGCCAAAATTTGGTCTGAAATGGTCTAAGAACCCACAAAAATTTCTTTGAAGCATTAAATGGCTTGTGTAGTGTTGTTTGGGGTTACAATATGTTAGAATACATTAAGTTTGATCGATTACAAGTGCTAGAGATGCATGAAGAGTGTTTAGAAGTGTGGAGAAAGACTTGTTGAAATTTGGTCCCAAATGGGCTAAGAACCCACAAACATGTCTTTGAAGCAGTAAATCGCTTCTCTAGTGTTGTTTGGGGTTAGAATATCTTAGAATATAATGAATTTGATTGATTAAAAGTGCTAGAGATGCATGAAGAGTGTTTAGAAGTGTGTGAAAAGACTTGTCGTAATATGGTCTAAAATGGGCTAAGAACCCACAAACATTTGTTTGAAGCATTAAATGGCTTGTCTACTGTTGTTTGGGGTTAGAATATGTTAGAATACAAATTTTTTGATTGATTAAAAGTGCTAGAGATGCATGAAAAGTATTTAGAAGTGTATGAAAAGACTGGCCAAAATTTGGTCTGAAATGGGCTAAGAACCCACAAACATTTCTTTGAAGCATTAAATGGCTTGTCTAGTGTTGTTTGGGGTTAGAATATGTTAGAATAAAGTAATTTTGATTGATTAAAAGTGCTAGAGATGCATGAAAAGTGTTTAGAAGTGTGTGAAAAGACTGGCCAAAATTTGGTCTGAAATGGGCTAAGAACCCACAAACATTGCTTTGAAGCATTAAATGGCTTGTCTAGTGTTGTTTGGGGTTATAATATGATAGAATACATTAAGTTTGATTGATTACAAGTGCTAGAGATGCATGAAGAGTGTTTAGAAGTGTTGAGAAAGACTTGTTGAAATTTGGTCCCATATGGGCTAAGAACCCACAAACATGTCTTTGAAGCAGTAAATCGCTTCTGTTGTGTTGTTTGGGGTTAGAATATGTTAGAATATAATGAATTTGATTGATTAAAAGTGATAGAGATGCATGAAAAGTGTTTAGAAGTGTGTGAAAAGACTGGCCAAAATTTGGTCTGAAATGGTCTAAGAACCCACAAAAATTTCTTTGAAGCATTAAATGGCTTGTGTAGTGTTGTTTGGGATTACAATATGTTAGAATACATTAAGTTTGATTGATTACAACTGCTAGAGAAGCATGAAGAGTGTTTAGAAGTGTGGAGAAAGACTTGTTGAAATTTGGTCCCATATGGGCTAAGAACCCACAAACAAGTCTTTGAAGAGTAAATCGCTTCTATAGTGGTTTTTGGGGTTAGAATATGTTAGGATATAATGAATTTGATTGATTAAAAGTGCTAGAGATGCATGAAGAGTGTTTAGACGTTTGTGAAAAGACTGGCCAAAGTTTGGTCCGAAATGGTCTAAGAACCCACAAACATTTCTTTGAAGCATTAAATGGCTTGTCTAGTGTTGTTTGGGGTTAGAATATATTAGAAGACAGTAAGTTTGATTGATTACAAGTGCTAGAGATGCATGAAGAGTGTTTAGAAGTGTGGAGAAAGACTTGTTGAAATTTGGTCCCAAATGGGCTAAGAACCCACAAACATGTCTTTGAAGCAGTAAATCGCTTCTCTAGTGTTGTTTGGGGTTAGAATATCTTAGAATATAATGAATTTGATTGATTAAAAGTGCTAGAGATGCATGAAGAGTGTTTAGAAGTGTGTGAAAAGACTTGTCGTAATATGGTCTAAAATGGGCTAAGAACCCACAAACATTTGTTTGAAGCATTAAATGGCTTGTCTACTGTTGTTTGGGGTTAGAATATGTTAGAATACAAATTTTTTGATTGATTAAAAGTGCTAGAGATGCATGAAAAGTGTTTAGAAGTGTGTGAAAAGACTTGTCAAAATTTGGTCTAAAATGGTCTAAGAACCCACAAAAATTTCTTTGAAGCATTAAATGGCTTGTGTAGTGTTGTTTGGGGTTACAATATGTTAGAATACATTAAGTTTGATTGATTACAAGTGCTAGAGATGCATGAAGAGTGTTTAGAAGTGTGGAGAAAGACTTGTTGAAATTTGGTCCCAAATGGGCTAAGAACCCACAAACATGTCTTTGAAGCAGTAAATCGCTTCTCTAGTGTTGTTTGGGGTTAGAATATCTTAGAATATAATGAATTTGATTGATTAAAAGTGCTAGAGATGCATGAAGAGTGTTTAGAAGTGTGTGAAAAGACTTGTCGTAATATGGTCTAAAATGGGCTAAGAACCCACAAACATTTGTTTGAAGCATTAAATGGCTTGTCTACTGTTGTTTGGGGTTAGAATATGTTAGAATACAAATTTTTTGATTGATTAAAAGTGCTAGAGATGCATGAAAAGTGTTTAGAAGTGTGTGAAAAGACTGGCCAAAATTTGGTCTGAAATGGTCTAAGAACCCACAAAAATTTCTTTGAAGCATTAAATGGCTTGTGTAGTGTTGTTTGGGGTTACAATATGTTAGAATACATTAAGTTTGATCGATTACAAGTGCTAGAGATGCATGAAGAGTGTTTAGAAGTGTGGAGAAAGACTTGTTGAAATTTGGTCCCAAATGGGCTAAGAACCCACAAACATGTCTTTGAAGCAGTAAATCGCTTCTCTAGTGTTGTTTGGGGTTAGAATATCTTAGAATATAATGAATTTGATTGATTAAAAGTGCTAGAGATGCATGAAGAGTGTTTAGAAGTGTGTGAAAAGACTTGTCGTAATATGGTCTAAAATGGGCTAAGAACCCACAAACATTTGTTTGAAGCATTAAATGGCTTGTCTACTGTTGTTTGGGGTTAGAATATGTTAGAATACAAATTTTTTGATTGATTAAAAGTGCTAGAGATGCATGAAAAGTATTTAGAAGTGTATGAAAAGACTGGCCAAAATTTGGTCTAAAATGGGCTAAGAACCCACAAACATTTCTTTGAAGCATTAAATGGCCTGTCTAGTGTTGTTTGGGGTTAGAATATGTTAGGTCTAGAGATGCATGAAAAGTGTGTGAAAAGACTGGCCAAAATTTGGTCTGAAATGGGCTAAGAACCCACAAACATTGCTTTGAAGCATTAAATGGCTTGTCTAGTGTTGTTTGGGGTTATAATATGATAGAATACATTAAGTTTGATTGATTACAAGTGCTAGAGATGCATGAAGAGTGTTTAGAAGTGTTGAGAAAGACTTGTTGAAATTTGGTCCCATATGGGCTAAGAACCCACAAACATGTCTTTGAAGCAGTAAATCGCTTCTGTTGTGTTGTTTGGGGTTAGAATATGTTAGAATATAATGAATTTGATTGATTAAAAGTGATAGAGATGCATGAAAAGTGTTTAGAAGTGTGTGAAAAGACTGGCCAAAATTTGGTCTGAAATGGTCTAAGAACCCACAAAAATTTCTTTGAAGCATTAAATGGCTTGTGTAGTGTTGTTTGGGATTACAATATGTTAGAATACATTAAGTTTGATTGATTACAACTGCTAGAGAAGCATGAAGAGTGTTTAGAAGTGTGGAGAAAGACTTGTTGAAATTTGGTCCCATATGGGCTAAGAACCCACAAACAAGTCTTTGAAGAGTAAATCGCTTCTATAGTGGTTTTTGGGGTTAGAATATGTTAGGATATAATGAATTTGATTGATTAAAAGTGCTAGAGATGCATGAAGAGTGTTTAGACGTTTGTGAAAAGACTGGCCAAAGTTTGGTCCGAAATGGTCTAAGAACCCACAAACATTTCTTTGAAGCATTAAATGGCTTGTCTAGTGTTGTTTGGGGTTAGAATATATTAGAAGACAGTAAGTTTGATTGATTACAAGTGCTAGAGATGCATGAAGAGTGTTTAGAAGTGTGGAGAAAGACTTGTTGAAATTTGGTCCCAAATGGGCTAAGAACCCACAAACATGTCTTTGAAGCAGTAAATCGCTTCTCTAGTGTTGTTTGGGGTTAGAATATCTTAGAATATAATGAATTTGATTGATTAAAAGTGCTAGAGATGCATGAAGAGTGTTTAGAAGTGTGTGCAAAGACTTGTCGTAATATGGTCTAAAAGGGGCTAAGAACCCACAAACATTTGTTTGAAGCATTAAATGGCTTGTCTACTGTTGTTTGGGGTTAGAATATGTTAGAATACAAATTTTTTGATTGATTAAAAGTGCTAGAGATGCATGAAAAGTGTTTAGAAGTGTGTGAAAAGACTTGTCAAAATTTGGTCTAAAATGGTCTAAGAACCCACAAAAATTTCTTTGAAGCATTAAATGGCTTGTGTAGTGTTGTTTGGGGTTACAATATGTTAGAATACATTAAGTTTGATCGATTACAAGTGCTAGAGATGCATGAAGAGTGTTTAGAAGTGTGGAGAAAGACTTGTTGAAATTTGGTCCCAAATGGGCTAAGAACCCACAAACATGTCTTTGAAGCAGTAAATCGCTTCTCTAGTGTTGTTTGGGGTTAGAATATCTTAGAATATAATGAATTTGATTGATTAAAAGTGCTAGAGATGCATGAAGAGTGTTTAGAAGTGTGTGAAAAGACTTGTCGTAATATGGTCTAAAATGGGCTAAGAACCCACAAACATTTGTTTGAAGCATTAAATGGCTTGTCTACTGTTGTTTGGGGTTAGAATATGTTAGAATACAAATTTTTTGATTGATTAAAAGTGCTAGAGATGCATGAAAAATGTTTAGAAGTGTGTGAAAAGACTGGCCAAAATTTGGTCTGAAATGGTCTAAGAACCCACAAAAATTTCTTTGAAGCATTAAATGGCTTGTGTAGTGTTGTTTGGGGTTACAATATGTTAGAATACATTAAGTTTGATCGATTACAAGTGCTAGAGATGCATGAAGAGTGTTTAGAAGTGTGGAGAAAGACTGGTTGAAATTTGGTCCCAAATGGGCTAAGAACCCACAAACATGTCTTTGAAGCAGTAAATCGCTTCTCTAGTGTTGTTTGGGGTTAGAATATCTTAGAATATAATGAATTTGATTGATTAAAAGTGCTAGAGATGCATGAAGAGTGTTTAGAAGTGTGTGAAAAGACTTGTCGTAATATGGTCTAAAATGGTCTAAGAACCCACAAACATTTGTTTGAAGCATTAAATGGCTTGTCTACTGTTGTTTGGGGTTAGAATATGTTAGAATACAATTTTTTTGATTGATTAAAAGTGCTAGAGATGCATGAAAAGTATTTAGAAGTGTATGAAAAGACTGGCCAAAATTAGGTCTGAAATGGGCTAAGAACCCACAAACATTTCTTTGAAGCATTAAATGGCTTGTCTAATGTTTTTTGGGGTTAGTATATGTTAGAATACATTAATTTTGATTGATTACAAGTGCTAGAGATGCATGAAGAGTATTTAGAAGTTTGGAGAAAGACTTGTTGAAATTTGGTCCCATATGGGCTAAGAACCCACAAACATGTCTTTGAAGCACTAAATCGCTTCTCTAGTGTTGTTTGGGGTTAGAATATCTTAGAATATAATGAATTTGATTGATTAAAAGTGCTAGAGATGCATGAAGAGTGTTTAGAAGTGTGTGAAAAGACTTGTCGTAATATGGTCTAAAATGGGCTAAGAACCCACAAACATTTGTTTGAAGCATTAAATGGCTTGTCTACTGTTGTTTGGGGTTAGAATATGTTAGAATACAATTTTTTTGATTGATTAAAAGTGCTAGAGATGCATGAAAAGTGTTTAGAAGTGTGTGAAAAGACTTGTCAAAATTTGGTCTAAAATGGTCTAAGAACCCACAAAAATTTCTTTGAAGCATTAAATGGCTTGTGTAGTGTTGTTTGGGGTTACAATATATTAGAATACATTAAGTTTGATTGATTACAAGTGCAAGAGATGCATGAAGAGTGTTTAGAAGTGGGGAGAAAGACTTGTTGAAATTTGGTCCCAAATGGGCTAAGAACCCACAAACATGTCTTTGAAGCAGTAAATCGCTTCTCTAGTGTTGTTTGGGGTTAGAATATCTTAGAATATAATGAATTTGATTGATTAAAAGTGCTAGAGATGCATGAAGAGTGTTTAGAAGTGTGTGAAAAGACTTGTCGTAATATGGTCTAAAATGGGCTAAGAACCCACAAACATTTGTTTGAAGCATTAATTGGCTTGTCTACTGTTGTTTGGGGTTAGAATATGTTAGAATACAAATTTTTTGATTGATTAAAAGTGCTAGAGATGCATGAAAAGTGTTTAGAAGTGTGTGAAAAGACTGGCCAAAATTTGGTCTGAAATGGTCTAAGAACCCACAAAAATTTCTTTGAAGCATTAAATGGCTTGTGTAGTGTTGTTTGGGATTACAATATGTTAGAATACATTAAGTTTGATTGATTACAACTGCTAGAGAAGCATGAAGAGTGTTTAGAAGTGTGGAGAAAGACTTGTTGAAATTTGGTCCCATATGGGCTAAGAACCCACAAACAAGTCTTTGAAGAGTAAATCGCTTCTATAGTGGTTTTTGGGGTTAGAATATGTTAGGATATAATGAATTTGATTGATTAAAAGTGCTAGAGATGCATGAAGAGTGTTTAGACGTTTGTGAAAAGACTGGCCAAAGTTTGGTCCGAAATGGTCTAAGAACCCACAAACATTTCTTTGAAGCATTAAATGGCTTGTCTAGTGTTGTTTGGGGTTAGAATATATTAGAAGACAGTAAGTTTGATTGATTACAAGTGCTAGAGATGCATGAAGAGTGTTTAGAAGTGTGGAGAAAGACTTGTTGAAATTTGGTCCCAAATGGGCTAAGAACCCACAAACATGTCTTTGAAGCAGTAAATCGCTTCTCTAGTGTTGTTTGGGGTTAGAATATCTTAGAATATAATGAATTTGATTGATTAAAAGTGCTAGAGATGCATGAAGAGTGTTTAGAAGTGTGTGAAAAGACTTGTCGTAATATGGTCTAAAATGGGCTAAGAACCCACAAACATTTGTTTGAAGCATTAAATGGCTTGTCTACTGTTGTTTGGGGTTAGAATATGTTAGAATACAAATTTTTTGATTGATTAAAAGTGCTAGAGATGCATGAAAAGTGTTTAGAAGTGTGTGAAAAGACTGGCCAAAATTTGGTCTGAAATGGTCTAAGAACCCACAAAAATTTCTTTGAAGCATTAAATGGCTTGTGTAGTGTTGTTTGGGGTTACAATATGTTAGAATACATTAAGTTTGATTGATTACAAGTGCTAGAGATGCATGAAGAGTGTTTAGAAGTGTGGAGAAAGACTTGTTGAAATTTGGTCCCATATGGGCTAAGAACCCACAAACATGTCTTTGAAGCAGTAAATCGCTTCTCTAGTGTTGTTTGGGGTTAGAATATCTTAGAATATAATGAATTTGATTGATTAAAAGTGCTAGAGATGCATGAAGAGTGTTTAGAAGTGTGTGAAAAGACTTGTCGTAATATGGTCTAAAATGGGCTAAGAACCCACAAACATTTGTTTGAAGCATTAAATGGCTTGTCTACTGTTGTTTGGGGTTAGAATATGTTAGAATACAAATTTTTTGATTGATTAAAAGTGCTAGAGATGCATGAAAAATGTTTAGAAGTGTGTGAAAAGACTGGCCAAAATTTGGTCTGAAATGGTCTAAGAACCCACAAAAATTTCTTTGAAGCATTAAATGGCTTGTGTAGTGTTGTTTGGGGTTACAATATGTTAGAATACATTAAGTTTGATTGATTACAAGTGCTAGAGATGCATGAAGAGTGTTTAGAAGTGTGGAGAAAGACTTGTTGAAATTTGGTCCCAAATGGGCTAAGAACCCACAAACATGTCTTTGAAGCAGTAAATCGCTTCTCTAGTGTTGTTTGGGGTTAGAATATCTTAGAATATAATGAATTTGATTGATTAAAAGTGCTAGAGATGCATGAAGAGTGTTTAGAAGTGTGTGAAAAGACTTGTCGTAATATGGTCTAAAATGGGCTAAGAACCCACAAACATTTGTTTGAAGCATTAAATGGCTTGTCTACTGTTGTTTGGGGTTAGAATATGTTAGAATACAATTTTTTTGATTGATTAAAAGTGCTAGAGATGCATGAAAAGTATTTAGAAGTGTATGAAAAGACTGGCCAAAATTAGGTCTGAAATGGGCTAAGAACCCAAAAACATTTCTTTGAAGCATTAAATGGCTTGTCTAGTGTTTTTTGGGGTTAGTATATGTTAGAATACATTAATTTTGATTGATTACAAGTGCTAGAGATGCATGAAGAGTATTTAGAAGTTTGGAGAAAGACTTGTTGAAATTTGGTCCCATATGGGCTAAGAACCCACAAACATGTCTTTGAAGCACTAAATCGCTTCTCTAGTGTTGTTTGGGGTTAGAATATCTTAGAATATAATGAATTTGATTGATTAAAAGTGCTAGAGATGCATGAAGAGTGTTTAGAAGTGTGTGAAAAGACTTGTCGTAATATGGTCTAAAATGGGCTAAGAACCCACAAACATGTCTTTGAAGCAGTAAATCGCTTCTCTAGTGTTGTTTGGGGTTAGAATATCTTAGAATATAATGAATTTGATTGATTAAAAGTGCTAGAGATGCATGAAAAGTGTTTAGAAGTGTGTGAAAAGACTGGCCAAAATTTGGTCTGAAATGGTCTAAGAACCCACAAAAATTTCTTTGAAGCATTAAATGGCTTGTGTAGTGTTGTTTGGGATTACAATATGTTAGAATACATTAAGTTTGATTGATTACAAGTGCTAGAGAAGCATGAAGAGTGTTTAGAAGTGTGGAGAAAGACTTGTTGAAATTTGGTCCCATATGGGCTAAGAACCCACAAACAAGTCTTTGAAGAGTAAATCGCTTCTATAGTGGTTTTTGGGGTTAGAATATGTTAGGATATAATGAATTTGATTGATTAAAAGTGCTAGAGATGCATGAAGAGTGTTTAGACGTTTGTGAAAAGACTGGCCAAAGTTTGGTCCGAAATGGTCTAAGAACCCACAAACATTTCTTTGAAGCATTAAATGGCTTGTCTAGTGTTGTTTGGGGTTAGAATATATTAGAAGACATTAAGTTTGATTGATTACAAGTGCTAGAGATGCATGAAGAGTGTTTAGAAGTGTGGAGAAAGACTTGTTGAAATTTGGTCCCAAATGGGCTAAGAACCCACAAACATGTCTTTGAAGCAGTAAATCGCTTCTCTAGTGTTGTTTGGGGTTAGAATATCTTAGAATATAATGAATTTGATTGATTAAAAGTGCTAGAGATGCATGAAGAGTGTTTAGAAGTGTGTGAAAAGACTTGTCGTAATATGGTCTAAAATGGGCTAAGAACCCACAAACATTTGTTTGAAGCATTAAATGGCTTGTCTACTGTTGTTTGGGGTTATAATATGTTAGAATACAAATTTTTTGATTGATTAAAAGTGCTAGAGATGCATGAAGAGTATTTAGAAGTTTGGAGAAAGACTTGTTGAAATTTGGTCCCATATGGGCTAAGAACCCACAAACATGTCTTTGAAGCACTAAATCGCTTCTCTAGTGTAGTTTGGGGTTAGAATATGTTAGAATACAATGTATTTGATTGATTACAAGTTTTAGAGATGCATGAAGAGTGTTTAGAAGTGTGTTGAAAGACTGGTTGAAATTTGGTCCCAAATGGGCAAAGAACCCACAAACGTTGCTTTAAAGCATAAATTAAATAGCTTGTCTAATGTTGTTTGGGATTAGAATATGTTAGAATACAATTCGTTTGATTGATTACAAGTGCTAGAGATGCATGAAAAGTTTTTAGAAGTGAAGAGAAAGACTTGTTAAAATTTGGTCCAAATGGGCTAAGAACCCACAAACATGTCTTTGAAGAAGTAAATGACTTGTTTAGTGCTGCTAGGGTTTAGAATATGTTATAATAAAATGAATTTGATTGATTACAGGTGCTAGAGATGCATGAAGAGTGCTTAGAAGTGTGTGAAAAGACTGGCCAAAATTTGGTCTGAAATGGTCTAAGAACCCACAAACATTGCATTGAACCACTAAATGGCTTGTGTAGTGTTGTTTGGGATTACAATATGTTAGAATACATTAAGTTTGATTGATTACAACTGCTAAAGATGCATGAAGAGTGTTTAGAAAGACTTGTTGAAATTTGGTCCCAAATGGCCTAAGCTCTCATAAACATTGCGTTGAACCACTAAATGGCTTGTCTAGTGTTGTTTGGGGTTAGAATATGTAAGAATATTATGAATTTGATTGATTACAAGTGCTAGAGATGCATGAAGAGTGTTTAGAAGTGTGGAGAAAGACTTGCTCAAATTTGGTCTATAATGGGGTAGGAACCCACAAATATTGCTTTGAAGCATTAAATGGCTTGTCTAGTGTTGTTTGGGGTTAGAATATGTTAGAATACAATAAATTTGATTGATTACATGTGCTAGAGATGCATGACGAGTGTTTAGAAGTGTGGAGAAAGACTTTGTGAAATTTGGTCCCAAATGGGCTTAGAACTCAGAAACATTGCGTTGAACCACTAAATGGCTTCTCTAGTGTTGTTTGGGGTTGTAATATGTTAGAATACAATGAATTTGATTGATTACAAGTGCTAGAGATGCATGAAGAGTGTTTAGAAGTGTGGAGAAAAACTTGTTGAAATTTGGTCCCAAATGGGCTTAGAACTCAGAAACATTGCGTTAAACCACTAAATGGCTTGTTTACTGTTGTTTGGGGTTATAATATGTTAGAATACAATGACTTTGATTGACTACAAGCGCTAGAGATGCATGAAGAGTGTTTAGAAGTGTGGAGAAAGACTCGTTGAAATTTGCTCCCAAATGGGCGTAGAACTTAGAAACATTGCGTTGAACCACTAAATGGCTTGTCTACTGTTGTTTGAGGTTATAATATGTTAGAATACAATGACTTTGATTGATTACAAGCGCTAGAGATGCATGAATAGTGTTTAGAAGTGTGTAGAAAGACTTGCTGAAATTTGGTCCGAAATGGGCTAAGAACCCAAACAAATTCCTTTGAAGCATTAAATGGCTTGTCTAGTGTTTTTTGGGGTTAAAATATGTTAGAATACAATCAATTTGATTGTTTACAGGTGATAGAGATGCATGAAGAGTGTTTAGAAGTGTGGAGAAAGACTTGTTGAAATTTGGTCCCAAATGGGCTTAGAACTCAGAAACATTGCGTTGAACCACTAAATGGCTTGTCTAGTGTTGTTTGGGATTATAATATGTTAGGATACAAAGAATTTTATTTATTACAAGTGATATAGATGCATGAAGAGTGTTTAGAAGTGTGTAGAAAGAGTTGCTGAAATTTGGTCTGAAAAGGGGTAAGAACCCCCAAACATTGCTTTGCAGCATTAAATGGCTTGTCTACTGTTGTTTGGGGTTAGAATATGTTAGAATACAAAACATTTGATTGATTACAAGTGCTAGAGATGCATGAAGAGTGTTTAGAAGTGTGGAGAAAGACTTGTTGAAATTTGGTCCCAAATGGGCTTAGAACTCAGAAACATTGCGTTGAACCACTAAATGGCTTGTCTAGTGTTGTTTGGGGTTATAATATGTTAGAATACAATGAATTTGATTGATTACAAGTGCTAGAGATGCATGAAGAGTGATTAGAAGTGTGGAGAAAGACTTGCTGAAATTTGGTCCAAAATGGGCTAAGAACCCACAAACATTGCTGTTTAGAAGTGTGGAGAAAGACTTGTTGAAATTTGGTCCCAAATGGGCTAAGAACTCAGAAACATTGCGTTCAACCACTAAATGGCTTGTCTACTGTTGTTTGGGGTTAGAATATTTTAGAATACAAAATATTTGATTGATTACAAGCGCTAGAGATGCATGAAGAGTGTTTAGAAGTGTGGAGTAAGACTCGTTGAAACTTGGTCCCAAATGGGCTTAGAACTCAGAAACATTGCGTTGAACCACTAAATGGCTTGTCTACTGTCGTTTGGAGTTATAATATGTTAGAATACAATGAATTTGATTGATTACAAGCGCTAGAGATGCATGAAGAGTGTTTAGAAGTGTGGAGAAAGACTCGTTGAAATTTGCTCCCAAATGGGCTTAGAACTCAGAAACATTGCGTTGAACCACTAAATGGCTTGTCTACTGTTGTTTGGGGTTATAATATGTTAGAATACAATGACTTTGATTGATTACAAGCGCTAGAGATGCAT
This sequence comes from Capsella bursa-pastoris, assembly GCA_036452645.1. Classification (NCBI taxonomy): domain Eukaryota; kingdom Viridiplantae; phylum Streptophyta; class Magnoliopsida; order Brassicales; family Brassicaceae; genus Capsella; species Capsella bursa-pastoris. The sequence continues at coordinate 10,398,708 of CP144185.1, forward strand.
GAATAGTGTTTAGAAGTGTGTAGAAAGACTTGCTGAAATTTGGTCCGAAATGGGCTAAGAACCCAAAAAAAATCCTTTGAAGCATTAAATGGCTTGTCTAGTGTTTTTTGGGGTTAAAATATGATAGTATACAATCAATTTGATTGATTACAAGTGCTAGAGATGCATAAACAGTGTTTAGAAGTGTGGAGAAAGACTTGTTGAAATTTGGTCTCAAATGGGCTAAGAACTCAGAAACATTGCGTTGAACCACTAAATGGCTTGTCTAGTGTTGTTTGGGATTATAATATGTTAGGATACAAAGAATTTTATTTATTACAAGTGATATAGATGCATGAAGAGTGTTTAGAAGTGTGTAGAAAGAGTTGCTGAAATTTGGTCCGAAATGGGCTAAGAACCCACAAACATTGCTTTGCAGCATTAAATGGCTTGTCTACTGTTGTTTGGGGTTAGAATATGTTAGAATACAAAACATTTGATTGATTACAAGTGCTAGAGATGCATGAAGAGTGTTTAGAAGTGTGGAGAAAGACTTGTTAAAATTTGGACCCATATGGGCTTAGAACTCAAAAACATTGCGTTGAACCACTAAATAGCTTATCTAGTGTTGTTTGGGGTTAGAATATGTTAGAATACAACAGATTTGATTGATTACAAGTGCTAGAGATGCATGAAGAGTGTTTAGAAGTGTGGAGAAAGACTTGTTGAAATTTGGTCCCAAATGGGCTTAGAACTCAGAAACATTGCGTTAAACCACTAAATGGCTTATCTAGTGTTGTTTGCGGTTAGGATATGTTAGAATACAATGAATTTGATTGATTACAAGCGCTAGAGATGCATGAAGAGTGTTTAGAAGTGTGGAGAAAGACTCGTTGAAATTTGGTCCCAAATGGGCTTAGAACTCAGAAACATTGCGTTGAACCACTAAATGGCTTGTCTACTGTTGTTTGGGGTTATAATATGTTAGAATACAATGACTTTGATTGATTACAAGCGCTAGAGATGCATGAAGAGTGTTTAGAAGTGTGGAGAAAGACTCGTTGAAATTTGGTCTAAAATGGGCTAAAAACCCACAAACATTGCTTTGCAGCATTAAATGGCTTGTCTACTGTTGTTTGGGGTTAGAATATGTTAGAATACAAAACATTTGATTGATTACAAGTGCTAGAGATGCATGAAGAGTGTTTAGAAGTGTGGAGAAAGACTTGTTGAAATTTGGTCCCAAATGGGCTTAGAACTCAGAAACATTGCGTTGAACCACTAAATGGCTTGTCTAGTGTTGTTTGGGATTATAATATGTTAGGATACAAAGAATTTTATTTATTACAAGTGATATAGATGCATGAAGAGTGTTTAGAAGTGTGTAGAAAGAGTTGCTGAAATTTGGTCCGAAAGGGGCTAAGAACCCACAAACATTGCTTTGCAGCATTAAATGGCTTGTCTACTGTTGTTTGGGGTTAGAATATGTTAGAATACAAAACATTTGATTGATTACAAGTGCTATAGATGTATGAAGCGTGTTTAGAAGTGTGGAGAAAGACTTGTTGAAATTTGGTCCCAAATGGGCTTAGAACTCAGAAACATTGCGTTAAACCACTAAATGACTTATCTAGTGTTGTTTGCGGTTAGGATATGTTAGAATACAATGAATTTGATTGATTACAAGCGCTAGAGATGCATGAAGAGTGTTTAGAAGTGTGGAGAAAGACTCGTTGAAATTTGGTCCCAAATGGGCTTAGAACTCAGAAACATTGCGTTGAACCACTAAATGGCTTGTCTACTGTTGTTTGGGGTTATAATATGTTAGAATACAATGACTTTGATTGATTACAAGCGCTAGAGATGCTTGAATAGTGTTTAGAAGTGTGTAGAAAGACTTGCTGAAATTTGGTCCGAAATGGGCTAAGAACCCAAAAAAATTCCTTTGAAGCATTAAATGGCTTGTATAGTGTTTTTGGGGTTAAAATATGATAGAATACAATCAATTTGATTGATTACAAGTGCTAGAGATGCATAAAGAGTGTTTAGAAGTGTGGAGAAAGACTTGTTGAAATTTGGTCTCAAATGGGCTAAGAACTCAAAAACATTGCGTTGAACCACAAAATGGCTTGTCTAGTGTTGTTTGGGGTTAGAATATGTCAGAATACAATGAATTTTATAGATTACAAGTGATAGAGATGCATGAAGAGTGTTTAGAAGTGTGTGGAAAGAGTTGCTGAAATTTTGTCCGAAATGGGCTAAGAACCCACAAACATTGCTTTGCAACATTAAATGGCTTGTCTACTGTTGTTTGGGGTTAGAATATGTTAGAATACAAAACATTTGATTGATTACAAGTGCTAGAGATGCATGAAGAGTGTTTAGAAGTGTGGAGAAAGACTTGTTGAAATTTGGTCCCAAATGGGCTTAGAACTCAGAAACATTGCGTTGAACCACTAAATGGCTTGTCTAGTGTTGTTTGGGATTATAATATGTTAGAATACAATGAATTTGATTGATTACAAGTGCTAGAGATGCATGAAGAGTGTTTAGAAGTGTGGAGAAAGACTTGTTGAAATTTGGTCCCAAATGGGCTTAGAACTCAGAAACATTGCGTTAAACCACTAAATGGCTTATCTAGTGTTGTTTGCGGTTAGGATATGTTAGAATACAATGAATTTGATTGATTACAAGCGCTAGAGATGCATGAAGAGTGTTTAGAAGTGTGGAGAAAGACTCGTTGAAATTTGGTCCCAAATGGGCTTAGAACTCAGAAACATTGCGTTGAACCACTAAATGGCTTGTCTACTGTTGTTTGGGGTTATAATATGTTAGAATACAATGACTTTGATTGATTACAAGCGCTAGAGATGCTTGAATAGTGTTTAGAAGTGTGTAGAAAGACTTGCTGAAATTTGGTCCGAAATGGGCTAAGAACCCAAACAAATTCCTTTGAAGCATTAAATGGCTTGTCTAGTGTTTTTGGGGTTAAAATATGATAGTATACAATCAATTTGATTGATTACAAGTGCTAGAGATTCATAAACAGTGTTTAGAAGTGTGGAGAAAGACTTGTTGAAATTTGGTCTCAAATGGGCTAAGAAGTCAGAAACATTGCGTTGAACCACTAAATGGCTTGTCTAGTGTTGTTTGGGATTATAATATGTTAGGATACAAAGAATTTTATTTATTACAAGTGATATAGATGCATGAATAGTGTTTAGAAGTGTGTAGAAAGAGTTGCTGAAATTTGGTCCGAAAGGGGCTAAGAACCCACAAACATTGCTTTGCAGCATTAAATGGCTTGTCTACTGTTGTTTGGGGTTAGAATATGTTAGAATACAAAACATTTGATTGATTACAAGTGCTATAGATGTATGAAGAGTGTTTAGAAGTGTGGAGAAAGACTTGTTGAAATTTGGTCCCAAATGGGCTTAGAACTCAGAAACATTGCGTTAAACCACTAAATGGCTTATCTAGTGTTGTTTGCGGTTAGGATATGTTAGAATACAATGAATTTGATTGATTGTAAGCGCTAGAGATGTATGAAGAGTGTTTAGAAGTGTGGAGAGAGACTTGTTGAAATTTGGTCCCAAATGGGCTTAGAACTCAGAAACATTGCGTTAAACCACTAAATGGCTTATCTAGTGTTGTTTGCGGTTAGGATATGTTAGAATACAATGAATTTGATTGATTACAAGCGCTAGAGATGCATGAAGAGTGTTTAGAAGTGTGGAGAAAGACTTGTTGAATTTGGTCCGAAATGGGCTAAGAACCCAAAAAAATTCCTTTGAAGCATTAAATGGCTTGTCTAGTGTTTTTGGGGTTAAAATATGATAGAATACAATCAATTTGATTGATTACAAGTGCTAGAGATGCATAAAGAGTGTTTAGAAGTGTGGAGAAAGACTTGTTGAAATTTGGTCTCAAATGGGCTAAGAAGTCAGAAACATTGCGTTGAACCACTAAATGGCTTGTCTAGTGTTGTTTGGGATTATAATATGTTAGGATACAAAGAATTTTATTTATTACAAGTGATATAGATGCATGAATAGTGTTTAGAAGTGTGTAGAAAGAGTTGCTGAAATTTGGTCCGAAAGGGGCTAAGAACCCACAAACATTGCTTTGCAGCATTAAATGGCTTGTCTACTGTTGTTTGGGGTTAGAATATGTTAGAATACAAAACATTTGATTGATTACAAGTGCTATAGATGTATGAAGCGTGTTTAGAAGTGTGGAGAAAGACTTGTTGAAATTTGGTCCCAAATGGGCTTAGAACTCAGAAACATTGCGTTAAACCACTAAATGACTTATCTAGTGTTGTTTGCGGTTAGGATATGTTAGAATACAATGAATTTGATTGATTACAAGCGCTAGAGATGCATGAAGAGTGTTTAGAAGTGTGGAGAAAGACTCGTTGAAATTTGGTCCCAAATGGGCTTAGAACTTAGAAATATTGCGTTGAACCACTAAATGGCTTGTCTACTGTTGTTTGGGGTTATAATATGTTAGAATACAATGACTTTGATTGATTACAAGCGCTAGAGACGCTTGAATAGTGTTTAGAAGTGTGTAGAAAGACTTGCTGAAATTTGGTCCAAAATGGGCTAAGAACCCAAAAAAATTCCTTTGAAGCATTAAATGGCTTTTCTAGTGTTTTTGGGGTTAAAATATGATAGAATACAATCAATTTGATTGATTACAAGTGCTAGAGATGCATAAAGAGTGTTTAGAAGTGTGGAGAAAGACTTGTTGAAATTTTGTCTCAAATGGGCTAAGAACTCAAAAACATTGCGTTGAACCAGAAAATGGCTTGTCTAGTGTTGTTTGGGGTTAGAATATGTCATAATACAATGAATTTTATAGATTACAAGTGATAGAGATGCATGAAGAGTGTTTAGAAGTGTGTAGAAAGAGTTGCTGAAATTTGGTCCGAAAGGGGCTAAGAACCCACAAACATTGCTTTGCAGCATTAAATGGCTTGTCTACTGTTGTTTGGGGTTAGAATATGTTAGAATACAAAACATTTGATTGATTACAAGTGCTATAGATGTATGAAGCGTGTTTAGAAGTGTGGAGAAAGACTTGTTGAAATTTGGTCCCAAATGGGATTAGAACTCAGAAACATTGCGTTAAACCACTAAATGACTTATCTAGTGTTGTTTGCGGTTAGGATATGTTAGAATACAATGAATTTGATTGATTACAAGCGCTAGAGATGCATGAAGAGTGTTTAGAAGTGTGGAGAAAGACTCGTTGAAATTTGGTCCCAAATGGGCTTAGAACTCGGAAACATTGCGTTGAACCACTAAATGGCTTGTCTACTGTTGTTTGGGGTTGTAATATGTTAGAATACAATGACTTTGATTGATTACAAGCGCTAGAGACGCTTGAATAGTGTTTAGAAGTGTGTAGAAAGACTTGCTGAAATTTGGTCCGAAATGGGCTAAGAACCAAAACAAATTCCTTTGAAGCATTAAATGGCTTGTCTAGTGTTTTTGGGGTTAAAATATGATAGTATGCAATCAATTTGATTGATTACAAGTGCTAGAGATTCATAAACAGTGTTTAGAAGTGTGGAGAAAGACTTGTTGAAATTTGGTCTCAAATGGGCTAAGAAGTCAGAAACATTGCGTTGAACCACTAAATGGCTTGTCTAGTGTTGTTTGGGATTATAATATGTTAGGATACAAAGAATTTTATTTATTACAAGTGATATAGATGCATGAATAGTGTTTAGAAGTGTGTAGAAAGAGTTGCTGAAATTTGGTCCGAAAGGGGCTAAGAACCCACAAACATTGCTTTGCAGCATTAAATGGCTTGTCTACTGTTGTTTGGGGTTAGAATATGTTAGAATACAAAACATTTGATTGATTACAAGTGCTATAGATGTATGAAGCGTGTTTAGAAGTGTGGAGAAAGACTTGTTGAAATTTGGTCCCAAATGGGCTTAGAACTCAGAAACATTGCGTTAAACAACTAAATGACTTATCTAGTGTTGTTTGCGGTTAGGATATGTTAGAATACAATGAATTTGATTGATTACAAGCGCTAGAGATGCATGAAGAGTGTTTAGAAGTGTGGAGAAAGACTCGTTGAAATTTGGTCCCAAATGGGCTTAGAACTCAGAAACATTGCGTTGAACCACTAAATGGCTTGTCTACTGTTGTTTGGGGTTATAATATGTTAGAATACAATGACTTTGATTGATTACAAGCGCTAGAGATGCTTGAATAGTGTTTAGAAGTGTGTAGAAAGACTTGCTGAAATTTGGTCCGAAATGGGCTAAGAACCCAAAAAAATTCCTTTGAAGCATTAAATGGCTTGTATAGTGTTTTTGGGGTTAAAATATGATAGAATACAATCAATTTGATTGATTACAAGTGCTAGAGATGCATAAAGAGTGTTTAGAAGTGTGGAGAAAGACTTGTTGAAATTTGGTCTCAAATGGGCTAAGAACTCAAAAACATTGCGTTGAACCACAAAATGGCTTGACTAGTGTTGTTTGGGGTTAGAATATGTCAGAATACAATGAATTTTATAGATTACAAGTGATAGAGATGCATGAAGAGTGTTTGGAAGTGTGTGGAAAGAGTTGCTGAAATTTTGTCCGAAATGGGCTAAGAACCCACAAACATTGCTTTGCAGCATTAAATGGCTTGTCTACTGTTGTTTGGGGTTAGAATATGTTAGAATACAAAACATTTGATTGATTACAAGTGCTATAGATGTATGAAGCGTGTTTAGAAGTGTGGAGAAAGACTTGTTGAAATTTGGTCCCAAATGGGATTAGAACTCAGAAACATTGCGTTAAACCACTAAATGACTTATCTAGTGTTGTTTGCGGTTAGGATATGTTAGAATACAATGAATTTGATTGATTACAAGCGCTAGAGATGCATGAAGAGTGTTTAGAAGTGTGGAGAAAGACTCGTTGAAATTTGGTCCCAAATGGGCTTAGAACTCGGAAACATTGCGTTGAACCACTAAATGGCTTGTCTACTGTTGTTTGGGGTTATAATATGTTAGAATACAATGACTTTGATTGATTACAAGCGCTAGAGATGCTTGAATAGTGTTTAGAAGTGTGTAGAAAGACTTGCTGAAATTTGGTCTGAAATGGGCTAAGAACCCAAAAAAATTCCTTTGAAGCATTAAATGGCTTGTATAGTGTTTTTGGGGTTAAAATATGATAGAATACAATCAATTTGATTGATTACAAGTGCTAGAGATGCATAAAGAGTGTTTAGAAGTGTGGAGAAAGACTTGTTGAAATTTGGTCTCAAATGGGCTAAGAACTCAAAAACATTGCGTTGAACGACTAAATGGCTTGTCTAGTGTTGTTTGGGATTATAATATGTTACGATACAATGAATTTTATAGATTACAAGTGATAGAGATGCATGAAGAGTGTTTAGAAGTGTGGAGAAAGACTTGCTGAAATTTGGTCCGAAATGGGCTAAGAACCCACAAACATTGCTTTGCAGCATTTAATGGCTTGTCTACTGTTGTTTGGGGTTAGAATATGTTAGAATACAAAACATTTGATTGATTACAAGTGCTATAGATGTATGAAGCGTGTTTAGAAGTGTGGAGAAAGACTTGTTGAAATTTGGTCCCAAATGGGCTTAGAACTCAGAAACATTGCGTTAAACCACTAAATGACTTATCTAGTGTTGTTTGCGGTTAGGATATGTTAGAATACAATGAATTTGATTGATTACAAGCGCTAGAGATGCATGAAGAGTGTTTAGAAGTGTGGAGAAAGACTCGTTGAAATTTGGTCCCAAATGGGCTTAGAACTCGGAAACATTGCGTTGAACCACTAAATGGTTTGTCTACTGTTGTTTGGGGTTATAATATGTTAGAATACAATGACTTTGATTGATTACAAGCGCTAGAGACGCTTGAATAGTGTTTAGAAGTGTGTAGAAAGACTTGCTGAAATTTGGTCCGAAATGGGCTAAGAACCCAAACAAATTCCTTTGAAGCATTAAATGGCTTGTCTAGTGTTTTTGGGGTTAAAATATGATAGTATACAATCAATTTGATTGATTACAAGTGCTAGAGATTCATAAACAGTGTTTAGAAGTGTGGAGAAAGACTTGTTGAAATTTGGTCTCAAATGGGCTAAGAAGTCAGAAACATTGCGTTGAACCACTAAATGGCTTGTCTAGTGTTGTTTGGGATTATAATATGTTAGGATACAAAGAATTTTATTTATTACAAGTGATATAGATGCATGAATAGTGTTTAGAAGTGTGTAGAAAGAGTTGCTGAAATTTGGTCCGAAAGGGGCTAAGAACCCACAAACATTGCTTTGCAGCATTAAATGGCTTGTCTACTGTTGTTTGGGGTTAGAATATGTTAGAATACAAAACATTTGATTGATTACAAGTGCTATAGATGTATGAAGCGTGTTTAGAAGTGTGGAGAAAGACTTGTTGAAATTTGGTCCCAAATGGGCTTAGAACTCAGAAACATTGCGTTAAACAACTAAATGATTTATCTAGTGTTGTTTGCGGTTAGGATATGTTAGAATACAATGAATTTGATTGATTACAAGCGCTAGAGATGCATGAAGAGTGTTTAGAAGTGTGGAGAAAGACTCGTTGAAATTTGGTCCCAAATGGGCTTAGAACTCAGAAACATTGCGTTGAACCACTAAATGGCTTGTCTACTGTTGTTTGGGGTTATAATATGTTAGAATACAATGACTTTGATTGATTACAAGAGCTAGAGATGCTTGAATAGTGTTTAGAAGTGTGTAGAAAGACGTTGAAATTTGGTCCGAAATGGGCTAAGAACCCAAAAAAAATTCCTTTGAAGCATTAAATGGCTTGTATAGTGTTTTTGGGGTTAAAATATGATAGAATACAATCAATTTGATTGATTACAAGTGCTAGAGATTCATAAACAGTGTTTAGAAGTGTGGAGAAAGACTTGTTGAAATTTGGTCTCAAATGGGCTAAGAAGTCAGAAACATTGCGTTGAACCACTAAATGGCTTGTCTAGTGTTGTTTGGGATTATAATATGTTAGGATACAAAGAATTTTATTTATTACAAGTGATATAGATGCATGAATAGTGTTTAGAAGTGTGTAGAAAGAGTTGCTGAAATTTGGTCCGAAAGGGGCTAAGAACCCACAAACATTGCTTTGCAGCATTAAATGGCTTGTCTACTGTTGTTTGGGGTTAGAATATGTTAGAATACAAAACATTTGATTGATTACAAGTGCTATAGATGTATGAAGCGTGTTTAGAAGTGTGGAGAAAGACTTGTTGAAATTTGGTCCCAAATGGGCTTAGAACTCAGAAACATTGCGTTAAACCACTAAATGACTTATCTAGTGTTGTTTGCGGTTAGGATATGTTAGAATACAATGAATTTGATTGATTACAAGCGCTAGAGATGCATGAAGAGTGTTTAGAAGTGTGGAGAAAGACTCGTTGAAATTTGGTCCCAAATGGGCTTAGAACTCGGAAACATTGCGTTGAACCACTAAATGGCTTGTCTACTGTTGTTTGGGGTTGTAATATGTTAGAATACAATGACTTTGATTGATTACAAGCGCTAGAGACGCTTGAATAGTGTTTAGAAGTGTGTAGAAAGACTTGCTGAAATTTGGTCCGAAATGGGCTAAGAACCAAAACAAATTCCTTTGAAGCATTAAATGGCTTGTCTAGTGTTTTTGGGGTTAAAATATGATAGTATGCAATCAATTTGATTGATTACAAGTGCTAGAGATTCATAAACAGTGTTTAGAAGTGTGGAGAAAGACTTGTTGAAATTTGGTCTCAAATGGGCTAAGAAGTCAGAAACATTGCGTTGAACCACTAAATGGCTTGTCTAGTGTTGTTTGGGATTATAATATGTTAGGATACAAAGAATTTTATTTATTACAAGTGATATAGATGCATGAATAGTGTTTAGAAGTGTGTAGAAAGAGTTGCTGAAATTTGGTCCGAAAGGGGCTAAGAACCCACAAACATTGCTTTGCAGCATTAAATGGCTTGTCTACTGTTGTTTGGGGTTAGAATATGTTAGAATACAAAACATTTGATTGATTACAAGTGCTATAGATGTATGAAGCGTGTTTAGAAGTGTGGAGAAAGACTTGTTGAAATTTGGTCCCAAATGGGCTTAGAACTCCGAAACATTGCGTTAAACAACTAAATGACTTATCTAGTGTTGTTTGCGGTTAGGATATGTTAGAATACAATGAATTTGATTGATTACAAGCGCTAGAGATGCATGAAGAGTGTTTAGAAGTGTGGAGAAAGACTCGTTGAAATTTGGTCCCAAATGGGCTTAGAACTCAGAAACATTGCGTTGAACCACTAAATGGCTTGTCTACTGTTGTTTGGGGTTATAATATGTTAGAATACAATGACTTTGATTGATTACAAGCGCTAGAGATGCTTGAATAGTGTTTAGAAGTGTGTAGAAAGACTTGCTGAAATTTGGTCCGAAATGGGCTAAGAACCCAAAAAAATTCCTTTGAAGCATTAAATGGCTTGTATAGTGTTTTTGGGGTTAAAATATGATAGAATACAATCAATTTGATTGATTACAAGTGCTAGAGATGCATAAAGAGTGTTTAGAAGTGTGGAGAAAGACTTGTTGAAATTTGGTCTCAAATGGGCTAAGAACTCAAAAACATTGCGTTGAACGACTAAATGGCTTGTCTAGTGTTGTTTGGGGTTAGAATATGTCAGAATACAATGAATTTTATAGATTACAAGTGATAGAGATGCATGAAGAGTGTTTAGAAGTGTGCGGAAAGAGTTGCTGAAATTTTGTCCGAAATGGGCTAAGAACCCACAAACATTGCTTTGCAACATTAAATGGCTTGTCTACTGTTGTTTGGGGTTAGAATATGTTAGAATACAAAACATTTGATTGATTACAAGTGCTATAGATGTATGAAGCGTGTTTAGAAGTGTGGAGAAAGACTTGTTGAAATTTGGTCCCAAATGGGATTAGAACTCAGAAACATTGCGTTAAACCACTAAATGACTTATCTAGTGTTGTTTGCGGTTAGGATATGTTAGAATACAATGAATTTGATTGATTACAAGCGCTAGAGATGCATGAAGAGTGTTTAGAAGTGTGGAGAAAGACTCGTTGAAATTTGGTCCCAAATGGGCTTAGAACTCGGAAACATTGCGTTGAACCACTAAATGGCTTGTCTACTGTTGTTTGGGGTTGTAATATGTTAGAATACAATGACTTTGATTGATTACAAGCGCTAGAGACGCTTGAATAGTGTTTAGAAGTGTGTAGAAAGACTTGCTGAAATTTGGTCCGAAATGGGCTAAGAACCAAAACAAATTCCTTTGAAGCATTAAATGGCTTGTCTAGTGTTTTTGGGGTTAAAATATGATAGTATGCAATCAATTTGATTGATTACAAGTGCTAGAGATTCATAAACAGTGTTTAGAAGTGTGGAGAAAGACTTGTTGAAATTTGGTCTCAAATGGGCTAAGAAGTCAGAAACATTGCGTTGAACCACTAAATGGCTTGTCTAGTGTTGTTTGGGATTATAATATGTTAGGATACAAAGAATTTTATTTATTACAAGTGATATAGATGCATGAATAGTGTTTAGAAGTGTGTAGAAAGAGTTGCTGAAATTTGGTCCGAAAGGGGCTAAGAACCCACAAACATTGCTTTGCAGCATTAAATGGCTTGTCTACTGTTGTTTGGGGTTAGAATATGTTAGAATACAAAACATTTGATTGATTACAAGTGCTATAGATGTATGAAGCGTGTTTAGAAGTGTGGAGAAAGACTTGTTGAAATTTGGTCCCAAATGGGCTTAGAACTCCGAAACATTGCGTTAAACAACTAAATGACTTATCTAGTGTTGTTTGCGGTTAGGATATGTTAGAATACAATGAATTTGATTGATTACAAGCGCTAGAGATGCATGAAGAGTGTTTAGAAGTGTGGAGAAAGACTCGTTGAAATTTGGTCCCAAATGGGCTTAGAACTCAGAAACACTAAATGGCTTGTCTACTGTTGAATATGTTAGAATACAATGACTTTGATTGATTACAAGCGCTAGAGATGCTTGAATAGTGTTTAGAAGTGTGTAGAAAGACTTGCTGAAATTTGGTCCGAAATGGGCTAAGAACCCAAAAAAATTCCTTTGAAGCATTAAATGGCTTGTATAGTGTTTTTGGGGTTAAAATATGATAGAATACAATCAATTTGATTGATTACAAGTGCTAGAGATGCATAAAGAGTGTTTAGAAGTGTGGAGAAAGACTTGTTGAAATTTGGTCTCAAATGGGCTAAGAACTCAAAAACATTGCGTTGAACGACTAAATGGCTTGTCTAGTGTTGTTTGGGGTTAGAATATGTCAGAATACAATGAATTTTATAGATTACAAGTGATAGAGATGCATGAAGAGTGTTTAGAAGTGTGTGGAAAGAGTTGCTGAAATTTTGTCCGAAATGGGCTAAGAACCCACAAACATTGCTTTGCAACATTAAATGGCTTGTCTACTGTTGTTTGGGGTTAGAATATGTTAGAATACAATCAATTTGATTGATTACAAGTGCTAGAGATTCATAAACAGTGTTTAGAAGTGTGGAGAAAGACTTGTTGAAATTTGGTCTCAAATGGGCTAAGAAGTCAGAAACATTGCGTTGAACCACTAAATGGCTTGTCTAGTGTTGTTTGGGATTATAATATGTTAGGATACAAAGAATTTTATTTATTACAAGTGATATAGATGCATGAATAGTGTTTAGAAGTGTGTAGAAAGAGTTGCTGAAATTTGGTCCGAAAGGGGCTAAGAACCCACAAACATTGCTTTGCAGCATTAAATGGCTTGTCTACTGTTGTTTGGGGTTAGAATATGTTAGAATACAAAACATTTGATTGATTACAAGTGCTATAGATGTATGAAGCGTGTTTAGAAGTGTGGAGAAAGACTTGTTGAAATTTGGTCCCAAATGGGCTTAGAACTTAGAGACATTGCGTTAAACCACTAAATGACTTATCTAGTGTTGTTTGCGGTTAGGATATGTTAGAATCCAATGAATTTGATTGATTACAAGCGCTAGAGATGCATGAAGAGTGTTTAGAAGTGTGGAGAAAGACTCGTTGAAATTTGGTCCTAAATGGGCTTAGAACTCGGAAACATTGAGTTGAACCACTAAATGGCTTTTCTACTGTTGTTTGGGCTTATAATATGTTAGAATACAATGAATTTTATTGATTACAAGCGCTAGAGACGCTTGAATAGTGTTTAGAAGTGTGTAGAAAGACTTGCTAAAATTTGGTCCGAAATGGGCTAAGAACCCAAACAAATTCCTTTGAAGAATTAAATGGCTTGTCTAGTGTTTTTGGGGTTAAAATATGATAGTATGCAATCAATTTGATTGATTACAAGTGCTAGAGATGCATAAAGAGTGTTTAGAAGTGTGGAGAAAGACTTGTTGAAATTTGGACTCAAATGGGCTAAGAAGTCAGAAACATTGCGTTGAACCACTAAATGGCTTGTCTAGTGTTGTTTGGGATTATAATATGTTAGGATACAAAGAATTTTATTTATTACAAGTGATATAGATGCATGAATAGTGTTTAGAAGTGTGTAGAAAGAGTTGCTGAAATTTGGTCCGAAAGGGGCTAAGAACCCACAAACATTGCTTTGCAGCATTAAATGGCTTGTCTACTGTTGTTTGGGGTTAGAATATGTTAGAATACAAAACATTTGATTGATTACAAGTGCTATAGATGTATGAAGCGTGTTTAGAAGTGTGGAGAAAGACTTGTTGAAATTTGGTCCCAAATGGGCTTAGAACTTAGAAACATTGCGTTAAACCACTAAATGGCTTATCTAGTGTTGTTTGCGGTTAGGATATGTTAGAATACAATGAATTTGATTGATTACAAGCGCTAGAGATGCATGAAGAGTGTTTAGAAGTGTGGAGAAAGACTCGTTGAAATTTGGTCCCAAATGGGCTTAGAACTCAGAAACATTGCGTTGAACCACTAAATGGCTTGTCTACTGTTGTTTGGGGTTATAATATGTTAGAATACAATGACTTTGATTGATTACAAGCGCTAGAGATGCTTGAATAGTGTTTAGAAGTGTGTAGAAAGACTTGCTGAAATTTGGTCCAAAATGGGCTAAGAACCCAAACAAATTCCTTTGAAGCATTAAATGGCTTGTCTAGTGTTTTTGGGGTTAAAATATGATAGAATACAATCAATTTGATTGATTACAAGTGCTAGAGATGCATAAAGAGTGTTTAGAAGTGTGGAGAAAGACTTGTTGAAATTTGGTCTCAAATGGCCTAAGAAGTCAGAAACATTGCGTTGAACCACTAAATGGCTTGTCTAGTGTTGTTTGGGATTATAATATGTTAGGATACAAAGAATTTAATTTATTACAAGTGATATAGATGCATGAATAGTGTTTAGAAGTGTGTAGAAAGAGTTGCTGAACTTTGGTCCAAAAGGGGCTAAGAACCCACAAACATTGCTTTGCAGCATTAAATGGCTTGTCTACTGTTGTTTGGGGTTAGAATATGTTAGAATACAAAACATTTGATTGATTACAAGTGCTATAGATGTATGAAGCGTGTTTAGAAGTGTGGAGAAAGACTTGTTGAAATTTGGTCCCAAATGGGCTTAGAACTCAGAAACATTGCGTTAAACCACTAAATGACTTATCTAGTGTTGTTTGCGGTTAGGATATGTTAGAATACAATGAATTTGATTGATTACAAGCGCTAGAGATGCATGAAGAGTGTTTAGAAGTGTGGAGAAAGACTCGTTGAAATTTGGTCCCAAATGGGCTTAGAACTCAGAAACATTGCGTTGAACCACTAAATGGCTTGTCTACTGTTGTTTGGGGTTATAATATGTTAGAATACAATGACTTTGATTGATTACAAGCGCTAGAGATGCTTGAATAGTGTTTAGAAGTGTGTAGAAAGACTTGCTGAAATTTGGTCCGAAATGGGCTAAGAACCCAAAAAAATTCCTTTGAAGCATTAAATGGCTTGTATAGTGTTTTTGGGGTTAAAATATGATAGAATACAATCAATTTGATTGATTACAAGTGCTAGAGATGCATAAAGAGTGTTTAGAAGTGTGGAGAAAGACTTGTTGAAATTTGGTCTCAAATGGGCTAAGAACTCAAAAACATTGCGTTGAACGACTAAATGGCTTGTCTAGTGTTGTTTGGGGTTAGAATATGTCAGAATACAATGAATTTTATAGATTACAAGTGATAGAGATGCATGAAGAGTGTTTGGAAGTGTGTGGAAAGAGTTGCTGAAATTTTGTCCGAAATGGGTTAAGAACCCACAAACATTGCTTTGCAGCATTAAATGGCTTGTCTACTGTTGTTTGGGGTTAGAATATGTTAGAATACAAAACATTTGATTGATTACAAGTGCTATAGATGTATGAAGAGTGTTTAGAAGTGTGGAGAAAGACTTGTTGAAATTTGGTCCCAAATGGGATTAGAACTCAGAAACATTGCGTTAAACCACTAAATGACTTATCTAGTGTTGTTTGCGGTTAGGATATGTTAGAATACAATGAATTTGATTGATTATAAGCGCTAGAGATGCATGAAGAGTATTTAGAAGTGTGGAGAAAGACTCGTTGAAATTTGGTCCCAAATGGGCTTAGAACTCGGAAACATTGCGTTGAACCACTAAATGGCTTGTCTACTGTTGTTTGGGGTTGTAATATGTTAGAATACAATGACTTTGATTGATTACAAGCGCTAGAGACTCTTGAATAGTGTTTAGAAGTGTGTAGAAAGACTTGCTGAAATTTGGTCCGAAATGGGCTAAGAACCAAAACAAATTCCTTTGAAGCATTAAATGGCTTGTCTAGTGTTTTTGGGGTTAAAATATGATAGTATACAATCAATTTGATTGATTACAAGTGCTAGAGATTCATAAACAGTGTTTAGAAGTGTGGAGAAAGACTTGTTGAAATTTGGTCCCAAATGGGCTTAGAACTCCGAAACATTGCGTTAAACAACTAAATGACTTATCTAGTGTTGTTTGCGGTTAGGATATGTTAGAATACAATGAATTTGATTGATTACAAGCGCTAGAGATGCATGAAGAGTGTTTAGAAGTGTGGAGAAAGACTCGTTGAAATTTGGTCCCAAATGGGCTTAGAACTCGGAAACATTGCGTTGAACCACTAAATGGCTTGTCTACTGTTGTTTGGGGTTGTAATATGTTAGAATACAATGACTTTGATTGATTACAAGCGCTAGAGACGCTTGAATAGTGTTTAGAAGTGTGTAGAAAGACTTGCTGAAATTTGGTCCGAAATGGGCTAAGAACCAAAACAAATTCCTTTGAAGCATTAAAGGGCTTGTCTAGTGTTTTTGGGGTTAAAATATGATAGTATGCAATCAATTTGATTGATTACAAGTGCTAGAGATTCATAAACTGTGTTTAGAAGTGTGGAGAAAGACTTGTTGAAATTTGGTCTCAAATGGGCTAAGAAGTCAGAAACATTGCGTTGAACCACTAAATGGCTTGTCTAGTGTTGTTTGGGATTATAATATGTTAGGATACAAAGAATTTTATTTATTACAAGTGATATAGATGCATGAATAGTGTTTAGAAGTGTGTAGAAAGAGTTGCTGAAATTTGGTCCGAAAGGGGCTAAGAACCCACAAACATTGCTTTGCAGCATTAAATGGCTTGTCTACTGTTGTTTGGGGTTAGAATATGTTAGAATACAAAACATTTGATTGATTACAAGTGCTATAGATGTATGAAGCGTGTTTAGAAGTGTGGAGAAAGACTTGTTGAAATTTGGTCCCAAATGGGCTTAGTACTCCGAAACATTGCGTTAAACAACTAAATGACTTATCTAGTGTTGTTTGCGGTTAGGATATGTTAGAATACAATGAATTTGATTGATTACAAGCGCTAGAGATGCATGAAGAGTGTTTAGAAGTGTGGAGAAAGACTCGTTGAAATTTGGTCCCAAATGGGTTTAGAACTCAGAAACATTGCGTTGAACCACTAAATGGCTTGTCTACTGTTGTTTGGGGTTATAATATGTTAGAATACAATGACTTTGATTGATTACAAGCGCTAGGGATGCTTGAATAGTGTTTAGAAGTGTGTAGAATGACTTGCTGAAATTTGGTCTGAAATGGGCTAAGAACCCAAAAAAATTCCTTTGAAGCATTAAATGGCTTGTATAGTGATTTTGGGGTTAAAATATGATAGAATACAATCAATTTGATTGATTACAAGTGCTAGAGATGCATAAAGAGTGTTTAGAAGTGTGGAGAAAGACTTGTAGAAATTTGGTCTCAAATGGGCTAAGAACTCAAAAACATTGCGTTGAACGACTAAATGGCTTGTCTAGTGTTGTTTGGGGTTAGAATATGTCAGAATACAATGAATTTTATAGATTACAAGTGATAGAGATGCATGAAGAGTGTTTAGAAGTGTGCGGAAAGAGTTGCTGAAATTTTGTCCGAAATGGGCTAAGAACCCACAAACATTGCTTTGCAGCATTTAATGGCTTGTCTACTGTTGTTTGGGGTTAGAATATGTTAGAATACAAAACATTTGATTGATTACAAGTGCTATAGATGTATGAAGCGTGTTTAGAAGTGTGGAGAAAGACTTGTTGAAATTTGGTCCCAAATGGGCTTAGAACTCCGAAACATTGCGTTAAACAACTAAATGACTTATCTAGTGTTGTTTGCGGTTAGGATATGTTAGAATACAATGAATTTGATTGATTACAAGCGCTAGAGATGCATGAAGAGTGTTTAGAAGTGTGGAGAAAGACTCGTTGAAATTTGGTCCCAAATGGGCTTAGAACTCAGAAACATTGCGTTGAACCACTAAATGGCTTGTCTACTGTTGTTTGGGGTTATAATATGTTAGAATACAATGACTTTGATTGATTACAAGCGCTAGAGATGCTTGAATAGTGTTTAGAAGTGTGTAGAAAGACTTGCTGAAATTTGGTCCGAAATGGGCTAAGAACCCAAAAAAATTCCTTTGAAGCATTAAATGGCTTGTCTAGTGTTTTTGGGGTTAAAATATGATAGAATACAATCAATTTGATTGATTACAAGTGCTAGAGATGCATAAAGAGTGTTTAGAAGTGTGGAGAAAGACTTGTTGAAATTTGGTCTCAAATGGGCTAAGAACTCAAAAACATTGCGTTGAACCACAAAATGGCTTGTCTAGTGTTGTTTGGGGTTAGAATATGTCAGAATACAATGAATTTTATAGATTACAAGTGATAGAGATGCATGAAGAGTGTTTAGAAGTGTGTGGAAAGAGTTGCTGAAATGAAAGAGGAAACATTGCGTTGAAATAAATGGCTTGTCTAGTATTAGAATATGTCGATTGATTACTAGAGATGATAGTGTTTAGAAGTGTGGAGAAAGAGTTGCTGAAATTTGGTCCGAAAGGGCTAAGAACCACAAACATTGCTTTGCCACTAAATGGCTTGTCTAGTGTTGTTTGGGATTATAATATGTTACGATACAAAGAATTTTATTTATTACAAATGATATAGATGTATGAAGAGTGTTTAGAAGTGTGGAGAAAGACTTGTTGATATTTGGTCTCAAATGGGCTAAGAACTAAGAAACATTGCGTTAAACCACTAAATGGCTTATCTAGTGTTGTTTGCGGTTAGGATATGTTAGAATACAATTAATTTGATTGATTACAAGCGCTAGAGATGCATGAAGAGTGTTTAGAAGTGTGGAGAAAGACTCGTTGAAATTTGGTCCCAAATGGGCTTAGAACTCATAAACATTGCGTTGAACCACTAAATGGCTTGTCTACTGTTGTTTGGGGTTAGAATATGTTAGAATACAAAACATTTGATTGATTACAAGTGCTATAGATTCATAAACAGTGTTTAGAAGTGTGGAGAAAGACTTGTTGAAATTTGGTCCGAAATGGGCTAAGAACCAAAACAAATTCCTTTGAAGCATTAAATGGCTTGTCTAGTGTTTTTGGGGTTAAAATATGATAGTATGCAATCAATTTGATTGATTACAAGTGCTAGAGATGCATAAAGAGTGTTTAGAAGTGTGGAGAAAGACTTGTTGAAATTTGGACTCAAATGGGCTAAGAAGTCAGAAACATTGCGTTGAACCACTAAATGGCTTGTCTAGTGTTGTTTGGGATTATAATATGTTAGGATACAAAGAATTTTATTTATTACAAGTGATATAGATGCATGAATAGTGTTTAGAAGTGTGTAGAAAGAGTTGCTGAAATTTGGTCCGAAAGGGGCTAAGAACCCACAAACATTGCTTTGCAGCATTAAATGGCTTGTCTACTGTTGTTTGGGGTTAGAATATGTTAGAATACAAAACATTTGATTGATTACAAGTGCTATAGATGTATGAAGCGTGTTTAGAAGTGTGGAGAAAGACTTGTTGAAATTTGGTCCCAAATGGGCTTAGAACTCAGAAACATTGCGTTAAACCACTAAATGACTTATCTAGTGTTGTTTGCGGTTAGGATATGTTAGAATACAATGAATTTGATTGATTACAAGCGCTAGAGATGCATGAAGAGTGTTTAGAAGTGTGGAGAAAGACTCGTTGAAATTTGGTCCCAAATGGGCTTAGAACTCAGAAACATTGCGTTGAACCACTAAATGGCTTGTCTACTGTTGTTTGGGGTTATAATATGTTAGAATACAATGACTTTGATTGATTACAAGCGCTAGAGATGCTTGAATAGTGTTTAGAAGTGTGTAGAAAGACTTGCTGAAATTTGGTCCGAAATGGGCTAAGAACCCAAAAAAATTCCTTTGAAGCATTAAATGGCTTGTATAGTGTTTTTGGGGTTAAAATATGATAGAATACAATCAATTTGATTGATTACAAGTGCTAGAGATGCATAAAGAGTGTTTAGAAGTGTGGAGAAAGACTTGTTGAAATTTGGTCTCAAATGGGCTAAGAACTCAAAAACATTGCGTTGAACGACTAAATGGCTTGTCTAGTGTTGTTTGGGGTTAGAATATGTCAGAATACAATGAATTTTATAGATTACAAGTGATAGAGATGCATGAAGAGTGTTTAGAAGTGTGCGGAAAGAGTTGCTGAAATTTTGTCCGAAATGGGCTAAGAACCCACAAACATTGCTTTGCAGCATTTAATGGCTTGTCTACTGTTGTTTGGGGTTAGAATATGTTAGAATACAAAACATTTGATTGATTACAAGTGCTATAGATGTATGAAGCGTGTTTAGAAGTGTGGAGAAAGACTTGTTGAAATTTGGTCCCAAATGGGATTAGAACTCAGAAACATTGCGTTAAACCACTAAATGACTTATCTAGTGTTGTTTGCGGTTAGGATATGTTAGAATACAATGAATTTGATTGATTACAAGCGCTAGAGATGCATGAAGAGTGTTTAGAAGTGTGGAGAAAGACTCGTTGAAATTTGGTCCCAAATGGGCTTAGAACTCGGAAACATTGCGTTGAACCACTAAATGGCTTGTCTACTGTTGTTTGGGGTTATAATATGTTAGAATACAATGACTTTGATTGATTACAAGCGCTAGAGACGCTTGAATAGTGTTTAGAAGCAATTTGATTGATTACAAGTGCTAGAGATTCATAAACAGTGTTTAGAAGTGTGGAGAAAGACTTGTTGAAATTTGGTCTCAAATGGGCTAAGAAGTCAGAAACATTGCGTTGAACCACTAAATGGCTTGTCTAGTGTTGTTTGGGATTATAATATGTTAGGATACAAAGAATTTTATTTATTACAAGTGATATAGATGCATGAATAGTGTTTAGAAGTGTGTAGAAAGAGTTGCTGAAATTTGGTCCGAAAGGGGCTAAGAACCCACAAACATTGCTTTGCAGCATTAAATGGCTTGTCTACTGTTGTTTGGGGTTAGAATATGTTAGAATACAAAACATTTGATTGATTACAAGTGCTATAGATGTATGAAGCGTGTTTAGAAGTGTGGAGAAAGACTTGTTGAAATTTGGTCCCAAATGGGCTTAGAACTCAGAAACATTGCGTTAAACCACTAAATGACTTATCTAGTGTTGTTTGCGGTTAGGATATGTTAGAATACAATGAATTTGATTGATTACAAGCGCTAGAGATGCATGAAGAGTGTTTAGAAGTGTGGAGAAAGACTCGTTGAAATTTGGTCCCAAATGGGCTTAGAACTCAGAAACATTGCGTTGAACCACTAAATGGCTTGTCTACTGTTGTTTGGGGTTATAATATGTTAGAATACAATGAATTTGATTGATTACAATCGCTAGAGATGCATGAAGAGTGTTTAGAAGTGTGTAGAAAGACTTGCTGAAATTTGTTCCGAATGGGCTAAGAACTCATAAACATTACGTTTAACCTCTAAATGGCTTGTCTAGTGTTATTTGGGGTTATAATATGTTAGAATACAATGAATTTGATTGATTACAAGCGCTAGAGATGCATGAAGAGTGTTTAGAAGTGTGGAGAAAGACTCGTTGAAATTTGCTCGCAAATGGGCTTAGAACTCAGAAACATTGCGTTGAAGCATTAAATGGCTTGTCTAGTGTTGTTTGGGGTTAGAATATGTTAGAATACAATGAATTTGATTGATTACAAGTGCTAGAGATGCATGAAGAGTGTTTAGAAGTGTGGAGAAAGACTTGTTGAAATTTGGTCCCAAATGGGCTAAGAACTCAGAAACATTGCGTTGAACCACTAAATGGCTTGTCTAGTGTTGTTTGGGGTTATAATATGTTAGAATACAATGAATTTGATTGATTACAAGCGCTAGAGATGCATGAAGAGTGTTTAGAAGTGTGTAGAAAGACTTACTGAAATTTGGTCCGAAATGGGCTAAGAACCCACAAACATTGCTTTGCAACATTAAATGGCTTGTCTACTCTTGTTTGGGGTTAGAATATGTTAGAATACAAAATATTTGATTGATTACAAGTGCTAGAGATGCATGAAGAGTGTTTAGAAGTGTGGAGAAAGACTTGTTGAAATTTGGTCTCAAATGGGCTAAGAACTCAAAAACATTGCGTTGAACGACTAAATGGCTTGTCTAGTGTTGTTTGGGGTTAGAATATGTCAGAATACAATGAATTTTATAGATTACAAGTGATAGAGATGCATGAAGAGTGTTTAGAAGTGTGCGGAAAGAGTTGCTGAAATTTTGTCCGAAATGGGCTAAGAACCTATAAACATTGCTTTGCAACATTAAATGGCTTGTCTACTGTTGTTTGGGGTTAGAATATGTTAGAATACTATCAATTTGATTGATTACAAGTGCTAGAGATTCATAAACAGTGTTTAGAAGTGTGGAGAAAGACTTGTTGAAATTTGGTCTCAAATGGGCTAAGAAGTCAGAAACATTGCGTTGAACCACTAAATGGCTTGTCTAGTGTTGTTTGGGATTATAATATGTTAGGATACAAAGAATTTTATTTATTACAAGTGATATAGATGCATGAATAGTGTTTAGAAGTGTGTAGAAAGAGTTGCTGAAATTTGGTCCGAAAGGGGCTAAGAACCCACAAACATTGCTTTGCAGCATTAAATGGCTTGTCTACTGTTGTTTGGGGTTAGAATATGTTAGAATACAAAACATTTGATTGATTACAAGTGCTATAGATGTATGAAGCGTGTTTAGAAGTGTGGAGAAAGACTTGTTGAAATTTGGTCCCAAATGGGCTTAGAACTCAGAAACATTGCGTTAAACAACTAAATGACTTATCTAGTGTTGTTTGCGGTTAGGATATGTTAGAATACAATGAATTTGATTGATTACAAGCGCTAGAGATGCATGAAGAGTGTTTAGAAGTGTGGAGAAAGACTCGTTGAAATTTGGTCCCAAATGGGCTTAGAACTCAGAAACATTGCGTTGAACCACTAAATGGCTTGTCTACTGTTGTTTGGGGTTATAATATGTTAGAATACAATGACTTTGATTGATTACAAGCGCTAGAGATGCTTGAATAGTGTTTAGAAGTGTGTAGAAAGACTTGCTGAAATTTGGTCCGAAATGGGCTAAGAACCCAAAAAAATTCCTTTGAAGCATTAAATGGCTTGTCTAGTGTTTTTGGGGTTAAAATATGATAGAATACAATCAATTTGATTGATTACAAGTGCTAGAGATGCATAAAGAGTGTTTAGAAGTGTGGAGAAAGACTTGTTGAAATTTGGTCTCAAATGGGCTAAGAACTCAAAAACATTGCGTTGAACCACTAAATGGCTTGTTTACTGTTGTTTGGGGTTATAATATGTTAGAATACAATGAATTTTATTGATTACAAGTGATAGAGATGCATGAAGAGTGTTTAGAAGTGTGTGGAAAGAGTTTCTGAAATTTTGTCCGAAATGGGCTAAGAACCCACAAACATTGCTTTGCAACATTAAATGGCTTGTCTACTGTTGTTTGGGGTTAGAATATGTTAGAATACAAAACATTTGATTGATTACAAGTGCTAGAGATGCATGAAGAGTGTTTAGAAGTGTGGAGAAAGACTTGTTGAAATTTGGTCTCAAATGGGCTAAGAACTCAAAAACATTGCGTTGAACCACTAAATGGCTTGTTTACTGTTGTTTGGGGTTATAATATGTTAGAATACAATGACTTTGATTGACTACAAGCGCTAGAGATGCATGAAGAGTGTTTAGAAGTGTGGAGAAAGACTCGTTGAAATTTGGTCCCAAATGGGCTTAGAACTCAGAAACATTGCGTTGAACACCTAAATGGCTTGTCTACTGTTGTTTGGGGTTATAATATGTTAGAATACAATGACTTTGATTGATTACAAGCGCTAGAGATGCATGAATAGTGTTTAGAAGTGTGTAGAAAGACTTGCTGAAATTTGGTCCGAAATGGGCTAAGAACCCAAAAAATTTCCTTTGAAGCATTAAATGGCTTGTCTAGTGTTTTTTGGGGTTAAAATATGATACTATACAATCAATTTGATTGATTACAAGCGCTATAGATGCATAAACAGTGTTTAGAAGTGTGGAGAAAGACTTGTTGAAATTTGGTCTCAAATGGGCTAAAAACCCACAAACATTGCGTTGAACCACTAAATGGCTTATCTAGTGTTGTTTAGGGTTAGAATATGTTAGAATACAAAGAATTTTATTTATTACAAGTGATATAGATGCATGCATAGTGTTTAGAAGTGTGTAGAAAGAGTTGCTGAAATTTGGTCCAAAAGGGGCTAAGAACCCACATACATTGCTTGAAATGGCTTGTCTACTGTTGTTTGGGGTTAGATATGTTAGAATACAAAAATTTGATTGATTACAAGTGCTATAGAGTGTTTAGAAGTGTGGAGAAGGACTTGTTGAAATTTGGTCCCAAATGGGCTAAGAACTCGGAAACATTGCGTTGACCACTAAATGGCTTGTCTACTGTTGTTTGGGGTTATAATATGTTAGAATACAATGAATTTGATTGATTACAAGTGCTAGAGATGCATGAAGAGTGTTTAGAAGTGTGGAGAAAGACTTGTTGAAATTTGGTCCCAAATGGGCTTAGAACTCAGAAACATTGCGTTGAACCACTAAATGGCTTGTCTAGTGTTGTTTGGGATTATAATATGTTAGGATACAAAGAATTTTATTTATTACAAGTGATATAGATGCATGAATAGTGTTTAGAAGTGTGTAGAAAGAGTTGCTGAAATTTGGTCCGAAATGGGCTAAGAACCCACAAACATTGCTTTGCAGCATTAAATGGCTTGTCTACTGTTGTTTGGGGTTAGAATATGTTAGAATACAAAACATTTGATTGATTACAAGTGCTATAGATGTATGAAGCGTGTTTAGAAGTGTGGAGAAAGACTTGTTGAAATTTGGTCCCAAATGGGCTTAGAACTCCGAAACATTGCGTTAAACAACTAAATGACTTATCTAGTGTTGTTTGCGGTTAGGATATGTTAGAATACAATGAATTTGATTGATTACAAGCGCTAGAGATGCATGAAGAGTGTTTAGAAGTGTGGAGAAAGACTCGTTGAAATTTGGTCCCAAATGGGCTTAGAACTCAGAAACATTGCGTTGAACCACTAAATGGCTTGTCTACTGTTGTTTGGGGTTATAATATGTTAGAATACAATGACTTTGATTGATTACAAGCGCTAGAGATGCTTGAATAGTGTTTAGAAGTGTGTAGAAAGACTTGCTGAAATTTGGTCCGAAATGGGCTAAGAACCCAAAAAAATTCCTTTGAAGCATTAAATGGCTTGTCTAGTGTTTTTGGGGTTAAAATATGATAGAATACAATCAATTTGATTGATTACAAGTGCTAGAGATGCATAAAGAGTGTTTAGAAGTGTGGAGAAAGACTTGTTGAAATTTGGTCTCAAATGGGCTAAGAACTCAAAAACATTGCGTTGAACCACAAAATGGCTTGTCTAGTGTTGTTTGGGGTTAGAATATGTCAGAATACAATGAATTTTATAGATTACAAGTGATAGAGATGCATGAAGAGTGTTTAGAAGTGTGTGGAAAGAGTTGCTGAAATTTTGTCCGAAATGGGCTAAGAACCCACAAACATTGCTTTGCAACATTAAATGGCTTGTCTACTGTTGTTTGGGGTTAGAATATGTTAGAATACAAAATATTTGATTGATTACAAGTGCTAGAGATGCATGAAGAGTGTTTAGAAGTGTACTTGAAGTCCCAAATGGGCTTAGAATAGAAACATTGTAACTAAATGGCAAGAATATGTTAGAATACGTTTGATTTAGAGAGATGCATGGAGTGTAAAAAAGACTCGTTGAAATTTGGTCCCAAATGGGCTAAGAACTCAAAAACATTGCGTTGAACCACAAAATGGCTTGTCTAGTGTTGTTTAAGGTTATGTTAGAATACAATGAATTTGATTGATTACAAGCGCTAGAGATGCATGAAGAGTGTTTAGAAGTGTGGAGAAAGACTTGTTGAAATTTGGTCCCAAATGGGCTTAGAACTCAGAAACATTGCGTTGAACCACTAAATGGCTTGTCTAGTGTTGTTTGGGGTTATAATATGTTAGAATACAATAAATGTGATTGATTACAAGCGCTAGAGATGCATGAAGAGTGGAGAAAGACGTTGAAATTTGGTCCTAGATGGGCTAAGAACTAAGAAAAATTGCATTGAACCACTATATGGTTTGTCTACTGTTGTTTGGGGTTATAATATGTTAGAATACAATAACTTTGATTGATTAAAAGCGGTAGAGATGCTTGAATAGTGTTTAGAAGTGGGGAGAAAGACTTGTTGAAATTTGGTCTCAAATGGGCTAAGAAGTCAGAAACATTGCGTTGAACCACTAAATGGCTTGTCTAGTGTTGTTTGGGATTATAATATGTTAGGATACAAAGAATTTTATTTATTACAAGTGATATAGATGCATGAATAGTGTTTAGAAGTGTGTAGAAAGAGTTGCTGAAATTTGGTCCGAAAGGGGCTAAGAACCCACAAACATTGCTTTGCAGCATTAAATGGCTTGTCTACTGTTGTTTGGGGTTAGAATATGTTAGAATACAAAACATTTGATTGATTACAAGTGCTATAGATGTATGAAGCGTGTTTAGAAGTGTGGAGAAAGACTTGTTGAAATTTGGTCCCAAATGGGCTTAGAACTCAGAAACATTGCGTTAAACCACTAAATGACTTATCTAGTGTTGTTTGCGGTTAGGATATGTTAGAATACAATGAATTTGATTGATTACAAGCGCTAGAGATGCATGAAGAGTGTTTAGAAGTGTGGAGAAAGACTCGTTGAAATTTGGTCCCAAATGGGCTTAGAACTCAGAAACATTGCGTTGAACCACTAAATGGCTTGTCTACTGTTGTTTGGGGTTATAATATGTTAGAATACAATGACTTTGATTGATTACAAGCGCTAGAGATGCTTGAATAGTGTTTAGAAGTGTGTAGAAAGACTTGCTGAAATTTGGTCCGAAATGGGCTAAGAACCCAAAAAAAATCCTTTAAAGCATTAAATGGCTTGTCTAGTGTTTTTTGGGGTTAAAATATGATAGAATACAATCAATTTGATTGATTACAAGTGCTAGAGATGCATAAAGAGTGTTTAGAAGTGTGGAGAAAGACTTGTTGAAATTTGGTCTCAAATGGGCTAAGAACTCAAAAACATTGCGTTGAACCACAAAATAGCTTGTCTAGTGTTGTTTGGGGTTAGAATATGTCAGAATACAATGAATTTTATTGATTACAAGTGATAGAGACGCATGAAGAGTATTTAGAAGTGTGTGGAAAGAGTTTCTGAAATTTTGTCCGAAATGGGCTAAGAACCCACAAACATTGCTTTGCAACATTAAATCGCTTGTCTACTGTTGTTTGGGGTTAGAATATGTTAGAATACAAAACAATTGATTGATTGCAAGCGCTAGAGATGCATGAATAGTGTTTAGAAATGTGTAGAAAGACTTGCTGAAATTTGGTCCGAGATGGGCTAAGAACCCAAAAAAATTCCTTTGACGCACTAAATGCCTTGTCTAGTGTTTTTGGGGTTAAAATAGGATAGTATACAATCAATTTGATTGATTACAAGTGCTAGAGATGCATGAAGAGTGTTTAGAAGTGTGGAGAAAGACTTGTTGAAATTTGGTCTCAAATGGGCTAAGAAGTCAGAAACATTGCGTTGAACCACTAAATGGCTTGTCTAGTGTTGTTTGGGATTATAATATGTTAGGATACAAAGAATTTTATTTATTACAAGTGATATAGATGCATGAATAGTGTTTAGAAGTGTGTAGAAAGAGTTGCTGAAATTTGGTCCGAAAGGGGCTAAGAACCCACAAACATTGCTTTGCAGCATTAAATGGCTTGTCTACTGTTGTTTGGGGTTAGAATATGTTAGAATACAAAACATTTGATTGATTACAAGTGCTATAGATGTATGAAGCGTGTTTAGAAGTGTGGAGAAAGACTTGTTGAAATTTGGTCCCAAATGGGCTTAGAACTCAGAAACATTGCGTTAAACCACTAAATGGCTTATCTAGTGTTGTTTGCGGTTAGGATATGTTAGAATACAATGAATTTGATTGATTACAAGCGCTAGAGATGCATGAAGAGTGTTTAGAAGTGTGGAGAAAGACTCGTTGAAATTTGGTCCCAAATGGGCTTAGAACTCAGAAACATTGCGTTGAACCACTAAATGGCTTGTCTACTGTTGTTTGGGGTTATAATATGTTAGAATACAATGAATTTTATTGATTACAAGTGATAGAGATGCATGAAGAGTGTTTAGAAGTGTGTGGAAAGAGTTGCTGAAATTTGGTCTGAAATGGGCTAAAAACCCACAAACATTGCTTTGCAACATTAAATGGCTTGTCTACTGTTGTTTGGGGTTAGAATATGTTAGAATACAACACATTTGATTGATTACAAGTGCTAGAGATGCATGAAGAGTGTTTAGAAGTGTGGAGAAAGACTTGTTGAAATTTGGTCCCAAATGGGCTTAGAACTCAGAAACATTGCGTTAAACCACTAAATGGCTTGTCTAGTGTTGTTTGGGATTATAATATGTTAGAATACAATGAATTTGATTGATTACAAGCGCTAGAGATGCATGAAGAGTGTTTAGAAGTGTGGAGAAAGACTCGTTGAAATTTGCTCGCAAATGGGCTTAGAACTCAGAAACATTGCGTTGAACACCTAAATGGCTTGTCTACTGTTGTTTGGGGTTATAATATGTTAGAATACAATGACTTTGATTGATTACAAGCGCTAGAGATGCATGAATAGTGTTTATAAGTGTGTAGAAAGACTTGATGAAATTTGGTCCGAAATAGGCTAAGAATCCAAAAAATTTCCTTTGAAGCATTAAATGGCTTGTCTAGTTTTTTTTGGGGTTAAAATATGATAGTATCCAATCAATTTGATTGATTACAAGTGCTATAGATGCATAAACAGTGTTTAGAAGTGTGGAGAAAGACTTGTTGAAATTTGGTCTCAAATGGGCTAAGAACTCAGAAACATTGCGTTGAACCACTAAATGGCTTATCTAGTGTTGTTTAGGGTGAGAATATGTTAGAATACAATGAATTTTATTGATTACAAGTGATAGAGATGCATGAAGAGTGTTTAGAAGTGTGTGGAAAGAGTTGCTGAAATTTGGTCCGAAATGGGCTAAAAACCCACAAACATTGCTTTGCAACATTAAATGGCATGTCTACTGTTGTTTGGGGTTAGAATATGTTAGAATACAACACATTTGATTGATTACAAGTGCTAGAGATGCATGAAGAGTGTTTAGAAGTGTGGAGAAAGACTTGTTAAAATTTGGTCCCAAATGGGCTTAGAACTCAGAAACATTGCGTTGAACCACTAAATGGCTTGTCTAGTGTTGTTTGGAGTTATAATATGTTAGAATACAATGAATTTGATTGATTACAAGTGCTAGAGATGCATGAAGAGTGTTCAGAAGTACTGTGTAGAAACACTTGCTGAAATTTGGTCCGAAATGGGCTAAGAACCCACAAACATTGCTTTGAAGCATTAAATGGCTTGTCTAGTGTTTTTTGGGGTTAGAATATGTTAGAATACAATCAATTTGATTGTTTACAGGTGATAGAGTTGCATGAAGAGTGTTTAGAAGTGTGGAGAAAGACTTGTTGAAATTTGGTCCCAAATGGGCTTAGAACTCAGAAACATTGCATTGAACGACTAAATGGCTTGGCTAGTGTTGTTTGGGGTTAGAATATGTTAGAATACAAAAAATTTGATTAATTACAAGTGCTAGAGATGCATGAGGAGTTTTAAAAGTGTGGAGAAAGACTTGTTGAAATTTGGTTACAAATGGGCTAAGAGTTCAGAAACTTTGCTTTGAACCAATAAATTGTTTGTCTAGTGTAGTTTGGGGTTAGAATATGTTAGAATACAATGTATTTGATTGATTACAAGTGCTAGAGATGCATGATGAGTGTTTAAGTGTGGAGAAGGACTTGTTGAAATTTGGTCCCAAATGAGCTAAGAACCCAACAACATGGCTTTAGAGCAGTAAATGGCTTTTCTAGTGTTGTTTGGGGTTCGAATATGTTAGAATACAACCCATTTGATTGATTACAAGTGCTAGAGATGCATGAAGAGTGTTTAGAAGTGTGGAGAAAGACTTGTTGAAATTTGGTCCCAAATGGGCTAAGAACTCAGAAACATTGCGTTGAACCACTAAATGGCTTGTCTAGTGTTGTTTGGGGTTAGAATATGTTAGAATACAATGAATTTGATTGATTACAAGTGCTAGAGATGCATGAAGAGTGTTTAGAAGTGTGGAGAAAGACTTGCTGAAATTTGGTCTATAATGGGGTAAGAACCCACAAATATTGCTTTGAAGCATTAAATGACTTGTCTAGTGTTGTTTGGGGTTAGAATATGTTAGAATACAATGAATTTGATTGATTACAAGCGCTAGAGATGCGTGAAAAGTATTTAGAAGTGTGGAGAAAGACTTGTTGAAATTTGGTCCCAAATGGGCTAAGAACTCAGAAATATTGCGTTCAACCACTAAATGGCTTATCTACTGTTGTTTGGGGTTAGAATATGTTATAATACAAAATATTTTGATTGATTACAAGTGATAGAGATGCATGAAGAGTATTTAGAAGTGTGGAGAAAGACTTGTTGAAATTTGGTCCCATTTAGGGTTAGAACTCAGAAACATTGCGTTGAACCACTAAATGGCTTTTCTACTGTTGTTTGGGGTTATAAGATGTTAGAATACAATAAACTTGATTGATTACATGTGCTAGAGAGGCATGACGAGTGTTAAGAAGTGTGGAGAAAGACTTGTCAAAATTTGGTCACAAATGGGCTGAATTCAGAAACATCGCGTTGGACCACTAAATGGCTTGTATAGTATTGTTTGGGGTAAGCATATGTTAGAATACAATGAATTTTATAAATTAAAAGTGATAGAGATGCATGAAAGAGTATTTAGAAGTGTATGTAGAAAGACTTGCTGAAATTTGGTCAAATGGGCTAAGAACCCACAAACATTGCTTTCAAGCACTAAATGCCTTGTCTAGTGTTGTTTAGGGATAGAATATGTTAGAATACATTAAATTTGACTGATTACAAGTGCTAGAGATGCATGAAGAGTGTTTAGAAGTGTGTAGAAAGACTTGCTGAAATTTGGTCTGAAATGGGCTAGGAACCAACAAACATTGCTTTGAAGCATTAAGTGGCTTCTCTAGTGTTTTTTGGGGTTAGAATATATTAGAATACAAAGAATTTGATTGATTACAAGGGCTAGAGATGCATGAAGAGTGTTTTGAAGTGTGTAGAAAGACTTGTCAAAATTTGGTCCCAAATGGGCTTAGAACTCAGAAACATTGCGTTGAACCACTAAATGGCTTGTCTAGTGTTGTTTGGGGTTGTAATATGTTAGAATACAATGAATTTGATTGATTACAAGTGCTAGAGATGCATGAAGAGTGTTCAGAAGTACTGTGTAGAAACACTTGCTGAAATTTGGTCCGAAATGGACTAAGAACCCACAAACATTGCTTTGAAGCAGTAAATCGCTTCTCTAGTGTTGTTTTGGGTTATAATATGTTAGAATACAATGAATTTGATTGATTAAAAGTGCTAGAGATGCATGAAAAGTGTTTAGAAGTGTGTGAAAAGACTGGCCAAAATTTGGTCTGAAATAGTCTAAGAACCAACAAAAATTTCTTTGAAGCATTAAATGGCTTGTGTAGTGTTGTTTGGGATTACAATATGTTAGAATACATTAAGTTTGATTGATTACAAGTGCTAGAGAAGCATGAAGAGTGTTTAGAAGTGTGGAGAAAGACTTGTTGAAATTTGGTCCCATATGGGCTAAGAACCCACAAACAAGTCTTTGAAGAGTAAATCGCTTCTATAGTGGTTTTTGGGGTTAGAATATGTTAGGATATAATGAATTTGATTGATTAAAAGTGCTAGAGATGCATGAAGAGTGTTTAGACGTTTGTGAAAAGACTGGCCAAAGTTTGGTCCGAAATGGTCTAAGAACCCACAAACATTTCTTTGAAGCATTAAATGGCTTGTCTAGCGTTGTTTGGGGTTAGAATATATTAGAAGTCATTAAGTTTGATTGATTACAAGTGCTAGAGATGCATGAAGAGTGTTTCGAAGTGTGGAGAAAGACTTGTTGAAATTTGGTCCCAAATGGGCTAAGAACCCACAAACATGTCTTTGAAGCAGTAAATCGCTTCTCTAGTGTTGTTTGGGGTTATAATATGTTAGAATACAATGAATTTGATTGATTAAAGGTGCTAGAGATTCATGAAAAGTGTTTAGAAGTGTGTGAAAAGACTGGCCAAAATTTGGTCTGAAATGGTCTAAGAACCAACAAAAACTTCTTTGAAGCATTAAATGGCTTGTGTAGTGTTGTTTGGGATTACAACATGTTAGAATACATTAAGTTTGATTGATTACAAGTGCTAGAGAAGCATGAAGAGTGTTTAGAACTGTGGAGAAAGACTTGTTGAAATTTGGTCCCATATGGGCTAAGAACCCACAAACAAGTCTTTGAAGAGTAAATCGCTTCTATAGTGGTTTTTGGGGTTAGAATATGTTAGGATATAATGAATTTGATTGATTAAAAGTGCTAGAGATGCATGAAGAGTGTTTAGACGTTTGTGAAAAGACTGGCCAAAGTTTGGTCCGAAATGGTCTAAGAACCCACAAACATTTCTTTGAAGCATTAAATGGCTTGTCTAGTGTTGTTTGGGGTTAGAATATATTAGAAGTCATTAAGTTTGATTGATTACAAGTGCTAGAGATGCATGAAGAGTGTTTCGAAGTGTGGAGAAAGACTTGTTGAAATTTGGTCCCAAATGGGCTAAGAACCCACAAACATGTCTTTGAAGCAGTAAATCGCTTCTCTAGTGTTGTTTGGGGTTATAATATGTTAGAATACAATGAATTTGATTGATTAAAAGTGCTAGAGATTCATGAAAAGTGTTTAGAAGTGTGTGAAAAGACTGGCCAAAATTTGGTCTGAAATGGTCTAAGAACCAACAAAAACTTCTTTGAAGCATTAAATGGCTTGTGTAGTGTTGTTTGGGATTACAACATGTTAGAATACATTAAGTTTGATTGATTACAAGTGCTAGAGAAGCATGAAGAGTGTTTAGAAGTGTGGAGAAAGACTTGTTGAAATTTGGTCCCATATGGGCTAAGAACCCACAAACAAGTCTTTGAAGAGTAAATCGCTTCTATAGTGGTTTTTGGGGTTAGAATATGTTAGGATATAATGAATTTGATTGATTAAAAGTGCTAGAGATGCATGAAGAGTGTTTAGACGTTTGTGAAAAGACTGGCCAAAGTTTGGTCCGAAATGGTCTAAGAACCCACAAACATTTCTTTGAAGCATTAAATGGCTTGTCTAGTGTTGTTTGGGGTTAGAATATATTAGAAGACATTAAGTTTGATTGATTACAAGTGCTAGAGATGCATGAAGAGTGTTTCGAAGTGTGGAGAAAGACTTGTTGAAATTTGGTCCCAAATGGGCTAAGAACCCACAAACATGTCTTTGAAGCAGTAAATCAAATCTCTAGTGTTGTTTGGGGTTATAATATGTTAGAATACAATGAATTTGATTGATTAAAAGTGCTAGAGATGCATGAAAAGTGTTTAGAAGTGTGTGAAAAGACTGGCCAAAATTTGGTCTGAAATGGTCTAAGAACCCACAAAAATTTCATTGAAGCATTAAATGGCTTGTGTAGTGTTGTTTGGGGTTACAATATGTTAGAATACATTAAGTTTGATTGATTACAAGTGCTAGAGATGCATGAAGAGTGTTTAGAAGTGTGGAGAAAGACTTGTTGAAATTTGGTCCTAAATAGGCTAAGAACCCACAAACATGTCTTTGAAGCAGTAAATCGCTTCTCTAGTGTTGTTTGGGGTTAGAATATCTTAGAATATAATGAATTTGATTGATTTAAAGTGATAGAGATGCATGAAGAGTGTTTAGAAGTGTGTGAAAAGACTTGCCGAAATAAGGTCTAAAATGGGCTAAGAGCCCACAAACATTGCTTTGAAGCATTAAA
The DNA here is from genome assembly GCA_036452645.1 of Capsella bursa-pastoris. NCBI lineage: Eukaryota > Viridiplantae > Streptophyta > Magnoliopsida > Brassicales > Brassicaceae > Capsella > Capsella bursa-pastoris. The sequence goes on from CP144185.1 coordinate 10,432,721, forward strand.
TGGATTGTGTAGTGTTGTTTGGGGTTAGAATATGTTAGAATACATTAGGTTTGATTGATTACAAGTGCTAGAAATGCATGAAGAGTGTTTAGAAGTGTGTGAAAAGACTTGTCGTAATATGGTCTAAAATGGGCTAAGAACCCCCAAACATTTGTTTGAAGCATTAAATGGCTTGTCTACTGTTGTTTGGGGTTAGAGTATGTTAGAATACAAATTTTTTGATTGATTAAAAGTGCTAGAGATGCATGAAAAGTGTTTAGAAGTGTGTGAAAAGACTGGTCAAAATTTGGTCTGAAATGGTCTAAGAACCCACAAAAATTTCATTGAAGCATTAAATGGCTTGTGTAGTGTTGTTTGGGGTTACAATATGTTAGAATACATTAAGTTTGATTGATTACAACTGCTAGAGATGCATGAAGAGTGTTTAGAAGTGTGGAGAAAGACTTGTTGAAATTTGGTCCCAAATGGGCTAAGAACCCACAAACATGTCTTTGAAGCAGTAAATCGCTTCTCTAGTGTTGTTTGGGGTTAGAATATCTTAGAATATAATGAATTTGATTGATTAAAAGTGCTAGAGATGCATGAAGAGTGTTTAGAAGTGTGTGCAAAGACTTGTCGTAATATGGTCTAAAATGGGCTAAGAACCCACAAACATTTGTTTGAAGCATTAAATGGCTTGTCTACTGTTGTTTGGGGTTAGAATATGTTAGAATACAATTTTTTTGATTGATTAAAAGTGCTAGAGATGCATGAAAAGTATTTAGAAGTGTATGAAAAGACTGGCCAAAATTTGGTCTGAAATGGGCTAAGAACCCAGAAACATTTCTTTGAAGCATTAAATGGCTTGTCTAGTGTTGTTTGGGGTTAGTATATGTTAGAATACATTAATTTTGATTGATTACAAGTGCTAGAGATGCATGAAGAGTATTTAGAAGTGTGGAGAAAGACTTGTTGAAATTTGGTCCCATATGGGCTAAGAACCCACAAACATGTCTTTGAAGCACTAAATCGCTTCTCTAGTGTTGTTTGGGGTTAGAATATCTTAGAATATAATGAATTTGATTGATTAAAAGTGCTAGAGATGCATGAAGAGTGTTTAGAAGTGTGTGAAAAGACTTGTCGTAATATGGTCTAAAATGGGCTAAGAACCCACAAACATTGGTTTGAAGCATTAAATGGCTTGTCTACTGTTGTTTGGGGTTAGAATATGTTAGAATACAAATTTTTTGATTGATTAAATATGCTAGAGATGCATGAAAAGTATTTAGAAGTGTATGAAAAGACTGGCAAAAATTTGGTCTGAAATGGGCTAAGAACCCACAAACATTTCTTTGAAGCATTAAATGGCTTGTCTAGTGTTGTTTGGGGTTAGAATATGTTAGAATAAAGTAATTTTGATTGATTAAAAGTGCTAGAGATGCATGAAAAGTGTTTAGAAGTGTGTGAAAAGACTGGCCAAAATTTAGTCTAAAATGGGCTAAGAACCCACAAACATTGCTTTGAAGCATTAAATGGCTTGTCTAGTGTTGTTTGGGGTTATAATATGATAGAATACATTAAGTTTGATTGATTACAAGTGCTAGAGATGCATGAAGAGTGTTTAGAAGTGTTGAGAAAGACTTGTTGAAATTTGGTCCCACATGGGCTAAGAACCCACAAACATGTCTTTGAAGCAGTAAATCGCTTCTGTTGTGTTGTTTGGGGTTAGAATATGTTAGAATATAATGACTTTGATTGATTAAAAGTGATAGAAATGCATGAAAAGTGTTTCGAAGTGTGTGAAAAGACTGGCCAAAATTTGGTCTGAAATGGTCTAAGAACCCACAAAAATTTCTTTGAAGCATTAAATGGCTTGTGTAGTGTTGTTTGGGATTACAATATTTTAGAATACATTAAGTTTGATTGATTACAACTGCTAGAGAAGCATAAAGAGTGTTTAGAAGTGTGGAGAAAGACTTGTTGAAATTTGGTCCCATATGGGCTAAGAACCCACAAACAAGTCTTTGAAGAGTAAATCGCTTCTATAGTAGTTTTTGGGGTTAGAATATGTTAGGATATAATGAATTTGATTGATTAAAAGTGCTAGAGATGCATGAAGAGTGTTTAGACGTTTGTGAAAAGACTGGCCAAAGTTTGGTCCGAAATGGTCTAAGAACCCACAAACATTTCTTTGAAGCATTAAATGGCTTGTCTAGTATTGTTTGGGGTTAGAATATATTAGAAAACAGTAAGTTTGATTGATTACAAGTGCTAGAGATGCATGATGAGTGTTTCGAAGTGTGGAGAAAGACTTGTTGAAATTTGGTCCCATATGGGCTAAGAACCCACAAACATGTCTTTGAAGCACTAAATCGCTTCTCTAGTGTTGTTTGGGGTTAGAATATCTTAGAATATAATGAATTTGATTGATTAAAAGTGCTAGAGATGCATGAAGAGTGTTTAGAAGTGTGTGAAAAGACTTGTCGTAATATGGTCTAAAATGGGCTAAGAACCCACAAACATTGGTTTGAAGCATTAAATGGCTTGTCTACTGTTGTTTGGGGTTAGAATATGTTAGAATACAAATTTTTTGATTGATTAAATATGCTAGAGATGCATGAAAAGTATTTAGAAGTGTATGAAAAGACTGGCAAAAATTTGGTCTGAAATGGGCTAAGAACCCACAAACATTTCTTTGAAGCATTAAATGGCTTGTCTAGTGTTGTTTGGGGTTAGAATATGTTAGAATAAAGTAATTTTGATTGATTAAAAGTGCTAGAGATGCATGAAAAGTGTTTAGAAGTGTGTGAAAAGACTGGCCAAAATTTGGTCTGAAATGGGCTAAGAACCCACAAACATTGCTTTGAAGCATTAAATGGCTTGTCTAGTGTTGTTTGGGGTTATAATATGATAGGATACATTAATTTTGATTGATTACAAGTGCTAGAGATGCATGAAGAGTGTTTAGAAGTGTTGAGAAAGACTTGTTGAAATTTGGTCCCATATGGGCTAAGAACCCACAAACATGTCTTTGAAGCAGTAAATCGCTTCTGTTGTGTTGTTTGGGGTTAGAATAGGTTAGAATATAATGAATTTGATTGATTAAAAGTGATAGAGATGCATGAAAAGTGTTTAGAAGTGTGTGAAAAGACTGGCCAAAATTTGGTCTGAAATGGTCTAAGAACCCACAAAAATTTCTTTGAAGCATTAAATGGCTTGTGTAGTGTTGTTTGGGATTACAATATGTTAGAATACATTAAGTTTGATTGATTACAACTGCTAGAGAAGCATGAAGAGTGTTTAGAAGTGTGGAGAAAGACTTGTTGAAATTTGGTCCCATATGGGCTAAGAACCCACAAACAAGACTTTGAAAAGTAAATCGCTTCTATAGTGGTTTTTGGGGTTAGAATATGTTAGGATATAATGAATTTGATTGATTAAAAGTGCTAGAGATGCATGAAGAGTGTTTAGACGTTTGTGAAAAGACTGGCCAAAGTTTGGTCCGAAATGGTCTAAGAACCCACAAACATTTCTTTGAAGCATTAAATGTATTGTCTAGTGTTGTTTGGGGTTAGAATATATTTGAAGACAGTAAGTTTGATTGATTACAAGTGCTAGAGATGCATGATGAGTGTTTCGAAGTGTGGAGAAAGACTTGTTGAAATTTGGTCCCAAATGGGCTAAGAACCCACAAACATGTCTTTGAAGCAGTAAATCGCTTCTGTTGTGTTGTTTGGGGTTAGAATATGTTAGAATATAATGAATTTGATTGATTAAAAGTGATAGAGATGCATGAAAAGTGTTTAGAAGTGTGTGAAAAGACTGGCCAAAATTTGGTCTGAAATGGTCTAAGAACCCACAAAAATTTCTTTGAAGCATTAAATGGCTTGTGTAGTGTTGTTTGGGATTACAATATGTTAGAATACATTAAGTTTGATTGATTACAACTGCTAGAGAAGCATGAAGAGTGTTTAGAAGTGTGAAGAAAGACTTGTTGAAATTTGGTCCCATATGGGCTATGAACCCACAAACAAGTCTTTGAAGAGTAAATCGCTTCTATAGTGGTTTTTGGGGTTAGAATATGTTAGGATATAATGAATTTGATTGATTAAAAGTGCTAGAGATGCATGAAGAGTGTTTAGACGTTTGTGAAAAGACTGGCCAAAGTTTGGTCCGAAATGGTCTAAGAACCCACAAACATTTCTTTGAAACATTAAATGGCTTGTCTAGTGTTGTTTGGGGTTAGAATATGTTAGAAGACAGTAAGTTTGATTGATTACAAGTGCTAGAGATGCATGAAGAGTGTTTCGAAGTGTGGAGAAAGACTTGTTGAAATTTGGTCCCAAATGGGCTAAGAACCCACAAACATGTCTTTGAAGCAGTAAATCGCTTCTCTAGTGTTGTTTGGGGTTATAATATGTTAGAATACAATGAATTTGATTGATTAAAAGTGCTAGAGATGCATGAAAAGTGTTTAGAAGTGTGTGAAAAGACTGGCCAAAATTTGGTCTGAAATGGTCTAAGAACCCACAAAAATTTCTTTGAAGCATTAAATGGCTTGTGTATTGTTGTTTGGGGTTACAATATGTTAGAATACATTAAGTTTGATTGATTACAAGTGCAAGAGATGCATGAAGAGTGTTTAGAAGTGTGGAGAAAGACTTGTTGAAATTTGGTCCCAAATGGGCTAAGAACCCACAAACATGTCTTTGAAGCAGTAAATCGCTTCTCTAGTGTTGTTTGGGGTTAGAATATCTTAGAATATAATGAATTTGATTGATTAAAAGTGCTAGAGATGCATGAAGAGTGTTTAGAAGTGTGTGAAAAGACTTGTCGTAATATGCTCTAAAATGGGCTAAGAACCCACAAACATTTGTTTGAAGCATTAAATGGCTTGTCTACTGTTGTTTGGGGTTAGAATATGTTAGAATACAAATTTTTAGATTGATTAAAAGTGCTAGAGATGCATGAAAAGTATTTAGAAGTGTATGAAAACACTGGCCAAAATTTGGTCTGAAATGGGCTAAGAACCCAGAAACATTTCTTTGAAGCATTAAATGGCTTGTCTAGTGTTGTTTAGGGTTAGTATCTGTTAGAATACATTAATTTTGATTGATTACAAGTGCTAGAGATGCATGAAGAGTATTTAGAAGTGTGGAGAAAGACTTGTTGAAATTTGGTCCCATATGGGCTAAGAATCCACAAACATGTCTTTGAAGCACTAAATCGCTTCTCTAGTGTTGTTTGGGGTTAGAATATCTTAGAATATAATGAATTTGATTGATTAAAAGTGCTAGAGATGCATGAAGAGTGTTTAGAAGTGTGTGAAAAGACTTGTCGTAATATGGTCTAAAATGGGCTAATAACCCACAAACATTGGTTTGAAGCATTAAATGGCTTGTCTACTTTTGTTTGGGGTTAGAATATGTTAGAATACAAATTTTTTGATTGATTAAATATGCTAGAGATGCATGAAAAGTATTTAGAAGTGTATGAAAAGACTGGCAAAAATTTGGTCTGAAATGGGCTAAGAACCCAGAAACATTTCTTTGAAGCATTAAATGGCTTGTCTAGTGTTGTTTGGGGTTAGTATATGTTAGAATACATTAATTTTGAATGATTACAAGTGCTAGAGATGCATGAAGAGTATTTAGAAGTGTGGAGAAAGACTTGTTGAAATTTGGTCCCAGATGGGCTAAGAACCCACAAACATGTCTTTGAAGCACTAAATCGCTTCTCTAGTGTTGTTTGGGGTTAGAATATCTTAGAATATAATGAATTTGATTGATTAAAAGTGCTAGAGATGCATGAAGAGTGTTTAGAAATGTGTGAAAAGACTTGTCGTAATATGGTCTAAAATGGGCTAAGAACCCACAAACATTGGTTTGAAGCATTAAATGGCTTGTCTACTGTTGTTTGGGGTTAGAATATGTTAGAATACAAATTTTTTGATTGATTAAATATGCTAGAGATGCATGAAAAGTATTTAGAAGTGTATGAAAAGACTGGCAAAAATATGGTCTAAAATGGGCTAAGAACCCACAAACATTTCTTTGAAGCATTAAATGGCTTGTCTAGTGTTGTTTGGGGTTAGAATATGTTAGAATACAGTAATTTTGATTGATTAAAAGTGCTAGAGATGCATGAAAAGTGTTTAGAAGTGTGTGAAAAGACTGGCCAAAATTTGGTCTGAAATGGGCTAAGAACCCACAAACATTGCTTTGAAGCATTAAATGGCTTGTCTAGTGTTGTTTGGGGTTATAATATGATAGAATACATTAAGTTTGATTGATTACAAGTGCTAGAGATGCATGAAGAGTGTTTAGAAGTGTTGAGAAAGACTTGTTGAAATTTGGTCCCATATGGGCTAAGAACCCACAAACATGTCTTTGAAGCAGTAAATCGCTTCTGTTGTGTTGTTTGGGGTTAGAATATGTTAGAATATAATGAATTTGATTGATTAAAAGTGATAGAGATGCATGAAAAGTGTTTAGAAGTGTCTGAAAAGACTGGCCAAAATTTGGTCTGAAATGGTCTAAGAACCCACAAAAATTTCTTTGAAGCATTAAATGGCTTGTGTAGTGTTGTTTGGGATTACAATATGTTAGAATACATTAAGTTTGATTGATTACAACTGCTAGAGAAGCATGAAGAGTGTTTAGAAGTGTGGAGAAAGACTTGTTGAAATTTGGTCCCATATGGGCTAAGAACCCACAAACAAGTCTTTGAAGAGTAAATCGCTTCTATAGTGGTTTTTGGGGTTAGAATATGTTAGGATATAATGAATTTGATTGATTAAAAGTGCTAGAGATGCATGAAGAGTGTTTAGACGTTTGTGAAAAGACTGGCCAAAGTTTGGTCCGAAATGGTCTAAGAACCCACAAACATTTCTTTGAAGCATTAAATGGCTTGTCTAGTGTTGTTTGGGGTTAGAATATATTAGAAGACAGTAAGTTTGATTGATTACAAGTGCTAGAGATGCATGAAGAGTGTTTCGAAGTGTGGAGAAAGACTTGTTGAAATTTGGTCCCAAATGGGCTAAGAACCCACAAACATGTCTTTGAAGCAGTAAATCGCTTCTCTAGTGTTGTTTGGGGTTAGAATATCTTAGAATATAATGAATTTGATTGATTAAAAGTGCTAGAGATGCATGAAGAGTGTTTAGAAGTGTGTGCAAAGACTTGTCGTAATATGGTCTAAAATGGGCTAAGAACCCACAAACATTTGTTTGAAGCATTAAATGGCTTGTCTACTGTTGTTTGGGGTTAGAATATGTTAGAATACAAATTTTTTGATTGATTAAAAGTGCTAGAGATGCATGAAAAGTATTTAGAAGTGTATGAAAAGACTGGCCAAAATTTGGTCTGAAATGGGCTAAGAACCCAGAAACATTTCTTTGAAGCATTAAATGGCTTGGCTAGTGTTGTTTGGGGTTAGTATATGTTAGAATACATTAATTTTGATTGATTACAAGTGCTAGAGATGCATGAAGAGTATTTAGAAGTGTGGTGAAAGACTTGTTGAAATTTGGTCCCATATGGGCTAAGAACCCACAAACATGTCTTTGAAGCACTAAATCGCTTCTCTAGTTTTGTTTGGAGTTAGAATATCTTAGAATATAATGAATTTGATTGATTAAAAGTGCTAGAGATGCATGAAGAGTGTTTAGAAGTGTGTGAAAAGACTTGTCGTAATATGGTCTAAAATGGGCTAAGAACCCACAAACATTGGTTTGAAGCATTAAATGGCTTGTCTACTGTTGTTTGGGGTTAGAATATGTTAGAATACAAATTTTTTGATTGATTAAATATGCTAGAGATGCATGAAAAGTATTTAGAATTGTATGAAAAGACTGGCAAAAATTTGGTCTGAAATGGGCTAAGAACCCACAAACATTGCTTTGAAGCATTAAATGGCTTGTCTAGTGTTGTTTGGGGTTATAATATGATAGAATACATTAAGTTTGATTGATTACAAGTGCTAGAGATGCATGAAGAGTGTTTCGAAGTGTGGAGAAAGACTTGTTGAAATTTGGTCCCAAATGGGCTAAGAACCCACAAACATGTCTTTGAAGCAGTAAATCGCTTCTGTTGTGTTGTTTGGGGTTAGAATATGTTAGAATATAATGAATTTGATTGATTAAAAGTGATAGAGATGCATGAAAAGTGTTTAGAAGTGTGTGAAAAAACTGGCCAAAATTTGGTCTAAAATGGTCTAAGAACCCACAAAAATTACTTTGAAGCATTAAATGGCTTGTGTAGTGTTGTTTGGGATTACAATATGTTAGAATACATTAAGTTTGATTGATTACAACTGCTAGAGAAGCATGAAGAGTGTTTAGAAGTGTGGAGAAAGACTTGTTGAAATTTGGTCCCATATGGGCTAAGAACCCACAAACAAGTCTTTGAAGAGTAAATCGCTTCTATAGTGGTTTTTGGGGTTAGAATATGTTAGGATATAATGAATTTGATTGATTAAAAGTGCTAGAGATGCATGAAGAGTGTTTAGACGTTTGTAAAAAGACTGGCCAAAGTTTGGTCCGAAATGGTCTAAGAACCCACAAACATTTCTTTGAAGCATTAAATGGCTTGTCTAGTGTTGTTTGGGGTTAGAATATATTAGAAGACAGTAAGTTTGATTGATTACAAGTGCTAGAGATGCATGAAGAGTTTTTCGAAGTGTGGAGAAAGACTTGTTGAAATTTGGTCCCAAATGGGCTAAGAACCCACAAACATGTCTTTGAAGCAGTAAATCGCTTCTCTAGTGTTGTTTGGGGTTAGAATATCTTAGAATATAATGAATTTGATTGATTAAAAGTGCTAGAGATGCATGAAGAGTGTTAAGAAGTGTGTGCAAAGACTTGTCGTAATATGGTCTAAAATGGGCTAAGAACCCACAAACATTTGTTTGAAGCATTAAATGGCTTGTCTACTGTTGTTTGGGGTTAGAATATGTTAGAATACAAATTTTTTGATTGATTAAAAGTGCTAGAGATGCATGAAAAGTATTTAGAAGTGTATGAAAAGACTGGCCAAAATTTGGTCTGAAATGGGCTAAGAACCCAGAAACATTTCTTTGAAGCATTAAATGGCTTGGCTAGTGTTGTTTGGGGTTAGTATATGTTAGAATACATTAATTTTGATTGATTACAAGTGCTAGAGATGCATGAAGAGTATTTAGAAGTGTGGTGAAAGACTTGTTGAAATTTGGTCCCATATGGGCTAAGAACCCACAAACATGTCTTTGAAGCACTAAATCGCTTCTCTAGTTTTGTTTGGAGTTAGAATATCTTAGAATATAATGAATTTGATTGATTAAAAGTGCTAAAGATGCATGAAGAGTGTTTAGAAGTGTGTGAAAAGACTTGTCGTAATATGGTCTAAAATGGGCTAAGAACCCACAAACATTGGTTTGAAGCATTAAATGGCTTGTCTACTGTTGTTTGGGGTTAGAATATGTTAGAATACAAATTTTTTGATTGATTAAATATGCTAGAGATGCATGAAAAGTATTTAGAATTGTATGAAAAGACTGGCAAAAATTTGGTCTGAAATGGGCTAAGAACCCACAAACATTGCTTTGAAGCATTAAATGGCTTGTCTAGTGTTGTTTGGGGTTATAATATGATAGAATACATTAAGTTTGATTGATTACAAGTGCTAGAGATGCATGAAGAGTGTTTCGAAGTGTGGAGAAAGACTTGTTGAAATTTGGTCCCAAATGGGCTAAGAACCCACAAACATGTCTTTGAAGCAGTAAATCGCTTCTCTAGTGTTGTTTGGGGTTATAATATGCTAGAATACAATGAATTTGATTGATTAAAAGTGCTAGAGATGCATGAAAAGTGTTTAGAAGTGTGTGAAAAAACTGGCCAAAATTTGGTCTGAAATGGTCTAAGAACCCACAAAAATTTCTTTGAAGCATTAAATGGCTTGTGTAGTGTTGTTTAGGGTTAGTATATGTTATAATACATTAAGTTTGATTGATTACAAGTGCTAGAGATGCATGAAGAGTGTTTAGAAGTGTGGAAAAAGACTTGTTGAAATTTGGTCCCAAATGGGCTAAGAACCCACAAACATGTCTTTGAAGCAGTAAATCGCTTCTCTAGTGTTGTTTGGGGTTAGAATATCTTAGAATATAATGAATTTGATTGATTAAAAGTGCTAGAGATGCATGAAGAGTGTTCAGAAGTGTGTGAAAAGACTTGTCGTAATATGGTCTAAAATGGGCTAAGAACCCACAAACATTTGTTTGAAGCATTAAATGGCTTGTCTACTGTTGTTTGGGGTTAGAATATGTTAGAATACAAATTTTTGATTGATTAAAAGTGCTAGAGATGCATGAAAAGTATTTAGAAGTGTATGAAAAGACTGGCCAAAATTTGGTCTGAAATGGGCTAAGAACCCAGAAACATTTCTTTGAAGCATTAAATGGCTTGTCTAGTGTTGTTTAGGGTTAGTATATGTTAGAATACATTAATTTTGATTGATTACAAGTGCTAGAGATACATGAAGAGTATTTAGAAGTGTGGAGAAAGACTTGTTGAAATTTGGTCCCATATGGGCTAAGAACCCACAAACATGTCTTTGAAGCACTAAATCGCTTCTCTAGTGTTGTTTGGGGTTAGAATATCTTAGAATATAATGAATTTGATTGATTAAAAGTGCTAGAGATGCATGAAGAGTGTTTAGAAGTGTGTGAAAAGACTTGTCGTAATATGGTCTAAAATGGGCTAAGAACCCACAAACATTGGTTTGAAGCATTAAATGGCTTGTCTACTGTTGTTTGGGGTTAGAATATGTTAGAATACAATTTTTTTTGATTGATTAAATATGCTAGAGATGCATGAAAAGTATTTAGAAGTGTATGAAAAGACTGGCAAAAATTTGGTCTGAAATGGGCTAAGAACCCACAAACATTTCTTTGAAGCATTAAATGGCTTGTCTAGTGTTGTTTGGGGTTAGAATATGTTAGAATACAGTAATTTTGATTGATTAAAAGTGCTAGAGATGCATGAAAAGTGTTTAGAAGTGTGTGAAAAGACTGGCCAAAATTTGGTCTGAAATGGGCTAAGAACCCACAAACATTGCTTTGAAGCATTAAATGGCTTGTCTAGTGTTGTTTGGGGTTATAATATGATAGAATACAATAAGTTTGATTGATTACAAGTGCTAGAGATGCATGAAGAGTGTTTAGAAGTGTTGAGAAAGACTTGTTGAAATTTGGTCCCATATAGGCTAAGAACCCACAAACGTGTCTTTGAAGCAGTAAATCGCTTATGTTGTGTTGTTTGGGGTTAGAATATGTTAGAATATAATGAATTTGATTGATTAAAAGTGATAGAGATGCATGAAAAGTGTTTAGAAGTGTGTGAAAAGACTGGCCAAAATTTGGTCTGAAATGGTCTAAGAACCCACAAAAATTTCTTTGAAGCATTAAATGGCTTGTGTAGTGTTGTTTGGGATTACAATATGTTAGAATACATTAAGTTTGATTGATCACAACTGCTAGAGAAGCATGAAGAGTGTTTAGAAGTGTGGAGAAAGACTTGTTGAAATTTGGTCCCATATGGGCTAAGAACCCACAAACAAGTCTTTGAAGAGTAAATCGCTTCTATAGTGGTTTTTGGGGTTAGAATATGTTAGGATATAATGAATTTGATTGATTAAAAGTGCTAGAGATGCATGAAGAGTGTTTAGACGTTTGTGAAAAGACTGGCCAAAGTTTGGTCCGAAATGGTCTAAGAACCCACAAACATTTCTTTGAAGCATTAAATGACTTGTCTAGTGTTGTTTGGGGTTAGAATATATTAGAAGACATTAAGTTTGATTGATTACAAGTGCTAGAGATGCATGAAGAGTGTTTCGAAGTGTGGAGAAAGACTTGTTGAAATTTGGTCCCAAATGGGCTAAGAACCCACAAACATGTCTTTGAAGCAGTAAATCGCTTCTCTAGTGTTGTTTGGGGTTGTAATATGTTAGAATACAATGAATTTGATTGATTAAAAGTGCTAGAGATACATGAAAAGTGTTTAGAAGTGTGTGAAAAGACTGGCCAAAACTTGGTCTGAAATGGTCTAAGAACCCACAAAAATTTCTTTGAAGCATTAAATGGCTTGTGTAGTGTTGTTTGGGGTTACAATATGTTAGAATACATTAAGTTTGATTGATTACAAGTGCAAGAGATGCATGAAGAGTGTTTAGAAGTGTGGAGAAAGACTTGTTGAAATTTGGTCCCAAATGGGCTAAGAACCCACAAACATGTCTTTGAAGCAGTAAATCGCTTCTCTAGTGTTGTTTGGGGTTAGAATATCTTAGAATATAATGAATTTGATTGATTAAAAGTGCTAGAGATGCATGAAGAGTGTTTAGAAGTGTGTGAAAAGACTTGTCGTAATATGGTCTAAAATGGGCTAAGAACCCACAAACATTAGTTTGAAGCATTAAATGGCTTGTCTACTGTTGTTTGGGGTTAGAATATGTTAGAATACAAATTTTTTGATTGATTAAAAGTGCTAGAGATGCATGAAAAGTGTTTAGAAGTGTGTGAAAAGACTGGCCAAAATTTGGTCTGAAATGGTCTAAGAACTCACAAAAATTTCTTTGAAGCATTAAATGGCTTGTGTAGTGTTGTTTGGGGTTACAATATGTTAGAATACATTAAGTTTGATTGATTACAAGTGCTAGAGATGCATGAAGAGTGTTTAGAAGTGTGGAGAAAGACTTGTTGAAATTTGGTCCCAAATGGGCTAAGAACCCACAAACATGTCTTTGAAGCAGTAAATCGCTTCTCTAGTGTTGTTTGGGGTTAGAATATCTTAGAATATAATGAATTTGATTGATTAAAAGTGCTAGAGATGCATGAAGAGTATTTAGAAGTGTGTGAAAAGACTTGTCGTAATATGGTCTAAAATGGGCTAAGAACCCACAAACATTTGTTTGAAGCATTAAATGGCTTGTGTAGTGTTGTTTGGGGTTACAATATGTTAGAATACATTAAGTTTGATTGATTACAAGTGCAAGAGATGCATGAAGAGTGTTTAGAAGTGTGGAGAAAGACTTGTTGAAATTTGGTCCCATATGGGCTAAGAACCCACAAACAAGTCTTTGAAGAGTAAATCGCTTATATAGTGGTTTTTGGGGTTAGAATATGTTAGGATATAATGAATTTGATTGATTAAAAGTGCTAGAGATGCATGAAGAGTGTTTAGACGTTTGTGAAAAGACTGGCCAAAGTTTGGTCCGAAATGGTCTAAGAACCCACAAACATTTCTTTGAAGCATTAAATGGCTTGTCTAGTGTTGTTTGGGGTTAGAATATATTAGAAGACATTAAGTTTGATTGATTACAAGTGCTAGAGATGCATGAAAAGTGTTTCGAAGTGTGGAGAAAGACTTGTTGAAATTTGTTCCAAATGGGCTAAGAACCCACAAACATGTCTTTGAAGCAGTAAATCGCTTCTCTAGTGTTGTTTGGGGTTATAATATGTTAGAATACAATGAATTTGATTGATTAAAAGTGCTAGAGATGCATGAAAAGTGTCTAGAAGTGTGTGAAAAGACTGGCCAAAATTTGGTCTGAAATGGTCTAAGAACCCACAAAAATTTCTTTGAAGCATTAAATGGCTTGTGTAGTGTTGTTTGGGGTTACAATATGTTAGAATACATTAAGTTTGATAGATTACAAGTGCAAGTGATGCATGAAGAGTGTTTAGAAGTGTGGAGAAAGACTTGTTGAAATTTGGTCCCAAATGGGCTAAGAACCCACAAACATGTCTTTGAAGCAGTAAATCGCTTCTCTAGTGTTGTTTGGGGTTAGAATATCTTAGAATATAATGAATTTGATTGATTAAAAGTGCTAGAGATGCATGAAGAGTGTTTAGAAGTGTGTGAAAAGACTTGTCGTAATATGGTCTAAAATGGGCTAAGAACCCACAAACATTTGTTTGAAGCATTAAATGGCTTGTGTAGTGTTGTTTGGGGTTACAATATGTTAGAATACATTAAGTTTGATTGATTACAAGTGCAAGAGATGCATGAAGAGTGTTTAGAAGTGTGGAGAAAGACTTGTTGAAATTTGGTCCCATATGGGCTAAGAACCCACAAACAAGTCTTTGAAGAGTAAATCACTTCTATAGTGGTTTTTGGGGTTAGAATATGTTAGGATATAATGAATTTGATTGATTAAAAGTGCTAGAGATGCATGAAGAGTGTTTAGACGTTTGTGAAAAGATTGGCCAAAGTTTGGTCCGAAATGGTCTAAGAACCCACAAACATTTCTTTGAAGCATTAAATGGCTTGTCTAGTGTTGTTTGGGGTTAGAATATATTAGAAGACATTAAGTTTGATTGATTACAAGTGCTAGAGATGCATGAAGAGTGTTTCGAAGTGTGGAGAAAGACTTGTTGAAATTTGGTCCCAAATGGGCTAAGAACCCACAAAGATGTCTTTGAAGCAGTAAATCGCTTCTCTAGTGTTGTTTGGGGTTATAATATGTTAGAATACAATGAATTTGATTGATTAAAAGTGCTAGAGATGCATGAAAAGTGTTTAGAAGTGTGTGAAAAGACTGGCCAAAATTTGGTCTGAAATGGTCTAAGAACCCACAAAAATTTCTTTGAAGCATTAAATGGCTTGTGTAGTGTTGTTTGGGGTTACAATATGTTAGAATACATTAAATTTGATTGATTACAAGTGCAAGTGATGCATGAAGAGTGTTTAGAAGTGTGGAGAAACACTTGTTGAAATTTGGTCCCAAATGGTCTAAGAACCCACAAACATGTCTTTGAAGTAGTAAATCGCTTCTCTAGTGTTGTTTGGGGTTAGAATATCTTAGAATATAATGAATTTGATTGATTAAAAGTGCTGGAGATGCATGAAGAGTTTTTAGAAGTGTGTGAAAAGACTTGTCGTAATATGGTCTAAAATGGGCTAAGAACCCACAAACATTAGTTTGAAGCATTAAATGGCTTGTCTATTGTTGTTTGGGGTTAGAATATGTTAGAATACAAATTTTTTGATTGATTAAAAGTGCTAGAGATGCATGAAAAGTGTTTAGAAGTGTGTGAAAAGACTGGCCAAAATTTGGTCTGAAATGGTCTAAGAACTCACAAAAATTTCTTTGAAGCATTAAATGGCTTGTGTAGTGTTGTTTGGGGTTACAATATGTTAGAATACATTAAGTTTGATTGATTACAACTGCTAGAGAAGCATGAAGAGTGTTTAGAAGTGTGGAGAAAGACTTGTTGAAATTTGGTCCCATATGGGCTAAGAACCCACAAACAAGTCTTTGAAGAGTAAATCGCTTCTATAGTGGTTTTTGGGGTTAGAATATGTTAGGATATAATGAATTTGATTGATTAAAAGTGCTAGAGATGCATGAAGAGTGTTTAGACGTTTGTGAAAAGACTGGCCAAAGTTTGGTCCGAAATGGTCTAAGAACCCACAAACATTTCTTTGAAGCATTAAATGGCTTGTCTTGTGTTGTTTGGGGTTAGAATATATTAGAAGACATTAAGTTTTATTGATTACAAGTGCTAGAGATGCATGAAGAGTGTTTCAAAATGTGGAGAAAGACTTGTTGAAATTTGGTCCCAAATGGGCTAAGAACCCACAAAGATGTCTTTGAAGCAGTAAATCGCTTCTCTAGTGTTGTTTGGGGTTATAATATGTTAGAATACAATGAATTTGATTGATTAAAAGTGCTAGAGATGCATGAAAAGTGTTTAGAAGTGTGTGAAAAGACTGGCCAAAATTTGAAGTAGTAAATCGCTTCTCTAGTGTTGTTTGGGGTTAGAATATCTTAGAATATAATGAATTTGATTGATTAAAAGTGCTGGAGATGCATGAAGAGTGTTTAGAAGTGTGTGAAAAGACTTGTCGTAATATGGTCTAAAATGGGCTAAGAACCCACAAACATTAGTTTGAAGCATTAAATGGCTTGTCTACTGTTGTTTGGGGTTAGAATATGTTAGAATACAAATTTTTTGATTGATTAAAAGTGCTAGAGATGCATGAAAAGTGTTTAGAAGTGTGTGAAAAGACTGGCCAAAATTGGGTCTGAAATGGTCTAAGAACTCACAAAAATTTCTTTGAAGCATTAAATGGCTTGTGTAGTGTTGTTTGGGGTTACAATATGTTAGAATACATTAAATTTGATTGATTACAAGTGCAAGTGATGCATGAAGAGTGTTTAGAAGTGTGGAGAAACACTTGTTGAAATTTGGTCCCAAATGGTCTAAGAACCCACAAAGATGTCTTTGAAGCAGTAAATCGCTTCTCTAGTGTTGTTTGGGGTTATAATATGTTAGAATACAATGAATTTGATTGATTAAAAGTGCTAGAGATGCATGAAAAGTGTTTAGAAGTGTGTGAAAAGACTGGCCAAAATTTGGTCTGAAATGGTCTAAGAACCCACAAAAATTTCTTTGAAGCATTAAATGGCTTGTGTAGTGTTGTTTGGGGTTACAATATGTTAGAATACATTAAATTTGATTGATTACAAGTGCAAGTGATGCATGAAGAGTGTTTAGAAGTGTGGAGAAACACTTGTTGAAATTTGGTCCCAAATGGTCTAAGAACCCACAAACATGTCTTTGAAGTAGTAAATCGCTTCTCTAGTGTTGTTTGGGGTTAGAATATCTTAGAATATAATGAATTTGATTGATTAAAAGTGCTAGAGATGCATGAAGAGTTTTTAGAAGTGTGTGAAAAGACTTGTCGTAATATGGTCTAAAATGGGCTAAGAACCCACAAACATTTCTTTGAAGCATTAAATGGCTTGTCTTGTGTTGTTTGGGGTTAGAATATATTAGAAGACATTAAGTTTTATTGATTACAAGTGCTAGAGATGCATGAAGAGTGTTTCGAAATGTGGAGAAAGACTTGTTGAAATTTGGTCCCAAATGGGCTAAGAACCCACAAAGATGTCTTTGAAGCAGTAAATCGCTTCTCTAGTGTTGTTTGGGGTTATAATATGTTAGAATACAATGAATTTGATTGATTAAAAGTGCTAGAGATGCATGAAAAGTGTTTAGAAGTGTGTGAAAAGACTGGCCAAAATTTGGTCTGAAATGGTCTAAGAACCCACAAAAATTTCTTTGAAGCATTAAATGGCTTGTGTAGTGTTGTTTGGGGTTACAATATGTTAGAATACATTAAGTTTGATTGATTACAAGTGCAAGTGATGCATGAAGAGTGTTTAGAAGTGTGGAGAAAGACTTGTTGAAATTTGGTCCCAAATGGTCTAAGAACCCACAAACATGTCTTTGAAGTAGTAAATCGCTTCTCTAGTGTTGTTTGGGGTTAGAATATCTTAGAATATAATGAATTTGATTGATTAAAAGTGCTGGAGATGCATGAAGAGTGTTTAGAAGTGTGTGAAAAGACTTGTCGTAATATGGTCTAAAATGGGCTAAGAACCCACAAACATTAGTTTGAAGCATTAAATGGCTTGTCTACTGTTGTTTGGGGTTAGAATATGTTAGAATACAAATTTTTTGATTGATTAAAAGTGCTAGAGATGCATGAAAAGTGTTTAGAAGTGTGTGAAAAGACTGGCCAAAATTTGGTCTGAAATGGTCTAAGAACTCACAAAAATTTCTTTGAAGCATTAAATGGCTTGTGTAGTGTTGTTTGGGGTTACAATATGTTAGAATACATTAAATTTGATTGATTACAAGTGCAAGTGATGCATGAAGAGTGTTTAGAAGTGTGGAGAAACACTTGTTGAAATTTGGTCCCAAATGGTCTAAGAACCCACAAAGATGTCTTTGAAGCAGTAAATCGCTTCTCTAGTGTTGTTTGGGGTTATAATATGTTAGAATACAATGAATTTGATTGATTAAAAGTGCTAGAGATGCATGAAAAGTGTTTAGAAGTGTGTGAAAAGACTGGCCAAAATTTGGTCTGAAATGGTCTAAGAACCCACAAAAATTTCTTTGAAGCATTAAATGGCTTGTGTAGTGTTGTTTGGGGTTACAATATGTTAGAATACATTAAATTTGATTGATTACAAGTGCAAGTGATGCATGAAGAGTGTTTAGAAGTGTGGAGAAACACTTGTTGAAATTTGGTCCCAAATGGTCTAAGAACCCACAAACATGTCTTTGAAGTAGTAAATCGCTTCTCTAGTGTTGTTTGGGGTTAGAATATCTTAGAATATAATGAATTTGATTGATTAAAAGTGCTAGAGATGCATGAAGAGTTTTTAGAAGTGTGTGAAAAGACTTGTCGTAATATGGTCTAAAATGGGCTAAGAACCCACAAACATTTCTTTGAAGCATTAAATGGCTTGTCTTGTGTTGTTTGGGGTTAGAATATATTAGAAGACATTAAGTTTTATTGATTACAAGTGCTAGAGATGCATGAAGAGTGTTTCGAAATGTGGAGAAAGACTTGTTGAAATTTGGTCCCAAATGGGCTAAGAACCCACAAAGATGTCTTTGAAGCAGTAAATCGCTTCTCTAGTGTTGTTTGGGGTTATAATATGTTAGAATACAATGAATTTGATTGATTAAAAGTGCTAGAGATGCATGAAAAGTGTTTAGAAGTGTGTGAAAAGACTGGCCAAAATTTGGTCTGAAATGGTCTAAGAACCCACAAAAATTTCTTTGAAGCATTAAATGGCTTGTGTAGTGTTGTTTGGGGTTACAATATGTTAGAATACATTAAGTTTGATTGATTACAAGTGCAAGTGATGCATGAAGAGTGTTTAGAAGTGTGGAGAAAGACTTGTTGAAATTTGGTCCCAAATGGTCTAAGAACCCACAAACATGTCTTTGAAGTAGTAAATCGCTTCTCTAGTGTTGTTTGGGGTTAGAATATCTTAGAATATAATGAATTTGATTGATTAAAAGTGCTGGAGATGCATGAAGAGTGTTTAGAAGTGTGTGAAAAGACTTGTCGTAATATGGTCTAAAATGGGCTAAGAACCCACAAACATTAGTTTGAAGCATTAAATGGCTTGTCTACTGTTGTTTGGGGTTAGAATATGTTAGAATACAAATTTTTTGATTGATTAAAAGTGCTAGAGATGCATGAAAAGTGTTTAGAAGTGTGTGAAAAGACTGGCCAAAATTTGGTCTGAAATGGTCTAAGAACTCACAAAAATTTCTTTGAAGCATTAAATGGCTTGTGTAGTGTTGTTTGGGGTTACAATATGTTAGAATACGTTAAGTTTGATTGATTACAACTGCTAGAGAAGCATGAAGAGTGTTTAGAAGTGTGGAGAAAGACTTGTTGAAATTTGGTCCCATATGGGCTAAGAACCCACAAACAAGTCTTTGAAGAGTAAATCGCTTCTATAGTGGTTTTTGGGGTTAGAATATGTTAGGATATAATGAATTTGATTGATTAAAAGTGCTAGAGATGCATGAAGAGTGTTTAGACGTTTGTGAAAAGACTGGCCAAAGTTTGGTCTGAAATGGTCTAAGAACCCACAAACATTTCTTTGAAGCATTAAATGGCTTGTCTTGTGTTGTTTGGGGTTAGAATATATTAGAAGACATTAAGTTTTATTGATTACAAGTGCTAGAGATGCATGAAGAGTGTTTCGAAGTGTGGAGAAAGACTTGTTGAAATTTGGTCCCAAATGGGCTAAGAACCCACAAACATGTCTTTGAAGCAGTAAATAGCTTCTCTAGTGTTGTTTGGGGTTATAATATGTTAGAATACAATGAATTTGATTGATTAAAAGTGCTAGAGATGCATGAAAAGTGTTTAGAAGTGTGTGAAAAGACTGGCCAAAATTTGGTCTGAAATGGTCTAAGAACCCACAAAAATTTCTTTGAAGGATTAAATGGCTTGTGTAGTGTTGTTTGGGGTTACAATATGTTAGAATACATTAAGTTTGATTGATTACAAGTGCAAGAGATGCATGAAGAGTGTTTAGAAGTGTGGAGAAAGACTTGTTGAAATTTGGTCCCAAATGGGCTAAGAACCCACAAACATGTCTTTGAAGCAGTAAATCGCTTCTTTAGTGTTGTTTCGGGTTAGAATATCTTAGAATATAATGAATTTGATTGATTAAAAGTGTCAGAGATGCATGAAGAGTGTTTAGAAGTGTGTGAAAAGACTTGTCGTAATATGGTCTAAAATGGGCTAAGAACCCACAAACATTAGTTTGAAGCATTAAATGGCTTGTCTACTGTTGTTTGGGGTTAGAATATGTTAGGATATAATGAATTTGATTGATTAAAAGTGCTAGAGATGCATGAAGAGTGTTTAGACGTTTGTGAAAAGACTGGCCAAAGTTTGGTCCGAAATGGTCTAAGAACCCACAAACATTTCTTTGAAGCATTAAATGGCTTGTCTAGTGTTGTTTGGGGTTAGAATATATTAGAAGACATTAAGTTTGATTGATTACAAGTGCTAGAGATGCATGAAGAGTGTTTCGAAGTGTGGAGAAAGACTTGTTGAAATTTGTTCCAAATGGGCTAAGAACCCACAAACATGTCTTTGAAGCAGTAAATCGCTTCTCTAGTATTGTTTGGGGTTATAATATGTTAGAATACAATGAATTTGATTGATTAAAAGTGCTAGAGATGCATGAAAAGTGTTTAGAAGTGTGTGAAAAGACTGGCCAAAATTTGGTCTGAAATGGTCTAAGAACCCACAAAAATTTCTTTGAAGCATTAATTGGCTTGTGTAGTGTTGTTTGGGGTTACAATATGTTAGAATACATTAAGTTTGATTGATTACAAGTGCAAGTGATGCATGAAGAGTGTTTAGAAGTGTGGAGAAAGACTTGTTGAAATTTGGTCCCAAATGGGCTAAGAACCCACAAACATGTCTTTGAAGCAGTAAATCGCTTCTCTAGTGTTGTTTGGGGTTAGAATATCTTAGAATATAATGAAATTGATTGATTAAAAGTGCTAGAGATGCATGAAGAGTGTTTAGAAGTGTGTGAAAAGACTTGTCGTAATATGGTCTAAAATGGGCTAAGAACCCACAAACATTTGTTTGAAGCATTAAATGGCTTGTGTAGTGTTGTTTGGGGTTACAATATGTTAGAATACATTAAGTTTGATTGATTACAAGTGCAAGAGATGCATGAAGAGTGTTTAGAAGTGTGGAGAAAGACTTGTTGAAATTTGGTCTCATATGGGCTAAGAACCCACAAACAAGTCTTTGAAGAGTAAATCGCTTCTATAGTGGTTTTTGGGGTTAGAATATGTTAGGATATAATGAATTTGATTGATTAAAAGTGCTAGAGATGCATGAAGAGTGTTTAGACGTTTGTGAAAAGACTGGCCAAAGTTTGGTCCGAAATGGTCTAAGAACCCACAAACATTTCTTTGAAGCATTAAATGGCTTGTCTTGTGTTGTTTGGGGTTAGAATATATTAGAAGACATTAAGTTTGATTGATTACAACATCTAGAGATGCATGAAGTGTGTTTCGAAGTGTGGAGAAAGACTTGTTGAAATTTGGTCCCAAATGGGCTAAGAACCCACAAACATGTCTTTGAAGCAGTAAATCGCTTCTCTAGTGTTGTTTGGGGTTATAATATGTTAGAATACAATGAATTTGATTGATTAAAAGTGCTAGAGATGCATGAAAAGTGTTTAGAAGTGTGTGAAAAGACTGGCCAAAATTTGGTCTGAAATGGTCTAAGAACCCACAAAAATTTCTATGAAGCATTAAATGGCTTGTGTAGTGTTGTTTGGGGTTACAATATGTTAGAATACATTAAGTTTGATTGATTACAAGTGCAAGAGATGCATGAAGAGTGTTTAGAAGTGTGGAGAAAGACTTGTTGAAATTTGGTCCCAAATGGGCTAAGAACCCACAAACATGTCTTTGAAGCAGTAAATCGCTTCTCTAGTGTTGTTTCGGGTTAGAATATCTTAGAATATAATGAATTTGATTGATTAAAAGTGTCAGAGATGCATGAAGAGTGTTTAGAAGTGTGTGTAAAGACTTGTCGTAATATGGTCTAAAATGGGCTAAGAACCCACAAACATTAGTTTGAAGCATTAAATGGCTTGTCTACTGTTGTTTGGGGTTAGAATATGTTAGAATACAAATTTTTTGATTGATTAAAAGTGCTAGAGATGCATGAAAAGTGTTTAGAAGTGTGTGAAAAGACTGGCCAAAATTTGGTCTGAAATGGTCTAAGAACTCACAAAAATTTCTTTGAAGCATTAAATGGCTTGTGTAGTGTTGTTTGGGGTTACAATATGTTAGAATACATTAAGTTTGATTGATTACAAGTGCTAGAGATGCATGAAGAGTGTTTAGAAGTGTGGAGAAAGACTTGTTGAAATTTGGTCCCAAATGGGCTAAGAACCCACAAACATGTCTTTGAAGCAGTAAATCGCTTCTCTAGTGTTGTTTGGGGTTAGAATATCTTAGAATATAATGAATTTGATTGATTAAAAGTGTCAGAGATGCATGAAGAGTGTTTAGAAGTGTGTGAAAAGACTTGTCGTAATATGGTCTAAAATGGGCTAAGAACCCACAAACATTAGTTTGAAGCATTAAATGGCTTGTCTACTGTTGTTTGGGGTTAGAATATGTTAGGATATAATGAATTTGATTGATTAAAAGTGCTAGAGATGCATGAAGAGTGTTTAGACGTTTGTGAAAAGACTGGCCAAAGTTTGGTCCGAAATGGTCTAAGAACCCACAAACATTTCTTTGAAGCATTAAATGGCTTGTCTTGTGTTGTTTGGGGTTAGAATATATTAGAAGACATTAAGTTTTATTGATTACAAGTGCTAGAGATGCATGAAGAGTGTTTCGAAATGTGGAGAAAGACTTGTTGAAATTTGGTCCCAAATGGGCTAAGAACCCACAAAGATGTCTTTGAAGCAGTAAATCGCTTCTCTAGTGTTGTTTGGGGTTATAATATGTTAGAATACAATGAATTTGATTGATTAAAAGTGCTAGAGATGCATGAAAAGTGTTTAGAAGTGTGTGAAAAGACTGGCCAAAATTTGGTCTGAAATGGTCTAAGAACTCACAAAAATTTCTTTGAAACATTAAATGGCTTGTGTAGTGTTGTTTGGGGTTACAATATGTTAGAATACATTAAGTTTGATTGATTACAACTGCTAGAGAAGCATGAAGAGTGTTTAGAAGTGTGGAGAAAGACTTGTTGAAATTTGGTCCCATATGGGCTAAGAACCCACAAACAAGTCTTTGAAGAGTAAATCGCTTCTATAGTGGTTTTTGGGGTTAGAATATGTTAGGATATAATGAATTTGATTGATTAAAAGTGCTAGAGATGCATGAAGAGTGTTTAGACGTTTGTGAAAAGACTGGCCAAAGTTTGGTCCGAAATGGTCTAAGAACCCACAAACATTTCTTTGAAGCATTAAATGGCTTGTCTTGTGTTGTTTGGGGTTAGAATATATTAGAAGACATTAAGTTTGATTGATTACAACATCTAGAGATGCATGAAGTGTGTTTCGAAGTTTGGAGAAAGACTTGTTGAAATTTGGTCCCAAATGGGCTAAGAACCCACAAACATGTCTTTGAAGCAGTAAATCGCTTCTCTAGTGTTGTTTGGGGTTATAATATGTTAGAATACAATGAATTTGATTGATTAAAAGTGCTAGAGATGCATGAAAAGTGT
Organism: Capsella bursa-pastoris; assembly: GCA_036452645.1. NCBI lineage: Eukaryota > Viridiplantae > Streptophyta > Magnoliopsida > Brassicales > Brassicaceae > Capsella > Capsella bursa-pastoris. The sequence continues at coordinate 10,456,278 of CP144185.1, forward strand.
TTAGAAGTGTGTGAAAAGACTGGCCAAAATTTGGTCTGAAATGGTCTAAGAACCCACAAAAATTTCTATGAAGCATTAAATGGCTTGTGTAGTGTTGTTTGGGGTTACAATATGTTAGAATACATTAAGTTTGATTGATTACAAGTGCAAGAGATGCATGAAGAGTGTTTAGAAGTGTGGAGAAAGACTTGTTGAAATTTGGTCCCAAATGGGCTAAGAACCCACAAACATGTCTTTGAAGCAGTAAATCGCTTCTCTAGTGTTGTTTCGGGTTAGAATATCTTAGAATATAATGAATTTGATTGATTAAAAGTGTCAGAGATGCATGAAGAGTGTTTAGAAGTGTGTGAAAAGACTTGTCGTAATATGGTCTAAAATGGGCTAAGAACCCACAAACATTAGTTTGAAGCATTAAATGGCTTGTCTACTGTTGTTTGGGGTTAGAATATGTTAGAATACAAATTTTTTGATTGATTAAAAGTGCTAGAGATGCATGAAAAGTGTTTAGAAGTGTGTGAAAAGACTGGCCAAAATTTGGTCTGAAATGGTCTAAGAACTCACAAAAATTTCTTTGAAGCATTAAATGGCTTGTGTAGTGTTGTTTGGGGTTACAATATGTTAGAATACATTAAGTTTGATTGATTACAAGTGCTAGAGATGCATGAAGAGTGTTTAGAAGTGTGGAGAAAGACTTGTTGAAATTTGGTCCCAAATGGGCTAAGAACCCACAAACATGTCTTTGAAGCAGTAAATCGCTTCTCTAGTGTTGTTTGGGGTTAGAATATCTTAGAATATAATGAATTTGATTGATTAAAAGTGTCAGAGATGCATGAAGAGTGTTTAGAAGTGTGTGAAAAGACTTGTCGTAATATGGTCTAAAATGGGCTAAGAACCCACAAACATTAGTTTGAAGCATTAAATGGCTTGTCTACTGTTGTTTGGGGTTAGAATATGTTAGGATATAATGAATTTGATTGATTAAAAGTGCTAGAGATGCATGAAGAGTGTTTAGACGTTTGTGAAAAGACTGGCCAAAGTTTGGTCCGAAATGGTCTAAGAACCCACAAACATTTCTTTGAAGCATTAAATGGCTTGTCTTGTGTTGTTTGGGGTTAGAATATATTAGAAGACATTAAGTTTTATTGATTACAAGTGCTAGAGATGCATGAAGAGTGTTTCGAAATGTGGAGAAAGACTTGTTGAAATTTGGTCCCAAATGGGCTAAGAACCCACAAAGATGTCTTTGAAGCAGTAAATCGCTTCTCTAGTGTTGTTTGGGGTTATAATATGTTAGAATACAATGAATTTGATTGATTAAAAGTGCTAGAGATGCATGAAAAGTGTTTAGAAGTGTGTGAAAAGACTGGCCAAAATTTGGTCTGAAATGGTCTAAGAACTCACAAAAATTTCTTTGAAACATTAAATGGCTTGTGTAGTGTTGTTTGGGGTTACAATATGTTAGAATACATTAAGTTTGATTGATTACAACTGCTAGAGAAGCATGAAGAGTGTTTAGAAGTGTGGAGAAAGACTTGTTGAAATTTGGTCCCATATGGGCTAAGAACCCACAAACAAGTCTTTGAAGAGTAAATCGCTTCTATAGTGGTTTTTGGGGTTAGAATATGTTAGGATATAATGAATTTGATTGATTAAAAGTGCTAGAGATGCATGAAGAGTGTTTAGACGTTTGTGAAAAGACTGGCCAAAGTTTGGTCCGAAATGGTCTAAGAACCCACAAACATTTCTTTGAAGCATTAAATGGCTTGTCTTGTGTTGTTTGGGGTTAGAATATATTAGAAGACATTAAGTTTGATTGATTACAACATCTAGAGATGCATGAAGTGTGTTTCGAAGTTTGGAGAAAGACTTGTTGAAATTTGGTCCCAAATGGGCTAAGAACCCACAAACATATCTTTGAAGCAGTAAATCGCTTCTCTAGTGTTGTTTGGGGTTATAATATGTTAGAATACAATGAATTTGATTGATTAAAAGTGCTAGAGATGCATGAAAAGTGTTTAGAAGTGTGTGAAAAGACTGGCCAAAATTTGGTCTGAAATGGTCTAAGAACCCACAAAAATTTCTATGAAGCATTAAATGGCTTGTGTAGTGTTGTTTGGGGTTACAATATGTTAGAATACATTAAGTTTGATTGATTACAAGTGCAAGAGATGCATGAAGAGTGTTTAGAAGTGTGGAGAAAGATTGTTGAAATTTGGTCCCAAATGGGCTAAGAACCCACAAACATGTCTTTGAAGCAGTAAATCGCTTCTCTAGTGTTGTTTCGGGTTAGAATATCTTAGAATATAATGAATTTGATTGATTAAAAGTGTCAGAGATGCATGAAGAGTGTTTAGAAGTGTGTGAAAAGACTTGTCGTAATATGGTCTAAAATGGGCTAAGAACCCACAAACATTAGTTTGAAGCATTAAATGGCTTGTCTACTGTTGTTTGGGGTTAGAATATGTTAGAATACAAATTTTTTGATTGATTAAAAGTGCTAGAGATGCATGAAAAGTGTTTAGAAGTGTGTGAAAAGACTGGCCAAAATTTGGTCTGAAATGGTCTAAGAACTCACAAAAATTTCTTTGAAGCATTAAATGGCTTGTGTAGTGTTGTTTGGGGTTACAATATGTTAGAATACATTAATTTTGATTGATTACAACTGCTAGAGATGCATGAAGAGTGTTTAGAAGTGTGGAGAAAGACTTGTTGAAATTTGGTCCCAAATGGGCTAAGAACCCACAAACATGTCTTTGAAGCAGTAAATCGCTTCTCTAGTGTTGTTTGGGGTTAGAATATCTTAGAATATAATGAATTTGATTGATTAAAAGTGCTAGAGATGCATGAAGAGTGTTTAGAAGTGTGTGAAAAGACTTGTCGTAATATGGTCTAAAATGGGCTAAGAACCCACAAACATTTGTTTGAAGCATTAAATGGCTTGTCTACTGTTGTTTGGGGTTAGAATATGTTAGAATACAAATTTTTTGATTGATTAAAAGTGCTAGAGATGCATGAAAAGTATTTAGAAGTGTATGAAAAGACTGGCCAAAATTTGGTCTGAAATGGGCTAAGAACCCACAAACATTTCTTTGAAGCATTAAATGGCTTGTCTAGTGTTTTTTGGGGTTAGTATATGTTAGAATACATTAATTTTGATTGATTACAAGTGCTAGAGATGCATGAAGAGTATTTAGAAGTGTGGAGAAAGACTTGTTGAACTTTGGTCCCATATGGGCTAAGAACCCACAAACATGTCTTTGAAGCAGTAAATCGCTTCTCTAGTGTTGTTTGGGGTTAGAATATCTTAGAATATAATGAATTTGATTGATTAAAAGTGCTAGAGATGCATGAAGAGTGTTTAGAAGTGTGTGAAAAGACTTGTCGTAATATGGTCTAAAATGGGCTAAGAACCCACAAACATTTGTTTGAAGCATTAAATGGCTTGTCTACTGTTGTTTGGGGTTAGAATATGTTAGAATACAATTTTTTTGATTGATTAAAAGTGCTAGAGATGCATGAAAAGTGTTTAAAAGTGTGTGAAAAGACTGGCCAAAATTTGGTCTGAAATTGTCTAAGAACCCACAAAAATTTCTTTGAAGCATTAAATGGCTTGTGTAGTGTTGTTTGGGGTTACAATATGTTAGAATACATTAAGTTTGATTGATTACAAGTGCTAGAGATGCATGAAGAGTGTTTAGAAGTGTAGAGAAAGACTTGTTGAAATTTGGTCCCAAATGGGCTAAGAACCCACAAACATGTCTTTGAAGCAGTAAATCGCTTCTCTAGTGTCGTTTGGGGTTAGAATATCTTAGAATATAATGAATTTGATTGATTAAAAGTGCTAGAGATGCATGAAGAGTGTTTAGAAGTGTGTGAAAAGACTTGTCGTAATATGGTCTAAAATGGGCTAAGAACCCACAAACATTTGTTTGAAGCATTAAATGGCTTGTCTACTGTTGCTTGGGGTTAGAATATGTTAGAATACAAATTTTTTGATTGGTTAAGAGTGCTAGAGATGCATGAAAAGTGTTTAGAAGTGTGTGAAAAGACTGGCCAAAATTTGGTCTGAAATTGTCTAAGAACCCACAAAAATTTCTTTGAAGCATTAAATGGCTTGTGTAGTGTTGTTTGGGGTTACAATATGTTAGAATACATTAAGTTTGATTGATTACAAGTGCTAGAGATGCATGAAGAGTGTTTAGAAGTGTAGATAAAGACTTGTTGAAATTTGGTCCCAAATGGGCTAAGAACCCACAAACATGTCTTTGAAGCAGTAAATCGCTTCTCTAGTGTTGTTTGGGGTTAGAATATCTTAGAATATAATGAATTTGATTGATTAAAAGTGCTAGAGATGCATGAAGAGTGTTTAGAAGTGTGTGAAAAGACTTGTCGTAATATGGTCTAAAATGGGTTAAGAACCCACAAACATTGGTTTGAAGCATTAAATGGCTTGTCTACTGTTGTTTGAGGTTAGAATATGTTAGAATACAAATTTTTTGATTGGTTAAAAGTGCTAGAGATGCATGAAAAGTGTTTAGAAGTGTGTGAAAAGACTGGCCAAAATTTGGTCTGAAATTGTCTAAGAACCCACAAAAATTTCTTTGAAGCATTAAATGGCTTGTGTAGTGTTGTTTGGGGTTACAATATGTTAGAATACATTAAGTTTGATTGATTAAAAGTGCTAGAGATGCATGAAGAGTGTTTAGAAGTGTAGAGAAAGACTTGTTGAAATTTGGTCCCAAATGGGCTAAGAACCCACAAACATGTCTTTGAAGCAGTAAATCGCTTCTCTAGTGTTGTTTGGGGTTAGAATATCTTAGAATATAATGAATTTGATTGATTAAAAGTGCTAGAGATGCATGAAGAGTGTTTAGAAGTGTGTGAAAAGACTTGTCGTAATATGGTCTAAAATGGGCTAAGAACCCACAAACATTTGTTTGAAGCATTAAATGGCTTGTGTAGTGTTGTTTGGGGTTACAATATGTTAGAATACATTAAGTTTGATTGATTACAAGTGCAAGAGATGCATGAAGAGTGTTTAGAAGTGTGGAGAAAGACTTGTTGAAATTTGGTCCCATATGGGCTAAGAACCCACAAACAAGTCTTTGAAGAGTAAATCGCTTCTATAGTGGTTTTTGGGGTTAGAATATGTTAGGATATAATGAATTTGATTGATTAAAAGTGCTAGAGATGCATGAAGAGTGTTTAGACGTTTGTGAAAAGATTGGCCAAAGTTTGGTCCGAAATGGTCTAAGAACCCACAAACATTTCTTTGAAGCATTAAATGGCTTGTCTAGTGTTGTTTGGGGTTAGAATATATTAGAAGACATTAAGTTTGATTGATTACAAGTGCTAGAGATGCATGAAGAGTATTTAGAAGTGTGGAGAAAGACTTGTTGAAATTTGGTCCCATATGGGCTAAGAACCCACAAACATGTCTTTGAAGCACTAAATTGCTTTTCTAGTGTTGTTTGGGGTTAGAATATCTTAGAATATAATGAATTTGATTGATTAAAAGTGCTAGAGATGCATGAAGAGTGTTTAGAAGTGTGTGAAAAGACTTGTCGTAATATGGTCTAAAATGGGCTAAGAACCCACAAACATTGGTTTGAAGCATTAAATGGCTTGTCTACTGTTGTTTGGGTTAGAATATGTTAGAATACAAATTTTTTGATTGATTAAATATGCTAGAGATGCATGAAAAGTATTTAGAAGTGTATGAAAAGACTGGCAAAAATTTGGTCTTAAATGGGCTAAGAACCCACAAACATTTCTTTGAAGCATTAAATGGCTTGTCTAGTGTTGTTTGGGGTTAGAATATGTTAGAATACAGTAATTTTGATTGATTAAAAGTGCTAGAGATGAATGAAAAGTGTTTAGAAATGTGTGAAAAGACTGGCCAAAATTTGGTCTGAAATGGGCTAAGAACCCACAAACATTGCTTTGAAGCATTAAATGGCTTGTCTAGTGTTGTTTGGGGTTATAATATGATAGAATACATTAAGTTTGATTGATTACAAGTGCTAGAGATGCATGAAGAATGTTTAGAAGTGTTGAGAAAGACTTGTTGAAATTTGGTCCTATATGGGCTAAGAACCCACAAACATGTCTTTGAAGCAGTAAATCGCTTCTGTTGTGTTGTTTGGGGTTAGAATATGTTAGAATATAATAAATTTGATTGATTAAAAGTGATAGAGATGCATGAAGAGTGTTTAGAAGTGTGTGAAAAGACTTGCCGAAATATGGTCTAAAATGGGCTAAGAACCCACACACATTGCTTTGAAGCATTAAATGGCTTGTGTAGTGTTGTTTGGGGTTAGAATATGTTAGAATACATTAATTTGGATTGATTACAAGTGCTAGAGATGCATGAAGAGTGTTTAGAAGTGTGGAGAAAGACTTGTTGAAATTTGGTCCCATATGGGCTAAGAACCAACAAACATGTCTTTGAAGCAGTAAATCGCTTCTCTAGTATTGTCTGGGGTTAGAATATCTTAGAATATAATGAATTTGATGGATTAAAAGTGCTAGAGATGCATGAAGAGTGTTTAGAAGTGTGTGAAAAGACTTGCCGTAATATGGTCTAAAATGGGCTAAGAACCCACAAACATTGGTTTGCAGCATTAAATGGCTTGTCTACTGTTGTTTGGGGTTAGAATATGTTAGAATACTAATTTTTTGATTGATTAAAAGTGCTAGAGATGCATGAAAAGTATTTAGAAGTGTATGAAAAGACTGGCCAAAATTTGGTCTGATATGGGCTAAGAACCCACAAACAATTCTTTGAAGCATTAAATGGCTTGTCTAGTGTTGTTTGGGGTTAGAATATGTTAGAATACAGTAATCTTGATTGATTAAAAGTGCTATAGATGCATGAAGAGTGTTTCGAAGTTTGTGAAAACACTGGCCAAAGTTTGGTCCGAAACGGTCTAAGAACCCACAAACATTTCTTTGAAGCATTAAATGGCTTGTCTAGTGTTGTTTGGGGTTAGAATATGATAGAATACATTAAGTTTGATTGATTACAAGTGCTAGAGATGCATGAAGAGTGTTTAGAAGTGTTGAGAAAGACTTGTTGAAATTTGGTCCCATATGGGCTAAGAACCCACAAACATGTCTTTGAAGCAGTAAATCGCTTATGTTGTGTTGTTTGGGGTTAGAATATGTTAGAATATAATGAATTTGATTGATTAAAAGTGATAGAGATGCATGAAGAGTGTTTAGAAGTGTGTGAAAAGACTTGCCGAAATATGGTCTAAAATGGGCTAAGAACCCACACACATTGCTTTGAGGCATTAAATGGCTTGTGTAGTGTTGTTTGGGGTTAGAATATGTTAGAATACATTAATTTTGATTGATTACAAGTGCTAGAGATGCATGAAGAGTGTTTAGAAGTGTGGAGAAAGACTTGTTGAAATTTGGTCCCATATGGGCTAAGAACCCACAAACATGTCTTTGAAGAGTAAATCGCTTCTCTAGTGGTTTTTGGTGTTAGAATATGTTAGGATATAATGAATTTGACTGATTAAAAGTGCTAGAGATGCATGAAGAGTGTTTCGAAGTTTGTGAAAACACTGGCCAAAGTTTGGTCCGAAATGGTCTAAGAACCCACAAACATTTCTTTGAAGCATTAAATGGCTTGTCTAGTGTTGTTTGGGGTTAGAATATGTTAGAATACATTAAGTTTGATTGATTACAAGTGCTAGAGATGCATGAAGAGGGTTTAGAAGTGTTGAGAAAGACTTGTTGAAATTTGGTCCCATATGGGCTAAGAACCCACAAACATGTCTTTGAAGCAGTAAATCGCTTCTGTTGTGTTGTTTGGGGTTAGAATATGTTAGAATATATTGAATTTGATTGATTAAAAGTGCTAGAGATGCATGAAGAGTGTTTAGAAGTGTGTGAAAAGACTTGCCGAAATATGGTCTAAAATGGGCTAAGAACCCACACACATTGCTTTGAAGCATTAAATGGCTTGTGAGTGTTGTTTGGGGTTAGAATATGTTAGAATACATTAATTTTGATTGATTACAAGTTCTAGAGATGCATGAAGAGTGTTTAGAAGATTGGAGAAAGACTTGTTGAAATTTGGTCCCATATGGGCTAAGAACCCACAAACATGTCTTTGAAGAGTAAATCGCTTCTCTAGTGGTTTTTGGTGTTAGAATATGTTAGGATATAATGAATTTGATTGTTAAAAGTGCTAGAGATGCATGAAGAGTGTTTCGAAGTTTGTGAAAACACTGGCCAAAGTTTGGTCCGAAATGGTCTAAGAACCCACAAACATTTCTTTGAAGCATTAAATGGCTTGTCTAGTATTGTTTGGGGTTAGAATATGATAGAATACATTAATTTTGATTGATTACAAGTGCTAGAGATGCATGAAGATTGTTTAGAAGTGTTGAGAAAGACTTGTTGAAATTTGGTCCCATATGGGCTAAGAACCCACAAACATGTCTTTGAAGCAGTAAATCGCTTCTGTTGTGTTGTTTAGGGTTAGAATATGTTAGAATATAATGAATTTGATTGATTAAAAGTGATAGAGATGCATGAAGAGTGTTTAGAAGTGTGTGAAAAGACTTGCCGAAATATGGTCTAAAATGGGCTAAGAACCCACAAACATTGCTTTGAAGCATTAAATGGCTTGTGTAGTGTTGTTTGGGGTTAGAATATGTTAGAATACATTCATTTTGATTGATTACAAGTGCTAGAGATGCATGAAGAGTGTTTAGAAGTGTGGAGAAAGACTTGTTGAAATTTGGTCCCATATGGGCTAAGAACCCACAAACATGTCTTTGAAGAGTAAATCGCTTCTCTAGTGGTTTTTGGTGTTAGAATATGTTAGGATATAATGAATTTGACTGATTAAAAGTGCTAGAGATGCATGAAGAGTGTTTCGAAGTTTGTGAAAACACTGGCCAAAGTTTGGTCCGAAATGGTCTAAGAACCCACAAACATTTCTTTGAAGCATTAAATGGCTTGTCTAGTGTTGTTTGGGGTTAGAATATGTTAGAATACATTAAGTTTGATTGATTACAAGTGCTAGAGATGCATGAAGAGTGTTTAGAAGTGTTGAGAAAGACTTGTTGAAATTTGGTCCCATATGGGCTAAGAACCCACAAACATGTCTTTGAAGCAGTAAATCGCTTCTGTTGTGTTGTTTGGGGTTAGAATATGTTAGAATATATTGAATTTGATTGATTAAAAGTGCTAGAGATGCATGAAGAGTGTTTAGAAGTGTGTGAAAAGACTTGCCGAAATATGGTCTAAAATGGGCTAAGAACCCACACACATTGCTTTGAAGCATTAAATGGCTTGTGTAGTGTTGTTTGGGGTTAGAATATGTTAGAATACATTAATTTTGATTGATTACAAGTGCTAGAGATGCATGAAGAGTGTTTAGAAGTGTGGAGAAAGACTTGTTGAAATTTGGTCCCATATGGGCTAAGAACCCACAAACATGTCTTTGAAGCAGTAAATCGCTTCTCTAGTATTGTCTGGGGTTAGAATATCTTAGAATATAATGAATTTGATGGATTAAAAGTGCTAGAGATGCATGAAGAGTGTTTAGAAGTGTGTGAAAAGAATTGCCGTAATATGGTCTAAAATGGGCTAAGAACCCACAACCATTGGTTTGAAGCATTAAATGGCTTGTCTACTGTTGTTTGGGGTTAGAATATGTTAGAATACTAATTTTTGATTGATTAAAAGTGCTAGAGATGCATGAAAAGTATTTAGAAGTGTATGAAAAGACTGGCCAAAATTTAGTCTGAAATGGGCTAAGAACCCACAAACATTTCTTTGAAGCATTAAATGGCTTGTCTAGTGTTGTTTGGGGTTAGAATATGTTATAATACAGTAATTTTGATTGATTAAAAGTGCTAGAGATGCATGAAAAGTGTTTAGAAGTGTGTGAAAAGACTGGCCAAAATTTGGTCTGAAATAGGGTAAGAACCCACCAACAATTCTTTGAAGCATTAAATGGCATGGCTAGTGTTGTTTGGGGTTAGAATATGATAGAATACATTAAGTTTGATTGATTACAAGTGCTAGAGATGCATGAAGAGTGTTTAGAAGTGTTGAGAAAGACTTGTTGAAATTTGGTCCCATATGGGCTAAGAACCCACAAACATGTCTTTGAAGCAGTAAATCGCTTCTGTTGTGTTGTTTGGGGTTAGAATATGTTAGAATATATTGAATTTGATTGATTAAAAGTGCTAGAGATGCATGAAGAGTGTTTAGAAGTGTGTGAAAAGACTTGCCGAAATATGGTCTAAAATGGGCTAAGAACCCACACACATTGCTTTGAAGCATTAAATGGCTTGTGAGTGTTGTTTGGGGTTAGAATATGTTAGAATACATTAATTTTGATTGATTACAAGTTCTAGAGATGCATGAAGAGTGTTTAGAAGTGTGGAGAAAGACTTGTTGAAATTTGGTCCCATATGGGCTAAGAACCCACAAACATGTCTTTGAAGCAGTAAATCGCTTCTCTAGTATTGTCTGGGGTTAGAATATCTTAGAATATAATGAATTTGATGGATTAAAAGTGCTAGAGATGCATGAAGAGTGTTTAGAAGTGTGTGAAAAGACTTACCGTAATATGGTCTAAAATGGGCTAAGAACCCACAACCATTGGTTTGAAGCATTAAATGGCTTGTCTACTGTTGTTTGGGATTAGAATATGTTAGAATACTAATTTTTGATTGATTAAAAGTGCTAGAGATGCATGAAAAGTATTTAGAAGTGTATGAAAAGACTGGCCAAAATTTGGTCTGAAATGGGCTAGGAACCCACAAACATTTCTTTGAAGCATTAAATGGCTTGTCTAGTGTTGTTTGGGGTTAGAATATGTTATAATACAGTAATTTTGATTGATTAAAAGTGCTAGAGATGCATGAAAAGTGTTTAGAAGTGTGTGAAAAGACTGGCCAAAATTTGGTCTGAAATAGGGTAAGAACCCACCAACATTGCTTTGAAGCATTAAATGGCATGGCTAGTGTTGTTTGGGGTTAGAATATGATAAAATACATTAAGTTTGATTGATTACAAGTGCTAGAGATGCATGAAGAGTGTTTAGAAGTTTTGAGAAAGACTTGTTGAAATTTGGTCCCATATGGGCTAAGAACCCACAGACATGTCTTTGAAGCAGTAAATCGCTTCTGTTGTGTTGTTTGGGGTTAGAATATGTTAGAATATATTGAATTTGATTGATTAAAAGTGCTAGAGATGCATGAAGAGTGTTTAGAAGTGTGTGAAAAGACTTGCCGTAATATGGTCTAAAATGGGCTACGAACCCACAAACATTGGTTTGAAGCATTAAATGGCTTGTCTACTGTTGTTTGGGGTTAGAATATGTTAGAATACTAATTTTTTGATTGATTAAAAGTGCTAGAGATGCATGAAAAGTATTTAGAAGTGTGTGAAAAGACTTGCCGAAATATGGTCTAAAATGGGCTAAGAACCCAAAAACATTGCTTTGAAGCATTAAATGGTTTGTGTAGTGTTGTTTGGGGTTAGAATATGTTAGAATACATTAATTTTGATTGATTACAAGTGCTAGAGATGCATGAAGAGTGTTTAGAAGATTGGAGAAAGACTTGTTGAAATTTGGTCCCATATGGGCTAAGAACCCACAAACATGTCTTTGAAGAGTAAATCGCTTCTCTAGTGGTTTTTGGTGTTAGAATATGTTAGGATATAATGAATTTGATTGTTAAAAGTGCTAGAGATGCATGAAGAGTGTTTCGAAGTTTGTGAAAACACTGGCCAAAGTTTGGTCCGAAATGGTCTAAGAACCCACAAACATTTCTTTGAAGCATTAAATGGCTTGTCTAGTATTGTTTGGGGTTAGAATATGATAGAATACATTAATTTTGATTGATTACAAGTGCTAGAGATGCATGAAGATTGTTTAGAAGTGTTGAGAAAGACTTGTTGAAATTTGGTCCCATATGGGCTAAGAACCCACAAACATGTCTTTGAAGCAGTAAATCGCTTCTGTTGTGTTGTTTGGGGTTAGAATATGTTAGAATATAATGAATTTGATTGATTAAAAGTGCTAGAGATGCATGAAGAGTGTTTAGAAGTGTGTGAAAAGACTTGCCGTAATATGGTCTAAAATGGGCTAAGAACCCACAACCATTGGTTTGAAGCATTAAATGGCTTGTCTACTGTTGTTTGGGGTTAGAATATGTTAGAATACTAATTTTTGATTGATTAAAAGTGCTAGAGATGCATGAAAAGTATTTAGAAGTGTATGAAAAGACTGGCCAAAATTTAGTCTGAAATGGGCTAAGAACCCACAAACATTTCTTTGAAGCATTAAATGGCTTGTCTAGTGTTGTTTGGGGTTAGAATATGTTATAATACAGTAATTTTGATTGATTAAAAGTGCTAGAGATGCATGAAAAGTGTTTAGAAGTGTGTGAAAAGACTGGCCAAAATTTGGTCTGAAATAGGGTAAGAACCCACCAACATTGCTTTGAAGCATTAAATGGCATGGCTAGTGTTGTTTGGGGTTAGAATATGATAGAATACATTAATTTTGATTGATTACAAGTTCTAGAGATGCATGAAGAGTGTTTAGAAGTTTTGAGAAAGACTTGTTGAAATTTGGTCCCATATGGGCTAAGAACCCACAAACATGTCTTTGAAGCAGTAAATCGCTTCTGTTGTGTTGTTTGGGGTTAGAATATGTTAGAATATATTGAATTTGATTGATTAAAAGTGCTAGAGATGCATGAAGAGTGTTTAGAAGTGTGTGAAAAGACTTGCCGAAATATGGTCTAAAATGGGCTAAGAACCCACACACATTGCTTTGAAGCATTAAATGGCTTGTGAGTGTTGTTTGGGGTTAGAATATGTTAGAATACATTAATTTTGATTGATTACAAGTTCTAGAGATGCATGAAGAGTGTTTAGAAGTGTGGAGAAAGACTTGTTGAAATTTGGTCCCATATGGGCTAAGAACCCACAAACATGTCTTTGAAGCAGTAAATCGCTTCTCTAGTATTGTCTGGGGTTAGAATATCTTAGAATATAATGAATTTGATGGATTAAAAGTGCTAGAGATGCATGAAGAGTGTTTAGAAGTGTGTGAAAAGACTTGCCGTAATATGGTCTAAAATGGGCTAAGAACCCACAACCATTGGTTTGAAGCATTAAATGGCTTGTCTACTGTTGTTTGGGGTTAGAATATGTTAGAATACTAATTTTTGATTGATTAAAAGTGCTAGAGATGCATGAAAAGTATTTAGAAGTGTATGAAAAGACTGGCCAAAATTTGGTCTGAAATGGGCTAGGAACCCACAAACATTTCTTTGAAGCATTAAATGGCTTGTCTAGTGTTGTTTGGGGTTAGAATATGTTATAATACAGTAATTTTGATTGATTAAAAGTGCTAGAGATGCATGAAAAGTGTTTAGAAGTGTGTGAAAAGACTGGCCAAAATTTGGTCTGAAATAGGGTAAGAACCCACCAACATTGCTTTGAAGCATTAAATGGCATGGCTAGTGTTGTTTGGGGTTAGAATATGATAAAATACATTAAGTTTGATTGATTACAAGTGCTAGAGATGCATGAAGAGTGTTTAGAAGTTTTGAGAAAGACTTGTTGAAATTTGGTCCCATATGGGCTAAGAACCCACAAACATGTCTTTGAAGCAGTAAATCGCTTCTGTTGTGTTGTTTGGGGTTAGAATATGTTAGAATATATTGAATTTGATTGATTAAAAGTGCTAGAGATGCATGAAGAGTGTTTAGAAGTGTGTGAAAAGACTTGCCGTAATATGGTCTAAAATGGGCTACGAACCCACAAACATTGGTTTGAAGCATTAAATGGCTTGTCTACTGTTGTTTGGGGTTAGAATATGTTAGAATACTAATTTTTTGATTGATTAAAAGTGCTAGAGATGCATGAAAAGTATTTAGAAGTGTGTGAAAAGACTTGCCGAAATATGGTCTAAAATGGGCTAAGAACCCACAAACATTGCTTTGAAGCATTAAATGGTTTGTGTAGTGTTGTTTGGGGTTAGAATATGTTAGAATACATTAATTTTGATTGATTACAAGTGCTAGAGATGCATGAAGAGTGTTTAGAAGATTGGAGAAAGACTTGTTGAAATTTGGTCCCATATGGGCTAAGAACCCACAAACATGTCTTTGAAGAGTAAATCGCTTCTCTAGTGGTTTTTGGTGTTAGAATATGTTAGGATATAATGAATTTGATTGTTAAAAGTGCTAGAGATGCATGAAGAGTGTTTCGAAGTTTGTGAAAACACTGGCCAAAGTTTGGTCCGAAATGGTCTAAGAACCCACAAACATTTCTTTGAAGCATTAAATGGCTTGTCTAGTATTGTTTGGGGTTAGAATATGATAGAATACATTAATTTTGATTGATTACAAGTGCTAGAGATGCATGAAGATTGTTTAGAAGTGTTGAGAAAGACTTGTTGAAATTTGGTCCCATATGGGCTAAGAACCCACAAACATGTCTTTGAAGCAGTAAATCGCTTCTGTTGTGTTGTTTGGGGTTAGAATATGTTAGAATATAATGAATTTGATTGATTAAAAGTGCTAGAGATGCATGAAGAGTGTTTAGAAGTGTGTGAAAAGACTTGCCGTAATATGGTCTAAAATGGGCTAAGAACCCACAACCATTGGTTTGAAGCATTAAATGGCTTGTCTACTGTTATTTGGGGTTAGAATATGTTAGAATACTAATTTTTGATTGATTAAAAGTGCTAGAGATGCATGAAAAGTATTTAGAAGTGTATGAAAAGACTGGCCAAAATTTAGTCTGAAATGGGCTAAGAACCCACAAACATTTCTTTGAAGCATTAAATGGCTTGTCTAGTGTTGTTTGGGGTTAGAATATGTTATAATACAGTAATTTTGATTGATTAAAAGTGCTAGAGATGCATGAAAAGTGTTTAGAAGTGTGTGAAAAGACTGGCCAAAATTTGGTCTGAAATAGGGTAAGAACCCACCAACATTGCTTTGAAGCATTAAATGGCATGGCTAGTGTTGTTTGGGGTTAGAATATGATAGAATACATTAATTTTGATTGATTACAAGTTCTAGAGATGCATGAAGAGTGTTTAGAAGTTTTGAGAAAGACTTGTTGAAATTTGGTCCCATATGGGCTAAGAACCCACAAACATGTCTTTGAAGTAGTAAATCGCTTCTGTTGTGTTGTTTGGGGTTAGAATATGTTAGAATATATTGAATTTGATTGATTAAAAGTGCTAGAGATGCATGAAGAGTGTTTAGAAGTGTGTGAAAAGACTTGCCGAAATATGGTCTAAAATGGGCTAAGAACCCACACACATTGCTTTGAAGCATTAAATGGCTTGTGAGTGTTGTTTGGGGTTAGAATATGTTAGAATACATTAATTTTGATTGATTACAAGTTCTAGAGATGCATGAAAAGTGTTTAGAAGTGTGGAGAAAGACTTGTTGAAATTTGGTCCCATATGGGCTAAGAACCCACAAACATGTCTTTGAAACAGTAAATCGCTTCTCTAGTATTGTCTGGGGTTAGAATATCTTAGAATATAATGAATTTGATGGATTAAAAGTGCTAGAGATGCATGAAGAGTGTTTAGAAGTGAGTGAAAAGACTTGCCGTAATATGGTCTAAAATGGGCTAAGAACCCACAACCATTGGTTTGAAGCATTAAATGGCTTGTCTACTGTTGTTTGGGGTTAGAATATGTTAGAATACTAATTTTTGATTGATTAAAAGTGCTAGAGATGCATGAAAAGTATTTAGAAGTGTATGAAAAGACTGGCCAAAATTTAGTCTGAAATGGGCTAAGAACCCACAAACATTTCTTTGAAGCATTAAATGGCTTGTCTAGTGTTGTTTGGGGTTAGAATATGTTATAATACAGTAATTTTGATTGATTAAAAGTGCTAGAGATGCATGAAAAGTGTTTAGAAGTGTGTGAAAAGACTGGCCAAAATTTGGTCTGAAATAGGGTAAGAACCCACCAACATTGCTTTGAAGCATTAAATGGCATGGCTAGTGTTGTTTGGGGTTAGAATATGATAGAATACATTAAGTTTGATTGATTACAAGTGCTAGAGATGCATGAAGAGTGTTTAGAAGTTTTGAGAAAGACTTGTTGAAATTTGGTCCCATATGGGCTAAGAACCCACAAACATGTCTTTGAAGCAGTAAATCGCTTCTGTTGTGTTGTTTGGGGTTAGAATATGTTAGAATATATTGAATTTGATTGATTAAAAGTGCTAGAGATGCATGAAGAGTGTTTAGAAGTGTGTGAAAAGACTTGCCGTAATATGGTCTAAAATGGGCTACGAACCCACAAACATTGGTTTGAAGCATTAAATGGCTTGTCTACTGTTGTTTGGGGTTAGAATATGTTAGAATACTAATTTTTTGATTGATTAAAAGTGCTAGAGATGCATGAAAAGTATTTAGAAGTGTGTGAAAAGACTTGCCGAAATATGGTCTAAAATGGGCTAAGAACCCACAAACATTGCTTTGAAGCATTAAATGGTTTGTGTAGTGTTGTTTGGGGTTAGAATATGTTAGAATACATTAATTTTGATTGATTACAAGTGCTAGAGATGCATGAAGAGTGTTTAGAAGATTGGAGAAAGACTTGTTGAAATTTGGTCCCATATGGGCTAAGAACCCACAAACATGTCTTTGAAGAGTTAATCGCTTCTCTAGTGGTTTTTGGTGTTAGAATATGTTAGGATATAATGAATTTGATTGTTAAAAGTGCTAGAGATGCATGAAGAGCGTTTCGAAGTTTGTGAAAACACTGGCCAAAGTTTGGTCCGAAATGGTCTAAGAACCCACAAACATTTCTTTGAAGCATTAAATGGCTTGTCTAGTATTGTTTGGGGTTAGAATATGATAGAATACATTAATTTTGATTGATTACAAGTGCTAGAGATGCATGAAGATTGTTTAGAAGTGTTGAGAAAGACTTGTTGAAATTTGGTCCCATATGGGCTAAGAACCCACAAACATGTCTTTGAAGCAGTAAATCGCTTCTGTTGTGTTGTTTGGGGTTAGAATATGTTAGAATATAATGAATTTGATTGATTAAAAGTGATAGAGATGCATGAAGAGTGTTTAGAAGTGTGTGAAAAGACTTGCCGAAATATGGTCTAAAATGGGCTAAGAACCCACAAACATTGCTTTGAAGCATTAAATGGCTTGTCTACTGTTGTTTGGGGTTAGAATATGTTAGAATACATTCATTTTGATTGATTACAAGTGCTAGAGATGCATGAAGAGTGTTTAGAAGTGTGGAGAAAGACTTGTTGAAATTTGGTCCCATATGGGCTAAGAACCCACAAACATGTATTTGAAGAGTAAATCGCTTCTCTAGTGGTTTTTGGTGTTAGAATATGTTAGGATATAATGAATTTGACTGATTAAAAGTGCTAGAGATGCATGAAGAGTGTTTCGAAGTTTGTGAAAACACTGGCCAAAGTTTGGTCCGAAATGGTCTAAGAACCCACAAACATTTCTTTGAAGCATTAAATGGCTTGTCTAGTGTTGTTTGGGGTTAGAATATGTTAGAATACATTAAGTTTGATTGATTACAAGTGCTAGAGATGCATGAAGAGTGTTTAGAAGTGTTGAGAAAGACTTGTTGAAATTTGGTCCCATATGGGCTAAGAACCCACAAACATGTCTTTGAAGCAGTAAATCGCTTCTGTTGTGTTGTTTGGGGTTAGAATATGTTAGAATATATTGAATTTGATTGATTAAAAGTGCTAGAGATGCATGAAGAGTGTTTAGAAGTGTGTGAAAAGACTTGCCGAAATATGGTCTAAAATGGGCTAAGAACCCACACACATTGCTTTGAAGCATTAAATGGCTTGTGTAGTGTTGTTTGGGGTTAGAATATGTTAGAATACATTAATTTTGATTGATTACAAGTGCTAGAGATGCATGAAGAGTGTTTAGAAGTGTGGAGAAAGACTTGTCGAAATTTGGTCCCATATGGGCTAAGAACCCACAAACATGTCTTTGAAGCAGTAAATCGCTTCTCTAGTATTGTCTGGGGTTAGAATATCTTAGAATATAATGAATTTGATGGATTAAAAGTGCTAGAGATGCATGAAGAGTGTTTAGAAGTGTGTGAAAAGACTTGCCGTAATATGGTCTAAAATGGGCTACGAACCCACAAACATTGGTTTGAAGCATTAAATGGCTTGTCTACTGTTGGTTGGGGTTAGAATATGTTAGAATACTAATTTTTTGATTGATTAAAAGTGCTAGAGATGCATGAAAAGTATTTAGAAGTGTATGAAAAGACTGGCCAAAATTTGGTCTGAAATGGGCTAAGAACCCACAAACATTTCTTTGAAGCATTAAATGGCATGGCTACTGTTGTTTGGGGTTAGAATATGATAGAATACATTAAGTTTGATTGATTACAAGTGCTAGAGATGCATGAAGAGTGTTTAGAAGTTTTGAGAAAGACTTGTTGAAATTTGGACCCATATGGGCTAAGAACCCACAAACATGTCTTTGAAGCAGTAAATCGCTTATGTCGTGTTGTTTGGGGTTAAAATATGTTAGAATATAATGAATGTGATTGATTAAAAGTGATAGAGATGCATGAAGAGTGTTTAGAAGTGTGTGAAAAGACTGGCCAAAATTTGGTCTGAAATAGGGTAAGAACCCACCAACATTGCTTTGAAGCATTAAATGGCATGGCTAGTGTTGTTTGGGGGTAGAATATGATAGAATACATTAAGTTTGATTGATTACAAGTGCTAGAGATGCATGAAGAGTGTTTAGAAGTTTTGAGAAAGACTTGTTGAAATTTGGTCCCATATGGGCTAAGAACCCACAAACATGTCTTTGAAGCAGTAAATCGCTTCTGTTGTGTTGTTTGGGGTTAGAATATGTTAGAATATATTGAATTTGATTGATTAAAAGTGCTAGAGATGCATGAAGAATGTTTAGAAGTGTGTGAAAAGACTTGCCGAAATATGGTCTAAAATGGGCTAAGAACCCACACACATTGCTTTGAAGCATTAAATGGCTTGTGAGTGTTGTTTGGGGTTAGAATATGTTAGAATACATTAATTTTGATTGATTACAAGTTCTAGAGATGCATGAAGAGTGTTTAGAAGTGTGGAGAAAGACTTGTTGAAATTTGGTCCCATATGGGCTAAGAACCCACAAACATGTCTTTGAAGCAGTAAATCGCTTCTCTATATCTTAGAATATAATGAATTTGATGGATTAAAAGTGCTAGAGATGCATGAAGAGTGTTTAGAAGTGTGTGAAAAGACTTGCCGTAATATGGTCTAAAATGGGCTAAGAACCCACAACCATTGGTTTGAAGCATTAAATTGCTTGTCTACTGTTGTTTGGGAATAGAATATGTTAGAATACTAATTTTTGATTGATTAAAAGTGCTAGAGATGCATGAAAACTATTTAGAAGTGTATGAAAAGACTGGCCAAAATTTAGTCTGAAATGGGCTAAGAACCCACAAACATTTCTTTGAAGCATTAAATGGCTTATCTAGTGTTGTTTGGGGTTAGAATATGTTATAATACAGTAATTTTGATTGATTAAAAGTGCTAGAGATGCATGAAAAGTGTTTAGAAGTGTGTGAAAAGACTGGCCAAAATTTGGTCTGAAATAGGGTAAGAACCCACCAACATTGCTTTGAAGCATTAAATGGCATGGCTAGTGTTGTTTGGGGTTAGAATATGATAGAATACATTAAGTTTGATTGATTACAAGTGCTAGAGATGCATGAAGAGTGTTTAGAAGTTTTGAGAAAGACTTGTTGAAATTTGGTCCCATATGGGCTAAGAACCCACAAACATGTCTTTGAAGCAGTAAATCGCTTCTGTTGTGTTGTTTGGGGTTAGAATATGTTAGAATATATTGAATTTGATTGATTAAAAGTGCTAGAGATGCATGAAGAGTGTTTAGAAGTGTGTGAAAAGACTTGCCGAAATATGGTCTAAAATGGCCTAAGAACCCACACACATTGCTTTGAAGCATTAAATGGCTTGTGAGTGTTGTTTGGGGTTAGAATATGTTAGAATACATTAATATTGATTGATTACAAGTTCTAGAGATGCATGAAGAGTGTTTAGAAGTGTGGAGAAAGACTTGTTTAAATTTGGTCCCATATGGGCTAAGAACCCACAAACATGTCTTTGAAGCAGTAAATCGTTTCTCTATATCTTAGAATATAATGAATTTGATGGATTAAAAGTGCTAGAGATGCATGAAGAGTGTTTAGAAGTGTGTGAAAAGACTTGCCCTAATATGGTCTAAAATGGGCTATGAACCCACAACCATTGGTTTGAAGCATTAAATGGCTTGTCTACTGTTTTTTGGGAATAGAATATGTTAGAATACTAATTTTTGATTGATTAAAAGTGCTAGAGATGCATGAAAACTATTTAGAAGTGTATGAAAAGACTGGCCAAAATTTAGTCTGAAATGGGCTAAGAACCCACAAACATTTCTTTGAAGCATTAAATGGCTTGTCTAGTATTGTTTGGGGTTAGAATATGTTATAATACAGTAATTTTGATTGATTAAAAGTGCTAGAGATGCATGAAAAGTGTTTAGAAGTGTGTGAAAAGACTGGCCAAAATTTGGTCTGAAATAGGGTAAGAACCCACCAACATTGCTTTGAAGCATTAAATGGCATGGCTAGTGTTGTTTGGGGTTAGAATATGATAGAATACATTAAGTTTGATTGATTACAAGTGCTAGAGATGCATGAAGAGTGTTTAGAAGTTTTGAGAAAGACTTGTTGAAATTTGGTCCCATATGGGCTAAGAACCCACAAACATGTCTTTGAAGCAGTAAATCGCTTCTGTTGTGTTGTTTGGGGTTAGACTATGTTAGAATATATTGAATTTGATTGATTAAAAGTGCTAGAGATGCATGAAGAGTGTTTAGAAGTGTGTGAAAAGACTTGCCGAAATATGGTCTAAAATGGGCTAAGAACCCACACACATTGCTTTGAAGCATTAAATGGCTTGTGAAGTGTTGTTTGGGGTTAGAATATGTTAGAATACATTAATTTTGATTGATTACAAGTGCTAGAGATGCATGAAGAGTGTTTAGAAGTGTGGAGAAAGACTTGTTGAAATTTGGTCCCATATGGGCTAAGAACCCACAAACATGTCTTTGAAGCAGTAAATCGCTTCTCTAGTATTGTCTGGGGTTAGAATATCTTAAAATATAATGAATTTGATGGATTAAAAGTGCTAGAGATGCATGAAGAGTATTTAGAAGTGTGTGAAAAGACTTGCCGTAATATGGTCTAAAATGGGCTACGAACCCACAAACATTGGTTTGAAGCATTAAATGGTTTGTCTACTGTTGTTTGGGGTTAGAATATGTTAGAATACTAATTTTTTGATTGATTAAAAGTGCTAGAGATGCATGAAAAGTATTTAGAAGTGTATGAAAAGACTGGCCAAAATTTGGTCTGAAATGGGCTAAGAACCCACAAACATTTCTTTGAAGCATTAAATGGCTTGTCTAGTGTTGTTTGGGGTTAGAATATATTAGAATACAGTAATTTTGATTGATTAAAAGTGCTAGAGATGCATGAAAAGTGTTTAGAAGTGTGTGAAAAGACTGGCCAAAATTTGGTCTGAAATAGGATAAGAACCCACCAACATTGCTTTGAAGCATTAAATGGCATGGCTACTGTTGTTTGGGGTTAGAATATGATAGAATACATTAAGTTTGATTGATTACAAGTGCTAGAGAAGCATGAAGAGTGTTTAGAAGTTTTGAGAAAGACTTGTTGAAATTTGGACCCATATGGGCTAAGAACCCACAAACATGTCTTTGAAGCAGTAAATCGCTTCTGTCGTGTTGTTTGGGGTTAGAATATGTTAGAATATAATGAATGTGATTGATTAAAAGTGATAGAGATGCATGAAGAGTGTTTAGAAGTGTGTGAAAAGACTTGCCGAAATATGGTCTAAAATGGGCTAAGAACCCACAAACATTGCTTTGAAGCATTAAATGGTTTGTGTAGTGTTGTTTGGGGTTTGAATATGTTAGAATACATTAATTTTGATTGATTACAAGTGCTAGAGATGCATGAAGAGTGTTTAGAAGATTGGAGAAAGACTTGTTGAAATTTGGTCCCAAATGGGCTAAGAACCCACAAACATGTCTTTGAAGAGTAAATCGCTTCTCTAGTGGTTTTTGGTGTTAGAATATGTTAGGATATAATGAATTTGATTGTTAAAAGTGCTAGAGATGCATGAAGAGTGTTTCGAAGTTTGTGAAAACACTGGCCAAAGTTTGGTCCGAAATGGTCTAAGAACCCACAAACATTTCTTTGAAGCATTAAATGGCTTGTCTAGTATTGTTTGGGGTTAGAATATGATAGAATACATTAATTTTGATTGATTACAAGTGCTAGAGATGCATGAAGATTGTTTAGAAGTGTTGAGAAAGACTTGTTGAAATTTGGTCCCATATGGGCTAAGAACCCACAAACATGTCTTTGAAGCAGTAAATCGCTTCTGTTGTGTTGTTTGGGGTTAGAATATGTTAGAATATAATGAATTTGATTGATTAAAAGTGATAGAGATGCATGAAGAGTGTTTAGAAGTGTGTGAAAAGACTTGCCGAAATATGGTCTAAAATGGGCTAAGAACCCACAAACATTGCTTTGAAGCATTAAATGGCTTGTGTAGTGTTGTTAGGGGTTAGAATATGTTAGAATACATTCATTTTGATTGATTACAAGTGCTAGAGATGCATGAAGAGTGTTTAGAAGTGTGGAGAAAGACTTGTTGAAATTTGGTCTCATAAGGGCTAAGAACCCACAAACATGTCTTTGAAGAGTAAATCGCTTCTCTAGTGATTTTTGGTGTTAGAATATGTTAGGATATAATGAATTTGACTGATTAAAAGTGCTAGAGATGCATGAAGAGTGTTTCGAAGTTTGTGAAAACACTGGCCAAAGTTTGGTCCGAAATGGTCTAAGAACCCACAAACATTTCTTTGAAGCATTAAATGGCTTGTCTAGTGTTGTTTGGGGTTAGAATATGTTAGAATACATTAAGTTTGATTGATTACAAGTGCTAGAGATGCATGAAGAGTGTTTAGAAGTGTTGAGAAAGACTTGTTGAAATTTGGTCCCATATGGGCTAAGAACCCACAAACATGTCTTTGAAGCAGTAAATCGCTTCTGTTGTGTTGTTTGGGGTTAGAATATGTTAGAATATATTGAATTTGATTGATTAAAAGTGCTAGAGATGCATGAAGAGTGTTTAGAAGTGTGTGAAAAGACTTGCCGAAATATGGTCTAAAATGGGCTAAGAACCCACACACATTGCTTTGAAGCATTAAATGGCTTGTGTAGTGTTGTTTGGGGTTAGAATATGTTAGAATACATTAATTTTGATTGATTACAAGTGCTAGAGATGCATGAAGAGTGTTTAGAAGTGTGGAGAAAGACTTGTTGAAATTTGGTCCCATATGGGCTAAGAACCCACAAACATGTCTTTGAAGCAGTAAATTGCTTCTCTAGTATTGTCTGGGGTTAGAATATATTAGAATATAATGAATTTGATGGATTAAAAGTGCTAGAGATGCATGAAGAGTGTTTAGAAGTGTGTGAAAAGACTTGCCGTAATATGGTCTAAAATGGGCTACGAACCCACAAACATTGGTTTGAAGCATTAAATGGCTTGTCTATTGTTGTTTGGGGTTAGAATATGTTAGAATACTAATTTTTTGATTGATTAAAAGTGCTAGAGATGCATGAAAAATATTTAGAAGTGTATGAAAAGACTGGCCAAAATTTGGTCTGAAATGGGCTAAGAACCCACAAACATTTCTTTGAAGCATTAAATGGCTTGTCTAGTGTTGTTTGGGGTTAGAAGATGTTAGAATACAGTAATTTTGATTGATTAAAAGTGCTAGAGATGCATGAAAAGTGTTTAGAAGTGTGTGAAAAGACTGGCCAAAATTTGGTCTGAAATAGGGTAAGAACCCACCAACATTGCTTTGAAGCATTAAATGGCATGGCTACTGTTGTTTGGGGTTAGAATATGATAGAATACATTAAGTTTGATTGATTACAAGTGCTAGAGATGCATGAAGAGTGTTTAGAAGTTTTGAGAAAGACTTGTTGAAATTTGGACCCATATGGGCTAAGAACCCACAAACATGTCTTTGAAGCAGTAAATCGGTTATGTCGTGTTGTTTGGGGTTAGAATATGTTAGAATATAGTGAATGTGATTGGTTAAAAGTGATAGAGATGCATGAAGAGTGTTTAGAAGTGTGTAAAAAGACTGGCCAAAATTTGGTCTGAAATAGGGTAAGAACCCACCAACATTGCTTTGAAGCATTAAATGGCATGGCTACTGTTGTTTGGGGTTAGAATATGATAGAATACATTAAGTTTGATTGATTACAAGTGCTAGAGATGCATGAAGAGTGTTTAGAAGTTTTGAGAAAGACTTGTTGAAATTTGGACCCATATGGGCTAAGAACCCACAAACATGTCTTTGAAGCAGTAAATCGCTTTTGTCGTGTTGTTTGGGGTTAGAATATGTTAGAATATAATGAATGTGATTGATTAAAAGTGATAGAGATGCATGAAGAGTGTTTAGAAGTGTGTGAAAAGACTTGCCGAAATATGGTCTAAAATGGGCTAAGAACCCACAAACATTGCTTTGAAGCATTAAATGGTTTGTGTAGTGTTGTTTGGGGTTAGAATATGTTAGAATACATTAATTTTGATTGATTACAAGTGCTAGAGATGCATGAAGAGTGTTTAGAAGATTGGAGAAAGACTTGTTGAAATTTGGTCCCATATGGGCTAAGAACCCACAAACATGTCTTTGAAGAGTAAATCGCTTCTCTAGTGGTTTTTGGTGTTAGAATATGTTAGGATATAATGAATTTGATTGTTAAAAGTGCTAGAGATGCATGAAGAGTGTTTCGAAGTTTGTGAAAACACTGGCCAAAGTTTGGTCCGAAATGGTCTAAGAACCCACAAACATTTCTTTGAAGCATTAAATGGCTTGTCTAGTATTGTTTGAGGTTAGAATATGATAGAATACATTAATTTTGATTGATTACAAGTGCTAGAGATGCATGAAGATTGTTTAGAAGTGTTGAGAAAGACTTGTTGAAATTTGGTCCCATATGGGCTAAGAACCCACAAACATGTCTTTGAAGCAGTAAATCGCTTCTGTTGTGTTGTTTGGGGTTAGAATATGTTAGAATATAATGAATTTGATTGATTAAAAGTGATAGAGATGCATGAAGAGTGTTTAGAAGTGTGTGAAAAGACTTGCCGAAATATGGTCTAAAATGGGCTAAGAACCCACAAACATGTCTTTGAAGAGTAAATCGCTTCTCTAGTGATTTTTGGTGTTAGAATATGTTAGGATATAATGAATTTGACTGATTAAAAGTGCTAGAGATGCATGACGAGTGTTTCGAAGTTTGTGAAAACACTGGCCAAAGTTTGGTCCGAAATGGTCTAAGAACCCACAAACATTTCTTTGAAGCATTAAATGGCTTGTCTAGTGTTGTTTGGGGTTAGAATATGTTAGAATACATTAAGTTTGATTGATTACAAGTGCTAGAGATGCATGAAGAGTGTTTAGAAGTGTTGAGAAAGACTTGTTGAAATTTGGTCCCATATGGGCTAAGAACCCACAAACATGTCTTTGAAGCAGTAAATCGCTTCTGTTGTGTTGTTTGGGGTTAGAATATGTTAGAATATATTGAATTTGATTGATTAAAAGTGCTAGAGATGCATGAAGAGTGTTTAGAAGTGTGTGAAAAGACTTGCCGAAATATGGTCTAAAATGGGCTAAGAACCCACACACATTGCTTTGAAGCATTAAATGGCTTGTGTAGTGTTGTTTGGGGTTAGAATATGTTAGAATACATTAATTTTGATTGATTACAAGTGCTAGAGATGCATGAAGAGTGTTTAGAAGTGTGGAGAAAGACTTGTTGAAATTTGGTCCCATATGGGCTAAGAACCCACAAACATGTCTTTGAAGCAGTAAATTGCTTCTCTAGTATTGTCTGGGGTTAGAATATCTTAGAATATAATGAATTTGATGGATTAAAAGTGCTAGAGATGCATGAAGAGTGTTTAGAAGTGTGTGAAAAGACTTGCCGTAATATGGTCTAAAATGGGCTACGAACCCACAAACATTGGTTTGAAGCATTAAATGGCTTGTCTACTGTTGTTTGGGGTTAGAATATGTTAGAATACTAATTTTTTGATTGATTAAAAGTGCTAGAGATGCATGAAAAATATTTAGAAGTGTATGAAAAGACTGGCCAAAATTTGGTCTGAAATGGGCTAAGAACCCACAAACATTTCTTTGAAGCATTAAATGGCTTGTCTAGTGTTGTTTGGGGTTAGAAGATGTTAGAATACAGTAATTTTGATTGATTAAAAGTGCTAGAGATGCATGAAAAGTGTTTAGAAGTGTGTGAAAAGACTGGCCAAAATTTGGTCTGAAATAGGGTAAGAACCCACCAACATTGCTTTGAAGCATTAAATGGCATGGCTACTGTTGTTTGGGGTTAGAATATGATAGAATACATTAAGTTTGATTGATTACAAGTGCTAGAGATGCATGAAGAGTGTTTAGAAGTTTTGAGAAAGACTTGTTAAAATTTGGACCCATATGGGCTAAGAACCCACAAACATGTCTTTGAAGCAGTAAATCGCTTTTGTCGTGTTGTTTGGGGTTAGAATATGTTAGAATATAATGAATGTGATTGATTAAAAGTGATAGAGATGCATGAAGAGTGTTTAGAAGTGTGTGAAAAGACTTGCCGAAATATGGTCTAAAATGGGCTAAGAACCCACAAACATTGCTTTGAAGCATTAAATGGTTTGTGTAGTGTTGTTTGGGGTTAGAATATGTTAGAATACATTAATTTTGATTGATTACAAGTGCTAGAGATGCATGAAGAGTGTTTAGAAGATTGGAGAAAGACTTGTTGAAATTTGGTCCCATATGGGCTAAGAACCCACAAACATGTCTTTGAAGAGTAAATCGCTTCTCTAGTGGTTTTTGGTGTTAGAATATGTTAGGATATAATGAATTTGATTGTTAAAAGTGCTAGAGATGCATGAAGAGTGTTTCGAAGTTTGTGAAAACACTGGCCAAAGTTTGGTCCGAAATGGTCTAAGAACCCACAAACATTTCTTTGAAGCATTAAATGGCTTGTCTAGTATTGTTTGGGGTTAGAATATGATAGAATACATTAATTTTGATTGATTACAAGTGCTAGAGATGCATGAAGATTGTTTAGAAGTGTTGAGAAAGACTTGTTGAAATTTGGTCCCATATGGGCTAAGAACCCACAAACATGTCTTTGAAGCAGTAAATCGCTTCTGTTGTGTTGTTTGGGGTTAGAATATGTTAGAATATAATGAATTTGATTGATTAAAAGTGATAGAGATGCATGAAGAGTGTTTAGAAGTGTGTGAAAAGACTTGCCGAAATATGGTCTAAAATGGGCTAAGAACCCACAAACATTGCTTTGAAGCATTAAATGGCTTGTGTAGTGTTGTTAGGGGTTAGAATATGTTAGAATACATTCATTTTGATTGATTACAAGTGCTAGAGATGCATGAAGAGTGTTTAGAAGTGTGGAGAAAGACTTGTTGAAATTTGGTCCCATATGGGCTAAGAACCCACAAACATGTCTTTGAAGAGTAAATCGCTTCTCTAGTGATTTTTGGTGTTAGAATATGTTAGGATATAACGAATTTGACTGATTAAAAGTGCTAGAGATGCATGAAGAGTGTTTCGAAGTTTGTGAAAACACTGGCCAAAGTTTGGTCCGAAATGGTCTAAGAACCCACAAACATTTCTTTGAAGCATTAAATGGCTTGTCTAGTGTTGTTTGGGGTTAGAATATGTTAGAATACATTAAGTTTGATTGATTACAAGTGCTAGAGATGCATGAAGAGTGTTTAGAAGTGTTGAGAAAGACTTGTTGAAATTTGGTCCCATATGGGCTAAGAACCCACAAACATGTCTTTGAAGCAGTAAATCGCTTCTGTTGTGTTGTTTGGGGTTAGAATATGTTAGAATATATTGAATTTGATTGATTAAAAGTGCTAGAGATGCATGAAGAGTGTTTAGAAGTGTGTGAAAAGACTTGCCGAAATATGGTCTAAAATGGGCTAAGAACCCACACACATTGCTTTGAAGCATTAAATGGCTTGTGTAGTGTTGTTTGGGGTTAGAATATGTTAGAATACATTAATTTTGATTGATTACAAGTGCTAGAGATGCATGAAGAGTGTTTAGAAGATTGGAGAAAGACTTGTTGAAATTTGGTCTCATATGGGCTAAGAACCCACAAACATGTCTTTGAAGAGTAAATCGCTTCTCTAGTGGTTTTTGGTGTTAGAATATGTTAGGATATAATGAATTTGATTGTTAAAAGTGCTAGAGATGCATGAAGAGTGTTTCGAAGTTTGTGAAAACACTGGCCAAAGTTTGGTCCGAAATGGTCTAAGAACCCACAAACATTTCTTTGAAGCATTAAATGGCTTGTCTAGTATTGTTTGGGGTTAGAATATGATAGAATACATTAAGTTTGATTGATTACAAGTGCTAGAGATGCATGAAGATTGTTTAGAAGTGTTGAGAAAGACTTGTTGAAATTTGGTCCCATATGGGCTAAGAACCCACAAACATGTCTTTGAAGCAGTAAATCGCTTCTGTTGTGTTGTTTGGGGTTAGAATATGTTAGAATATAATGAATTTAATTGATTAAAAGTGATAGAGATGCATGAAGAGTGTTTAGAAGTGTGTGAAAATACTTGCCGAAATATGGTCTGAAATGGGCTAAGAACCCACAAACATTGCTTTGAAGCATTAAATGGCTTGTGTAGTGTTGTTTGGGGTTAGAATATGTTAGAATACATTAATTTTGATTGATTACAAGTGCTAGAGATGCATGAAGAGTGTTTAGAAGTGTGGAGAAAGACTTGTTGAAATTTGGTCCCATATGGGCTAAGAACCTACAAACATGTCTTTGAAGCAATAAATCGCTTCTCTAGTATTGTATAGTGTTAGAATATCTTAGAATATAATGAATTTGATGGATTAAAAGTGCTAGAGATGCATGAAGAGTGTTTAGAAGTGTGTGAAAAGACTTGCCGTAATATGGTCTAAAATGGGCTAAGAACCCACAACCATTGGTTTGAAGAATTAAATGGCTTGTCTACTGTTGTTTGGGGTTAGAATATGTTAGAATACTAATTTTTTGATTGATTAAAAGTGCTAGAGATGCATGAAAAGTATTTAGAAGTGTATGAAAAGACTGGCCAAAATTTGGTCTGAAATGGGCTAAGAACCCACAAACATTTCTTTGAAGCATTAAATGGCTTGTCTAGTGTTGTTTGGGGTTAGAATATGATAGAATACATTAAGTTTGATTGATTACAAGTGCTAGAGATGCATGAAGAGTGTTTAGAAGTTTTGAGAAAGACTTGTTGAAATTTGGTCCCATATGGGCTAAGAACCCACAAACATGTCTTTGCAGCAGTAAATCGCATCTGTCGTGTTGTTTAGGGTTAGAATATGTTAGAATATAATGAATGTGATTGATTAAAAGTGATAGAGATGCATGAAGAGTGTTTAGAAGTGTGTGAAAAGACTTGCCGAAATATGGTCTAAAAAGGGCTAAGAACCCACAAACATTGCTTTGAAGCATTAAATGGCTTGTGTAGTGTTGTTTGGGGTTTGAATATGTTAGAATACATTAAGTTTGATTGATTACAAGTGCTAGAGATGCATGAAGAGTGTTTAGAAGTGTGGAGAAAGACTTGTTGAAATTTGGTCCCATATGGGCTAAGAACCCACAAACATGTCTTTGAAGATTAAATCGCTTCTCTAGTGGTTTTTGGTGTTAGAATATGTTAGGATATAATGAATTTGATTGATTAAAAGTGCTAGAGATGCATGAAAAGTGTTTAGAAGTGTGTGAAAAGACTGGCCAAAATTTGGTCTGAAATAGGGTAAGAACCCACCAACATTGCTTTGAAGCATTAAATGGCATGGCTACTGTGAAAACACTGGCCAAAGTTTGGTCCAAAATGGTCTAAGAACCCACAAACATTTCTTTGAAGCATTAAATGGCTTGTCTAGTGTTGTTTGGGGTTAGAATATGATAGAATACATTATGTTTGATTGATTACAAGTGCTAGAGATGCATGAAGAGTGTTTAGAAGTGTTGAGAAAGACTTGTTGAAATTTAGTCCCATATGGGCTAAGAACCCACAAACATGTCTTTGAAGCAGTAAATCGCATCTGTCGTGTTGTTTAGGGTTAGAATATGTTAGTATATAATGAATGTGATTGATTAAAAGTGATAGAGATGCATGAAGAGTGTTTAGAAGTGTGTGAAAAGACTTGCCGAAATATGGTCTAAAATGGGCTAAGAACCCACAAACATTGCTTTGAAGCATTAAATGGCTTGTGTAGTGTTGTTTGGGGTTAGAATATGTTAGAATACATTAAGTTTGATTGATTACAAGTGCTAGAGATGCATGAAGAGTGTTTAGAAGTGTGGAGAAAGACTTGTTGAAATTTGGTCCCATATGGGCTAAGAACCCACAAACATGTCTTTGAAGAGTAAATCGCTTCTCTAGTGGTTTTTGGTGTTAGAATATGTTAGGATATAATGAATTTGATTGATTAAAAGTGCTAGAGATGCATGAAGAGTGTTTCGAAGTTTGTGAAAACACTGGCCAAAGTTTGGTCCAAAATGGTCTAAGAACCCACAAACATTTCTTTGAAGCATTAAATGGCTTGTCTAGTGTTGTTTGGGGTTAGAATATGATAGAATACATTAAGTTTGATTGATTACAAGTGCTTGAGATGCATGAAGAGTGTTTAGAAGTGTTGAGAAAGACTTGTTGAAATTTGGTCCCATATGGGGTAAGAACCCACAAAGATGTCTTTGAAGCATTAAATCGCTTCTGTTGTGTTGTTTGGGGTTCGAATATGTTAGAATATAATGAATTTGATTGATTAAAAGTGATAGAGATGCATGAAGAGTGTTTAGAAGTGTGTGAAAAGACTTGCCGAAATAGGGTCTAAAATGGGCTAAGAACCCACACACATTGCTTTGAAGCATTAAATGGCCTTTGTAGTGTTGTTTGGGGTTAGAATATGTTAGAATACATTAATTTTGATTGATTACAAGTGCTAGAGATGCATGAAGAGTGTTTAGAAGTGTGGAGAAAGACTTGTTGAAATTTGGTCCCATATGGGCTAAGAACCCACAAACATGTCTTTGAAGCAGTAAATCGCTTCTCTAGTATTGTATGGGGTTATAATATCTTTGAATATAATGAATTTGATGGATTAAAAGTGCTAGAGATGCATGAAGAGTGTTTAGAAGTGTGTGAAAAGACTTGCCGTAATATGGTCTAAAATGGGCTAAGAACCCACAACCATTGGTTTGAAGCATTAAATGGCTTGTCTACTGTTGTTTGGGGTTAGAATATATTAGAATACTAATTTTTTGATTGATTAAAAGTGCTAGAGATGCATGAAAAGTATTTAGAAGTGTATGAAAAGACTGGCCAAAATTTGGTCTGAAATGGGCTAAGAACCCACAAACATTTCTTTGAAGCATTAAATGGCTTGTCTAGTGTTGTTTGGGGTTAGAATATGTTATAATACAGTAATTTTGATTGATTAAAAGTGCTAGAGATGCATGAAAAGTGTTTAGAAGTGTGTGAAAAGACTGGCCAAAATTTGGTCTGAAATAGGGTAAGAACCCACCAACATTGCTTTGAAGCATTAAATGGCATGGCTAGTGTTGTTTGGGGTTAGAATATGATTGAATACATTAAGTTTGATTGATTACAAGTGCTAGAGATGCATGAAGAGTATTTAGAAGTTTTGAGAAAGACTTGTTGAAATTTGGTCCCATATGGGCTAAGAACCCACAAACATGTCTTTGAAGCAGTAAATCGCTTCTGTTGTATTGTTTGGTGTTAGAATATGTTAGAATATAATGAATTTGATTGATTAAAAGTGATAGAGATGCATGAAGAGTGTTTAGAAGTGTGTGAAAATACTTGCCGAAATATGGTCTAAAATGGGCTAAGAACCCACAAATATTGCTTTGAAGCATTAAATGGCTTGTGTAGTGTTGTTTGGGGTTAGAATATGTTAGAATACATTAATTTTGATTGATTACAAGTGCTAGAGATGCATGAAGAGTGTTTAGAAGTGTGGAGAAAGACTTGTTGAAATTTGGTCCCATATGGGCTAAGAACCTACAAACATGTCTTTGAAGCAATAAATCGCTTCTCTAGTATTGTATAGGGTTAGAATATCTTAGAATATAATGAATTTGATGGATTAAAAGTGCTAGAGATGCATGAAGAGTGTTTAGAAGTGTGTGAAAAGACTTGCCGTAATATGGTCTAAAATGGGCTAAGAACCCACAACCATTGGTTTGAAGAATTAAATGGCTTGTCTACTGTTGTTTGGGGTTAGAATATGTTAGAATACTAATTTTTTGATTGATTAAAAGTGCTAGAGATGCATGAAAAGTATTTAGAAGTGTATGAAAAGACTGGCCAAAATTTGGTCTGAAATGGGCTAAGAACCCACAAACATTTCTTTGAAGCATTAAATGGCTTGTCTAGTGTTGTTTGGGGTTAGAATATGTTATAATACAATAATTTTGATTGATTAAAAGTGCTAGAGATGCATGAAGAGTGTTTAGAAGTTTTGAGAAAGACTTGTTGAAATTTGGTCCCATATGGGTAAGAACCCACAAACATGTCTTTGCAGCAGTAAATCGCATCTGTCGTGTTGTTTAGGGTTAGAATATGTTAGAATATAATGAATGTGATTGATTAAAAGTGATAGAGATGCATGAAGAGTGTTTAGAAGTGTGTGAAAAGACTTGCCGAAATATGGTCTAAAATGGGCTAAGAACCCACAAACATTGCTTTGAAGCATTAAATGGCTTGTGTAGTGTTGTTTGGGGTTAGAATATGTTAGAATACATTAAGTTTGATTGATTACAAGTGCTAGAGATGCATGAAGAGTGTTTAGAAGTGTGGAGAAAGACTTGTTGAAATTTGGTCCCATATGGGCTAAGAACCCACAAACATGTCTTTGAAGAGTAAATCGCTTCTCTAGTGGTTTTTGGTGTTAGAATATGTTAGGATATAATGAATTTGATTGATTAAAAGTGCTAGAGATGCATGAAAAGTGTTTAGAAGTGTGTGAAAAGACTGGCCAAAATTTGGTCTGAAATAGGGTAAGAACCCACCAACATTGCTTTGAAGCATTAAATGGCATGGCTACTGTTGTTTGGGGTTAGAATATGATAGAATACATTAAGTTTGATTGATTACAAGTGCTAGAGATGCATGAAGAGTGTTTAGAAGTTTTGAGAAAGACTTGTTGAAATTTGGACCCATATGGGCTAAGAACCCACAAACATGTCTTTGAAGCAGTAAATCGCATCTGTCGTGTTGTTTAGGGTTAGAATATGTTAGAATATAATGAATGTGATTGATTAAAAGTGATAGAGATGCATGAAGAGTGTTTAGAAGTATGTGAAAAGACTTGCCGAAATATGGTCTAAAATGGGCTAAGAACCCACAAACATTGCTTTGAAGCATTAAATGGCTTGTGTAGTGTTGTTTGGGGTTAGTATATGTTAGAATACATTAAGTTTGATTGATTACAAGTGCTAGAGATGCATGAAGAGTGTTTAGAAGTGTGGAGAAAGACTTGTTGAAATTTGGTCCCATATGGGCTAAGAACCCACAAACATGTCTTTGAAGAGTAAATCGCTTCTCTAGTGGTTTTTGGTGTTAGAATATGTTAGGATATAATGAATTTGATTGATTAAAAGTGCTAGAGATGCATGAAGAGTGTTTCGAAGTTTGTGAAAACACTGGCCAAAGTTTGGTCCAAAATGGTCTAAGAACCCACAAACATTTCTTTGAAGCATTAAATGGCTTGTCTAGTGTTGTTTGGGGTTAGAATATGATAGAATACATTAAGTTTGATTGATTACAAGTGCTAGAGATGCATGAAGAGTGTTTAGAAGTGTTGAGAAAGACTTGTTGAAATTTGGTCTCATATGGGCTAAGAACCCACAAAGATGTCTTTGAAGCATTAAATCGCTTCTGTTGTGTTGTTTGGGGTTAGAATATGTTAGAATATAATGAATTTGATTGATTAAAAGTGATAGAGATGCATGAAGAGTGTTTAGAAGTGTGTGAAAAGACTTGCCGAAATAGGGTCTAAAATGGGCTAAGAACCCACACACATTGCTTTGAAGCATTAAATGTCTTGTGTAGTGTTGTTTGGGGTTAGAATATGTTAGAATACATTAATTTTGATTGATTACAAGTGCTAGAGATGCATGAAGAGTGTTTAGAAGATTGGAGAACGACTTGTTGAAATTTGGTCCCATATGGGCTAAGAACCCACAAACATGTCTTTGAAGAGTAAATCGCTTCTCTAGTGGTTTTTGGTGTTAGAATATGTTAGGATATAATGAATTTGATTGATTAAAAGTGCTAGAGATGCATGAAGAGTGTTTCGAAGTTTGTGAAAACACTGGCCAAAGTTTGGTCCAAAATGGTCTAAGAACCCACAAACATTTCTTTGAAACATTAAATGGCTTGTCTAGTGTTGTTTGGGGTTAGAATATGATAGAATACATTATGTTTGATTGATTACAAGTGCTAGAGATGCATGAAGAGTGTTTAGAAGTGTGGAGAAAGACTTGTTGAAATTTGGTCCCATATGGGCTAAGAACCTACAAACATGTCTTTGAAGCAATAAATCGCTTCTCTAGTATTGTATAGGGTTAGAATATCTTAGAATATAATGAATTTGATGGATTAAAAGTGCTAGAGATGCATGAAGAGTGTTTAGAAGTGTGTGAAAAGACTTGCCGTAATATGGTCTAAAATGGGCTAAGAACCCACAACCATTGGTTTGAAGAATTAAATGGCTTGTCTACTGTTGTTTGGGGTTAGAATATGTTAGAATACTAATTTTTTGATTGATTAAAAGTGCTAGAGATGCATGAAAAGTATTTAGAAGTGTATGAAAAGACTGTCCAAAATTTGGTCTGAAATGGGCTAGGAACCCACAAACATTTCTTTGAAGCATTAAATGGCTTGTCTAGTGTTGTTTGGGGTTAGAATATGTTATAATACAGTAATTTTGATTGATTAAAAGTGCTAGAGATGCATGAAAAGTGTTTAGAAGTGTGTGAAAAGACTGGCCAAAATTTGGTCTGAAATAGGGTAAGAACCCACCAACATTGCTTTGAAGCATTAAATGGCATGGCTAGTGTTGTTTGGGGTTAGAATATGATAGAATACATTAAGTTTGATTGATTACAAGTGCTAGAGATGCATGAAGAGTGTTTAGAAGTTTTGAGAAAGACTTGTTGAAATTTGGTCCCATATGGGCTAAGAACCCACAAACATGTCTTTGCAGCAGTAAATCGCATCTGTCGTGTTGTTTAGGGTTAGAATATGTTAAAATATAATGAATGTGATTGATTAAAAGTGATAGAGATGCATGAAGAGTGTTTAGAAGTGTGTGAAAAGACTTGCCGAAATATGGTCTAAAATGGGCTAAGAACCCACAAACATTGCTTTAAAGCATTAAATGGCTTGTGTAGTGTTGTTTGGGGTTAGAATATGTTAGAATACATTAAGTTTGATTGATTACAAGTGCTAGAGATGCATGAAGAGTGTTTAGAAGTGTGGAGAAAGACTTGTTGAAATTTGGTCCCATATGGGCTAAGAACCCACAAACATGTCTTTGAAGAGTAAATCGCTTCTCTAGTGGTTTTTGGTGTTAGAATATGTTAGGATATATTGAATTTGATTGATTAAAAGTGCTAGAGATGCATGAAAAGTGTTTAGAAGTGTGTGAAAAGACTGGCCAAAATTTGGTCTGAAATAGGGTAAGAACCCACCAACATTGCTTTGAAGCATTAAATGGCATGGCTACTGTTGTTTGGGGTTAGAATATGATAGAATACATTAAGTTTGATTGATTACAAGTGCTAGAGATGCATGAAGAGTGTTTAGAAGTTTTGAGAAAGACTTGTTGAAATTTGGACCCATATGGGCTAAGAACCCACAAACATGTCTTTGAAGCAGTAAATCGCATCTGTCGTGTTGTTTAGGGTTAGAATATGTTAGAATATAATGAATATGATTGATTAAAAGTGATAGAGATGCATGAAGAGTGTTTAGAAGTGTGTGAAAAGACTTGCCGAAATATGGTCTAAAATGGGCTAAGAACCCACAAACATTGCTTTGAAGCATTAAATGGCTTGTGTAGTGTTGTTTGGGGTTAGAATATGTTAGAATACATTAAGTTTGATTGATTACAAGTGCTAGAGATGCATGAAGAGTGTTTAGAAGTGTGGAGAAAGACTTGTTGAAATTTGGTCCCATATGGGCTAAGAACCCACAAACATGTCTTTGAAGAGTAAATCGCTTCTCTAGTGGTTTTTGGTGTTAGAATATGTTAGGATATAATGAATTTGATTAATTAAAAGTGCTAGAGATGCATGAAGAGTGTTTCGAAGTTTGTGATAACACTGGCCAAAGTTTGGTCCAAAATGGTCTAAGAACCCACAAACATTTCTTTGAAGCATTAAATGGCTTGTCTAGTGTTGTTTGGGGTTAGAATATGATAGAATACATTAAGTTTGATTGATTACAAGTGCTAGAGATGCATGAAGAGTGTTTAGAAGTGTTGAGAAAGACTTGTTGAAATTTGGTCCCATATGGGCTAAGAACCCACAAAGATGTCTTTGAAGCATTAAATCGCTTCTGTTGTGTTGTTTGGGGTTAGAATATGTTAGAATATAATGAATTTGATTGATTAAAAGTGATTGAGATGCATGAAGAGTGTTTAGAAGTGTGTGAAAAGACTTGCCGAAATAGGGTCTAAAATGGGCTAAGAACCCACACACATTGCTTTGAAGCATTAAATGTCTTGTGTAGTGTTGTTTGGGGTTAGAATATGTTAGAATACATTAATTTTGATTGATTACAAGTGCTAGAGATGCATGAAGAGTGTTTAGAAGATTGGAGAAAGACTTGTTGAAATTTGGTCCCATATGGGCTAAGAACCCTCAAACATGTCTTTGAAGAGTAAATCGCTTCTCTAGTGGTTTTTGGTGTTAGAATATGTTAGGATATAATGAATTTGATTGATTAAAAGTGCTAGAGATGCATGAAGAGTGTTTCGAAGTTTGTGAAAACACTGGCCAAAGTTTGGTCCAAAATGGTCTAAGAACCCACAAACATTTCTTTGAAGCATTAAATGGCTTGTCTAGTGTTGTTTGGGGTTAGATTATGATAGAATACATTATGTTTGATTGATTACAAGTGCTAGAGATGCATGAAGAGTGTTTAGAAGTGTGGAGAAAGACTTGTTGAAATTTGGTCCGATATGGGCTAAGAACCTACAAACATGTCTTTGAAGCAATAAATCGCTTCTCTAGTATTGTATAGGGTTAGAATATCTTAGAATATAATGAATTTGATGGATTAAAAGTGCTAGAGATGCATGAAGAGTGTTTAGAAGTGTGTGAAAAGACTTGCCGTAATATGGTCTAAAATGGGCTAAGAACCCACAACCATTGGTTTGAAGAATTAAATGGCTTGTCTACTGTTGTTTGGGGTTAGAATATGTTAGAATACTAATTTTTTGATTGATTAAAAGTGCTAGAGATGCATGAAAAGTATTTAGAAGTGTATGAAAAGACTGGCCAAAATTTGGTCTGAAATGGGCTAGGAACCCACAAACATTTCTTTGAAGCATTAAATGGCTTGTCTAGTGTTGTTTGGGGTTAGAATATGTTATAATCCAGTAATTTTGATTGATTAAAAGTGCTAGAGATGCATGAAAAGTGTTTAGAAGTGTGTGAAAAGACTAGCCAAAATTTGGTCTGAAATAGGGTAAGAACCCACCAACATTGCTTTGAAGCATTAAATGGCATGGCTAGTGTTGTTTGGGGTTAGAATATGATAGAATACATTAAGTTTGATTGATTACAAGTGCTAGAGATGCATGAAGAGTGTTTAGAAGTTTTGAGAAAGACTTGTTGAAATTTGGTCCCATATGGGCTAAGAACCCACAAACATGTCTTTGCAGCAGTAAATCGCATCTGTCGTGTTGTTTAGGATTAGAATATGTTAGAATATAATGAATGTGATTGATTAAAAGTGATAGAGATGCATGAAGAGTGTTTAGAAGTGTGTGAAAAGACTTGCCGAAATATGGTCTAAAATGGGCTAAGAACCCACAAACATTGCTTTGAAGCATTAAATGGCTTGTGTAGTGTTGTTTGGGGTTAGAATATGTTAGAATACATTAAGTTTGATTGATTACAAGTGCTAGAGATGCATGAAGAGTGTTTAGAAGTGTGGAGAAAGACTTGTTGAAATTTGGTCCCATATGGGCTAAGAACCCACAAACATGTCTTTGAAGAGTAAATCGCTTCTCTAGTGGTTTTTGGTGTTAGAATATGTTAGGATATATTGAATTTGATTGATTAAAAGTGCTAGAGATGCATGAAAAGTGTTTAGAAGTGTGTGAAAAGACTGGCCAAAATTTGGTCTGAAATAGGGTAAGAACCCACCAACATTGCTTTGAAGCATTAAATGGCATGGCTACTGTTGTTTGGGGTTAGAATATGATAGAATACATTAAGTTTGATTGATTACAAGTGCTAGAGATGCATGAAGAGTGTTTAGAAGTTTTGAGAAAGACTTGTTGAAATTTGGACCCATATGGGCTAAGAACCCACAAACATGTCTTTGAAGCAGTAAATCGCATCTGTCGTGTTGTTTAGGGTTAGAATATGTTAGAATATAATGAATGTGATTGATTAAAAGTGATAGAGATGCATGAAGAGTGTTTAGAAGTGTGTGAAAAGACTTGCCGAAATATGGTCTAAAATGGGCTAAGAACCCACAAACATTGCTTTGAAGCATTAAATGGCTTGTGTAGTGTTGTTTGGGGTTAGAATATGTTAGAATACATTAAGTTTGATTGATTACAAGTGCTAGAGATGCATGAAGAGTGTTTAGAAGTGTGGAGAAAGACTTGTTGAAATTTGGTCCCATATGGGCTAAGAACCCACAAACATGTCTTTGAAGAGTAAATCGCTTCTCTAGTGGTTTTTGGTGTTAGAATATGTTAGGATATAATGAATTTGATTGATTAAAAGTGCTAGAGATGCATGAAGAGTGTTTCGAAGTTTGTGAAAACACTGGCCAAAGTTTGGTCCAAAATGGTCTAAGAACCCACAAACATTTCTTTGAAGCATTAAATGGCTTGTCTAGTGTTGTTTGGGGTTAGAATATGATAGAATACATTAAGTTTGATTGATTACAAGTGCTAGAGATGCATGAAGAGTGTTTAGAAGTGTTGAGAAAGACTTGTTGAAATTTGGTCCCATATGGGCTAAGAACCCACAAAGATGTCTTTGAAGCATTAAATCGCTTCTGTTGTGTTGTTTGGGGTTAGAATATGTTAGAATATAATGAATTTGATTGATTAAAAGTGATAGAGATGCATGAAGAGTGTTTAGAAGTGTGTGAAAAGACTTGCCGAAATAGGGTCTAAAATGGGCTAAGAACCCACACACATTGCTTTGAAGCATTAAATGTCTTGTGTAGTGTTGTTTGGGGTTAGAATATGTTAGAATACATTAATTTTGATTGATTACAAGTGCTAGAGATGCATGAAGAGTGTTTAGAAGATTGGAGAAAGACTTGTTGAAATTTGGTCCCATATGGGCTAAGAACCCACAAACATGTCTTTGAAGAGTAAATCGCTTCTCTAGTGGTTTTTGGTGTTACAATATGTTAGGATATAATGAATTTGATTGATTAAAAGTGCTAGAGATGCATGAAGAGTGTTTCGAAGTTTGTGAAAACACTGGCCAAAGTTTGGTCCAAAATGGTCTAAGAACCCACAAACATTTCTTTGAAGCATTAAATGGCTTGTCTAGTGTTGTTTGGGGTTAGATTATGATAGAATACATTATGTTTGATTGATTACAAGTGCTAGAGATGCATGAAGAGTGTTTAGAAGTGTTGAGAAAGACTTGTTGAAATTTGGTCCCATATGGGCTAAGAACCCACAAAGATGTCTTTGAAGCATTAAATCGCTTCTGTTGTGTTGTTTGGGGTTAGAATATGTTAGAATATAATGAATTTGATTGATTAAAAGTGATAGAGATGCATGAAGAGTGTTTAGAAGTGTGTGAAAAGACTTGCCGAAATAGGGTCTAAAATGGGCTAAGAACCCACACACATTGCTTTGAAGCATTAAATGTCTTGTGTAGTGTTGTTTGGGGTTAGAATATGTTAGAATACATTAATTTTGATTGATTACAAGTGCTAGAGATGCATGAAGAGTGTTTAGAAGATTGGAGAAAGACTTGTTGAAATTTGGTCCCATATGGGCTAAGAACCCACAAACATGTCTTTGAAGAGTAAATCGCTTCTCTAGTGGTTTTTGGTGTTAGAATATGTTAGGATATAATGAATTTGATTGATTAAAAGTGCTAGAGATGCATGAAGAGTGTTTCGAAGTTTGTGAAAACACTGGCCAAAGTTTGGTCCAAAATGGTCTAAGAACCCACAAACATTTCTTTGAAGCATTAAATGGCTTGTCTAGTGTTGTTTGGGGTTAGATTATGATAGAATACATTATGTTTGATTGATTACAAGTGCTAGAGATGCATGAAGAGTGTTTAGAAGTGTGGAAAAAGACTTGTTGAAATTTGGTCCCATATGGGCTAAGAACCTACAAACATGTCTTTGAAGCAATAAATCGCTTCTCTAGTATTGTATAGGGTTAGAATATTTTAGAATATAATGAATTTGATGGATTAAAAGTGCTAGAGATGCATGAAGAGTGTTTAGAAGTGTGTGAAAAGACTTGCCGTAATATGGTCTAAAATGGGCTAAGAACCCACAACCATTGGTTTGAAGAATTAAGTGGCTTGTCTACTGTTGTTTGGGGTTAGAATATGTTAGAATACTAATTTTTTGATTGATTAAAAGTGCTAGAGATGCATGAAAAGTATTTAGAAGTGTATGAAAAGACTGGCCAAAATTTGGTCTGAAATGGGCTAGGAACCCACAAACATTTCTTTGAAGCATTAAATGGCTTGTCTAGTGTTGTTTGGGGTTAGAATATGTTATAATCCAGTAATTTTGATTGATTAAAAGTGCTAGAGATGCATGAAAAGTGTTTAGAAGTGTGTGAAAAGACTGGCCAAAATTTGGTCTGAAATAGGGTAAGAACCCACCAACATTGCTTTGAAGCATTAAATGGCATGGCTAGTGTTGTTTGGGGTTAGAATATGATAGAATACATTAAGTTTGATTGATTACAAGTGCTAGAGATGCATGAAGAGTGTTTAGAAGTTTTGAGAAAGACTTGTTGAAATTTGGTCCCATATGGGCTAAGAACCCACAAACATGTCTTTGCAGCAGTAAATCGCATCTGTCGTGTTGTTTAGGGTTAGAATATGTTAGAATATAATGAATGTGATTGATTAAAAGTGATAGAGATGCATGAAGAGTGTTTAGAAGTGTGTGAAAAGACTTGCCGAAATATGGTCTAAAATGGGCTAAGAACCCACAAACATTGCTTTGAAGCATTAAATGGCTTGTGTAGTGTTGTTTGGGGTTAGAATATGTTAGAATACATTAAGTTTGATTGATTACAAGTGCTAGAGATGCATGAAGAGTGTTTAGAAGTGTGGAGAAAGACTTGTTGAAATTTGGTCCCATATGGGCTAAGAACCCACAAACATGTCTTTGAAGAGTAAATCGCTTCTCTAGTGGTTTTTGGTGTTAGAATATGTTAGGATATATTGAATTTGATTGATTAAAAGTGCTAGAGATGCATGAAAAGTGTTTAGAAGTGTGTGAAAAGACTGGCCAAAATTTGGTCTGAAATAGGGTAAGAACCCACCAACATTGCTTTGAAGCATTAAATGGCATGGCTACTGTTGTTTTGGGTTAGAATATGATAGAATACATTAAGTTTGATTGATTACAAGTGCTAGAGATGCATGAAGAGTGTTTAGAAGTTTTGAGAAAGACTTGTTGAAATTTGGACCCATATGGGCTAAGAACCCACAAACATGTCTTTGAAGCAGTAAATCGCATCTGTCGTGTTGTTTAGGGTTAGAATATGTTAGAATATAATGAATGTGATTGATTAAAAGTGATAGAGATGCATGAAGAGTGTTTAGAAGTGTGTGAAAAGACTTGCCGAAATATGGTCTAAAATGGGCTAAGAACCCACAAACATTGCTTTGAAGCATTAAATGGCTTGTGTAGTGTTGTTTGGGGTTAGAATATGTTAGAATACATTAAGTTTGATTGATTACAAGTGCTAGAGATGCATGAAGAGTGTTTAGAAGTGTGGAGAAAGACTTGTTGAAATTTGGTCCCATATGGGCTAAGAACCCACAAACATGTCTTTGAAGAGTAAATCGCTTCTCTAGTGGTTTTTGGTGTTAGAATATGTTAGGATATAATGAATTTGATTGATTAAAAGTGCTAGAGATGCATGAAGAGTGTTTCGAAGTTTGTGAAAACACTAGCCAAAGTTTGGTCCAAAATGGTCTAAGAACCCACAAACATTTCTTTGAAGCATTAAATGGCTTGTCTAGTGTTGTTTGGGGTTAGAATATGATAGAATACATTATGTTTGATTGATTACAAGTGCTAGAGATGCATGAAGAGTGTTTAGAAGTGTTGAGAAAGACTTGTTGAAATTTGGTCCCATATGGGCTAAGAACCCACAAAGATGTCTTTGAAGCAGTAAATCGCTTCTGTTGTGTTGTTTGGGGTTAGAATATGTTAGATTATAATGAATTTGATTGATTAAAAGTGATAGAGATGCATGAAGAGTGTTTAGAAGTGTGTGAAAAGACTTGCCGAAATAGGGTCTAAAATGGGCTCAGAACCCACACACATTGCTTTGAAGCATTAAATGGCCTTTGTAGTGTTGTTTGGGGTTAGAATATGTTAGAATACATTAATTTTGATTGATTACAAGTGCTAGAGATGCATGAAGAGTGTTTAGAAGTGTGGAGAAAGACTTGTTGAAATTTGGTCCCATATGGGCTAAGAACCCACAAACATGTCTTTGAAGCAGTAAATCGCTTCTCTAGTATTGTATGGGGTTAGAATATCTTTGAATATAATGAATTTGATGGATTAAAAGTGCTAGAGATGCATGAAGAGTGTTTAGAAGTGTGTGAAAAGACTTGCCGTAATATGGTCTAAAATGGGCTAAGAACCCACAACCATTGGTTTGAAGCATTAAATGGCTTGTCTACTGTTGTTTGGGGTTAGAATATGTTAGAATACTAATTTTTTGATTGATTAAAAGTGCTAGAGATGCATGAAAAGTATTTAGAAGTGTATGAAAAGACTGGCCAAAATTTGGTCTGAAATGGGCTAAGAACCCACAAACATTTCTTTGAAGCATTAAATGGCTTGTCTAGTGTTGTTTGGGGTTAGAATATGTTATAATACAGTAATTTTGATTGATTAAAAGTGCTAGAGATGCATGAAA
This sequence comes from Capsella bursa-pastoris, assembly GCA_036452645.1. Lineage (NCBI taxonomy): Eukaryota > Viridiplantae > Streptophyta > Magnoliopsida > Brassicales > Brassicaceae > Capsella > Capsella bursa-pastoris. The sequence goes on from CP144185.1 coordinate 10,499,943, forward strand.
AGTGTTTAGAAGTGTGTGAAAAGACTGGCCAAAATTTGGTCTGAAATAGGGTAAGAACCCACCAACATTGCTTTGAAACATTAAATGGCATGGCTAGTGTTGTTTGGGGTTAGAATATGATAGAATACATTAAGTTTGATTGATTACAAGTGCTAGAGATGCATGAAGAGTATTTAGAAGTTTTGAGAAAGACTTGTTGAAATTTGGTCCCATATGGGCTAAGAACCCACAAACATGTCTTTGAAGCAGTAAATCGCTTCTGTTGTATTGTTTGGTGTTAGAATATGTTAGAATATAATGAATTTGATTGATTAAAAGTGATAGAGATGCATGAAGAGTGTTTAGAAGTGTGTGAAAATACTTGCCGAAATATGGTCTAAAATGGGCTAAGATACCACAAACATTGCTTTGAAGCATTAAATGGCTTGTGTAGTGTTGTTTGGGTTAGAATATGTTAGAATACATTAATTTTGATTGATTACAAGTGCTAGAGATGCATGAAGAGTGTTTAGAAGTGTGGAGAAAGACTTGTTGAAATTTGGTCCCATATGGGCTAAGAACCTACAAACATGTCTTTGAAGCAATAAATCGCTTCTCTAGTATTGTATAGGGTTAGAATATCTTAGAATATAATGAATTTGATGGATTAAAAGTGCTAGAGATGCATGAAGAGTGTTTAGAAGTGTGTGAAAAGACTTGCCGTAATATGGTCTAAAATGGACTAAGAACCCACAACCATTGGTTTGAAGAATTAAATGGCTTGTCTACTGTTGTTTGGGGTTAGAATATGTTAGAATACTAATTTTTTGATTGATTAAAAGTGCTAGAGATGCATGAAAAGTATTTAGAAGTGTATGAAAAGAATGGCCAAAATTTGGTCTGAAATGGGCTAAGAACCCACAAACATTTCTTTGAAGCATTAAATGGCTTGTCTAGTGTTGTTTGGGGTTAGAATATGTTATAATACAGTAATTTTGATTGATTAAAAGTGCTAGAGATGCATGAAAAGTGTTTAGAAGTGTGTGAAAAGACTGGCCAAAATTTGGTCTGAAATAGGGTAAGAACCCACCAACATTGCTTTGAAGCATTAAATGGCATGGCTAGTGTTGTTTGGGGTTAGAATATGATAGAATACATTAATTTTGATTGATTACAAGTGCTAGAGATGCATGAAGAGTATTTAGAAGTTTTGAGAAAGACTTGTTGAAATTTGGTCCCATATGGGCTAAGAACCCACAAACATGTCTTTGAAGCAGTAAATCGCTTCTGTTGTATTGTTTGGTGTTAGAATATGTTAGAATATAATGAATTTGATTGATTAAAAGTGATAGAGGTGCATGAAGAGTGTTTAGAAGTGTGTGAAAAGACTTGCCGAAATATGGTCTAAAATGGGCTAAGAACCCACAAACATTGCTTTGAAGCATTAAATGGCTTGTGTAGTGTTGTTTGGGGTTAGAATATGTTAGAATACATTAAGTTTGATTGATTACAAGTGCTAGAGATGCATGAAGAGTGTTTAGAAGTGTGGAGAAAGACTTGTTGAAATTTGGTCCCATATGGGCTAAGAACCCACAAACATGTCTTTGAAGAGTAAATCGCTTCTCTAGTGGTTTTTGGTGTTAGAATATGTTAGGATATAATGAATGTGATTGATTAAAAGTGCTAGAGATGCATGAAGAGTGTTTCGAAGTTTGTGAAAACACTGTCCAAAGTTTGGTCCGAAATGGTCTAAGAACCCACAAACATTTCTTTGAAGCATTAAATGGCTTGTCTAGTGTTGTTTGGGGTTAGAATATGATAGAATACATTAAGTTTGATTGATTACAAGTGCTAGAGATGCATGAAGAGTGTTTAGAAGTGTTGAGAAAGACTTGTTGATATTTGGTCCCATATGGGCTAAGAACCCACAAACATGTCTTTGAAGCAGTAAATTGCTTCTGTTGTGTTGGTTGGGGTTAGAATATGTTAGAATATAATGAATTTGATTGATTAAAAGTGATAGAGATGCATGAAGAGTGTTTAGAAGTGTGTGAAAAGACTTGCCGAAATAGGGTCTAAAATGGGCTAAGAACCCACACACATTGCTTTGAAGCATTAAATGGCCTTTGTAGTGTTGTTTGGGGTTAGAATATGTTAGAATACATTAATTTTGATTGATTACAAGTGCTAGAGATGCATGAAGAGTGTTTAGAAGTGTGGAGAAAGACTTGTTGAAATTTGGTCCCATATGGGCTAAGAACCCACAAACATGTCTTTGAAGCAGTAAATCGCTTCTCTAGTATTGTATGGAATTAGAATATCTTTGAATATAATGAATTTGATGGATTAAAAGTGCTAGAGATGCATGAAGAGTGTTTAGAAGTGTGTGAAAAGACTTGTCGTAATATGGTCTAAAATGGGCTAAGAACCCACAACCATTGGTTTGAAGCATTAAATGGCTTGTCTACTGTTGTTTGGGGTTAGAATATGTTAGAATACTAATTTTTTGATTGATTAAAAGTGCTAGAGATGCATGAAAAGTATTTAGAAGTGTATGAAAAGACTGGCCAAAATTTGGTCTGAAATGGGCTAAGAACCCACAAACATTTCTTTGAAGCATTAAATGGCTTGTCTAGTATTGTTTGGGGTTAGAATATGTTATAATACAGTAATTTTAATTGATTAAAAGTTCTAGAGATGCATGAAAAGTGTTTAGAAGTGTGTGAAAAGACTGGCCAAAATTTGGTCTGAAATAGGGTAAGAACCCACCAACATTGCTTTGAAGCATTAAATGGCATGGCTAGTGTTGTTTGGGGTTAGAATATGATAGAATACATTAAGTTTTATTGATTACAAGTGCTAGAGATGCATGAAGAGTATTTAGAAGTTTTGAGAAAGACTTGTTGAAATTTGGTCCCATATGGGCTAAGAACCCACAAACATGTCTTTGAAGCAGTAAATCGCTTCTGTTGTATTGTTTGGTGTTAGAATATGTTAGAATATAATGAATTTGATTGATTAAAAGTGATAGAGATGCATGAAGAGTGTTTAGAAGTGTGTGAAAAGACTTGCCGAAATATGGTCTAAAATGGGCTAAGAACCCACAAACATTGCTTTGAAGCATTAAATGGCTTGTGTAGTGTTGTTTGGGGTTAGAATATGTTAGAATACATTAAGTTTGATTGATTACAAGTGCTAGAGATGCATGAAGAGTGTTTAGAAGTGTGGAGAAAGACTTGTTGAAATTTGGTCCCATATGGGCTAAGAACCCACAAACATGTCTTTGAAGCAGTAAATCGCTTCTCTAGTGTTGTTTGGGGTTAGAATATCATAGAATATAATGAATTTGATTGATTAAAAGTGCTAGAGATGCATGAAGAGTGTTTAGAAGAGTGTGAAAAGACTTGTCGTAATATGGTCTAAAATGGGCTAAGAACCCACAACCATTGGTTTGAAGCATTAAATGGCTTGTCTACTGTTGTTTGGGGTTAGAATATGTTAGAATACTAATTTTTTGATTGATTAAAAGTGCTAGAGATGCATGAAAAGTATTTAGAAGTGTATGAAAAGACTGGCCAAAATTTGGTCTGAAATGGGCTAAGAACCCACAAACATTTCTTTGAAGCATTAAATGGCTTGTCTAGTGTTGTTTGGGGTTAGAATATGTTATAATACAGTAATTTTGATTGATTAAAAGTGCTAGAGATGCATGAAAAGTGTTTAGAAGTGTGTGAAAAGACTGGCCAAAATTTGGTCTGAAATAGGGTAAGAACCCACCAACATTGCTTTGAAGCATTAAATGGCATGGCTAGTGTTGTTTAGGGTTAGGATATGATAGAATACATTAAGTTTGATTGATTACAAGTGCTAGAGATGCATGAAGAGTGTTTAGAAGTTTTGAGAAAGACTTGTTGAAATTTGGACCCATATGGGCTAAGAACCCACAAACATGTCTTTGAAGCAGTAAATCGCATCTGTCGTGTTGTTTAGGGTTAGAATATGTTAGAATATAATGAATGTGATTGATTAAAAGTGATAGAGATGCATGAAGAGTGTTAAGAAGTGTGTGAAAAGACTTGCCGAAATATGGTCTAAAATGGGCTAAGAACCCACAAACATTGCTTTGAAGCATTAAATGGCTTGTGTAGTGTTGTTTGGGGTTAGAATATGTTAGAATACATTAAGTTTGATTGATTACAAGTGCTAGAGATGCATGAAGAGTGTTTAGAAGTGTGGAGAAAGACTTGTTGAAATTTGGTCCCATATGGGCTAAGAACCCACAAACATGTCTTTGAAGAGTAAATCGCTTCTCTAGTGGTTTTTGGTGTTAGAATATGTTAGGATATAATGAATTTGATTGATTAAAAGTGCTAGAGATGCATGAAGAGTGTTTCGAAGTTTGTGAAAACACTGTCCAAAGTTTGGTCCGAAATGGTCTAAGAACCTACAAACATTTCTTTGAAGCATTAAATGGCTTGTCTAGTGTTGTTTGGGGTTAGAATATGATAGAATACATTAAGTTTGATTGATTACAAGTGCTAGAGATGCATGAAGAGTGTTTAGAAGTGTTGAGAAAGACTTGTTGATATTTGGTCCCATATGGGCTAAGAACCCACAAACATGTCTTTGAAGCAGTAAATCGATTCTGTTGTGTTGTTTGGGGTTAGAATATGTTAGAATATAATGAATTTGATTGATTAAAAGTGATAGAGATGCATGAAGAGTGTTTAGAAGTGTGTGAAAAGACTTGCCGAAATAGGGTCTAAAATGGGCTAAGAACCCACACACATTGCTTTGAAGCATTAAATGGCCTTTATAGTGTTGTTTGGGGTTAGAATATGTTAGAATACATTAATTTTGATTGATTACAAGTGCTAGAGATTCATGAAGAGTGTTTAGAAGTGTGGAGAAAGACTTGTTGAAATTTGGTCCCATATGGGCTAAGAACCCACAAACATGTCTTTGAAGCAGTAAATCGCTTCTCTAGTATTGTATGGAATTAGAATATCTTTGAATATAATGAATTTGATGGATTAAAAGTGCTAGAGATGCATGAAGAGTGTTTAGAAGTGTGTGAAAAGACTTGCCGTAATATGGTCTAAAATGGGCTAAGAACCCACAACCATTGGTTTGAAGCATTAAATGGCTTGTCTACTGTTGTTTGGGGTTAGAATATGTTAGAATACTAATTTTTTGATTGATTAAAAGTGCTAGAGATGCATGAAAAGTATTTAGAAGTGTGTGAAAAGACTGGCCAAAATTTGGTCTGAAATGGGCTAAGAACCCACAAACATTTCTTTGAAGCATTAAATGGCTTGTCTAGTATTGTTTGGGGTTAGAATATGTTATAATACAGTAATTTTGATTGATTAAAAGTGCTAGAGATGCCTGAAAAGTGTTTAGAAGTGTGTGAAAAGACTGGCCAAAATTTGGTCTGAAATAGGGTAAGAACCCACCAACATTGCTTTGAAGCATTAAATGGCATGGCTAGTGTTGTTTGGGGTTAGAATATGATAGAATACATTAAGTTTTATTGATTACAAGTGCTAGAGATGCATGAAGAGTGTTTAGAAGTGTGGAGAAAGACTTGTTGAAATTTGGTCCCATATGGGCTAAGAACCCACAAACATGTCTTTGAAGAGTAAATCGCTTCTCTAGTGGTTTTTGGTGTTAGAATATGTTAGGATATAATGAATTTGATTGATTAAAAGTGCTAGAGATGCATGAAAAGTGTTTAGAAGTGTGTGAAAAGACTGGCCAAAATTTGGTCTGAAATAGGGTAAGAACCCACCAACATTGCTTTGAAGCAATAAATGGCATGGCTAGTGTTGTTTGGGGTTAGAATATGATAGAATACATTAAGTTTGATTGATTACAAGTGCTAGAGATGCATGAAGAGTGTTTAGAAGTGTGGAGAAAGACTTGTTGAAATTTGGTCCCATATGGGCTAAGAACCCACAAACATGTCTTTGAAGAGTAAATCGCTTCTCTAGTGGTTTTTGGTGTTAGAATATGTTAGGATATATTGAATTTGATTGATTAAAAGTGCTAGAGATGCATGAAAAGTGTTTAGAAGTGAGTGAAAAGACTGGCCAAAATTTGGTCTGAAATAGGGTAAGAACCCACCAACATTGCTTTGAAGCATTAAATGGCATGGCTACTGTTGTTTGGGGTTAGAATATGATAGAATACATTAAGTTTGATTGATTACAAGTGCTAGAGATGCATGAAGAGTGTTTAGAAGTTTTGAGAAAGACTTGTTGAAATTTGGACCCATATGGGCTAAGAACCCACAAACATGTCTTTGAAGCAGTAAATCGCATCTGTCGTGTTGTTTAGGGTTAGAATATGTTAGAATATAATGAATGTGATTGATTAAAAGTGATAGAGATGCATGAAGAGTGTTTAGAAGTGTGTGAAAAGAGTTGCCGAAATATGGTCTAAAATGGGCTAAGAACCCACAAACATTGCTTTGAAGCATTAAATGGCTTGTGTAGTGTTGTTTGGGGTTAGAATATGTTAGAATACATTAAGTTTGATTGATTACAAGTGCTAGAGATGCATGAAGAGTGTTTAGAAGTGTGGAGAAAGACTTGTTGAAATTTGGTCCCATATGGGCTAAGAACCCACAAACATGTCTTTGAAGAGTAAATCGCTTCTCTAGTGGTTTTTGGTGTTAGAATATGTTAGGATATAATGAATTTGATTGATTAAAAGTGCTAGAGATGCATGAAGAGTGTTTCGAAGTTTGTGAAAACACTGGCCAAAGTTTGGTCCGAAATGGTCTAAGAACCCACAAACATTTCTTTGAAGCATTAAATGGCTTGTCTAGTGTTGTTTGGGGTTAGAATATGATAGAATACATTAAGTTTGATTGATTACAAGTGCTAGAGATGCATGAAGAGTGTTTAGAAGTGTTGAGAAAGACTTGTTGAAATTTGGTCCCATATGGGCTAAGAAACCACAAACATGTCTTTGAAGCAGTAAATCGCTTCTGTTGTGTTGTTTTGGGTTAGAATATAATGAATTTGATTGATTAAAAGTGATAGAGATGCATGAAGAGTGTTTAGAAGTGTGTGAAAAGACTTGCCGAAATACGGTCTAAAATGGGCTAAGAACCCACACACATTGCTTTGAAGCATTAAATGGCCTTTGTAGTATTGTTTGGGGTTAGAATATGTTAGAAAACATTAATTTTATTTGATTACAAGTGCTAGAGATGCATGAAGAGTGTTTAGAAGTGTGGAGAAAGACTTGTTGAAATTTGGTCCCATATGGGCTAAGAACCCACAAACATGTCTTTGAAGCAGTAAATCGCTTCTCTAGTATTGTATGGGGTTAGAATATCTTTGAATATAATGAATTTGATGGATTAAAAGTGCTAGAGATGCATGAAGAGTGTTTAGAAGTGTGTGCAAAGACTTGCCGTAATATGGTCTAAAATGGGCTAAGAACCCACAACCATTGGTTTGAAGCATTAAATGGCTTGTCTACTGTTGTTTGGGGTTAGAATATGTTAGAATACTAATTTTTTGATTGATTAAAAGTGCTAGAGATGCATGAAAAGTATTTAGAAGTGTATGAAAAGACTGGCCAAAATTTGGTCTGAAATGGGCTAAGAACCCACAAACATTTCTTTGAAGCATTAAATGGCTTGTCTAGTGTTGTTTGGGGTTAGAATATGTTATAATACAGTAATTTTGATTGATTAAAAGTGCTAGAGATGCATGAAAAGTGTTTAGAAGTGTGTGAAAAGACTGGCCAAAATTTGGTCTGAAATAGGGTAAGAACCCACCAACATTGCTTTGAAGCATTAAATGGTATGGCTAGTGTTGTTTGGGGTTAGAATATGATAGAATACATTAAGTTTGATTGATTACAAGTGCTAGAGATGCATGAAGAGTATTTAGAAGTTTTGAGAAAGACTTGTTGAAATTTGGTCCCATATGGGCTAAGAACCCACAAACATGTCTTTAAAGCAGTAAATCGCTTCTGTTGTATTGTTTGGTGTTGAATATGTTAGAATATAATGAATTTGATTGATTAAAAGTGATAGAGATGCATGAAGAGTGTTTAGAAGTGTGTGAAAATACTTGCCCAAATATGGACTAAAATGGGCTAAGAACCCACAAACATTGCTTTGAAGCATTAAATGGCTTGTGTAGTGTTGTTTGGGGTTAGAATATGTTAGAATACATTAATTTTGATTGATTACAAGTGCTAGAAATGCATGTAGAGTGTTTAGAAGTGTGGAGAAAGACTTGTTGAAATTTGGTCCCATATGGGCTAATTACCCACAAACATGTCTTTGAAGAGTAAATCGCTTCTCTAGTGGTTTTTGGTGTTAGAATATGTTAGGATATAATGAATTTGATTGATTAAAAGTGCTAGAGATGCATGAAGAGTGTTTCGAAGTTTGTGAAAACACTGGCCAAAGTTTGGTCCGAAATGGTCTAAGAACCCACAAACATTTCTTTGAAGCATTAAATGGCTTGTCTAGTGTTGTTTGGGGTTAGAATATGATAGAATACATTAAGTTTGATTGATTACAAGTGCTAGAGATGCATGAAGAGTGTTTAGAAGTGTTGAGAAAGACTTGTTGAAATTTGGTCCCATATGGGCTAAGAACCCACAAATATGTCTTTGAAGTAGTAAATCGCTTCTGTTGTGTTGCTTGGGGTTAGAATATGTTAGAATATAATGAATTTGATTGATTAAAAGTGATAGAGATGCATGAAGAGTGTTTACAAGTGTGTGAAAAGACTTGCCGAAATATGGTCTAAAATGGGCTAAGAACACACACACATTGCTTTGAAGCATTAAATGGCTTGTGTAGTGTTGTTTGGGGTTAGAATATGTTAGAATACATTAATTTTGATTGATTACAAGTGCTAGAGATGCATGAAGAGTGTTTAGAAGTGTGGAGAAAGACTTGTTGAAATTTGGTCCCATATGGACTAAGAACCCACAAACATGTCTTTGAAGCAGTAAATCGCTTCTGTTGTGTTGTTTGGGGTTAGAATATGTTAGAATATAATGAATTTGATTGATTAAAAGTGCTAGAGATGCATGAAGAGTGTTTCGAAGTTTGTGAAAACACTGGCCAAAGTTTGGTCCGAAATGGTCTAAGAACCCACAAACATTTCTTTGAAGCATTAAATGGCTTGTGTAGTGTTGTTTGGGGTTAGAATATGTTAGAATACATTAATTTTGATTGATTACAAGTGCTTGAGATGCATGAAGAGTGTTTAGAAGTGTGAAGAAAGACTTGTTGAAATTTGGTCCCATATGGGCTAAGAACCCACAAACATGTCTTTGAAGAGTAAATCGCTTCTCTAGTGGTTTTTGGTGTTAGAATATGTTAGGATATAATGAATTTGATTGATTAAAAGTGCTAGAGATGCATGAAGAGTGTTTCGAAGTTTGTGAAAACATTGGCCAAAGTTTGGTCCGAAATGGTCTAAGAACCCACAAACATATCTTTGAAGCACTAAATGGCTTGTCTAGTGTTGTTTGGGGTTAGAATATGATAGAATACATTAAGTTTGATTGATTACAAGTGCTAGAGATGCATGAAGAGTGTTTAGAAGTGTTGAGAAAGACTTGTTGAAATTTGGTCCCATATGGGCTAAGAACCCACAAACATGTCTTTGAAGTAGTAAATCGCTTCTGTTGTGTTGTTTGGGGTTAGAATATGTTAGAATATAATGAATTTGATTGATTAAAAGTGATAGAGATGCATGAAGAGTGTTTACAAGTGTGTGAAAAGACTTGCCGAAATATGGTCTAAAATGGGCTAAGAACACACACACATTGCTTTGAAGCATTAAATGGCTTGTGTAGTGTTGTTTGGGGTTAGAATATGTTAGAATACATTAATTTTGATTGATTACAAGTGCTAGAGATGCATGAAGAGTGTTTAGAAGTGTGGAGAAAGACTTGTTGAAATTTGGTCCCATATGGGCTAAGAACCCACAAACATGTCTTTGAAGCAGTAAATCGCTTCTGTTGTGTTGTTTGGGGTTAGAATATGTTAGAATATAATGAATTTGATTGATTAAAAGTGCTAGAGATGCATGAAGAGTGTTTACAAGTGTGTGAAAAGACTTGCCGAAATATGGTCTAAAATGGGCTAAGAACACACACACATTGCTTTGAAGCATTAAATGGCTTGTGTAGTGTTGTTTGGGGTTAGAATATGTTAGAATACATTAATTTTGATTGATTACAAGTGCTAGAGAAGCATGAAGAGTGTTTAGAAGTGTGGAGAAAGACTTGTTGAAATTTGGTCCCATATGGGCTAATTACCCACAAACATGTCTTTGAAGAGTAAATCGCTTCTCTAGTGGTTTTTGGTGTTAGAATATGTTAGGATATAATGAATTTGATTGATTAAAAGTGCTAGAGATGCATGAAGAGTGTTTCGAAGTTTGTGAAAACACTGGCCAAAGTTTGGTCCGAAATGGTCTAAGAACCCACAAACATTTCTTTGAAGCATTAAATGGCTTGTCTAGTGTTGTTTGGGGTTAGAATATGATAGAATACATTAAGTTTGATTGATTACAAGTGCTAGAGATGCATGAAGAGTGTTTAGAAGTGTTGAGAAAGACTTGTTGAAATTTGGTCCCATATGGGCTAAGAACCCACAAACATGTCTTTGAAGTAGTAAATCGCTTCTGTTGTGTTGCTTGGGGTTAGAATATGTTAGAATATAATGAATTTGATTGATTAAAAGTGATAGAGATGCATGAAGAGTGTTTACAAGTGTGTGAAAAGACTTGCCGAAATATGGTCTAAAATGGGCTAAGAACACACACACATTGCTTTGAAGCATTAAATGGCTTGTGTAGTGTTGTTTGGGGTTAGAATATGTTAGAATACATTAATTTTGATTGATTACAAGTGCTAGAGATGCATGAAGAGTGTTTAGAAGTGTGGAGAAAGACTTGTTGAAATTTGGTCCCATATGGGCTAAGAACCCACAAACATGTCTTTGAAGCAGTAAATCGCTTCTGTTGTGTTGTTTGGGGTTAGAATATGTTAGAATATAATGAATTTGATTGATTAAAAGTGCTAGAGATGCATGAAGAGTGTTTCGAAGTTTGTGAAAACACTGGCCAAAGTTTGGTCCGAAATGGTCTAAGAACCCACAAACATTTCTTTGAAGCATTAAATGGCTTGTGTAGTGTTGTTTGGGGTTAGAATATGTTAGAATACATTAATTTTGATTGATTACAAGTGCTTGAGATGCATGAAGAGTGTTTAGAAGTGTGGAGAAAGACTTGTTGAAATTTGGTCCCATATGGGCTAAGAACCCACAAATATGTCTTTGAAGAGTAAATCGCTTCTCTAGTGGTTTTTGGTGTTAGAATATGTTAGGATATAATGAATTTGATTGATTAAAAGTGCTAGAGATGCATGAAGAGTGTTTCGAAGTTTGTGAAAACATTGGCCAAAGTTTGGTCCGAAATGGTCTAAGAACCCACAAACATATCTTTGAAGCACTAAATGGCTTGTCTAGTGTTGTTTGGGGTTAGAATATGATAGAATACATTAAGTTTGATTGATTACAAGTGCTAGAGATGCATGAAGAGTGTTTAGAAGTGTTGAGAAAGACTTGTTGAAATTTGGTCCCATATGGGCTAAGAACCCACAAACATGTCTTTGAAGTAGTAAATCGCTTCTGTTGTGTTGTTTGGGGTTAGAATATGTTAGAATATAATGAATTTGATTGATTAAAAGTGATAGAGATGCATGAAGAGTGTTTACAAGTGTGTGAAAAGACTTGCCGAAATATGGTCTAAAATGGGCTAAGAACACACACACATTGCTTTGAAGCATTAAATGGCTTGTGTAGTGTTGTTTGGGGTTAGAATATGTTAGAATACATTAATTTTGATTGATTACAAGTGCTAGAGATGCATGAAGAGTGTTTAGAAGTGTGGAGAAAGACTTGTTGAAATTTGGTCCCATATGGGCTAAGAACCCACAAACATGTCTTTGAAGCAGTAAATCGCTTCTGTTGTGTTGTTTGGGGTTAGAATATGTTAGAATATAATGAATTTAATTGATTAAAAGTGCTAGAGATGCATGAAGAGTGTTTACAAGTGTGTGAAAAGACTTGCCGAAATATGGTCTAAAATGGGCTAAGAACACACACACATTGCTTTGAAGCATTAAATGGCTTGTGTAGTGTTGTTTGGGGTTAGAATATGTTAGAATACATTAATTTTGATTGATTACAAGTGCTAGAGAAGCATGAAGAGTGTTTAGAAGTGTGGAGAAAGACTTGTTGAAATTTGGTCCCATATGGGCTAAGAACCCACAAACATGTCTTTGAAGCAGTAAATCGCTTCTCTAGTATTGTATGCGGTTAGAATATCTTAGAATATAATGAATTTGATGGATTAAAAGTGCTAGAGATACATGAAGAGTGTTTAGAAGTGTGTGGAAAGAGTTGCCGTAATATGGTCTAAAATGGGCTAAGAACCCACAACCATTGGTTTGAAGCATTAAATGGCTTGTCTACTGTTGTTTGGGGTTAGAATATGTTAGAATACTAATTTTTTGATTGATTAAAAGTGCTAGAGATGCATGAAAAGTATTTAGAAGTATATGAAAAGACTGGCCAAAATTTGATCTGAAATAGGGTAAGAACCCACCAACATTGCTTTGAAGCATTAAATGGCATGGCTAGTGTTGTTTGGGGTTAGAATATAATAGAATACATTAAGTTTGATTGATTACAAGTGCTAGAGATGCATGAAGAGTGTTTAGAAGTTTTGAGAAAGACTTGTTGAAATTTGGTCCCATATGGGCTAAGAACCCACAAACATGTCTTTGAAGCAGTAAATCGCTTCTGTTGTGTTGTTTGGGGTTAGAATATGTTAGAATATAATGAATTTGATTGATTAAAAGTGATAGAGATGCATGAAGAGTGTTTACAAGTGTGTGAAAAGACTGGCCAAAATTTGGTCTGAAATAGGGTAAGAACCCACCAACATTGCTTTGAAGCATTAAATGGCATGGCTAGTGTTGTTTGGGGTTAGAATATAATAGAATACATTAAGTTTGATTGATTACAAGTGCTAGAGATGCATGAAGAGTGTTTAGAAGTTTTGAGAAAGACTTGTTGAAATTTGGTCCCATATGGGCTAAGAACCCACAAACATGTCTTTGAAGCAGTAAATCGCTTCTGTTGTGTTGTTTGGGGTTAGAATATGTTAGAATATAATGAATTTGATTGATTAAAAGTGATAGAGATGCATGAAGAGTGTTTACAAGTGTGTGAAAAGACTTGCTGAAATATGGTCTAAAATGGGCTAAGAACACACACACATTGCTTTGAAGCATTAAATGGCTTGTGTAGTGTTGTTTGGGGTTAGAATATGTTAGAATACATTAATTTTGATTGATTACAAGTGCTAGAGATGCATGAAGAGTGTTTAGAAGTATGGAGAAAGACTTGTTGAAATTTGGTCCCATATGGGCTAAGAACCCACAAACATGTCTTTGAAGCAGTAAATCGCTTCTGTTGTGTTGTTTGGAGTTAGAATATGTTAGAATATAATGAATTTGATTGATTAAAAGTGATAGAGATGCATGAAGAGTGTTTACAAGTGTGTGAAAAGACTTGCCGAAATATGGTCTAAAATGGGCTAAGAACACACACACATTGCTTTGAAGCATTAAATGGCTTGTGTAGTGTTGTTTGGGGTTAGAATATGTTAGAATACATTAATTTTGATTGATTACAAGTGCTAGAGATGCATGAAGAGTGTTTAGAAGTGTGGAGAAAGACTTGTTGAAATTTGGTCCCATATGGGCTAAGAACCCACAAACATGTCTTTGAAGCAGTAAATCGCTTCTGTTGTGTTGTTTGGGGTTAGAATATGTTAGAATATAATGAATTTGATTGATTAAAAGTGCTAGAGATGCATGAAGAGTGTTTACAAGTGTGTGAAAAGACTTGCCGAAATATGGTCTAAAATGGGCTAAGAACACACACACATTGCTTTGAAGCATTAAATGGCTTGTGTAGTGTTGTTTGGGGTTAGAATATGTTAGAATACATTAATTTTGATTGATTACAAGTGCTAGAGAAGCATGAAGAGTGTTTAGAAGTGTGGAGAAAGACTTGTTGAAATTTGGTCCCATATGGGCTAATTACCCACAAACATGTCTTTGAAGAGTAAATCGCTTCTCTAGTGGTTTTTGGTGTTAGAATATGTTAGGATATAATGAATTTGATTGATTAAAAGTGCTAGAGATGCATGAAGAGTGTTTCGAAGTTTGTGAAAACACTGGCCAAAGTTTGGTCCGAAATGGTCTAAGAACCCACAAACATTTCTTTGAAGCATTAAATGGCTTGTCTAGTGTTGTTTGGGGTTAGAATATGATAGAATACATTAAGTTTGATTGATTACAAGTGCTAGAGATGCATGAAGAGTGTTTAGAAGTGTTGAGAAAGACTTGTTGAAATTTGGTCCCATATGGGCTAAGAACCCACAAACATGTCTTTGAAGTAGTAAATCGCTTCTGTTGTGTTGCTTGGGGTTAGAATATGTTAGAATATAATGAATTTGATTGATTAAAAGTGATAGAGATGCATGAAGAGTGTTTACAAGTGTGTGAAAAGACTTGCCGAAATATGGTCTAAAATGGGCTAAGAACACACACACATTGCTTTGAAGCATTAAATGGCTTGTGTAGTGTTGTTTGGGGTTAGAATATGTTAGAATACATTAATTTTGATTGATTACAAGTGCTAGAGATGCATGAAGAGTGTTTAGAAGTGTGGAGAAAGACTTGTTGAAATTTGGTCCCATATGGGCTAAGAACCCACAAACATGTCTTTGAAGCAGTAAATCGCTTCTGTTGTGTTGTTTGGGGTTAGAATATGTTAGAATATAATGAATTTGATTGATTAAAAGTGCTAGAGATGCATGAAGAGTGTTTTGAAGTTTGTGAAAACACTGGCCAAAGTTTGGTCCGAAATGGTCTAAGAACCCACAAACATTTCTTTGAAGCATTAAATGGCTTGTGTAGTGTTGTTTGGGGTTAGAATATGTTAGAATACATTAATTTTGATTGATTACAAGTGCTTGAGATGCATGAAGAGTGTTTAGAAGTGTGGAGAAAGACTTGTTGAAATTTGGTCCCATATGGGCTAAGAACCCACAAACATGTCTTTGAAGAGTAAATCGCTTCTCTAGTGGTTTTTGGTGTTAGAATATGTTAGGATATAATGAATTTGATTGATTAAAAGTGCTAGAGATGCATGAAGAGTGTTTCGAAGTTTGTGAAAACATTGGCCAAAGTTTGGTCCGAAATGGTCTAAGAACCCACAAACATATCTTTGAAGCACTAAATGGCTTGTCTAGTGTTGTTTGGGGTTAGAATATGATAGAATACATTAAGTTTGATTGATTACAAGTGCTAGAGATGCATGAAGAGTGTTTAGAAGTGTTGAGAAAGACTTGTTGAAATTTGGTCCCATATGGGCTAAGAACCCACAAACATGTCTTTGAAGTAGTAAATCGCTTCTGTTGTGTTGTTTGGGGTTAGAATATGTTAGAATATAATGAATTTGATTGATTAAAAGTGATAGAGATGCATGAAGAGTGTTTACAAGTGTGTGAAAAGACTTGCCGAAATATGGTCTAAAATGGGCTAAGAACACACACACATTGCTTTGAAGCATTAAATGGCTTGTGTAGTGTTGTTTGGGGTTAGAATATGTTAGAATACATTAATTTTGATTGATTACAAGTGCTAGAGATGCATGAAGAGTGTTTAGAAGTGTGGAGAAAGACTTGTTGAAATTTGGTCCCATATGGGCTAAGAACCCACAAACATGTCTTTGAAGCAGTAAATCGCTTCTGTTGTGTTGTTTGGGGTTAGAATATGTTAGAATATAATGAATTTAATTGATTAAAAGTGCTAGAGATGCATGAAGAGTGTTTACAAGTGTGTGAAAAGACTTGCCGAAATATGGTCTAAAATGGGCTAAGAACACACACACATTGCTTTGAAGCATTAAATGGCTTGTGTAGTGTTGTTTGGGGTTAGAATATGTTAGAATACATTAATTTTGATTGATTACAAGTGCTAGAGAAGCATGAAGAGTGTTTAGAAGTGTGGAGAAAGACTTGTTGAAATTTGGTCCCATATGGGCTAAGAACCCACAAACATGTCTTTGAAGCAGTAAATCGCTTCTCTAGTATTGTATGCGGTTAGAATATCTTAGAATATAATGAATTTGATGGATTAAAAGTGCTAGAGATACATGAAGAGTGTTTAGAAGTGTGTGGAAAGAGTTGCCGTAATATGGTCTAAAATGGGCTAAGAACCCACAACCATTGGTTTGAAGCATTAAATGGCTTGTCTACTGTTGTTTGGGGTTAGAATATGTTAGAATACTAATTTTTTGATTGATTAAAAGTGCTAGAGATGCATGAAAAGTATTTAGAAGTATATGAAAAGACTGGCCAAAATTTGATCTGAAATAGGGTAAGAACCCACCAACATTGCTTTGAAGCATTAAATGGCATGGCTAGTGTTGTTTGGGGTTAGAATATAATAGAATACATTAAGTTTGATTGATTACAAGTGCTAGAGATGCATGAAGAGTGTTTAGAAGTTTTGAGAAAGACTTGTTGAAATTTGGTCCCATATGGGCTAAGAACCCACAAACATGTCTTTGAAGCAGTAAATCGCTTCTGTTGTGTTGTTTGGGGTTAGAATATGTTAGAATATAATGAATTTGATTGATTAAAAGTGATAGAGATGCATGAAGAGTGTTTACAAGTGTGTGAAAAGACTGGCCAAAATTTGGTCTGAAATAGGGTAAGAACCCACCAACATTGCTTTGAAGCATTAAATGGCATGGCTAGTGTTGTTTGGGGTTAGAATATAATAGAATACATTAAGTTTGATTGATTACAAGTGCTAGAGATGCATGAAGAGTGTTTAGAAGTTTTGAGAAAGACTTGTTGAAATTTGGTCCCATATGGGCTAAGAACCCACAAACATGTCTTTGAAGCAGTAAATCGCTTCTGTTGTGTTGTTTGGGGTTAGAATATGTTAGAATATAATGAATTTGATTGATTAAAAGTGATAGAGATGCATGAAGAGTGTTTACAAGTGTGTGAAAAGACTTGCTGAAATATGGTCTAAAATGGGCTAAGAACACACACACATTGCTTTGAAGCATTAAATGGCTTGTGTAGTGTTGTTTGGGGTTAGAATATGTTAGAATACATTAATTTTGATTGATTACAAGTGCTAGAGATGCATGAAGAGTGTTTAGAAGTATGGAGAAAGACTTGTTGAAATTTGGTCCCATATGGGCTAAGAACCCACAAACATGTCTTTGAAGCAGTAAATCGCTTCTGTTGTGTTGTTTGGAGTTAGAATATGTTAGAATATAATGAATTTGATTGATTAAAAGTGATAGAGATGCATGAAGAGTGTTTACAAGTGTGTGAAAAGACTTGCCGAAATATGGTCTAAAATGGGCTAAGAACACACACACATTGCTTTGAAGCATTAAATGGCTTGTGTAGTGTTGTTTGGGGTTAGAATATGTTAGAATACATTAATTTTGATTGATTACAAGTGCTAGAGATGCATGAAGAGTGTTTAGAAGTGTGGAGAAAGACTTGTTGAAATTTGGTCCCATATGGGCTAAGAACCCACAAACATGTCTTTGAAGCAGTAAATCGCTTCTGTTGTGTTGTTTGGGGTTAGAATATGTTAGAATATAATGAATTTGATTGATTAAAAGTGCTAGAGATGCATGAAGAGTGTTTCGAAGTTTGTGAAAACACTGGCCAAAGTTTGGTCCGAAATGGTCTAAGAACCCACAAACATTTCTTTGAAGCATTAAATGGCTTGTGTAGTGTTGTTTGGGGTTAGAATATGTTAGAATACATTAATTTTGATTGATTACAAGTGCTTGAGATGCATGAAGAGTGTTTAGAAGTGTGGAGAAAGACTTGTTGAAATTTGGTCCCATATGGGCTAAGAACCCACAAACATGTCTTTGAAGAGTAAATCGCTTCTCTAGTGGTTTTTGGTGTTAGAATATGTTAGGATATAATGAATTTGATTGATTAAAAGTGCTAGAGATGCATGAAGAGTGTTTCGAAGTTTGTGAAAACATTGGCCAAAGTTTGGTCCGAAATGGTCTAAGAACCCACAAACATATCTTTGAAGCACTAAATGGCTTGTCTAGTGTTGTTTGGGGTTAGAATATGATAGAATACATTAAGTTTGATTGATTACAAGTGCTAGAGATGCATGAAGAGTGTTTAGAAGTGTTGAGAAAGACTTGTTGAAATTTGGTCCCATATGGGCTAAGAACCCACAAACATGTCTTTGAAGTAGTAAATCGCTTCTGTTGTGTTGTTTGGGGTTAGAATATGTTAGAATATAATGAATTTGATTGATTAAAAGTGATAGAGATGCATGAAGAGTGTTTACAAGTGTGTGAAAAGACTTGCCGAAATATGGTCTAAAATGGGCTAAGAACACACACACATTGCTTTGAAGCATTAAATGGCTTGTGTAGTGTTGTTTGGGGTTAGAATATGTTAGAATACATTAATTTTGATTGATTACAAGTGCTAGAGATGCATGAAGAGTGTTTAGAAGTGTGGAGAAAGACTTGTTGAAATTTGGTCCCATATGGGCTAAGAACCCACAAACATGTCTTTGAAGCAGTAAATCGCTTCTGTTGTGTTGTTTGGGGTTAGAATATGTTAGAATATAATGAATTTAATTGATTAAAAGTGCTAGAGATGCATGAAGAGTGTTTACAAGTGTGTGAAAAGACTTGCCGAAATATGGTCTAAAATGGGCTAAGAACACACACACATTGCTTTGAAGCATTAAATGGCTTGTGTAGTGTTGTTTGGGGTTAGAATATGTTAGAATACATTAATTTTGATTGATTACAAGTGCTAGAGAAGCATGAAGAGTGTTTAGAAGTGTGGAGAAAGACTTGTTGAAATTTGGTCCCATATGGGCTAAGAACCCACAAACATGTCTTTGAAGCAGTAAATCGCTTCTCTAGTATTGTATGCGGTTAGAATATCTTAGAATATAATGAATTTGATGGATTAAAAGTGCTAGAGATATATGAAGAGTGTTTAGAAGTGTGTGGAAAGAGTTGCCGTAATATGGTCTAAAATGGGCTAAGAACCCACAACCATTGGTTTGAAGCATTAAATGGCTTGTCTACTGTTGTTTGGGGTTAGAATATGTTAGACTACTAATTTTTTGATTGATTAAAAGTGCTAGAGATGCATGAAAAGTATTTAGAAGTATATGAAAAGACTGGCCAAAATTTGATCTGAAATAGGGTAAGAACCCACCAACATTGCTTTGAAGCATTAAATGGCATGGCTAGTGTTGTTTGGGGTTAGAATATAATAGAATACATTAAGTTTGATTGATTACAAGTGCTAGAGATGCATGAAGAGTGTTTAGAAGTTTTGAGAAAGACTTGTTGAAATTTGGTCCCATATGGGCTAAGAACCCACAAACATGTCTTTGAAGCAGTAAATCGCTTCTGTTGTGTTGTTTGGGGTTAGAATATGTTAGAATATAATGAATTTGATTGATTAAAAGTGATAGAGATGCATGAAGAGTGTTTACAAGTGTGTGAAAAGACTGGCCAAAATTTGGTCTGAAATAGGGTAAGAACCCACCAACATTGCTTTGAAGCATTAAATGGCATGGCTAGTGTTGTTTGGGGTTAGAATATAATAGAATACATTAAGTTTGATTGATTACAAGTGCTAGAGATGCATGAAGAGTGTTTAGAAGTTTTGAGAAAGACTTGTTGAAATTTGGTCCCATATGGGCTAAGAACCCACAAACATGTCTTTGAAGCAGTAAATCGCTTCTGTTGTGTTGTTTGGGGTTAGAATATGTTAGAATATAATGAATTTGATTGATTAAAAGTGATAGAGATGCATGAAGAGTGTTTACAAGTGTGTGAAAAGACTTGCTGAAATATGGTCTAAAATGGGCTAAGAACACACACACATTGCTTTGAAGCATTAAATGGCTTGTGTAGTGTTGTTTGGGGTTAGAATATGTTAGAATACATTAATTTTGATTGATTACAAGTGCTAGAGATGCATGAAGAGTGTTTAGAAGTATGGAGAAAGACTTGTTGAAATTTGG
This sequence comes from Capsella bursa-pastoris, assembly GCA_036452645.1. Classification (NCBI taxonomy): domain Eukaryota; kingdom Viridiplantae; phylum Streptophyta; class Magnoliopsida; order Brassicales; family Brassicaceae; genus Capsella; species Capsella bursa-pastoris. Next base: position 10,520,118 of record CP144185.1, read on the forward strand.
TCCCATATGGGCTAAGAACCCACAAACATGTCTTTGAAGCAGTAAATCGCTTCTGTTGTGTTGTTTGGAGTTAGAATATGTTAGAATATAATGAATTTGATTGATCTAAAGTGATAGAGATGCATGAAGAGTGTTTACAAGTGTGTGAAAAGACTTGCCGAAATATGGTCTAAAATGGGCTAAGAACACACACACATTGCTTTGAAGCATTAAATGGCTTGTGTAGTGTTGTTTGGGGTTAGAATATGTTAGAATACATTAATTTTGATTGATTACAAGTGCTAGAAAAGCATGAAGAGTGTTTAGAAGTGTGGAGAAAGACTTGTTGAAATTTGGTCCCACATGGGCTAAGAACCCACAAACATGTCTTTGAAGCAGTAAATCGCTTCTGTTGTGTTGTTTGGGGTTAGAATATGTTAGAATATAATGAATTTGATTGATTAAAAGTGCTAGAGATGCATGAAGAGTGTTTACAAGTGTGTGAAAAGACTTGCCGAAATATGGTCTAAAATGGGCTAAGAACACACACACATTGCTTTGAAGCATTAAATGGCTTGTGTAGTGTTGTTTGGGGTTAGAATATGTTAGAATACATTAATTTTGATTGATTACAAGTGCTAGAGAAGCATGAAGAGTGTTTAGAAGTGTGGAGAAAGACTTGTTGAAATTTGGTCCCATATGGGCTAAGAACCCGCAAACATGTCTTTGAAGCAGTAAATCGCTTCTCTAGTACTGTATGGGGTTAGAATATCTTAGAATATAATGAATTTGATGGATTAAAAGTGCTAGAGATACATGAAGAGTGTTTAGAAGTGTGTGGAAAGAGTTGTCGTAATATGGTCTAAAATGGGCTAAGAACCCACAACCATTGGTTTGAAGCATTAAATGGCTTGTCTACTGTTGTTTGGGGTTAGAATATGTTAGAATACTAATTTTTTGATTGATTAAAAGTGCTAGAGATGCATGAAAAGTATTTAGAAGTATATGAAAAGACTGGCCAAAATTTGATCTGAAATAGGGTAAGAACCCACCAACATTGCTTTGAAGCATTAAATGGCATGGCTAGTGTTGTTTGGGGTTAGAATATAATAGAATACATTAAGTTTGATTGATTACAAGTGCTAGAGACGCATGAAGAGTGTTTAGAAGTTTTGAGAAAGACTTGTTGAAATTTGGTCCCATATGGGCTAAGAACCCACAAACATGTCTTTGAAGCAGTAAATCGCTTCTGTTGTGTTGTTTAGGGTTAGAATATGTTAGAATATAATGAATTTGATTGATTAAAAGTGATAGAGATGCATGAAGAGTGTTTACAAGTGTGTGAAAAGACTGGCCAAAATTTGGTCTGAAATAGGGTAAGAACCCACCAACATTGCTTTGAAGCATTAAATGGCATGGCTAGTGTTGTTTGGGGTTAGAATATAATAGAATACATTAAGTTTGATTGATTACAAGTGCTAGAGATGCATGAAGAGTGTTTAGAAGTTTTGAGAAAGACTTGTTGAAATTTGGTCCCATATGGGCTAAGAACCCACAAACATGTCTTTGAAGCAGTAAATCGCTTCTGTTGTGTTGTTTAGGGTTAGAATATGTTAGAATATAATGAATTTGATTGATTAAAAGTGATAGAGATGCATGAAGAGTGTTTACAAGTGTGTGAAAAGACTTGCTGAAATATGGTCTAAAATGGGCGAAGAACACACACACATTGCTTTGAAGCATTAAATGGCTTGTGTAGTGTTGTTTGGGGTTAGAATATGTTAGAATACATTAATTTTGATTGATTACAAGTGCTAGAGATGCATGAAGAGTGTTTAGAAGTGTGGAGAAAGACTTGTTGAAATTTGGTCCCATATGGGCTAAGAACCCACAAACATGTCTTTGAAGCAGCAAATCGCTTCTGTTGTGTTGTTTGGAGTTAGAATATGTTAGAATATAATGAATTTGATTGATTAAAAGTGATAGAGATGCATGAAGAGTGTTTACAAGTGTGTGAAAAGACTTGCCGAAATATGGTCTAAAATGGGCTAAGAACACACACACATTGCTTTGAAGCATTAAATGGCTTGTGTAGTGTTGTTTGGGGTTAGAATATGTTAGAATACATTAATTTTGATTGATTACAAGTGCTAGAAAAGCATGAAGAGTGTTTAGAAGTGTGGAGAAAGACTTGTTGAAATTTGGTCCCATATGGGCTAAGAACCCACAAACATGTCTTTGAAGCAGTAAATCGCTTCTCTAGTATTGTATGGGGTTAGAATATCTTAGAATATAATGAATTTGATGGATTAAAAGTGCTAGAGATACATGAAGAGTGTTTAGAAGTGTGTGAAAAGAGTTGCCGTAATATGGTCTAAAATGGGCTAAGAACCCACAACCAATTGTTTGAAGCATTAAATGGCTTGTCTACTGTTGTTTGGGGTTAGAATATGTTAGAATACTAATTTTTTGATTGAATAAAAGTGCTAGAGATGCATGAAAAGTATTTAGAAGTATATGAAAAGACTGGCCAAAATTTGGTCTAAAATGGGCTAAGAACCCACAAACATTTCTTTGAAGCATTAAATGGCTTGTCTAGTGTTGTTTGGGGTTAGAATAAGTTATAATACAGTAATTTTGATTGATTAAAAGTGCTAGAGATGCATGAAAAGTGTTTAGAAGTGTGTGAAAATACTGGCCAAAATTTGATCTGAAATAGGGTAAGAACCCACCAACATTGCTTTGAAGCATTAAATGGCATGGCTAGTGTTGTTTGGGGTTAGAATATAATAGAATACATTAAGTTTGATTGATTACAAGTGCTAGAGATGCATGAAGAGTGTTTAGAAGTTTTGAGAAAGACTTGTTGAAATTTGGTCCCATATGGGCTAAGAACCCACAAACATGTCTTTGAAGCAGTAAATCGCTTCTGTTGTGTTGTTTGGGGTTAGAATATGTTAGAATATAATGAATTTGATTGATTAAAAGTGATAGAGATGCATGAAGAGTGTTTAGAAGTGTGTGAAAAGACTTGCCGAAATATGGTCTAAAATGGGCTAAGAACCCACAAACATTGCTTTGAAGCATTAAATGGCTTGTGTAGTGTTGTTTGGGGTTAGAATATGTTAGAATACATTAATTTTAATTGATTACAAGTGCTAGAGATGCATGAAGAGTGTTTAGAAGTGTGGAGAAAGACTTGTTGAAATTTGGTCCCATATGGGCTAAGAACCCACAAACATGTCTTTGAAGAGTAAATCGCTTCTCTAGTGGTTTTTGGGGTTAGAATATGTTAGGATATAATGAATTTGATTGATTAAAAGTGCTAGAGATGCATGAAGAGTGTTTAGAAGTTTGTGAAAAGACTGGCCAAAGTTTGGTCCGAAATGGTCTAAGAACCCACAAACATTTATTTGAAGCATTAAATGGCTTGTCTAGTGTTGTTTGGGGTTAGAATATGTTAGAATACATTAAGTTTGATTGATTACAAGTGCTAGAGATGCATGAAGAGTGTTTAGAAGTGTGGAGAAAGACTTGTTGAAATTTGGTCCCATATGGGCTAAGAACCCACAAACATGTCTTTGAAGCAGTAAATCGCTTCTCTAGTGTTGGTTAGGGTTATAATATATTAGAATACAATGAATTTGATTGATTAAAAGTGCTAGAGATGCATGAAAAGTGTTTAGAAGTGTGTGAAAAGACTGGCCAAAATTTTGTCTGAAATGGTTTAAGAACCCACAAACATTTCTTTGAAGCATTAAATGGCTTGTCTAGTGTTGTTTGGGGTTAGAATATGTTAGAATACATTAAGTTTGATTGATTACAAGTGCTAGAGATGCATGAAGAGTGTTTCGAAGTGTGGAGAAAGACTTGTTGAAATTTGGTCCCAAATGGGCTAAGAACCCACAAACATGTCTTTGAAGAGTAAATCGCTTCTCTAGTGGTTTTTGGTGTTAGAATATGTTAGGATATAATGAATTTGATTGATTAAAAGTGCTAGAGATGCATGAAGAATGTTTCGAAGTTTGTGAAAACACTGGCCAAAGTTTGGTCCGAAATGGTCTAAGAACCCACAAACATTTCTTTGAAGCATTAAATGGCTTGTCTAGTGTTGTTTGGGGTTAGAATATGATAGAATACATTAAGTTTGATTGATTACAAGTGCTAGAGATGCATGAAGAGTGTTTAGAAGTGTTGAGAAAGACTTGTTGAAATTTGGTCCCATATGGGCTAAGAACCCACAAACATGTCTTTGAAGTAGTAAATCGCTTCTGTTGTGTTGTTTGGGGTTAGAATATGTTAGAATATAATGAATTTGATTGATTAAAAGTGATAGAGATGCATGAAGAGTGTTTACAAGTGTGTGAAAAGACTTGCCGAAATATGGTCTAAAATGGGCTAAGAACACACACACATTGCTTTGAAGCATTAAATGGCTTGTGTAGTGTTGTTTGGGGTTAGAATATGTTAGAATACATTAATTTTGATTGATTACAAGTGCTAGAGATGCATGAAGAGTGTTTAGAAGTGTGGAGAAAGACTTGTTGAAATTTGGTCCCATATGGGCTAAGAACCCACAAACATGTCTTTGAAGCAGTAAATCGCTTCTGTTGTGTTGTTTGGGGTTAGAATATGTTAGAATATAATGAATTTGATTGATTAAAAGTGCTAGAGATGCATGAAGAGTGTTTCGAAGTTTGTGAAAACACTGGCCAAAGTTTGGTCCGAAATGGTCTAAGAACCCACAAACATTTCTTTGAAGCATTAAATGGCTTGTGTAGTGTTGTTTGGGGTTAGAATATGTTAGAATACATTAATTTTGATTGATTACAAGTGCTAGAGATGCATGAAGAGTGTTTAGAAGTGTGGAGAAAGACTTGTTGAAATTTGGTCCCATATGGGCTAAGAACCCACAAACATGTCTTTGAAGAGTAAATCGCTTCTCTAGTGGTTTTTGGTGTTAGAATATGTTAGGATATAATGAATTTGATTGATTAAAAGTGCTAGAGATGCATGAAGAGTGTTTCGAAGTTTGTGAAAACATTGGCCAAAGTTTGGTCCGAAATGGTCTAAGAACCCACAAACATATCTTTGAAGCACTAAATGGCTTGTCTAGTGTTGTTTGGGGTTAGAATATGATAGAATACATTAAGTTTGATTGATTACAAGTGCTAGAGATGCATGAAGAGTGTTTAGAAGTGTTGAGAAAGACTTGTTGAAATTTGGTCCCATATGGGCTAAGAACCCACAAACATGTCTTTGAAGTAGTAAATCGCTTCTGTTGTGTTGTTTGGGGTTAGAATATGTTAGAATATAATGAATTTGATTGATTAAAAGTGATAGAGATGCATGAAGAGTGTTTACAAGTGTGTGAAAAGACTTGCCGAAATATGGTCTAAAATGGGCTAAGAACACACACACATTGCTTTGAAGCATTAAATGGCTTGTGTAGTGTTGTTTGGGGTTAGAATATGTTAGAATACATTAATTTTGATTGATTACAAGTGCTAGAGATGCATGAAGAGTGTTTAGAAGTGTGGAGAAAGACTTGTTGAAATTTGGTCCCATATGGGCTAAGAACCCACAAACATGTCTTTGAAGCAGTAAATCGCTTCTCTAGTATTGTATGGGGTTAGAATAGCTTAGAATATAATGAATTTGATGGATTAAAAGTGCTAGAGATACATGAAGAGTGTTTAGAAGTGTGTGAAAAGAGTTGCCGTAATATGGTCTAAAATGGGCTAAGAACCCACAACCAATTGTTTGAAGCATTAAATGGCTTGTCTACTGTTGTTTGGGGTTAGAATATGTTAGAATACTAATTTTTTGATTGAATAAAAGTGCTAGAGATGCATGAAAAGTATTTAGAAGTATATGAAAAGACTGGCCAAAATTTGGTCTAAAATGGGCTAAGAACCCACAAACATTTCTTTGAAGCATTAAATGGCTTGTCTAGTGTTGTTTGGGGTTAGAATAAGTTATAATACAGTAATTTTGATTGATTAAAAGTGCTAGAGATGCATGAAAAGTGTTTAGAAGTGTGTGAAAATACTGGCCAAAATTTGATCTGAAATAGGGTAAGAACCCACCAACATTGCTTTGAAGCATTAAATGGCATGGCTAGTGTTGTTTGGGGTTAGAATATAATAGAATACATTAAGTTTGATTGATTACAAGTGCTAGAGATGCATGAAGAGTGTTTAGAAGTTTTGAGAAAGACTTGTTGAAATTTGGTCCCATATGGGCTAAGAACCCACAAACATGTCTTTGAAGCAGTAAATCGCTTCTGTTGTGTTGTTTGGGGTTAGAATATGTTAGAATATAATGAATTTGATTGATTAAAAGTGATAGAGATGCATGAAGAGTGTTTAGAAGTGTGTGAAAAGACTTGCCGAAATATGGTCTAAAATGGGCTAAGAACCCACAAACATTGCTTTGAAGCATTAAATGGCTTGTGTAGTGTTGTTTGGGGTTAGAATATGTTAGAATACATTAATTTTAATTGATTACAAGTGCTAGAGATGCATGAAGAGTGTTTAGAAGTGTGGAGAAAGACTTGTTGAAATTTGGTCCCATATGGGCTAAGAACCCACAAACATGTCTTTGAAGAGTAAATCGCTTCTCTAGTGGTTTTTGGGGTTAGAATATGTTAGGATATAATGAATTTGATTGATTAAAAGTGCTAGAGATGCATGAAGAGTGTTTAGAAGTTTGTGAAAAGACTGGCCAAAGTTTGGTCCGAAATGGTCTAAGAACCCACAAACATTTCTTTGAAGCATTAAATGGCTTGTCTAGTGTTGTTTGGGGTTAGAATATGTTAGAATACATTAAGTTTGATTGATTACAAGTGCTAGAGATGCATGAAGAGTGTTTAGAAGTGTGGAGAAAGACTTGTTGAAATTTGGTCCCATATGGGCTAAGAACCCACAAACATGTCTTTGAAGCAGTAAATCGCTTCTCTAGTGTTGGTTAGGGTTATAATATATTAGAATACAATGAATTTGATTGATTAAAAGTGCTAGAGATGCATGAAAAGTGTTTAGAAGTGTGTGAAAAGACTGGCCAAAATTTTGTCTGAAATGGTTTAAGAACCCACAAACATTTCTTTGAAGCATTAAATGGCTTGTCTAGTGTTGTTTGGGGTTAGAATATGTTAGAATACATTAAGTTTGATTGATTACAAGTGCTAGAGATGCATGAAGAGTGTTTCGAAGTGTGGAGAAAGACTTGTTGAAATTTGGTCCCAAATGGGCTAAGAACCCACAAACATGTCTTTGAAGAGTAAATCGCTTCTCTAGTGGTTTTTGGTGTTAGAATATGTTAGGATATAATGAATTTGATTGATTAAAAGTGCTAGAGATGCATGAAGAGTGTTTCGAAGTTTGTGAAAACACTGGCCAAAGTTTGGTCCGAAATGGTCTAAGAACCCACAAACATTTCTTTGAAGCATTAAATGGCTTGTCTAGTGTTGTTTGGGGTTAGAATATGATAGAATACATTAAGTTTGATTGATTACAAGTGCTAGAGATGCATGAAGAGTGTTTAGAAGTGTTGAGAAAGACTTGTTGAAATTTGGTCCCATATGGGCTAAGAACCCACAAACATGTCTTTGAAGTAGTAAATCGCTTCTGTTGTGTTGTTTGGGGTTAGAATATGTTAGAATATAATGAATTTGATTGATTAAAAGTGATAGAGATGCATGAAGAGTGTTTACAAGTGTGTGAAAAGACTTGCCGAAATATGGTCTAAAATGGGCTAAGAACACACACACATTGCTTTGAAGCATTAAATGGCTTGTGTAGTGTTGTTTGGGGTTAGAATATGTTAGAATACATTAATTTTGATTGATTACAAGTGCTAGAGATGCATGAAGAGTGTTTAGAAGTGTGGAGAAAGACTTGTTGAAATTTGGTCTCATATGGGCTAAGAACCCACAAACATGTCTTTGAAGCAGTAAATCGCTTCTGTTGTGTTGTTTGGGGTTAGAATATGTTAGAATATAATGAATTTGATTGATTAAAAGTGCTAGAGATGCATGAAGAGTGTTTCGAAGTTTGTGAAAACACTGGCCAAAGTTTGGTCCGAAATGGTCTAAGAACCCACAAACATTTCTTTGAAGCATTAAATGGCTTGTGTAGTGTTGTTTGGGGTTAGAATATGTTAGAATACATTAATTTTGATTGATTACAAGTGCTAGAGATGCATGAAGAGTGTTTAGAAGTGTGGAGAAAGACTTGTTGAAATTTGGTCCCATATGGGCTAAGAACCCACAAACATGTCTTTGAAGAGTAAATCGCTTCTCTAGTGGTTTTTGGTGTTAGAATATGTTAGGATATAATGAATTTGATTGATTAAAAGTGCTAGAGATGCATGAAGAGTGTTTCGAAGTTTGTGAAAACATTGGCCAAAGTTTGGTCCGAAATGGTCTAAGAACCCACAAACATATCTTTGAAGCACTAAATGGCTTGTCTAGTGTTGTTTGGGGTTAGAATATGATAGAATACATTAAGTTTGATTGATTACAAGTGCTAGAGATGCATGAAGAGTGTTTAGAAGTGTTGAGAAAGACTTGTTGAAATTTGGTCCCATATGGGCTAAGAACCCACAAACATGTCTTTGAAGTAGTAAATCGCTTCTGTTGTGTTGTTTGGGGTTAGAATATGTTAGAATATAATGAATTTGATTGATTAAAAGTGATAGAGATGCATGAAGAGTGTTTACAAGTGTGTGAAAAGACTTGCCGAAATATGGTCTAAAATGGGCTAAGAACACACACACATTGCTTTGAAGCATTAAATGGCTTGTGTAGTGTTGTTTGGGGTTAGAATATGTTAGAATACATTAATTTTGATTGATTACAAGTGCTAGAGATGCATGAAGAGTGTTTAGAAGTGTGGAGAAAGACTTGTTGAAATTTGGTCCCATATGGGCTAAGAACCCACAAACATGTCTTTGAAGCAGTAAATCGCTTCTCTAGTATTGTATGGGGTTAGAATAGCTTAGAATATAATGAATTTGATGGATTAAAAGTGCTAGAGATACATGAAGAGTGTTTAGAAGTGTGTGAAAAGAGTTGCCGTAATATGGTCTAAAATGGGCTAAGAACCCACAACCAATTGTTTGAAGCATTAAATGGCTTGTCTACTGTTGTTTGGGGTTAGAATATGTTAGAATACTAATTTTTTGATTGCATAAAAGTGCTAGAGATGCATGAAAAGTATTTAGAAGTATATGAAAAGACTGGCCAAAATTTGGTCTAAAATGGGCTAAGAACCCACAAACATTTCTTTGAAGCATTAAATGGCTTGTCTAGTGTTGTTTGGGGTTAGAATAAGTTATAATACAGTAATTTTGATTGATTAAAAGTGCTAGAGATGCATGAAAAGTGTTTAGAAGTGTGTGAAAATACTGGCCAAAATTTGATCTGAAATAGGGTAAGAACCCACCAACATTGCTTTGAAGCATTAAATGGCATGGCTAGTGTTGTTTGGGGTTAGAATATAATAGAATACATTAAGTTTGATTGATTACAAGTGCTAGAGATGCATGAAGAGTGTTTAGAAGTTTTGAGAAAGACTTGTTGAAATTTGGTCCCATATGGGCTAAGAACCCACAAACATGTCTTTGAAGCAGTAAATCGCTTCTGTTGTGTTGTTTGGGGTTAGAATATGTTAGAATATAATGAATTTGATTGATTAAAAGTGATAGAGATGCATGAAGAGTGTTTAGAAGTGTGTGAAAAGACTTGCCGAAATATGGTCTAAAATGGGCTAAGAACCCACAAACATTGCTTTGAAGCATTAAATGGCTTGTGTAGTGTTGTTTGGGGTTAGAATATGTTAGAATACATTAATTTTAATTGATTACAAGTGCTAGAGATGCATGAAGAGTGTTTAGAAGTGTGGAGAAAGACTTGTTGAAATTTGGTCCCATATGGGCTAAGAACCCACAAACATGTCTTTGAAGAGTAAATCGCTTCTCTAGTGGTTTTTGGGGTTAGAATATGTTAGGATATAATGAATTTGATTGATTAAAAGTGCTAGAGATGCATGAAGAGTGTTTAGAAGTTTGTGAAAAGACTGGCCAAAGTTTGGTCCGAAATGGTCTAAGAACCCACAAACATTTCTTTGAAGCATTAAATGGCTTGTCTAGTGTTGTTTGGGGTTAGAATATGTTAGAATACATTAAGTTTGATTGATTACAAGTGCTAGAGATGCATGAAGAGTGTTTAGAAGTGTGGAGAAAGACTTGTTGAAATTTGGTCCCATATGGGCTAAGAACCCACAAACATGTCTTTGAAGCAGTAAATCGCTTCTCTAGTGTTGGTTAGGGTTATAATATGTTAGAATACAATGAATTTGATTGATTAAAAGTGCTAGAGATGCATGAAAAGTGTTTAGAAGTGTGTGAAAAGACTGGCCAAAATTTTGTCTGAAATGGTTTAAGAACCCACAAACATTTCTTTGAAGCATTAAATGGCTTGTCTAGTGTTGTTTGGGGTTAGAATATGTTAGAATACATTAAGTTTGATTGATTACAAGTGCTAGAGATGCATGAAGAGTGTTTCGAAGTGTGGAGAAAGACTTGTTGAAATTTGGTCCCAAATGGGCTAAGAACCCACAAACATGTCTTTGAAGAGTAAATCGCTTCTCTAGTGGTTTTTGGTGTTAGAATATGTTAGGATATAATGAATTTGATTGATTAAAAGTGCTAGAGATGCATGAAGAGTGTTTCGAAGTTTGTGAAAACACTGGCCAAAGTTTGGTCCGAAATGGTCTAAGAACCCACAAACATTTCTTTGAAGCATTAAATGGCTTGTCTAGTGTTGTTTGGGGTTAGAATATGATAGAATACATTAAGTTTGATTGATTACAAGTGCTAGAGATGCATGAAGAGTGTTTAGAAGTGTTGAGAAAGACTTGTTGAAATTTGGTCCCATATGGGCTAAGAACCCACAAACATGTCTTTGAAGTAGTAAATCGCTTCTGTTGTGTTGTTTGGGGTTAGAATATGTTAGAATATAATGAATTTGATTGATTAAAAGTGATAGAGATGCATGAAGAGTGTTTACAAGTGTGTGAAAAGACTTGCCGAAATATGGTCTAAAATGGGCTAAGAACACACACACATTGCTTTGAAGCATTAAATGGCTTGTGTAGTGTTGTTTGGGGTTAGAATATGTTAGAATACATTAATTTTGATTGATTACAAGTGCTAGAGATGCATGAAGAGTGTTTAGAAGTGTGGAGAAAGACTTGTTGAAATTTGGTCCCATATGGGCTAAGAACCCACAAACATGTCTTTGAAGCAGTAAATCGCTTCTGTTGTGTTGTTTGGGGTTAGAATATGTTAGAATATAATGAATTTGATTGATTAAAAGTGCTAGAGATGCATGAAGAGTGTTTACAAGTGTGTGAAAAGACTTGCCGAAATATGGTCTAAAATGGGCTAAGAACACACACACATTGCTTTGAAGCATTAAATGGCTTGTGTAGTGTTGTTTGGGGTTAGAATATGTTAGAATACATTAATTTTGATTGATTACAAGTGCTAGAGAAGCATGAAGAGTGTTTAGAAGTGTGGAGAAAGACTTGTTGAAATTTGGTCCCATATGGGCTAAGAACCCACAAACATGTCTTTGAAGCAGTAAATCGCTTCTCTAGTATTGTATGGGGTTAGAATATCTTAGAATATAATGAATTTGATGGATTAAAAGTGCTAGAGATACATGAAGAGTGTTTAGAAGTGTGTGGAAAGAGTTGCCGTAATATGGTCTAAAATGGGCTAAGAACCCACAACCATTGGTTTGAAGCATTAAATGGCTTGTCTACTGTTGTTTGGGGTTAGAATATGTTAGAATACTAATTTTTTGATTGATTAAAAGTGCTAGAGATGCATGAAAAGTATTTAGAAGTATATGAAAAGACTGGCCAAAATTTGATCTGAAATAGGGTAAGAACCCACCAACATTGCTTTGAAGCATTAAATGGCATGGTTACTGTTGTTTGGGGTTAGAATATAATAGAATACATTAAGTTTGATTGATTACAAGTGCTAGAGATGCATGAAGAGTGTTTAGAAGTTTTGAGAAAGACTTGTTGAAATTTGGTCCCATATGGGCTAAGAACCCACAAACATGTCTTTGAAGCAGTAAATCGCTTCTGTTGTGTTGTTTGGGGTTAGAATATGTTAGAATATAATGAATTTGATTGATTAAAAGTGATAGAGATGCATGAAGAGTGTTTACAAGTGTGTGAAAAGACTTGCTGAAATATGGTCTAAAATGGGCTAAGAACACACACACATTGCTTTGAAGCATTAAATGGCTTGTGTAGTGTTGTTTGGGGTTAGAATATGTTAGAATACATTAATTTTGATTGATTACAAGTGCTAGAGATGCATGAAGAGTGTTTAGAAGTGTGGAGAAAGACTTGTTGAAATTTGGTCCCATATGGGCTAAGAACCCACAAACATGTCTTTGAAGCAGTAAATCGCTTCTGTTGTGTTGTTTGGGGTTAGAATATGTTAGAATATAATGAATTTGATTGATTAAAAGTGATAGAGATGCATGAAGAGTGTTTACAAGTGTGTGAAAAGACTTGCCGAAATATGGTCTAAAATGGGCTAAGAACACACACACATTGCTTTGAAGCATTAAATGGCTTGTGTAGTGTTGTTTGGGGTTAGAATATGTTAGAATACATTAATTTTGATTGATTACAAGTGCTAGAAAAGCATGAAGAGTGTTTAGAAGTGTGGAGAAAGACTTGTTGAAATTTGGTCCCATATTGGCTAAGAACCCACAAACATGTCTTTGAAGCAGTAAATCGCTTCTCTAGTATTGTATGGGGTTAGAATATCTTAGAATATAATGAATTTGATGGATTAAAAGTGCTAGAGATACATGAAGAGTGTTTAGAAGTGTGTGAAAAGAGTTGCCGTAATATGGTCTAAAATGGGCTAAGAACCCACAACCAATTGTTTGAAGCATTAAATGGCTTGTCTACTGTTGTTTGGGGTTAGAATATGTTAGAATACTAATTTTTTGATTGATTAAAAGTGCTAGAGATGCATGAAAAGTATTTAGAAGTATATGAAAAGACTGGCCAAAATTTGGTCTAAAATGGGCTAAGAACCCACAAACATTTCTTTGAAGCATTAAATGGCTTGTGTAGTGTTGTTTGGGGTTACAATATGTTAAAATACATTAAGTTTGATTGATTACAAGTGCTAGAGAAGCATGAAGAGTGTTTAGAAGTGTGGAGAAAGACTTGTTGAAATTTGGTCCCATATGGGCTAAGAACCCACAAACATGTCTTTGAAGCAGTAAATCGCTTCTCTAGTATTGTCTGGGGTTAGAATATCTTAGAATATAATGAATTTGATGGATTAAAAGTGCTAGAGATGCATGAAGAGTGTTTAGAAGTGTGTGAAAAGACTTGCCGAAATATGGTCTAAAATGGGCTAAGAACACACACACATTGCTTTGAAGCATTAAATGGCTTGTGTAGTGTTGTTTGGGGTTAGAATATGTTAGAATACATTAATTTTGATTGATTAAAAGTGCTAGAGATGCATGAAAAGTGTTTAGAAGTGTGTGAAAATACTGGCCAAAATTTGATCTGAAATAGGGTAAGAACCCACCAACATTGCTTTGAAGCATTAAATGGCATGGCTAGTGTTGTTTGGGGTTAGAATATAATAGAATACATTAAGTTTGATTGATTACAAGTGCTAGAGATGCATGAAGAGTGTTTAGAAGTTTTGAGAAAGACTTGTTGAAATTTGGTCCCATATGGGCTAAGAACCCACAAACATGTCTTTGAAGCAGTAAATCGCTTCTGTTGTGTTGTTTGGGGTTAGAATATGTTAGAATATAATGAATTTGATTGATTAAAAGTGATAGAGATGCATGAAGAGTGTTTAGAAGTGTGTGAAAAGACTTGCCGAAATATGGTCTAAAATAGGCTAAGAACCCACAAACATTGCTTTGAAGCATTAAATGGCTTGTGTAGTGTTGTTTGGGGTTAGAATATGTTAGAATACATTAATTTTAATTGATTACAAGTGCTAGAGATGCATGAAGAGTGTTTAGAAGTGTGGAGAAAGACTTGTTGAAATTTGGTCCCATATGGGCTAAGAACCCACAAACATGTCTTTGAAGAGTAAATCGCTTCTCTAGTGGTTTTTGGGGTTAGAATATGTTAGGATATAATGAATTTGATTGATTAAAAGTGCTAGAGATGCATGAAGACTGTTTAGAAGTTTGTGAAAAGACTGGCCAAAATTTGGTCCGAAATGGTCTAAGAACCCACAAACATTTCTTTGAAGCATTAAATGGCTTGTCTAGTGTTGTTTGGGGTTAGAATATGATAGAATACATTAAGTTTGATTGATTACAAGTGCTAGAGATGCATGAAGAGTGTTTAGAAGTGTTGAGAAAGACTTGTTAAATTTGGTCCCATATGGGCTAAGAACCCACAAACATGTCTTTGAAGTAGTAAATCGCTTCTGTTGTGTTGTTTGGGGTTAGAATATGTTAGAATATAATGAATTTGATTGATTAAAAGTGATAGAGATGCATGAAGAGTGTTTACAAGTGTGTGAAAAGACTTGCCGAAATATGGTCTAAAATGGGCTAAGAACACACACACATTGCTTTGAAGCATTAAATGGCTTGTGTAGTGTTGTTTGGGGTTAGAATATGTTAGAATACATTAATTTTGATTGATTACAAGTGCTAGAGATGCATGAAGAGTGTTTAGAAGTGTGGAGAAAGACTTGTTGAAATTTGGTCCCATATGGGCTAAGAACCCACAAACATGTCTTTGAAGCAGTAAATCGCTTCTGTTGTGTTGTTTGGGGTTAGAATATGTTAGAATATAATGAATTTGATTGATTAAAAGTGCTAGAGATGCATGAAGAGTGTTTACAAGTGTGTGAAAAGACTTGCCGAAATATGGTCTAAAATGGGCTAAGAACACACACACATTGCTTTGAAGCATTAAATGGCTTGTGTAGTGTTGTTTGGGGTTAGAATATGTTAGAATACATTAATTTTGATTGATTACAAGTGCTAGAGAAGCATGAAGAGTGTTTAGAAGTGTGGAGAAAGACTTGTTGAAATTTGGTCCCATATGGGCTAAGAACCCACAAATATGTCTTTGAAGCAGTAAATCGCTTCTCTAGTATTGTATGGGGTTAGAATATCTTAGAATATAATGAATTTGATGGATTAAAAGTGCTAGAGATACATGAAGAGTGTTTAGAAGTGTGTGGAAAGAGTTGCCGTATTATGGTCTAAAATGGGCTAAGAACCCACAACCATTGGTTTGAAGCATTAAATGGCTTGTCTACTGTTGTTTGGGGTTAGAATATGTTAGAATACTAATTTTTTGATTGATTAAAAGTGCTAGAGATGCATGAAAAGTATTTAGAAGTATATGAAAAGACTGGCCAAAATTTGATCTGAAATAGGGTAAGAACCCACCAACATTGCTTTGAAGCATTAAATGGCATGGTTAGTGTTGTTTGGGGTTAGAATATAATAGAATACATTAAGTTTGATTGATTACAAGTGCTAGAGATGCATGAAGAGTGTTTAGAAGTTTTGAGAAAGACTTGTTGAAATTTGGTCCCATATGGGCTAAGAACCCACAAACATGTCTTTGAAGCAGTAAATCGCTTCTGTTGTGTTGTTTGGGGTTAGAATATGTTAGAATATAATGAATTTGATTGATTAAAAGTGATAGAGATGCATGAAGAGTGCTTACAAGTGTGTGAAAAGACTTGCTGAAATATGGTCTAAAATGGGCTAAGAACACACACACATTGCTTTGAAGCATTAAATGGCTTGTGTAGTGTTGTTTGGGGTTAGAATATGTTAGAATACATTAATTTTGATTGATTACAAGTGCTAGAGATGCATGAAGAGTGTTTAGAAGTGTGGAGAAAGACTTGTTGAAATTTGGTCCCATATGGGCTAAGAACCCACAAACATGTCTTTGAAGCAGTAAATCGCTTCTCTAGTATTGTATGCGGTTAGAATATCTTAGAATATAATGAATTTGATGGATTAAAAGTGCTAGAGATACATGAAGAGTGTTTAGAAGTGTGTGGAAAGAGTTGCCGTAATATGGTCTAAAATGGGCTAAGAACCCACAACCATTGGTTTGAAGCATTAAATGGCTTGTCTACTGTTGTTTGGGGTTAGAATATGTTAGAATACTAATTTTTTGATTGAGTAAAAGTGCTAGAGATGCATGAAAAGTATTTAGAAGTATATGAAAAGACTGGCCAAAATTTGGTCTAAAATGGGCTAAGAACCCACAAACATTTCTTTGAAGCATTAAATGGCTTGTGTAGTGTTGTTTGGGGTTACAATATGTTAAAATACATTAAGTTTGATTGATTACAAGTGCTAGAGATGCATGAAGAGTGTTTAGAAGTGTGGAGAAAGACTTGTTGAAATTTGGTCCCATATGGGCTAAGAACCCACAAACATGTCTTTGAAGAGTAAATCGCTTCTCTAGTGGTTTTTGGGGTTAGAATATGTTAGGATATAATGAATTTGATTGATTAAAAGTGCTAGAGATGCATGAAGACTGTTTAGAAGTTTGTGAAAAGACTGGCCAAAATTTGGTCTGAAATGGTCTAAGAACCCACAAACATTTCTTTGAAGCATTAAATGGCTTGTCTAGTGTTGTTTGGGGTTAGAATATGTTAGAATACATTAAGTTTGATTGATTACAAGTGCTAGAGATGCATGAAGAGTGTTTAGAAGTGTGGAGAAAGACTTGTTGAAATTTGGTCACATATGGGCTAATAACCTACAAACATGTCTTTGAAGCAGTAAATCGCTTCTCTAGTGTTGGTTAGGGTTATAATATGTTAGAATACAATGAATTTGATTGATTAAAAGTGCTAGAGATGCATGAAAAGTGTTTAGAAGTATGTGAAAAGATTGGCCAAAATTTTGTCTGAAATGGTTTAAGAACCCACAAACATTTCTTTGAAGCATTAAATGGCTTGTCTAGTGTTGTTTGGGGTTAGAATATGTTAGAATACATTAAGTTTGATTGATTACAAGTGCTAGAGATGCATGAAGAGTGTTTCGAAGTGTGGAGAAAGACTTGTTGAAATTTGGTCCCAAATGGGCTAAGAACCCACAAACATGTCTTTAAAGCAGTAAATCGCTTCTCTAGTGTTGTTTGGGGTTATAATATGTTAGAATACAATAAATTTGATTGATTAAAAGTGCTAGAGATGCATGTAAAGTGTTTAGAAGTGTGTGAAAAGACTGGCCAAAATTTGGTCTGAAATGGTCTAAGAACCCACAAAAATTTCTTTGAAGCATTAAATGGCTTGTGTAGTGTTGTTTGGGGTTACAATATGTTAAAATACATTAAGTTTGATTGATTACAAGTGCTAGAGAAGCATGAAGAGTGTTTAGAAGTGTGGAGAAAGACTTGTTGAAATTTGGTCCCATATGGGCTAAGAACCCACAAACAACTGTTTGAAGAGTAAATCGCTTCTCTAGTGGTTTTTGGGGTTAGAATATATTAGGATATAATGAATTTGATTGATTAAAAGTGCTAGAGATGCATGAAGAGTGTTTAGAAGTTTGTGAAAACATTGGCCAAAGTTTGGTCCGAAATGGTCTAAGAACCCACAAAAATTATTTTGAAGCATTAAATGGCTTTTGTAGTGTTGTTTGGGGTTAGAATATATTAGAAGACATTAAGTTTGATTGATTACAAGTACTAGAGAAGCATGAAGAGTTTTTAGAAGTGTGGAGAAAGACTTGTTGAAATTTGGTCCCATATGGGCTAAAAACCCACAAACATGTCTTTGAAGCAGTAAACCGCTTCTCTAGTGTTATTTGGTGTTAGAATATGTTAGAATATAATGAATTTGATTGATTAAAATTGCTAGAGATGCATGAAGAGTGTTTAGAAGTGTGTGAAAAGATTTGCCGAAATATGGTCTAAAATGGGCTAGGAACCCACAAACATTGCCTTGAAGCATTAAATGGCTTGTCTAGTGTTGTTTGGGATTAGAATATGTTAGGATACAATTATTTTGATTGGTTAAAAGTGATAGAGATGCATGAAGAATGTTTATAAGTGTGTGAAAATACTTTCCGAATTTTGGTCTCTAATGGACTAGGAACACACAAACATCTCTTTGAAGCATTAAATGGCTTGTCTAGTGTTGTTTGGGGTTAGAATATGTTAGAATACAATAAATTTGATAGATTAAAAGTGCTAGAGATGCATGAAAAGTTTTTAGAAGTGTGTGAAAAGACTGGCCAAAATTTCAGCTGAAATGGCCTAAGAACCCACAAACATTGCTTTGAAGCATTAAATGGCTTGGATAGTGTTGTTTGGGGTTAGAATATGATAGAATACATTAAGTTTGATTGATTACAAGTGCTAGAGATGCGTGAAGAGTGTTTAGAAGTGTTGAGAAAGACTTGTTGAAATTTGGTCCCATATGGGCTAAGAACCCACAAACATGTCTTTAAAAAGTAAATCGCTTCTCTAGTGGTTTTTGGGGTTAGAATATGTTAGGATATAATGAATTTGATTGATTAAAAGTGCTAGAGATGCATGAAGAGTGTTTAGAAGTTTGTGAAAAGACTGGCCAATGTTTGGGGTTAGATTATGTTAGAATACATTAAGTTTGATTGATTACAAGTGCTAGAGTTGCATGAAGCGTGTTTAGAAGTGTGGAGAAAGACTTGTTGAAATAAGGTCCCAAATGGGCTAAGAACCCACAAACATGTCTTTGAAGCGGTAAATCGCTTCTCTAGTGTTGGTTAGGGTTATAATATGTTAGAATACAATGAATTTGATTGATTAAAAGTGCTAGAGATGCATGAAAAGTGTTTAGAAGTGTGTGAAAAGACTGGCCAAAATTTGGTCTGAAATGGTTTAAGAACCCACAAACATTTCTTTGAAGCATTAAATGGCTTGTCAAGTGTTGTTTGGGGTTAGAAAATGTTAGAATACATTAATTTTGATTGATTACAAGTGCTAGAGATGCATGAAGAGTGTTTAGAAGTGTGGAGAAAGACTTGTTGAAATTTGGTCCCATATGGGCTAAGAACCCACAAACATGTCTTTGAAGAGGAAATCGCTTCTCTAGTGGTTTTTGGGGTTAGAATATGTTAGGATATAATAAATTTGATTGATTAAAAGTGCTAGAGATGCATGAAGAGTGTTTAGAAGTTTGTGAAAAGACTGGCCAATGTTTGGTCCGAAATGGTCTAAGAACCCACAAACATTTCTTTGAAGCATTAAATGGCTTATCTAGTGTTGTTTGGGGTTATAATATGTAAGAATACATTAAGTTTGATTGATTACAATTTCTAGAGATGCATGAAGAGTGTTTCGAAGTGTGGAGAAAGACTTGTTGAAATTTGGTCCCAAATAGGCTAAGAACCCACAAACATGTCTTCGAAGCAGTAAATCGCTTCTCTAGTGTTGTTTGGGGTTATAATATGTTAGAATACAATGAATTTGATTGATTAAAAGTGTTAGAGATGCATGAAAAGTGTTTAGAAGTTTGTGAAAAGTGTGGCTAAAATTTGGTCTAAAATGATCTAAGAACCCACAAAAATTTCTTTGAAGCATTAAATGGCTTGTGTAGTGTTGTTTGGGGTTACAATATGTTAGAATACATTAAGTTTGATTGATTACAAATGCTAGAGAAGCATGAAGAGTGTTTAGAAGTGTGGAGAAAGACTTGTTGAAATTTGGTCCCATATGGGCTAAAAACCCACAAACATGTCTTTGAAGCAGTAAACCGCTTCTCTAGTGTTGTTTAGGGTTAGAATATGTTAGAATATAATGAATTTGATTGATTAAAATTGCTAGAGATGCATGAAGAGTGTTTTGAAGTGTGTGAAAAGATTTGCCGAAATATTGTCTAAAATGGGCTAGGAACCCACAAACATTGCCTTGAAGCATTAAATGGCTTGTCTAGTGTTGTTTGGGGTTAGAATATGTTAGGATACAATTATTTTGATTGGTTAAAAGTGATAGAGATGCATGAAGAGTGTTTATAAGTGTGTGAAAAGACTTTCCGAATTTTGGTCTCTAATGGACTAGGAACACACAAACATCTCTTTGAAGCATTAAATGGCTTGTCTAGTGTTGTTTGGGATTAGAATATGTTAGAATACAATAAATTTGATTAATTAAAAGTGCTAGAGATGCATGAAAAGTTTTTAAAAGTGTGTGAAAAGACTGGCCAAAATTTCAGCTGAAATGGCCTAAAAACCCACAAACATTGCTTTGAAGCATTAAATGGCTTGGATAGCGTTGTTTGGGGTTAGAATATGATAGAATACATTAAGTTTGATTGATTACAAGTGCTAGAGATGCATGAAGAGTGTTTAGAAGTGTTGAGAAAGACTTGTTGAAATTTGGTCCCATATGGGCTAAGAACCCACAAACATGTCTTTGAAGCAGTAAATCGCTTCTGTTGTGTTGTTTGGGGTTAGAATATGTTAGAATATAATGAATTTGATTGATTAAAAGTGATAGAGGTGCATGAAGAGTGTTTAGAAGTGTGTGAAAAGACTTGTTGAAATTTGGTCCAAAATTGACAAAGAACCCACAAACATTGCTTTGAAGCATTAAATGGCTTTTCTAGTGTTGATTGGGGTTAGAATATGATAGAATACATTAAATTTGATTGAGTACAAGTGCTAGAGATGCATGAAGAGTGTTTAGAAGTGTGGAGAAAGACTTGTTGAAATTTGGTCCCATATGGGCTAAGAACCCACAAACATGTCTTTGAAAAGTAAATCGCTTCTCTAGTGGTTTTTGGGGTTAGAATATGTTAGGATATAATGAATTTGATTGATTACAAGTGCTAGAGATGCATGAAGAGTGTTTAGAAGTATGGAGAAAGACTTGTTGAAATTTGGTCTGAAATGGTCTAAGAACCCACTAACATTTCTTTGAAGCATTAAATGGCTTGTCTACTGTTGTTTGGGGTTAGAATATGTTAGAATACATTAAGTTTGATTGATTACAAGTGCTAGAGATGCATGAAGAGTGTTTCGAAGTATGGAAAAAGACTTGTTGAAATTTGGTCCCAAATGGGCTAAGAACCCACAAACATGTCTTTGAAGCAGTAAATCGCTTCTCTAGTGTTGTTTGGGGTTAGAATATGTTAGAATACAATAAATTTGATATATTACAAGTACTAGAGATGCATCAAAAGTGTTTATAAGTGTGTAGAAAGACTTGCTGAAATTTGGTCCAAAATGGAATAAGAACCCACAAACATGTCTTTGAAGCATTAAATGACTTGTCTAGTGTTATTTAGGGTTACAATATGTTCGAATACAATAATATTGATTGATTAAAATTTCTAGAGATGCATTAAGAGTGTTTAAAAGTGTGGAGAAAGACTTGTCGAAATTTGGTCCCAAATGGGCTTAGAACTCAGAAACATTGCGTTGAACCACTAAATGGCTTGTCTAGTTTTTTTTTGGGGTTAGAATATGTTAGAAAACAATGAATTTGATTGATTACAAGCGCTAGAGAAGCATGAAGAGTGTTTAGAAGTGTGTAGAAAGACTTGTTGAAATTTGGTCCGAAATTGGCTAAGAATTCATAAACATTGCTTTGAACCACTAAATGGCTTGTCTAGTGTTGTTTTGGGTTACAATATGTTAGAATACAATAATATTGATTGATTAAAAGTTCTAGAGATGCATGAAGAGTGTTTAGAAGTGTAGAGAAAGACTTGTCGAAATTTGGTCCCAAATGGGCTTAGAACTCAGAAACATTGTGTTGAACCACTAAATGGCTTGTCTAGTGTTTTTTGGGGTTAGAATATGTTATAATACAATGAATTTGATTGATTACAAGCGCTAGAGATGCATGAAGAGTGCTTAGAAGTGTGTAGAAAGACTTGTTGAAATTTGGTCCGAAATGGGCTAAGAATTCATAAGCATTGATTTGAACCACTAAATAGCTTATCTAGTGTTGTTTGGGGTTATAATATGTTAATACAATGAATTTTATAGATTAAGTCCTAGAGATGCATGAAGAGGCTTTAGAAGTGTGAAGAAAACTTGTTGAAATTTGGTCTAAAATCGACTAAGAACCCATAAACATTGCTTTGAAGCATTAAATGGCTTGTCTAGTGTTGTTTGGGGTTACAATATGTTAGAATACAATAAATTTGATTTATTACAAGTGCTAGAGATGCATGAAGAGGCTTTAGAAGTGTGTAGAAAGACTTGCTGAAATTTGGTCCAAAATGGACAAAGAACCCACAAACATGTCTTTGAAGCATTAAATGACTTGTCTAGTGTTGTTTGGGGTTAGAATATGTTCGAATACAATAATATTGATTGATTAAAAGTTCTAGAGATGCATTAAGAGTGTTTAAAAGTGTGGAGAAAGACTTGTCGAAATTTGGTCCCAAATGGGCTTAGAACTCAGAAACATTGCGTTTAACCACTAAATGGCTTGTCTATTGTTTTTTGGGGTTCGAATATGTTAGAAAACAATGAATTTGATTGATTAAAAGCGCTAGAGATGCATGAAGAGTGTTTAGAGTCTGTAGAAAGACTTGTCGAAATTTGGTCCGAAATTGGCTAAGAATTCATAAACATTTTGTTGAACCACTAAATGGCTTGTCTAGTTTTTTTTGGGGTTAGAATATTTTAGAATACAATGAATTTGATTGATTACAAGCGCTAGAGATGCATGAAGATTGTTTAGAAGTGTGTAGAGATGCATGAAGATTGTTTAGAAGTGTGTAGAAAGACAAGCCATGTAGTGGCTAAGAATTTATAAACATTGCTTTGAACCACTACATGGCTTGTCTAGTGTTGTTTGGGGTTAGAATATGTTAATACATTGAATTTTATTGATTAATTCCTAGAGATGCTTGAAGAGGCTTTAGAAGTGTGTAGAAAGACTTGCTGAAATTTGGTCCAAAATCGACTAAGAACCCACAAACATTGCTTTGAAGCATTAAATGGCTTGTCTAGTGTTGTTTGGGGTTACAATATGTTAGAATACAATAATATTGATTGATTAAAAGTTCTAGAGATGCATGAAGAGTGTTTAGAAGTGTGGAGAAAGATTTGTCGAAATTTGGTCCCAAATGGGCTTAGACCTCAGAAACATTGCGTTGAACCACTAAGTGGCTTGTCTAGTGTTTTTTGGGGTTCAAATATGTTAGAAAGCAATGAATTTAATTGATTACAAGCGCTAGAGATGCTTGTATAGAAAGACTTGTTGAAATTTGGTCCAAAATCAACTAAGAACCCACAAACATTGTTTTGAAGCATTAAATGGCTTGTCCAGTGTTGTTTGGGGTTACAATATGTTAGAATACAATAAATTTAATTTATTACAAGTGCTAGAGATACATGAAGAGGCTTTAGAAGTGTGTAAACAGACTTGCTGAAATTTGGTACAAAATGGACTAAGAACCCACAAACATGTCTTTGAAGCATTAAATGACTTGTCTACTGTTGTTTGGGGTTAGAATATGTTCGAATACAATAATACTGATTGATTAAAAGTTCTAGAGATGCATTAAGAGTGTTTAAAAGTGTGGAGAAAGACTTGTCAAAATTTGGTCCCAAATGGGCTTAGAACTCAGAAACATTGCGTTGAACCACTAAATGGCTTGTCTAGTGTTTTTTGGGGTTCAAATATGTTAGAAAGCAATGAATTTAATTGATTACAAGCGCTAGAGATGCATGAAGAGTGTTTAGAAGTCTGTAGAAAGACTTGTTGAAATTTGGTCTGAAATGTGCTAAGAATTCATAAACATTTCTTTGAACCACTAAATGGCTTGTCTAGTGGTTTTTGGGGTTAGAATATGTTAATACAATGAATTTTATTGATTAAGTCCTAGAGATGGATGAACAGGCTTTAGAAGTGTATAGAAAGACTTGTTGGTATTTGGTCTAAAATCGACTAAGAACCCACAAACATTGCTTTGAAGCATTAAATGGCTTGTCTAGTGTTGTTTGGAGTTTTAATATGTTAGAATACAATAAATTTAATTTATTACAAGTGTTGGAGATGCATGAAGAGGCTTTAGAAATGTGTAGAAAGACTTGCTGAAATTTGGTCCAAAATGGACTAACAACCCACAAACATTGCTTTGAAGCATCAAATGGCTTTTCTAGTGTTGTTTGGGTTAAGAATATGTTAGAATACAATAAACTTGATTGAATAAAAGTGCTAGAGATCCATGAAGAGTGTTTAGAAGTGTGGAGAAAGACATGTCAAAATTTGGTCCCAAATGGGCTTACAACTCAGAAACATTGCGTTGAACCACTAAATGGCTTGTCTAGTGTTTTTTGGGGTTAGAATAAGTTAGAATACAATGAATTTGATTGATTACAAGCGCTAGAGATGCATGAAGAGTGTAGAAAGACTTGTTGAAATTTGGTCCAAAATTTGCTAAGAATTCATAAACATTGCTTTGAACCACAAAATGGCTTGTCTAGTGTTGTTTGGGGTTAGAATATGTTAATACAATGAATTTTATTGATTAAGTCCTAGAGATGCATGAAG
Source organism: Capsella bursa-pastoris (assembly GCA_036452645.1). Taxonomy (NCBI): domain Eukaryota; kingdom Viridiplantae; phylum Streptophyta; class Magnoliopsida; order Brassicales; family Brassicaceae; genus Capsella; species Capsella bursa-pastoris. The sequence continues at coordinate 10,544,666 of CP144185.1, forward strand.
AGGCTTTAGAAGTGTGTAGAAAGACTTGTTGAAATTTGGTCTAAAATCGACTAAAAACCCACAAACATTGCTTTGAAGCATTAAATGGCTTGTCTAGTGTTGTTTGGGTTTACAATATGTTAGAATACAATAAATTTGATTTATTACAAGTGCTGGAGATGCATGAAGAGGCTTTAGAAGTGTGTAGAAAGACTTGCAGAACTTTGGTCCAAAATGGACTAACAACCCACAAACATTGCTTTGAAGCATTAAATGGCTTTTCTAGTGTTGTTTGGGTTTAGAATATGTTAGAATACAATAAACTCGATTGATTAAAAGTGCTAGAGATGCATGAAGAGTGTTTAGAAGTGTGGAGAAAGACATGTCAAAATTTGGTCCGAAATGGGCTTACAACTCAGAAACATTGCGTTGAACCACTAAATGGCTTGTCTAGTGTTTTTTGGGGTTAGAATATGTTAGAATACAATGAATTTGATTGATTACATGCGCTAGAGATGCATGAAGTGTGTAGAAAGACTTGTTTAAATTTGGTCCGAAATTTGCTAAGAATTCATAAACATTGCTTTGAACCACTAAAGGCTTGTCTAGTGTTGTTTGGGGTTAGAATATGTTAATACAATGAATTTTATTGATTGAGTCCTAGAGATGCATGAAGAGGCTTTAGAAGTGTGTAGAAAGACTTGTTAAAATTTGGTCCAAAATCAACTAAGAACCCACAAACATTGCTTTGAAGCATTAAATGGCTTGTCTAGTGTTGTTTGGGGTTACAATATGTTAGAATACAATAAATTTGATTTATTACAAGTGCTAGAGATGCATAACGAGGCTTTAGAAGTGTGTAGAAAGACTTGCTGAAATTTGGTCCAAAATATACTAACAATCCACAAACATTGGTTTGAAGCATTAAATAGCTTTTCTAGTGGTGTTTGGGGTTAGAATATGTTAGAATACAATAAACTTGATTTATTAAAAGTGCTAGAGATGCATGCAGAGTGTTTAGAAGTGTGGAGAAAGACATGTCAAAATTTGGTCCTAAATGGGCTAGGAACCCACAAACATTGCCTTGAAACATTAAATGGCTTGTCTAGTGTTGTTTGGGGTTAGAAATGATAGAATACAATTATTTTGATTGGTTAAAAGTGATAGAGATGCATGAAGAGTGTTTAGAAGTGTGTGAAAAGACTTTCCGAATTTTGGTCTCTAATGGACTAAGAAGAACCCATAAACATTGCTTTTAAGCATTAAATGGCTTGTCTAGTGTTGTTTGGGGTTAGAATATGTTAGAATACAATAAATTTGATTGATTAAAAGGGCTAGAGATGCATGAAGAGTGTTTAGAAGTGTGTAGAAAGACTTGTTGAAATTTGGTCCGAAATGGGCTAAGAATTCATAAACATTGCTTTGAACCACTAAATGGCTTGTCTAGTGTTTTTTAGGGTTAGAATATGTTAATACTATGAATTTTATTGATTAAGTCCTAGAGATGCATGAAGAGGCTTTAGAAGTGTGTAGAAAGACTTGTTGAAATTTGGTCCCATATGGGCTAAGAACCCACAAACATGTCTTTGAAGCAGTAAATCGCTTCTGTTGTGTTGTTTGGGGTTAGAATATGTTATAATATAATGAATTTGATTGATTAAAAGTGATAGAGGTGCATGAAGAGTGTTTAGAAGTGTGTAGAAAGACTTGCTCAAATTTGGTCTAAAATGGAGTAAGAACCCACAAACATTGGTTTGAAGCATTAAATGGCTTTTCTAGTGTTGTTTGGGGTTAGAATATGTTAGAATACAATAAACTTGATTGATTAAAAGTGCTAGAGATGCATGAAGAGTGTTTAGAAGTGTGGAGAAAGACATGTCAAAATTTGGTCCCAAATGGGCTTACAACTCAGAAACATTGCGTTGAACCACTAAATGGCTTGTCTAGTGTTTTTTGGGGTTAGAAATGTTAGAATACAATGAATTTCATTGATTACAAGCGCTTGAGATGCATGAAGAGTGTTTAGAAGTGTGTAGAAAGAGTTTCTGAAATTTGGTACGAAATAGGCTAAGAAGAACCCATAAACATTGCTTTGAAGCATTAAATGGCTTGTCTACTGTTGTTTGGGGTTAGAATATGTTATAATACAATAAACTTGATTGCTTACAAGTGCTATAGATGCATGAAGAGTGTTTAGAAGTGTGTAGAAAGACTTGTTGAAATTTGGTCCGAAATGGGCTAAGAACCCACAAACATTGCTTTGAACCACTAAATGGCTTGTCTAGTGTTTTTTGGGGTTAGAATATGTTAATACAATGAATATTATTGATTAAGTCCTAGAGATGCATGAAGAGGCTTTAGAAGTGTGTAGAAAGACTTGCTGAAATTTGGTCCAAAATGGACTAAGAACCCACAAACATTTCTTTGAAGCATTAAATAACTTGTCTATTGTTGTTTGGGGTTAGAATATGTTAGAATACAATAATATTGATTGATTAAAAGTTCTAGAGATGCATGAAGAGTGTTTGAAAGTGTAGAGAAAGACTTGTCGAAATTTGGTCCCAAATGGGCTTAGAACTGAGAAACATTGCGCTGAACCACTAAATGGCTTGTCTAGAGTTTTGTGGGGTTAGAATATGTTAGAATACAATCTATTTGATTGATTACAAGCGCTAGAGATGCATGAAGAGTGTTTAGAAGTGTGTAGAAAGACTTGTTGAAATTTGGTCCGAAATTGGCTAAGAATTCATAAACATTGCTTTGAACCACTAAATGGCTTGTCTAGTTCTGTTTGGGGTTAGAATATGTTAATACAATGAATTTATTGATTAAGTCCTAGATATGCATGAAGAGGCTTTAGAAGTGTGTATTTTGCTTGTTGAAATTTGGTCTAAAATCGACTAACAACCCACAAACATTGCTTTGAAGCATTAAATGGCTTTTCTAGTGTTGTTTGGGGTTAGAATATGTTAGAATACAATAAACTTGATTGATTAAAAGTGCTAGAGATCCATGAAGAGTGTTTAGAAGTGTGGAGAAAGACATGTCAAAATTTGGTCCCAAATGGGCTTACAACTCAGAATCATTGCGTTGAACCACTAAATGGCTTGTCTAGTGTTGTTTGGGGTTAGAATATGTTAAAATGAAATAAATTTGATTGATTACAAGTGCTAGAGATGCATGAAGAGTGTTTAGAAGTGTGTAGAAAGACTTGTTGAAATTGGGTCCCAAATGGGCTAAGAACTCGGAAACATTGAGTTGAACCACTAAATGACTTATCTACTGTTGTTTGAGGTTAGAATATGTTAGAATACAAGAAATTTGATTGATTACAAGTGCTAGAGATGCATGAAGAGTGTTTTCAAGTATGGAAAAAGAATTGTTGAAATTGGGTCCCAAATGGGCTAAAAACTCGAAAACAGTGCGTTGACCACTAAATGGCTTGTCTAGTGTTTTTTGGGGTTAGAATATGTTAGAATACAATGAATTTGATTGATTACAAGCGTTAGAGATGCATGAAGAGTGTAGAAAGACTTGTTGAAATTTGGTCCAAAATTTGCTAAGAATTCATAAACATTGCTTTGAACCACTAAATGGCTTGTCTAGTGTTGTTTGGGGTTAGAATATGTTAAAACAATGAATTTTATTGATTAAGTCCTAGAGATGCATGAAGAGGCTTTAGAAGTGTGTAGAAAGAGTTGTTGAAATTTGGTCTAAAATTGACTAAAAACCCACAAACATTGCTTTGAAGCATTAAATGGCTTGTCTAGTGTTGTTTGGGGTTACAATATGTTAGAATACAATAAATTTGATTTATTACAAGTGCTGGAGATGCATGAAGATGCTTTAGAAGTATGTAGAAAGACTTGCAGAACTTTGGTCCAAAATGGACTTACAACCCACAAACATTGCTTTGAAGCATTAAATGGCTTTTCTAGTGTTGTTTGGGTTTAGAATATGTTAGAATACAATAAACTTGATTGATTAAAAGTGCTAGAGATGCATGAAGAGTGTTTAAAAGTGTGGAGAAAGACATGTCAAAATTTGGTCCCAAATGGGATTACAACTCAGAAATATTGCGTTGAACCACTAAATGGCTTGTCTAGTGTTTTTTGGGGTTAGAATACGTTAGAATACAATGAATTTGATTGTTTACAAGCGCTAGAGATGCATGAAGAGTGTAGAAAGACTTGTTGAAATTTGGTCCGAAATTTGCTAAGATTTCATAAACATTGCTTTGAACCACTAAATGGCTTGTCTAGTGTTGTTTGGGGTTAGAAAATGTTAATAAAATGAATTTTATTGATTAAGTCCTAGAGATGCATGAAGAGGCTTTAGAAGTTCGTAGAAAGACTTGTTGAAATTTGGTCCAAAATCAACTAAGAACCCACAAACATTGCTTTGAAGCATTAAATGGCGTGTCTAGTGTTGTTTCGGGTTACAATATGTTAGAATACAATAAATTTGATTTATTACAAGTGCTGGAGATGCATGAAGAGGCTTTAGAAGTGTGTAGAAAGACTTGCTGAAATTTGGTCCAAAATGGACTAACAACCCACAAACATTGCTAAGAAGCATTAAATGGCTTTTCTAGTGTTGTTTGGGTTTAGAATATGTTAGAATACAATAAACTTGATTGATTAAAAGTGCTAGAGATGCATGAAGAGTGTTTAAAAGTGTGGAGAAAGACATGTCAAAATTTGGTCCCAAATGGGCTTACAACTCAGAAACATTGCGTTGAACCACTAAATGGCTTGTCTAATGTTTTTTGGGGTTAGAATATGTTAGACTACAATGAATTTGATTGTTTACAAGCGCTAGAGATGCATGAAGAGTGTAGAAAGACTTGTTGAAATTTGGTCCGAAATTGGCTAAGAATTCATAAACATTGCTTTGAACCACTAAATGGCTTGTCTAATGTTGTTTGGGTTAGAATATGTTAATAAAATGAAATTTATTGATTAAGTCCTAGAGTTGCATGAAGAGGCTTTAGAAGTGTGTAGAAAGACTTGTTGAAATTTGGTCCAAAATCGACTAAGAACCCACAAACATTGCTTTGAAGCATTAAATGGCTTGTCTAGTGTTGTTTGGGGTTACAATATGTTAGAATACAATAAATTTGATTTACTACAAGTGCTAGAGATGCATAAAGAGGCTTTAGAAGTGTGTAGAAAGACTTGCTGAAATTTGGTCCAAAATGTACTAACAATCCACAAACATTGGTTTGAAGCATTAAATGGCTTTTCTAGTGGTGTTTGGGGTTAGAATATGTTAGGATACAATAAACTTGATTTAATAAAAGTGCTAGAGATGCATGAAGAGTGTTTAGAAGTGTGGAGAAAGACATGTCAAAATTTGGTCCCAAATGGGCTTACAACTCATAAACATTGCGTTGAACCACTAAATGGCTTGTATACTGTTTTTTGGGGTTAGAAATGTTAGAATACAATGAATTTCATTGATTACAAGCGCTTGAGATGCATGAAGAGTGTTTAGAAGTGTGTAGAAAGAGTTTTTGAAATTTGGTACGAAATAGGTTAAGAAGAACCCATAAACATTGCTTTGAAGCATTAAATGGCTTGTCTACTGTTGTTTGGGGTTAGAATATGGTATAATACAATAAACTTGATTTCTTACAAGTGCTATAGATGCATGAAGTTTGTTTAGAAGTGTGTAGAAAGACTTGTTGAAATTTGGTTCAAAATGGGCTAAGAACCCACAAACATTGCTTTGAACCACTAAATGGTTTGTCTAGTGTTGTTTGGGGTTAGAATATGTTAATACAATGAATATTATTGATTAAGTCCTAGTGATGCATGAAGAGGCTTTAGAAGTGTGTAGAAAAAATTGCTGAAATTTGGTCAAAAATGGACCAAGAACCCACAAACATTGCCTTGAAGCATTAAATGGCTTGTCTAGTGTTGTTTGGGATTACAATATGTTAGAATAAAATAAATTTGATTTATTACAAGTGCTAGAGATGCATGAAGAGTGTTTAGAAGTGTGTAGAAAGACTTGTTGAAATTTGGTCCGAAATGGGCTAAGAATTCATAAACATTGCTTTGAACCACTAAATGGCTTGTCTAGTGTTGTTTGGGGTTAGAATATGTTAATACAATGAATTTTATTGATTAAGTCCTAGAGATGCATGAAGAGGCTTTAGAAGTGTGTATTTACTTGTTGAAATTTGGTCTAAAATCGACAAAGAACCCACACACATTGCTTTGAAGCATTAAATGGCTTGTTTAGTGCTGTTTGGGGTTGAAATATGTTAGAATACAATAAATTTGATTTATTACAAGTGCTAGAGATGCATGAAGAGTCTTTAGAAGTTTGTAGAACGACTTGCTGAAATTTAGTTCAAAATGGACTAACAACCCACAAACATTGCTTTGAAGCATTAAATGGCTTTTCTAGTGTTGTTTGGGGTTAGAATATGTTAGAATACAATAAACTTGATTGATTAAAAGTGCTAGAGATGCATGAAGAGTGTTTAGAAGTGTGGAGAAAGACATGTCAAAATTTGGTCCCAAATGGGCTTACAACTCAGAAACATTGCGTTGAACCACTAAATGGCTTGTGTAGTGTTTTTTGGGGTTAGAAATGTTAGAATACAATGAATTTCATTGATTACAAGCGCTTGAGATACATGAAGAGTGTTTAGAAGTGTGTAGAAAGAGTTTCTGAAATTTGGTACGAAATAGGCTAAGAAGAACCCATAAACATTGCTTTGAAGCATTAAATGGCTTGTCTACTGTTGTTTGGGGTTAGAATATGGTATAATACAATAAACTTGATTTCTTACAAGTGCTATAGATGCATGAAGTTTGTTTAGAAGTGTGTAGAAATACTTGTTAAAATTTGGTCCGAAATGGGCTAAGAACCCACAAACATTGCTTTGAACCACTAAATGGTTTGTCTAGTGTTGTTTGCGGTTAGAATATGTTAATACAATGAATTTTATTGATTAAGTCCTAGAGATGCATGAAGAGGCTTTAGAAGTGTGTGAAAAGACTTGCCGAAATATGGTCTAAAATGGGCTAGGAACCCACAAACATTGCCTTGAAACATTAAATGGCTTGTCTAGTGTTGTTTGGGGTTAAGAATATGTTACGATACAATTATTTTGATTGGTTAAAAGTGATAGAGATGCATGAAGAGTGTTTATAAGTGTGTGAAAAGACTTTCCGAATTTTGGTCTCTAATGGACTAAGAACACACAAACATCTCTTTGAAGCATTAAATGGCTTGTCTAGTGTTGTTTGGGGTTAGAATATGTTAGAATACAATGAATTTGATTGATTAAAAGTGCTAGAGATGCATGAAAAGTTTTTAGAAGTGTGTGAAAAGACTGGCCAAAAATTCGTCTGAAATGGCCTAAGAACCCACAAACATTGCTTTGAAGCATTAAATGGCTTGGATAGTGTTGTTTGGGGTTATAATATGATAGAATACATTAAGTTTGATTGATTACAAGTGCTAGAGATGCATGAAGAGTGTTTAGAAGTGTTGAGAAAGACTTGTTGAAATTTGGTCCCATATGGGCTAAGAACCCACAAACATGTCTTTGAAGCAGTAAATCGCTTCTGTTGTGTTGTTTGGGGTTAGAATATGTTATAATATAATGAATTTGATTGATTAAAAGTGATAGAGGTGCATGAAGAGTGTTTAGAAGTGTGTGAAAAGACTTGCCGAAATATGGTCTAAAATGGGCTAAGAACCCACAAACATTGCTTTGAAGCATTAAATGGCTTGTGTAGTGTTGTTTAGGGTTAGAATATTCTAGAATACATTAATTTTGATTGAGTACAAGTGCTAGAGATGCATGAAGAGTGTTTAGAAGTGTGGAGAAAGACTTGTTGAAATTTGGTCCCATATGGGCTAAGAACCCACAAACATGTCTTTGAAAAGTAAATCGCTTCTCTAGTGGTTTTTGGGGTTAGAATATGTTAGGATATAATGAATTTGATTGATTAAAAGTGCTAGAGATGCATGAAGAGTGTTTAGAAGTTTGTGAAAAGACTGGCCAAAATTTGGTCTGAAATGGTCTAAGAACCTACTAACATTTCTTTGAAGCATTAAATTGCTTGTCTACTGTTGTTTGGGGTTAGAATATGTTAGAATATATTAAGTTTGATTGATTACAAGTGCTAGAGATGCATGAAAAGTGTTTCGAAGTGTGGAGAAAGACTTGTTGAAATTTGGTCCCAAATGGGCTAAGAACCCACAAACATGTCTTTGAAGCAGTAAATCGCTTCTCTAGTGTTGTTTGGGGTTAGAATATGTTAGAATACAATGAATTTGATTGATTAAAAGTGCTAGAGATGCATGAAAAGTTTTTAGAAGTGTGTGAAAAGACTGGCCAAAAATTCGTCTGAAATGGCCTAAGAACCCACAAACATTGCTTTGAAGCATTAAATGGCTTGGATAGTGTTGTTTGGGGTTATAATATGATAGAATACATTAAGTTTGATTGATTACAAGTGCTAGAGATGCATGAAGAGTGTTTAGAAGTGTTGAGAAAGACTTGTTGAAATTTGGTCCCATATGGGCTAAGAACCCACAAACATGTCTTTGAAGCAGTAAATCGCTTCTGTTGTGTTGTTTGGGGTTAGAATATGTTATAATATAATGAATTTGATTAATTAAAAGTGATAGAGGTGCATGAAGAGTGTTTAGAAGTGTGTGAAAAGACTTGCCGAAATATGGTCTAAAATGGGCTAAGAACCCACAAACATTGCTTTGAAGCATTAAATGGCTTGTGTAGTGTTGTTTAGGGTTAGAATATTCTAGAATACATTAATTTTGATTGAGTACAAGTGCTAGAGATGCATGAAGAGTGTTTAGAAGTGTGGAGAAAGACTTGTTGAAATTTGGTCCCATATGGGCTAAGAACCCACAAACATGTCTTTGAAAAGTAAATCGCTTCTCTAGTGGTTTTTGGGGTTAGAATATGTTAGGATATAATGAATTTGATTGATTAAAAGTGCTAGAGATGCATGAAGAGTGTTTAGAAGTTTGTGAAAAGACTGGCCAAAATTTGGTCTGAAATGGTCTAAGAACCCACTAACATTTCTTTGAAGCATTAAATGGCTTGTGTAGTGTTGTTTGGGGTTACAATATGTTAGAATACATTAAGTTTGATTGATTACAAGTGCTAGAGATGCATGAAGAGTGTTTAGAAGTGTGGAAAAAGACTTGTTGAAATTTGGTCCCAAATGGGCTAAGAACCCACAAACATGTCTTTGAAGCAGTAAATCGCTTCTCTAGTGTTGTTTGGGGTTAGAATATGTTAGAATACAATGAATTTTGTTGATTAAAAGTGCTAGAGATGCATGAAAAGTGTTTAGAAGAGTGTGAAAAGACTTGTCGTAATATGGTCTAAAATGGGCTAAGAACCCACAAACATTGGTTTGAAGCATTAAATGGCTTGTCTACTGTTGTTTGGGGTTAGAATATGTTAGAATACAAATTTTTTGATTGATTAAAAGTGCTAGAGATGCATGAAAAGTATTTAGAAGTGTATGAAAAGACTGGCCAAAATTTGGTCTGAAATGGGCTAAGAACCCACAAACAATTCTTTGAAGCATTAAATGGCTTGTCTAGTGTTGTTTGGGGTTAGTATATGTTAGAATACATTAAGTTTGATTGATTACAAGTGCTAGAGATGCATGAAGAGTGTTTCGAAGTGTGGAGAAAGACTTGTTGAAATTTGGTCCCAAATAGGCTAAGAACCCACAAACATGTCTTTGAAGCAGTAAATCGCTTCTCTAGTGTTTTTTGAGGTTATAATATGTTAGAATACAATGAATTTGATTGATTAAAAGTGCTAGAGATGCATGAAAAGTTTTTAGATGTGTGTGAAAGGACTGACCAAAATTTGGTCTGAAATGGTCTAAGAACCCACAAAAATTTCTTTGAACCATTAAATGGCTTGCTTAGTGTTGTTTGGGGTTACAATATGTTAGAATACATTAAGTTTGATTAATTACAAGTGCTAGAGAAGCATGAAGAGTGTTTAAAAGTGTGGAGAAAGACTTGTTGAAATTTGGTCCCATATGGGCTAAACACCCACAAACATGTCTTTGAAGCAGTAAACCGCTTCTCTAGTGTTGTTTGGGGTTAGAATATGTTAGAATATAATGAATTTGATTGATTAAAATTGCTAGAGATGCATGAAGAGTGTTTAGAAGTGTGTGAAAAGACTTGCCGAAATATGGTCTAAAATGGGCTAGGAACCCACAAACATTGCCTTGAAACATTAAATGGCTTGTCTAGTGTTGTTTGGGGTTAAGAATATGTTACGATACAATTATTTTGATTGGTTAAAAGTGATAGAGATGCATGAAGAGTGTTTATAAGTGTGTGAAAAGACTTTCCGAATTTTGGTCTCTAATGGACTAAGAACACACAAACATCTCTTTGAAGCATTAAATGGCTTGTCTAGTGTTGTTTGGGGTTAGAATATGTTAGAATACAATGAATTTGATTGATTAAAAGTGCTAGAGATGCATGAAAAGTTTTTAGAAGTGTGTGAAAAGACTGGCCAAAAATTCGTCTGAAATGGCCTAAGAACCCACAAACATTGCTTTGAAGCATTAAATGGCTTGGATAGTGTTGTTTGGGGTTATAATATGATAGAATACATTAAGTTTGATTGATTACAAGTGCTAGAGATGCATGAAGAGTGTTTAGAAGTGTTGAGAAAGACTTGTTGAAATTTGGTCCCATATGGGCTAAGAACCCACAAACATGTCTTTGAAGCAGTAAATTGCTTCTGTTGTGTTGTTTGGGGTTAGAATATGTTATAATATAATGAATTTGATTGATTCAAAGTGATAGAGGTGCATGAAGAGTGTTTAGAAGTGTGTGAAAAGACTTGCCGAAATATGGTCTAAAATGGGCTAAGAACCCACAAACATTGCTTTGAAGCATTAAGTGGCTTGTGTAGTGTTGTTTAGGGTTAGAATATTCTAGAATACATTAAATTTGATTGAGTACAAGTGCTAGAGATGCATGAAGAGTGTTTAGAAGTGTGGAGAAAGACTTGTTGAAATTTGGTCCCATATGGGCTAAGAACCCACAAACATGTCTTTGAAAAGTAAATCGCTTCTCTAGTGGTTTTTGGGGTTAGAATATGTTAGGATATAATGAATTTGATTGATTAAAAGTGCTAGAGATGCATGAAGAGTGTTTAGAAGTTTGTGAAAAGACTGGCCAAAATTTGGTCTGAAATGGTCTAAGAACCCACTAACATTTCTTTGAAGCATTAAATGGCTTGTGTAGTGTTGTTTGGGGTTACAATATGTTAGAATACATTAAGTTTGATTGATTACAAGTGCTAGAGATGCATGAAGAGTGTTTAGAAGTGTGGAAAAAGACTTGTTGAAATTTGGTCCCAAATGGGCTAAGAACCCACAAACATGTCTTTGAAGCAGTAAATCGCTTCTCTAGTGTTGTTTGGGGTTAGAATATGTTAGAATACAATGAATTTTGTTGATTAAAAGTGCTAGAGATGCATGAAAAGTGTTTAGAAGAGTGTGAAAAGACTTGTCGTAATATGGTCTAAAATGGGCTAAGAACCCACAAACATTGGTTTGAAGCATTAAATGGCTTGTCTACTGTTGTTTGGGGTTAGAATATGTTAGAATACAAATTTTTTGATTGATTAAAAGTGCTAGAGATGCATGAAAAGTATTTAGAAGTGTATGAAAAGACTGGCCAAAATTTGGTCTGAAATGGGCTAAGAACCCACAAACAATTCTTTGAAGCATTAAATGGCTTGTCTAGTGTTGTTTGGGGTTAGTATATGTTAGAATACATTAAGTTTGATTGATTACAAGTGCTAGAGATGCATGAAGAGTGTTTCGAAGTGTGGAGAAAGACTTGTTGAAATTTGGTCCCAAATAGGCTAAGAACCCACAAACATGTCTTTGAAGCAGTAAATCGCTTCTCTAGTGTTTTTTGAGGTTATAATATGTTAGAATACAATGAATTTGATTGATTAAAAGTGCTAGAGATGCATGAAAAGTTTTTAGATGTGTGTGAAAGGACTGACCAAAATTTGGTCTGAAATGGTCTAAGAACCCACAAAAATTTCTTTGAACCATTAAATGGCTTGCTTAGTGTTGTTTGGGGTTACAATATGTTAGAATACATTAAGTTTGATTAATTACAAGTGCTAGAGAAGCATGAAGAGTGTTTAAAAGTGTGGAGAAAGACTTGTTGAAATTTGGTCCCATATGGGCTAAACACCCACAAACATGTCTTTGAAGCAGTAAACCGCTTCTCTAGTGTTGTTTGGGGTTAGAATATGTTAGAATATAATGAATTTGATTGATTAAAATTGCTAGAGATGCATGAAGAGTGTTTAGAAGTGTGTGAAAAGACTTGCCGAAATATGGTCTAAAATGGGCTAGGAACCCACAAACATTGCCTTGAAACATTAAATGGCTTGTCTAGTGTTGTTTGGGGTTAAGAATATGTTACGATACAATTATTTTGATTGGTTAAAAGTGATAGAGATGCATGAAGAGTGTTTATAAGTGTGTGAAAAGACTTTCCGAATTTTGGTCTCTAATGGACTAAGAACACACAAACATCTCTTTGAAGCATTAAATGGCTTGTCTAGTGTTGTTTGGGGTTAGAATATGTTAGAATACAATGAATTTGATTGATTAAAAGTGCTAGAGATGCATGAAAAGTTTTTAGAAGTGTGTGAAAAGACTGGCCAAAAATTCGTCTGAAATGGCCTAAGAACCCACAAACATTGCTTTGAAGCATTAAATGGCTTGGATAGTGTTGTTTGGGGTTATAATATGATAGAATACATTAAGTTTGATTGATTACAAGTGCTAGAGATGCATGAAGAGTGTTTAGAAGTGTTGAGAAAGACTTGTTGAAATTTGGTCCCATATGGGCTAAGAACCCACAAACATGTCTTTGAAGCAGTAAATTGCTTCTGTTGTGTTGTTTGGGGTTAGAATATGTTATAATATAATGAATTTGATTGATTCAAAGTGATAGAGGTGCATGAAGAGTGTTTAGAAGTGTGTGAAAAGACTTGCCGAAATATGGTCTAAAATGGGCTAAGAACCCACAAACATTGCTTTGAAGCATTAAGTGGCTTGTGTAGTGTTGTTTAGGGTTAGAATATTCTAGAATACATTAAATTTGATTGAGTACAAGTGCTAGAGATGCATGAAGAGTGTTTAGAAGTGTGGAGAAAGACTTGTTGAAATTTGGTCCCATATGGGCTAAGAACCCACAAACATGTCTTTGAAAAGTAAATCGCTTCTCTAGTGGTTTTTGGGGTTAGAATATGTTAGGATATAATGAATTTGATTGATTAAAAGTGCTAGAGATGCATGAAGAGTGTTTAGAAGTTTGTGAAAAGACTGGCCAAAATTTGGTCTGAAATGGTCTAAGAACCCACTAACATTTCTTTGAAGCATTAAATGGCTTGTCTACTGTTGTTTGGGGTTAGAATATGTTAGAATACATTAACTTTGATTGATTACAAGTGCTAGAGATGCATGAAGAGTGTTTCGAAGTGTGGAAAAAGACTTGTTGAAATTTGGTCCCAAATGGGCTAAGAACCCACAAACATGTCTTTGAAGCAGTAAATCGCTTCTCTAGTGTTGTTTGGGGTTAGAATATGTTAGAATACAATGAATTTTGTTGATTAAAAGTGCTAGAGATGCATGAAAAGTGTTTAGAAGTGTGTGAAAAGACTGGCCAAAATTTGGTCTGAAATGGTCTAAGAACCCACAAAAATTTCTTTGAAGCATTAAATGGATTGTGTAGTGTTGTTTGGGGTTACAATATGTTAGAATACATTAAGTTTGATTGATTACAAGTGCTAGAGATGCATGAAGAGTGTTTAGAAGTATGGAGAAAGACTTGTTGAAATTTGGTCCCAAATGGGCTAAGAACCCACAAACATGTCTTTGAAGCAGTAAATCGATTTTCTAATGTTTTTTGGGGTTAGAATATCTTAGAATATAATGAATTTGATTGATTAAAACTGCTAGAGATGCATGAAGAGTGTTTAGAAGAGTGTGAAAAGACTTGTCGTAATATGGTCTAAAATGGGCTAAGAACCCACAAACATTGGTTTGAAGCATTAAATGGCTTGTCTACTGTTGTTTGGGGTTAGAATATGTTAGAATACAAATTTTTTGATTGATTAAAAGTGCTAGAGATGCATGAAAAGTATTTAGAAGTGTATGAAAAGACTGGCCAAAATTTGGTCTGAAATGGGCTAAGAACCCACAAACAATTCTTTGAAGCATTAAATGGCTTGTCTAGTGTTGTTTGGGGTTAGTATATGTTAGAATACATTAAGTTTGATTGATTACAAGTGCTAGAGATGCATGAAGAGTGTTTCGAAGTGTGGAGAAAGACTTGTTGAAGTTTGGTCCCATATGGGCTAAAAACCCACAAACATGTCTTTGAAGCAGTAAACCGCTTCTCTAGTGTTGTTTGGGGTTAGAATATGTTAGAATATAATGAATTTGATTGATTAAAATTGCTAGAGATGCATGAAGAGTGTTTAGAAGTGTGTGAAAAGACTTGCCGAAATATGGTCTAAAATGGGCTAGGAACCCACAAACATTGCCTTGAAACATTAAATGGCTTGCCTAGTGGTTTTTGGGGTTAGAATATGTTAGGATACAATTATTTTGATTGGTTAAAAGTGATAGAGATGCATGAAGAGTGTTTATAAGTGTGTGAAAAGACATTCCGAATTTTAGTCTCTAATGGACTAAGAACACACAAACATCTCTTTAAAGCATTAAATGGCTTGTCTAGTGTTGTTTGGGATTAGTATATGTTAGAATACATTAAGTTTGATTGATTACAAGTGCTAGAGATGCATGAAGAGTGTTTCGAAGTGTGGAGAAAGACTTGTTGAAATTTGGTCCCAAATAGGCTAAGAACCCACAAACATGTCTTTGAAGCAGTAAATCGCTTCTCTAGTGTTTTTTGGGGTTATAATATGTTAGAATACAATGAATTTGATTGATTAAAAGTGCTAGAGATGCATGAAAAGTTTTTAGATGTGTGTGAAAGGACTGACCAAAATTTGGTCTGAAATGGTCTAAGAACCCACAAAAATTTCTTTGAACCATTAAATGGCTTGCTTAGTGTTGTTTGGGGTTACAATATGTTAGAATACATTAAGTTTGATTAATTACAAGTGCTAGAGAAGCATGAAGAGTGTTTAAAAGTGTGGAGAAAGACTTGTTGAAATTTGGTCCCATATGGGCTAAACACCCACAAACATGTCTTTGAAGCAGTAAACCGCTTCTCTAGTGTTGTTTGGGGTTAGAATATGTTAGAATATAATGAATTTGATTGATTAAAATTGCTAGAGATGCATGAAGAGTGTTTAGAAGTGTGTGAAAAGACTTGCCGAAATATGGTCTAAAATGGGCTAGGAACCCACAAACATTGCCTTGAAACATTAAATGGCTTGTCTAGTGTTGTTTGGGGTTAAGAATATGTTACGATACAATTATTTTGATTGGTTAAAAGTGATAGAGATGCATGAAGAGTGTTTATAAGTGTGTGAAAAGACTTTTCGAATTTTGGTCTCTAATGGACTAAGAACACACAAACATCTCTTTGAAGCATTAAATGGCTTGTCTAGTGTTGTTTGGGGTTAGAATATGTTAGAATACAATGAATTTGATTGATTAAAAGTGCTAGAGATGCATGAAAAGTTTTTAGACGTGTGTGAAAAGACTGGCCAAAAATTCGTCTGAAATGGCCTAAGAACCCACAAACATTGCTTTGAAGCATTAAATGGCTTGGATAGTGTTGTTTGGGGTTATAATATGATAGAATACATTAAGTTTGATTGATTACAAGTGCTAGAGATGCATGAAGAGTGTTTAGAAGTGTTGAGAAAGACTTGTTGAAATTTGGTCCCATATGGGCTAAGAACCCACAAACATGTCTTTGAAGCAGTAAATCGCTTCTGTTGTGTTGTTTGGGGTTAGAATATGTTATAATATAATGAATTTGATTGATTAAAAGTGATAGAGGTGCATGAAGAGTGTTTAGAAGTGTGTGAAAAGACTTGCCGAAATATGGTCTAAAATGGGCTAAGAACCCACAAACATTGCTTTGAAGCATTAAATGGCTTGTGTAGTGTTGTTTAGGGTTAGAATATTCTAGAATACATTAAATTTGATTGAGTACAAGTGCTAGAGATGCATGAAGAGTGTTTAGAAGTGTGGAGAAAGACTTGTTGAAATTTGGTCCCATATGGGCTAAGAACCCACAAACATGTCTTTGAAAAGTAAATCGCTTCTCTAGTGGTTTTTGGGGTTAGAATATGTTAGGATATAATGAATTTGATTGATTAAAAGTGCTAGAGATGCATGAAGAGTGTTTAGAAGTTTGTGAAAAGACTGGCCAAAATTTGGTCTGAAATAGTCTAAGAACCCACTAACATTTCTTTGAAGCATTAAATGGCTTGTCTACTGTTGTTTGGGGTTAGAATATGTTAGAATACATTAAGTTTGATTGATTACAAGTGCTAGAGATGCATGAAGAGTGTTTCGAAGTGTGGAGAAAGACTTGTTGAAATTTGGTCCCAAATGGGCTAAGAACCCACAAACATGTCTTTGAAGCAGTAAATCGCTTCTCTAGTGTTGTTTGGGGTTAGAATATGTTAGAATACAATGAATTTTGTTGATTAAAAGTGCTAGAGATGCATGAAAAGTGTTTAGAAGTGTGTGAAAAGAGTGGCCAAAATTTGGTCTGAAATGGTCTAAGAACCCACAAAATTTTCTTTGAAGCATTAAATGGCTTGTGTAGTGTTGTTTGGGGTTACAATATGTTAGAATACATTAAGTTTGATTGATTACAAGTGCTAGAGATGCATGAAGAGTGTTTAGAAGTATGGAGAAAGACTTGTTGAAATTTGGTCCCAAATGGGCTAAGAACTCACAAACATGTCTTTGAAGCAGTAAATCGATTTTCTAATGTTGTTTGGGGTTAGAATATCTTAGAATATAATGAATTTGATTGATCAAAACTGCTAGAGATGCATGAAGAGTGTTTAGAAGAGTGTGAAAAGACTTGTCGTAATATGGTCTAAAATGGGCTAAGAACCCACAAACATTGGTTTGAAGCATTAAATGGCTTGTCTACTGTTGTTTGGGGTTAGAATATGTTAGAATAAAAATTTTTTGATTGATTAAAAGTGCTAGAGATGCATGAAAAGTATTTAGAAGTGTATGAAAAGACTGGCCAAAATTTAGTCTGAAATGGGCTAAGAACCCACAAACAATTCTTTGAAGCATTAAATGGCTTGTCTAGTGTTGTTTGGGGTTAGTATATGTTAGAATACATTAAGTTTGATTGATTACAAGTGCTAGAGATGCATGAAGAGTGTTTCGAAGTGTGGAGAAAGACTTGTTGAAATTTGGTCCCAAATAGGCTAAGAACCCACAAACATGTCATTGAAGCAGTAAATCGCTTCTCTAGTGTTTTTTGGGGTTAGAATATGTTAGAATATAATGAATTTGATTGATTAAAATTGCTAGAGATGCATGAAGAGTGTTTAGAAGTGTGTGAAAAGACTTGCCGAAATATGGTCTAAAATGGGCTAGGAACCCACAAACATTGCCTTGAAACATTAAATGGCTTGTCTAGTGTTGTTTGGGGTTAAGAATATGTTACGATACAATTATTTTGATTGGTTAAAAGTGATAGAGATGCATGAAGAGTGTTTATAAGTGTGTGAAAAGACTTTCCGAATTTTGGTCTCTAATGGACTAAGAACACACAAACATCTCTTTGAAGCATTAAATGGCTTGTCTAGTGTTGTTTGGGGTTAGAATATGTTAGAATACAATGAATTTGATTGATTAAAAGTGCTAGAGATGCATGAAAAGTTTTTAGAAGTGTGTGAAAAGACTGGCCAAAAATTCGTCTGAAATGGCCTAAGAACCCACAAACATTGCTTTGAAGCATTAAATGGCTTGGATAGTGTTGTTTGGGGTTATAATATGATAGAATACATTAAGTTTGATTGATTACAAGTGCTAGAGATGCATGAAGAGTGTTTAGAAGTGTTGAGAAAGACTTGTTGAAATTTGGTCCCATATGGGCTAAGAACCCACAAACATGTCTTTGAAGCAGTAAATCGCTTCTGTTGTGTTGTTTGGGGTTAGAATATGTTATAATATAATGAATTTGATTGATTAAAAGTGATAGAGGTGCATGAAGAGTGTTTAGAAGTGTGTGAAAAGACTTGCCGAAATATGGTCTAAAATGGGCTAAGAACCCACAAACATTGCTTTGAAGCATTAAATGGCTTGTGTAGTGTTGTTTAGGGTTAGAATATTCTAGAATACATTAAATTTGATTGAGTACAAGTGCTAGAGATGCATGAAGAGTGTTTAGAAGTGTGGAGAAAGACTTGTTGAAATTTGGTCCCATATGGGCTAAGAACCCACAAACATGTCTTTGAAAAGTAAATCGCTTCTCTAGTGGTTTTTGGGGTTAGAATATGTTAGGATATAATGAATTTGATTGATTAAAAGTGCTAGAGATGCATGAAGAGTGTTTAGAAGTTTGTGAAAAGACTGGCCAAAATTTGGTCTGAAATGGTCTAAGAACCCACTAACATTTCTTTGAAGCATTAAATGGCTTGTCTACTGTTGTTTGGGGTTAGAATATGTTAGAATACATTAAGTTTGATTGATTACAAGTGCTAGAGATGCATGAAGAGTGTTTAGAAGTGTTGAGAAAGACTTGTTGAAATTTGGTCCCATATGGGCTAAGAACCCACAAACATGTCTTTGAAGCAGTAAATCGCTTCTGTTGTGTTGTTTGGGGTTAGAATATGTTATAATATAATGAATTTGATTGATTAAAAGTGATAGAGGTGCATGAAGAGTGTTTAGAAGTGTGTGAAAAGACTTGCCGAAATATGGTCTAAAATGGGCTAAGAACCCACAAACATTGCTTTGAAGCATTAAATGGCTTGTGTAGTGTTGTTTAGGGTTAGAATATTCTAGAATACATTAATTTTGATTGAGTACAAGTGCTAGAGATGCATGAAGAGTGTTTAGAAGTGTGGAGAAAGACTTGTTGAAATTTGGTCCCATATGGGCTAAGAACCCACAAACATGTCTTTGAAAAGTAAATCGCTTCTCTAGTGGTTTTTGGGGTTAGAATATGTTAGGATATAATGAATTTGATTGATTAAAAGTGCTAGAGATGCATGAAGAGTGTTTAGAAGTTTGTGAAAAGACTGGCCAAAATTTGGTCTGAAATGGTCTAAGAACCTACTAACATTTCTTTGAAGCATTAAATTGCTTGTCTACTGTTGTTTGGGGTTAGAATATGTTAGAATATATTAAGTTTGATTGATTACAAGTGCTAGAGATGCATGAAAAGTGTTTCGAAGTGTGGAGAAAGACTTGTTGAAATTTGGTCCCAAATGGTCTAAGAACCCACAAACATGTCTTTGAAGCAGTAAATCGCTTCTCTAGTGTTGTTTGGGGTTAGAATATGTTAGAATACAATGAATTTGATTGATTAAAAGTGCTAGAGATGCATGAAAAGTTTTTAGATGTGTGTGAAAGGACTGACCAAAATTTGGTCTGAAATGGTCTAAGAACCCACAAAAATTTCTTTGAACCATTAAATGGCTTGCTTAGTGTTGTTTGGGGTTACAATATGTTAGAATACATTAAGTTTGATTAATTACAAGTGCTAGAGAAGCATGAAGAGTGTTTAAAAGTGTGGAGAAAGACTTGTTGAAATTTGGTCCCATATGGGCTAAACACCCACAAACATGTCTTTGAAGCAGTAAACCGCTTCTCTAGTGTTGTTTGGGGTTAGAATATGTTAGAATATAATGAATTTGATTGATTAAAATTGCTAGAGATGCATGAAGAGTGTTTAGAAGTGTGTGAAAAGACTTGCCGAAATATGGTCTAAAATGGGCTAGGAACCCACAAACATTGCCTTGAAACATTAAATGGCTTGTCTAGTGTTGTTTGGGGTTAAGAATATGTTACGATACAATTATTTTGATTGGTTAAAAGTGATAGAGATGCATGAAGAGTGTTTATAAGTGTGTGAAAAGACTTTCCGAATTTTGGTCTCTAATGGACTAAGAACACACAAACATCTCTTTGAAGCATTAAATGGCTTGTCTAGTGTTGTTTGGGGTTAGAATATGTTAGAATACAATGAATTTGATTGATTAAAAGTGCTAGAGATGCATGAAAAGTTTTTAGACGTGTGTGAAAAGACTGGCCAAAAATTCGTCTGAAATGGCCTAAGAACCCACAAACATTGCTTTGAAGCATTAAATGGCTTGGATAGTGTTGTTTGGGGTTATAATATGATAGAATACATTAAGTTTGATTGATTACAAGTGCTAGAGATGCATGAAGAGTGTTTAGAAGTGTTGAGAAAGACTTGTTGAAATTTGGTCCCATATGGGCTAAGAACCCACAAACATGTCTTTGAAGCAGTAAATCGCTTCTGTTGTGTTGTTTGGGGTTAGAATATGTTATAATATAATGAATTTGATTGATTAAAAGTGATAGCGGTGCATGAAGAGTGTTTAGAAGTGTGTGAAAAGACTTGCCGAAATATGGTCTAAAATGGGCTAAGAACCCACAAACATTGCTTTGAAGCATTAAATGGCTTGTGTAGTGTTGTTTAGGAATAGAATATTCTAGAATACATTAAATTTGATTGAGTACAAGTGCTAGAGATGCATGAAGAGTGTTTAGAAGTGTGGAGAAAGACTTGTTGAAATTTGGTCCCATATGGGCTAAGAACCCACAAACATGTCTTTGAAAAGTAAATCGCTTCTCTAGTGGTTTTTGGGGTTAGAATATGTTAGGATATAATGAATTTGATTGATTAAAAGTGCTAGAGATGCATGAAGAGTGTTTAGAAGTTTGTGAAAAGACTGGCCAAAATTTGGTCTGAAATGGTCTAAGAACCCACTAACATTTCTTTGAAGCATTAAATGGCTTGTCTACTGTTGTTTGGGGTTAGAATATGTTAGAATACATTAAGTTTGATTGATTACAAGTGCTAGAGATGCATGAAGAGTGTTTCGAAGTGTGGAGAAAGACTTGTTGAAATTTGGTCCCAAATGGGCTAAGAACCCACAAACATGTCTTTGAAGCAGTAAATCGCTTCTCTAGTGTTGTTTGGGGTTAGAATATGTTAGAATACAATGAATTTTGTTGATTAAAAGTGCTAGAGATGCATGAAAAGTGTTTAGAAGTGTGTGAAAAGACTGGCCAAAATTTGGTCTGAAATGGTCTAAGAACCCACAAAAATTTCTTTGAAGCATTAAATGGCTTGTGTAGTGTTGTTTGGGGTTACAATATGTTAGAATACATTAAGTTTGATTGATTACAAGTGCTAGAGATGCATGAAGAGTGTTTAGAAGTGTGGAGAAAGACTTGTTGAAATTTGGTCCCATATGGGCTAAGAACCCACAAACATGTCTTTGAAAAGTAAATCGCTTCTCTAGTGGTTTTTGGGGTTAGAATATGTTAGGATATAATGAATTTGATTGATTAAAAGTGCTAGAGATGCATGAAGAGTGTTTAGAAGTTTGTGAAAAGACTGGCCAAAATTTGGTCTGAAATGGTCTAAGAACCCACTAACATTTCTTTGAAGCATTAAATGGCTTGTCTACTGTTGTTTGGGGTTAGAATATGTTAGAATACATTAAGTTTGATTGATTACAAGTGCTAGAGATGCATGAAGAGTGTTTCGAAGTGTGGAGAAAGACTTGTTGAAATTTGGTCCCAAATGGGCTAAGAACCCACAAACATGTCTTTGAAGCAGTAAATCGCTTCTCTAGTGTTGTTTGGGGTTAGAATATGTTAGAATACAATGAATTTTGTTGATTAAAAGTGCTAGAGATGCATGAAAAGTGTTTAGAAGTGTGTGAAAAGACTGGCCAAAATTTGGTCTGAAATGGTCTAAGAACCCACAAAAATTTCTTTGAAGCATTAAATGGCTTGTGTAGTGTTGTTTGGGGTTACAATATGTTAGAATACATTAAGTTTGATTGATTACAAGTGCTAGAGATGCATGAAGAGTGTTTAGAAGTATGGAGAAAGACTTGTTGAAATTTGGTCCCAAATGGGCTAAGAACTCACAAACATGTCTTTGAAGCAGTAAATCGATTTTCTAATGTTGTTTGGGGTTAGAATATCTTAGAATATAATGAATTTGATTGATCAAAACTGCTAGAGATGCATGAAGAGTGTTTAGAAGAGTGTGAAAAGACTTGTCGTAATATGGTCTAAAATGGGCTAAGAACCCACAAACATTGGTTTGAAGCATTAAATGGCTTGTCTACTGTTGTTTGGGGTTAGAATATGTTAGAATACAAATTTTTTGATTGATTAAAAGTGCTAGAGATGCATGAAAAGTATTTAGAAGTGTATGAAAAGACTGGCCAAAATTTGGTCTGAAATGGGCTAAGAACCCACAAACAATTCTTTGAAGCATTAAATGGCTTGTCTAGTGTTGTTTGGGGTTAGTATATGTTAGAATACATTAAGTTTGATTGATTACAAGTGCTAGAGATGCATGAAGAGTGTTTCGAAGTGTGGAGAAAGACTTGTTGAAATTTGGTCCCAAATAGGCTAAGAACCCACAAACATGTCATTGAAGCAGTAAATCGCTTCTCTAGTGTTTTTTGGGGTTAGAATATGTTAGAATATAATGAATTTGATTGATTAAAATTGCTAGAGATGCATGAAGAGTGTTTAGAAGTGTGTGAAAAGACTTGCCGAAATATGGTCTAAAATGGGCTAGGAACCCACAAACATTGCCTTGAAACATTAAATGGCTTGTCTAGTGTTGTTTGGGGTTAAGAATATGTTACGATACAATTATTTTGATTGGTTAAAAGTGATAGAGATGCATGAAGAGTGTTTATAAGTGTGTGAAAAGACTTTCCGAATTTTGGTCTCTAATGGACTAAGAACACACAAACATCTCTTTGAAGCATTAAATGGCTTGTCTAGTGTTGTTTGGGGTTAGAATATGTTAGAATACAATGAATTTGATTGATTAAAAGTGCTAGAGATGCATGAAAAGTTTTTAGAAGTGTGTGAAAAGACTGGCCAAAAATTCGTCTGAAATGGCCTAAGAACCCACAAACATTGCTTTGAAGCATTAAATGGCTTGGATAGTGTTGTTTGGGGTTATAATATGATAGAATACATTAAGTTTGATTGATTACAAGTGCTAGAGATGCATGAAGAGTGTTTAGAAGTGTTGAGAAAGACTTGTTGAAATTTGGTCCCATATGGGCTAAGAACCCACAAACATGTCTTTGAAGCAGTAAATCGCTTCTGTTGTGTTGTTTAGGGTTAGAATATGTTATAATATAATGAATTTGATTGATTAAAAGTGATAGAGGTGCATGAAGAGTGTTTAGAAGTGTGTGAAAAGACTTGCCGAAATATGGTCTAAAATGGGCTAAGAACCCACAAACATTGCTTTAAAGCATTAAATGGCTTGTGTAGTGTTGTTTAGGGTTAGAATATTCTAGAATACATTAATTTTGATTGAGTACAAGTGCTAGAGATGCATGAAGAGTGTTTAGAAGTGTGGAGAAAGACTTGTTGAAATTTGGTCCCATATGGGCTAAGAACCCACAAACATGTCTTTGAAAAGTAAATCGCTTCTCTAGTGGTTTTTGGGGTTAGAATATGTTAGGATATAATGAATTTGATTGATTAAAAGTGCTAGAGATGCATGAAGAGTGTTTAGAAGTTTGTGAAAAGACTGGCCAAAATTTGGTCTGAAATGGTCTAAGAACCTACTAACATTTCTTTGAAGCATTAAATTGCTTGTCTACTGTTGTTTGGGGTTAGAATATGTTAGAATATATTAAGTTTGATTGATTACAAGTGCTAGAGATGCATGAAAAGTGTTTCGAAGTGTGGAGAAAGACTTGTTGAAATTTGGTCCCAAATGGGCTAAGAACCCACAAACATGTCTTTGAAGCAGTAAATCGCTTCTCTAGTGTTGTTTGGGGTTAGAATATGTTAGAATACAATGAATTTTGTTGATTAAAAGTGCTAGAGATGCATGAAAAGTGTTTAGAAGTGTGTGAAAAGACTGGCCAAAATTTGGTCTGAAATGGTCTAAGAACCCACAAAATTTTCTTTGAAGCATTAAATGGCTTGTGTAGTGTTGTTTGGGGTTACAATATGTTAGAATACATTAAGTTTGATTGATTACAAGTGCTAGAGATGCATGAAGAGTGTTTAGAAGTATGGAGAAAGACTTGTTGAAATTTGGTCCCAAATGGGCTAAGAACTCACAAACATGTCTTTGAAGCAGTAAATCGATTTTCTAATGTTGTTTGGGGTTAGAATATCTTAGAATATAATGAATTTGATTGATCAAAACTGCTAGAGATGCATGAAGAGTGTTTAGAAGAGTGTGAAAAGACTTGTCGTAATATGGTCTAAAATGGGCTAAGAACCCACAAACATTGGTTTGAAGCATTAAATGGCTTGTCTACTGTTGTTTGGGGTTAGAATATGTTAGAATACAAATTTTTTGATTGATTAAAAGTGCTAGAGATGCATGAAAAGTATTTAGAAGTGTATGAAAAGACTGGCCAAAATTTGGTCTGAAATGGGCTAAGAACCCACAAACAATTCTTTGAAGCATTAAATGGCTTGTCTAGTGTTGTTTGGGGTTAGTATATGTTAGAATACATTAAGTTTGATTGATTACAAGTGCTAGAGATGCATGAAGAGTGTTTCGAAGTGTGGAGAAAGACTTGTTGAAATTTGGTCCCAAATAGGCTAAGAACCCACAAACATGTCATTGAAGCAGTAAATCGCTTCTCTAGTGTTTTTTGGGGTTAGAATATGTTAGAATATAATGAATTTGATTGATTAAAATTGCTAGAGATGCATGAAGAGTGTTTAGAAGTGTGTGAAAAGACTTGCCGAAATATGGTCTAAAATGGGCTAGGAACCCACAAACATTGCCTTGAAACATTAAATGGCTTGTCTAGTGTTGTTTGGGGTTAAGAATATGTTACGATACAATTATTTTGATTGGTTAAAAGTGATAGAGATGCATGAAGAGTGTTTATAAGTGTGTGAAAAGACTTTCCGAATTTTGGTCTCTAATGGACTAAGAACACACAAACATCTCTTTGAAGCATTAAATGGCTTGTCTAGTGTTGTTTGGGGTTAGAATATGTTAGAATACAATGAATTTGATTGATTAAAAGTGCTAGAGATGCATGAAAAGTTTTTAGAAGTGTGTGAAAAGACTGGCCAAAAATTCGTCTGAAATGGCCTAAGAACCCACAAACATTGCTTTGAAGCATTAAATGGCTTGGATAGTGTTGTTTGGGGTTATAATATGATAGAATACATTAAGTTTGATTGATTACAAGTGCTAGAGATGCATGAAGAGTGTTTAGAAGTGTTGAGAAAGACTTGTTGAAATTTGGTCCCATATGGGCTAAGAACCCACAAACATGTCTTTGAAGCAGTAAATCGCTTCTGTTGTGTTGTTTAGGGTTAGAATATGTTATAATATAATGAATTTGATTGATTAAAAGTGATAGAGGTGCATGAAGAGTGTTTAGAAGTGTGTGAAAAGACTTGCCGAAATATGGTCTAAAATGGGCTAAGAACCCACAAACATTGCTTTAAAGCATTAAATGGCTTGTGTAGTGTTGTTTAGGGTTAGAATATTCTAGAATACATTAATTTTGATTGAGTACAAGTGCTAGAGATGCATGAAGAGTGTTTAGAAGTGTGGAGAAAGACTTGTTGAAATTTGGTCCCATATGGGCTAAGAACCCACAAACATGTCTTTGAAAAGTAAATCGCTTCTCTAGTGGTTTTTGGGGTTAGAATATGTTAGGATATAATGAATTTGATTGATTAAAAGTGCTAGAGATGCATGAAGAGTGTTTAGAAGTTTGTGAAAAGACTGGCCAAAATTTGGTCTGAAATGGTCTAAGAACCTACTAACATTTCTTTGAAGCATTAAATTGCTTGTCTACTGTTGTTTGGGGTTAGAATATGTTAGAATATATTAAGTTTGATTGATTACAAGTGCTAGAGATGCATGAAAAGTGTTTCGAAGTGTGGAGAAAGACTTGTTGAAATTTGGTCCCAAATGGGCTAAGAACCCACAAACATGTCTTTGAAGCAGTAAATCGCTTCTCTAGTGTTGTTTGGGGTTAGAATATGTTAGAATACAATGAATTTTGTTGATTAAAAGTGCTAGAGATGCATGAAAAGTGTTTAGAAGTGTGTGAAAAGACTGGCCAAAATTTGGTCTGAAATGGTCTAAGAACCCACAAAAATTTCTTTGAAGCATTATATGGCTTGTGTAGTGTTGTTTGGGGTTACAATATGTTAGAATACATTAAGTATGATTGATTACAAGTGCTAGAGATGCATGAAGAGTGTTTAGAAGTATGGAGAAAGACTTGTTGAAATTTGGTCCCAAATGGGCTAAGAACCCACAAACATGTCTTTGAAGCAGTAAATCGATTTTCTAGTGTTGTTTGGGGTTAGAATATCTTTGAATATAATGAATTTGATTGATTAAAACTGCTAGAGATGCATGAAGAGTGTTTAGAAGAGTGTGAAAAGACTTGTCGTAATATGGTCTAAAATGGGCTAAGAACCCACAAACATTGGTTTGAAGCATTAAATGGCTTGTCTACTGTTGTTTGGGGTTAGAATATGTTAGAATACAAATTTTTTGATTGATTAAAAGTGCTAGAGATGCATGAAAAGTATTTAGAAGTGTATGAAAAGACTGGCCAAAATTTGGTCTGAAATGTGCTAAGAACCCACAAACAATTCTTTGAAGCATTAAATGGCTTGTCTAGTGTTGTTTGGGGTTAGTATATGTTAGAATACATTAAGTTTGATTGATTACAAGTGCTAGAGATGCATGAAGAGTGTTTCGAAGTGTGGAAAAAGACTTGTTGAAATTTGGTCCCAAATAGGCTAAGAACCCACAAACATGTCATTGAAGCAGTAAATCGCTTCTCTAGTGTTTTTTGGGGTTATAATATGTTAGAATACAATGAATTTGATTGATTAAAAGTGCTAGAGATGCATGAAAAGTTTTTAGATGTGTGTGAAAAGACTGACCAAAATTTGGTCTGAAATGGTCTAAGAACCCACAAAAATTTCTTTGAACCATTAAATGGCTTGCTTAGTGTTGTTTGGGGTTACAATATGTTAGAATACATTAAGTTTGATTAATTACAAGTGCTAGAGAAGCATGAAGAGTGTTTAGAAGTGTGGAGAAAGACTTGTTGAAATTTGGTCCCATATGGGCTAAACACCCACAAACATATCTTTGAAGCAGTAAACCGCTTCTCTAGTGTTGTTTGGGGTTAGAATATGTTAGAATATAATGAATTTGATTGATTAAAATTGCTAGAGATGCATGAAGAGTGTTTAGAAGTGTGTGAAAAGACTTGCCGAAATATGGTCTAAAATGGGCTAGGAACCCACAAACATTTCCTTGAAACATTAAATGGCTTGTCTAGTGTTGTTTGGGGTTAAGAATATGTTACGATACAATTATTTTGATTGGTTAAAAGTGATAGAGATGCATGAAGAGTGTTTATAAGTGTGTGAAAAGACTTTCCGAATTTTGGTCTCTAATGGACTAAGAACACACAAACATCTCTTTGAAGCATTAAATGGCTTGTCTAGTGTTGTTTGGGGTTAGAATATGTTAGAATACAATGAATTTGATTGATTAAAAGTGCTAGAGATGCATGAAAAGTTTTTAGAAGTGTGTGAAAAGACTGGCCAAAAATTCGTCTGAAATGGCCTAAGAACCCACAAACATTGCTTTGAAGCATTAAATGGCTTGGATAGTGTTGTTTGGGGTTATAATATGATAGAATACATTAAGTTTGATTGATTACAAGTGCTAGAGATGCATGAAGAGTGTTTAGAAGTGTTGAGAAAGACTTGTTGAAATTTGGTCCCATATGGGCTAAGAACCCACAAACATGTCTTTGAAGCAGTAAATCGCTTCTGTTGTGTTGTTTGGGGTTAGAATATGTTATAATATAATGAATTTGATTGATTAAAAGTGATAGAGGTGCATGAAGAGTGTTTAGAAGTGTGTGAAAAGACTTGCCGAAATATGGTCTAAAATGGGCTAAGAACCCACAAACATTGCTTTGAAGCATTAAATGGCTTGTGTAGTGTTGTTTAGGGTTAGAATATTCTAGAATACATTAATTTTGATTGAGTACAAGTGCTAGAGATGCATGAAGAGTGTTTAGAAGTGTGGAGAAAGACTTGTTGAAATTTGGTCCCATATGGGCTAAGAACCCACAAACATGTCTTTGAAAAGTAAATCGCTTCTCTAGTGGTTTTTGGGGTTAGAATATGTTAGGATATAATGAATTTGATTGATTAAAAGTGCTAGAGATGCATGAAGAGTGTTTAGAAGTTTGTGAAAAGACTGGCCAAAATTTGGTCTGAAATGGTCTAAGAACCTACTAACATTTCTTTGAAGCATTAAATTGCTTGTCTACTGTTGTTTGGGGTTAGAATATGTTAGAATATATTAAGTTTGATTGATTACAAGTGCTAGAGATGCATGAAAAGTGTTTCGAAGTGTGGAGAAAGACTTGTTGAAATTTGGTCCCAAATGGGCTAAGAACCCACAAACATGTCTTTGAAGCAGTAAATCGCTTCTCTAGTGTTGTTTGGGGTTAGAATATGTTAGAATACAATGAATTTTGTTGATTAAAAGTGCTAGAGATGCATGAAAAGTGTTTAGAAGTGTGTGAAAAGACTGGCCAAAATTTGGTCTGAAATGGTCTAAGAACCCACAAAAATTTCTTTGAAGCATTAAATGGCTTGTGTAGTGTTGTTTGGGGTTACAATATGTTAGAATACATTAAGTATGATTGATTACAAGTGCTAGAGATGCATGAAGAGTGTTTAGAAGTATGGAGAAAGACTTGTTGAAATTTGGTCCCAAATGGGCTAAGAACCCACAAACATGTCTTTGAAGCAGTAAATCGATTTTCTAGTGTTGTTTGGGGTTAGAATATCTTTGAATATAATGAATTTGATTGATTAAAACTGCTAGAGATGCATGAAGAGTGTTTAGAAGAGTGTGAAAAGACTTGTCGTAATATGGTCTAAAATGGGCTAAGAACCCACAAACATTGGTTTGAAGCATTAAATGGCTTGTCTACTGTTGTTTGGGGTTAGAATATGTTAGAATACAAATTTTTTGATTGATTAAAAGTGCTAGAGATGCATGAAAAGTATTTAGAAGTGTATGAAAAGACTGGCCAAAATTTGGTCTGAAATGTGCTAAGAACCCACAAACAATTCTTTGAAGCATTAAATGGCTTGTCTAGTGTTGTTTGGGGTTAGTATATGTTAGAATACATTAAGTTTGATTGATTACAAGTGCTAGAGATGCATGAAGAGTGTTTCGAAGTGTGGAGAAAGACTTGTTGAAATTTGGTCCCAAATGGGCTAAGAATCCACAAACATGTCTTTGAAGCAGTAAATCGCTTCTCTAGTGTTGTTTGGGGTTAGAATATGTTAGAATACAATGAATTTTGTTGATTAAAAGTGCTAGAGATGCATGAAAAGTGTTTAGAAGTGTGTGAAAAGACTGGCCAAAATTTGGTCTGAAATGGTCTAAGAACCCACAAAAATTTCTTTGAAGCATTAAATGGCTTGTGTAGTGTTGTTTGGGGTTACAATATGTTAGAATACATTAAGTTTGATTGATTACAAGTGCTAGAGATGCATGAAGAGTGTTTAGAAGTATGGAGAAAGACTTGTTGAAATTTGGTCCCAAATGTGCTAAGAACCCACAAACATGTCTTTGAAGCAGTAAATCGATTTTCTAGTGTTGTTTGGGGTTAGAATATCTTTGAATATAATGAATTTGATTGATTAAAACTGCTAGAGATGCATGAAGAGTGTTTAGAAGAGTGTGAAAAGACTTGTCGTAATATGGTCTAAAATGGGCTAAGAATATGTCTACTGTTGTTTGGGGTTAGAATATGTCTTTGAAGCATTAAATGGCTTGTCTACTGTTGTTTGGGGTTAGAATATGTTAGAATACAAATTTTTTGATTGATTAAAAGTGCTAGGGATGCATGAAAAGTATTTAGAAGTGTATGAAAAGACTGGCCAAAATTTGGTCTGAAATGGGCTAAGAACCCACAAACAATTCTTTGAAGCATTAAATGGCTTGTCTAGTGTTGTTTGGGGTTATAATATGTTAGAATACAATGAATTTGATTGATTAAAAGTGCTAGAGATGCATGAAAAGTGTTTAGAAGTGTGTGAAAAGACTGACCAAAATTTGGTCTGAAATGGTTTAAGAACCCACAAACATTTCCTTGAAGCACTAAATGGCTTGTCTAGTGTTTTTTGGGGTTAGAACATGTTAGAATACATTAATTTTGATTGATTACAAGTGCTAGAGATGCATGAAGAGTTTTTAGAAGTGTGGAGAAAGACTTGTTGAAATTTGGTCCCATATGGGCTAAGAACCCACAAACATGTCTTTGAAGAGGAAATCGCTTCTCTAGTGGTTTTTGGGGTTAGAATATGTTAGGATATAATGAATTTGATTGATTAAAAGTGCTAGAGATGAATGAAGAGTGTTTAGAAGTGTGTGAAAACACTTGCCGAAATATGGTCTAAAATGGGCTAAGAACCCACAAACATTGCTTTGAAGCATTAAATGGCTTGTGTAGTGTTGTTTGGGGTTAGAATATGTTAGAATACATTAAGTTTGATTGATTACAAGTGCTAGAGATGCATGAATAGTGTTTAGAAGTGTGGAGAAAGACTTATTGAAATTTGGTCCCATATGGGCTAAGAACCCACAAACATGTCGTTGAAGAGTAAATCGCTTCTCTAGTGGTTTTTGGGGTTAGAATATGTTAGGATATAATGAATTTGATTGATTAAAAATGCTAGAGATGAATGAAGAGTGTTTAGAAGTGTGTGAAAAGACTGGCCAAAATTTGGTCTGAAATGGGCAAAGAACCCACAAACATTGCTTTGAAGCATTAAATAGCTTGGCTAGTGTTGTTTGGGGTTAGAATATGATAGAATACATTAAGTTTGATTGATTACAAGTGATAGAGATGCATGAAGAGTGTTTAGAAGTGTTGAGAAAGACTTGTTGAAATTTGGTCTCATATGGGCTAAGAACCCACAAACATGTCTTTGAAGCAGTAAATCGCTTCTGTTGTGTTGTTAGGGGTTAAGTATGTTAGAATATAATGAATTTGATTGATTAAAAGTGATAGAGATGCATGAAGAGTGTTTAGAAGTGTGTGAAAAGACTTGCCGAAATATGGTCTAAAATGGGCTAAGAACCCACAAACATTGCTTTGAAGCATTAAATGGCTTGTGTAGTGTTGTTTGGGGTTAGAATATGTTAGAATACATTAATTTTGATTGATTACAAGTGTTAGAGATGCATGAAGAGTGTTTAGAAGTGTAGAGAAAGACTTGTTGAAATTTGGTCCCATATAGGTTAAGAACCCACAAACATGTCTTTAAAAAGTAAATCGCTTCTCTAGTGGTTTTTGGGGTTAGAATATGTTAGGATATAATAAATTTGATTGATTAAAAGTGCTAGAGATGCATGAAGAGTGTTTAGAAGTTTGTGAAAAGACTGGCCAAAATTTGGTCTGAAATGGTCTAAGAACCCACAAACATTTCTTTGAAGCATTAAATGGCTTGTCTAGTGTTGTTTGGGGTTAGAATATGTTAGAATACATTAATTTTGATTGATTACAAGTGCTAGAGATGCATGAAGAGTGTTTAGAAGTGTGGAGAAAGAAACTTGTTGAAATAAGGTCCCTAATGGGCTAAGAACCCACAAACATGTCTTTGAAGCAGTAAATCGCTTCTCTAGTGTTGTTTGGGGTTAGAATATGTTAGAATACAATGAATTTTGTTGATTAAAAGTGCTAGAGATGCATGAAAAGTGTTTAGAAGTGTGTGAAAAGACTGGCCAAAATTTGGTCTGAAATGGTCTAAGAACCCACAAAATTTTCTTTGAAGCATTAAATGGCTTGTGTAGTGTTGTTTGGGGTTACAATATGTTAGAATACATTAAGTTTGATTGATTACAAGTGCTAGAGATGCATGAAGAATGTTTAGAAGTATGGAGAAAGACTTGTTGAAATTTGGTCCCAAATGGGCTAAGAACCCACAAACATGTCTTTGAAGCAGTAAATCGCTTCTCTAGTGTTGTTTGGGGTTAGAATATCATAGAATATAATGAATTTGATTGATTAAAAGTGCTAGAGATGCATGAAGAGTGTTTAGAAGAGTGTGAAAAGACTTGTCGTAATATGGTCTAAAATGGGCTAAGAACCCACAAACATTGGTTTGAAGCATTAAATGGCTTGTCTACTGTTGTTTGGGGTTAAAATATGTTAGAATACAAATTTTTTGATTGATTAAAAGTGCTAGAGATGCATGAAAAGTATTTAGAAGTGTATGAAAATACTAGCCAAAATTTGGTCTGAAATGGGCTAAGAACCCACAAACATGTCTTTGAAGCAGTAAATCGCTGCTCTAGTGTTGGTTAGGGTTATAATATGTTAGAATACAATGAATTTGATTGATTAAAAGTGCTAGAGATGCATGAAAAGTGTTTAGAAGTGTGTGAAAAGACTGGCCAAAATTTGGTCTGAAATGGTTTAAGAACCCACAAACATTTCCTTGAAGCACTAAATGGCTTGTCTAGTGTTGTTTGGGGTTAGAACATGTTAGAATACATTAATTTTGATTGATTACAAGTGCTAGAGATGCATGAAGAGTTTTTAGAAGTGTGGAGAAAGACTTGTTGAAATTTGGTCCCATATGGGCTAAGAACCCACAAACATGTCTTTGAAGAGGAAATCGCTTCTCTAGTGGTTTTTGGGGTTAGAATATGTTAGGATATAATGAATTTGATTGATTAAAAGTGCTAGAGATGAATGAAGAGTGTTTAGAAGTGTGTGAAAACACTTGCCGAAATATGGTCTAAAATGGGCTAAGAACCCACAAACATTGCTTTGAAGCATTAAATGGCTTGTGTAGTGTTGTTTGGGGTTAGAATATGTTAGAATACATTAATTTTGATTGATTACAAGTGCTAGAGATGCATGAATAGTGTTTAAAAGTGTGGAGAAAGACTTGTTGAAATTTGGTCCCATATGGGCTAAGAACCCACAAACATGTCGTTGAAGAGTAAATCGCTTCTCTAGTGGTTTTTGGGGTTAGAATATGTTAGGATATAATGAATTTGATTGATTAAAAATGCTAGAGATGAATGAAGAGTGTTTAGAAGTGTGTGAAAAGACTGGCCAAAATTTGGTCTCAAATGGGCTAAGAACCCACAAACATTGCTTTGAAGCATTAAATAGCTTGGCTAGTGTTGTTTGGGGTTAGAATATGATAGAATACATTAAGTTTGATTGATTACAAGTGCTAGAGATGCATGAAGAGTGTTTAGAAGTGTAGAGAAAGACTTGTTGAAATTTGGTCCCATATAGGTTAAGAACCCACAAACATGTCTTTAAAAAGTAAATCGCTTCTCTAGTGGTTTTTGGGGTTAGAATATGTTAGGATATAATAAATTTGATTGATTAAAAGTGCTAGAGATGCATGAAGAGTGTTTAGAAGTTTGTGAAAAGACTGGCCAAAATTTGGTCTTAAATGGTCTAAGAACCCACAAACATTTCTTTGAAGCATTAAATGGCTTGTCTAGTGTTGTTTGGGGTTAGAATATGTTAGAATACATTAATTTTGATTGATTACAAGTGCTAGAGATGCATGAAGAGTGTTTAGAAGTGTGGAGAAAGAAACTTGTTGAAATAAGGTCCCAAATGGGGTAAGAACCCACAAACATGTCTTTGAAGCAGTAAATCGCTTCTCTAGTGTTGGTTAGGGTTATAATATGTTAGAATACAATGAATTTGATTGATTAGAAGTGCTAGAGATGCATGAAAAGTGTTTAGAAGTGTGTGAAAAGACTGGCCAAAATTTGGTCTGAAATGGTTTAAGAACCCACAAACATTTCTTTGAAGCATTAAATGGCTTGTCTAGTGTTGTTTGGGGTTAGAACATGTTGAATACATTAATTTTGATTGATTACAAGTGCTAGAGATGCATGAAGAGTGTTTAGAAGTGTGGAGAAAGACTTGTTGAAATTTGGTCCCATATGGGCTAAGAACCCACAAACATGTCTTTGAAGAGGAAATCGCTTCACTAGTGGTTTTTGGGGTTAGAATATGTTAGGATATAATGAATTTGATTGATTAAAAGTGCTAGAGATGCATGAAGAGTGTTTAGAAGTTTGTGAAAAGACTGGCCAATGTTTTGTCCGAAATGGTCTAAGAACCCACAAACATTTCTTTGAAGCATTAAATGGCTTATCTAGTGTTGTTTGGGGTTAGAATATGTTAGAATACATTAAGTTTGATTGATTACAATTGCTAGAGATGCATGAAGAGTGTTTCGAAGTGTGGAGACAGACTTGTTGAAATTTGGTCCCAAATAGGCTAAGAACCCACAAACATGTCTTTGAAGCAGTAAATCGCTTCTCTAGTGTTGTTTGGGGTTATAATATGTTGGAATACAATGAATTTGATTGATTAAAAGTGCTAGAGATGCATGAAAAGTGTTTAGAAGTGTGTGAAAAGACTGGCCAAAATTTGGTCTGAAATGGTCTAAGAACCCACAAAAATTTCTTTGAAGCATTAAAT
Source organism: Capsella bursa-pastoris (assembly GCA_036452645.1). Lineage (NCBI taxonomy): Eukaryota > Viridiplantae > Streptophyta > Magnoliopsida > Brassicales > Brassicaceae > Capsella > Capsella bursa-pastoris. Next base: position 10,579,452 of record CP144185.1, read on the forward strand.
GGCTTGTGTAGTGTTGTTTGGGGTTACTATATGTTAGAATACATTAAGTTTGATTGATTACAAGTGCTAGAGAAGCATGAAGAGTGTTTAGAAGTGTGGAGAAAGACTTGTTGAAATTTGGTCCCATATGGGCTAAAAATCCACAAACATGTCTTCGAAGCAGTAAACCGCTTCTCTAGTGTTGTTTGGGGTTAGAATATGTTAGAATACATTAAGTTTGATTGATTACAAGTGCTAGAGATGCATGAAGAGTGTTTCGAAGTGTGGAGAAAGACTTGTTGAAATTTGGTCCCAAATGGGCTAAGAATCCACAAACATGTCTTTGAAGCAGTAAATCGCTTCTCTAGTGTTGTTTGGGGTTAGAATATGTTAGAATACAATGAATTTTGTTGATTAAAAGTGCTAGAGATGCATGAAAAGTGTTTAGAAGTGTGTGAAAAGACTGGCCAAAATTTGGTCTGAAATGGTCTAAGAACCCACAAAAATTTCTTTGAAGCATTAAATGGCTTGTGTAGTGTTGTTTGGGGTTACAATATGTTAGAATACATTAAGTTTGATTGATTACAAGTGCTAGAGATGCATGAAGAGTGTTTAGAAGTATGGAGAAAGACTTGTTGAAATTTGGTCCCAAATGGGCTAAGAACCCACAAACATGTCTTTGAAGCAGTAAATCGATTTTCTAATGTTGTTTGGGGTTAGAATATCTTTGAATATAATGAATTTGATTGATTAAAACTGCTAGAGATGCATGAAGAGTGTTTAGAAGAGTGTGAAAAGACTTGTCGTAATATGGTCTAAAATGGGCCTAGAACCCACAAACATTGGTTTGAAGCATTAAATGGCTTGTCTACTGTTGTTTGGGGTTAGAATATGTTAGAATACATTAAGTTTGATTGATTACAAGTGCTAGAGATGCATGAAGAGTGTTTCGAAGTGTGGAGAAAGACTTGTTGAAATTTGGTCCCAAATGGGCTAAGAATCCACAAACATGTCTTTGAAGCAGTAAATCGCTTCTCTAGTGTTGTTTGGGGTTAGAATATGTTAGAATACAATGAATTTTGTTGATTAAAAGTGCTAGAGATGCATGAAAAGTGTTTAGAAGTGTGTGAAAAGACTGGCCAAAATTTGGTCTGAAATGGTCTAAGAACCCACAAAAATTTCTTTGAAGCATTAAATGGCTTGTGTAGTGTTGTTTGGGGTTACAATATGTTAGAATACATTAAGTTTGATTGATTACAAGTGCTAGAGATGCATGAAGAGTGTTTAGAAGTATGGAGAAAGACTTGTTGAAATTTGGTCCCAAATGGGCTAAGAACCCACAAACATGTCTTTGAAGCAGTAAATCGATTTTCTAGTGTTGTTTGGGGTTAGAATATCTTTGAATATAATGAATTTGATTGATTAAAACTGCTAGAGATGCATGAAGAGTGTTTAGAAGAGTGTGAAAAGACTTGTCGTAATATGGTCTAAAATGGGCTAAGAACCCACAAACATTGGTTTGAAGCATTAAATGGCTTGTCTACTGTTGTTTGGGGTTAGAATATGTTAGAATACAAATTTTTTGATTGATTAAAAGTGCTAGGGATGCATGAAAAGTATTTAGAAGTGTATGAAAAGACTGGCCAAAATTTGGTCTGAAATGGGCTAAGAACCCACAAACAATTCTTTGAAGCATTAAATGGCTTGTCTAGTGTTGTTTGGGGTTATTATATGTTAGAATACAATGAATTTGATTGATTAAAAGTGCTAGAGATGCATGAAAAGTGTTTAGAAGTGTGTGAAAAGACTGACCAAAATTTGGTCTGAAATGGTTTAAGAACCCACAAACATTTCCTTGAAGCACTAAATGGCTTGTCTAGTGTTTTTTGGGGTTAGAACATGTTAGAATACATTAATTTTGATTGATTACAAGTGCTAGAGATGCATGAAGAGTTTTTAGAAGTGTGGAGAAAGACTTGTTGAAATTTGGTCCCATATGGGCTAAGAACCCACAAACATGTCTTTGAAGAGGAAATCGCTTCTCTAGTGGTTTTTGGGGTTAGAATATGTTAGGATATAATGAATTTGATTGATTAAAAGTGCTAGAGATGAATGAAGAGTGTTTAGAAGTGTGTGAAAACACTTGCCGAAATATGGTCTAAAATGGGCTAAGAACCCACAAACATTGCTTTGAAGCATTAAATGGCTTGTGTAGTGTTGTTTGGGGTTAGAATATGTTAGAATACATTAATTTTGATTGATTACAAGTGCTAGAGATGCATGAATAGTGTTTAGAAGTGTGGAGAAAGACTTATTGAAATTTGGTCCCATATGGGCTAAGAACCCACAAACATGTCGTTGAAGAGTAAATCGCTTCTCTAGTGGTTTTTGGGGTTAGAATATGTTAGGATATAATGAATTTGATTGATTAAAAATGCTAGAGATGAATGAAGAGTGTTTAGAAGTGTGTGAAAAGACTGGCCAAAATTTGGTCTGAAATGGGCTAAGAACCCACAAACATTGCTTTGAAGCATTAAATAGCTTGGCTAGTGTTGTTTGGGGTTAGAATATGATAGAATACATTAAGTTTGATTGATTACAAGTGATAGAGATGCATGAAGAGTGTTTAGAAGTGTTGAGAAAGACTTGTTGAAATTTGGTCTCATATGGGCTAAGAACCCACAAACATGTCTTTGAAGCAGTAACTCGCTTCTGTTGTGTTGTTAGGGGTTAAGTATGTTAGAATATAATGAATTTGATTGATTAAAAGTGATAGAGATGCATGAAGAGTGTTTAGAAGTGTGTGAAAAGACTTGCCGAAATATGGTCTAAAATGGGCTAAGAACCCACAAACATTGCTTTGAAGCATTAAATGGCTTGTGTAGTGTTGTTTGGGGTTTGAATATGTTAGAATACATTAATTTTGATTGATTACAAGTGCTAGAGATGCATGAAGAGTGTTTAGAAGTGTAGAGAAAGACTTGTTGAAATTTGGTCCCATATAGGTTAAGAACCCACAAACATGTCTTTAAAAAGTAAATCGCTTCTCTAGTGGTTTTTGGGGTTAGAATATGTTAGGATATAATAAATTTGATTGATTAAAAGTGCTAGAGATGCATGAAGAGTGTTTAGAAGTTTGTGAAAAGACTGGCCAAAATTTGGTCTGAAATGGTCTAAGAACCCACAAACATTTCTTTGAAGCATTAAATGGCTTGTCTAGTGTTGTTTGGGGTTAGAATATGTTAGAATACATTAATTTTGATTGATTACAAGTGCTAGAGATGCATGAAGAGTGTTTAGAAGTGTGGAGAAAGAAACTTGTTGAAATAAGGTCCCTAATGGGCTAAGAACCCACAAACATGTCTTTGAAGCAGTAAATCGCTTCTCTAGTGTTGTTTGGGGTTAGAATATGTTAGAATACAATGAATTTTGTTGATTAAAAGTGCTAGAGATGCATGAAAAGTGTTTAGAAGTGTGTGAAAAGACTGGCCAAAATTTGGTCTGAAATGGTCTAAGAACCCACAAAATTTTCTTTGAAGCATTAAATGGCTTGTGTAGTGTTGTTTGGGGTTACAATATGTTAGAATACATTAAGTTTGATTGATTACAAGTGCTAGAGATGCATGAAGAATGTTTAGAAGTATGGAGAAAGACTTGTTGAAATTTGGTCCCAAATGGGCTAAGAACCCACAAACATGTCTTTGAAGCAGTAAATCGCTTCTCTAGTGTTGTTTGGGGTTAGAATATCATAGAATATAATGAATTTGATTGATTAAAAGTGCTAGAGATGCATGAAGAGTGTTTAGAAGAGTGTGAAAAGACTTGTCGTAATATGGTCTAAAATGGGCTAAGAACCCACAAACATTGGTTTGAAGCATTAAATGGCTTGTCTACTGTTGTTTGGGGTTAAAATATGTTAGAATACAAATTTTTTGATTGATTAAAAGTGCTAGAGATGCATGAAAAGTATTTAGAAGTGTATGAAAATACTAGCCAAAATTTGGTCTGAAATGGGCTAAGAACCCACAAACATGTCTTTGAAGCAGTAAATCGCTGCTCTAGTGTTGGTTAGGGTTATAATATGTTAGAATACAATGAATTTGATTGATTAAAAGTGCTAGAGATGCATGAAAAGTGTTTAGAAGTGTGTGAAAAGACTGGCCAAAATTTGGTCTGAAATGGTTTAAGAACCCACAAACATTTCCTTGAAGCACTAAATGGCTTGTCTAGTGTTGTTTGGGGTTAGAACATGTTAGAATACATTAATTTTGATTGATTACAAGTGCTAGAGATGCATGAAGAGTTTTTAGAAGTGTGGAGAAAGACTTGTTGAAATTTGGTCCCATATGGGCTAAGAACCCACAAACATGTCTTTGAAGAGGAAATCGCTTCTCTAGTGGTTTTTGGGGTTAGAATATGTTAGGATATAATGAATTTGATTGATTAAAAGTGCTAGAGATGAATGAAGAGTGTTTAGAAGTGTGTGAAAACACTTGCCGAAATATGGTCTAAAATGGGCTAAGAACCCACAAACATTGCTTTGAAGCATTAAATGGCTTGTGTAGTGTTGTTTGGGGTTAGAATATGTTAGAATACATTAATTTTGATTGATTACAAGTGCTAGAGATGCATGAATAGTGTTTAAAAGTGTGGAGAAAGACTTGTTGAAATTTGGTCCCATATGGGCTAAGAACCCACAAACATGTCGTTGAAGAGTAAATCGCTTCTCTAGTGGTTTTTGGGGTTAGAATATGTTAGGATATAATGAATTTGATTGATTAAAAATGCTAGAGATGAATGAAGAGTGTTTAGAAGTGTGTGAAAAGACTGGCCAAAATTTGGTCTCAAATGGGCTAAGAACCCACAAACATTGCTTTGAAGCATTAAATAGCTTGGCTAGTGTTGTTTGGGGTTAGAATATGATAGAATACATTAAGTTTGATTGATTACAAGTGCTAGAGATGCATGAAGAGTGTTTAGAAGTGTAGAGAAAGACTTGTTGAAATTTGGTCCCATATAGGTTAAGAACCCACAAACATGTCTTTAAAAAGTAAATCGCTTCTCTAGTGGTTTTTGGGGTTAGAATATGTTAGGATATAATAAATTTGATTGATTAAAAGTGCTAGAGATGCATGAAGAGTGTTTAGAAGTTTGTGAAAAGACTGGCCAAAATTTGGTCTTAAATGGTCTAAGAACCCACAAACATTTCTTTGAAGCATTAAATGGCTTGTCTAGTGTTGTTTGGGGTTAGAATATGTTAGAATACATTAATTTTGATTGATTACAAGTGCTAGAGATGCATGAAGAGTGTTTAGAAGTGTGGAGAAAGAAACTTGTTGAAATAAGGTCCCAAATGGGCTAAGAACCCACAAACATGTCTTTGAAGCAGTAAATCGCTTCTCTAGTGTTGGTTAGGGTTATAATATGTTAGAATACAATGAATTTGATTGATTAGAAGTGCTAGAGATGCATGAAAAGTGTTTAGAAGTGTGTGAAAAGACTGGCCAAAATTTGGTCTGAAATGGTTTAAGAACCCACAAACATTTCTTTGAAGCATTAAATGGCTTGTCTAGTGTTGTTTGGGGTTAGAACATGTTGAATACATTAATTTTGATTGATTACAAGTGCTAGAGATGCATGAAGAGTGTTTAGAAGTGTGGAGAAAGACTTGTTGAAATTTGGTCCCATATGGGCTAAGAACCCACAAACATGTCTTTGAAGAGGAAATCGCTTCTCTAGTGGTTTTTGGGGTTAGAATATGTTAGGATATAATGAATTTGATTGATTAAAAGTGCTAGAGATGCATGAAGAGTGTTTAGAAATTTGTGAAAAGACTGGCCAATGTTTTGTCCGAAATGGTCTAAGAACCCACAAACATTTCTTTGAAGCATTAAATGGCTTATCTAGTGTTGTTTGGGGTTAGAATATGTTAGAATACATTAAGTTTGATTGATTACAATTGCTAGAGATGCATGAAGAGTGTTTCGAAGTGTGGAGACAGACTTGTTGAAATTTGGTCCCAAATAGGCTAAGAACCCACAAACATGTCTTTGAAGCAGTAAATCGCTTCTCTTGTGTTGTTTGGGGTTATAATATGTTGGAATACAATGAATTTGATTGATTAAAAGTGCTAGAGATGCATGAAAAGTGTTTAGAAGTGTGTGAAAAGACTGGCCAAAATTTGGTCTGAAATGGTCTAAGAACCCACAAAAATTTCTTTGAAGCATTAAATGGCTTGTGTAGTGTTGTTTGGGGTTACTATATGTTAGAATACATTAAGTTTGATTGATTACAAGTGCTAGAGAAGCATGAAGAGTGTTTAGAAGTGTGGAGAAAGACTTGTTGAAATTTGGTCCCATATGGGCTAAAAATCCACAAACATGTCTTCGAAGCAGTAAACCGCTTCTCTAGTGTTGTTTGGGGTTAGAATATGTTAGAATATAATGAATTTGATTGATTAAAATTGCAAGAGATGCATGAAGAGTGTTTAGAAGTGTGTGAAAAGATTTGCTGAAATATGGTCTAAAATGGGCTAGGAACCCACAAACATTGCCTTGAAGCATTAAATGGCTTGTCTAGTGTTGTTTGGGGTTCGAATATGTTAGGATACAATTATTTTGATTGGTTAAAAGTGATAGAGATGCATGAAGAGTGTTTATAAGTGTGTGAAAAGACTTTCCGAATTTTGGTCTCTAATGGACTAAGAACACACAAACATCTCTTTGAAGCATTAAATGGCTTGTCTAGTGTTGTTTGGGGTTAGAATATGTTCTAATAAAATGAATTTTATTGATAACAAGTGCTAGAGATGCATGAATAGTGTAGAAACACTTGCTGAAATTTTGCCCAAAATGGGCTAAAAACCCACAAGTGTAGTGGGGAAAGATTTTTTGAAATTTGGTCCCAAATGGGTTAAGAACCCACAAACATGTCTTTGAATAAGTAAATGGCTTGTCTAGTGTTGTAGGGGTTCAGAATATGTTAGAATACAATGAATTTGATTGATTACAAGTGCTAGAGATGCATGAAGAGTGTTTAGAAGTGTGGAGAAAGACTTGTTGAAATTTGGTCCCATATGGGCTAAGAACCCACAAACATGTCTTTGAAGAGGAAATCACTTCTCTAGTGGTTTTTGGGGTTAGAATATGTTAGGATATAATGAATTTGATTGATTAAAAGTGCTAGAGATGCATGAAGAGTGTTTAGAAGTTTGTGAAAAGACTGGCCAATGTTTTGTCCGAAATGGTCTAAGAACCCACAAACATTTCTTTGAAGCATTAAATGGCTTATCTAGTGTTGTTTGGGGTTAGAATATGTTAGAATACATTAAGTTTGATTGATTACAGTTGCTAGAGATGCATGAAGAGTGTTTCGAAGTGTGGAGACAGACTTGTTGAAATTTGGTCCCAAATAGGCTAAGAACCCACAAACATGTCTTTGAAACAGTAAATCGCTTCTCTAGTGTTGTTTGGGATTATAATATGTTGGAATACAATGAATTTGATTGATTAAAAGTGCTAGAGATGCATGAAAAGTGTTTAGAAGTGTGTGAAAAGACTGGCCAAAATTTGGTCTGAAATGGTCTAAGAACCCACAAAAATTTCTTTGAAGCATTAAATGGCTTGTGTAGTGTTGTTTGGGGTTACTATATGTTAGAATACATTAAGTTTGATTGATTACAAGTGCTAGAGAAGCATGAAGAGTGTTTAGAAGTGTGGAGAAAGACTTGTTGAAATTTGGTCCCATATGGGCTAAAAATCCACAAACATGTCTTCGAAGCAGTAAACCGCTTCTCTAGTGTTGTTTGGGGTTAGAATATGTTAGAGTATAATGAATTTGATTGATTAAAATTGCTAGAGATGCATGAAGAGTGTTTAGAAGTGTGTGAAAAGATTTGCTGAAATATGGTCTAAAATGGGCTAGGAACCCACAAACATTGCCTTGAAGCATTAAATGGCTTGTCTAGTGTTGTTTGGGGTTAGAATATGTTAGGATACAATTATTTTGATTGGTTAAAAGTGATAGAGATGCATGAAGAGTGTTTATAAGTGTGTGAAAAGACTTTCCGAATTTTGGTCTCTAATGGACTAAGAACACACAAACATCTCTTTGAAGCATTATATGGCTTGTCTAGTGTTGTTTGGGGTTAGAATATGTTAGAATACAATGAATTTGATTGATTAAAAGTGCTAGAGATGCATGAAAAGTTTTTAGAAGTGTGTGAAAAGACTGGCCAAAATTTCGTCTGAAATGGCCTAAGAACCCACAAACATTGCTTTGAAGCATTAAATGGCTTGGCTAGTGTTGTTTGGAGTTAGAATATGATAGAATACATTAAGTTTGATTGATTACAAGTGCTAGAGATGCATGAAGAGTGTTTAGAAGTGTTGAGAAAGACTTGTTGAAATTTGGTCCCATATGGGCTAAGAACCCACAAACATGTCTTTGAAGCAATAAATCACTTATGTTGTGTTGTTTGGGGTTAGAATATGTTAGAATATAATGAATTTGATTGATTAAAAGTGATAGAGGTGCATGAAGAGTGTTTAGAAATGTGTGAAAAGACTTGCCGAAATATGGTCTAAAATGGGCTAAGAACCCACAAACATTGCTTTGAAGCATTAAATGGATTGTGTAGTGTTGTTTAGGGTTAGAATATTCTAGAATACATTAATTTTGATTGATTACAAGTGCTAGAGATGCATGGAAAGTGTTTAGAAGTGTGTAGAATGGCTTGCCAAAATTTAGTCCAACATGGGATAAAAACTCATAAAAACTGCTTTAAAGCTTTAAATGGCTTGTCTAGGTTTGTTTGGGGTTATAATATGTTAGAATACAATGAATTAGATTGATTACAAGTGCTAGAGATACATGAAGAGTGTTTAGAAGTTTGTGAATAGACTGGCCAAAATTTGGTCTGGAATGGTCTAAGAACCCACAAACATTTCTTTGAAGCATTAAATGGCTTGTCTACTGTTGTTTGGGGTTAGAATATGTTAGAATACATTAAGTTTGATTGATTACAAGTGCAAGAGATGCATGAAGAGTGTTTCGAAGTGTAGAGAAAGACTTGTTGAAATTTGGTCCCAAATGGGCTAATAACCCACAAACATGTCTTTGAAGCAGTAAATCGCTTATCTAGTGTTGTTTGGGGTTAGAATATGTTAGAATACAATGAATTTGGTTGATTAAAAGTGCTAGAGATGCATGAAAAGTGTTTAGAAGTGTGTGAAAAGACTGGCCAAAATTTGGTCTTAAATGGTCTAAGAACCCACAAAAATTTCTTTGAAGCATTAAATGGCTTGTGTAGTGTTGTTTGGGGTGACAATATGTTAGAATACATTAAGTTTGATTGATTACAAGTGCTAGAGATGCATGAAGAGTGTTTAGAAGTATGGAGAAAGACTTGTTGAAATTTGGTCCCAAATGGGCTAAGAACCCACAAACATGTCTTTGAAGCAGTAAATCGCTTCTCTAGTGTTGTTTGGGGTTAGAATATCTTAGAATATAATGAATTTGATTGATTAAAAGTGCTAGAGATGCATGAAGAGTATTTAGAAGTGTGTGAAAAGACTTGTCGTAATATGGTCTAAAATGGGCTAAGAACCCACAAACATTGGTTTGAAGCATTAACTGGTTTGTCTACTGTTGTTTGGGGTTAGAATATGTTAGAATACAAATTTTTTGATTGATTAAAAGTGCTAGAGATGCATGAAAAGTATTTAGAAGTGTATGAAAAGACTGGCCAAAATATGGTCTGAAATGGGCTAAGAACCCACAAACATTTCTTTGAAGCATTAAATGGCTTGTCTAGTGTTGTTTAGGGTTAGTATATGTTAGAATACATTAAGTTTGATTGATTACAAGTGCTAGAGATGCATGAAGAGTGTTTCGAAGTGTGGAGAAAGACTTGTTGAAATTTGGTCCCAAATAGGCTAAGAACCCACAAACATGTCTTTGAAGCAGTAAATCGCTTCTCTAGTGTTTTTTGGGGTTATTATATTTTAGAATACAATGAATTTGATTGATTAAAAGTGCTAGAGATGCATGAAAAGTTATTAGATGTGTGTGAAAAGACTGGCCAAAATTTAGTCTGAAATGGTCTAAGAACCCACAAAAATTTCTTTGAAGCATTAAATGGATTGTTTAGTGTTGTTTGGGGTTACAATATGTTAGAATACATTAAGTTTGATTTATTACAAGTGCTAGAGAAGCATGAAGAGTGTTTAGAAGTGTGGAGAAAGACTTGTTGAAGTTTGGTCCCATATGGGCTAAAAACCCACAAACATGTCTTTGAAGCAGTAAACCGCTTCTCTAGTGTTGTTTGGGGTTAGAATATGTTAGAATATAATGAATTTGATTGATTAAAATTGCTAGAGATGCATGAAGAGTGTTTAGAAGTGTGTGAAAAGACTTGCCGAAATATGGTCTAAAATGGGCTAGGAACCCACAAACATTGCCTTGAAACATTAAATGGCTTGCCTAGTGGTTTTTGGGGTTAGAATATGTTAGGATACAATTATTTTGATTGGTTAAAAGTGATAGAGATGCATGAAGAGTGTTTATAAGTGTGTGAAAAGACTTTCCGAATTTTGGTCTCTAATGGACTAAGAACACACAAACATCTCTTTGAAGCATTAAATGGCTTGTCTAGTGTTGTTTGGGTTTAGAATATGTTAGAATACAATGAATTTGATTGATTAAAAGTGCTAGAGATGCATGAAAAGTGTTTAGAAGTGTGTGAAAAGACTGGCCAAAATTTCGTCAGAAATGGCCTAAGAACCCACAAACATTGCTTTGAAGCATTAAAAGGCTTGGCTAGTGTTGTTTGGGGTTAGAATATGATAGAATACATTAAGTTTGATTGATTACAAGTGCTAGAGATGCATGAAGAGTGTTTAGAAGTGTTGAGAAAGACTTGTTGAAATTTGGTCCCATATGGGCTAAGAACCCACAAACATGTCTTCGAAGCAGTAAATCGCTTCTGTTGTGTTGTTTGGGGTTAGAATATGTTATAATATAATGAATTTGATTGATTAAAAGTGATAGAGGTGCATGAAGAGTGTTTAGAAGTGTGTGAAAAGACTTGCCGAAATATGGTCTAAAATGGGCTAAGAACCCACAAACATTGCTTTGAAGCATTAAATGGCTTGTGTACTGTTGTTTAGGGTTAGAATATTCTAGAATACATTAATTTTGATTGAGTACAAGTGCTAGAGATGCATGAAGAGTGTTTCGAAGTGTGGGAAAGACTTGTTGAAATTTGGTCCCAAATAGGCTAAGAACCCACAAACATGTCTTTGAAGCAGTAAATCGCTTCTCTAGTGTTATTTGGGGTTATTATATTTTAGAATACAATGAATTTGATTGATTAAATGTGCTAGAGATGCATGAAAAGTTATTAGATGTGTGTGAAAAGACTGGCCAAAATTTGGTCTGAAATGGTCTAAGAACCCACAAAAATTTCTTTGAAGCATTAAATGGATTGTTTAGTGTTGTTTGGGGTTACAATATGTTAGAATACATTAAGTTTGATTGATTACAAGTGCTAGAGAAGCATGAAGAGTGTTTAGAAGTGTGGAGAAAGACTTGTTGAAGTTTGGTCCCATATGGGCTTAAAACCCACAAACATGTCTTTGAAGCAGTAAACCGCTTCTCTAGTGTTGTTTGGGGTTAGAATATGTTAGAATATAATGAATTTGATTGATTAAAATTGCTAGAGATGCATGAAGAGTGTTTAGAAGTGTGTGAAAAGACTTGCCGAAATATGGTCTAAAATGGGCTAGGAACCCACAAACATTGCCTTGAAACATTAAATGGCTTGTCTAGTGTTGTTTGGGGTTAGAATATGTTAGGATACAATTATTTTGATTGGTTAAAAGTGATAGAGATACATGAAGAGTGTTTATAAGTGTGTGAAAAGACTTTCCGAATTTTGGTCTCTAATGGACTAAGAACACACAAACATCTCTTTGAAGCATTAAATGGCTTGTCTAGTGTTGTTTGGGTTTAGAATATGTTAGAATACAATGAATTTGATTGATTAAAAGTGCTAGAGATGCATGAAAAGTGTTTAGAAGTGTGTGAAAAGACTGGCCAAAATTTCGTCAGAAATGGCCTAAGAACCCACAAACATTGCTTTGAAGCATTAAAAGGCTTGGCTAGAGTTGTTTGGGGTTAGAATATGATAGAATACATTAAGTTTGATTGATTACAAGTGCAAGAGATGCATGAAGAGTGTTTCGAAGTGTAGAGAAAGACTTGTTGAAATTTGGTCCCAAATGGGCTAATAACCCACAAACATGTCTTTGAAGCAGTAAATCGCTTATCTAGTGTTGTTTGGGGTTAGAATATGTTAGAATACAATGAATTTGGTTGATTAAAAGTGCTAGAGATGCATGAAAAGTGTTTAGAAGTGTGTGAAAAGACTGGCCAAAATTTGGTCTTAAATGGTCTAAGAACCCACAAAAATTTCTTTGAAGCATTAAATGGCTTGTGTAGTGTTGTTTGGGGTGACAATATGTTAGAATACATTAAGTTTGATTGATTACAAGTGCTAGAGATGCATGAAGAGTGTTTAGAAGTATGGAGAAAGACTTGTTGAAATTTGGTCCCAAATGGGCTAAGAACCCACAAACATGTCTTTGAAGCAGTAAACCGCTTCTCTAGTGTTGTTTGGGGTTAGAATATGTTAGAATATAATGAATTTGATTGATTAAAATTGCTAGAGATGCATGAAGAGTGTTTAGAAGTGTGTGAAAAGACTTGCCGAAATATGGTCTAAAATGGGCTAGGAACCCACAAACATTGCCTTGAAACATTAAATGGCTTGTCTAGTGTTGTTTGGGGTTAGAATATGTTAGGATACAATTATTTTGATTGGTTAAAAGTGATAGAGATACATGAAGAGTGTTTATAAGTGTGTGAAAAGACTTTCCGAATTTTGGTCTCTAATGGACTAAGAACACACAAACATCTCTTTGAAGCATTAAATGGCTTGTCTAGTGTTGTTTGGGTTTAGAATATGTTAGAATACAATGAATTTGATTGATTAAAAGTGCTAGAGATGCATGAAAAGTGTTTAGAAGTGTGTGAAAAGACTGGCCAAAATTTCGTCAGAAATGGCCTAAGAACCCACAAACATTGCTTTGAAGCATTAAAAGGCTTGGCTAGAGTTGTTTGGGGTTAGAATATGATAGAATACATTAAGTTTGATTGATTACAAGTGCTAGAGATGCATGAAGAGTGTTTAGAAGTGTTGAGAAAGACTTGTTGAAATTTGGTCCCATATGGGCTAAGAACCCACAAACATGTCTTTGAAGCAGTAAATCGCTTCTGTTGTGTTGTTTGGGGTTAGAATATGTTATAATATAATGAATTTGATTGATTAAAAGTGATAGAGGTGCATGAAGAGTGTTTAGAAGTGTGTGAAAAGACTTGCCGAAATATGGTCTAAAATGGGCTAAGAACCCACAAACATTGCTTTGAAGCATTAAATGGCTTGTGTACTGTTGTTTAGGGTTAGAATATTCTAGAATACATTAATTTTGATTGAGTACAAGTGCTAGAGATGCATGAAGAGTGTTTCGAAGTGTGGAGAAAGACTTGTTGAAATTTGGTCTCAAATAGGCTAAGAACCCACAAACATGTCTTTGAAGCAGTAAATCGCTTCTCTAGTGTTTTTTGGGGTTATTATATTTTAGAATACAATGAATTTGATTGATTAAATGTGCTAGAGATGCATGAAAAGTTATTAGATGTGTGTGAAAAGACTGGCCAAAATTTGGTCTGAAATGGTCTAAGAACCCACAAAAATTTCTTTGAAGCATTAAATGGATTGTTTAGTGTTGTTTGGGGTTACAATATGTTAGAATACATTAAGTTTGATTGATTACAAGTGCTAGAGAAGCATGAAGAGTGTTTAGAAGTGTGGAGAAAGACTTGTTGAAGTTTGGTCCCTTTTGGGCTAAAAACCCACAAACATGTCTTTGAAGCAGTAAACCGCTTCTCTAGTGTTGTTTGGGGTTAGAATATGTTAGAATATAATGAATTTGATTGATTAAAATTGCTAGAGATGCATGAAGAGTGTTTAGAAGTGTGTGAAAAGACTTGCCGAAATATGGTCTAAAATGGGCTAGGAACCCACAAACATTGCCTTGAAACATTAAATGGCTTGTCTAGTGTTGTTTGGGGTTAGAATATGTTAGGATACAATTATTTTGATTGGTTAAAAGTGATAGAGATACATGAAGAGTGTTTATAAGTGTGTGAAAAGACTTTCCGAATTTTGGTCTCTAATGGACTAAGAACACACAAACATCTCTTTGAAGCATTAAATGGCTTGTCTAGTGTTGTTTGGGTTTAGAATATGTTAGAATACAATGAATTTGATTGATTAAAAGTGCTAGAGATGCATGAAAAGTGTTTAGAAGTGTGTGAAAAGACTGGCCAAAATTTCGTCAGAAATGGCCTAAGAACCCACAAACATTGCTTTGAAGCATTAAAAGGCTGGGCTAGTGTTGTTTGGGGTTAGAATATGATAGAATACATTAAGTTTGATTGATTACAAGTGCTAGAGATGCATGAAGAGTGTTTAGAAGTGTTGAGAAAGACTTGTTGAAATTTGGTCCCATATGGGCTAAGAACCCACAAACATGTCTTTGAAGCAGTAAATCGCTTCTGTTGTGTTGTTTGGGGTTAGAATATGTTATAATATAATGAATTTGATTGATTAAAAGTGATAGAGGTGCATGAAGAGTGTTTAGAAGTGTGTGAAAAGACTTGCCGAAATATGGTCTAAAATGGGCTAAGAACCCACAAACATTGCTTTGAAGCATTAAATGGCTTGTGTACTGTTGTTTAGGGTTAGAATATTCTAGAATACATTAATTTTGATTGAGTACAAGTGCTAGAGATGCATGAAGAGTGTTTAGAAGTGTGGAGAAAGACTTGTTGAAATTTGGTCCCATATGGGCTAAGAACCCACAAACATGTCTTTGAAAAGTAAATCGCTTCTCTAGTGGTTTTTGGGGTTAGAATATGTTAGGATATAATGAATTTGATTGATTAAAAGTGCTAGAGATGCATGAAGTGTGTTTAGAAGTTTGTGAAAAGACTGGCCAAAATTTGGTCTGAAATGGTCTAAGAACCCACAAACATTTCTTTGAAGCATTAAATAGCTTGTCTACTGTTGTTTGGGGTTAGAATATGTTAGAATACATTAAGTTTGATTGATTACAAGTGCTAGAGATGCATGAAGAGTGTTTCGAAGTGTGGAGAAAGACTTGTTGAAATTTGGTCCCAAATGGGCTAAGAACCCACAAACATGTCTTTGAAGCAGTAAATCGCTTCTCTAGTGTTGTTTGGGCTTAGAATATGTTAGAATACAATGAATTTGATTGATTAAAAGTGCTAGAGATGCATGAAAAGTGTTTAGAAGTGTGTGAAAAGACTGGCCAAATTTTTGTCTGAAATGGTCTAAGAACCCACAAAAATTTCTTTGAAGCATTAAATGGCTTGTGTAGTGTTGTATGGGGTTACAATATGTTAGAATACATTAAGTTTGATTGATTACAAGTGCTAGAGATGCATGAAGAGTGTTTCGAAGTGTGGAGAAAGACTTGTTGAAATTTGGTCCCAAATGGGCTAAGAACCCACAAACATGTCTTTGAAGCAGTAAATCGCTTCTCTAGTGTTGTTTGGGGTTAGAATATGTTAGAATATAATGAATTTGATTGATTACAAGTGATAGAGGTGCATGAAGAGTGTTTAGAAGTGTGTGAAAAGACTTGCCGAAATATGGTCTAAAATGGGCTAAGAACCCACAAACATTGCTTTGAAGCATTAAATTGCTTGTGTACTGTTGTTTAGGGTTAGAATATTCTAGAATACATTAATTTTGACTGAGTACAAGTGCTAGAGATGCATGAAGAGTGTTTAGAAGTGTGGAGAAAGACTTGTTGAAATTTGGTCCCATATGGGCTAAGAACCCACAAACATGTCTTTGAAAAGTAAATCGCTTCTCTAGTGGTTTTTGGGGTTAGAATATGTTAGGATATAGTGAATTTGATTGATTAAAAGTGCTAGAGATGCATGAAGTGTGTTTAGAAGTTTGTGAAATGACTGGCCAAAATTTGGTCTGAAATGGTCTAAGAACCCACAAACATTTCTTTGAAGCATTAAATAGCTTGTCTACTGTTGTTTGGGGTTAGAATATGTTAGAATACATTAAGTTTGATTGATTACAAGTGCTAGAGATGCATGAAGAGTGTTTCGAAGTGTGGAGAAAGACTTGTTGAAATTTGGTCCCAAATGGGCTAAGAACCCACAAACATGTCTTTGAAGCAGTAAATCGCTTATCTAGTGTTGTTTGGGGTTAGAATATGTTAGAATACAATGAATTTGGTTGATTAAAAGTGCTAGAGATGCATGAAAAGTGTTTAGAAGTGTGTGAAAAGACTGGCCAAAATTTGGTCTGAAATGGTCGAAGAACCCACAAAAATTTCTTTGAAGCATTAAATGGCTTGTGTAGTGTTGTTTGGGGTGACAATATGTTAGAATACATTAAGTTTGATTGATTACAAGTGCTAGAGATGCATGAAGAGTGTTTAGAAGTATGGAGAAAGACTTGTTGAAATTTGGTCCCAAATGGGCTAGGAACCCACAAACATGTCTTTGAAGCAGTAAATCGCGTCTCTAGTGTTGTTTGGGGTTAGAATATCTTAGAATATAATGAATTTGATTGATTAAAAGTGCTAGAGATGCATGAAGAGTATTTAGAAGTGTGTGAAAAGACTTGTCGTAATATGGTCTAAAATGGGCTAAGAACCCACAAACATTGGTTTGAAGCATTAAATGGTTTGTCTACTGTTGTTTGGGGTTAGAATATGTTAGAATACAAATTTTTTGATTGATTAAAAGTGCTAGAGATGCATGAAAAGTATTTAGAAGTGTATGAAAAGACTGGCCAAAATATGGTCTGAAATGGGCTAAGAACCCACAAACATATCTTTGAAGCATTAAATGGCTTGTCTAGTGTTGTTTAGGGTTAGTATATGTTAGAATACATTAAGTTTGATTGATTACAAGTGCTAGAGATGCATGAAGAGTGTTTCGAAGTGTGGAGAAAGACTTGTTGAAATTTGGTCCCAAATAGGCTAAGAACCCACAAACATGTCTTTGAAGCAGTAAATCGCTTCTCTAGTGTTTTTTGGGGTTATTATATTTTAGAATACAATGAATTTGATTGATTAAAAGTGCTAGAGATGCATGAAAAGTTATTAGATGTGTGTGAAAAGACTGGCCAAAATTTGGTCTGAAATGGTCTAAGAACCCACAAAAATTTCTTTGAAGCATTAAATGGATTGTTTAGTGTTGTTTGGGGTTACAATATGTTAGAATACATTAAGTTTGATTGATTACAAGTGCTAGAGAAGCATGAAGAGTGTTTAGAAGTTTGGAGAAAGACTTGTTGAAGTTTGGTCCCATATGGGCTAAAAACCGACAAACATGTCTTTGAAGCAGTAAACCGCTTCTCTAGTGTTGTTTGGGGTTAGAATATGTTAGAATATAATGAATTTGATTGATTAAAATTGCTAGAGATGCATGAAGACTGTTTAGAAGTGTGTGAAAAGACTTGCCGAAATATGGTCTAAAATGGGCTAGGAACCCACAAACATTTCCTTGAAACATTAAACGGCTTGTCTAGTGTTGTTTGGGGTTAGAATATGTTAGGATACAATTATTTTGATTGGTTAAAAGTGATAGAGATGCATGAAGAGTGTTTATAAGTGTGTGAAAAGACTTTCCGAATTTTGGTCTCTAATGGACTAAGAACACACAAACATCTCTTTGAAGCATTAAATGGCTTGTCTAATGTTGTTTGGGTTTAGAATATGTTAGAATACAATGAATTTGATTGATTAAAAGTGCTAGAGATGCATGAAAAGTGTTTAGAAGTGTGTGAAAAGACTGGCCAAAATTTCGTCAGAAATGGCCTAAGAACCCACAAACATTGCTTTGAAGCATTAAAAGGCTTGGCTAGTGTTGTTTGGGGTTAGAATATGATAGAATACATTAAGTTTGATTGATTACAAGTGCTAGAGATGCATGAAGAGTGTTTAGAAGTGTTGAGAAAGACTTGTTGAAATTTGGTCCCTTATGGGCTAAGAACCCACAAACATGTCTTTGAAGCAGTAAATCGCTTCTGTTGTGTTGTTTGGGGTTAGAATATGTTATAATATAATGAATTTGATTGATTAAAAGTGATAGAGGTGCATGAAGAGTGTTTAGAAGTGTGTGAAAAGACTTGCCGAAATATGGTCTAAAATGGGCTAAGAACCCACAAACATTGCTTTGAAGCATTAAATGGCTTGTGTACTGTTGTTTAGGGTTAGAATATTCTAGAATACATTAATTTTGATTGAGTACAAGTGCTAGAGATGCATGAAGAGTGTTTAGAAGTGTGGAGAAAGACTTGTTGAAATTTGGTCCCATATGGGCTAAGAACCCACAAACATCTCTTTGAAAAGTAAATCGCTTCTCTAGTGGTTTTTGGGGTTAGAATATGTTAGTATATAATGAGTTTGATTGATTAAAAGTGCTAGAGATGCATGAAGTGTGTTTAGAAGTTTGTGAAAAGACTGGCCAAAATTTGGTCTGAAATGGTCTAAAAACCCACAAACATTTCTTTGAAGCATTAAATAGCTTGTCTACTGTTGTTTGGGGTTATAATATGTTAGAATACATTAAGTTTGATTGATTACAAGTGCTAGAGATGCATGAAGAGTGTTTCGAAGTGTGGAGAAAGACTTGTTGAAATTTGGTCCCAAATGGGCTAAGAACCCACAAACATGTCTTTGAAGCAGTAAATCGCTTCTCTAGTGTTGTTTAGGCTTAGAATATGTTAGAATACAATGAATTTGACTGATTAAAAGTGCTAGAGATGCATGAAAAGTGTTTAGAAGTGTGTGAAAAGACTGGCCAAATTTTTGTCTGAAATGGTCTAAGAACCCACAAAAATTTCTTTGAAGCATTAAATGGCTTGTGTAGTGTTGTATGGGGTTACAATATGTTAGAATACATTAAGTTTGATTGATTACAAGTGCTAGAGATGCATGAAGAGTGTTTCGAAGTGTGGAGAAAGACTTGTTGAAATTTGGTCCCAAATGGGCTAAGAACCCACAAACATGTCTTTGAAGCAGTAAATCGCTTCTCTAGTGTTGTTTGGGGTTAGAATATGTTAGAATATAATGAATTTGATTGATTAAAAGTGATAGAGGTGCATGAAGAGGGTTTAGAAGTGTGTGAAAAGACTTGCCGAAATATGGTCTAAAATGGGCTAAGAACCCACAAACATTGCTTTGAAGCATTAAATGGATTGTGTAGTGTTGTTTAGGGTTAGAATATTCTAGAATACATTAATTTTGATTGAGTACAAGTGCTAGAGATGCATGAAGAGTGTTTAGAAGTGTGGAGAAAGACTTGTTGAAATTTGGTCCCATATGGGCTAAGAACCCACAAACATGTCTTTGAAAAGTAAATCGCTTCTCTAGTGGTTTTTGGAGTTAGAATATGTTAGGATATAATGAATTTGATTGATTAAAAGTGCTAGAGATGCATGAAGAGTGTTTCGAAGTGTGGAGAAAGACTTGTTGAAATTTGGTCCCAAATAGGCTAAGAACCCACAAACATGTCTTTGAAGCAGTAAATCGTTTCTCTAGTGTTTTTTGGGGTTATTATATTTTAGAATAAAATGAATTTGATTGATTAAAAGTGCTAGAGATGCATGAAAAGTTATTAGATGTGTGTGAAAAGACTGGCCAAAATTTAGTCTGAAATGGTCTAAGAACCCACAAAAATTTCTTTGAAGCATTAAATGGCTTGTTTAGTGTTGTTTGGGGTTACAATATGTTAGAATACATTAAGTTTGATTGATTACAAGTGCTAGAGAAGCATGAAGAGTGTTTAGAAGTGTGGAGAAAGACTTGTTGAAATTTGGTCCCATGTGGGCTAAAAACCCACAAACATGTCTTTGAAGCAGTAAACCGCTTCTCTAGTGTTGTTTGGGGTTAGAATATGTTAGAATATAATGAATTTGATTGATTAAAATTGCTAGAGATGCATGAAGAATGTTTAGAAGTGTGTGAAAAGACTTGCCGAAATATGGTCTAAAATGGGCTAGGAACCAACAAACATTGCCTTGAAACATTAAATGGCTTGTCTAGTGTTGTTTGGGGTTAGAATATGTTAGGATACAATTTCTTTGATTGGTTAAAAGTGATAGAGATGCATGAAGAGTGTTTATAAGTGTGTGAAAAGACTTTCCGAATTTTGGTCTCTAAGGACTAAGAACACATAAACATCTCTTTGAAGCATTAAATGGCTTGTCTAGTGTTGTTTGTGGTTAGAATATGTTAGAATACAATGAATTTGATTGATTAAAAGTGCTAGAGATGCATGAAAAGTGTTTAGATGTGTTTGAAAAGACTGGCCAAAATTTCGTCAGAAATGGCCTAAGAACCCACAAACATTGCTTTGAAGCATTAAATGGCTTGGCTAGTGTTGTTTGGGGTTAGAATATGATAGAGGTGCATGAAGAGTGTTTAGAAGTGTGTGAAAAGACTTGCCGAAATATGGTCTAAAATGGGCTAAGAACCCACAAACATTGCTTTGAAGCATTAAATGGCTTGTGTAGTGTTGTTTAGGGTTAGAATATTCTAGAATACATTAATTTTGATTGAGTACAAGTGCTAGAGATGCATGAAGAGTGTTTAGAAGTGTAGAGAAAGACTTGTTGAAATTTGGTCCCATATGGGCTAAGAACCCACAAACATGTCTTTGAAAAGTAAATCGCTTCTCTAGTGGTTTTTGGAGTTAGAATATGTTAGGATATAATGAATTTGATTGATTAAAAGTGCTAGAGATGCATGAAGAGTGTTTCGAAGTGTGGAGAAAGACTTGTTGAAATTTGGTCCCAAATAGGCTAAGAACCCACAAACATGTCTTTGAAGCAGTAAATCGCTTCTCTAGTGTTGTTTGGGGTTAGAATATCTTAGAATATAATGAATTTGATTGATTAAAAGTGCTAGAGATGCATGAAGATTGTTTAGAAGTATGGAGAAAGACTTGTTGAAATTTGGTCCTAAATGGGCTAAGAACCCACAAACATGTCTTTGAAGCAGTAAATCGCTTCTCTAGTGTTGTTTGGGGTTAGAATATCTTAGAATATAATGAATTTGATTGATTAAAAGTGCTAGAGATGCATGAAGAGTGTTTAGAAGTGTGTGAAAAGACTTGTCGTAATATGGTCTAAAATGTGCTAAGAACCCACAAACATTGGTTTGATGCATTAAATGGCTTGTCTACTATTGTTTGAGGTTAGAATATATTAGAATAATAGAGATGCATGAAAAGTATTTAGAAGTGTATGAAAAGACTGGTCAAAATTTGGTCTGAAATGGGCTAAGAACCCACAAACATTTCTTTGAAGCATTAAATGGCTTGTCTAGTGTTTTTTGGGGTTAGTATATGTTAGAATACATTAAGTTTGATTGATTACAAGTGCTAAAGATGCATGAAGAATGTTTCGAAGAGTGGAGAAAGACTTGTTGAAATTTGGTCCCATATGGGCTAAGAACCCACAAACATGTCTTTGAAAAGTAAATCGCTTGTCTTGTGGTTTTTGGGGTTAGAATATGTTAGGATATAATGAATTTGATTGATTAAAAGTGCTAGAGATGCATGAAGAGTGTTTAGAAGTTTGTGAAAAGACTGGCCAAAATTTGGTCTGAAATGGTCTAAGAACCCACAAACATTTCTTTGAAGCATTAAATGGCTTGTCTACTGTTGTTTGGGGTTAGAATATGTTAGAATACATTAAGTTTGATTGATTACAAGTGCTAGAGATGCATGAAGAGTGTTTCGAAGTGTGGAGAAAGACTTGTTGAAATTTGGTCCCAAATGGGCTAAGAACCCACAAACATGTCTTTGAAGCAGTAAATCGCTTCTCTAGTGTTGTTTAGGCTTAGAATATGTTAGAATACAATGAATTTGATTGATTAAAAGTGCTAGAGATGCATGAAAAGTGTTTAGAAGTGTGTGAAAAGACTGGCCAAATTTTTGTCTGAAATGGTCTAAGAACCCACAAAAATTTCTTTGAAGCATTAAATGGCTTGTGTAGTGTTGTATGGGGTTACAATATGTTAGAATACATTAAGTTTGATTGATTACAAGTGCTAGAGATGCATGTAGAGTGTTTCGAAGTGTGGAGAAAGACTTGTTGAAATTTGGTCCCAAATGGGCTAAGAACCCACAAACATGTCTTTGAAGCAGTAAATCGCTTCTCTAGTGTTGTTTGGGGTTAGAATATGTTAGAATATAATGAATTTGATTGATTAAAAGTGATAGAGGTGCATGAAGAGGGTTTAGAAGTGTGTGAAAAGACTTGCCGAAATATGGTCTAAAATGGGCTAAGAACCCACAAACATTGCTTTGAAGCATTAAATGGATTATGTAGTGTTGTTTAGGGTTAGAATATTCTAGAATACATTAATTTTGATTGAGTACAAGTGCTAGAGATGCATGAAGAGTGTTTAGAAGTGTGGAGAAAGACTTGTTGAAATTTGGTCCCATATGGGCTAAGAACCCACAAACATGTCTTTGAAAAGTAAATCGCTTCTCTAGTGGTTTTTGGAGTTAGAATATGTTAGGATATAATGAATTTGATTGATTAAAAGTGCTAGAGATGCATGAAGAGTGTTTCGAAGTGTGGAGAAAGACTTGTTGAAATTTGGTCCCAAATAGGCTAAGAACCCACAAACATGTCTTTGAAGCAGTAAATCGCTTCTCTAGTGTTTTTTGGGGTTATTATATTTTAGAATAAAATGAATTTGATTGATTAAAAGTGCTAGAGATGCATGAAAAGTTATTAGATGTGTGTGAAAAGACTGGCCAAAATTTAGTCTGAAATGGTCTAAGAACCCACAAAAATTTCTTTGAAGCATTAAATGGCTTGTTTAGTGTTGTTTGGGGTTACAATATGTTAGAATACATTAAGTTTGATTGATTACAAGTGCTAGAGAAGCATGAAGAGTGTTTAGAAGTGTGGAGAAAGACTTGTTGAAATTTGGTCCCATGTGGGCTAAAAACCCACAAACATGTCTTTGAAGCAGTAAACCGCTTCTCTAGTGTTGTTTGGGGTTAGAATATGTTAGAATATAATGAATTTGATTGATTAAAATTGTTAGAGATGCATGAAGAGTGTTTAGAAGTGTGTGAAAAGACTTGCCGAAATATGGTCTAAAATGGGCTAGGAACCAACAAACATTGCCTTGAAACATTAAATGGCTTGTCTAGTGTTGTTTGGGGTTAGAATATGTTAGGATACAATTTCTTTGATTGGTTAAAAGTGATAGAGATGCATGAAGAGTGTTTATAAGTGTGTGAAAAGACTTTCCGAATTTTGGTCTCTAATGACTAAGAACACATAAACATCTCTTTGAAGCATTAAATGGCTTGTCTAGTGTTGTTTGTGGTTAGAATATGTTAGAATACAATGAATTTGATTGATTAAAAGTGCTAGAGATGCATGAAAAGTGTTTAGATGTGTGTGAAAAGACTGGCCAAAATTTCGTCAGAAATGGCCTAAGAACCCACAAACATTGCTTTGAAGCATTAAATGGCTTGGCTAGTGTTGTTTGGGGTTAGAATATGATAGAGGTGCATGAAGAGTGTTTAGAAGTGTGTGAAAAGACTTGCCGAAATATGGTCTAAAATGGGCTAAGAACCCACAAACATTGCTTTGAAGCATTAAATGGCTTGTGTAGTGTTGTTTAGGGTTAGAATATTCTAGAATACATTAATTTTGATTGAGTACAAGTGCTAGAGATGCATGAAGAGTGTTTAGAAGTGTGGAGAAAGACTTGTTGAAATTTGGTCCCATATGGGCTAAGAACCCACAAACATGTCTTTGAAAAGTAAATCGCTTCTCTAGTGGTTTTTGGAGTTAGAATATGTTAGGATATAATGAATTTGATTGATTAAAAGTGCTAGAGATGCATGAAGAGTGTTTCGAAGTGTGGAGAAAGACTTGTTGAAATTTGGTCCCAAATAGGCTAAGAACCCACAAACATGTCTTTGAAGCAGTAAATCGCTTCTCTAGTGTTTTTTGGGGTTATTATATTTTAGAATAAAATGAATTTGATTGATTAAAAGTGCTAGAGATGCATGAAAAGTTATTAGATGTGTGTGAAAAGACTGGCCAAAATTTAGTCTGAAATGGTCTAAGAACCCACAAAAATTTCTTTGAAGCATTAAATGGCTTGTTTAGTGTTGTTTGGGGTTACAATATGTTAGAATACATTAAGTTTGATTGATTACAAGTGCTAGAGAAGCATGAAGAGTGTTTAGAAGTGTGGAGAAAGACTTGTTGAAATTTGGTCCCATGTGGGCTAAAAACCCACAAACATGTCTTTGAAGCAGTAAACCGCTTCTCTAGTGTTGTTTGGGGTTAGAATATGTTAGAATATAATGAATTTGATTGATTAAAATTGCTAGAGATGCATGAAGAGTGTTTAGAAGTGTGTGAAAAGACTTGCCGAAATATGGTCTAAAATGGGCTAGGAACCAACAAACATTGCCTTGAAACATTAAATGGCTTGTCTAGTGTTGTTTGGGGTTAGAATATGTTAGGATACAATTTCTTTGATTGGTTAAAAGTGATAGAGATGCATGAAGAGTGTTTATAAGTGTGTGAAAAGACTTTCCGAATTTTGGTCTCTAAGGACTAAGAACACATAAACATCTCTTTGAAGCATTAAATGGCTTGTCTAGTGTTGTTTGTGGTTAGAATATGTTAGAATACAATGAATTTGATTGATTAAAAGTGCTAGAGATGCATGAAAAGTGTTTAGATGTGTGTGAAAAGACTGGCCAAAATTTCGTCAGAAATGGCCTAAGAACCCACAAACATTGCTTTGAAGCATTAAATGGCTTGGCTAGTGTTGTTTGGGGTTAGAATATGATAGAGGTGCATGAAGAGTGTTTAGAAGTGTGTGAAAAGACTTACCGAAATATGGTCTAAAATGGGCTAAGAACCCACAAACATTGCTTTGAAGCATTAAATGGCTTGTGTAGTGTTGTTTAGGGTTAGAATATTCTAGAATACATTAATTTTGATTGAGTACAAGTGCTAGAGATGCATGAAGAGTGTTTAGAAGTGTGGAGAAAGACTTGTTGAAATATGGTCCCATATGGGATAAGAACCCACAAACATGTCTTTGAAAAGTAAATCGCTTCTCTAGTGGTTTTTGGGGTTAGAATATGTTAGGATATAATGAATTTGATTGATTAAAAGTGCTAGAGATGCATGAAGAGTGTTTAGAAGTTTGTGAAAAGACTGGCCAAAATTTGGTCTGAAATGGTCTAAGAACCCACAAACATTTCTTTGAAGCATTAAATGACTTGTCTACTGTTGTTTGGGGTTAGAATATGTTAGAATATATTAAGTTTGATTGATTACAAGTGCTAGAGATGCATGAAGAGTGTTTCGAAGTGTGGAGAAAGACTTGTTGAAATTTGGTCCCAAATGAGCTAAGAACCCACAAACATGTCTTTGAAGCAGTAAATCGCTTCTCTAGTGTTGTTTGGGCTTAGAATATGTTAGAATACAATGAATTTGATTGATTAAAAGTGCTAGAGATGCATGAAAAGTGTTTAGAAGTGTGTGAAAAGACTGGCCAAATTTTTGTCTAAAATGGTCTAAGAACCCACAAAAATTTCTTTGAAGCATTAAATGGCTTGTGTAGTGTTGTATGGGGTTACAATATGTTAGAATACATTAAGTTTGATTGATTACAAGTGCTAGAGATGCATGAAGATTGTTTAGAAGTATGGAGAAAGACTTGTTGAAATTTGGTCCTAAATGGGCTAAGAACCCACAAACATGTCTTTGAAGCAGTAATCGCTTCTCTAGTGTTGTTTGGGGTTAGAATATCTTAGAATATAATGAATTTGATTGATTAAAAGTGCTAGAGATGCATGAAGAGTGTTTAGAAGTGTGTGAAAAGACTTGTCGTAATATGGTCTAAAATGTGCTAAGAACCCACAAACATTGGTTTGATGCATTAAATGGCTTGTCTACTATTGTTTGAGGTTAGAATATATTAGAATAATAGAGATGCATGAAAAGTATTTAGAAGTGTATGAAAAGACTGGCCAAAATTTGGTCTGAAATGGGCTAAGAACCCACAAACATTTCTTTGAAGCATTAAATGGCTTGTCTAGTGTTTTTTGGGGTTAGTATATGTTAGAATACATTAAGTTTGATTGATTACAAGTGCTAAAGATGCATGAAGAATGTTTCGAAGAGTGGAGAAAGACTTGTTGAAATTTGGTCCCATATGGGCTAAGAACCCACAAACATGTCTTTGAAAAGTAAATCGCTTCTCTAGTGGTTTTTGGGGTTAGAATATGTTAGGATATAATGAATTTGATTGATTAAAATTGCTAGAGATGCATGAAGAGTGTTTAGAAGTTTGTGAAAAGACTGGCCAAAATTTGGTGGTCTAAGAACCCACAAACATTTCTTTGAAGCATTAAATGGCTTGTCTACTGTTGTTTGGGGTTAGAATATGTTAGAATACATTAAGTTTGATTGATTACAAGTGCTAGAGATGCATGAAGAGTGTTTCGAAGTGTGGAGAAAGACTTGTTGAAATTTGGTCCCAAATGGGCTAAGAACCCACAAACATGTCTTTGAAGCAGTAAATCGCTTCTCTAGTGTTGTTTGGGGTTAGAATATGTTAGAATACAATAAATTTGATTGATTAAAAGTGCTAGAGATGCATGAAAAGTGTTTAAAAGTGTGTGAAAAGACTGGCCAAATTTTGGTCTGAAATGGTCTAAGAACCCACAAAAATTTCTTTGAAGCATTAAATGGCTTGTGTAGTGTTGTTTGGGGTTACAATATGTTAGAATACATTAAGTTTGATTGATTACAAGTGCTAGAGATGCATGAAGAGTGTTTAGAAGTATGGAGAAAGACTTGTTGAAATTTGGTCCCAAATGGGCTAAGAACCCACAAACATGTCTTTGAAGCAGTAAATCGCTTCTCTAGTGTTATTTCGGGTTAGAATATCTTAGAATATAATGAATTTGATTGATTAAAAGTGCTAGAGATGCATGAAGACTGTTTAGAAGTGTGTGAAAAGACTTGTCGTAATATGGTCTAAAATGTGCTAAGAACCCACAAACATTGGTTTGAAGCAGTAAATGGCTTGTCTACTGTTGTTTGGGGGTTAGAATATGTTAGAATACAAATTTTTTGATTGATTAAAAGTGCTAGAGATGCATGAAAAGTATTTAGAAGTGTATGAAAAGACTGGCCAAAATTTGGTCTGAAATGGGCTAAGAACCCACAAACATTTCTTTGAAGCATTAAATGGCTTGTCTAG
This sequence comes from Capsella bursa-pastoris, assembly GCA_036452645.1. Lineage (NCBI taxonomy): Eukaryota > Viridiplantae > Streptophyta > Magnoliopsida > Brassicales > Brassicaceae > Capsella > Capsella bursa-pastoris. The sequence continues at coordinate 10,606,883 of CP144185.1, forward strand.
TGTTGTTTGGGGTTAGTATACATTAAGTTTGATTGATTACAAGTGCTAGAGATGCATGAAGAGTGTTTCGAAGTGTGGAGAAAGACTTGTTGAAATTTGGTCCCAAATAGGCTAAGAACCCACAAACATGTCTTTGAAGCAGTAAATCGCTTCTCTAGTGTTTTTTGGGGTTATTATATTTTAGAATAAAATGAATTTGATTAATTAAAAGTGCTAGAGATGCATGAAAAGTTATTAGATGTGTGTGAAAAGACTGGCCAAAATTTAGTCTGAAATGGTCTAAGAACCCACAAAAATTTCTTTGAAGCATTAAATGGCTTGTTTAGTGTTGTTTGGGGTTACAATATGTTAGAATACATTAAGTTTGATTGATTACAAGTGCTAGAGAAGCATGAAGAGTGTTTAGAAGTGTGGAGAAAGACTTGTTGAAATTTGGTCCCATGTGGGCTAAAAACCCACAAACATGTCTTTGAAGCAGTAAACCGCTTCTCTAGTGTTGTTTGGGGTTAGAATATGTTAGAATATAATGAATTTGATTGATTAAAATTGCTAGAGATGCATGAAGAGTGTTTAGAAGTGTGTGAAAAGACTTGCCGAAATATGGTCTAAAATGGGCTAGGAACCAACAAACATTGCCTTGAAACATTAAATGGCTTGTCTAGTGTTGTTTGGGGTTAGAATATGTTAGGATACAATTTCTTTGATTGGTTAAAAGTGATAGAGATGCATGAAGAGTGTTTATAAGTGTGTGAAAAGACTTTCCGAATTTTGGTCTCTAAGGACTAAGAACACATAAACATCTCTTTGAAGCATTAAATGGCTTGTCTAGTGTTGTTTGTGGTTAGAATATGTTAGAATACAATGAATTTGATTGATTAAAAGTGCTAGAGATGCATGAAAAGTGTTTAGATGTGTGTGAAAAGACTGGCCAAAATTTCGTCAGAAATGGCCTAAGAACCCACAAACATTGCTTTGAAGCATTAAATGGCTTGGCTAGTGTTGTTTGGGGTTAGAATATGATAGAGGTGCATGAAGAGTGTTTAGAAGTGTGTGAAAAGACTTACCGAAATATGGTCTAAAATGGGCTAAGAACCCACAAACATTGCTTTGAAGCATTAAATGGCTTGTGTAGTGTTGTTTAGGGTTAGAATATTCTAGAATACATTAATTTTGATTGAGTACAAGTGCTAGAGATGCATGAAGAGTGTTTAGAAGTGTGGAGAAAGACTTGTTGAAATATGGTCCCATATGGGATAAGAACCCACAAACATGTCTTTGAAAAGTAAATCGCTTCTCTAGTGGTTTTTGGGGTTAGAATATGTTAGGATATAATGAATTTGATTGATTAAAAGTGCTAGAGATGCATGAAGAGTGTTTAGAAGTTTGTGAAAAGACTGGCCAAAATTTGGTCTGAAATGGTCTAAGAACCCACAAACATTTCTTTGAAGCATTAAATGACTTGTCTACTGTTGTTTGGGGTTAGAATATGTTAGAATACATTAAGTTTGATTGATTACAAGTGCTAGAGATGCATGAAGAGTGTTTCGAAGTGTGGAGAAAGACTTGTTGAAATTTGGTCCCAAATGAGCTAAGAACCCACAAACATGTCTTTGAAGCAGTAAATCGCTTCTCTAGTGTTGTTTGGGCTTAGAATATGTTAGAATACAATGAATTTGATTGATTAAAAGTGCTAGAGATGCATGAAAAGTGTTTAGAAGTGTGTGAAAAGACTGGCCAAATTTTTGTCTAAAATGGTCTAAGAACCCACAAAAATTTCTTTGAAGCATTAAATGGCTTGTGTAGTGTTGTATGGGGTTACAATATGTTAGAATACATTAAGTTTGATTGATTACAAGTGCTAGAGATGCATGAAGATTGTTTAGAAGTATGGAGAAAGACTTGTTGAAATTTGGTCCTAAATGGGCTAAGAACCCACAAACATGTCTTTGAAGCAGTAATCGCTTCTCTAGTGTTGTTTGGGGTTAGAATATCTTAGAATATAATGAATTTGATTGATTAAAAGTGCTAGAGATGCATGAAGAGTGTTTAGAAGTGTGTGAAAAGACTTGTCGTAATATGGTCTAAAATGTGCTAAGAACCCACAAACATTGGTTTGATGCATTAAATGGCTTGTCTACTATTGTTTGAGGTTAGAATATATTAGAATAATAGAGATGCATGAAAAGTATTTAGAAGTGTATGAAAAGACTGGCCAAAATTTGGTCTGAAATGGGCTAAGAACCCACAAACATTTCTTTGAAGCATTAAATGGCTTGTCTAGTGTTTTTTGGGGTTAGTATATGTTAGAATACATTAAGTTTGATTGATTACAAGTGCTAAAGATGCATGAAGAATGTTTCGAAGAGTGGAGAAAGACTTGTTGAAATTTGGTCCCATATGGGCTAAGAACCCACAAACATGTCTTTGAAAAGTAAATCGCTTCTCTAGTGGTTTTTGAGGTTAGAATATGTTAGGATATAATGAATTTGATTGATTAAAAGTGCTAGAGATGCATGAAGAGTGTTTAGAAGTTTGTGAAAAGACTGGCCAAAATTTGGTGGTCTAAGAACCCACAAACATTTCTTTGAAGCATTAAATGGCTTGTCTACTGTTGTTTGGGGTTAGAATATGTTAGAATACATTAAGTTTGATTGATTACAAGTGCTAGAGATGCATGAAGAGTGTTTCGAAGTGTGGAGAAAGACTTGTTGAAATTTGGTCCCAAATGGGCTAAGAACCCACAAACATGTCTTTGAAGCAGTAAATCGCTTCTCTAGTGTTGTTTGGGGTTAGAATATGTTAGAATACAATAAATTTGATTGATTAAAAGTGCTAGAGATACATGAAAAGTGTTTAGAAGTGTGTGAAAAGACTGGCCAAATTTTGGTCTGAAATGGTCTAAGAACCCACAAAAATTTCTTTGAAGCATTAAATGGCTTGTGTAGTGTTGTTTGGGGTTACAATATGTTAGAATACATTAAGTTTGATTGATTACAAGTGCTAGAGATGCATGAAGAGTGTTTAGAAGTATGGAGAAAGACTTGTTGAAATTTGGTCCCAAATGGGCTAAGAACCCACAAACATGTCTTTGAAGCAGTAAATCGCTTCTCTAGTGTTATTTCGGGTTAGAATATCTTAGAATATAATGAATTTGATTGATTAAAAGTGCTAGAGATGCATGAAGACTGTTTAGAAGTGTGTGAAAAGACTTGTCGTAATATGGTCTAAAATGTGCTAAGAACCCACAAACATTGGTTTGAAGCAGTAAATGGCTTGTCTACTGTTGTTTGGGGGTTAGAATATGTTAGAATACAAATTTTTTGATTGATTAAAAGTGCTAGAGATGCATGAAAAGTATTTAGAAGTGTATGAAAAGACTGGCCAAAATTTGGTCTGAAATGGGCTAAGAACCCACAAACATTTCTTTGAAGCATTAAATGGCTTGTCTAGTGTTGTTTGGGGTTAGTATACATTAAGTTTGATTGATTACAAGTGCTAGAGATGCATGAAGAGTGTTTCGAAGTGTGGAGAAAGACTTGTTGAAATTTGGTCCCAAATAGGCTAAGAACCCACAAACATGTCTTTGAAGCAGTAAATCGCTTCTCTAGTGTTTTTTGGGGTTATTATATTTTAGAATAAAATGAATTTGATTGATTAAAAGTGCTAGAGATGCATGAAAAGTTATTAGATGTGTGTGAAAAGACTGGCCAAAATTTTGTCTGAAATGGTCTAAAAACCCACAAAAATTTCTTTGAAGCATTAAATGGCTTGTTTAGTGTTGTTTGGGGTTACAATATGTTAGAATACATTAAGTTTGATTGATTACAAGTGCTAGAGAAGCATGAAGAGTGTTTAGAAGTGTGGAGAAAGACTTGTTGAAATTTGGTCCCATGTGGGCTAAAAACCCACAAACATGTCTTTGAAGCAGTAAACCGCTTCTCTAGTGTTGTTTGGGGTTAGAATATGTTAGAATATAATGAATTTGATTGATTAAAATTGCTAGAGATGCATGAAGAGTGTTTAGAAGTGTGTGAAAAGACTTGCCGAAATATGGTCTAAAATGGGCTAGGAACCAACAAACATTGCCTTGAAACATTAAATGGCTTGTCTAGTGTTGTTTGGGGTTAGAATATGTTAGGATACAATTTCTTTGATTGGTTAAAAGTGATAGAGATGCATGAAGAGTGTTTATAAGTGTGTGAAAAGACTTTCCGAATTTTGGTCTCTAAGGACTAAGAACACACAAACATCTCTTTCAAGCATTAAATGGCTTGTCTAGTGTTGTTTGTGGTTAGAATATGTTAGAATACAATGAATTTGATTGATTAAAAGTGCTAGAGATGCATGAAAAGTGTTTAGATGTGTGTGAAAAGACTGGCCAAAATTTCGTCAGTAATGGCCTAAGAACCCACAAACATTGCTTTGAAGCATTAAATGGCCTGGCTAGTGTTGTTTGGGGTTAGAATATGATAGAATACATTAAGTTTGATTGATTACAAGTGCTAGAGATGCATGAAGAGTGTTTAGAAGTGTTGAGAAAGACTTGTTGAAATTTGGTCCCATATGGGCTAAGAACCCACAAACATGTCTTTGAAGCAGTAAATCGCTTCTGTTGTGTTGTTTGGGGTTAGAATATGTTATAATATAAAGAATTTGATTGATTAAAAGTGATAGAGGTGCATGAAGAGTGTTTAGAAGTGTGTGAAAAGACTTGCCGAAATATGGTCTAAAATGGGCTAAGAACCCACAAACATTGCTTTGAAGCATTAAATGGCTTGTGTAGTGTTGTTTAGGGTTAGAATATTCTAGAATACATTAATTTTGATTGAGTACAAGTGCTAGAGATGCATGAAGAGTGTTTAGAAGTGTGGAGAAAGACTTGTTGAAATATGGTCCCATATGGGATAAGAACCCACAAACATGTCTTTGAAAAGTAAATCGCTTCTCTAGTGGTTTTTGGGGTTAGAATATGTTAGGATATAATGAATTTGATTGATTAAAAGTGCTAGAGATGCATGAAGAGTGTTTAGAAGTTTGTGAAAAGACTTGCCGAAATATGGTCTGAAATGGTCTAAGAACCCACAAACATTTCTTTGAAGCATTAAATGACTTGTCTACTGTTGTTTGGGGTTAGAATATGTTAGAATGCATTAAGTTTGATTGATTACAAGTGCTAGAGATGCATGAAGAGTGTTTCGAAGTGTGGAGAAAGACTTGTTGAAATTTGGTCCCAAATGGGGTAAGAACCCACAAACATGTCTTTGAAGCAGTAAATCGCTTCTCTAGTGTTGTTTGGGCTTAGAATATGTTAGAATACAATAAATTTGATTGATTAAAAGTGCTAGAGATGCATGAAAAGTGTTTAGAAGTGTGTGAAAAGACTGGCCAAATTTTTGTCTAAAATGGTCTAAGAACCCACAAAAATTTCTTTGAAGCATTAAATGGCTTGTGTAGTGTTGTATGGGGTTACAATATGTTAGAATACATTAAGTTTGATTGATTACAAGTGCTAGAGATGCATGAAGATTGTTTAGAAGTATGGAGAAAGACTTGTTGAAATTTGGTCCCAAATGGGCTAAGAACCCACAAACATGTCTTTGAAGCAGTAAATCGCTTCTCTAGTGATGTTTGGGGTTAGAATATCTTAGAATATAATGAATTTGATTGATTAAAAGTGCTAGAGATGCATGAAGAGTGTTTAGAAGTGTGTGAAAAGACTTGTCGTAATATGGTCTAAAATGTGCTAAGAACCCACAAACATTGGTTTGATGCATTAAATGGCTTGTCTACTGTTGTTTGAGGTTAGAATATATTAGAATAATAGAGATGCATGAAAAGTATTTAGAAGTGTATGAAAAGATTGGCCAAAATTTGGTCTGAAATGGGCTAAGAACCCACAAACATTGCCTTGAAACATTAAATGGCTTGTCTAGTGTTGTTTGGGGTTAGAATATGTTAGGATACAATTTCTTTGATTGGTTAAAAGTGATAGAGATGCATGAAGAGTGTTTATAAGTGTGTGAAAAGACTTTCCGAATTTTGGTCTCTAAGGACTAAGAACACACAAACATCTCTTTGAAGCATTAAATGGCTTGTCTAGTGTTGTTTGTGGTTAGAATATGTTAGAATACAATGAATTTGATTGATTAAAAGTGCTAGAGATGCATGAAAAGTGTTTAGATGTGTGTGAAAAGACTGGCCAAAATTTCGTCAGAAATGGCCTAAGAACCCACAAACATTGCTTTGAAGCATTAAATGGCTTGGCTAGTGTTGTTTGGGGTTAGAATATGATAGAATACATTAAGTTTGATTGATTACAAGTGCTAGAGATGCATGAAGAGTGTTTCGAAGTGTGGAGAAAGACTTGTTGAAATTTGGTCCCAAATGGGTTAAGAACCCACAAACATGTCTTTGAAGCAGTAAATCGCTTCTCTAGTGTTGTTTGGGCTTAGAATATGTTAGAATACAATGAATTTGATTGATTAAAAGTGCTAGAGATGCATGAAAAGTGTTTAGAAGTGTGTGAAAAGACTGGCCAAATTTTTGTCTAAAATGGTCTAAGAACCCACAAAAATTTCTTTGAAGCATTAAATGGCTGGTGTAGTGTTGTATGGGGTTACAATATGTTAGAATACATTAAGTTTGATTGATTACAAGTGCTAGAGATGCATGAAGATTGTTTAGAAGTATGGAGAAAGACTTGGTAAAATTTGGTCCCAAATGGGCTAAGAACCCACAAACATGTCTTTGAAGCAGTAAATCGCTTCTCTAGTGTTGTTTGGGGTTAGAATATCTTAGAATATAATGAATTTGATTGATTAAAAGTGCTAGAGATGCATGAAGAGTGTTTAGAAGTGTGTGAAAAGACTTGTCGTAATATGGTCTAAAATGTGCTAAGAACCCACAAACATTGGTTTGATGCATTAAATGGCTTGTCTACTGTTGTTTGAGGTTAGAATATATTAGAATAATAGAGATGCATGAAAAGTATTTAGAAGTGTATGAAAAGACTGGCCAAAATTTGGTCTGAAATGGGCTAAGAACCCACAAACATTTCTTTGAAGCATTAAATGGCTTGTCTAGTGTTTTTTGGGGTTAGTATATGTTAGAATACATTAAGTTTGATTGATTACAAGTGCTAGAGATGCATGAAGAGTGTTTCGAAGAGTGGAGAAAGACTTGTTGAAATTTGGTCCCATATGGGCTAAGAACCCACAAACATGTCTTTGAAAAGTAAATCGCTTCTCTAGTGGTTTTTGGGGTTAGAATATGTTAGGATATAATGAATTTGATTGATTAAAAGTGCTAGAGATGCATGAAGAGTGTTTAGAAGTTTGTGAAAAGACTGGCCAAAATTTGGTCTGAAATGGTCTAAGAACCCACAAACATTTCTTTGAAGCATTAAATGGCTTGTCTACTAGTGTTTGGGGTTAGAATATGTTAGAATACATTAAGTTTGATTGATTACAAGTGCTAGAGATGCATGAAGAGTGTTTCGAAGTGTGGAGAAAGACTTGTTGAAATTTGGTCCCAAATGGGCTAAGAACCCACAAACATGTCTTTGAAGCAGTAAATCGCTTCTCTAGTGTTGTTTGGGGTTAGAATATGTTAGAATACAATAAATTTGATTGATTAAAAGTGCTAGAGATGCATGAAAAGTGTTTAGAAGTGTGTGAAAAGACTGGCCAAAATTTGGTCTGAAATGGTCTAAGAACCCACAAAAATTTCTTTGAAGCATTAAATGGCTTGTGTAGTGTTGTTTGGGGTTACAATATGTTAGAATACATTAAGTTTGATTGATTACAAGTGCTAGAGATGCATGAAGACTGTTTAGAAGTATGGAGAAAGACTTGTTGAAATTTGGTCCCAAATGGGCTAAGAACCCACAAACATGTCTTTGAAGCAGTAAATCGCTTCTCTAGTGTTGTTTCGGGTTAGAATATCTTAGAATATAATGAATTTGATTGATTAAAAGTGCTAGAGAAGCATGAAGAGTGTTTAGAAGTGTGTGAAAAGACTTGTCGTAATATGGTCTAAAATGTGCTAAGAACCCACAAACATTGGTTTGAAGCAGTAAATGGCTTGTCTACTGTTGTTTGGGGTTAGAATATGTTAGAATACAATGATTTAGATTGATTAAAAGTGCTAGAGATGCATGAAAAGTGTTTAGAAGTGTGTGAAAAGACTGGCCAAAATTTCGTCTGAAATGGCCTAAGAACCCACAAACATTGCTTTGAAGCATTAAATGGCTTGGCTAGTGTTGTTTGGGGTTAGAATATGATAGAATACATTAAGTTTGATTGATTACAAGTGCTAGAGATGCATGAAGAGTGTTTAGAAGTGTTGAGAAAGACTTGTTGAAATTTGGTCCCATATGGGCTAAGAACCCACAAACATGTCTTTGAAGCAGTAAATCGCTTCTCTAGTGTTGTTTGGGGTTATAATATCTTAGAATATAATGAATTTGATTGATTAAAAGTGCTAGAGATGCATGAAGAGTGTTAAGAAGTGTGTGAAAAGACTTGTCGTAATATGGTCTAAAATGGGCTAAGAATCCACAAACATTGGTTTGAAGCATTAAATGGCTTGTCTACTGTTGTTTGGGGTAAGAATATGTTAGAATACAAATTTTTTGATTGATTAAAAGTGCTAGAGATCCATGAAAAGTATTTAGAAGTGTATGGAAAGACTGGCCAAAATTTGGTCTGAAATGGGCTAAGAACCCACAAACATTTCTTTGAAGCATTAAATAGCTTGTCTAGTGTTGTTTAGGGTTAGTATATGTTAGAATACATTAATTTTAATTGAGTACAAGTGCTGGAGATGCATGAAGAGTGTTTAGAAGTGTGGAGAAAGACTTGTTGAAATTTGGTCCCATATGGGCTAAGAACCCACAAACATGTCTTTGAAGCAGTAAATCGCTTCTCTAGTGTTGTTTGGGGTTAGAATATCTTAGAATATAATGAATTTGATTGATTAAAAGTGCTAGAGATGCATGAAGAGTGTTAAGAAGTGTGTGAAAAGACTTGTCGTAATATGGTCTAAAATGGGCTAAGAATCCACAAACATTGGTTTGAAGCATTAAATGGCTTGTCTACTGTTGTTTGGGGTTAGAATATGTTAGAATACAATTTTTTGATTGATTAAAAGTGCTAGAGATACATGAAAAGTATTTAGAAGTGTATGAAAAGACTGGCCAAAATTTGGTCTGAAATGGGCTAAGAACCCACAAACATTTCTTTGAAGCATTAAATAGCTTGTCTAGTGTTTTTTAGGGTTAGTATATGTTAGAATACATTAAGTTTGATTGATTACAAGTGCTAGAGATGCATGAAGAGTGTTTCGAAGTGTGGAGAAAGACTTGTTGAAATTTGGTCCCAAATAGGCTAAGAACCCACAAACATGTCTTTGAAGCAGTAAATCGCTTCTCTAGTATTTTTTGGGGTTATAATATGTTAGAATACAATGAATTTGATTGATTAAAAGTGCTAGAGATGCATGAAAAGTGTTTAGATGTGTGTGAAAAGACTGGCCAAAATTTGGTCTGAAATGGTCTAAGAACCCACAAAAATTTCTTTGAAGCATTAAATGGCTTGTGTAGTGTTGTTTGGGGTTACAATATGTTAGAATACATTAAGTTTGATTGATTACAAGTACTAGAGAAGCATGAAGAGTGTTTAGAAGTGTGGAGAAAGACTTGTTGAAATTTGTTCCCATATGGGCTAAAAACCCACAAACATGTCTTTGAAGCAGTAAACCGCTTCTCTAGTGTTGTTTGGGGTTAGAATATGTTAGAATATAATGAATTTGATTGATTAAAATTGCTAGAGATGCATGAAGAGTGTTTAGAAGTGTGTGAAAAGACTGGCCAAAATTTGGTCTGAAAAGGTCTAAGAACCCACAAAAATTTCGTCGAAGCATTAAAGGCTTGTGTAGTGTTGTTTGGGGTTACAATATGTTAGAATACATTAAGTTTGATTGATTACAAGTGCTAGAGAAGCATGAAGAGTGTTTAGAAGTGTGGAGAAAGACTTGTTGAAATTTGGTCCCATATGGGCTAAAAACCCACAAACATGTCTTTGAAGCAGTAAACCGCTTCTCTAGTGTTGTTAGGGGTTAGAATATGTTATAATATAATGAATTTGATTGATTAAAATTGCTAGAGATGCATGAAGAGTGTTTAGAAGTGTGTGAAAAGACTTACCGAAATATGGTCTAAAATGGGCTAGGAACCCACAAACATTGCCTTGAAGCATTAAATGGCTTGTCTAGTGTTGTTTGGGGTTAGAATATGTTAGGATACAATTATTTTGATTGGTTAAAAGTGATAGAGATGCATGAAGAGTGTTTATAAGTGTGTGAAAAGACTTTCCAAATTTTGGTCTCTAATGGACTAAGAACACACAAACATCTCTTTGAAGCATTAAATGGCTTGTCTAGTGTTGTTTGGGGTTAGAATATGTTAGAATACAATGAATTTGATTGATTAAAAGTGCTAGAGATGCATGAAAAGTGTTTAGAAGTGTGTGAAAAGACTGGCCAAAATTTCGTCTGAAATGGCCTAAGAACCCACAAACATTGCTTTCAAGCATTAAATGGCTTGGCTAGTGTTGTTTGGGGTTAGAATATGATAGAATACATTAAGTTTGATTGATTACAAGTGCTAGAGATGCATGAAGAGTGTTTAGAAGTGTTGAGAAAGACTTGTTGAAATTTGGTCCCATATGGGCTAAGAACCCACAAACATGTCTTTGAAGCAGTAAATCGCTTCTGTTGTGTTGTTTGGGGTTAAAATATGTTAGAATATAATGAATTTGATTGATTAAAAGTAATAGAGGTGCATGAAGAGTGTTTAGAAGTGTGTGAAAAGACTGGCCAAAATTTGGTCTGAAATGGTCTAAGAACCCACAAACATTTCTTTGAAGCATTAAATGGCTTGTCTACTGTTGTTTGGGGTTAGAATATGTTAGAATACATTAAGTTTGATTGATTACAAGTGCTAGAGATGCATGAAGAGTGTTTCGAAGTGTGGAGAAAGACTTGTTGAAATTTGGTCCCAAATGGGCTAAGATCCCACAAACATGTCTTTGAAGCAGTAAATCGCTTCTCTAGTGTTGTTTGGGGTCAGAATATGCTAGAATATAATGAATCTGATTGATTAAAAGTGCTAGAGATGCATGAAAAGTGTTTAGAAGTGTGTGAAAAGACTGGCCAAAATTTGGTTTGAAATGGTCTAAGAACCCACAAAAATTTCTTTGAAGCATTAAATGGCTTGTGTAGTGTTGTTTGGGGTTACAATATGTTAGAATACATTAAGTTTGATTGATTACAAGTGCTAGAGATGCATGAAGAGTGTTTAGAAGTATGGAGAAAGACTTGTTGAAATTTGGTCCCAAATGGGCTAAGAACCCACAAACATGTCTTTGAAGCAGTAAATCGCTTCTCTAGTGTTGTTTGGGGTTAGAATATCTTAGAATATAATGAATTTGATTGATTAAAAGTGCTAGAGATGCATGAAGAGTGTTTAGAAGTGTGTGAAAAGATTTGTCGTAATATGGTTTAAAATGGGCTAAGAACCCACAAACATTGGTTTGAAGCATTAAATGGCTTGTCTACTGTTGTTTGGGGTTAGAATATGTTAGAATTTAAATTTTTTGATTAATTAAAATTGCTAGAGATGGATGAAAAGTATTTAGAAGTGTATGAAAAGACTGGCCAAAATATGGTCTGAATTGGGCTAAGAACCCACAAACATTTCTTTGAAGCATTAAATGGCTTGTCTAGTGTTGTTTAGGGTTAGTATATGTTAGAATACATTAAGTTTGATTGATTACAAGTGCTAGAGATGCATGAAGAGTGTTTCGAAGTGTGGAGAAAGACTTGTTGAAATTTGGTCCCAAATAGGCTAAGAACCCACAAACATGTCTTTGAAGCAGTAAATCGCTTCTCTAGTGTTTTTTGGGGTTATTATATTTTAGAATACAATGAATTTGATTGATTAAAAGTGCTAGAGATGCATGAAAAGTTATTAGATGTGTGTGAAAAGACTGGCCAAATTTTGGTCTGAAATGGTCTAAGAACCCACAAAAATTTCTTTGAAGCATTAAATGGCTTGTGTAGTGTTGTTTGGGGTTACAATATGTTAGAATACATTAAGTTTGATTGATTACAAGTGCTAGAGAAGCATGAAGAGTGTTTAGAAGTGTGGAGAAAGACTTGTTGAAATTTGGTCCCATATGGGCTAAAAACCCACAAACATGTCTTTCAAGCAGTAAACCGATTCTCTAGTGTTGTTTGGGATTAGAATATGTTAGAATATAATGAATTTGATTGATTAAAATTGCTAGAGATGCATGAAGAGTGTTTAGAAGTGTGTGAAAAGACTTGCCGAAATATGGTCTAAAATGGGCTAGGAACCCACAAACATTGCCTTGAAGCATTAAATGGCTTGTCTAGTGTTGTTTGGGGTTAGAATATGTTAGGATACAATTATTTTGATTGGTTAAAAGTGATAGAGATGCATGTAGAGTGTTTATAAGTGTGTGAAAAGACTTTCCGAATTTTGGTCTCTAATGGACTAAGAACACACAAACATCTCTTTGAAGCATTAAATGGCTTGTCTAGTGTTGTTTGGGGTTAGAATATGTTAGAATACAATGAATTTGATTGATTAAAAGTGCTAGAGATGCATGAAAAGTATTTAGAAGTGTATGAAAAGACTGGCCAAAATTTGGTCTGAAATGGGCTAAGAACCCACAAACATTTCTTTGAAGCATTAAATAGCTTGTCTAGTGTTGTTTGGGGTTAGTATATGTTAGAATACATTTAGTTTGATTGATTACAAGTGCTAGAGATGCATGAAGAGTGTTTCGAAGTGTGGAGAAAGACTTGTTGAAATTTGGTCCTAAATAGGCTAAGAACCCACAAACATGTCTTTGAAGCAGTAAATCGCTTCTCTAGTGGTTTTTGGGGTTAGAATATGTTAGGATATAATGAATTTGATTGATTAAAAGTGCCATAGATGCATGAAGAGTGTTTTGAAGTTTGTGAAAAGACTGGTAAAAATTTGGTCTGAAATGGTCTAAAAACCCAAAATCATTTCTTTGAAGCATTAAATGGCTTGTGTAGTGTTGTTTGGGGGTTAGAATATGTTAGAATACATTAAGTTTGATTGATTACAAGTGCTAGAGATGCATGAAGAGTATTTCGAAGTGTGGAGAAAGACTTGTTGAAATTTGGTCCCAAATGGGCTAAGAACCCACAAACATGTCTTTGAAGCAGTAAATCGCTTCTCTAGTGTTGTTTGGGGTTAGAATATATTAGAATACAATGAATTTGATTGATTAAAAATGCTAGAGATGCATGAAAAGTGTTTAGAAGTGTGTGAAAAGACTGGCCAAAATTTGGTCTGAAATGGTCTAAGAACCCACAAAAATTTCTTTGAAGCATTAAATGGCTTGTGTAGTGTTGTTTGGGTTTACAATATGTTAGAGTACATTAAGTTTGATTGATTACAAGTGCTAGATATGCATGAGGAGTGTTTAGAAGTGTGGAGAAAGACTTGTTGAAATTTGGTCCCATATGGGCTAAGAACCCACAAACATGTCTTTGAAGCAGTAAATCGGTTCTCTAGTGTTGTTTGGGGTTAGAATATCTTAGAATATAATGAATTTGATTGAATAAAAGTGCTAGAGATGCATGAAGAGTGTTAAGAAGTGTGTGAAAAGACTTGTCGTAATATGGTCTAAAATGGGCTAAGAACCCACAAACATTGGTTTGAAGCATTAAATGGCTTGTCTACTTTTGTTTGGGGTTAGAATATGTTAGAATACAAATATCTTAATTGATTAAAAGTGCTAGAGATGCATGAAAAGTATTTAGAAGTGTATGAAAAGACTGGCCAAAATTTGGTCTGAAATGGGCTAAGAACCCACAAACATTTCTTTGAAGCATTAAATGGCTTGTCTAGTGTAGTTTGAGGTTAGAATATGTTAGAATACAGTAATTTTGATTGATTAAAAGTGCTAGAGATGAATGAAAAGTGTTTAGAAGTGTGTGAAAAGACTAGCCAAATTTTGGTCTGAAATGGGCTAAGAACCCACAAACATTGCTTTGAAGCATTAAATGGCTTGACTAGTGTTATTTGGGGTTAGAATATGCTAGATTACATTAAGTTTAATTGATTACAAGTGCTAGAGATGCATGAAGAGTGTTTAGAAGTGTTGAGAAAGACTTGTTGAAATTTGGTCCCAAATGGGCTAAGAACCCACAAACATGTCTTTGAAGCAGTAAATCGCTTATGTTGTGTTTTTGGGGTTAGAATATGTTAGAATATAATGAATTTGATTGATTAAAAGTGATAGAGATGCATGAAGAGTGTTTAGAAGTGTGTGAAAAGACTTGCCGAAATATGGTCTAAAATGGGCTAAGAACCCACAAACATTGCGTTGAAGCTTTAAATGGTTTGTGTAGTGTTGTTTGAGGTTAGAATATGTTATAATACATTAATTTTCATTGATTACAAGTGCTAGAGATGTATGAAGAGTGTTTAGAAGTGTGGAGAAAGACTTGTTGAAATTTGGTCCCATATGGGCTAAGAACCCACAAACAAGTCTTTGAAGAGTAAATCGCTTCTCTAGTGGTTTTTGGGGTTAGAATATGTTAGGATATAATGAATTTGATTGATTTAAAGTGCTAGAGATGCATGGAGAGTGTTAAGAAGTTTGTGAAAAGACTGGCCAAAGTTTGGTCCGAAATGGTCTAAGAACCTACAAACATTTCTTTGAAACATTAAATGGCTTGTCTAGTGTTGTTTGGGGTTAGAATATGTTTGAAGACATTAAGTTTGATTGATTACAAGTGCTAGAGATGCATGAAGAGTGTTTCGAAGTGTGGAGAAAGAGTTGTTGTAATTTGGTCCCATATGGGCTAAAAACCCACAAACATGTCTTTGAAGAAGTAAATCGCTTCTCTAGTGTTGTTTGGGGTTAGAATATGTTAGAATATAATGATTTTGATTGATTAAAAGTGGTAGTGATGCATGAAGAGTGTTTAGAAGTGTGTGAAAAGACTTGTCGAGATATGGTCTAAAAGGGCTAAGAACACACAAACATGTCTTTGAAGCATTAAATGGCTTGTCTAGTGTTGTTTGGGGATAGAATATTTTAGAATACAATGAATTTGATTGATTAAAAGTGTTAGAGATGCATGAACAGTGTTTAGAAGTGTGTGAAATGACTTGCCGAAATATGGTCTAAAATGGGCTAAGAACCCACAAACATTGCTTTGAAGCATTAAATGGCTTGTGTAGTGTTGTTTAGGGTTAGAATATGTTAGAATACATTAATTTTGATTGATTACAAGTGCTAGAGATGCATGACGAGTGTTTAGAAGTGTGGAGAAAGACTTGTTGAAATTTGGTTCCATATGGGCTAAGAACCCACAAACATGTCTTTGAAAAGTAAATCGCTTCTCTAGTGGTTTTTGGGGTCAGAATATTTTAGGATATAATGAATTTGATTGATTAAAAGTGCTAGAGATGCATGAAGAGTGTTTAGAAGTTTGTGAAAAGACTGGCCAAAATTTGGTCTGAAATGGTTTAAGAACCCACAAACATTTCTTTGAAGCATTAAATGGCTTGTGTAGTGTTGTTTGGGGGTTAGAATATGTTATAATACATTAAGTTTGATTGATTACAAGTGCTAGAGATGCATGAAGAGTGTTTAGAAGTGTGGAGAAAGACTTGTTGAAATTTGGTCCCAAATGGGCTAAGAAAACACAAACATGTCTTTGAAGCAGTAAATCGCTTCTCTAGTGTTGTTTGAGGTTAGACTATGTTAGAATACAATGAATTTGATTGATTAAAAGTGCTAGAGATGCATGAAGAGTGTTTAGAAGTGTGTGAAAAGACTTGTCGTAATATGGTCTAAAATGGGCTAAGAACCCACAAACATTGGTTTGAAGCATTAAATGGCTTTTCTACTGTTGTTTGGGGTTAGAATACGTTAGAATACAAATTTTTTGATTGATTAAAAGTGCTAGAGATGCATGAAAAGTATTTAGAAGTGTATGAAAAGACTGGCCAAAATTTGGTCTGAAATGGGCTAAGAACCCACAAACATTTCTTTGAAGCATTAAATGGCTTGTCTAGTGTTGTTTGGGGTTAGAATATGTTAGAATACATTAATTTTGATTGATTAAAAGTGCTAGAGATGCATGAAAAGTGTTTAGAAGTGTGTGAAAAGACTGGCCAAAATTTGGTCTGAAATGGGCTAAGAACCCACAAACATTGCTTTGAAGCATTAAATGGCTTGGCTAGTGTTGTTTAGGGTTAGAATATGATAGAATACATTAAGTTTGATTGATTACAAGTGCTAGAGATGCATGAAGAGTGTTTAGTAGTGTTGAGAAAGACTTGTTGAAATTTGGTCCCATATGGGCTAAGAACCCACAAACATGTCTTTGAAGCAGTAAATCGCTTTTGTTGTGTTGTTTGGGGTTAGAATATGTTAGACTATTATGAATTTGATTGATTAAAAGTGATAGAGATGCATGAAGAGTGTTTAGAAGTGTGTGAAAAGACTTGCCGAAAATTGGTCTAAAATGGGCTAAGAACCCACAAACATTGCTTTGAAGCATTAAATGGCTTGTGTAGTGTTGTTTGGGGTTAGAATATGTTAGAATACTTTAATTTTCATTGATTACAAGTGCTAGAGATGCATGAAGAGTGTTTAGAAGTGTGGAGAAAGACTTGTTGAAATTTGGTCCCATATGGGCTAAGAACCCACAAACAAGTCTTTGAAGAGTAAATCGCTTCTCTAGTGGTTTTTGGGGTTAGAATATGTTAGGATATAATGAATTTGATTGATTAAAAGTGCTAGAGATGCATGAAAAGTGTTTAGAAGTGTGTGAAAAAACTAGCCAAAATTTGGTCTGAAATGGTCTAAGAACCCACAAAAATTTCTTTGAAGCATTAAATGGCTTGTGTAGTGTTGTTTGGGGTTACAATATGTTAGAATACATTAAGTGTGATTGATTACAAGTGCTAGAGAAGCATGAAGAGTGTTTAGAAGTGTGGAGAAAGAGTTGTTGTAATTTGGTCCCATATGGGCTAAAAACCCACAAACATGTCTTTGAAGCAGTAAATCGCTTCTCTAGTGTTGTTTGGGGTTAGAATATGTTAGAATATAATGATTTTGATTGATTAAAAGTGCTAGAGATGCATGAAGAGTGTTTAGAAGTGTGTGAAAAGACTTGTCGAGATATGGTCTAAAATGGGCTAAGAACACACAAACATGTCTTTGAAGCATTAAATGGCTTGTCTAGTGTTGTTTGGGGTTAGAATATTTTAGAATACAATGAATTTGATTGATTAAAAGTGTTAGAGATGCATGAACAGTGTTTAGAAGTGTGTGAAATGACTTGCCGAAATATGGTCTAAAATGGGCTAAGAACCCACAAACATTGCTTTGAAGCATTAAATGGCTTGTGTAGTATTGTTTAGGGTTAGAATATGTTAGAATACATTAATTTTGATTGATTACAAGTGCTAGAGATGCATGACGAGTGTTTAGAAGTGTGGAGAAAGACTTGTTGAAATTTGGTTCCATATGGGCTAAGAACCCACAAACATGTCTTTGAAAAGTAAATCGCTTCTCTAGTGGTTTTTGGGGTTAGAATATTTTAGGATATAATGAATTTGATTGATTAAAAGTGTTAGAGATGCATGAAGAGTGTTTAGAAGTTTGTGAAAAGACTGGCCAAAATTTGGTCTGAAATGGTTTAAGAACCCACAAACATTTCTTTGAAGCATTAAATGGCTTGTGTAGTGTTGTTTGGGGTTAGAATATGTTAGAATACATTAAGTTTGATTGATTACAAGTGCTAGAGATGCATGAAGAGTGTTTCGAAGTGTGGAGAAAGATTTGTTGAAATTTGGTCCCAAATGGGCTAAGAACCCACAAACATGTCTTTGAAGCAGTAAATCGCTTCTCTAGTGTTGTTTGGGGTTAGAATATGTTAGAATACAATGAATTTGATTGATTAAAAGTGCTAGAGATGCATGAAAAGTGTTTAGAAGTGTGTGGAAAGACTGGCCAAAATTTGGTCTGAAATGGTCTAAGAACCCACAAAAATTTCATTGAAGCATTAAATGGCTTGTGTAGTGTTGTTTGGGGTTACAATATGTTAGAATACATTAAGTTTGATTGATTACAAGTGCTAGAGATGCATGAAGAGTGTTTAGAAGTGTGGAGAAAGACTTGTTGAAATTTGGTCCGAAATGGGCTAAGAAAACACAAACATGTCTTTGAAGCAGTAAATCGCTTCTCTAGTGTTGTTTGAGGTTAGACTATGTTAGAATACAATGAATTTGATTGATTAAAAGTGCTAGAGATGTTGTAAAAGTGTTTAGAAGTGTGTGAAAAGACTGGCCAAAATTTGGTCTAAAATGGTCTAAGAACCCACAAAAATTTCTTTGAAGCATTAAATGGCTTGTGTAGTGTTGTTTGGGTTTACAATATGTTAGAGTACATTAAGTTTGATTGATTACAAGTGCTAGATATGCATGAAGAGTGTTTAGAAGTGTGGAGAAAGACTTGTTGAAATTTGGTCCCATATGGGCTAAGAACCCACAAACATGTCTTTGAAGCAGTAAATCGCTTCTCTAGTGTTGTTTGGGGTTAGAATATCTTAGAATATAATGAATTTGATTGATTAAAAGTGCTAGTGATGCATGAAGAGTGTTTAGAAGTGTGTGAAAAGACTTGTCGTAATATGGTCTAAAATGGGCTAAGAACCCACAAACATTGGTTTGAAGCATTAAATGGCTTTTCTACTGTTGTTTGGGGTTAGAATATGTTAGAATACAAATTTTTTGATTGATTAAAAGTGCTAGAGATGCATGAAAAGTATTTAGAAGTGTATGAAAAGACTGGCCAAAATTTGGTCTGAAATGGGCTAAGAACCCACAAACATTTCTTTGAAGCATTAAATGGCTTGTCTAGTGTTGTTTGGGGTTAGAATATGTTTGAATACAGTAATTTTGATTGATTAAAAGTGCTAGAGATGCATGAAAAGTGTTTAGAAGTGTGTGAAAAGACTGGCCAAAATTTGGTCTGAAATGGGCTAAGAACCCACAAACATTGCTTTGAAGCATTAAACGGCTTGGCTAGTGTTGTTTAGGGTTAGAATATGATAGAATACATTAAGTTTGATTGATTACAAGTGCTAGAGATGCATGAAGAGTGTTTAGTAGTGTTGAGAAAGACTTGTTGACATTTGGTCCCATATGGGCTAAGAACCCACAAACATGTCTTTGAAGCAGTAAATCGCTTCTGTTGTGTTGTTTAGGGTTAGAATATGTTAGACTATTATGAATTTGATTGATTAAAAGTGATAGAGATGCATGAAGAGTGTTTAGAAGTGTGTGAAAAGACTTGCCGAAATATGGTCTAAAATGGGCTAAGAACCCACAAACATTGCTTTGAAACATTAAATGGCTTGTGTAGTCTTGTTTGGGGTTAGAATATGTTAGAATACATTAATTTTCATTGATTACAAGTGCTAGAGATGCATGAAGAGTGTTTAGAAGTGTGGAGAAAGACTTGTTGAAATTTGGTCCCATATGGGCTAAGAACCCATAAACAAGTCTTTGAAGAGTAAATCGCTTCTCGAGTGGTTTTTGGGGTTAGAATATGTTAGGATATAATGAATTTGATTGATTAAAAGTGCTAGAGATGCATGAAGAGTGTTTAGAAGTTTGTGAAAAGACTGGCCAAAGTTTGGACCGAAATGGTCTAAGAACCAACAAACATTTCTTTGAAGCATTAAATGGCTTGTCTAGTGTTGTTTGGGGTTAAAATATGTTAGAAGACATTAAGTTTGATTGAAATTTGGTCCCAAATGGGCTAAGAACCCACAAACATGTCTTTGAAGCAGTAAATCGCTTCTCTAGTGTTGTTTGGGGTTACAATATGTTAGAATACAATGAATTTGATTGATTAAAAGTGCTAGAGATGCATGAAAAGTGTTTAGAAGTGTGTGAAAAGACTAGCCAAAATTTGGTCTGAAATGGTCTAAGAACCCACAAAAATTTCTTTGAAGCATTAAATGGCTTGTGTAGTGTTGTTTGGGGTTACAATATGTTAGAATACATTATGTGTGATTGATTACAAGTGCTAGAGAAGCATGAAGAGTGTTTAGAAGTGTGGAGAAAGACTTGTTGAAATTTGGTCCCATATGGGCTAAAAACCCACAAACATGTCTTTGAAGCAGTAAATCGCTTCTCTAGTGTTGTTTGGGGTTAGAATATGTTAGACTATTATGAATTTGATTGATTAAAAGTGCTAGAGATGCATGAAGAGTGTTTAGAAGTATGTGAAAAGACTTGCCGAAATATGGTCTAAAATGGGCTAGGAACCCACAAACATTGCTTTGAAGCATTAAATGGCTTGTCTAGTGTTGTTTGGGGTTAGAATATGTTAGGATACAATTATTTTGATTGGTTAAAAGTGATAGAGATGCATGAAGAGTGTTTATAACTGTGTTAAAAGACTTTCCGAAATTTGGTTCCAAATGGGCTAAGAACCCACAAACATGTCTTTGAAGCAGTAAATCGCTTCTCTAGTGTTGTTTGGGGTTAGAATATGTTAGAATATGCTAGAATACAATGAATTTGATTGATTAAAAGGGCTACAGATGCATGAAAAGTGTTTAGAAGTGTGTGAAAAGACTAGCTAAAATTTGGTCTGAAATGGTCTAAGAACCCACAAAAATTTCTTTGAAGCAGTAAATCGCTTCTCTAGTGTTGTTTGGGGTTAGCATATGTTAGAATATAATGAATTTGATTGATTAAAAGTGCTAGAGGTGCATGAAGAGTGTTTAGAAGTGTGTGAAAAGACTTGCCGAAATATGGTCTAAAATGGGCTAGGAACCCACAAACATTGCTTTGAAGCATTAAATGGCTTGTCTAGTGTTGTTTGGGGTTAGAATATGTTAGGATACAATTATTTTGATTGGTTAAAAGTGATAGAGATGCATGAAGAGTGTTTATAAGTGTGTGAAAAGACTTTCCGAATTTTGGTCTCTAATGGACTAAGAACACACAAACATGTCTTTGAAGCATTAAATGTCTTGTCTAGTGTTGTTTGGGGTTAGAATATTTTAGAATACAATGACTTTGATTGATTAAAAGTTCTAGAGATGCATGAAAAGTGTTTAGAAGTGTGTGAAAAGACTGGCCAAAATTTCGTCTGAAATGGCCTAAGAACCCACAAACATTGCTTTGAAGCATTAAATGGCTTGGCTATTGTTGTTTGGGGTTAGAACATGATAGAATACATTAAGTTTGATTGAATACAAGTGCTAGAGATGCATGAAGAGTGTTTAGAAGTGTTGAGAAAGACTAGTTGAAATTTGGTCCCATACGGGCTAAAAACCCACAAACATGTCTTTGAAGCAGTAAATCGCTTCTGTTGTGTTGTTTGAGGTTAGAATATGTTAGATTATAATGAATTTGATTGATTAAAAGTGATAGAGATGCATGAAGAGTGTTTAGAAGTGTGTGAAAAGACTTGCCGAAATATGGTCTAAAATGGGCAAAGAACCCACAAACATGGCTTTGAAGCATTAAATCGCTTGTGTAGTGTTGTTTAGGGTTAGAATATGTTAGCATACATTAATTTTGATTGATTACAAGTGCTAGAGATGCATGCAGAGTGTTTAGAAGTGTGGAGAAACACTTGTTGAAATTTGGTTCCACATGGGCTAAGAACCCACAAACATGTCTTTGAAAAGTAAATTGCTTCTCTAATGGTGTTTGGGGTTAGAATATGTTAGGATATAATTAATTTGATTGATTAAAAGAGCTAGAGATGCATGAAGAGTGTTTAGAAGTTTGTGAAAAGACTGGCCAAAATTTGGTCTGAAATGCTCTAAGAACCCACAAACATTTCTTTGAAGCATTAAATGGCTTGTCTAGTGTTCTTTGGGGTTACAATATGTTAGAATACATTAAGTGTGATTGATTACAAGTGCTAGAGAAGCATGAATAGTGTTTAGAATTGTGGAGAAAGACTTGTTGAAATTTGGTCCCATATGGGCTAAAAACCCACAAACATGTCTCAGTAAATCGCTTCTCTAGTGTTGTTTGGGGTTAGCATATGTTAAAATATAATGAATTTGATTGATTAAAAGTGCTAGAGATGCATGAATAGTGTTTAGAAGTGTGTGAAAAGACTTCCGAAATATGGTCTAAAATGGGCTAGGAACCCACAAACATTGCTTTGAAGCATTAAATGGCTTGTCTAGTGTTGTTTGGGGTTAGTATATGTTAGGATACAATTATTTTGATTGGTTAAAAGTGATAGAGATGCATGAAGAGTGTTTATAAGTGTGTGAAAAGACTTTCCGAATTTGGGTCTCTAATGGACTAAGAACACACAAACATGTCTTTGAAGCATTAAATGGCTTGTCTAGTGTTGTTTGGGGTTAGAATATTTTATAATACAATGAATTTTATTGATTAAAAGTTCTAGAGATGCATGAAAAGTGTTTAGAAGTGAGTGAAAAGACTGGCCAAAATTTCGTCTGAAATGGCCTAAGAACCCACAAACATTGCTTTGAAGCATTAAAAGGCTTGGCTAGTGTTGTTTGGAGTTAGAACATGATAGAATACATTAAGTTTGATTGATTACAAGTGCTAGAGATGCATGAAGAGTGTTTAGAAGTGTTGAGAAAGACTAGTTGAAATTTGGTCCCATATGGGCTAAAAACCCACAAACATGTCTTTGAAGCAGTAAATCGCTTCTGTTGTGTTGTTTGAGGTTAGAATATGTTAGAATATAATGAATTTGATTGATTAAAAGTGATAGAGATGCATGAAGAGTGTTTAGAAGTGTGTGAAAAGACTTGCCGAAATATGGTCTAAAATGGGCAAAGAACCCACAAACATGGCTTTGAAGCATTAAATCGCTTGTGTAGTGTTGTTTAGGGTTATAATATGTTAGCATACATTAATTTTGATTGATTACAAGTGCTAGAGATGCATGCAGAGTGTTTAGAAGTGTGGAGAAACACTTGTTGAAATTTGGTTCCACAAGGGCTAAGAACCCACAAACATGTCTTTGAAAAGTAAATTGCTTCTCTAATGGTTTTTGGGGTTAGAATATGTTAGGATATAATTAATTTGATTGATTAAAAGAGCTAGAGATGCATGAAGAGTGTTTAGAAGTTTGTGAAAAGACTGGCCAAAATTTGGTCTGAAATGCTCTAAGAACCCACAAACATTTCTTTGAAGCATTAAATGGCTTGTCTAGTGTTCTATGGGGTTACAATATGTTAGAATACATTAAGTGTGATTGATTACAAGTGCTAGAGAAGCATGAATAGTGTTTAGAATTGTGGAGAAAGACTTGTTGAAATTTGGTCCCATATGGGCTAAAAACCCACAAACATGTCTTTGAAGCAGTAAATCGCTTCTCTAGTGTTGTTTGGGGTTAGCATATGTTAAAATATAATGAATTTGATTGATTAAAAGTGCTAGAGATGCATGAATAGTGTTTAGAAGTGTGTGAAAAGACTTCCGAAATATGGTCTAAAATGGGCTAGGAACCCACAAACATTGCTTTGAAGCATTAAATGGCTTGTCTAGTGTTGTTTGGGGTTAGTATATGTTAGGATACAATTATTTTGATTGGTTAAAAGTGATAGAGATGCATGAAGAGTGTTTATAAGTGTGTGAAAAGACTTTCCGAATTTTGGTCTCTAATGGACTAAGAACACACAAACATGTCTTTGAAGCATTAAATGGCTTGTCTAGTGTTGTTTGGGGTTAGAATATTTTATAATACAATGAATTTTATTGATTAAAAGTTCTAGAGATGCATGAAAAGTGTTTAGAAGTGTGTGAAAAGACTGGCCAAAATTTCGTCTGAAATGGCCTAAGAACCCACAAACATTGCTTTGAAGCATTAAAAGGCTTGGCTAGTGTTGTTTGGAGTTAGAACATGATAGAATACATTAAGTTTGATTGATTACAAGTGCTAGAGATGCATGAAGAGTGTTTAGAAGTGTTGAGAAAGACTTGTTGAAATTTGGTCCCATACGGGCTAAAAACCCACAAACATGTCTTTGAAGCAGTAAATCGCTTCTGTTGTGTTGTTTGGGGTTAGAATATGTTAGCATATAATGAATTTGATTGATTAAAAGTGATAGAGATGCATGAAGAGTGTTTAGAAGTGTGTGAAAAGACTTGCCGAAATATGGTCTAAAATGGGCAAAGAACCCACAAACATGGCTTTGAAGCATTAAATCGCTTGTGTAGTGTTGTTTAGGGTTAGAATATGTTAGCATACATTAATTTTGATTGATTACAAGTGCTAGAGATGCATGCAGAGTGTTTAGAAGTGTGGAGAAACACTTGTTGAAATTTGGTTCCACATGGGCTAAGAACCCACAAACATGTCTTTGAAAAGTAAATTGCTTCTCTAATGGTTTTTGGGGTTAGAATATGTTAGGATATAATTAATTTGATTGATTAAAAGAGCTAGAGATGCATGAAGAGTGTTTAGAAGTTTGTGAAAAGACTGGCCAAAATTTGGTCTGAAATGCTCTAAGAACCCACAAACATTTCTTTGAAGCATTAAATGGCTTGTCTAGTGTTCTTTGGGGTTACAATATGTTAGAATACATTAAGTGTGATTGATTACAAGTGCTAGAGAAGCATGAATAGTGTTTAGAATTGTGGAGAAAGACTTGTTGAAATTTGGCCCCATATGGGCTAAAAACCCACAAACATGTCTTTGAAGCAGTAAATCGCTTCTCTAGTGTTGTTTGGGGTTAGCATATGTTAAAATATAATGAATTTGATTGATTAAAAGTGCTAGAGATGCATGAATAGTGTTTAGAAGTGTGTGAAAAGACTTCCGAAATATGGTCTAAAATGGGCTAGGAACCCACAAACATTGCTTTGAAGCATTAAATGGCTTGTCTAGTGTTGTTTGGGGTTAGTATATGTTAGGATACAATTATTTTGATTGGTTAAAAGTGATAGAGATGCATGAAGAGTGTTTATAAGTGTGTGAAAAGACTTTCCGAATTTTGGTCTCTAATGGACTAAGAACACACAAACATGTCTTTGAAGCATTAAATGGCTTGTCTAGTGTTGTTTGGGGTTAGAATATTTTATAATACAATGAATTTTATTGATTAAAAGTTCTAGAGATGCATGAAAAGTGTTTAGAAGTGTGTGAAAAGACTGGCCAAAATTTCGTCTGAAATGGCCTAAGAACCCACAAACATTACTTTGAAGCATTAAAAGGCTTGGCTAGTGTTGTTTGGAGTTAGAACATGATAGAATACATTAAGTTTGATTGATTACAAGTGCTAGAGATGCATGAAGAGTGTTTAGAAGTGTTGAGAAAGACTTGTTGAAATTTGGTCCCATATGGGCTAAGAACCCACAAACATGTCTTTGAAGCAGTAAATCGCTTCTCTAGTGTTGTTTGGGGTTAGAATATGTTAGCATATAATGAATTTGATTGATTAAAAGTGATAGAGATGCATGAAGAGTGTTTAGAAGTGTGTGAAAAGACTTGCCGAAATATGGTCTAAAATGGGCAAAGAACCCACAAACATTGCTTTGAAGCATTAAATCGCTTGTGTAGTGTTGTTTAGGGTTAGAATATGTTAGCATACATTAATTTTGATTGATTACAAGTGCAAGAGATGCATGAAGTGTGTTTAGAAGTGTGGAGAAAAACTTGTTGAAAATTGGTTCCATATGGGCTAAGAACCCACAAACATGTCTTTGAAAAGTAAATTGCTTCTCTAGTGGTTTTTGGGGTTAGAATATGTTAGGATATAATGAATTTGATTGATTAAAAGTGCTAGAGATGCATGAAGAGTGTTTAGAAGTTTGTAAAAAGACTGGCCAAAATTTGGTCAAAAATGGTCTAAGAACCCACAAACATTTCTTTGAAGCATGAAATGGCTTGGCTAATTGTTGTTTGGGGTTAGAACATGATATAATACATTAAGTTTGATTGATTACAAGTGCTAGAGATGCATGAAGAGTGTTTAGAAGTGTTGAGAAAGACTTGTTGAAATTTGGTCCCATATGGGCTAAAAACCCACAAACATGTCTTTGAAGCAGTAAATCGCTTATGTTGTGTTGTTTGGGGTTAGCATATGTTAGAATATTATGAATTTGATTGATTAAAAGTGATAGAGATGCTTGAAGAGTGTTTAGAAGTGTGTGAAAAGACTTGCCGAAATATGGTCTAAAATGGGCTAAGAACCCACAAACATTGCTTTGAAGCATTAAATCGCTTGTGTAGTGTTGTTTAGGGTTAGAATATGTTAGAATACCTTAATTTTGATTGATTACAAGTGCTAGAGATGCATGAAGAGTGTTTAGAAGTATGGAGAAAGACTTGTTGAAATTTGGTTCCATATGGGCTAAGAACCCACAAACATGTCTTTGAAAAGTAAATCGCTTCTCTTGTGGTTTTTGGGGTTAGAATATGTTACGATATAATGAATTTGATTGATTAAAAGTTCTAGAGATGCATGAAGAGTGTCTAGAAGTTTGTGAAAAGACTGGCCAAAATTTGGTCTGAAATGGTCTAAGAACCCACAAACATTTCTTTGAAGCATTAAATGGCTTGTCTAGTGTTGTTTGGGGTTAGAATATGTTAGAATACATTAAGTTTGATTGATTACAAGTGCTAGAGATCCATGAAGAGTGTTTCAAAGTGTGGAGAAAGACTTGTTAAAATTTGGTTCCAAATGGGCTAAGAACCCACAAACATGTCTTTGAAGCAGTAAATTGCTTCTCTAGTGTTGTTTGGGGTTAGAATATGTTAGAATACAATGAATTTGATTGATTAAAAGTGCTAGAGATGCATGAAAAGTGTTTAGAAATGTGTGAAAAGACTGGCCAAAATTTGTTCTGAAATGGTCTAAGAACCCACAAAAATTTCTTTGAAGCATTAAATGGCTTGTGTAGTGTTGTTTGGGGTTACAATATGTTAGAATACATTAAGTGTGATTGATTACAAGTGCTAGAGAAGAATGAATAGTGTTTAGAAGTGTGGAGAAAGACTTGTTGAAATTTGGTCCCATATGGGCTAAAAACCCACAAACATGTCTTTGAAGCAGTAAATCGCTTCTCTAGTGTTGTTTGGGGTTAGCATATGTTAAAATATAATGAATTTGATTGATTAAAAGTGCTAGAGATGCATGAATAGTGTTTAGAAGTGTGTGAAAAGACTTCCGAAATATGGTCTAAAATGGGCTAGGAACCCACAAACATTGCTTTGAAGCATTAAATGGCTTTTCTAGTGTTGTTTGGGGTTAGTATATGTTAGGATACAATTATTTTGATTGGTTAAAAGTAATAGAGATGCATGAAGAGTGTTTATAAGTGTGTGAAAAGACTTTCCGAATTTTGGTCTCTAATGGACTAAGAACACACAAACATGTCTTTGAAGCATTAAATGGCTTGTCTAGTGTTGTTTGGGGTTAGAATATTTTATAATACAATGAATTTTATTGATTAAAAGTTCTAGAGATGCATGAAAAGTGTTTAGAAGTGTGTGAAAAGACTGGCCAAAATTTCGTCTGAAATGGCCTAAGAACCCACAAACATTGCTTTGAAGCATTAAAAGGCTTGGCTAGTGTTGTTTGGAGTTAGAACATGATAGAATACATTAAGTTTGATTGATTACAAGTGCTAGAGATGCATGAAGAGTGTTTAGAAGTGTTGAGAAAGACTTGTTGAAATTTGGTCCCATATGGGCTAAGAACCCACAAACATGTCTTTGAAGCAGTAAATCGCTTCTCTAGTGTTGTTTGGGGTTAGAATATGTTAGCATATAATGAATTTGATTGATTAAAAGTGATAGAGATGCATGAAGAGTGTTTAGAAGTGTGTGAAAAGACTTGCCGAAATATGGTCTAAAATGGGCAAAGAACCCACAAACATTGCTTTGAAGCATTAAATCGCTTGTGTAGTGTTGTTTAGGGTTAGAATATGTTAGCATACATTAATTTTGATTGATTACAAGTGCAAGAGATGCATGAAGTGTGTTTAGAAGTGTGGAGAAAAACTTGTTGAAAATTGGTTCCATATGGGCTAAGAACCCACAAACATGTCTTTGAAAAGTAAATTGCTTCTCTAGTGGTTTTTGGGGTTAGAATATGTTAGGATATAATGAATTTGATTGATTAAAAGTGCTAGAGATGCATGAAGAGTGTTTAGAAGTTTGTGAAAAGACTGGCCAAAATTTGGTCTAAAATGGTCTAAGAACCCACAAACATTTCTTTGAAGCATGAAATGGCTTGGCTAATTGTTGTTTGGGGTTAGAACATGATATAATACATTAAGTTTGATTGATTACAAGTGCTAGAGATGCATGAAGAGTGTTTAGAAGTGTTGAGAAAGACTTGTTGAAATTTGGTCCCATATGGGCTAAAAACCCACAAACATGTCTTTGAAGCAGTAAATCGCTTATGTTGTGTTGTTTGGGGTTAGCATATGTTAGAATATTATGAATTTGATTGATTAAAAGTGATAGAGATGCTTGAAGAGTGTTTAGAAGTGTGTGAAAAGACTTGCCGAAATATGGTCTAAAATGGGCTAAGAACCCACAAACATTGCTTTGAAGCATTAAATCGCTTGTGTAGTGTTGTTTAGGGTTAGAATATGTTAGAATACCTTAATTTTGATTGATTACAAGTGCTAGAGATGCATGAAGAGTGTTTAGAAGTATGGAGAAAGACTTGTTGAAATTTGGTTCCATATGGGCTAAGAACCCACAAACATGTCTTTGAAAAGTAAATCGCTTCTCTTGTGGTTTTTGGGGTTAGAATATGTTACGATATAATGAATTTGATTGATTAAAAGTTCTAGAGATGCATGAAGAGTGTCTAGAAGTTTGTGAAAAGACTGGCCAAAATTTGGTCTGAAATGGTCTAAGAACCCACAAACATTTCTTTGAAGCATTAAATGGCTTGTCTAGTGTTGTTTGGGGTTAGAATATGTTAGAATACATTAAGTTTGATTGATTACAAGTGCTAGAGATCCATGAAGAGTGTTTCAAAGTGTGGAGAAAGACTTGTTAAAATTTGGTTCCAAATGGGCTAAGAACCCACAAACATGTCTTTGAAGCAGTAAATTGCTTCTCTAGTGTTGTTTGGGGTTAGAATATGTTAGAATACAATGAATTTGATTGATTAAAAGTGCTAGAGATGCATGAAAAGTGTTTAGAAATGTGTGAAAAGACTGGCCAAAATTTGGTCTGAAATGGTCTAAGAACCCACAAAAATTTCTTTGAAGCATTAAATGGCTTGTGTAGTGTTGTTTGGGGTTACAATATGTTAGAATACATTAAGTGTGATTGATTACAAGTGCTAGAGAAGAATGAATAGTGTTTAGAAGTGTGGAGAAAGACTTGTTGAAATTTGGTCCCATATGGGCTAAAAACCGACAAACATGTCTTTGAAGCAGTAAATCGCTTCTCTAGTGTTGTTTGGGGTTAGCATATGTTAAAATATAATGAATTTGATTGATTAAAAGTGCTAGAGATGCATGAAGAGTGTTTAGAAGTGTGTGAAAAGACTTGCCGAAATATGGTCTAAAATGGGCTAGGAACCCACAAACATTGCTTTGAAGCATTAAATGGCTTGTCTAGTGTTGTTTGGGGTTAGAATATGTTAGGATACAATTATTTTGATTGGTTAAAAGTGATAGAGATGCATGAAGAGTGTTTATAAGTGTGTGAAAAGACTTTCCGAATTTTGGTCTCTAATGGACTAAGAACAAACAAACTTGTCTTTGAAGCATTAAATGGCTTGTCTAGTGTTGTTTGGGGTTAGAATATTTTATAATACAATGAATTTGATTGATTAAAAGTTCTAGAGATGCATGAAAAGTGTTTAGAAGTGTGTGAAAAGACTGGCCAAAATTTCGTCTGAAATGGCCTAAGAACCCACAAACATTGCTTTGAAGCATTAAATGGCTTGGCTAGTGTTGTTTAGGGTTAGAACATGATAGAATACATTAAGCTTGATTGATTACAAGTGCTAGAGATGCATGAAGAGTGTTTAGAAGTGTTGAGAAAGACTTGTTGAAATTTGGTCCCATATGGGCTAAAAACCCACAAACATGTCTTTGAAGCAGTAAATCGCTTCTGTTGTGTTGTTTGGGGTTAGAACATGTTAGAATATAATGAATTTGATTGATTAAAAGTGATAGAGATGCATGAAGAGTGTTTAGAAGTGTGTGAAAAGACTTGCCGAAATATGGTCTAAAATGGGCAAAGAACCCACAAACATTGCTTTGAAGCATTAAATCGCTTGTGTAGTGTTGTTTAGGGTTAGAATATGTTAGTATACATTAATTTTGATTGATTACAAGTGCTAGATATGCATGAAGAGTGTTTAGAAGTGTGGAGAAAGACTTGTTGAAATTTGGTTCCATATGGGCTAAGAACCCACAAATATGTCTTTGAAAAGTAAATTGCTTCTCTAGTGGTTTTTGAGGTTGGAGTATGTTAGGATATAATGAATTTGATTGATAAAAAGTGCTAGAGATGCATGAAGAGTGTTTAGAAGTTTGTGAAAAGACTTGCTGAAATATGGTCTAAAATGGGCAAAGAACCCACAAACATTGCTTTGAAGCATTAAATCGCTTGTGTAGTGTTGTTTAGGGTTAGAATTTGTTAGAATACATTAAGTTTGATTGATTACAAGTGCTAGAGATCCATGAAGAGTGTTTCAAAATGTGGAGAAAGACTTGTTAAAATTTGGTTCCAAATGGGCTAAGAACCCACAAACATGTCTTTGAAGCAGTAAATCGCTTCTCTAGTGTTGTTTGGGGTTAGAATATGTTAGAATACAATGAATATTATTGATTAAAAGTGCTAGAGATGCATGAAAAGTGTTTAGAAGTGTGTGAAAAGACTGGCCAAAATTTGGTCTGAAATGGTCTAAGAACCCACAAAAATTTCTTTGAAGCATTAAATGGTTTGTGTAGTGTTGTTTGGGGTTACAATATGTTAGAATACATTAAGTGCGATTGATTACAAGTGCTAGAGAAGAAAGAATAGTGTTTAGAAGTGTGGAGAAAGACTTATTGAAATTTGGTACCATATGGGCTAAAAACCCACAAACATGTCTTTGAAGCAGTAAATCGCTTCTCTAGTGTTGTTTGGGGTTAGCATATGTTAAAATATAATGAATTTGATTGATTAAAAGTGCTAGAGATGCATGAAGAGTGTTTAGAAGTGTGTGAAAAGACTTGCCGAAATATGGTCTAAAATGGGCTAGGAACCCACAAACATTGCTTTGAAGCATTAAATGGCTTGTCTAGTGTTGTTTGGGGTTAGAATATGTTAGGATACAATTATTTTGATTGGTTAAAAGTGATAGAGATGCATGAAGAGTGTTTATAACTGTGTGAAAAGACTTTCCGAAATTTGGTTCCAAATGGGCTAAGAACCCACAAACATGTCTTTGAAGCAGTAAATCGCTTCTCTAGTGTTGTTTGGGGTTAGAATATGTTAGAATATGCTAGAATACAATGAATTTGATTGATTAAAAGGGCTACAGATGCATGAAAAGTGTTTAGAAGTGTGTGAAAAGACTAGCCAAAATTTGGTCTGAAATGGTCTAAGAACCCACAAAAATTTCTTTGAAGCAGTAAATCGCTTCTCTAGTGTTGTTTGGGGTTAGCATATGTTAGAATATAATGAATTTGATTGATTAAAAGTGTTGTTTAGGGTTAGAATATGTTTGGGGTTAGAATATGTTAGGATACAATTATTTTGATTGGTTAAAAGTGATAGAGATGCATGAAGAGTGTTTATAAGTGTGTGAAAAGACTTTCCGAATTTTGGTCTCTAATCGACTAAGAACACACAAACATGTCTTTGAAGCATTAAATGGCTTGTCTAGTGTTGTTTGGGGTTAGAATATTTTATAATACAATGAATTTGATTGATTAAAAGTTCTAGAGATGCATGAAAAGTGTTTAGAAGTGTGTGAAAAGACTGGCCAAAATTTCGTCTGAAATGGCCTAAGAACCCACAAACATTGCTTTGAAGCATTAAATGGCTTGGCTAGTGTTGTTTGGGGTTAGAACATGATAGAACACATTAAGCTTGATTGATTACAAGTGCTAGAGATGCATGAAGAGTGTTTAGAAGTGTTGACAAAGACTTGTTGAAATTTGGTCCCATATGGGCTAAAAACCCACAAACATGTCTTTGAAGCAGAAAATCGCTTCTGTTGTGTTGTTTGGGGTTAGAATATGTTAGAATATAATGAATTTGATTGATTAAAAGTGATAGAGATGCATGAAGAGTGTTTAGAAGTGTGTGAAAAGACTTGCCGAAATATGGTCTAAAATGGGCAAAGAACCCACAAACATTGCTTTGAAGCATTAAATCGCTTGTGTAGTGTTGTTTAGGGTTAGAATATGTTAGTATACATTAATTTTGATTGATTACAAGTGCTAGAGATGCATGAAGAGTGTTTAGAAGTGTGGAGAAAGACTTGTTGAAATTTGGTTCCATATGGGCTAAGAACCCACAAACATGTCTTTGAAAAGTAAATTTCTTTTCTAGTGGTTTTTGGGGTTGGAGTATGTTAGGATATAATGAATTTGATTGATTAAAAGTGCTAGAGATGCATGAAGAGTGTTTAGAAGTTTGTGAAAAGACTTGCCGAAATATGGTCTAAAATGGGCAAAGAACCCACAAACATTGCTTTGAAGCATTAAATCGCTTGTGTAGTGTTGTTTAGGGTTAGAATATGTTAGCATACATTAATTTTGATTGATTACAAGTGCTAGATATGCATGAAGAGTGTTTAGAAGTGTGGAGAAAGACTTGTTGAAATTTGGTTCCATATGGGCTAAGAACCCACAAATATGTCTTTGAAAAGTAAATTGCTTCTCTAGTGGTTTTTGAGGTTGGAGTATGTTAGGATATAATGAATTTGATTGATAAAAAGTGCTAGAGATGCATGAAGAGTGTTTAGAAGTTTGTGAAAAGACTTGCTGAAATATGGTCTAAAATGGGCAAAGAACCCACAAACATTGCTTTGAAGCATTAAATCGCTTGTGTAGTGTTGTTTAGGGTTAGAATTTGTTAGAATACATTAAGTTTGATTGATTACAAGTGCTAGAGATCCATGAAGAGTGTTTCAAAATGTGGAGAAAGACTTGTTAAAATTTGGTTCCAAATGGGCTAAGAACCCACAAACATGTCTTTGAAGCAGTAAATCGCTTCTCTAGTGTTGTTTGGGGTTAGAATATGTTAGAATACAATGAATATTATTGATTAAAAGTGCTAGAGATGCATGAAAAGTGTTTAGAAGTGTGTGAAAAGACTGGCCAAAATTTGGTCTGAAATGGTCTAAGAACCCACAAAAATTTCTTTGAAGCATTAAATGGCTTGTGTAGTGTTGTTTGGGGTTACAATATGTTAGAATACATTAAGTGCGATTGATTACAAGTGCTAGAGAAGAATGAATAGTGTTTAGAAGTGTGGAGAAAGACTTACTGAAATTTGGTACCATATGGGCTAAAAACCCACAAACATGTCTTTGAAGCAGTAAATCGCTTCTCTAGTGTTGTTTGGGGTTAGCATATGTTAAAATATAATGAATTTGATTGATTAAAAGTGCTAGAGATGCATGAAGAGTGTTTAGAAGTGTGTGAAAAGACTTGCCGAAATATGGTCTAAAATGGGCTAGGAACCCACAAACATTGCTTTGAAGCATTAAATGGCTTGTCTAGTGTTGTTTGGGGTTAGAATATGTTAGGATACAATTATTTTGATTGGTTAAAAGTGATAGAGATGCATGAAGAGTGTTTATAACTGTGTGAAAAGACTTTCCGAAATTTGGTTCCAAATGGGCTAAGAACCCACAAACATGTCTTTGAAGCAGTAAATCGCTTCTCTAGTGTTGTTTGGGGTTAGAATATGTTAGAATATGCTAGAATACAATGAATTTGATTGATTAAAAGGGCTACAGATGCATGAAAAGTGTTTAGAAGTGTGTGAAAAGACTAGCCAAAATTTGGTCTGAAATGGTCTAAGAACCCACAAAAATTTCTTTGAAGCAGTAAATCGCTTCTCTAGTGTTGTTTGGGGTTAGCATATGTTAGAATATAATGAATTTGATTGATTAAAAGTGTTGTTTAGGGTTAGAATATGTTTGGGGTTAGAATATGTTAGGATACAATTATTTTGATTGGTTAAAAGTGATAGAGATGCATGAAGAGTGTTTATAAGTGTGTGAAAAGACTTTCCGAATTTTGGTCTCTAATCGACTAAGAACACACAAACATGTCTTTGAAGCATTAAATGGCTTGTCTAGTGTTGTTTGGGGTTAGAATATTTTATAATACAATGAATTTGATTGATTAAAAGTTCTAGAGATGCATGAAAAGTGTTTAGAAGTGTGTGAAAAGACTGGCCAAAATTTCGTCTGAAATGGCCTAAGAACCCACAAACATTGCTTTGAAGCATTAAATGGCTTGGCTAGTGTTGTTTGGGGTTAGAACATGATAGAACACATTAAGCTTGATTGATTACAAGTGTTAGAGATGCATGAAGAGTGTTTAGAAGTGTTGACAAAGACTTGTTGAAATTTGGTCCCATATGGGCTAAAAACCCACAAACATGTCTTTGAAGCAGAAAATCGCTTCTGTTGTGTTGTTTGGGGTTAGAATATGTTAGAATATAATGAATTTGATTGATTAAAAGTGATAGAGATGCATGAAGAGTGTTTAGAAGTGTGTGAAAAGACTTGCCGAAATATGGTCTAAAATGGGCAAAGAACCCACAAACATTGCTTTGAAGCATTAAATCGCTTGTGTAGTGTTGTTTAGGGTTAGAATATGTTAGTATACATTAATTTTGATTGATTACAAGTGCTAGAGATGCATGAAGAGTGTTTAGAAGTGTGGAGAAAGACTTGTTGAAATTTGGTTCCATATGGGCTAAGAACCCACAAACATGTCTTTGAAAAGTAAATTTCTTTTCTAGTGGTTTTTGGGGTTGGAGTATGTTAGGATATAATGAATTTGATTGATTAAAAGTGCTAGAGATGCATGAAGAGTGTTTAGAAGTTTGTGAAAAGACTTGCCGAAATATGGTCTAAAATGGGCAAAGAACCCACAAACATTGCTTTGAAGCATTAAATCGCTTGTGTAGTGTTGTTTAGGGTTAGAATATGTTAGCATACATTAATTTTGATTGATTACAAGTGCTAGAGATGCATGAAGAGTGTTTAGAAGTGTGGAGAAAGACTTGTTGAAAGTTGGTTCCATATGGGCTAAGAACCCACAAACATGACTTTGAAAAGTAAATTGCTTCCCTAGTCGTTTTTGGGGTTAGAATATGTTAGGATATAATGAATTTGATTGATTAAAAGTGCTAGAGATGCATGAAGAGTGTTTAGAAGTTTGTGAAAAGACTAGCCAAAATTTGGTCTGAAATGGTCTAAGAACCCACAAACATTTCTTTGAAGCATTAAATGGTTTGTCTAGTGTTGTTTGGTGTTAGAATATGTTAGAATACATTAAGTTTGATTGATTACAAGTGCTAGAGATGCATGAAGAGTGTTTCGAAATTTGGTTCCAAATGGGCTACGAACCCATAAACATGTCTTTGAAGCAGTAAATCGCTTCTCTAGTGTTGTTTGGGGTTAGAATATGTTAGAATACAATGAATTTGATTGATTAAAAGTGCTAGAGATGCATGAAAAGTGTTTAGAAGTGTGTGAAAAGACTGGCCAAAATTTAGTCTGAAATGGTCTAAGAACCCACAAAAATTTCTTTGAAGCATTAAATGGCTTGTGTAGTGTTTTTTGGGGTTACAATATGTTAGAATACATTAAGTGTGATTGATTACAAGTGCTAGAGAAGGATGAAGAGTGTTTAGAAGTGTGGAGAAAGACTTGTTGAAATTTGGTCCCATATGGGCTAAAAACCCACAAACATGTCTTTGAAGCAGTAAATCGCTTCTCTAGTGTTGTTTGGGGTTAGCATATGTTAAAATATAATGAATTTGATTGATTAAAAGTGCTAGAGATGCATGAAGAGTGTTTAGAAGTGTGTGAAAAGACTTGCCGAAATATGGTCTAAAATGGGCTAGGAACCCACAAACATTGCTTTGAAGCATTAAATGGCTTGTCTAGTGTTGTTTGGGGTTAGAATATGTTAGGATACAATTATTTTGATTGGTTAAAAGTGATAGAGATGCATGAAGAGTGTTTATAAGTGTGTGAAAAGACTTTCCGAATTTTGGTCTCTAATGGACTAAGAACACACAAACATGTCTTTGAAGCATTAAATGGCTTGTCTATTGTTGTTTGGGGTTAGAATATTTTATAATACAATGAATTTGATTGATTTAAAGTTCTAGAGATGCATGAAAAGTGTTTAGAAGTGTGTGAAAAGACTGGCCAAAATTTCGTCTGAAATGGCCTAAGAACCCACAAACATTGCTTTGAAGCATCAAATGGCCTGGCTAGTGTTGTTTGGGGTTAGAACATGATAGAATACATTAAGCTTGATTGATTACAAGTGCTAGAGATGCATGAAGAGTGTTTAGAAGTGTTGAGAAAGACTTGTTGAAATTTGGTCCCATATGGGCCAAAAACCCACAAACATGTCTTTGAAGCAGTAAATCGCTTCTGTTGTGTTGTTTGGGGTTAGCATATGTTAGAATATTATGAATTTGATTGATTGTAAGTGATAGAGATGCATGAAGACTGTTTAGAAGTGTGTGAAAAGACTTGCCGAAATATGGTCTAAAATGGGCTAAGAACCCACAAACATTGCTTTGAAGCATTAAATCGCTTGTGTAGTGTTGTTTAGGGTTAGAATATGTTAGAATACATTAATTTTGATTGATTACAAGTGCTAGAGATGCATGAAGAGTGTTTAGAAGTGTGGAGAAAGACTTGTTGAAATTTGGTTCCATATGGGCTAAGAACCCACAAACATGTCTTTGAAAAGTAAATCGCTTCTCTAGTGGTTTTTGGGGTTAGAATATGTTAGAATACAATGAATTTGATTGATTAAAAGTGCTAGAGATGCATGAAAAGTGTTTAGAAGTGTGTGAAAAGACTGGCCAAAATATGGTCTGAAATTGTCTAAGAACCACAAAAATTTCTTTGAAGCATTAAATGGCTTGTGTAGTGTTGTTTGGGGTTACAATATGTTAGAATACATTAAGTGTGATTGATTACAAGTGCTAGAGAAGCATGAAGAGTGTTTAGAAGTGTGGAGAAAGACTTGTTGAAATTTAGTCCCATATGGGCTAAAATCCCACAAACATGTCTTTGAAGCAGTAAATCGCTTCTCTAGTGTTGTTTGGGGTTAGCATATATAAGAATATAATGAATTTGATTGATTAAAAGTGCTAGAGATGCATGAAGAGTGTTTAGAAGTGTGTGAAAAGACTTGCCGAAATATGGTCTAAAATGGGCTAGGAACCCACAAACATTGCTTTGAAACATTAAATGGCTTGTCTAGTGTTGTTTGGGGTTAGAATATGTTAGGATACAATTATTTTGATTGGTTAAAAGTGATAGAGATGCATGAAGAGTGTTTATAAGTGTGTGAAAAGACTTTCCGAATTTTGGTTTCTAATGGACTAAGAACACACAAACATGTCTTTGAAGCATTAAATGGCTTGTCTAGTGTTGTTTGGGGTTAGAATATTTTATAATAAAATGAATTTGATTCATTAAAACTTCTAGAGATGCATGAAAAGTGTTTAGAAGTGTGTGAAAAGACTGGCCAAAATTTCGTCTGAAATGGCCTAAGAACCCACAAACATTGCTTTGAAGCATTAAATGGCTTGGCTAGTGTTGTTTGGGGTTAGAACATGAAAGAATACATTAAGTTTGATTGACTACAAGTGCTAGAGATGCATGAAGAGTGTTTAGAAGTGTTGAGAAAGACTTGTTGAAATTTGGTCCCATATGGGCTAAAAACCCACAAACATGTCTTTGAAGCAGTAAATCGCTTTTGTTGTGTTGTTTGGGGTTAGAATATGTTAGAATATAATGAATTTGATTGATTAAAAGTGATAGAGATGCATGAAGAGTGTTTAGAAGTGTGTGAAAAGACTTTCCGAATATTGGTCTGAAATGGGTTAAGAACACACAAACATTTCTTTGAAACAGTAAATGGCTTCTCTAGTGTTGTTTGGGGTTAGAATATGTTAGAATACAATTAATTTGATTAATTAAAAGGGCTAGATACGCATGAAGAGTGTTTAGAAGTGTGTGAAAAGACTTGCCAAAATTTGGTCTGAAATGGGCTAAGAACCCACAAACATTGCTTTGAAGCATTGAATGGCTTGTGTAGTGTTGTTTGGGGTTATAATTTGTTTGAATACATTAATTTTGATTGATTACAAGTGCTAGAGATGCATGAAGAGTGTTTAGAAGTTTGGAGAAAGACTTGTTGAAATTTTGTCCCATATGGGCTAAGAACCCACAAACATGTCTTTGAAGCAGTGACTCGCTTCTCTAGTGGTTTTTGGGGTTAGAATAGGTTAGAATACAATGGATTTGATTGATTAAAAGTGCTAGAGATGCATGGAAAGTGTTTAGAAGTGTGTGAAAAGACTGGCCAAAATTTGGTCTGACATTGTCTAAGAACCCACAAACATTTTTTTGAAGCATTAAATGGCTTGTGTAGTGTTGTTTGGGGTTATAATATTTTAGAATACATTAACTTTGATTAATTACAAGTGCTAGAAATGCATGAAGAGTGTTTAGAAGTGTGGAGAAAGACTTGTTGAAATTTTGTCTCATATGGGCTAAGAACCCACAAACATGTCTTTGAAGCAGTAAATCGCTTCTCTAGTTTTGTTTGGGGTTAGAATATATTAGAATATAATGATTTTGATTGATTAAAAGTGCTAGGGAATCATGAAGAGTTTTTAGAAGTGTGGAGAAAGATTTGTCGGAATATGGTCTAAAATGGGCTAAGAACTCACAAACATTGATTTGAAGCGTTAAAAGGCTTGTCTACTGGTTTTTGGGGTGAGAATATGTTAGAATACAAATTTTTTGATTGATTAAAAGTGATAGAGATGCATGAAGAGTGTTTAGAAGTGTGTGAAAAGACTTGCCGAAATTTGGTCTGAAATGGGCTAAGAACCCACAAACATTGCTTTGAAGCATTGAATGGCTTGTGTAGTGTTGTTTGGGGTTAGAATATGTTTGAATACATTAATTTTGATTGATTACAAGTGCTAGAGATGCATGAAGAGTGTTTAGAAGTGTGGAGAAAGACTTTGAAGCAGTAAATCGCTTAGAAATTTGGTCCCATATGGGTTAAGAACCCACAAACATGTCTTTGAAGCAGTAAATCGCTTCTGTAGTGTTGTTTGGGGTTAGAATATATTAGAATACAATGAATTTGATTGATTAAAAGTGCTAGAGATGCATGAAAAGTGATTAGAAGTGTGTGAAAAGACTGGCCAAAATTAGGTCTGAAATGGTCTAAGAACCCACATACATTTCTTTGAAGCATTAAATGTCTTGTCTAGTGTTGTTTGGGGTTAGAATATGTTAGAATACATTAATTTTGATTACTTACAAGTGCTACAGATGCATGAAGAGTGTTTAGGAATGTGGAGAGAGACTTGTTGAAATTTGGTCCCAAATGGGCTAAGAACCCACAAATATGTCTTTAAAGCAGTAAATAGCTTCTTTAGTGTTTTTTGGGGTTAGAATATGTTAGAATACAATTAATTTGATTAATTAAAAGTGCTAGATATGCATGAAGAGTGTTTAGAAGTGTGTGAAAAGACTTGCCGAAATTTGGTCTGAAATGGGCTAAGAACCCACAAACATTGCTTTGAAGCATTAAATGGCTTGTGTAGTGTTGTTTGGGGTTAGAATATGTTAGAATATATTAATTTTGATTGATTACAAGTGCTAGAGATGCATGAAGAGTGTTTAGAAGTGTGTTGAAAGACTTAACGAAATATGGTCTAAAATGGGCTAAGAACCCGCAAACATTGGTTTGAACCATTAAATGGCTTGTCTACTGTTGTTTGGGGTTAGAATATAATGAATTTGATTGATTACAAGTGCTAGAGATGCATGAAGAGTGTTAAGAAGTGTGCGAAAAGACTTGCCGAATATTGGTCTGAAATGGGTTAAGAACACACAAAGATGTCTTTGAAGCAGTAAATGGCTTCTCTAGTGTTGTTTGGGGTAAGAATATGTTAGAATACATTAATTTGATTAATTAAAAGTGCTAGAGATGCATGAAGAGTGTTTAGAAGTGTGGAGAAAGACTTGTAGAAATTTGGTCCCATATGGGCTAAGAACCCACAAACATGTCTTTGAAGCAGTAAATCGCTTCTCTAGTGTTGTTTGGGGTTCGAATATATTAGAATCTAATGAATTTGATTGATTAAAAGTGCTAGAGATGAATGAAGAGTGTTTAGAAGTGTGTGAAAAGACTTGCCGAAATATGGTCTAAAATGGGCTAGGAACCCACAAACATTGCTTTGAAGCATTAAATGGCTTGTCTAGTGTTGTTTGGGGTTGGAATATGTTAGGATATAATTTTTTTGATTGATTAAAAGTGATAGAGATGCATGAAGAGTGTTTAGAAGTGTGGAGAAAGACTTGTTGAAATTTGGTCCCATATGGGCTAAGAACCCACAAACATGTCTTTGAAGCAGTAAATCGTTTCTCTACTGTTGTTTGGGGTTAGAATATCTTATAATACAATGAATTTGATTGATTAAAAGTGCTAGAGATGCATGAAGAGTGTTTAGAAGTGTGTGAAAAGACTAGCTAAAATTTGGTCTCAAATGGGCTGAGAACCCAAAACATTGCTTTGAAGCATTAAATGGCTTGTGTAGTGTTGTTTGGGGTTAGAATATGTTAGAATACATTAATTTTGATTGATTACAAGTGCTAGAGATGCATGAAGAGTGTTTAGAAGTGTGGAGAAAGAATTGTGGAAATTTTGTCCCATATGGGCTAAGAACCCACAAACATGTCTTTGAAGCAGTAACTCGCTTCTCTAGTGGTTTTTAAGGTTAGAATATGTTAGAATATAATGAATTTGATTGATTAAAAGTGCTAGAGATGCATGAAAAGTGTTTAGAAGTGTGGAGAAAGACTTGTTGAAATTTGGTCCCAAATAGGCTAAGAACCCACAAACATTGATTTGAAGGAGTAAATCGCTGCTCTAGTGTTGTTTGGGGTTAGAATAAGTTACAATACAATGGATTTGATTGATTAAAAGTGCTAGAGATGCATGAAAAGTGTTTAGAAGTGTGTGAAAAGACTGGCCAAAATTTGGTCTGAAATTGTCTGAGAACCCACAAACATTTTTTTGAAGCATTAAATGGCTTGTGTAGTGTTGTTTGGGGTTATAATATGTTAGAATACATTAACTTTGACTAATTACAAGTGCTAGAAATGCATGACGAGTGTTTTGGTCCCATATGGGCTAAGAACCCACAAACATGTCTTTGAAGCAGTAAATCGCTTCTAAAGTTTTGTTTGGTGTTAGAATATGTTAGAATATAATGATTTTGATTGATTAAAAGTGCTAGGGATGCATGAAGAGTATTTAGAAGTGAGTGAAAAGACTTGCCAAAATATGGTCTAAAATGGGCTAAGAACCCACAAATATTGGTTTGAAGCATTAAATGGCTTGTCTACTGTTCTATGGGGTTAGAATTTGTTAGAATACAATTTTTTTGATTGATTAAAAGTGATAGAGATGCATGAAGAGTGTTTAGAAGTGTGTGAAAAGACTTTCCGAATATTGGTCTGAAATGGGCTAAGAACACACAAACATTTCTTTGAAGCAGTAAATAGCTTCTCTAGTGTTGTTTGGGGTAAGAATATTTTAGAATACAATGAATTTGAATTATTAAAAGTGCTAGAGATGCATGAAAAGTATTTAGAAGTGTATGAAAAGACTGGCCAAAATTTTGTCTGAAATGGGCTAAGAACCTACAAACATTTCTTTGAAGCACTAAATGACTTGTCTAGTGTTGTTTGGGGTTAGAATATGTTAGAATATATTAATTTTTATTGATTACAAGTCCTAGAGATGCATGAAGAGTGTTTAAAAGTTTGGAGAAAGACTTGTTGAAATTTGGTCCCATATGGGCTAAGAATCCACAAACATGTCTTTGAAGCAGTAAATCGCTTCTCTAGTGTTTTTTGGGGTTAGAATATCTTAGAATATAGTGAATTTGATTGATTAAAAGTGCTAGAGATGCATGAAGAGTGTTTAGAAGTGTGTGAAAAGACTTGTCGTAATATGGTCTAAAGTGGGCTAAGAACTCACAAACATTGATTTGAAGCATAAAAGGCTTGTCTACTGTTGTTTGGGGTGAGAATATGTTAGAATACAAATTTTTTGATTGATTAAAAGTGATAGAGATGCATGAAGAGTGTTTAGAAGTGTGTGAAAAGACTTTCCGAATATTGGTCTGAAATGGGTTAAGAACACACAAACATTTCTTTGAAACAGTAAATGGCTTCTCTAGTGTTGTTTGGGGTTAGAATATGTTAGAATACAATTAATTTGATTAATTAAAAGTGCTAGATACGCATGAAGAGTGTTTAGAAGTGTGTGAAAAGACTTGCCGAAATTTGGTCTGAAATGGGCTAAGAACCCACAAACATTGTTTTGAAGCATTGAATGGCTTGTGTAGTGTTGTTTGGGGTTAGAATATGTTTGAATACATTAATTTTGATTGATTACAAGTGCTAGAGATGCATGAAGAGTGTTTAGAAGTGTGGAGAAAGACTTTGAAGCAGTAAATCGCTTAGAAATTTGGTCCCATATGGGTTAAGAACCCACAAACATGTCTTTGAAGCAGTAAATCGCTTCTGTAGTGTTGTTTGGGGTTAGAATATATTAGAATACAATGAATTTGATTGATTAAAAGTGCTAGAGATGCATGAAAAGTGATTAGAAGTGTGTGAAAAGACTGGCCAAAATTAGGTCTGAAATGGTCTAAGAACCCACATACATTTCTTTGAAGCATTAAATGTCTTGTCTAGTGTTGTTTGGGGTTAGAATATGTTAGAATACATTAATTTTGATTACTTACAAGTGCTACATATGCATGAAGAGTGTTTAGGAATGTGGAGAGAGACTTGTTGAAATTTGGTCCCAAATGGGCTAAGAACCCACAAACATGTCTTTAAAGCAGTAAATAGCTTCTTTAGTGTTGTTTGGGGTTAGAATATGTTAGAATACAATTAATTTGATTAATTAAAAGTGCTAGATATGCATGAAGAGTGTTTAGAAGTGTGTGAAAAGACTTGCCGAAATTTGGTCTGAAATGGGCTAAGAACCCACAAACATTGCTTTGAAGTATTAAATGGCTTGTGTAGTGTTGTTTGGGGTTAGAATATGTTAGAATATATTAATTTTGATTGATTACAAGTGCTAGAGATGCATGAAGAGTGTTTAGAAGTGTGTTGAAAGACTTAACGAAATATGGTCTAAAATGGGCTAAGAACCCGCAAACATTGGTTTGAACCATTAAATGGCTTGTCTACTGTTGTTTGGGGTTAGAATATAATGAATTTGATTGATTACAAGTGCTAGAGATGCATGAAGAGTGTTAAGAAGTGTGCGAAAAGACTTGCCGAATATTGGTCTGAAATGGGCTAAGAACACACAAAGATGTCTTTGAAGCAGTAAATGGCTTCTCTAGTGTTGTTTGGGGTAAGAATATGTTAGAATACATTAATTTGATTAATTAAAAGTTCTAGAGATGCATGAAGAGTGTTTAGAAGTGTGGAGAAAGACTTGTTGAAATTTGGTCCCATATGGGCTAAGAACCCACAAACATGTCTTTGAAGCAGTAAATCGCTTCTCTAGTGCTGTTTGGGGTTCGAATATATTAGAATATAATGAATTTGATTGATTAAAAGTGCTAGAGATGAATGAAGAGTGTTTAGAAGTGTGTGAAAATATTTGCCGAAATATGGTCTAAAATGGGCTAGGAACCCACAAACATTGCTTTGAAGCATTAAATGGCTTGTCTAGTGTTGTTTGGGGTTAGAATAT
The DNA here is from genome assembly GCA_036452645.1 of Capsella bursa-pastoris. Lineage (NCBI taxonomy): Eukaryota > Viridiplantae > Streptophyta > Magnoliopsida > Brassicales > Brassicaceae > Capsella > Capsella bursa-pastoris. Next base: position 10,650,987 of record CP144185.1, read on the forward strand.
GTTAGGATATAATTTTTTTGATTGATTAAAAGTGATAGAGATGCATGAAGAGTGTTTAGAAGTGTGGAGAAAGACTTGTTGAAATTTTGTCCCATATGGGCTAAGAACCCACAAACATGTCTTTGAAGCAGTAAATCGTTTCTCTACTGTTGTTTGGGGTTAGAATATCTTATAATACAATGAATTTGATTGATTAAAAGTGCTAGAGATGCATAAAGAGTGTTTAGAAGTGTGTGAAAAGACTAGCTAAAATTTGGTCTCAAATGGGCTGAGAACCCAAAACATTGCTTTGAAGCATTAAATGGCTTGTGTAGTGTTGTTTGGGGTTAGAATATGTTAGAATACATTAATTTTGATTGATTACAAGTGCTAGAGATGCATGAAGAGTGTTTAGAAGTGTGGAGAAAGACTTGTTGAAATTTGGTTCCATATGTGCTAAGAACCCACATACATGTCTTTGAAAAGTAAATCGCTTCTCTAGTGGTTTTTGGGGTTAGACTATGTTAGAATACAATGAATTTGATTGATTAAAAGTGCTAGAGATGCATGAAAAGTGTTTAGAAGTGTGTGAAAAGACTGGCCAAAATATGGTCTGAAATGGTCTAAGAACCACAAAAATTTCTTTGAAGCATTAAATGGCTTGTGTAGTGTTGTTTGGGGTTACAATATGTTAGAATACATTAAGTGTGATTGATTACAAGTGCTAGAGAAGCATGAAGAGTGTTTAGAAGTGTGGAGAAAGACTTGTTGAAATTTAGTCCCATATGGGCTAAAATCCCACAAACATGTCTTTGAAGCAGTAAATCGCTTCTCTAGTGTTGTTTGGGGTTAGCATATATAAGAATATAATGAATTTGATTGATTAAAAGTGCTAGAGATGCATGAAGAGTGTTTAGAAGTGTGTGAAAAGACTTGCCGAAATATGGTCTAAAATGGGCTAGGAACCCACAAACATTGCTTTGAAACAATAAATGGCTTGTCTAGTGTTGTTTGGGGTTAGAATATGTTAGGATACAATTATTTTGATTGGTTAAAAGTGATAGAGATGCATGAAGAGTGTTTATAAGTGTGTGAAAAGACTTTCCGAATTTTGGTTTCTAATGGACTAAGAACACACAAACATGTCTTTGAAGCATTAAATGGCTTGTCTAGTGTTGTTTGGGGTTAGAATATTTTATAATACAATGAATTTGATTCATTAAAAGTTCTAGAGATGCATGAAAAGTGTTTAGAAGTGTGTGAAAAGACTGGCCAAAATTTCGTCTGAAATGGCCTAAGAACCCACAAACATTGCTTTGAAGCATTAAATGGCTTGGCTAGTGTTGTTTGGGGTTAGAACATGATAGAATACATTAAGTTTGATTGACTACAAGTGCTAGAGATGCATGAAGAGTGTTTAGAAGTGTTGAGAAAGACTTGTTGAAATTTGGTCCCATATGGGCTAAAAACCCACAAACATGTCTTTGAAGCAGTAAATCGCTTTTGTTGTGTTGTTTGGGGTTAGAATATGTTAGAATATAATGAATTTGATTGATTAAAAGTGATAGAGATGCATGAAGAGTGTTTAGAAGTGTGTGAAAAGACTTTCCGAATATTGGTCTGAAATGGGTTAAGAACACACAAACATTTCTTTGAAACAGTAAATGGCTTCTCTAGTGTTGTTTGGGGTTAGAATATGTTAGAATACAATTAATTTGATTAATTAAAAGTGCTAGATACGCATGAAGAGTGTTTAGAAGTGTGTGAAAAGACTTGCCGAAATTTGGTCTGAAATGGGCTAAGAACCCACAAACATTGCTTTGAAGTATTGAATGGCTTGTGTAGTGTTGTTTGGGGTTATAATTTGTTTGAATACATTAATTTTGATTTGATTACAAGTGCTAGAGATGCATGAAGAGTGTTTAGAAGTTTGGAGAAAGACTTGTTGAAATTTTGTCCCATATGGGCTAAGAACCCACAAACATGTCTTTGAAGCAGTGACTCGCTTCTCTAGTGGTTTTTGGGGTTAGAATAGGTTAGAATACAATGGATTTGATTGATTAAAAGTGCTAGAGATGCATGAAAAGTGTTTAGAAATGTGTGAAAAGACTGGCCAAAATTTGGTCTGAAATTGTCTAAGAACCCACAAACATTTTTTTGAAGCATTAAATGGCTTGTATAGTGTTGTTTGGGGTTATAATATTTTAGAATACATTAACTTTGATTAATTACAAGTGCTAGAAATGCATGAAGAGTGTTTAGAAGTGTGGAGAAAGACTTGTTGAAATTTTGTCTCATATGGGCTAAGAACCCACAAACATGTCTTTGAAGCAGTAAATCGCTTCTATAGTTTTGTTTGGGGTTATAATATATTAGAATATAATGATTTTGATTGATTAAAAGTGCTAGGGAATCATGAAGAGTTTTTAGAAGTGTGGAGAAAGACTTGTCGGAATATGGTCTAAAATGGGCTAAGAACTCACAAACATTGATTTGAAGCGTTAAAAGGCTTGTCTACTGTTGTTTGGGGTGAGAATATGTTAGAATACAAATTTTTTGATTGATTAAAAGTGATAGAGATGCATGAAGAGTGTTTAGAAGTGTGTGAAAAGACTTGCCGAAATTTGGTCTGAAATGGGCTAAGAACCCACAAACATTGCTTTGAAGCATTGAATGGCTTGTGTAGTGTTGTTTGGGGTTAGAATATGTTTGAATACATTAATTTTGATTGATTACAAGTGCTAGAGATGCATGAAGAGTGTTTAGAAGTGTGGAGAAAGACTTTGAAGCAGTAAATCGCTTAGAAATTTGGTCCCATATGGGTTAAGAACCCACAAACATGTCTTTGAAGCAGTAAATCGCTTCTGTAGTGTTGTTTGGGGTTAGAATATATTAGAATACAATGAATTTGATTGATTAAAAGTGCTAGAGATGCATGAAAAGTGATTAGAAGTGTGTGAAAAGACTGGCCAAAATTAGGTCTGAAATGGTCTAAGAACCCACATACATTTCTTTGAAGCATTAATTGTCTTGTCGAGTGTTGTTTGGGGTTAGAATATGTTAGAATACATTAATTTTGATTACTTACAAGTGCTACAGATGCAGGAAGAGTGTTTAGGAATGTGGAGAGAGACTTGTTGAAATTTGGTCCCAAATGGGCTAAGAACCCACAAACATGTCTTTAAAGCAGTAAATAGCTTCTTTAGTGTTGTTTGGGGTTAGAATATATTAGAATACAATTAATTTGATTAATTAAAAGTGCTAGATATGCATGAAGAGTGTTTAGAAGTGTGTGAAAAGACTTGCCGAAATTTGGTCTGAAATGGGCTAAGAACCCACAAACATTGCTTTGAAGCATTAAATGGCTTGTGTAGTGTTGTTTGGGGTTAGAATATGTTAGAATATATTAATTTTGATTGATTACAAGTGCTAGAGATGCATGAAGAGTGTTTAGAAGTGTGTTGAAAGACTTAACGAAATATGGTCTAAAATGGGCTAAGAACCCGCAAACATTGGTTTGAACCATTAAATGGCTTGTCTACTGTTGTTTGGGGTTAGAATATAATGAATTTGATTGATTACAAGTGCTAGAGATGCATGAAGAGTGTTAAGAAGTGTGCGAAAAGACTTGCCGAATATTGGTCTGAAATGGGCTAAGAACACACAAAGATGTCTTTGAAGCAGTAAATGGCTTCTCTAGTGTTGTTTGGGGTAAGAATATGTTAGAATACATTAATTTGATTAATTAAAAGTGCTAGAGATGCATGAAGAGTGTTTAGAAGTGTGGAGAAAGACTTGTTGAAATTTGGTCCCATATGGGCTAAGAACCCACAAACATGTCTTTGAAGCAGTAAATCGCTTCTCTAGTGTTGTTTGGGGTTCGAATATATTAGAATATAATGAATTTGATTGATTAAAAGTGCTAGAGATGAATGAAGAGTGTTTAGAAGTGTGTGAAAATATTTGCCGAAATATGGTCTAAAATGGGCTAGGAACCCACAAACATTGCTTTGAAGCATTAAATGGCTTGTCTAGTGTTGTTTGGGGTTAGAATATGTTAGGATATAATTTTTTTGATTGATTAAAAGTGATAGAGATGCATGAAGAGTATTTAGAAGTGTGGAGAAAGACTTGTTGAAATTTGGTCCCATATGGGCTAAGAACCCACAAACATGTCTTTGAAGCAGTAAATCGTTTCTCTACTGTTGTTTGGGGTTAGAATATCTTATAATACAATGAATTTGATTGATTAAAAGTGCTAGAGATGCATGAAGAGTGTTTAGAAGTGTGTGAAAAGACTAGCTAAAATTTGGTCTCAAATGGGCTGAGAACCCAAAACATTGCTTTGAAGCATTAAATGGCTTGTGTAGTGTTGTTTGGGGTTAGAATATGTTAGAATACATTAATTTTGATTGATTACAAGTGCTAGAGATGCATGAAGAGTGTTTAGAAGTGTGGAGAAAGACTTGTTGAAATTTGGTTCCATATGTGCTAAGAACCCACATACATGTCTTTGAAAAGTAAATAGCTTCTCTAGTGGTTTTTGGGGTTAGAATATGTTAGAATACAATGAATTTGATTGATTAAAAGTGCTAGAGATGCATGAAAAGTGTTTAGAAGTGTGTGAAAAGACTGGGCAAAATATGGTCTGAAATGGTCTAAGAACCACAAAAATTTCTTTGAAGCATTAAATGGCTTGTGTAGTGTTGTTTGGGGTTACAATATGTTAGAATACATTAAGTGTGATTGATTACAAGTGCTAGAGAAGCATGAAGAGTGTTTAGAAGTGTGGAGAAAGACTTGTTGAAATTTAGTCCCATATGGGCTAAAATCCCACAAACATGTCTTTGAAGCAGTAAATCGCTTCTCTAGTGTTGTTTGGGGTTAGCATATATAAGAATATAATGAATTTGATTGATTAAAAGTGCTAGAGATGCATGAAGAGTGTTTAGAAGTGTGTGAAAAGACTTGCCGAAATATGGTCTAAAATGGGCTAGGAACCCACAAACATTGCTTTGAAACAATAAATGGCTTGTCTAGTGTTGTTTGGGGTTAGAATATGTTAGGATACAATTATTTTGATTGGTTAAAAGTGATAGAGATGCATGAAGAGTGTTTATAAGTGTGTGAAAAGACTTTCCGAATTTTGGTTTCTAATGGACTAAGAACACACAAACATGTCTTTGAAGCATTAAATGGCTTGTCTAGTGTTGTTTGGGGTTAGAAAATTTTATAATACAATGAATTTGATTCATTAAAAGTTCTAGAGATGCATGAAAAGTGTTTAGAAGTGTGTGAAAAGACTGGCCAAAATTTCGTCTGAAATGGCCTAAGAACCCACAAACATTGCTTTGAAGCATTAAATGGCTTGGCTAGTGTTGTTTGGGGTTAGAACATGATAGAATACATTAAGTTTGATTGACTACAAGTGCTAGAGATGCATGAAGAGTGTTTAGAAGTGTTGAGAAAGACTTGTTGAAATTTGGTCCCATATGGGCTAAAAACCCACAACCATGTCTTTGAAGCAGTAAATCGCTTTTGTTGTGTTGTTTGGGGTTAGAATATGTTAGAATATAATGAATTAGATTGATTAAAAGTGATAGAGATGCATGAAGAGTGTTTAGAAGTGTGTGAAAAGACTTTCCGAATATTGGTCTGAAATGGGTTAAGAACACACAAACATTTCTTTGAAACAGTAAATGGCTTCTCTAGTGTTGTTTGGGGTTAGAATATGTTAGAATACAATTAATTTGATTAATTAAAAGTGCTAGATACGCATGAAGAGTGTTTAGAAGTGTGTGAAAAGACTTGCCGAAATTTGGTCTGAAATGGGCTAAGAACCCACAAACATTGCTTTGAAGTATTGAATGGCTTGTGTAGTGTTGTTTGGGGTTATAATTTGTTTGAATACATTAATTTTGATTTGATTACAAGTGCTAGAGATGCATGAAGAGTGTTTAGAAGTTTGGAGAAAGACTTGTTGAAATTTTGTCCCATATGGGCTAAGAACCCACAAACATGTCTTTGAAGCAGTGACTCGCTTCTCTAGTGGTTTTTGGGGTTAGAATAGGTTAGAATACAATGGATTTTATTGATTAAAAGTGCTAGAGATGCATGAAAAGTGTTTAGAAGTGTGTGAAAAGACTGGCCAAAATTTGGTCTGAAATTGTCTAAGAACCCACAAACATTTTTTTGAAGCATTAAATGGCTTGTGTAGTGTTGTTTGGGGTTATAATATTTTAGAATACATTAACTTTGATTAATTACAAGTGCTAGAAATGCATGAAGAGTGTTTAGAAGTGTGGAGAAAGACTTGTTGAAATTTTGTCTCATATGGGCTAAGAACCCACAAACATGTCTTTGAAGCAGTAAATCGCTTCTCTAGTTTTGTTTGGGGTTAGAATATATTAGAATATAATGATTTTGATTGATTAAAAGTGCTAGGGAATCATGAAGAGTTTTTAGAAGTGTGGAGAAAGACTTGTCGGAATATGGTCTAAAATGGGCTAAGAACTCACAAACATTGATTTGAAGCGTTAAAAGGCTTGTCTACTGTTGTTTGGGGTGAGAATATGTTAGAATACAAATTTTTTGAAGCAGTAACTCGCTTCTCTAGTGGTTTTTGGGGTTAGAATATGTTAGAATATAAAGAATTTGATTGATTAAAAGTGCTAGAGATGCATGAAAAGTGTTTAGAAGTGTGGAGAAAGACTTGTTGAAATTTGGTCCCAAATAGGCTAAGAACCCACAAACATTGATTTGAAGGACTAAATCGCTGCTCTAGTGTTGTTTGGGGTTAGAATAAGTTAGAATACAATGGATTTGATTGATTAAAAGTGCTAGAGATGCATGAAAAGTGTTTAGAAGTGTGTGAAAAGACTGGCCAAAATTTGGTCTGAAATTGTCAAGAACCCACAAACATTTTTTTGAAGCATTAAATGGCTTGTGTAGTGTTGTTTGGGGTTATAATATGTTAGAATACATTAACTTTGACTAATTACAAGTGCTAGAAATGCATGACGAGTGTTTTGGTCCCATATGGGCTAAGAACCCACAAACATGTCTTTGAAGCAGTAAATCGCTTCTCTAGTTTTGTTTGGTGTTAGAATATGTTAGAATATAATGATTTTGATTGATTAAAAGTGCTAGGGATGCATGAAGAGTTTTTAGAAGTGAGTGAAAAGACTTGCCAAAATATGGTCTCAAATGGGCTAAGAACCCACAAATATTGGTTTGAAGCATTAAATGGCTTGTCTACTGTTCTTTGGGGTTAGAATTTGTTAGAATACAATTTTTTTGATTGATTAAAAGTGATAGAGATGCATGAAGAGTGTTTAGAAGTGTGTGAAAAGACTTTCCAAATATTGGTCTGAAATGGGCAAAGAACACACAAACATGTCTTTGAAGCAGTAAATAGCTTCTCTAGTGTTGTTTGGGGTAAGAATATTTTAGAATACAATGAATTTGAATTATTAAAAGTGCTAGAGATGCATGAAAAGTATTTAGAAGTGTATGAAAAGACTGGCCAAAATTTTGTCTGAAATGGGCTAAGAACCTACAAACATTTCTTTGAAGCACTAAATGACTTGTCTAGTGTTGTTTGGGGTTAGAATATGTTAGAATATATTAATTTTTATTGATTACAAGTCCTAGAGATGCATGAAGAGTGTTTAAAAGTGTGGAGAAAGACTTGTTGAAAATTGGTCCCATATGGGTTAAGAACCCACAAACATGTCTTTGAAGCAGTAAATCGCTTCTCTAGTGTTGGTTGGGGTTAGAATATGTTAGAATATAATGAATTTGATTGATTAAAAGTGCTAGAGATGCATGAAGAGTGTTTAGAAGTGTGTGAAAAGACTTGTCGAGATATGGTCTAAAATGGGCTAAGAACCCACAAACATTATTTGAAGCATTAAATGGCTTGTCTACTGTTGTTTGTGGTTAGAATATGTTAGAATACAAATTTTTTGATTGATTAAAAGTGATAGAGATGCATGAAGAGTGTTTAGAAGTGTGTGAAAAGAATTTCCGAATATTCGTCTAAAATGGGATAAGAACACACAAACAGGTCTTTGAAGCAGTAAATGGCTTCACTAGTGTTGTTTGGGGTTAGAATATGTTAGAATACAATGAACTTGATTTATTAAAAGTGATAGAAATGCATGACGAGTGTTTAGAAGTGTGGGAAAAGATTGGCTAAAATTTTGTCTGAAATGGGCTAAGAACCCACATACATTTCTTTGAGGCATTAAATGGCTTCTCTAGTGTTGTTTGGGGTTAGAATATGTTAGAATACATTAATTTTGATTACTTACAAGTGCTACAGATGCATGAAGAGTGTTTAGAAGTGTGGAGAAAGACTTGTTGAAATTTGGTCCCATATCGGCTAAGAACCCACAAACATGTTGGCTAACATGTTAGAATATGTTAGAATATAATAAATTTGATTGATTACAAGTGCTAGAGATGCATGAAGAGTGTTAAGAAGTGTGCGAAAAGACTTGCCGAATATTGGTCTTAAATGGGCTAAGAACACACAAACATGTCTTTGAAGCAGTAAATGGCTTCTCTAGTGTTGTTTGGGGTTAGAATATGTTAGAATACAATAAATTTGATTGATTAAAAGTGCTAGAGATGCATGAAAAGTATTTAGAAGTGTGTGAAAAGACTGGCCAAAATTTGGTCTGAAATGGGCTAAGAACACATTGACATGTCTTTAAAGCGGTAAATAGCTTCTCTAGTGTTTTTTGGGGTTAGAATATGCTAGAATACAATAGATTTGATTGATTACAAGTGCTATCGATGCATGAAGAGTGTTTAAAAGTGTGGAGAAAGACTTGTTGAAGTTTGGTCCCAAATGAGCTAAGAACCTGCAAACATGTCTTTGAAGCAGTAAGTAGCTTCTCTAGTGTTGTGTGGGTTAGAATATGTTAGAATACAATGAATTTGATTGATTAAAAGTGCTAGAGATGCATGAAGAGTATTTAGAAGTGTGTGAAAAGACTTTTTGAAATTTGGTCCCAAATGGGCTACGAACCCTCAAACATGTCTTTAAGGCATTAAATAGCTTCGTTAGTGTTGTTTGGGGTTAGAATATGTTAGAATACAATTAATTTGATTAATTAAAAGTGCTAGATATGCATAAAGAGTGTTTAGAAGTGTGGGAAATGACTTGCCGAAATTTGGTCTGAAATGGGCTAAGAACCCACAAACATTGCTTTGAAGCATTAAATGGATTGTGTAGTGTTTTTTGGGGTTAGAATATGTTAAAATACATTAATTTTGATTGATTACAAGTGCTAGAGATGCATGAACATTGTTTAGAAGTGTGGAGAAAGACTTGTTGAAATTTGGTCATATATGGGCTAAGAACCCACAAACATGTCTTTGAAGCAGTAAATCGCTTCTCTAGTGTTGTTTGGGGTTAGAATATGTTAGAATATAATGAATTTGATTGATTAAAAGTGCTAGAGATGCATGAAGAGTGTTTAGAAGTGTGTGAAAAGACTTGTCGAAATATGTTCTAAAATGGGCTAAGAACCCACAAACATTGCTTTGAAGCATTAAATGGCTTGTCTACTGTTGTTTGGGGTTAGAATAAGTTAGAATACAAATTTTTGGATTGATTTAAAGTTATAGAGATGCATGAAGAGTGTTTAGAAGTGTGGGAAAAGACTTTCCGAATATTGGTCTGAAATGGGCTAAGAACACACAAACATGTCTTTGAAGTAGTAAATGGCTTCTCTAGTGTTTTTTGGGGTTAGAATATGTTAGAATATAATGAATTTGATTGATTAAAAGTGCTAGAGATGCATGAAGAGTGTTTAGAAGTGTGTGAAAACACCCGAAATATGGTCTAAAATGGGCTAGGAACCCACAAACATTGCTTTGAAGCATTAAATTGCTTGTATAGTGTTGTTTGGGGTTAGAATATGTTAGTATACAATTTTTTTGATTGATTAAAAGTGATAGAAATGCATGAAGAGTGTTTAGAAGTATGTGAAAAGACTTTTCGAATTTTGGTCGGAAATGGGCTAAGAACACACAAACATGTCTTTGAAGCAGTAAATGGCTTCTCTAGTATTTTTTGGGGTTAGAATATGTTAGAATATAATGAATTTGATTGATTAAAACTGAGAGAGATGCATGAAGAGTGTTTAGAAGCGTGTGAAAAGACTTGCCGGAATTTGGTCTGAAATGGGCTAAGAACACATTGACATGTGTTTAAAGCGGTAAATAGCTTCTCTAGTGTTTTTTGGGGTTAGAATATGTTAGAATACAATAGATTTGATTGATTACAAGTGCTATCGATGCATGGAGAGTGTTTAGAAGTGTGGAGAAAGACTTCTTGAAGTTTGGTCCTAAATGAGCTAAGAACCTGCAAACATGTCTTTGAAGCAGTAAGTAGCTTCTCTAGTGTTGTGTGGGGTTAGAATATGTTAGAATACAATGAATTTGATTGATTAAAAGTGCTAGAGATGCATGAAGAGTGTTTAGAAGTGTGTGAAAAGACTTGTTGAAATTTGGTCCCAAATGGGCTACGAACCCTCAAATATGTCTTTAAGGCATTAAATAGCTTCGTTAGTGTTGTTTGGGGTTAGAATATGTTAGAATACAATTAATTTGATTAATTAAAAGTGCTAGATATGCATAAAGAGTGTTTAGAAGTGTGGGAAATGACTTGCCGAAATTTGGTCTGAAATGGGCTAAGAACCCACAAACATTGCTTTGAAGCATTAAATGGATTGTGTAGTGTTTTTGGGGGTTAGAATATGTTAAAATACATTAATTTGGATTGATTACAAGTGCTAGAGATGCATGAACATTGTTTAGAAGTGTGGAGAAAGACTTGTTGAAATTTGGTCCTATATGGGCTAAGAACCCACAAACATGTCTTTGATGCAGTAAATCGCTTTTCTAGTGTTGTTTGGGGTTAGAATATGTTAGAATATAATGAATTTGATTGATTAAAAGTGCTAGAGATGCATGAAGAGTGTTTAGAAGTGTGTGAAAAGACTTGTCGAAATATGTTCTAAAATGGGCTAAGAACCCACAAACATTGCTTTGAAGCATTAAATGGCTTGTCTACTGTTGGTTGGGGTTAGAATAAGTTAGAATACAAATTTTTTGATTGATTAAAAGTGATAGAGATGCATGAAGAGTGTTTAGAAGTGTGGGAAAAGACTTTCCGAATATTGGTCTGAAATGGGCTAAGAACACACAAACATGTCTTTGAAGCAGTAAATGGCTTCTCTAGTGTTGTTTGGGGTTAGAATATGTTAGAATATAATGAATTTGATTGATTAAAAATGCTAGAGATGCATGAAGAGTGTTTAGAAGTGTGTGAAAAGACCCGAAATATGGTCTAAAATGGGCTAGGAACCCACAAACATTGCTTTGAAGCATTAAATTGCTTGTATAGTGTTGTTTGCGGTTATAATATGTTAGTATACAATTTTTTGATTGATTAAAAGTGATAGAAATGCATGAAGAGTGTTTAGAAGTGTGTGAAAAGACTTTTCGAATTTTGGTCGGAAATGGGCTAAGAACACACAAACATGTCTTTGAAGCAGTAAATGGGTTCTCTAGTGTTGTTTGGGGTTAGAATATGTGAGAATACAATGAATTTGATTGATTAAAAGTGCTATAGATGCATGAAAAGTATTTAGAACTTTGTGAAAAAACTAGCTAAAATTTGGTTTGAAATGGGCTAAGAACCTACAAACATTTCTTTGAAGCATTAAATGTCTTTTCTAGTGTTGTTTGGGGGTAGAATATGCTAGAATACGATAAATTTGATTGATTACAAGTGTTAGGATGCATGAAGAGTGTTTAGAAGTGTGTGAAAAGACTTGCCGAAATTTGGTCTGAAATGGGCTAAGAACCACAAACATTGCTTTGAAGCATTAAATGGCTTGTGTAGTGTTGTTTGGGGTTAGAATATGTTAAAATACATTAATTTTGATTGATTACAAGTACTAGAGATGCATGAACAGTGTTTAGAAGTGTGGAGAAAGACTTGTTGAAATTTAGTCCCATATGGGCTAAGAACCCACAAACATGTCTTTGAAGCAGTAAATCGCTTCTCTAGTGTTGTTTGGGGTTAGAATATGTTAGAATATAATAAATTTAATTGATTAAAAGTGCTAGAGATGCATGAAGAGTGTTTAAAAGTGTGTGAAAAGACCCGAAATATGTGGGCTAGGAACCCACAAACATTGCTTTGAAGCATTAAATTGCTTGTATAGTGTTATTTGGGGTTAGAATATGTTAGTATACAATTTTTTTATTGATTAAAAGTGATAGAAATGCATGAAGAGTGTTTAGAAGTATGTGAAAATACTTTTCAAATTTTTGTCGGAAATGGGCTAAGAACACACAAACATGTCTTTGAAGCAGTAAATGGCTTCTCTAGTGTTGTTTGGGGTTAGAATATGTGAGAATACAATGAATTTGATTGATTAAAAGTGCTATAGATGCATGAAAAGTGTTTAGAACTGTGTGAAAAGACTAGCTAAAATTTGGTTTGAAATGGGCTAAGTACCTACAAACATTTCTTTGAAGCATTAAATGTCTTTTCTAGTGTTGTTTGGGGGTAGAATCTGTTAGAATACGATAAATTTGATTGATTACAAGTGTTACGGATGCATGATGAGTGTTTCGAAATGTGGAGAGAGACTTGTTGAAATTTGGTCCCAAATGTGCTAAGAACCCACAAACATGTCTTTAAGGCATTAAATAGGTTCTTTAGTGATAATTGGGGTTAGAATATGTTAGAATACAATTAATTTGATTAATTAAAAGTGCTAGATATGCATGAAGAGTGTTTAGAAGTGTGTGAAAAGACTTGCCGAAATTTGGTCTGAAATGGGCTAAGAACCCACAAACATTGCTTTGAAGCATTAAATGGCTTGTGTAGTGTTGTTTGGGGGTTAGAATATGTTAAAATACATTAATTTTGATTGATTACAAGTGCTAGAGATGCATGAACAGTGTTTAGAAGTGTGGAAAAAGACTTGTTGAAATTTGGTCCCATATGGGCTAAGAACCCACAAACATGTCTTTGAAGAAGTAAATCGCTTCTCTAGTGTTGTTTGGGGTTAGAATATGTTAGAATATAATGAATTTAATTGATTAAAAGTGCTAGAGATGCATGAAGAGTGTTTAGAAGTGTGTGAAAAGACTTGTCGAAATATGATCTAAAATAGGCTAAGAACCCACAAACATTGCTTTGAAGCATTAAATGGCTTGTCTACTGTTGTTTGGGGTTAGAATAAGTTAGAATACAATTTTTTTGATTGATTAAAAGTGATAGAGATGCATGAAGAGTGTTTAGAAGTGTGGGAAAAGACTTTCCGAATAATGGTCTGAAATGGGCTAAGAACACACAAACATGTCTTTGAAGCAGTAAATGGCTTCTCTAGTGTTGTTTGGGGTTAGAATATGTTAGAATATAATGAATTTGATTGATTAAAAGTGCTAGAGATGCATGAAGAGTGTTTAGAAGTGTGTGAAAAGACCCGAAATATGGTCTAAAATGGGCTAGGAACCCACAAACATTGCTTTGAAGCATTAAATTGCTTGTATAGTGTTGTTTGGTGTCAGAATATGTTAGTATACAAATTTTTTTATTGATTAAAAGTGATAGAAATGCATGAAGAGTGTTTAGAAGTATGTGAAAAGACTTTTCGAATTTTGGTCGGAAATGGGCTAAGAACACACAAACATGTCTTTGAAGCAGTAAATGGCTTCTCTAGTGTTGTTTGGGGTTAGAATATGTGAGAATACAATGAATTTGATTGATTAAAAGTGCTATAGATGCATGAAAGGTGTTTAGAACTGTGTGAAAAGACTAGCTAAAATTTGGTTTGAAATGGGCTAAGAACCTACAAACATTTCTTTGAAGCATTAAATGTCTTTTCTAGTGTTGTTTGGGGGTAGAATATGTTAGAATACGATAAATTTGATTGATTACAAGTGTTACGGATGCATGAAGAGTGTTTAGAAGTGTGTGAAAAGACTTGCCGAAATTTGGTCTGAAATGGGCTAAGAACCACAAACATTGCTTTGAAGCATTAAATGGCTTGTGTAGTGTTGTTTGGGGTTAGAATATGTTAAAATACATTAATTTTTATTGATTACAAGTGCTAGAGATGCATGAACAGTGTTTAGAAGTGTGGAGAAAGACTTGTTGAAATTTGGTACCATATGGGCTAAGAACCCACAAACATGTCTTTGAAGCAGTAAATCGCGTCTCTAGTGTTGTTTGGGGTTAGAATATGTTAGAATATAATAAATTTAATTGATTAAAAGTGCTAGAGATGCAATGAAGAATGTTTAAAAGTTTGTGAAAAGACCCGAAATATGTGGGCTAGGAACCCACAAACATTGCTTTGAAGCATTAAATTGCTTGTATAGTGTTGTTTGGGGTTAGAATATGTTAGTATACCATTTTTTTGATTGATTAAAAGTGATTGAAATGCATGAAGAGTGTTTAGAAGTATGTGAAAATACTTTTCGAATTTTGGTCGGAAATGGGCTAAGAACACACAAACATGTCTTTGAAGCAGTAAATGGCTTCTCTAGTGTTGTTTGGGGTTAGAATATGTGAGAATACAATGAATTTGATTGATTAAAACTGCTATAGATGCATGAAAAGTGTTTAGAACTGTGTGAAAAGACTAGCTAAAATTTGGTTTGAAATGGGCTAAGTACCTACAAACATTTTTTTGAAGCATTAAATGTCTTTTCTAGTGTTGTTTGGGGGTAGAATCTGTTAGAATATGATAAATTTGATTGATTACAAGTGTTACGGATGCATGATGAGTGTTTCGAAATGTGGAGAGAGACTTGTTGAAATTTGGTCCCAAATGTGCTAAGAACCCACAAACATGTCTTTAAGGCATTAAATAGCTTCTTTAGTGATAATTGGGGTTAGAATATGTTAGAATACAATTAATTTGATTAATTAAAAGTGCTAGATATGCATGAAGAGTGTTTAGAAGTGTGTGAAAAGACTTGCCGAAATTTGGTCTGAAATGGGCTAAGAACCCACAAACATTGCTTTGAAGCATTAAATGGCTTGTGTAGTCTTGTTTGGGGTTAGAATATGTTAAAATACATTAATTTTGATTGATTACAAGTGCTAGAGATGCATGAACAGTGTTTAGAAGTGTGGAAAAAGACTTGTTGAAATTTGGTCCCATATGGGCTAAGAACCCACAAACATGACTTTGAAGAAGTAAATCGCTTCTCTAGTGTTGTTTGGGGTTAGAATATGTTAGAATATAATGAATTTAATTGATTAAAAGTGCTAGAGATGCATGAAGAGTGTTTAGAAGTGTGTGAAAAGACTTGTCGAAATAAGATCTAAAATAGGCTAAGAACCCACAAACATTGCTTTGAAGCATTAAATGGCTTGTCTACTGTTGTTTGGGGTTAGAATAAGTTAGAATACAATTTTTTTGATTGATTAAAAGTGATAGAGATGCATGAAGAGTGTTTAGAAGTGTGGGAAAAGACTTTCCGAATAATGGTCTGAAATGGGCTAAGAACACACAAACATGTCTTTGAAGCAGTAAATGGCTTCTCTAGTGTTGTTTGGGGTTAGAATATGTTAGAATATAATGAATTTGATTGATTAAAAGTGCTAGAGATGCATGAAGAGTGTTTAGAAGTGTGTGAAAAGACCCGAAATATGGTCTAAAATGGGCTAGGAACCCACAAACATTGCTTTGAAGCATTAAATTGCTTGTATAGTGTTGTTTGGGGTTAGAATATGTTAGTATACAAATTTTTTTATTGATTAAAAGTGATAGAAATGCATGAAGAGTGTTTAGAAGTATGTGAAAAGACTTTTCGAATTTTGGTCGGAAATGGGCTAAGAACACACAAACATGTCTTTAAAGCAGTAAATGGCTTCTCTAGTGTTGTTTGGGGTTAGAATATGTGAGAATACAATGAATTTGATTGATTAAAAGTGCTATAGATGCATGAAAAGTGTTTAGAACTGTGTGAAAAGACTAGCTAAAATTTGGTTTGAAATGGGCTAAGAACCTACAAACATTTCTTTGAAGCATTAAATGTCTTTTCTAGTGTTGTTTGGGGGTAGAATATGTTAGAATACGATAAATTTGATTGATTACAAGTGTTACGGATGCATGAAGAGTGTTTAGAAGTGTGTGAAAAGACTTGCCGAAATTTGGTCTGAAATGGCCTAAGAACCACAAACATTGCTTTGAAGCATTAAATGGCTTGTGTAGTGTTGTTTGGGGTTAGAATATGTTAAAATACATTAATTTTTATTGATTACAAGTGCTAGAGATGCATGAACAGTGTTTAGAAGTGTGGAGAAAGACTTGTTGAAATTTGGTACCATATGGGCTAAGAACCCACAAACATGTCTTTGAAGCAGTAAATCGCGTCTCTAGTGTTGTTTGGGGTTAGAATATGTTAGAATATAATAAATTTAATTGATTAAAAGTGCTAGAGATGCAATGAAGAATGTTTAAAAGTTTGTGAAAAGACCCGAAATATGTGGGCTAGGAACCCACAAACATTGCTTTGAAGCATTAAATTGCTTGTATAGTGTTGTTTGGGGTTAGAATATGTTAGTATACAATTTTTTTGATTGATTAAAAGTGATTGAAATGCATGAAGAGTGTTTAGAAGTATGTGAAAATACTTTTCGAATTTTGGTCGGAAATGGGCTAAGAACACACAAACATGTCTTTGAAGCAGTAAATGGCTTCTCTAGTGTTGTTTGGGGTTAGAATATGTGAGAATACAATGAATTTGATTGATTAAAACTGCTATAGATGCATGAAAAGTGTTTAGAACTGTGTGAAAAGACTAGCTAAAATTTGGTTTGAAATGGGCTAAGTACCTACAAACATTTCTTTGAAGCATTAAATGTCTTTTCTAGTGTTGTTTGGGGGTAGAATCTGTTAGAATACGATAAATTTGATTGATTACAAGTGTTACGGATGCATGATGAGTGTTTCGAAATGTGGAGAGAGACTTGTTGAAATTTGGTCCCAAATGTGCTAAGAACCCACAAACATGTCTTTAAGGCATTAAATAGCTTCTTTAGTGATAATTGGGGTTAGAATATGTTAGAATACAATTAATTTGATTAATTAAAAGTGCTAGATATGCATGAAGAGTGTTTAGAAGTGTGTGAAAAGACTTGCCGAAATTTGGTCTGAAATGGGCTAAGAACCCACAAACATTGCTTTGAAGCATTAAATGGCTTGTGTAGTGTTGTTTGGGGTTAGAATATGTTAAAATACATTAATTTTGATTGATTACAAGTGCTAGAGATGCATGAACAGTGTTTAGAAGTGTGGAAAAAGACTTGTTGAAATTTGGTCCCATATGGGCTAAGAACCCACAAACATGACTTTGAAGAAGTAAATCGCTTCTCTAGTATTGTTTGGGGTTAGAATATGTTAGAATATAATGAATTTAATTGATTAAAAGTGCTAGAGATGCATGAAGAGTGTTTAGAAGTGTGTGAAAAGACTTGTCGAAATAAGATCTAAAATAGGCTAAGAACCCACAAACATTGCTTTGAAGCATTAAATGGCTTGTCTACTGTTGTTTGGGGTTAGAATAAGTTAGAATACAATTTTTTTGATTGATTAAAAGTGATAGAGATGCATGAAGAGTGTTTAGAAGTGTGGGAAAAGACTTTCCGAATAATGGTCTGAAATGGGCTAAGAACACACAAACATGTCTTTGAAGCAGTAAATGGCTTCTCTAGTGTTGTTTGGGGTTAGAATATGTTAGAATATAATGAATTTGATTGATTAAAAGTGCTAGAGATGCATGAAGAGTGTTTAGAAGTGTGTGAAAAGACCCGAAATATGGTCTAAAATGGGCTAGGAACCCACAAACATTGCTTTGAAGCATTAAATTGCTTGTATAGTGTTGTTTGGGGTTAGAATATGTTAGTATACAAATTTTTTTATTGATTAAAAGTGATAGAAATGCATGAAGAGTGTTTAGAAGTATGTGAAAAGACTTTTCGAATTTTGGTCGGAAATGGGCTAAGAACACACAAACATGTCTTTGAAGCAGTAAATGGCTTCTCTAGTGTTGTTTGGGGTTAGAATATGTGAGAATACAATGAATTTGATTGATTAAAAGTGCTATAGATGCATGAAAAGTGTTTAGAACTGTGTGAAAAGACTAGCTAAAATTTGGTTTGAAATGGGCTAAGAACCTACAAACATTTCTTTGAAGCATTAAATGTCTTTTCTAGTGTTGTTTGGGGGTAGAATATGTTAGAATACGATAAATTTGATTGATTACAAGTGTTACGGATGCATGAAGAGTGTTTAGAAGTGTGTGAAAAGACTTGCCGAAATTTGGTCTGAAATGGGCTAAGAACCACAAACATTGCTTTGAAGCATTAAATGGCTTGTGTAGTGTTGTTTGGGGTTAGAATATTTTAAAATACATTAATTTTTATTGATTACCAGTGCTAGAGATGCATGAACAGTGTTTAGAAGTGTGGAGAAAGACTTGTTGAAATTTGGTACCATATGGGCTAAGAACCCACAAACATGTCTTTGAAGCAGTAAATCGCGTTTCTAGTGTTGTTTGGGGTTAGAATATGTTAGAATATAATAAATTTAATTGATTAAAAGTGCTAGAGATGCATGAAGAATGTTTAAAAGTTTGTGAAAAGACCCGAAATATGTGGGCTAGGAACCCACAAACATTGCTTTGAAGCATTAAATTGCTTGTATAGTGTTGTTTGGGGTTAGAATATGTTAGTATACAATTTTTTTGATTGATTAAAAGTGATTGAAATGCATGAAGAGTGTTTAGAAGTATGTGAAAATACTTCTCGAATTTTGGTCGGAAATGGGCTAAGAACACACACACATGTCTTTGAAGCAGTAAATGGCTTCTCTAGTGTTGTTTGGGGTTAGAATATGTGAGAATACAATGAATTTGATTGATTAAAACTGCTATAGATGCATGAAAAGTGTTTAGAACTGTGTGAAAAGACTAGCTAAAATTTCGTTTGAAATGGGCTAAGTACCTACAAACATTTCTTTGAATCATTAAATGTCTTTTCTAGTGTTGTTTGGGGGTAGAATCTGTTAGAATACGATAAATTTGATTGATTACAAGTGTTACGGATGCATGATGAGTGTTTCGAAATGTGGAGAGAGACTTGTTGAAATTTGGTCCCAAATGTGCTAAGAACCCACAAACATGTCTTTAAGGCATTAAATAGCTTCTTTAGTGATAATTGGGGTTAGAATATGTTAGAATACAATTAATTTGATTAATTAAAAGTGCTAGATATGCATGAAGAGTGTTTAGAAGTGTGTGAAAAGACTTGCCGAAATTTGGTCTGAAATGGGCTAAGAACCCACAAACATTGCTTTGAAGCATTAAATGGCTTGTGTAGTGTTGTTTGGGGGTTAGAATATGTTAAAATACATTAATTTTGATTGATTACAAGTGCTAGAGATGCATGAACAGTGTTTAGAAGTGTGGAAAAAGACTTGTTGAAATTTGGTCCCATATGGGCTAAGAACCCACAAACATGACTTTGAAGAAGTAAATCGCTTCTCTAGTGTTGTTTGGGGTTAGAATATGTTAGAATATAATGAATTTAATTGATTAAAAGTGCTAGAGATGCATGAAGAGTGTTTAGAAGTGTGTGAAAAGACTTGTCGAAATAAGATCTAAAATAGGCTAAGAACCCACAAACATTGCTTTGAAGCATTAAATGGCTTGTCTACTGTTGTTTGGGGTTAGAATAAGTTAGAATACAATTTTTTTGATTGATTAAAAGTGATAGAGATGCATGAAGAGTGTTTAGAAGTGTGGGAAAAGACTTTCCGAATAATGGTCTGAAATGGGCTAAGAACACACAAACATGTCTTTGAAGCAGTAAATGGCTTCTCTAGTGTTGTTTGGGGTTAGAATATGTTAGAATATAATGAATTTGATTGATTAAAAGTGCTAGAGATGCATGAAGAGTGTTTAGAAGTGTGTGAAAAGACCCGAAATATGGTCTAAAATGGGCTAGGAACCCACAAACATTGCTTTGAAGCATTAAATTGCTTGTATAGTGTTGTTTGGGGTTAGAATATGTTAGTATACAAATTTTTTTATTGATTAAAAGTGATAGAAATGCATGAAGAGTGTTTAGAAGTATGTGAAAAGACTTTTCGAATTTTGGTCGGAAATGGGCTAAGAACACACAAACATGTCTTTGAAGCAGTAAATGACTTCTCTAGTGTTGTTTGGGGTTAGAATATGTGAGAATACAATGAATTTGATTGATTAAAAGTGCTATAGATGCATGAAAAGTGTTTAGAACTGTGTGAAAAGACTAGCTAAAATTTGGTTTGAAATGGGCTAAGAACCTACAAACATTTCTTTGAAGCATTAAATGTCTTTTCTAGTGTTGTTTGGGGGTAGAATATGTTAGAATACGATAAATTTGATTGATTACAAGTGTTACGGATGCATGAAGAGTGTTTAGAAGTGTGTGAAAAGACTTGCCGAAATTTGGTCTGAAATGGGCTAAGAACCACAAACATTGCTTTGAAGCATTAAATGGCTTGTGTAGTGTTGTTTGGGGTTAGAATATGTTAAAATACATTAATTTTTATTGATTACAAGTGCTAGAGATGCATGAACAGTGTTTAGAAGTGTGGAGAAAGACTTGTTGAAATTTGGTACCATATGGGCTAAGAACCCACAAACATGTCTTTGAAGCAGTAAATCGCGTCTCTAGTGTTGTTTGGGGTTAGAATATGTTAGAATATAATAAATTTAATTGATTAAAAGTGCTAGAGATGCATGAAGAATGTTTAAAAGTTTGTGAAAAGACCCGAAATATGTGGGCTAGGAACCCACAAACATTGCTTTGAAGCATTAAATTGCTTGTATAGTGTTGTTTGGGGTTAGAATATGTTAGTATACAATTTTTTTGATTGATTAAAAGTGATTGAAATGCATGAAGAGTGTTTAGAAGTATGTGAAAATACTTCTCGAATTTTGGTCGGAAATGGGCTAAGAACACACACACATGTCTTTGAAGCAGTAAATGGCTTCTCTAGTGTTGTTTGGGGTTAGAATATGTGAGAATACAATGAATTTGATTGATTAAAACTGCTATAGATGCATGAAAAGTGTTTAGAACTGTGTGAAAAGACTAGCTAAAATTTGGTTTGAAATGGGCTAAGTACCTACAAACATTTCTTTGAAGCATTAAATGTCTTTTCTAGTGTTGTTTGGGGGTAGAATCTGTTAGAATACGATAAATTTGATTGATTACAAGTGTTACGGATGCATGATGAGTGTTTCGAAATGTGGAGAGAGACTTGTTGAAATTTGGTCACAAATGTGCTAAGAACCCACAAACATGTCTTTAAGGCATTAAATAGCTTCTTTAGTGATAATTGGGGTTAGAATATATTAGAATACAATTAATTTGATTAATTAAAAGTGGTAGATATGCATGAAGAGTGTTTAGAAGTGTGTGAAAAGACTTGCCGAAATTTGGTCTGAAATGGGCTAAGAACCCACAAACATTGCTTTGAAGCATTAAATGGCTTGTCTACTGTTGTTTGGGGTTAGAATAAGTTAGAATACAATTTTTTTGATTGATTAAAAGTGATAGAGATGCATGAAGAGAGTTTAGAAGTGTGTGAAAAGACCCGAAATATGGTCTAAAATGGGCTAGGAACCCACAAACATTGCTTGGAAGCATTAAATTGTTTGTATAGTGTTGTTTGGGGTTAGAATATGTTAGTATACAATTTTTTTGATTGATTAAAAGTGATAGAAATGCATGAAGAGTGTTTAGAAGTATGTGAAAAGACTTTTCGAATTTTGGTCGGAAATGGGCTAAGAACACACAAACATGTCTTTGAAGCAGTAAATGGCTTCTCTAGTGTTGTTTGGGGTTAGAATATGTGAGAATACAATGAATTTGATTGATTAAAAGTGCTATAGATGCATGAAAAGTGTTTAGAACTGTGTGAAAAGACTAGCTAAAATTTGGTTTGAGATGGGCTAAGAACCTACAAACATTTCTTTGAAGCATTAAATGTCTTTTCTAGTGTTGTTTGGGGTTAGAATAAGTTAGAATACAATTTTTTTGATTGATTAAAAGTGATAGAGATTCATGAAGAGTGTTTAGAAGTGTGTGAAAAGACCCGAAATATGGTCTAAAATGGGCTAGGAACCCACAAACATTGCTTTGAAGCATTAAATTGTTTGTATAGTGTTGTTTGGGGTTAGAATATGTTAGTATACAATTTTTTTGATTGATTAAAAGTGATAGAAATGCATGAAGAGTGTTTAGAAGTATGTGAAAAGACTTTTCGAATTTTGGTCGGAAATGGGCTAAGAACACACAAACATGTCTTTGAAGCAGTAAATGGCTTCTCTAGTGTTGTTTGTGGTTAGAATATGTGAGAATACAATGAATTTGATTGATTAAAAGTGCTATAGATGCATGAAAAGTGTTTAGAACTGTGTGAAAAGACTAGCTAAAATTTGGTTTGAAATGGGCTAAGAACCTACAAACATTTCTTTGAAGCATTAAATGTCTTTTCTAGTGTTGTTTGGGGGTAGAATATGTTAGAATACGATAAATTTGATTGATTACAAGTGTTACGGATGCATGAAGAGTGTTTAGAAGTGTGTGAAAAGACTTGCCGAAATTTGGTCTGAAATGGGCTAAGAACCACAAACATTGCTTTGAAGCATTAAATGGCTTGTGTAGTGTTGTTTGGGGTTAGAATATGTTAAAATACATTAATTTTTATTGATTACAAGTGCTAGAGATGCATGAACAATGTTTAGAAGTGTGGAGAAAGACTTGTTGAAAGTTGGTCCCATATGGGCTAAGAACCCACAAACATGTCTTTGAAGCAGTAAATCGCTTCTCTAGTGTTGTTTGGGGTTAGAATATGTTAGAATATAATAAATTTAATTGATTAAAAGTGCTAGAGTTGCATGAAGAATGTTTAAAAGTGTGTGAAAAGACCTGAAATATGTGGGCTAGGAACCCACAAACATTGCTTTGAAGCATTAAATTGCTTGTATATTGTTGTTTGGGGTTAGAATATGTTAGTATACAATTTTTTTGATTGATTAAAAGTGATTGAAATGCATGAAGAGTGTTTAGAAGTATGTGAAAATACTTTTCGAATTTTGGTCGGAAATGGGCTAAGAACACACAAACATGTCTTTGAAACAGTAAATGGCTTCTCTAGTGTTGTTTGGGGTTAGAATATGTGAGAATACAATGAATTTGATTGATTAAAACTGCTATAGATGCATGAAAAGTGTTTAGAACTGTGTGAAAAGACTAGCTAAAATTTGGTTTGAAATGGGCTAAGTACCTACAAACATTTCTTTGAAGCATTAAATGTCTTTTCTAGTGTTGTTTGGGGGTAGAATCTGTTAGAATACGATAAATTTGATTGATTACAAGTGTTACGGATGCATGATGAGTGTTTCGAAATGTGGAGAGAGACTTGTTGAAATTTGGTCCCAAATGTGCTAAGAACCCACAAACATGTCTTTAAGGCATTAAATAGCTTCTTTAGTGATAATTGGGGTTAGAATATTATAGAATACAAGTAATTTGATTAGCTAAAAGTGCTAGATATGCATGAAGAGTGTTTAGAAGTGTGTGAAAAGACATGCCGAAATTTGGTCTGAAATGGGCTAAGAACCCACAAACATTGCTTTGAAGCATTAAATGGCTTGTGTAGTTTTGTTTGGGGTTAGAATATGTTACAATACATTAATTTTGATTGATTACAAGTGCTAGAGATGCATGAACAGTGTTTAGAAGTGTGGAAAAAGACTTGTTGAAATTTGGTCCTATATGGGCTAAGAACCCACAAACATGTCTTTGAAGCAGTAAATCGCTTCTCTAGTGTTGTTTGGGGTTAGAATATGTTAGAATATAATAAATTTAATTGATTAAAAGTGCTAGAGATGCATGAAGAGTGTTTAGAAGTGTGTGAAAAGACTTGTCGAAATATGATCTAAAATAGGCTAAGAACCCACAAACATTGCTTTGAAGCATTAAATGGCTTGTCTACTGTTGTTAGGGGTTAGAATAAGTTAGAATACAATTTTTTTGATTGATTAAAAGTGATAGAGATGCATGAAGAGTGTTTAGAAGTGTGTGAAAAGACTTTCCGAATATTGGTCTGAAATGGGCTAAGAACACATAAACATGTCTTTGAAGCAGTAAATGGCTTCTCTAGTAATGTTTGGGGTTAGAATATGTTAGAATATAATGAATTTGATTGATTAAAGTGCTAGAGATGCATAAAGAGTGTTTCTAAGTGTGTGAAAAGACTTGTCGAAATATGATCTAAAATAGGCTAAGAACCCACAAACATTGCTTTGAAGCATTAAATAGCTTGTCTACTGTTGTTTGGGGTTAGAATAAGTTAGAATACAATTTTTTTTATTGATTAAAAGTGATAGAGATGCATGAAGAGTGTTTAGAAGTGTGTGAAAAGACTTTCCGAATATTGGTCTGAAATGGGCTAAGAACACACAAACATGTCTTTGAAGCAGTAAATGGCTTCTCTAGTAATGTTTGGGGTTAGATTATGTTAGAATATAATGAATTTGATTGATTAAAGTGCTAGAGATGCATGAAGAGTGTTTCGAAGTGTGTGAAAAGACTTGTCGAAATATGATCTAAAATAGGCTAAGAACCCACAAACATTGCTTTGAAACATTAAATGGCTTGTCTACTGTTGTTTGGGGTTAGAATAAGTTAGAAAACAATTTTTTTTTATTGATTAAAAGTGATAGAGATGCATGAAGAGTGTTTAGAAGTGTGTGAAAAGATTTTCCGAATATTGGTCTGAAATGGGGTAAGAACACACAAACATGTCTTTGAAGCAGTAAATGGCTTCTCTAGTAATGTTTGGGGTTAGAATATGTTAGAATATAATGAATTTGATTGATTAAAGTGCTAGAGATGCATGAAGAGTGTTTCGAAGTATGTGAAAAGACTTGTCGAAATATGATCTAAAATAGGCTAAGAACCCACAAACATTGCTTTGAAGCATTAAATGGCTTGTCTACTGTTGTTTGGGGTTAGAATAAGTTAGAATACAAGTTTTTTTTATTGATTAAAAGTGATAGAGATGCATGAAGAGTGTTTAGAAGTGTGTGAAAAGACTTTCCGAATATTGGTCTGAAATGGGCTAAGAACACACAAACATGTCTTTGAAGCAGTAAATGGCTTCTCTAGTAATGTTTGAGGTTAGAATATGTTAGAATATAATGAATTTGATTGATTAAAGTGCTAGAGATGCATGAAGAGTGTTTCGAAGTGTGTGAAAAGACTTGCTGAAATATGGTCTAAAATGGGTTAGGAACCCACAAACATTGCTTTGAAGCATTAAATGGCTTGTATAGTGTTGTTTGGGGTTAGAATATGTTAGTATAAATTTTTTTTGATTGATTAAAAGTGATAGAGATGCATGAAGAGTGTTTAGAAGTATGTGAGAAGACATTCCGAATTTTGGTCGGAAATGGGCTAAGAACACACAAACACGTCTTGGAAAAAGGAAATGGCTTCTCTAGTGTTGTTTGGGGTTAGAATATGTTAGTATAAAATTTTTTTTGATTGATTAAAAGTGATAGAGATGCATGAAGAGTGTTTAGAAATACGTGAAAAGACTTTCCGAATTTTTGTCGGAAATGGGCTAAGAACACACAAACATGTCTTGGAAAAAGGAAATGGCTTCTCTAGTGTTGTTTGGGGTTAGAATATGTTAGAATATAATGAATTTAATTGATTAAAAGTGCTAGAGATGCATGAAGAGTGTTTAGAAGTGTGTGAAAAGACTTGTCGAAATATGATCTAAAATAGGCTAAGAACCCACAAACATTGCTTTGAAGCATTAAATGGCTTGTCTACTGTTGTTTGGGGTTAGAATAAGTTAGAATACAATTTTTTGATTGATTAAAAGTGATAGAGATGCATGAAGAGTGTTTAGAAGTGTGTGAAAAGACTTTCCGAATATTGGTCTGAAATGGGCTAAGAACACACAAACATGTCTTTGAAGCAGTAAATGGCTTCTCTAGTAATGTTTGGGGTTAGATTATGTTAGAATATAATGAATTTGATTGATTAAAGTGCTAGAGATGCATGAAGAGTGTTTCGAAGTGTGTGAAAAGACTTGTCGAAATATGATCTAAAATAGGCTAAGAACCCACAAACATTGCTTTGAAGCATTAAATGGCTTGTCTACTGTTGTTTGGGGTTAGAATAAGTTAGAATACAATTTTTTTTATTGATTAAAAGTGATAGAGATGCATGAAGAGTGTTTAGAAGTGTGTGAAAAGACTTTCCGAATATTGGTCTGAAATGGGCTAAGAACACACAAACATGTCTTTGAAGCAGTAAATGGCTTCTCTAGTAATGTTTGGGGTTAGAATATGTTAGAATATAATGAATTTGATTGATTAAAGTGCTAGAGATGCATGAAGAATGTTTCGAAGTGTGTGAAAAGACTTGCCGAAATATGGTCTAAAATGGGTTAGGAACCCACAAACATTGCTTTGAAGCATTAAATGGCTTGTATAGTGTTGTTTGGGGTTAGAATATGTTAGTATAATTTTTTTTTGATTAATTAAAAGTGATAGAGATGCATGAAGAGTGTTTAGAAGTATGTGAAAAGACATTCCGAATTTTGGTCGGAAATGGGCTAAGAACACACAAACATGTCTTGGAAAAAGGAAATGGCTTCTCTAGTGTTGTTTGGGGTTAGAATATGTTAGTATAAAATTTTTTTGATTGATTAAAAGTGATAGAGATGCATGAAGAGTGTTTAGAAGTATGTGAAAAGACTTTCCGAATTTTTGTCGGAAATGGGCTAAGAACACACAAACATGTCTTGGAAAAAGGAAATGGCTTCTCTAATGTTGTTTGGGGTTAGAATATGTTAGAATATAATGAATTTAATTGATTAAAAGTGCTAGAGATGCATGAAGAGTGTTTAGAAGTGTGTGAAAAGACTTGTCGAAATATGATCTAAAATAGGCTAAGAACCCACAAACATTGCTTTGAAGCATTAAATGGCTTGTCTACTGTTGTTTGGGGTTAGAATAAGTTAGAATACAATTTTATTTATTGATTAAAAGTGATAGAGATGCATGAAGAGTGTTTAGAAGTGTGTGAAAAGACTTTCCGAATATTGGTCTGAAATGGGCTATGAACACACAAACATGTCTTTGAAGCAGTAAATGGCTTATCTAGTAATATTTGGGGTTAGAATATGTTAGAATATAACGAATTTGATTGATTAAAGTGCTAGAGATGCATGAAGAGTGTTTCGAAGTGTGTGAAAAGACTTGCCGAAATATGGTCTAAAATGGGTTAGGAACCCACAAACATTGCTTTGAAGCATTAAATGGCTTGTATAGTGTTGTTTGGGGTTAGAATATGTTAGTATAAATTTTTTTTGATTGATTAAAAGTGATAGAGATGCATGAAGAGTGTTTAGAAGTATGTGAAAAGACTTTCCGAATATTGGTATGAAATGGGCTATGAACACACAAACATGTCTTTGAAGCAGTAAATGGCTTATCTAGTAATATTTGGGGTTAGAATATGTTAGAATATAACGAATTTGATTGATTAAAGTGCTAGAGATGCATGAAGAGTGTTTCGAAGTGTGTGAAAAGACTTGCCGAAATATGGTCTAAAATGGGTTAGGAACCCACAAACATTGCTTTGAAGCATTAAATGGCTTGTATAGTGTTGTTTGGGGTTAGAATATGTTAGTATAAATTTTTTTTGATTGATTAAAAGTGATAGAGATGCATGAAGAGTGTTTAGAAGTATGTGAAAAGACATTCCGAATTTTGGTCGGAAATGGGCTAAGAACACACAAACATGTCTTGGAAAAAGGAAATGGCTTCTCTAGTGTTGTTTGGGGTTAGAATATGTTAGTATAAAATTTTTATGATTGATTAAAAGTGATAGAGATGCATGAAGAGTGTTTAGAAGTATGTGGAAAGACTTTCCGAATTTTTGTCAGAAATGGGCTAAGAACACACAAACATGTCTTGGAAAAAGGAAATGGCTTCTCTAGTGTTGTTTGGGGTTAGAATAAGTTAGAATACAATTTTTTTGATTAATTAAAAGTGATAGAGATGCATGAAGAGTGTTTAGAAGTATGTGAAAAGACTTTCCGAATTTTGGTCGGAAATGGGCTAAGAACACACAAACATGTCTTGGAAAAAGGAAATGGCTTCTCTAGTGTTGTTTTGGGTTAGAATATGTTAGAATACAATGAATTTGATTGATTAAAAGTGCTACAGATGCATGTAAAGTGTTTATAACGGTGTGAATAGACTAGCTAAAATTTGGTTTGAAATGGGCTAAGAACCCACAAACATTGCTTTGAAGCATTAAATGTCTTTTCTAGTGTTGTTTAGGGGTATAATATGTTAGAATACAATATATTTGATTGATTACATGTGCTATGGATACATGATGAGTGTTTAGAAATGTGGAGAGAGACTTGTTGAAATTTGGTCCCATATGGGCTAAGAAAACACAAACATGTCTTTAAGGCATTAAATAGCTTCTTTAGTGGTTTTTTGGGTTAGAATATGTTAGAATACAATTCATTTGATTATTTAAAAGTGCTAGATATGCATGAAGAGTGTTTAGAAGTGTGTGAAAAGACTTGCCGAAATTTGGTCTGAAATGGGCTAAGAACCCACAAACATTGCTTTGAAGCATTAAATGGGTTGTGTAGTGTCTTTTGGGGTTAGAATACCCAAATTTTGATTGACTACAAGTGCTAGAGATGCATGAACAGTGTTTAGATGTTTGGAGAAAGACTTGTTGAAATTTGGTCCTGTATGGGCTAAGAACCCACAAACATGTCTTTGAAGCAGTAAATCGCTTCTCTAGTGTTGTTTGGGGTTAGAATATGTTAGAATATAATGAATTTGATTGATTAAAAGTTCTAGAGATGCATGAAGAGTGTTTAGAAGTGTGTGAAAAGATTTGCCGAAATATGGACTAAAATGGGCTAAGAACCAACAAACATTGCTTTGACGCATTTAATGGCTTGTCTGCTGTTGTTTGGCGTTAAAATATGTTAGAATACAAATTTTTTGATTGATTAAAAGTGTGTGAAAAGACTTTCCGAATATTGGTCTGAAATGGGCTAAGAACACACAAACATGTCTTTGAAGCAGTAAATGGCTTCTCTAGTAATGTTTGGGGTTAGATTATGTTAGAATATAATGAATTTGATTGATTAAAGTGCTAGAGATGCATGAAGAGTGTTTCGAAGTGTGTGAAAAGACTTGTCGAAATATGATCTAAAATAGGCTAAGAACCCACAAACATTGCTTTGAAGCATTAAATGGCTTGTCTACTGTTGTTTGGGGTTAGAATAAGTTAGAATACAATTTTTTTTATTGATTAAAAGTGATAGAGATGCATGAAGAGTGTTTAGAAGTGTGTGAAAAGACTTTCCGAATATTGGTCTGAAATGGGCTAAGAACACACAAACATGTCTTTGAAGCAGTAAATGGCTTCTCTAGTAATGTTTGGGGTTAGAATATGTTAGAATATAATGAATTTGATTGATTAAAGTGCTAGAGATGCATGAAGAATGTTTCGAAGTGTGTGAAAAGACTTGCCGAAATATGGTCTAAAATGGGTTAGGAACCCACAAACATTGCTTTGAAGCATTAAATGGCTTGTATAGTGTTGTTTGGGGTTAGAATATGTTAGTATAATTTTTTTTTGATTGATTAAAAGTGATAGAGATGCATGAAGAGTGTTTAGAAGTATGTGAAAAGACATTCCGAATTTTGGTCGGAAATAGGCTAAGAACACACAAACATGTCTTGGAAAAAGGAAATGGCTTCTCTAGTGTTGTTTGGGGTTAGAATATGTTAGTATAAAATTTTTTTGATTGATTAAAAGTGATAGAGATGCATGAAGAGTGTTT
Organism: Capsella bursa-pastoris; assembly: GCA_036452645.1. Lineage (NCBI taxonomy): Eukaryota > Viridiplantae > Streptophyta > Magnoliopsida > Brassicales > Brassicaceae > Capsella > Capsella bursa-pastoris. Next base: position 10,680,977 of record CP144185.1, read on the forward strand.
AGAAGTATGTGAAAAGACTTTCCGAATTTTTGTCGGAAATGGGCTAAGAACACACAAACATGTCTTGGAAAAAGGAAATGGCTTCTCTAATGTTGTTTGGGGTTAGAATATGTTAGAATATAATGAATTTAATTGATTAAAAGTGCTAGAGATGCATGAAGAGTGTTTAGAAGTGTGTGAAAAGACTTGTCGAAATATGATCTAAAATAGGCTAAGAACCCACAAACATTGCTTTGAAGCATTAAATGGCTTGTCTACTGTTGTTTGGGGTTAGAATAAGTTAGAATACAATTTTATTTATTGATTAAAAGTGATAGAGATGCATGAAGAGTGTTTAGAAGTGTGTGAAAAGACTTTCCGAATATTGGTCTGAAATGGGCTATGAACACACAAACATGTCTTTGAAGCAGTAAATGGCTTATCTAGTAATATTTGGGGTTAGAATATGTTAGAATATAACGAATTTGATTGATTAAAGTGCTAGAGATGCATGAAGAGTGTTTCGAAGTGTGTGAAAAGACTTGCCGAAATATGGTCTAAAATGGGTTAGGAACCCACAAACATTGCTTTGAAGCATTAAATGGCTTGTATAGTGTTGTTTGGGGTTAGAAAATGTTAGTATAAATTTTTTTTGATTGATTAAAAGTGATAGAGATGCATGAAGAGTGTTTAGAAGTATGTGAAAAGACTTTCTGAATATTGGTCTGAAATGGGCTATGAACACACAAACATGTCTTTGAAGCAGTAAATGGCTTATCTAGTAATATTTGGGGTTAGAATATGTTAGAATATAACGAAATTGATTGATTAAAGTGCTAGAGATGCATGAAGAGTGTTTCGAAGTGTGTGAAAAGACTTGCCGAAATATGGTCTAAAATGGGTTAGGAACCCACAAACATTGCTTTGAAGCATTAAATGGCTTGTATAGTGTTGTTTGGGGTTAGAATATGTTAGTATAAATTTTTTTTGATTGATTAAAAGTGATAGAGATGCATGAAGAGTGTTTAGAAGTATGTGAAAAGACATTCCGAATTTTGGTCGGAAATGGGCTAAGAACACACAAACATGTCTTGGAAAAAGGAAATGGCTTCTCTAGTGTTGTTTGGGGTTAGAATATGTTAGTATAAAATTTTTATGATTGATTAAAAGTGATAGAGATGCATGAAGAGTGTTTAGAAGTATGTGAAAAGACTTTCCGAATTTTTGTCAGAAATGGGCTAAGAACACACAAACATGTCTTGGAAAAAGGAAATGGCTTCTCTAGTGTTGTTTGGGGTTAGAATAAGTTAGAATACAATTTTTTTGATTAATTAAAAGTGATAGAGATGCATGAAGAGTGTTTAGAAGTATGTGAAAAGACTTTCCGAATTTTGGTCGGAAATGGGCTAAGAACACACAAACATGTCTTGGAAAAAGGAAATGGCTTCTCTAGTGTTGTTTTGGGTTAGAATATGTTAGAATACAATGAATTTGATTGATTAAAAGTGCTACAGATGCATGTAAAGTGTTTATAACGGTGTGAATAGACTAGCTAAAATTTGGTTTGAAATGGGCTAAGAACCCACAAACATTGCTTTGAAGCATTAAATGTCTTTTCTAGTGTTGTTTAGGGGTATAATATGTTAGAATGCAATAAATTTGATTGATTACATGTGCTATGGATACATGATGAGTGTTTAGAAATGTGGAGAGAGACTTGTTGAAATTTGGTCCCATATGGGCTAAGAAAACACAAACATGTCTTTAAGGCATTAAATAGCTTCTTTAGTGGTTTTTTGGGTTAGAATATGTTAGAATACAATTCATTTGATTATTTAAAAGTGCTAGATATGCATGAAGAGTGTTTAGAAGTGTGTGAAAAGACTTGCCGAAATTTGGTCTGAAATGGGCTAAGAACCCACAAACATTGCTTTGAAGCATTAAATGGGTTGTGTAGTGTCTTTTGGGGTTAGAATACCCAAATTTTGATTGATTACAAGTGCTAGAGATGCATGAACAGTGTTTAGATGTTTGGAGAAAGACTTGTTGAAATTTGGTCATGTATGGGCTAAGAACCCACAAACATGTCTTTGAAGCAGTAAATCGCTTCTCTAGTGTTGTTTGGGGTTAGAATATGTTAGAATATAATGAATTTGATTGATTAAAAGTGCTAGAGATGCATGAAGAGTGTTTAGAAGTGTGTGAAAAGATTTGCCGAAATATGGACTAAAATGGGCTAAGAACCAACAAACATTGCTTTGACGCATTTAATGGCTTGTCTGCTGTTGTTTGGCGTAAAAATATGTTAGAATACAAATTTTTTGATTGATTAAAAGTGTGTGAAAAGACTTTCCGAATATTGGTCTGAAATGGGCTAAGAACACACAAACATGTCTTTGAAGCAGTAAATGGCTTCTCTAGTAATGTTTGGGGTTAGATTATGTTAGAATATAATGAATTTGATTGATTAAAGTGCTAGAGATGCATGAAGAGTGTTTCGAAGTGTGTGAAAAGACTTGTCGAAATATGATCTAAAATAGGCTAAGAACCCACAAACATTGCTTTGAAGCATTAAATGGCTTGTCTACTGTTGTTTGGGGTTAGAATAAGTTAGAATACAATTTTTTTTATTGATTAAAAGTGATAGAGATGCATGAAGAGTGTTTAGAAGTGTGTGAAAAGACTTTCCGAATATTGGTCTGAAATGGGCTAAGAACACACAAACATGTCTTTGAAGCAGTAAATGGCTTCTCTAGTAATGTTTGGGGTTAGAATATGTTAGAATATAATGAATTTGATTGATTAAAGTGCTAGAGATGCATGAAGAATGTTTCGAAGTGTGTGAAAAGACTTGCCGAAATATGGTCTAAAATGGGTTAGGAACCCACAAACATTGCTTTGAAGCATTAAATGGCTTGTATAGTGTTGTTTGGGGTTAGAATATGTTAGTATAATTTTTTTTTGATTGATTAAAAGTGATAGAGATGCATGAAGAGTGTTTAGAAGTATGTGAAAAGACATTCCGAATTTTGGTCGGAAATAGGCTAAGAACACACAAACATGTCTTGGAAAAAGGAAATGGCTTCTCTAGTGTTGTTTGGGGTTAGAATATGTTAGTATAAAATTTTTTTGATTGATTAAAAGTGATAGAGATGCATGAAGAGTGTTTAGAAGTATGTGAAAAGACTTTCCGAATTTTTGTCGGAAATGGGCTAAGAACACACAAACATGTCTTGGAAAAAGGAAATGGCTTCTCTAATGTTGTTTGGGGTTAGAATATGTTAGAATATAATGAATTTAATTGATTAAAAGTGCTAGAGATGCATGAAGAGTGTTTAGAAGTGTGTGAAAAGACTTGTCGAAATATGATCTAAAATAGGCTAAGAACCCACAAACATTGCTTTGAAGCATTAAATGGCTTGTCTACTGTTGTTTGGTGTTAGAATAAGTTAGAATACAATTTTATTTATTGATTAAAAGTGATAGAGATGCATGAAGAGTGTTTAGAAGTGTGTGAAAAGACTTTCCGAATATTGGTCTGAAATGGGCTATGAACACACAAACATGTCTTTGAAGCAGTAAATGGCTTATCTAGTAATATTTGGGGTTAGAATATGTTAGAATATAACGAATTTGATTGATTAAAGTGCTAGAGATGCATGAAGAGTGTTTCGAAGTGTGTGAAAAGACTTGCCGAAATATGGTCTAAAATGGGTTAGGAACCCACAAACATTGCTTTGAAGCATTAAATGGCTTGTATAGTGTTGTTTGGGGTTAGAATATGTTAGTATAAATTTTTTTTGATTGATTAAAAGTGATAGAGATGCATGAAGAGTGTTTAGAAGTATGTGAAAAGACTTTCTGAATATTGGTCTGAAATGGGCTATGAACACACAAACATGTCTTTGAAGCAGTAAATGGCTTATCTAGTAATATTTGGGGTTAGAATATATTAGAATATAACGAAATTGATTGATGAAAGTGCTAGAGATGCATGAAGAGTGTTTCGAAGTGTGTGAAAAGACTTGCCGAAATATGGTCTAAAATGGGTTAGGAACCCACAAACATTGCTTTGAAGCATTAAATGGCTTGTATAGTGTTGTTTGGGGTTAGAATATGTTAGTATAAATTTTTTTTGATTGATTAAAAGTGATAGAGATGCATGAAGAGTGTTTAGAAGTATGTGAAAAGACATTCCGAATTTTGGTCGGAAATGGGCTAAGAACACACAAACATGTCTTGGAAAAAGGAAATGGCTTCTCTAGTGTTGTTTGGGGTTAGAATATGTTAGTATAAAATTTTTATGATTGATTAAAAGTGATAGAGATGCATGAAGAGTGTTTAGAAGTATGTGAAAAGACTTTCCGAATTTTTGTCAGAAATGGGCTAAGAACACACAAACATGTCTTGGAAAAAGGAAATGGCTTCTCTAGTGTTGTTTGGGGTTAGAATAAGTTAGAATACAATTTTTTTGATTAATTAAAAGTGATAGAGATGCATGAAGAGTGTTTAGAAGTATGTGAAAAGACTTTCCGAATTTTGGTCGGAAATGGGCTAAGAACACACAAACATGTCTTGGAAAAAGGAAATGGCTTCTCTAGTGTTGTTTTGGGTTAGAATATGTTAGAATACAATGAATTTGATTGATTAAAAGTGCTACAGATGCATGTAAAGTGTTTATAACGGTGTGAATAGACTAGCTAAAATTTGGTTTGAAATGGGCTAAGAACCCACAAACATTGCTTTGAAGCATTAAATGTCTTTTCTAGTGTTGTTTAGGGGTATAATATGTTAGAATACAATAAATTTGATTGATTACATGTGCTATGGATACATGATGAGTGTTTAGAAATGTGGAGAGAGACTTGTTGAAATTTGGTCCCATATGGGCTAAGAAAACACAAACATGTCTTTAAGGCATTAAATAGCTTCTTTAGTGGTTTTTTGGGTTAGAATATGTTAGAATACAATTCATTTGATTATTTAAAAGTGCTAGATATGCATGAAGAGTGTTTAGAAGTGTGTGAAAAGACTTGCCGAAATTTGGTCTGAAATGGGCTAAGAACCCACAAACATTGCTTTGAAGCATTAAATGGGTTGTGTAGTGTCTTTTGGGGTTAGAATACCCAAATTTTGATTGACTACAAGTGCTAGAGATGCATGAACAGTGTTTAGATGTTTGGAGAAAGACTTGTTGAAATTTGGTCCTGTATGGGCTAAGAACCCACAAACATGTCTTTGAAGCAGTAAATCGCTTCTCTAGTGTTGTTTGGGGTTAGAATATGTTAGAATATAATGAATTTGATTGATTAAAAGTTCTAGAGATGCATGAAGAGTGTTTAGAAGTGTGTGAAAAGATTTGCCGAAATATGGACTAAAATGGGCTAAGAACCAACAAACATTGCTTTGACGCATTTAATGGCTTGTCTGCTGTTGTTTGGCGTTAAAATATGTTAGAATACAAATTTTTTGATTGATTAAAAGTGTGTGAAAAGACTTTCCGAATATTGGTCTGAAATGGGCTAAGAACACACAAACATGTCTTTGAAGCAGTAAATGGCTTCTCTAGTAATGTTTGGGGTTAGATTATGTTAGAATATAATGAATTTGATTGATTAAAGTGCTAGAGATGCATGAAGAGTGTTTCGAAGTGTGTGAAAAGACTTGTCGAAATATGATCTAAAATAGGCTAAGAACCCACAAACATTGCTTTGAAGCATTAAATGGCTTGTCTACTGTTGTTTGGGGTTAGAATAAGTTAGAATACAATTTTTTTTATTGATTAAAAGTGATAGAGATGCATGAAGAGTGTTTAGAAGTGTGTGAAAAGACTTTCCGAATATTGGTCTGAAATGGGCTAAGAACACACAAACATGTCTTTGAAGCAGTAAATGGCTTCTCTAGTAATGTTTGGGGTTAGAATATGTTAGAATATAATGAATTTGATTGATTAAAGTGCTAGAGATGCATGAAGAATGTTTCGAAGTGTGTGAAAAGACTTGCCGAAATATGGTCTAAAATGGGTTAGGAACCCACAAACATTGCTTTGAAGCATTAAATGGCTTGTATAGTGTTGTTTGGGGTTAGAATATGTTAGTATAATTTTTTTTTGATTGATTAAAAGTGATAGAGATGCATGAAGAGTGTTTAGAAGTATGTGAAAAGACATTCCGAATTTTGGTCGGAAATAGGCTAAGAACACACAAACATGTCTTGGAAAAAGGAAATGGCTTCTCTAGTGTTGTTTGGGGTTAGAATATGTTAGTATAAAATTTTTTTGATTGATTAAAAGTGATAGAGATGCATGAAGAGTGTTTAGAAGTATGTGAAAAGACTTTCCGAATTTTTGTCGGAAATGGGCTAAGAACACACAAACATGTCTTGGAAAAAGGAAATGGCTTCTCTAATGTTGTTTGGGGTTAGAATATGTTAGAATATAATGAATTTAATTGATTAAAAGTGCTAGAGATGCATGAAGAGTGTTTAGAAGTGTGTGAAAAGACTTGTCGAAATATGATCTAAAATAGGCTAAGAACCCACAAACATTGCTTTGAAGCATTAAATGGCTTGTCTACTGTTGTTTGGGGTTAGAATAAGTTAGAATACAATTTTATTTATTGATTAAAAGTGATAGAGATGCATGAAGAGTGTTTAGAAGTGTGTGAAAAGACTTTCCGAATATTGGTCTGAAATGGGCTATGAACACACAAACATGTCTTTGAAGCAGTAAATGGCTTATCTAGTAATATTTGGGGTTAGAATATGTTAGAATATAACGAATTTGATTGATTAAAGTGCTAGAGATGCATGAAGAGTGTTTCGAAGTGTGTGAAAAGACTTGCCGAAATATGGTCTAAAATGGGTTAGGAACCCACAAACATTGCTTTGAAGCATTAAATGGCTTGTATAGTGTTGTTTGGGGTTAGAAAATGTTAGTATAAATTTTTTTTGATTGATTAAAAGTGATAGAGATGCATGAAGAGTGTTTAGAAGTATGTGAAAAGACTTTCTGAATATTGGTCTGAAATGGGCTATGAACACACAAACATGTCTTTGAAGCAGTAAATGGCTTATCTAGTAATATTTGGGGTTAGAATATGTTAGAATATAACGAAATTGATTGATTAAAGTGCTAGAGATGCATGAAGAGTGTTTCGAAGTGTGTGAAAAGACTTGCCGAAATATGGTCTAAAATGGGTTAGGAACCCACAAACATTGCTTTGAAGCATTAAATGGCTTGTATAGTGTTGTTTGGGGTTAGAATATGTTAGTATAAATTTTTTTTGATTGATTAAAAGTGATAGAGATGCATGAAGAGTGTTTAGAAGTATGTGAAAAGACATTCCGAATTTTGGTCGGAAATGGGCTAAGAACACACAAACATGTCTTGGAAAAAGGAAATGGCTTCTCTAGTGTTGTTTGGGGTTAGAATATGTTAGTATAAAATTTTTATGATTGATTAAAAGTGATAGAGATGCATGAAGAGTGTTTAGAAGTATGTGAAAAGACTTTCCGAATTTTTGTCAGAAATGGGCTAAGAACACACAAACATGTCTTGGAAAAAGGAAATGGCTTCTCTAGTGTTGTTTGGGGTTAGAATAAGTTAGAATACAATTTTTTTGATTAATTAAAAGTGATAGAGATGCATGAAGAGTGTTTAGAAGTATGTGAAAAGACTTTCCGAATTTTGGTCGGAAATGGGCTAAGAACACACAAACATGTCTTGGAAAAAGGAAATGGCTTCTCTAGTGTTGTTTTGGGTTAGAATATGTTAGAATACAATGAATTTGATTGATTAAAAGTGCTACAGATGCATGTAAAGTGTTTATAACGGTGTGAATAGACTAGCTAAAATTTGGTTTGAAATGGGCTAAGAACCCACAAACATTGCTTTGAAGCATTAAATGTCTTTTCTAGTGTTGTTTAGGGGTATAATATGTTAGAATGCAATAAATTTGATTGATTACATGTGCTATGGATACATGATGAGTGTTTAGAAATGTGGAGAGAGACTTGTTGAAATTTGGTCCCATATGGGCTAAGAAAACACAAACATGTCTTTAAGGCATTAAATAGCTTCTTTAGTGGTTTTTTGGGTTAGAATATGTTAGAATACAATTCATTTGATTATTTAAAAGTGCTAGATATGCATGAAGAGTGTTTAGAAGTGTGTGAAAAGACTTGCCGAAATTTGGTCTGAAATGGGCTAAGAACCCACAAACATTGCTTTGAAGCATTAAATGGGTTGTGTAGTGTCTTTTGGGGTTAGAATACCCAAATTTTGATTGATTACAAGTGCTAGAGATGCATGAACAGTGTTTAGATGTTTGGAGAAAGACTTGTTGAAATTTGGTCATGTATGGGCTAAGAACCCACAAACATGTCTTTGAAGCAGTAAATCGCTTCTCTAGTGTTGTTTGGGGTTAGAATATGTTAGAATATAATGAATTTGATTGATTAAAAGTGCTAGAGATGCATGAAGAGTGTTTAGAAGTGTGTGAAAAGATTTGCCGAAATATGGACTAAAATGGGCTAAGAACCAACAAACATTGCTTTGACGCATTTAATGGCTTGTCTGCTGTTGTTTGGCGTAAAAATATGTTAGAATACAAATTTTTTGATTGATTAAAAGTGTGTGAAAAGACTTTCCGAATATTGGTCTGAAATGGGCTAAGAACACACAAACATGTCTTTGAAGCAGTAAATGGCTTCTCTAGTAATGTTTGGGGTTAGATTATGTTAGAATATAATGAATTTGATTGATTAAAGTGCTAGAGATGCATGAAGAGTGTTTCGAAGTGTGTGAAAAGACTTGTCGAAATATGATCTAAAATAGGCTAAGAACCCACAAACATTGCTTTGAAGCATTAAATGGCTTGTCTACTGTTGTTTGGGGTTAGAATAAGTTAGAATACAATTTTTTTTATTGATTAAAAGTGATAGAGATGCATGAAGAGTGTTTAGAAGTGTGTGAAAAGACTTTCCGAATATTGGTCTGAAATGGGCTAAGAACACACAAACATGTCTTTGAAGCAGTAAATGGCTTCTCTAGTAATGTTTGGGGTTAGAATATGTTAGAATATAATGAATTTGATTGATTAAAGTGCTAGAGATGCATGAAGAATGTTTCGAAGTGTGTGAAAAGACTTGCCGAAATATGGTCTAAAATGGGTTAGGAACCCACAAACATTGCTTTGAAGCATTAAATGGCTTGTATAGTGTTGTTTGGGGTTAGAATATGTTAGTATAATTTTTTTTTGATTGATTAAAAGTGATAGAGATGCATGAAGAGTGTTTAGAAGTATGTGAAAAGACATTCCGAATTTTGGTCGGAAATAGGCTAAGAACACACAAACATGTCTTGGAAAAAGGAAATGGCTTCTCTAGTGTTGTTTGGGGTTAGAATATGTTAGTATAAAATTTTTTTGATTGATTAAAAGTGATAGAGATGCATGAAGAGTGTTTAGAAGTATGTGAAAAGACTTTCCGAATTTTTGTCGGAAATGGGCTAAGAACACACAAACATGTCTTGGAAAAAGGAAATGGCTTCTCTAATGTTGTTTGGGGTTAGAATATGTTAGAATATAATGAATTTAATTGATTAAAAGTGCTAGAGATGCATGAAGAGTGTTTAGAAGTGTGTGAAAAGACTTGTCGAAATATGATCTAAAATAGGCTAAGAACCCACAAACATTGCTTTGAAGCATTAAATGGCTTGTCTACTGTTGTTTGGTGTTAGAATAAGTTAGAATACAATTTTATTTATTGATTAAAAGTGATAGAGATGCATGAAGAGTGTTTAGAAGTGTGTGAAAAGACTTTCCGAATATTGGTCTGAAATGGGCTATGAACACACAAACATGTCTTTGAAGCAGTAAATGGCTTATCTAGTAATATTTGGGGTTAGAATATGTTAGAATATAACGAATTTGATTGATTAAAGTGCTAGAGATGCATGAAGAGTGTTTCGAAGTGTGTGAAAAGACTTGCCGAAATATGGTCTAAAATGGGTTAGGAACCCACAAACATTGCTTTGAAGCATTAAATGGCTTGTATAGTGTTGTTTGGGGTTAGAATATGTTAGTATAAATTTTTTTTGATTGATTAAAAGTGATAGAGATGCATGAAGAGTGTTTAGAAGTATGTGAAAAGACTTTCTGAATATTGGTCTGAAATGGGCTATGAACACACAAACATGTCTTTGAAGCAGTAAATGGCTTATCTAGTAATATTTGGGGTTAGAATATATTAGAATATAACGAAATTGATTGATGAAAGTGCTAGAGATGCATGAAGAGTGTTTCGAAGTGTGTGAAAAGACTTGCCGAAATATGGTCTAAAATGGGTTAGGAACCCACAAACATTGCTTTGAAGCATTAAATGGCTTGTATAGTGTTGTTTGGGGTTAGAATATGTTAGTATAAATTTTTTTTGATTGATTAAAAGTGATAGAGATGCATGAAGAGTGTTTAGAAGTATGTGAAAAGACATTCCGAATTTTGGTCGGAAATGGGCTAAGAACACACAAACATGTCTTGGAAAAAGGAAATGGCTTCTCTAGTGTTGTTTGGGGTTAGAATATGTTAGTATAAAATTTTTATGATTGATTAAAAGTGATAGAGATGCATGAAGAGTGTTTAGAAGTATGTGAAAAGACTTTCCGAATTTTTGTCAGAAATGGGCTAAGAACACACAAACATGTCTTGGAAAAAGGAAATGGCTTCTCTAGTGTTGTTTGGGGTTAGAATAAGTTAGAATACAATTTTTTTGATTAATTAAAAGTGATAGAGATGCATGAAGAGTGTTTAGAAGTATGTGAAAAGACTTTCCGAATTTTGGTCGGAAATGGGCTAAGAACACACAAACATGTCTTGGAAAAAGGAAATGGCTTCTCTAGTGTTGTTTTGGGTTAGAATATGTTAGAATACAATGAATTTGATTGATTAAAAGTGCTACAGATGCATGTAAAGTGTTTATAACGGTGTGAATAGACTAGCTAAAATTTGGTTTGAAATGGGCTAAGAACCCACAAACATTGCTTTGAAGCATTAAATGTCTTTTCTAGTGTTGTTTAGGGGTATAATATGTTAGAATACAATAAATTTGATTGATTACATGTGCTATGGATACATGATGAGTGTTTAGAAATGTGGAGAGAGACTTGTTGAAATTTGGTCCCATATGGGCTAAGAAAACACAAACATGTCTTTAAGGCATTAAATAGCTTCTTTAGTGGTTTTTTGGGTTAGAATATGTTAGAATACAATTCATTTGATTATTTAAAAGTGCTAGATATGCATGAAGAGTGTTTAGAAGTGTGTGAAAAGACTTGCCGAAATTTGGTCTGAAATGGGCTAAGAACCCACAAACATTGCTTTGAAGCATTAAATGGGTTGTGTAGTGTCTTTTGGGGTTAGAATACCCAAATTTTGATTGATTACAAGTGCTAGAGATGCATGAACAGTGTTTAGATGTTTGGAGAAAGACTTGTTGAAATTTGGTCCTGTATGGGCTAAGAACCCACAAACATGTCTTTGAAGCAGTAAATCGCTTCTCTAGTGTTGTTTGGGGTTAGAATATGTTAGAATATAATGAATTTGATTGATTAAAAGTGCTAGAGATGCATGAAGAGTGTTTAGAAGTGTGTGAAAAGATTTGCCGAAATATGGACTAAAATGGGCTAAGAACCAACAAACATTGCTTTGACGCATTTAATGGCTTGTCTGCTGTTGTTTGGCGTTAAAATATGTTAGAATACAAATTTTTTGATTGATTAAAAGTGTGTGAAAAGACTTTCCGAATATTGGTCTGAAATGGGCTAAGAACACACAAACATGTCTTTGAAGCAGTAAATGGCTTCTCTAGTAATGTTTGGGGTTAGATTATGTTAGAATATAATGAATTTGATTGATTAAAGTGCTAGAGATGCATGAAGAGTGTTTCGAAGTGTGTGAAAAGACTTGTCGAAATATGATCTAAAATAGGCTAAGAACCCACAAACATTGCTTTGAAGCATTAAATGGCTTGTCTACTGTTGTTTGGGGTTAGAATAAGTTAGAATACAATTTTTTTTATTGATTAAAAGTGATAGAGATGCATGAAGAGTGTTTAGAAGTGTGTGAAAAGACTTTCCGAATATTGGTCTGAAATGGGCTAAGAACACACAAACATGTCTTTGAAGCAGTAAATGGCTTCTCTAGTAATGTTTGGGGTTAGAATATGTTAGAATATAATGAATTTGATTGATTAAAGTGCTAGAGATGCATGAAGAATGTTTCGAAGTGTGTGAAAAGACTTGCCGAAATATGGTCTAAAATGGGTTAGGAACCCACAAACATTGCTTTGAAGCATTAAATGGCTTGTATAGTGTTGTTTGGGGTTAGAATATGTTAGTATAATTTTTTTTTTGATTGATTAAAAGTGATAGAGATGCATGAAGAGTGTTTAGAAGTATGTGAAAAGACATTCCGAATTTTGGTCGGAAATGGGCTAAGAACACACAAACATGTCTTGGAAAAAGGAAATGGCTTCTTTAGTGTTGTTTGGGGTTAGAATATGTTAGTATAAAATTTTTTTGATTGATTAAAAGTGATAGAGATGCATGAAGAGTGTTTAGAAGTATGTGAAAAGACTTTCCGAATTTTTGTCGGAAATGGGCTAAGAACACACAAACATGTCTTGGAAAAAGGAAATGGCTTCTCTAATGTTGTTTGGGGTTAGAATATGTTAGAATATAATGAATTTAATTGATTAAAAGTGCTAGAGATGCATGAAGAGTGTTTAGAAGTGTGTGAAAAGACTTGTCGAAATATGATCTAAAATAGGCTAAGAACCCACAAACATTGCTTTGAAGCATTAAATGGCTTGTCTACTGTTGTTTGGGGTTAGAATAAGTTAGAATACAATTTTATTTATTGATTAAAAGTGATAGAGATGCATGAAGAGTGTTTAGAAGTGTGTGAAAAGACTTTCCGAATATTGGTCTGAAATGGGCTATGAACACACAAACATGTCTTTGAAGCAGTAAATGGCTTATCTAGTAATATTTGAGGTTAGAATATGTTAGAATATAACGAATTTGATTGATTAAAGTGCTAGAGATGCATGAAGAGTGTTTCGAAGTGTGTGAAAAGACTTGCCGAAATATGGTCTAAAATGGGTTAGGAACCCACAAACATTGCTTTGAAGCATTAAATGGCTTGTATAGTGTTGTTTGGGGTTAGAATATGTTAGTATAAATTTTTTTTGATTGATTAAAAGTGATAGAGATGCATGAAGAGTGTTTAGAAGTATGTGAAAAGACTTTCCGAATATTGGTCTGAAATGGGCTATGAACACACAAACATGTCTTTGAAGCAGTAAATGGCTTATCTAGTAATATTTGGGGTTAGAATATGTTAGAATATAACGAATTTGATTGATTAAAGTGCTAGAGATGCATGAAGAGTGTTTCGAAGTGTGTGAAAAGACTTGCCGAAATATGGTCTAAAATGGGTTAGGAACCCACAAACATTGCTTTGAAGCATTAAATGGCTTGTATAGTGTTGTTTGGGGTTAGAATATGTTAGTATAAATTTTTTTTGATTGATTAAAAGTGATAGAGATGCATGAAGAGTGTTTAGAAGTATGTGAAAAGACATTCCGAATTTTGGTCGGAAATGGGCTAAGAACACACAAACATGTCTTGGAAAAAGGAAATGGCTTCTCTAGTGTTGTTTGGGGTTAGAATATGTTAGTATAAATTTTTTATGATTGATTAAAAGTGATAGAGATGCATGAAGAGTGTTTAGAAGTATGTGAAAAGACTTTCCGAATTTTTGTCAGAAATGGGCTAAGAACACACAAACATGTCTTGGAAAAAGGAAATGGCTTCTCTAGTGTTGTTTGGGGTTAGAATAAGTTAGAATACAATTTTTTGATTAATTAAAAGTGATAGAGATGCATGAAGAGTGTTTAGAAGTATGTGAAAAGACTTTCCGAATTTTGGTCGGAAATGGGCTAAGAACACACAAACATGTCTTGGAAAAAGGAAATGGCTTCTCTAGTGTTGTTTTGGGTTAGAATATGTTAGAATACAATGAATTTGATTGATTAAAAGTGCTACAGATGCATGTAAAGTGTTTATAACGGTGTGAATAGACTAGCTAAAATTTGGTTTGAAATGGGCTAAGAACCCACAAACATTGCTTTGAAGCATTAAATGTCTTTTCTAGTGTTGTTTAGGGGTATAATATGTTAGAATACAATAAATTTGATTGATTACATGTGCTATGGATACATGATGAGTGTTTAGAAATGTGGAGAGAGACTTGTTGAAATTTGGTCCCATATGGGCTAAGAAAACACAAACATGTCTTTAAGGCATTAAATAGCTTCTTTAGTGGTTTTTTGGGTTAGAATATGTTAGAATACAATTCATTTGATTATTTAAAAATGCTAGATATGCATGAAGAGTGTTTAGAAGTGTGTGAAAAGACTTGCCGAAATTTGGTCTGAAATGGGCTAAGAACCCACAAACATTGCTTTGAAGCATTAAATGGGTTGTGTAGTGTCTTTTGGGGTTAGAATACCCAAATTTTGATTGATTACAAGTGCTAGAGATGCATGAACAGTGTTTAGATGTTTGGAGAAAGACTTGTTGAAATTTGGTCCTGTATGGGCTAAGAACCCACAAACATGTCTTTGAAGCAGTAAATCGCTTCTCTAGTGTTGTTTGGGGTTAGAATATGTTAGAATATAATGAATTTGATTGATTAAAAGTGCTAGAGATGCATGAAGAGTGTTTAGAAGTGTGTGAAAAGATTTGCCGAAATATGGACTAAAATGGGCTAAGAACCAACAAACATTGCTTTGACGCATTTAATGGCTTGTCTGCTGTTGTTTGGCGTTAAAATATGTTAGAATACAAATTTTTTGATTGATTAAATGTGATAGAGATGCATGAAGAATGTTTAGAAGTGTGTGAAAAGACTTTCCGAATTTTGGTCTGAAATGGGCTAAGCACACAAACATGTCTTTGAAGCAGTAAATGGCTTCTCTAGTGTTCTTTGGGGTTAGAATATGTGAGAATACAATGAATTTTATTGATGAAAAGTGCTAGAGATGTATGAAAAGTGTTTAGAAGTGTGTGAAAAGACTGGCTAAAATTTGGTGTGAAATGGGCTAAGAACCCACAAACATTGCTTTGAAGCATTAAATATCTTGTCTATTGTTGTTTAGGGTTAGAATATGTTAGAATACAATTTTTTTTATTGATTAAAAGTGATAGAGTTGCATGAAGAGTGTTTAGAAGTGTGTGAAAAGACTTTCCGAATTTTGGTCGGAAATGGGTTAAGAACTCACAAACATGTCTTTGAAGCAGTAAATGGCTTCTCTAGTGTTGTTTGGGATTAGAATATCCTAGAATACTATGAATTTGATTGATTAAAAGTTCTAGAGATGCATGAAAAGTGTTTAGAAGTGTGTGAAAAGACCCGAAATATGTGGGCTAGGAACCCACAAACATTGCTTTGAAGCATTAAATTGCTTGTATAGTGTTGTTTGGGGTTAGAATATGTTAGTATACAATTTTTTTGATTGATTAAAAGTGATAGAAATGCATGAAGAGTGTTTAGAAGTATGTGAAAATACTTTTCGAATTTTGGTCGGAAATGGGCTAAGAACACACAAACATGTCTTTGAAGCAGTAAATGGCTTCTCTAGTGTTGTTTGGGGTTAGAATATGTGAGAATACAATGAATTTGATTGATTAAAAGTGCTATAGATGCATGAAAAGTGTTTAGAACTGTGTGAAAAGACTAGCTAAAATTTGGTTTGAAATGGGCTAAGTACCTACAAACATTTCTTTGAAGCATTAAATGTCTTTTCTAGTGTTGTTTGGGGGTAGAATCTGTTAGAATACGATAAATTTGATTTATTACAAGTGTTACGGATGCATGATGAGTGTTTAGAAATGTGGAGAGAGACTTGTTGAAATTTGGTCCCAAATGTGCTAAGAACCCACAAACATGTCTTTAAGGCATTAAATAGCTTCTTTAGTGATAATTGGGGTTAGAATATGTTAGAATACAATTAATTTGATTATTTAAAAGTGCTAGATATGCATGAAGAGTGTTTAGAAGTGTGTGAAAAGACATGCCGAAATTTGGTCTGAAATGGGCTAAGAACCCACAAACATTGCTTTGAAGTATTAAATGGCTTGTGTAGTGTTGTTTGGGGTTAGAATATGTTAAAATACATTAATTTTGATTCATTACAAGTGCTAGAGATGCATGAACAGTGTTTAGAAGTGTGGAAAAAGACTTGTTGAAATTTGGTCCCATATGGGCTAAGAACCCACAAACATGTCTTTGAAGCAGTAAATCGCTTCTCTAGTGTTGTTTGGGGTTAGAATATGTTAGAATATAATGAATTTAATTGATTAAAAGTGCTAGAGATGTATGAAGAGTGTTTAGAAGTGTGTGAAAAGACTTGTCGAAATATGATCTAAAATAGGCTAAGAACCCACAAACATTCCTTTGAAGCATTAAATGGCTTGTCTACTGTTGTTTGGGGTTAGAATAAGTTAGAATACAATTTTTTTGATTGATTAAAAGTGATAGAGATGCATGAAGAGTGTTTAGAAGTGTGTGAAAAGACTTTTCGAATATTGGTCTGAAATGGGCTAAGAACACACAAACATGTCTTTGAAGCAGTAAATGGCTTCTCTAGTAATGTTTGCGGTTAGAATATGTTAGAATATAATGAATTTGATTGATTAAAGTGCTAGAGATGCATGAAGAGTGTTTCGAAGTGTGTGAAAAGACTTGTCGAAATATGATCTAAAATAGGCTAAGAACCCACAAACATTGCTTTGAAGCATTAAATGGCTTGTCTACTGTTGTTTGGGGTTAGAATAAGTTAGAATACAATTTTTTTGATTGATTAAAAGTGATAGAGATGCATGAAGAGTGTTTAGAAGTGTGTGAAAAGACTTTCCGAATATTGGTCTGAAATGGGCTAAGAACACACAAACATGTCTTTGAACCAGTAAATGGCTTCTCTAGTAATGTTTGGGGTTAGATTATGTTAGAATATAATGAATTTGATTGATTAAAGTGCTAGAGATGCATGAAGAGTGTTTCGAAGTGTGTGAAAAGACTTACCGAAATATGGTCTAAAATGGGTTAGGAACCCACAAACATTGCTTTGAAGCATTAAATGGCTTGTATAGTGTTGTTTGGGGTTAGAATATGTTAGTATAAAATTTTTTTGATTGATTAAAAGTGATAGAGATGCATAAAGAGTGTTTAGAAGTATGTGAAAAGACATTCCGAATTTTGGTCGGAAATGGGCTAAGAACACACAAACATGTCTTGGAAAAAGGAAATGGCTTCTCTAGTGTTGTTTGGGGTTAGAATATGTTAGTATAAAATTTTTTTGATTGATTAAAAGTGATAGAGATGCATGAAGAGTGTTTAGAAGTATGTGAAAAGACTTTCCAAATTTTTGTCGGAAATGGGCTAAGAACACACAAACATGTCTTGGAAAAAGGAAATGGCTTCTCTAGTGTTTTTTGGGGTTAGAATATGTTAGAATATAATGAATTTAATTGATTAAAAGTGCTAGAGATGCATGAAGAGTGTTTAGAAGTGTGTGAAAAGACTTGTCGAAATATGATCTAAAATAGGCTAAGAACCCACAAACATTGCTTTGAAGCATTAAATGGCTTGTCTACTGTTGTTTGGGGTTAGAATAAGTTAGTATACAATTTTTTTGATTGATTAAAAGTGATAGAGATGCATGAAGAGTGTTTAGAAGTGTGTGAAAAGACTTTCCCACTATTGGTCTAAAATGGGCTAAGAACACACAAACATGTCTTTGAAGCAGTAAATGGCTTCTCTAGTAATGTTTGGGGTTAGAATATGTTAGAATATAATGAATTTGATTGATTAAACTGCTAGAGATGCATGAAGAGTGTTTCGAAGTGTGTGAAAAGACTTGCCGAAATATGGTCTAAAATGGGTTAGGAACCCACAAACATTGCTTTGAAGCATTAAATGGCTTGTATAGTGTTGTTTGGGGTTAGAATATGTTAGCATAAATTTTTTTTGATTAATTAAAAGTGATAGAGATGCATGAAGAGTGTTTAGAAGTATGTGAAAAGACTTTCCGAATTTTGGTCGGAAATGGTCTAAGAACACACAAACATGTTTTGGAAAAAGGAAATGGCTTCTCTAGTGTTGTTTTGGGTTAGAATATGTTAGAATACAATGAATTTGATTGATTAAAACTGCTACAGATGCATGTAAAGTGTTTAGAACGGTGTGAATAGACTAGCTAAAATTTGGTTTGAAATGGGCTAAGAACCCACAAACATTGCTTTGAAGCATTAAATGTCTTTTCTAGTGTTGTTTAGGGGTAGAATATGTTAGAATACAATAAATTTGATTGATTACAAGTGCTACGGATACATGATGAGTGTTTAGAAATGTGGAGAGAGACTTGTTGAAATTTGGTCCCAAATGTGCTAAGAACCCACAAACATGTCTTTAAGGCATTAAATAGCTTCTTTAGTGATAATTGGGGTTAGAATATGTTAGAATACAATTAATTTGATTAGTTAAAAGTGCTAGATATGAATGAAGAGTGTTTAGAAGTGTGTGAAAAGACATGCCGAAATTTGGTCTGAAATGGGCTAAGAACCCACAAACATTGCTTTGAAGCATTAAATGGCTTGTGTAGTGTTGTTTGGGGTTAGAATATGTTAAAATACATTAATTTTGATTCATTACAAGTGCTAGAGATGCATGAACAGTGTTTAGAAGTGTGGAAAAAGACTTGTTGAAATTTGGTCCCATATGGGCTAAGAACCCACAAACATGTCTTTGAAGCAGTAAATCGCTTCTCTAGTGTTGTTTGGGGTTAGAATATGTTAGAATATAATGAATTTAATTGATTAAAAGTGCTAGAGATATATGAAGAGTGTTTAGAAGTGTGTGAAAAGACTTGTCGAAATATGATCTAAAATAGGCTAAGAACCCACAAACATTCCTTTGAAGCATTAAATGGCTTGTCTACTGTTGTTTGGGGTTAGAATAACTTAGAATACAATTTTTTTGATTGATTAAAAGTGATAGAGATGCATGAAGAGTGTTTAGAAGTGTGTGAAAAGACTTTTCGAATATTGGTCTGAAATGGGCTAAGAACACACAAACATGTCTTTGAAGCAGTAAATGGCTTCTCTAGTAATGTTTGGGGTTAGAATATGTTAGAATATAATGAATTTGATTGATTAAAGTGCTAGAGATGCATGAAGAGTGTTTCGAAGTGTGTGAAAAGACTTGTCGAAATATGATCTAAAATAGGCTAAGAACCCACAAACATTGCTTTGAAGCATTAAATGGCTTGTCTACTGTTGTTTGGGGTTAGAATAAGTTAGAATACAATTTTTTTGATTGATTAAAAGTGATAGAGATGCATGAAGAGTGTTTAGAAGTGTGTGAAAAGACTTTCCGAATATTGGTCTGAAATGGGCTAAGAACACACAAACATGTCTTTGAACCAGTAAATGGCTTCTCTAGTAATGTTTGGGGTTAGAATATGTTAGAATATATAGAATTTGATTGATTAAAGTGCTAGAGACTCATGAAGAGTGTTTCGAAGTGTGTGAAAAGACTTACCGAAATATGGTCTAAAATGGGTTAGGAACCCACAAACATTGCTTTGAAGCATTAAATGGCTTGTATAGTAATGTTTGGGGTTAGAATATGTTAGTATAAAATTTTTTTGATTAATTAAAAGTGATAGAGATGCATAAAGAGTGTTTAGAAGTATGTGAAAAGACATTCCGAATTTTGGTCGGAAATGGGCTAAGAACACACAAACATGTCTTGGAAAAAGGAAATGGCTTCTCTAGTGTTGTTTGGGGTTAGAATATGTTAGTATAAAATTTTTTTGATTGATTAAAAGTGATAGAGATGCATGAAGAGTGTTTAGAAGTATGTGAAAAGACTTTCCAAATTTTTGTCGGAAATGGGCTAAGAACACACAAACATGTCTTGGAAAAAGGAAATGGCTTCTCTAGTGTTGTTTGGGGTTAGAATATGTTAGAATATAATGAATTTAATTGATTAAAAGTGCTAGAGATGCATGAAGAGTGTTTAGAAGTGTGTGAAAAGACTTGTCGAAATATGATCTAAAATAGGCTAAGAACCCACAAACATTGCTTTGAAGCATTAAATGGCTTGTCTACTGTTGTTTGGGGTTAGAATAAGTTAGTATACAATTTTTTTGATTGATTAAAAGTGATAGAGATGCATGAAGAGTGTTTAGAAGTGTGTGAAAAGACTTTCCCAATATTGGTCTAAAATGGGCTAAGAACACACAAACATGTCTTTGAAGCAGTAAATGGCTTCTCTAGTAATGTTTGGGGTTAGAATATTTTAAAATATAATGAATTTGATTGATTAAAGTGCTAGAGATGCATGAAGAGTGTTTCGAAGTGTGTGAAAAGACTTGCCGAAATATGGTCTAAAATGGGTTAGGAACCCACAAACATTGCTTTGAAGCATTAAATGGCTTGTATAGTGTTGTTTGGGGTTAGAATATGTTAGTATAAAATTTTTTTGATTGATTAAAAGTGATAGAGATGCATGAAGAGTGTTTAGAAGTATGTGAAAAGACTTTCCGAATTTTGGTCGGAAATGGGCAAAGAACACACAAACATGTCTTGGAAAAAGGAAATGGCTTCTCTAGTGTTGTTTTGGGTTAGAATATGTTAGAATACAATGAATTTGATTGATTAAAAGTGCTACAGATGCATGTAAAGTGTTTAGAACGGTGTGAATAGACTAGCTAAAATTTGGTTTGAAATGGGCTAAGAACCCACAAACATTGCTTTGAAGCATTAAATGTCTTTTCTAGTGTTGTTTAGGGGTAGAATATGTTAGAATACAATAACTTTGATTGATTACAAGTGCTACGGATACATGATGAGTGTTTAGAAATGTGGAGAGAGACTTGTTGAAATTTGGTCCCATATGGGCTAAGAAAACACAAACATGTCTTTAAGGCATTAAATAGCTTCTTTAGTGGTTTTTGGGGTTAGAATATGTTAGAATACAATTAATTTGATTAATTAAAAGTGCTAGATATGCATGAAGAGTGTTTAGAAGTGTGTGAAAAGACTTGCCGAAATTTGGTCTGAAATGGGCTAAGAACCCACAAACATTGCTTTGAAGCATTAAATGGGTTGTGTAGTGTTGTTTGGGGTTAGAATACCCAAATTTTGATTGATTACAAGTGCTAGAGATGCATGAACAGTGTTTAGATGTTTGGAGAAAGACTTGTTGAAATTTGGTCATGTATGGGCTAAGAACCCACAAACATGTCTTTGAAGCAGTAAATCGCTTCTCTAGTGTTGTTTGGGGTTAGAATATGTTAGAATATAATGAATTTGATTGATTAAAAGTGCTAGAGATGCATGAAGAGTGTTTAGAAGTGTGTGAAAAGACTTGCCGAAATTTGGTCTGAAATGGGCTAAGAACCCACAAACATTGCTTTGACGCATTAAATGGCTTGTCTGCTGTTGTTTGGCGTTAAAATATGTTAGAATACAAATTTTTTGATTGATTAAATGTGATAGAGATGCATGAAGAATGTTTAGAAGTGTGTGAAAAGACTTTCCGGATTTTAGTCTGAAATGGGCTAAGCACACAAACATGTCTTTGAAGCAGTAAATGGCTTCTCTAGTGTAGTTTGGGGTTAGAATATGTGAGAATACAATGAATTTTATTGATGAAAAGTGCTAGAGATGTATGAAAAGTGTTTAGAAGTGTGTGAAAAGACTAGATAAAATTTGGTGTGAAATGGGCTAAGAACCCACAAACATTGCTTTGAAGCATTAAATATCTTGTCTATTGTTGTTTAGGGTTACAATATGTTAGAATACAATTTTTTTTATTGATTAAAAGTGATAGAGATGCATGAAGAGTGTTTTGAAGTGTGTGAAAAGACTTTCCGAATTTTGGTCGGAAATGGGTTAAGAACTCACAAACATGTCTTTGAAGCAGTAAATGGCTTCTCTAGTGTTGTTTGGGATTAGAATATCCTAGAATACTATGAATTTGATTGATTAAAAGTTCTAGAGATGCATGAAAAGTGTTTAGAAGTGTGTGAAAAGACTGGGTAAAATTTGGTCTGAAATGGAGTAAGAACCCACAAACATTGCTTTGAAGCATTAAATGTCTTGTCTAGTGTTGTTTGGGGTAGAATATGTTAGAAAACAATAAATTTGATTGATTACAAGTGCAACGGATGCATGATGAGTGTTTAGAAATGTGGAGAGAGAGACTTGTTGAAATTTGGTCCCAAATGGGCAAAGAACCCACAAACATGTGTTTAATGCAGTAAATAGCTTCTTTAGTGTTGTTTGGGGTTAGAATATGTTAGAAATCAATTAGTTTGATTAATTAAAAGTGCTAGATATGCATGAAGAGTGTTTAGAAATGTGTGAAAAGACTTGCCGAATATTGGTTTGAAATGGGCTAAGAACATACAAACATGTTTTTGAAGCAGTAACTGGCTTCTCTAGTGTTGTTTGGGGTTAAAATATGTTAGAATACAATGAATTTGATTTATTAAAAGTACTAGAGATGTATGAAAAGTATTTAGAAATGTGTAGAAAGACTGGCTAAAATTTGGTCTGAAATGGGTTAAGAACCCACAAACATTGCTTTGAAGCATTAAATGTCTTGTCTAGTGTTGTTTAGGGTTAGAATATGTTAGAATACAATTTTTTTTATTGATTAAAAGTGATAGAGATGCATGAAGAATGTTTAGAAGTGTGTGAAAAGACTTTCCAAATTTTGCTCTGAAATGGGTTAAGAACTCACAAACATGTCTTTGAAGCAGTAAATGGCTGCTCTAGTGTTGTGTGGGGTTAGAATATGTTAGAATACAATGAATTTGATTGATTAAAAGTGCTAGAGATTCATGAAGAGTGTTTAGAAGTGTGTGAAAAGACTTGCCGAAATTTGGTCTAAAATGGGCTTAAAACCCACAAACATTGCCTTGAAGCATCAAATGGCTTTTATAGTGTTGTTTGGGGTTAGAATATGTTAGGATACAATTTTTTTGATTGATTAAAAGTGATAGAGATGCATGAAGAGTGTTTAGAAGTGTGTGAAAAGACTTTCCGAATATTGGTTTGAAATGGGCTAAGAACATACAAACATGTCTTCGAAGCAGTAAAT
Source organism: Capsella bursa-pastoris (assembly GCA_036452645.1). Lineage (NCBI taxonomy): Eukaryota > Viridiplantae > Streptophyta > Magnoliopsida > Brassicales > Brassicaceae > Capsella > Capsella bursa-pastoris. Next base: position 10,704,190 of record CP144185.1, read on the forward strand.
GGCTTCTCTAGTGTTGTTTGGGGTTAGAATATGTTAGAATACAATGAATTTGATTGATTAAAAGTTCTAGAGATGCATGAAAAGTATTTAGAAGTGTGTGAAAAGACTGGCTCAAATTTGGTCTGAAATGGGTTAAGAACCCACAAACATTGCTTTGAAGCATTAAATGTCTTGTCTATTGTTGTTTAGGGTTAGAATATGTTAGAATACAATTTTTTAATTGATTAAAAGTGATAGAGATGCATGAAGAGTGTTTACAAGTGTGTGAAAAGACTTTCCGAATTTTGGTCTGAAATGGGTTAAGAACTCACAAACATGTCTTTGAAGCAGTAAATGGCTTCTCTAGTGTTGTTTGGGGTTAGAATATGTTAGAATACTATGAAATTGATTGATTAAAATTTCTAGAGATGGATGAAAAGTGTTTAGAAGTGTGTGAAAAGACTGGGTAAAATTTGGTCTGAAATGGACTAAGAACCCACAAACATTGCTTTGAAGCATTAAATATCTTGTCTAGTGTTGTTTGGGGTAGAATATGTTAGAAAACAATATTTTTATAGATTAAAAGTGATAGAGATGCATGAAGAGTGTTTAGAAGTGTGTGAAAAGACTTTCCGAATTTTGGTCTGAAATGGGTTAAGAACTCACAAACATGTCTTTGAAGCAGTAAATGGCTTCTCTAGTGGTTTTTGGGGTTAGAATATGTTAGAATACAATGAATTTGATTGATTAAAAGTTCTATAGATGCATGAAAAGTGTTTAGAAATGTGTGAAAAGACTGGGTAAAATTTGGTCTGAAATGGACTAAGAACCCACAAACATTGCTTTGAAGCATTAAATGTCATGTCTAGTGTTGTTTGGGGATAGAATATGTTAGAATACGTTAAATTTGATTGATTACAAGTGCTACGGATGTATGATGAGTGTTTGAAAATGTGGAGAGAGACTTGTTGAAATTTTGTCCCAAATGGGCTAAGAACCCACGAACATGTCTTTAAAGAAGTAAATAGCTTCTTTAGTGTTGTTTGGGGTTAGAATACAATTAATTTGATTAATTAAAAGTTCTAGATGTGCATGAAGAGTGTTTAGAAGTGTGTGAAAAGACTTGCCGAAATTTGGTCTCAAATGGGCTAGGAACCCACAAACATTGCTTTGAAGCATTAAATGGCTTGTCTAGTGTTGTTTGGGGTTAAAATATGTTAGGATACAATTTTTTTGATTGATTAAAAGTGATAGAGATGCATAAAGAGTGTTTAGAAGTGTGTGAAAAGACTTTTCGAATTTTGGTCGAAAATGGGCTATGAACACACAAACATGTCTTTGAAACAGTAAATGGCTTCTCTACTGTTGTTTTGGGTTAGAATATGTTAGAATACAATGAATTTGATTGATTAAAAGTGTTACAGATGCATGAAAAGTGTTTAGAATTGTGTGAAAAGACTGGCTAAAATTTGGTTTGAAATGGGCTAAGACCCCACAAACATTCCTTTGAAGCATTAAATGTCTTGTCCAGTGCTGTTTCGAGGTAGAATATGTTATAATAAAATAAATTTGATTGATTACAAGTGCTACGGATGCATGCTGAGTGTTTAGAAATGTGGAGAGAGACTTGTTGAAATTTGGTCCCAAATGGGCTAAGAACCAACAAACATGTCTTTAAGGCATTAAATAGCTTCTTTAGTGTTGTTTGGGGTGAGAATATGGTATAATACAATTAATTTGATTAATTAAAAGTGCTAGATATGCATGAAGAGTGTTTAGAAGTGTGTGAAAAGACTTGCCGAAATTTGGTCTGAAATGGCCTAAGAACCCACAAACATTGCTTTAAAGCATTAAATGGCTTGTGTAGTGTTGTTTGGGGTTAGAATATGTTAGAATACATTAATTTTGATTGATTACAAGTGCTAGAGATGCATGAACAGTGTTTAGAAGTGTGGAGAAAGACTTGTTGAAATTTGGTCCCATATGGGCTAAGAACCCACAAACATCTCTTTGAAGCAGTAAATCGCTTCTCTAGTGTTGTTTGTTGTTAGAATATGTCAGAATATAATGATTTTGATTGATTGAAAGTGCTAGAGATGCATGAAGAGTGTTTAGAAGTGTGTGAAAAGACTTGTCGGAATATGGTCTAAAATAGGCTAAGAACCCACAAACATTATTTGAAGCATTAAATAGCTTGTCTACTGTTGTTTGGGGTTAGAATATGTTAGAATACAAATTTTTTGATTGATTAAAAGTGATAGGGATGCATGAAGAGTGTTTAGAAGTGTGTGAAAAGAATTTCCGATTATTAGTCTGAAATGGGCTAAGAACACACAAACATGTCTTTGAAGCAGTAAATGGCTTCTCTAGTGTTGTTTGGGGTTAGAATATGTTAGAATACAATGAACTTGATTGATTAAAAGTGCTAGAGATGCATGAAAATTATTTAGAAGTGTGTGAAAAGACTGGCCAAAATTTGGTCTGAAATGGACTAAGAACCCACAAACATTTCTTTGAAGCATTAAATGGCTTGTCTAGTGTTGTTTGGGGTTAGAATATGTTAGAATAAATTAATTTTGATTACTTAAAAGTGCTACAGATGCATGAAGAGTGTTTAGAAGTGTGGAGAAAGACTTGTTGAAATTTGGTCCCACATGGGCTAAGAACCCACAAACATGTCTTAGAAGCAGTAAATCGTTTCTCTAGTGTTGTTTGGGGTTAGAATATGTTAGAATACAATGAATGTGATTTATTAAAAGTGCTAGAGATGCATGAAAAGTGTTTAAAAGTGTGTGAAAAGACTAGCTAAAATTTGGTCTGAAATGGGCTGAGAACCCACAAACATTTTTTTTAAGCATTAAATATCTTGTCTAGTGTTCTTTGGGGGTAGAATATGTTAGAATACAATAAATTTGATTGATTAGAAGAGCTACGGATGCATGATGATTGTTTAGGAATGTGGAGAGAGACTTGTTGAAATTTGGTCCCAAATGGGCTAAGAACCCACAAACATGTCTTTAAAGCAGTAAATAGCTTCTTTAGTGTTGTTTGGGGTTAGAATATGTTAGACTACAATTAATTTGATTAATTAAAAATGCTAGATACGCATGAAGAGTGTTTAGAAGTGTGTGAAAAGACTTGCCGAAATTTGGTCTGAAATGGGCTAAGAACCAACAAACATTGCTTTGAAGCATTAAATGGCTTGTGTAGTGTTGTTTGAGGTTAGAATATGTTAGAATACATTAATTTTGATTGATTACAAGTGCTAGAGATGCATGAAGAGTGTTTAGAAGTGTGTGAAAAGACTTGTCGAAATATGATCTAAAATGGGCTAAGAACCCACAAACATTGGTTTGAAGCATTAAACGGCTTGTCTACTGTTGTTTGGGGTTAGAATATGTTACAATATAATGAATTTGATTGATTACAAGTGCTAGAGATGCATGAAGAGTGTTAAGAAGTGTGCGACAAGTCTTGCCGAATATTGGTCTGAAATGGGCTAAGAACACACAAACATGTCTTTGAAGCAGTAAATGACTTCTCTAGTGTTGTTTGGGGTTAGAATATGTTAGAATACAATGAATTTGATTGATTAAAAGTGCTAGAGATGCATGAAAAGTATTTAGAAGTGTGTGAAAAGACTGGCCAAAATTTGGTCTTAAATGGGCTAAGAACCCACAAACAATTCTTTGAAGCATTAAATGGCTTGTCTAGTGTTGTTTGGGGTTAGAATAAGTTAGGATACAATTTTTTTGTTTGATGAAAAGTGGTAGAGATGCATAAAGAGTGTTTAGAAGTGTGTGAAAAGACTTTTCAAATTTTTGTCGAAAATGGGCTATGAACACACAAACATGTCTTTGAAACAGTAAATGGCTTCTCTACTGTTGTTTTGGGTTAGAATATGTTAGAATACAAAGAATTTGATTGATTAAAAGTGCTACAGATGCATGAAAAGTGTTTAGAACTGTGTGAAAAGACTGGCTAAAATTTGGTTTGAAATGGGCTAAGAACCCACAAACATTGCTTTGAAGCATTAAATGTCTAGTCTAGTGTTGTTTGGGGGTAGAATATGTTAGAATACAATAAATTTGATTGATTTCAAGTGCTACGGATGCATGCTGAGTGTTTAGAAATGTGGAGAGAGGCTTGTTGAAATTTTGTCCCAAATAGGCTAAGAACCCACAAACATGTCTTTGAGGCATTCAATAGCTTCTTTAGTGTTGTTTGGGTTTGAATATGGCATAATACAATTAATTTGATTAATTAAAAGTGCTAGATATGCATGAAGAGTGTCTAGAAGTGTGTAAAAAGACTTGCCGAAATTTGGTCTGAAATGGCCTAAGAACCCTCAAACATTGCTTTGAAGAATTAAATGGCTTGTCTACTGTTGTTTGGGGTTAGAATATGTTAGAATACATTAATTTTGATTGATTACAAGTGCTAGAGATGCATGAACAGTGTTTAGAAGTGTGGAGAAAGACTTGTTGAAATTTGGTCCCATATGGGCTAAGAACCCACAAACATGTCTTTGAAGCAGTAAATCGCTTCTCTAATGTTGTTTGGAGTTTAAATATGTTAGAATATAATGAATTTGATTGATTAAAAGTGCTAGAGATGCATGAAGAGTGTTTAGAAGTGTGTGAAATGACTTGTCGAAATATGGTCTAAAATGGGCTAAGAACCCACAAACATGTCTTTGAGGCAGTAAATCGCTTATCCAGTGTTGTTTGGGGGTTAGAATATGTTAGAATACAATAAATTTGATTGATTATAAATGCTAGAGTTGCATGAAGAGTGTTTAGAAGTGTGGAGAAAGACTTGTTCAAATTTGGTCTCAAATGGGCTAAGAACCCACAACCAAGTCTTTAAAGCAGTAAATAGATTCTCTACTGTTGTTTAGGGTTAGAATATGTTAGAATACAGTGAATTTGATTGATTAAAAGTTCTAGATATACATGAAGATTGTTTAGAAGTGTGTGAAAAGACTTTTCGAATATTGGTCTGATATGGGCTAAGAATACACAAACTTGTCTTTGAAACAGTAAATGGCTTCTCTAGTGTTCTTTGGGGTTAGAATATGTTAGAATACAATGAATTTGATTGATTAAAAGTGCTAGAGATGCATGAAAACTGTTTAGAAGTGTGTGAAAAGACTTGTCGAAATATGGTTTCAAATTGGCTAAGAACCCACAAACATTGCTTTGAAGCATTAAATGGCTTGTCTACTGTTGTTTGGGGTTAGAATATGTTAGAATACAAATTTTCTGATTGATTAAAAGTGATAGAGATGCATGAAAAGTGTTTAGAAGTGTTTAAAAAGACTTTCCGAATATTGGTCTGAAATGGGCTAAGAACACACAAACATGTCTTTGAAGCAGTAAATGGCTTCTCTAGTGTTGTTTGGGGTTAGAATATGTTAGAATATAATGAATTTGATTGATTAAGAGTGCTAGAGATGCATGAAGAGTGTTTAGAAGTGTGTGAAAAGACTTGCCGAAATATGGTCTAAAATGGGCTAGGAACCCACAAATATTGCTTTGAAGCATTAAATGGCTTGTATAATGTTGTTTGGGGTTAGAAAATGTTAGTATACAATTTTTTTGATTGATTAAAAGTGCTAGAGATGCATGAAGAGTGTTTAGAAGTATGTGAAAAGAACTCACAAACATGTCTTTGAAGCAGTAAATAGCTTCCTTAGTGTTGTTCGGGGTTAGAATATGTTAGAATACTATGAAGTTGATTGATTAAAAGTTCTAGAGATGCATGAAAAGTGTTTAGAAGTGTGTGAAAAGACTGGGTAAAATTTGGTCTGAAATGGACTACGGAGATACATGAAAAGTGTTTAGAAGTGTGTGAAAAGACTGGCAAAATTTTGGTCTAAAATGGGCTAAGAACCCACAAACATTACTTTGAAGCATTAAATGGCTTGTCTAGTGTTGTTTGGGGATAGACTATGTTAGAATACATTAAGTTTGATTGATTACAAGGGCTAGTGATGCATGAAGAGTGTTTAGAAGTGTGGAGAAAGACTTGTTGAAATTTGGTCCCATATGGGCTAAGAACCCACAAACATGCCTTTGAAGCATTAAATCGCTTCACTAATGTTGTTTGGGGTTAGAATATGTTAGAATATAATGAATTTTATTGATTAAAAGTGCTTGAGATGCATGAAAACTGTTTAGAAGTGTGTGGAAACACTTGCTGAAATATAGTCTAAAATGGGCTAAGAACCCACAAATATTGCTTTGAAGCATTAAATAGCTTGTCTAGTGTTGTTTAGGGTTAGAATATGTTAGAATACAATGGATTTGATTGATTAAAAGTGATAGAGATGCATGAAGAGTGTTTAGAAGTGTGCGAAAAGACTTGCCGAAATTTGGTCTGAAATGGGCTAAGAACCCACAAACATTGCAATGAAGCATTAAATGGCTTCTCTATTTTTGTTTGTGGTTAGAGTATGGTAGAATACATTAATTTTGATCTATTAGCAATGCTAGAGAGGCATGAAGAGTGTGTAGAAGTGCCGAGAAAGACTTGTTGAAATTTGGTCCCATATGGGCTAAGAACCCACAAACATGTCTTTGAAGCAGTAAAATCGCTTCTCTAGTGTTGTTTAGGGTTAGAATATGTTAGAATATAATGAATTTGATTGATTAAAAGTGCTAGAGATGCATGAAGAGTGTTAAGAAGTGTGCGAAAAGACTTGCTGAAATATGGTCTAAAATGGGTTAAGAACCCACAAACATTGCTTTGTAGCATTAAATGGCTTGTCTAATGTAGTTTGGGGGTTAGAATATGTTAGAATACAATTTTTTTATTGATTAAAACTGATATAGATGCATGAAGAGTGTTTAGAAGTGTGTTTAGAAGTGTGTGAAAAGACTTGCCAAAATTTGGTCTGAAATGGACTAAGAAAACACAAACATGTCTTTGAAGAAGTAAATGGCTTCTCTAGTGTTGTTTGGGGTTAGAATATGTTAGAATACAATAAATTTGATTGATTAAAAGTGCTAGAGATGCATGAAAAGTGTTTAGAAGTGTGTGAAAAGACTTGCCAAAATTTGGTCTGAAATGGGCTAAGAACCCACAAATATTACATTGAAGCATTAAATGGCTTGTCTAGTTTTGTTTGGGGTTAGAATATGTTAGAATACATTAAGTTTGATTGATTAAAATTGCTAGAGATGCATGAAAAGGGTTTAGAAGTGTGGAGAAAGACTTGTTGAAATTTGGTCCCATATGGGCTAAGAACCCACAAACATGCCTTTGAAGCAGTAAATCGCTTCTCTTGTGTTTTTTCGGGTTAGAATATGTTAGAATATAATGAATTTGATTGATTACAAGGGCTAGAGATGCATGAAGACTGTTTAGAAGTGTGTGGAAAGACTTGCTAAAATATGGTCTAAAATGGGCTAAGAACCCACAAATATTGCTTTGAAGCATTAAATGGCCTGTCTAGTGTTGTTTGGGGTTAGAATATGTTAGAATACAATGAATTTGATTGATTAAAAGTGATAGAGATGCCGAAGAGTGTTTAGAAGTGTGCGAAAAGACTTGCCGAAATTTGGTCTGAAATAGGCTAAAAATCCACAAACATTGCAATGAAACATTAAATGGCTTCTATATTGTTGTTTGGGGTTAGAATATGGTAGAATACATTAATTTTGATCTATTACAAATGCTAGAGAGGCATGAAGAGTGTTTAGAAGTGTGGAGAAAGACTTGTTGAAATTTGGTCCCAATGGGCTAAGAACCCACAAACATGTCTTTGAAGCAGTAAATCGCTTCTCTAGTGTTGTTTGGGGTTAGAATATGTTAGAATATAATGAATTTGATTGATTAAAAGTGCTAGAGATGCATGAAGAGTGTTAGGAAGTGTGCGAAAAGACTTGCCGAAATATGGTCTAAAATGGGCTAAGAACCCACAAACATTGCTTTGAAGCATTAAATGGCTTGTCTAGTGTTGTTTGGGGTTAGAATATGTTAGAATACAATGAATTTGATTGATTAAAAGTGCTAGAGATGCATGAAAAGTGTTTAGAAGTGTGTGAAAAGACTGGCCAAAATTTGGTCTGAAATGGGCTAAAAACCCACAAACATTACTTTGAAGCATTAAATAGCTTGTCTAGTGTTGTTTGGGGTTAGAATATGTTAGAATACATTAATTTTGATTTATTACAAGTGCTAGAGATGCATGAAGAGTGTTTAGAAGTGTGGAGAAAGACTTGTTGAAATTTGGTCCCATATGGGCTAAGAACCCACAAACATGCCTTTGAAGCAGTAAATCGATTCTCTAGTGTTGTTTGGGGTTAGAATATGTTAGAATATAATGAATTTAATTGAATAAAAGTGCTAGAGATGCATGAAAACTGTTTAGAAGTGTGTGGAAACACTTGCCGAAATATGGTCTAAAATGGGCTAAGAACCCACAATTATTGCTTTGAAGCATTAAATGGCTTGTATAATGTTGTTTGGGGTTAGAATATGTTAGAATACAATGAATTTGATTGATTAAAAGTGATAGAGATGCATGAAGAGTGTTTAGAAGTGTGCGAAAAGACTTGCCAAAATTTGGTCTGAAATGGGTTAAGAACCCACAAACATTGCAATGAAGCAATAAATGGCTTCTTTATTGTTATTTGGGATTAGAATATGGTAATATACATTAATTTTGATCTATTACAAATGCTAGAGAGGCATGAAGAGTGTTTAGAAGTTTGGAGAAAGACTTGTTGAAATTTTGTCCCATATGGGCTAAGAACCCACAAACATGTCCTTGAAGCAGTAAATCGCTTCTCTAGTGTTGTTTGGGGTTAGAATATGTTAGAATATAATGAATTTGATTGATTAAAAGTGCTAGAGATGCATGAAGGGTGTCAAGAAGTGTGCGAAAAGACTTGCTGAAATATGGTCTAAAATGGGTTAAGAACCCACAAACATTGCTTTGAAGCATTAAATGGCTTGTCTAGTGTAGTTTGGGGGTTAGAATATGTTAGAATACAATTTTTTTATTGATTAAAACTGATATAGATGCATGAAGAGTGTTTAGAAGTGTGTGAAAAGACTTGCCACATTTTGGTCTGAAATGGACTAAGAAAACACAAACATGTCTTTGAAGCAGTAAATGGCTTCTCTAGTGTTGTTTGGGGTTAGAATATGTTAGAATACAATGAGTTTAATTGATTAAAAGTGCTAGAGATGCATGAAAAGTGTTTATAAGTGTGTGAAAAGACTGGCCAAAATTTGGTCTGAAATGGGCTAAGAACCCACAAACATTACTTTGAAGCATTGAAAGGCTTGTCTAGTATTGTTTGGGGTTAGAATATGTTAGAATACATTAATTTTGATTGATTACAAGTGCTAGAGATGCATGAAGAGTGTTTAGAAGTGTGGAGAAGGACTTGTTGAAATTTGGTCCCATATAGGCTAAGAACCCACAAACATGTCTTTGAAGCAGTAAATCGCTTCTCTAGTATTGCCTGGGGTTATAATATCTTAGAATATAATGAATTTGATGGATTAAAAGTGCTAGAGATGCATGAAGAGTGTTTAGAAGTGTGTGAAAAGACTTGCCGTAATATGGTCTAAAATGGGCTAAGAACCCACAAACATTGGTTTGAAGCATTAAATGGCTTGTCTACTGTTGTTTGGGGTTAGAATATGTTAGAATACTAATTTTTTGATTGATTAAAAGTGCTAGAGATGCATGAAAAGTATTTAGAAGTGTATGAAAAGACTGGCCAAAATTTGGTCTGAAATGGGCTAAGAACCCACAAACATGTCTTTGAAGCAGTAAATCGCTTCTCTAGTGTTGTTTGGGGTTAGAATATGTTAGAATATAATGAATTTGATTGATTAAAAGTGCTAGAGATGCATGAAGAGTGTTAGGAAGTGTGCGAAAAGACTTGCCGAAATATGGTCTAAAATGGGCTAAGAACCCACAAACATTGTTTTGAAGCATTAAATGGCTTGTCTAGTGTTGTTTGGGGTTAGAATATGTTAGAATACAATGAATTTGATTGATTAAAAGTGCTAGAGATGCATGAAAAGTGTTTAGAAGTGTGTGAAAAGACTGGCCAAAATTTGGTCTGAAATGGGCTAAAAACCCACAAACATTACTTTGAAGCATTAAATAGCTTGTCTAGTGTTGTTTGGGGTTAGAATATGTTAGAATACATTAATTTTGATTTATTACAAGTGCTAGAGATGCATGAAGAGTGTTTAGAAGTGTGGAGAAAGACTTGTTGAAATTTGGTCCCATATGGGCTAAGAACCCACAAACATGCCTTTGAAGCAGTAAATCGATTCTCTAGTGTTGTTTGGGGTTAGAATATGTTAGAATATAATGAATTTGATTGAATAAAAGTGCTAGAGATGCATGAAAACTGTTTAGAAGTGTGTGGAAACACTTGCCGAAATATGGTCTAAAATGGGCTAAGAACCCACAATTATTGCTTTGAAGCATTAAATGGCTTGTATAATGTTGTTTGGGGTTAGAATATGTTAGAATACAATGAATTTGATTGATTAAAAGGGATAGAGATGCATGAAGAGTGTTTAGAAGTGTGCGAAAAGACTTGCCAAAATTTGGTCTTAAATGGGCTAAGAACCCACAAACATTGCAATGAAGCAATAAATGGCTTCTCTATTGTTGTTTGGGATTAGAATATGGTAATATACATTAATTTTGATCTATTACAAATGCTAGAGAGGCATGAACAGTGTTTAGAAGTTTGGAGAAAGACTTGTTGAAATTTTGTCCCATATGGGCTAAGAACCCACAAACATGTCTTTGAAGCAGTAAATCGCTTCTCTAGTGTTGTTTGGGGTTAGAATATATTAGAATATAATGAATTTGATTGATTAAAAGTGCTAGAGATGCATGAAGGGTGTCAAGAAGTGTGCGAAAAGACTTGCCGTAATATGGTCTAAAATGGGCTAAGAACCTACAAACATTGGTTTGAAGCATTAAATGGCTTGTCTACTGTTGTTTGGGGTTAGAATATGTTAGAATACTAATTTTTTGATTGATTAAAAGTGCTAGAGATGCATGAAAATTATTTAGAAGTGTATGAAAAGACTGGCCAAAATTTGGTCTAAAATGGTCTAAGAACCCACAAACATTTCTTTGAAGCATTAAATGGCTTGTCTAGTGTTGTTTGGGGTTAGAATATGTTAGAATACATTAAGTTTGATTGATTACAAGTGCTAGAGATGCATGAAGAGTGTTTAGAAGTGTGTTTAGAAGTGTGTTTAGAAGTGTGTGAAAAGACTTGCCAAAATTTGGTCTCAAATCGGCTAAGAAAACACAAACATGTCTTTGAAGCAGTAAATGGCTTCTCTAGTGTTGTTTGGGGTTAGAATATGTTAGAATACAATGAATTTGATTGGTTGAAGGTGCTAGAGATGCATGAAAAGTGTTTAGAAGTGGGTGAAAAGTTTGGCCAAAATTTGTCTCAAATGGGCTAAGAACCCACAAACATTATTTTGAAGCATTAAATGGCTTGCCTAGTATTGTTTGGGGTTAGAATATGTTAGAATACATTAAGTTTGATTGATTACAAGTGCTAGAGATGCATGAAGAGTGTTTAGAAGTGTGGAAGAAGACTTGTTGAAATTTGGTCCCATATGGGCTAAGAACCCACAAACATGCATTTGCACCAGTAAATCGCTTCTTTAGTGTTGTTTGGGGTTAGAATATGTTAGAATATAATAAATTTGATTGTTTATAAGTGCTTGAGATGCATGATGAAGACTGTTTAGAAGTCTGTGGAAAGACTTGCTGAAATATGGTCTAAAATGGGCTAAGAACCCACAAATATTGGTTTGAAGCATTAAATGGCTTGTCTAGTGTTGTTCGGGATTAGAATATGTTAGAATACAATAAATTTGATTGATTAAAAGTGACAGAGATGCATGAAGAGTGTTTAGAAGTGTGCGAAAAGACTTGCCGAAATTTGGTTTGAAATGGGCTAAGAACCCACAAACATTGCAATGAAGCAATAAATGGCTTCTCTATCGTTGTTTGGGATTAGAATATGGTAATATACATTAATTTTGATCTATTACAAATGCTAGAGAGGCATGAAGAGTGCTTAGACTTGTTGAAATTTTGTCCCATATGGGCTAAGAACCCACAAACATGTCTTGGAAGCAGTAAATCGCTTCTCTAGTGTTGTTTGGGGTTAGAATATGTTAGAATATAATGAATTTGATTGATTAAAACTGATATAGATGCATGAAGAGTGTTTAGAAGTGTGTTTAGAAGTGTGTGAAAAGATTTGCCAAAATTTGGTCTGAAATAGAATAAGAAAACAGAAACATGTCTTTGAAGCAGTAAATGGCTTGTCTAGTGTTGTTTGGGGTTAGAATATGTTAGAATACAATGAATTTGATTGATTAAAAGTGCTAGAGATGCATGAAAAGTGTTTAGAAGTGTGTGAAAAGACTGGCCAAAATTTGATTTGAAATGGGCTAAGAACCCCCAAACATTGCTTCGAAGCATTAAATTTCTTGTCTAGTGTTGTTTGGGGGAAGAAGATGTTAGAATACAATAAATTTGATTGACTACAAGTGCTACAGATGCATGATGAGTGTTTAGAAATGTGGAGAGAGACTTGTTGAAATTTAGTCCCAAATGGGCTAAGAACCCCAAACATGTCTTTAAAGCAGTAAATAGCTTCTTTAGTGTTATTTGGGGTTAGAATATGTTACAATTTAATGAATTTGATTAATTGAAAGTGCTAGATATGCATGAAGGGTGTTTAGAAGTGTGCGAAAAGACTTGCCGAACTTTGGTCTGAAATGGGCTAAGAACCCACAAACATTGCTTTGAAGCATTAAATGGCTTGTCAATAGTTGTTTGGGGTTAGGATATGTTAGAATACAGTAAGTTTGATTAATTACAAGAGGCTAGAGAGGCATGAAGAGTGTTTAGAAGTGTGGAGAAAGACTTGTTGAAATTTGGTCTCATATGGGCTAAAAACCCACAAACATGTCTTTGAGGCTGTAAATCGCTTCTCTAGTGTTGTTTGGGGTTAAAATATGTTAGAATACAATGAATTTGATTGATTAAAAGTGGTAGATATGCATGAAGAGTGTTTAGAAGTGTGTAAAAAGACTACAGAAATTTGGTCTGAAATGGGCTAAGAACCCACAAACATTGCTTTGAAGCATTAAATGGCTTGTCTAGTGTTTTTTGGGGTGAGAATATGTTAGAATACAATTTTTTGATTGATTAAAAGTGATAGAAATGCACGAAGAGTTGCCGAAATTTATTCTGAAATGGGCTAAGAACACTCAAACATGTCTTTCAAGCAGTAAATGGCTTCTTTAGTGTTGTTTGGGGTTATAATATGTTAGATTACAATTTTTATTGATTAAAAATGATAGATATGCATGAAGAGTGTTTAGAATTGTGTGAAAACACTTGCCGAAATTTGGTCTGAAATGGGCTAAGAACACACAAACATGTCTTTCAAGCAGTAAATGGCTTCTCTAGTTTTGTTTGGGGTTATAATATGTTAGAATACAATTTTTTTATTGATTAAAAGTGATAGAGATGCATGAAGAGTGTTTAAAAGTGTGTGAAAAGACATGCCGAAATTTGGTCTGAAATGGGTTAAGATCCCACAAACATGTCTTTGAAGCAGTAAATGGCTTCTCTAGTGTTGTTTGGGGTTAGAATATGTTAGAATACAATGAATTTGATTGATTAAAAGTGCTAGAGATGCATGAAAAGTGTTTAGAAGTGTGTGAAAAGACTGGCCAAAATTTGATTTGAAATGAGCTAAGAACCCCCAAACATTACTTCGAAGCATTAAATTTTATGTCTAGTGTTGTTTGGGGGAAGAATATGTTAGAATACAATAAATTTAATTGATTACAAGTGCTACAGATGCATGATGAGTGTTTAGAAATGTGGAGAGAGACTTGTCGAAAATTGGTCCCAAATGGGCTAAGAACCCGAAACATGTCTTTAAAGTAGTAAATAGCTTCTTTAGTGTTATTTGGGGTTAGAATATGTTACAATTCAATGAATTTGATTAATTGAAATTGCTAGATATGCATGAAGGGTGTTTAGAAGTGTGCGAAAAGACTTGCCGAACTTTGGTCTCAAATGGGCTAAGAAACCACAAACATTGCTTTGAAGCATTAAATGGCTTGTCAATAGTTGTTTGGGGTTAGAATATGTTAGAATACAGTAAGTTTGATTAATTACAAGTGCTAGAGAGGCATGAAGAGTGTTTAGAAGTGTGGAGAAAGACTTGTTGAAATTTGGTCTCATATGGGCTAAAAACCCACAAACATGTCTTTGAGGCAGTAAATCGCTTCTCTAGTGTTGTTTGGGGTTAGAATATGTTAGAATACAAAGAATTTGATTGATTAAAAGTGGTAGATATGCATGAAGAGTGTTTAGAAATGTGTAAAAAGACTTGCCGAAATTTGGTCTGAAATGGGCTAAGAACCCACAAACATTGCTTTGAAGCATTAAATGGCTTGTCAATAGTTGTTTGGGGTTAGGATATGTTAGAATACAGTAAGTTTGATTAATTACAAGAGGCTAGAGAGGCATGAAGAGTGTTTAGAAGTGTGGAGAAAGACTTGTTGAAATTTGGTCTCATATGGGCTAAAAACCCACAAACATGTCTTTGAGGCTGTAAATCGCTTCTCTAGTGTTGTTTGGGGTTAGAATATGTTAGAATACAATGAATTTGATTGATTAAAAGTGGTAGATATGCATGAAAAGTGTTTAGAAGTGTGTAAAAAGACTACCGAAATTTGGTCTGAAATGGGCTAAGATCCCACAAACATTGCTTTGAAGCATTAAATGGCTTGTCTAGTGTTTTTTGGGGTGAGAATATGTTAGAATACAATTTTTTGATTGATTAAAAGTGATAGAAATGCACGAAGAGTTGCCGAAATTTATTCTGAAATGGGCTAAGAACACTCAAACATGTCTTTCAAGCAGTAAATGGCTTCTTTAGTGTTGTTTGGGGTTATAATATGTTAGATTACAATTTTTATTGATTAAAAATGATAGATATGCATAAAGAGTGTTTAGAATTGTGTGAAAACACTTGCCGAAATTTGGTCTGAAATGGGCTAAGAACACACAAACATGTCTTTCAAGCAGTAAATGGCTTCTCTAGTTTTGTTTGGGGTTATAATATGTTAGAATACAATTTTTTTATTGATTAAAAGTGATAGAGATGCATGAAGAGTGTTTAAAAGTGTGTGAAAAGACATGCCGAAATTTGGTCTGAAATGGGTTAAGATCCCACAAACATGTCTTTGAAGCAGTAAATGGCATCTCTAGTGTTGTTTGGGGTTAGAATATGTTAGAATACAATGAATTTGATTGATTAAAAGTGCTAGAGATGCATGAAAAGTGTTTAGAAGTGTGTGAAAAGACTGGCCAAAATTTGAATTGAAATGAGCTAAGAACCCCCAAACATTGCTTCGAAGCATTAAATTTTATGTCTAGTGTTGTTTGGGGGAAGAATATGTTAGAATACAATAAATTTGATTGATTACAAGTGCTACAGATGCATGATGAGTGTTTAGAAATGTGGAGAGAGACTTGTCGAAATTTGGTCCCAAATGGGCTAAGAACCCGAAACATGTCTTTAAAGTAGTAAATAGCTTCTTTAGTGTTATTTGGGGTTAGAATATGTTACAATTCAATGAATTTGATTAATTGAAATTGCTAGATATGCATGAAGGGTGTTTAGAAGTGTACGAAAAGACTTGCCGAACTTTGGTCTGAAATGGGCTAAGAAACCACAAACATTGCTTTGAAGCATTAAATGGCTTGTCAATAGTTGTTTGGGGTTAGAATATGTTAGAATACAGTAAGTTTGATTAATTACAAGTGCTAGAGAGGCATGAAGAGTGTTTAGAAGTGTGGAGAAAGACTTGTTGAAATTTGGTCTCATATGGGCTAAAAACCCACAAACATGTCTTTGAGGCAGTAAATCGCTTCTCTAGTGTTGTTTGGGGTTAGAATATGTTAGAATACAAAGAATTTGATTGATTAAAAGTGGTAGATATGCATGACGAGTGTTTAGAAGTGTGTAAAAAGACTTGCCGAAATTTGGTCTGAAATGGGCTAAGAACCCACAAACATTGCTTTGAAGCATTAAATGGCTTGTCTAGTGTTGTTTGGAGTGAGAATATGTTAGAATACAATTTTTTGATTGATTAAAAGTGATAGAAATGCACGAAGAGTGTTTAGACTTGTTGAAATTTTGTGCCATATGAGCTAAGAACCTATAAACATGTATTTGAAGCAGTAAATCGCTT
Source organism: Capsella bursa-pastoris (assembly GCA_036452645.1). NCBI lineage: Eukaryota > Viridiplantae > Streptophyta > Magnoliopsida > Brassicales > Brassicaceae > Capsella > Capsella bursa-pastoris. Next base: position 10,720,474 of record CP144185.1, read on the forward strand.
CTCTAGTGTTGTTTGGGGTTAGAATATGTTAGAATACAATTAATTTGATTTATTAAAAGTGCTAGATATGCATGAACAGTGTTTAGAATTTTGTGAAAAGACTTGCTGAAATTTGGTCTGAAATGGGCTAAGAACACACAATCATGTCTTTCAAGCAGTAAATGGCTTCTTTAGTGTTGTTTGGGGTTATAATATGTTAGAATACAATTTTTATTGATTAAAAGTGATAGATATGCATGAAGAGTGTTTAGAATTGTGTGAAAAGACTTGCCGAAATTTGGTCTAAAATGGGCTAAGAACACACAAACATGTCTTTCAAGCAGTAAATGGCTTCTCTAGTTTTGTTTGGGGTTATAATATGTTAGAATACAATTTTTTTATTGATTAAAAGTGATAGAGATGCATGAAGAGTGTTTAAAAGTGTGTGAAAAGACATGCCGAAATTTGGTCTGAAATGGGTTAAGATCCCACAAACATGTCTTTGAAGCAGTAAATGGCTTCTCTAGTGTTGTTTGGGGTTAGAATATGTTAGAATACAATGAATTTGATTGATTAAAAGTGCTAGAGATGCATGAAAAGTGTTTAGAAGTGTGTGAAAAGACTGGCCAAAATTTGATTTGAAATGGGCTAAGATCCCCCAAACATTGCTTCGAAGCATTAAATTTCTTGTCTAGTGTTGTTTGGGGGAAGAATATGTTAGAATACAATAAATTTGATTGATTACAAGTGCTACAGATGCATGATGAGTGTTTAGAAATGTGGAGAGAGACTTGTCGAAATTTGGTCCCAAATGGGCTAAGAACCCAAACATGTCTTTAAAGCAGTAAATAGCTTCTTTAATGTTATTTGGTGTTAGAATATGTTACAATTCAATGAATTTGATTAATTGAAAGTGCTAGATATGCATGAAGGGTGTTTAGAAGTGTGCGAAAAGACTTGCCGAACTTTGGTCTGAAATGGGCTAAGAACCCACAAACATTGCTTTGAAGCATTAAATGGCTTGTCAATAGTTGTTTGGAGTGAGAATATGTTAGAATACAGTAAGTTTGATTAATTACAAGTGCTAGAGAGGCATGAAGAGTGTTTAGAAGTGTGGAGAAAGACTTGTTGAAATTTGGTCTCATATGGGCTAAAAACCCACAAACATGTCTTTGAGGCAGTAATTCGCTTCTCTAGTGTTGTTTGGGGTTATAATATGTTAGAATACAATTTTTTTATTGATTAAAAGTGATAGAGATGCATGAAGAGTGTTTAAAAGTGTGTGAAAAGACATGCCGAAATTTGGTCTGAAATGGGTTAAGATCCCACAAACATGTCTTTGAAGCAGTAAATGGCTTCTCTAGTGTTGTTTGGGGTTAGAATATGTTAGAATACAATGAATTTGATTGATTAAAAGTGCTAGAGATGCATGAAAAGTGTTTAGAAGTGTGTGAAAAGACTGGCCAAAATTTGATTTGAAATGGGCTAAGATCCCCCAAACATTGCTTCGAAGCATTAAATTTCTTGTCTAGTGTTGTTTGGGGGAAGAATATGTTAGAATACAATAAATTTGATTGATTACAAGTGCTACAGATGCATGATGAGTGTTTAGAAATGTGGAGAGAGACTTGTCGAAATTTGGTCCCAAATGGGCTAAGAACCCAAACATGTCTTTAAAGCAGTAAATAGCTTCTTTAATGTTATTTGGTGTTAGAATATGTTACAATTCAATGAATTTGATTAATTGAAAGTGCTAGATATGCATGAAGGGTGTTTAGAAGTGTGCGAAAAGACTTGCCGAACTTTGGTCTGAAATGGGCTAAGAACCCACAAACATTGCTTTGAAGCATTAAATGGCTTGTCAATAGTTGTTTGGAGTGAGAATATGTTAGAATACAGTAAGTTTGATTAATTACAAGTGCTAGAGAGGCATGAAGAGTGTTTAGAAGTGTGGAGAAAGACTTGTTGAAATTTGGTCTCATATGGGCTAAAAACCCACAAACATGTCTTTGAGGCAGTAATTCGCTTCTCTAGTGTTGTTTGGGGTTATAATATGTTAGAATACAATTTTTATTGATTAAAAGTGATAGATATGCATGAAGAGTGTTTAGAAGTGTGTAAAAAGACTTGCCGAAATTTGGTCTAAAATGGGCTAAGAACCCACAAACATTGCTTTGAAGCATTAAATGACTTGTCTAGTTTGTTTGGGGTGAGAATATGTTAGAATACAATTTTTTGATTGATTAAAAGTGATAGAAATGCACGAAGAGTGTTTAGACTTGTTGAAATTTTGTGCCACATGAGCTAAGAACTTACAAACATGTATTTGAAGCAGTAAATCGCTTCTCTCGTGTTGTTTGGGGTTAGAATATGTTAGAATACAATTAATTTGATTTATTAAAAGTGCTAGATATGCATGAAGAGTGTTTAGAATTTTGTGAAAAGACTTGCCGAAATTTGGTCTGAAATGGGCTAAGAACACACAAACATGTCTTTCAAGCAGTAAATGGCTTCTTTAGTGTTGTTTGGGGTTATAATATGTTAGAATACAATTTTTTATTGATTAAAAGTGATAGATATGCATGAAGAGTGTTTAGAATTGTGTGAAAAGACTTGCCGAAATTTGGTCTGAAATTGGCTAAGAACACACAAACATGTCTTTCAAGCAATAAATGGCTTCTCTAGTTTTGTTTGGGGTTATAATATGTTAGAATAAAATTTTTTTATTGATTAAAAGTGATAGATATGGATGAAGAGTGTTTAGAAGTGTGTGAAAAGACTTGCCGAAATTTGGTCTGAAATGGGGTAAGAACCCACAAACATTGCTTTGCACCATTGAATTGCTTGTCTAGTGTTATTTGGGGGTAGAATATGTTTGAATAAAATAAATTTAAATGATTACAAGTGCTACAGATGCATGATTAGTGTTTAGAAATGTGGAGAGAGATTTGTTGAAATTTGGTCCCAAATAGGCTAAGAACCCACAAACATGTCTTTAGTGTTGTTTGGGGTTCAAATATGTTAGAATACAATAAACTTGATTAAATAAAAGTGCTAAATATGCATGAAGAGTGTTTAGAAGTATGTGAACAGACTTGCCGAAATTTGGTCTTAAATGGGCTAAGAACCCACAAACATTGCTTTGAAGCATTAAATGACTTGTCTAGTGTTCTTTGGGGTTAGAATATGTTAGAATACAATTTTTTTATTGATTAAAAGAGATAGAGATGCATGAAGAGTGTTTAAAAGTGTGTGAAAAGACTTGTCGAAATTTGGTCTGGAATGGGCTAAGATCCCACAAACATGTCTTTGAAGCATTAAATGTCTTGTCTAGTGTTGTTTGGGGGAAGAATATGTTATAATACAATGAATTAGATTGATTAAAAGTGCTAGAGATGCATGTAAAGTGTTTAGAAGTGTGTGAAAAGACTGGCCAAAATTTGATTTGAAATAGGCTAAGAACCCACAAACATTGCTTTGAAGCATTAAATGTCTTGTCTAGTGTTGTTTGGGGGAAGAATATGTTAGAATACAATAAATTTGATTGATTACAAGTGCTACAGATGCATGTTGAGTGTTTAGAAATGTGGAGAGAGACTTGTTGAAATTTGGTCCAAAATGGGCTAAGAACCCACAAACATGTCTTTAAAGCAGTAAATAGATTCTTTAGTGTTGTTTGGGGTTAGAATATGTTACAATTCAATGAATTTGATTAATTGAAAGTGCTAGATATGCATGAAGGGTGTTTAGAAGTGTGCGAAAAGACTTGCCGAACTTTGGTCTGAAATGGGCTAAGAACCCACAAACATTGCTTTGAAGCATTGAATGGCTTGTCTATAGTTGTTTGGGGTTAGAATATGTTAGAATACAGTAAGTTTGATTTATTACAACTGCTAGAGAGGCATGAAGAGTGTTTAGAAATGTGGAGAAAGACTTGTTGAAATTTGATCCCATATGGGCTAAGAACCCACAAACATGTCTTTGAGGCAGTAAATCGCTTCTCTAGTGTTGTTTGGGGTTAGAATATGTTAGAATACAATGAATTTGATTGATTAAAAGCGCTAGATATGCATGAAGAGTGTTTAGAAGTGTGTTAAAAGACTTGCCGAAATATGGTCTAAAATGGGTTAAGAACCCACAAACATTGCTTTGAAGCATTAAATGGCTTGTCTAGTGTTGTTTGGGGTTAGAATATATTAGAAGACAATTTATTTATTGAATAAAAGTGATAGAAATGCACGAAGAGTGTTTAGAATTGTTTGAAAAGACTTGCTGAAATTTGGTCTGAAATGGGCTAAGAACACACAAACATGTCTTTGAAGCAGTAAATGGATTCTCTAGTGTTGTTTGGGGTTAGAATATGTTAGAGTATAATGAATTTGATTGATTAAAAATGCTAGAGATGCATGAAGAGTGTTTAGAAGTGTGTGAAAAGACTTGCCGAAATATGGTCTAAAATGGGCTAAAAACCTACAAACAATGTTTTAAAGCATGAAATGGCTTGTCTTGTGTTATTTGGGGTTATAAAATGTTAGAATACAATTTTTGTGATTGATTAAAAGTGATATAGATGCATGAAAAGTGTTTAGAAGTGTGTGAAAAGACTTGCCGAAATTTGGTCTGAAATGGGCTAAGAACACACAAACATATCTTTGAAGCAGTAAATGGCTTCTCAGTGTTATTTGGGGTTAGAATATGTTAGAATACTATGAATTTGATTGATTAAAAGTGCTAAATATGCATGAAAAGTATTTGGAAGTGTGTGAAAAGACTAGCCAAAATTTGGTCTGAATCTGGCTAAGAACCCACAAACATTGCTTTGAAGCATTAAATGGCATGTCTAGTGTTGTTTGAGGTTAGAATATGTTATAATACATTAAGTTTGATTGATTACAAGTGCTAGGGATGCATGAAGAGAGTTTAGAAGTGTGTAGAAAGACTTGTTGAAATTTGGTCCCAAATGGGCTAAGAACCCACAAACATGTCTTTAAAGCAATAAATAGATTCTTTAGTGTTGTTTGGGGTTTAAATATGTTAGAATACAATCAATTTGATTAAATAAAAGTGCTAAATATTCATGAAGAGTGTTTAGAAGTGTGTGAACAGACTTGCCGAAATTTGGTCTTAAATGGGCTAAGAACCCACAAGCATTGCTTTGAAGCATTAAATGGCTTGTCTAGTGTTCTTTGGGGTTAAAATATGTTAGGATACAATTTTTTTATTGATTAAAAGTGCTAGAGATGCATGAAGAGTATTTAAAAGTGTGTGAAAAGACTTGCCGAAATTTGGTCTGAAATGGGCTAAGATCCCACAAACATGTCTTTGAAGCAGTAAATGGCTTCTCTAGTGTTGTTTGGGGTTAGAATATGTTATAATTCAATGAATTTGATTGATTAAAAGTGCTAGAGATGCATGTAAAGTGTTTAGAAGTGTGTGAAAAGACTTGCCAAAATTTGATTTGAAATGGGCTAAGAACCCACAAACATTGCTTTGAAGCATTAAATGTCTTGTCTAGTGTTGTTTGGGGGAAGAATATGTTAGAATACAATAAATTTGATTGATTACAAGTGCTACAGATGCATGATGAGTGTTTAGAAATGTGGAGAGAGACTTGTTGAAATTTGGTCCAAAATGGGCTAAGAACCCACAAACATGTCTTTAAAGCAGTAAATAGCTTCTTTAGTGTTGTTTGGGGTTAGAATATGTTACAATTCAATGAATTTGATTAATTGAAAGTGCTAGATATGCATGAAGGGTGTTTAGAAGTGTGCGAAAAGACTTGCCGAACTTTGGTCTGAAATGGGCTAAGAACCCACAAACATTGCTTTGAAGCAGTGAATGGCTTGTCTATAGTTGTTTGGGGTTAGAATATGTTAGAATACAGTAAGTTTGATTTATTACAACTGCTAGAGAGGCATGAAGAGTGTTTAGAAATGTGGAGAAAGACTTGTTGAAATTTGATCCCATATGGGCTAAGAACCCACAAACATGTCTTTGAGGCAGTAAATCGCTTCTCTAGTGTTGTTTGGGGTTAGAATATGTTAGAATACAATGAATTTGATTGATTAAAAGCGCTAGATATGCATGAAGAGTGTTTAGAAGTGTGTTAAAAGACTTGCCGAAATATGGTCTAAAATGGGTTAAGAACCCACAAACATTGCTTTGAAGCATTAAATGGCTTGTCTAGTGTTGTTTGGGGTTAGAATATGTTAAAAGACAATTTTTTTATTGAATAAAAGTGATAGAAATGCACGAAGAGTGTTTAGAATTGTTTGAAAAGACTTGCTGAAATTTGGTCTGAAATGGGCTAAGAACACACAAACATGTCTTTGAAGCAGTAAATGGATTCTCTAGTGTTGTTTGGGGTTAGAATATGTTAGAGTATAATGAATTTGATTGATTAAAAATGCTAGAGATGCATGAAGAGTGTTTAGAAGTGTGTGAAAAGACTTGCCGAAATATGGTCTAAAATGGGCTAAAAACCTACAAACAATGTTTTAAAGCATGAAATGGCTTGTCTTGTGTTATTTGGGGTTATAAAATGTTAGAATACAATTTTTGTGATTGATTAAAAGTGATATAGATGCATGAAAAGTGTTTAGAAGTGTGTGAAAAGACTTGCCGAAATTTGGTCTGAAATGGGCTAAGAACACACAAACATATCTTTGAAGCAGTAAATGGCTTCTCAGTGTTATTTGGGGTTAGAATATGTTAGAATACTATGAATTTGATTGATTAAAAGTGCTAAATATGCATGAAAAGTATTTGGAAGTGTGTGAAAAGACTAGCCAAAATTTGGTCTGAATCTGGCTAAGAACCCACAAACATTGCTTTGAAGCATTAAATGGCATGTCTAGTGTTGTTTGAGGTTAGAATATGTTATAATACATTAAGTTTGATTGATTACAAGTGCTAGGGATGCATGAAGAGAGTTTAGAAGTGTGTAGAAAGACTTGTTGAAATTTGGTCCCAAATGGGCTAAGAACCCACAAACATGTCTTTAAAGCAATAAATAGATTCTTTAGTGTTGTTTGGGGTTTAAATATGTTAGAATACAATAAATTTGATTAAATAAAAGTGCTAAATATGCATGAAGAGTGTTTAGAAGTGTGTGAACAGACTTGCCGAAATTTGGTCTTAAATGGGCTAAGAACCCACAAACATTGCTTTGAAGCATTAATTAGCTTGTCTAGTGTTCTTTGGGGTTAAAATATGTTAGGATACAATTTTTTTATTGATTAAAAGTGCTAGAGATGCATGAAGAGTATTTAAAAGTGTGTGAAAAGACTTGCCGAAATTTGGTCTGAAATGGGCTAAGATCCCACAAACATGTCTTTGAAGCAGTAAATGGCTTCTCTAGTGTTGTTTGGGGTTAGAATATGTTATAATTCAATGAATTTGATTGATTAAAAGTGCTAGAGATGCATGTAAAGTGTTTAGAAGTGTGTGAAAAGACTTGCCAAAATTTGATTTGAAATGGGCTAAGAACCCACAAACATTGCTTTGAAGCATTAAATGTCTTGTCTAGTGTTGTTTGGGGGAAGAATATGTTAGAATACAATAAATTTGATTGATTACAAGTGCTACAGATGCATGATGAGTGTTTAGAAATGTGGAGAGAGACTTGTTGAAATTTGGTCCAAAATGGGCTAAGAACTCACAAACATGTCTTTAAAGCAGTAAATAGCTTCTTTAGTGTTGTTTGGGGTTAGAATATGTTACAATTCAATGAATTTGATTAATTGAAAGTGCTAGATATGCATGAAGGGTGTTTAGAAGTGTGCGAAAAGACTTGCCGAACTTTGGTCTGAAATGGGCTAAGAACCCACAAACATTGCTTTGAAGCATTGAATGGCTTGTCTATAGTTGTTTGGGGTTAGAATATGTTAGAATACAGTAAGTTTGATTTATTACAACTGCTAGAGAGGCATGAAGAGTGTTTAGAAATGTGGAGAAAGACTTGTTGAAATTTGATCCCATATGGGCTAAGAACCAACAAACATGTCTTTGAGGCAGTAAATCGCTTCTCTAGTGTTGTTTGGGGTTAGAATATGTTAGAATACAATGAATTTGATTGATTAAAAGCGCTAGATATGCATGAAGAGTGTTTAGAAGTGTGTTAAAAGACTTGCCGAAATATGGTCTAAAATGGGTTAAGAACCCACAAACATTGCTTTGAAGCATTAAATGGCTTGTCTAGTGTTGTTTGGGGTTAGAATATGTTAGAAGACAATTTTTTTATTGAATAAAAGTGATAGAAATGCACGAAGAGTGTTTAGAATTGTTTGAAAAGACTTGCTGAAATTTGGTCTGAAATGGGCTAAGAACACACAAACATGTCTTTGAAGCAGTAAATGGATTCTCTAGTGTTGTTTGGGGTTAGAATATGTTAGAGTATAATGAATTTGATTGATTAAAAATGCTAGAGATGCATGAAGAGTGTTTAGAAGTGTGTGAAAAGACTTGCCGAAATATGGTCTAAAATGGGCTAAAAACCTACAAACAATGTTTTAAAGCATGAAATGGCTTGTCTTGTGTTATTTGGGGTTATAAAATGTTAGAATACAATTTTTGTGATTGATTAAAAGTGATATAGATGCATGAAAAGTGTTTAGAAGTGTGTGAAAAGACTTGCCGAAATTTGGTCTGAAATGGGCTAAGAACACACAAACATATCTTTGAAGCAGTAAATGGCTTCTCAGTGTTATTTGGGGTTAGAATATGTTAGAATACTATGAATTTGATTGATTAAAAGTGCTAAATATGCATGAAAAGTATTTGGAAGTGTGTGAAAAGACTAGCCAAAATTTGGTCTGAATCTGGCTAAGAACCCACAAACATTGCTTTGAAGCATTAAATGGCATGTCTAGTGTTGTTTGAGGTTAGAATATGTTATAATACATTAAGTTTGATTGATTACAAGTGCTAGGGATGCATGAAGAGAGTTTAGAAGTGTGTAGAAAGACTTGTTGAAATTTGGTCCCAAATGGGCTAAGAACCCACAAACATGTCTTTAAAGCAATAAATAGATTCTTTAGTGTTGTTTGGGGTTTAAATATGTTAGAATACAATAAATTTGATTAAATAAAAGTGCTAAATATGCATGAAGAGTGTTTAGAAGTGTGTGAACAGACTTGCCGAAATTTGGTCTTAAATGGGCTAAGAACCCACAAACATTGCTTTGAAGCATTAATTAGCTTGTCTAGTGTTCTTTGGGGTTAAAATATGTTAGGATACAATTTTTTTATTGATTAAAAGTGCTAGAGATGCATGAAGAGTATTTAAAAGTGTGTGAAAAGACTTGCCGAAATTTGGTCTGAAATGGGCTAAGATCCCACAAACATGTCTTTGAAGCAGTAAATGGCTTCTCTAGTGTTGTTTGGGGTTAGAATATGTTATAATTCAATGAATTTGATTGATTAAAAGTGCTAGAGATGCATGTAAAGTGTTTAGAAGTGTGTGAAAAGACTTGCCAAAATTTGATTTGAAATGGGCTAAGAACCCACAAACATTGCTTTGAAGCATTAAATGTCTTGTCTAGTGTTGTTTGGGGGAAGAATATGTTAGAATACAATAAATTTGATTGATTACAAGTGCTACAGATGCATGATGAGTGTTTAGAAATGTGGAGAGAGACTTGTTGAAATTTGGTCCAAAATGGGCTAAGAACCCACAAACATGTCTTTAAAGCAGTAAATAGCTTCTTTAGTGTTGTTTGGGGTTAGAATATGTTACAATTCAATGAATTTGATTAATTGAAAGTGCTAGATATGCATGAAGGGTGTTTAGAAGTGTGCGAAAAGACTTGCCGAACTTTGGTCTGAAATGGGCTAAGAACCCACAAACATTGCTTTGAAGCATTGAATGGCTTGTCTATAGTTGTTTGGGGTTAGAATATGTTAGAATACAGTAAGTTTGATTTATTACAACTGCTAGAGAGGCATGAAGAGTGTTTAGAAATGTGGAGAAAGACTTGTTGAAATTTGATCCCATATGGGCTAAGAACCAACAAACATGTCTTTGAGGCAGTAAATCGCTTCTCTAGTGTTGTTTGGGGTTAGAATATGTTAGAATACAATGAATTTGATTGATTAAAAGCGCTAGATATGTATGAAGAGTGTTTAGAAGTGTGTTAAAAGACTTGCCGAAATATGGTCTAAAATGGGTTAAGAACCCACAAACATTGCTTTGAAGCATTAAATGGCTTGTCTAGTGTTGTTTGGGGTTAGAATATGTTAGAAGACAATTTTTTTATTGAATAAAAGTGATAGAAATGCACGAAGAGTGTTTAGAATTGTTTGAAAAGACTTGCTGAAATTTGGTCTGAAATGGGCTAAGAACACACAAACATGTCTTTGAAGCAGTAAATGGCTTCTCTAGTGTTGTTTGGGGTTAGAATATGTTAGAGTATAATGAATTTGATTGATTAAAAGTGCTAGAGATGCATGAAGAGTGTTTAGAAGTGTGTGAAAAGACTTGCCGAGATATGGTCTAAAAATGGCTAAGAACCCACAAACAATGTTTTAAAGCATTAAATGGCTTGTCTTGTGTTATTTGGGGTTATAATATGTTAGAATACAATTTTTTTGATTGATTAAAAGTGATATAGATGCATGAAAAGTGTTTAGAAGTGTGTGAAAAGACTTGCCGAAATTTGGTCTGAAATGGGCTAAGAACACACAAACATATCTTTGAAGCAGTAAATGGCTTCTCAGTGTTGTTTGGGGTTAGAATATGTTAGAATACTATGAATTTGATTGATTAAAAGTGCTAAAGATGCATGAAAGGTATTTGGAAGTGTGTGAAAAGACTAGCCAAAATTTGGTCTGAATTGGGCTAAGAACCCACAAACATTGCTTTGAAGCATTAAATGGCATGTCTAGTGTTGTTTGAGGTTAGAATATGTTAATACATTAAGTTTTATTGATTACAAGTGCTAGGGATGCATGAAGAGGTTTTAGAAGTGTGTAGAAAGACTTGTTGAAATTTGGTCCCAAAAGGGCTAAGAACCCACAAACATGTCTTTAAAGCAATAAATAGATTCTTTAGTGTTGTTTGGGGTATAAATATGTTAGAATACAATCAATTTGATTAAATAAAAGTGCTAAATATGCATGAAGAGTGTTTAGAAGTGTGTGAACAGACTTGCCGAAATTTGGTCTTAAATGGGCTAAGAACCCACAAGCATTGCTTTGAAGCATTAAATGGCTTGTCTAGTGTTCTTTGGGGTTAAAATATGTTACAATACAATTTTTTATTGATTAAAAGTGATAGAGATGCATGAAGAGTGTTTAAAAGTGTGTGAAAAGACTTGCCGAAATTTGGTGTGAAATGGGCTAAGTACCTACAAACATTGCTTTCAAGCATTGAATGTCTTGTCTAGTGTTGTTTGGGGGTAGAATATGTTAGAATACAATAAATTTGAATGATTACAAGTGCTATAGATGCATGATGAGTGTTTAGAAATGTGGATAGAGACTTGTTGAAATTTGGTCCCAAATAGGCTAAGAACCCACAAACATGTCTTTAAAGCAATAGATAGGTTCTTTAGTGTTGTTTGGGGTTCTAATATGTTAGAATACAATAAATTTGATTAAATAAAAGTGCTAAATATGCATGAAGAGTGTTTAGAAGTGTGTGAACAGACTTGCCGAAATTTGGTCTTAAATGGGCTAAGAACCCACAAACATTGCTTTGAAGCATTAAATGGCTTGTCCAGTGTTCTTTGGGGTTAAAATATGTTAGGATACAATTTTTTTATTGATTAAAAGTGATAGAGATGCATTAAGAGTGTTTAAAAGTGTGTGAAAAGACTTGCCGAAATTTGGTCTGAAATGGGCTAAGATCGCACAAACATGTCTTTGAAGCAGTAAATGGCTTCTCTAGTGTTTTTTGGGGTTAGAATATGTTATAATTCAATGAATTTGATTGATTAAAAGTGCTAGAGATACATGTAAAGTGTTTAGAAGTGTGTGAAAAGACTGGCTAAAATTTGATTTAAAATGGGCTAAGAACCCACAAACATTGCTTTGAAGCATCAAATGTCTTGTCTAGTGTTGTTTGGGGGAAGAATATGTTAGAATACAATAAATTTGATTGATTACAAGTGCTATAGATGCATGATGAGTGTTTAGAAATGTGGAGAGAGACTTGTTGAAATTTGGTCCAAAATGGGCTAAGAACCCACAAACATGTCTTTAAAGCAGTAAATAGCTTCTTTAGTGTTGTTTGGGGTTAGAATATGTTACAATTCAATGAATTTGATTAATTGAAAGTGCTGGATATGCATGAAGGGTGTTTAGAAGTGTGCGAAAAGACTTGCCGAACTTTGGTCTGAAATGGGCTAAAAACCCACAAACATTGCTTTGAAGCATTAAATGGCTTGTCTATAGTTGTTTGGGGTTAGAATATGTTAGAATACAGTAAGTTTGATTTATTACAACTGCTAGAGAGGCATGAAGAGTGTTTAGAAATGTGGAGAAAGACTTGTTGAAATTTGATCCCATATGGGCTAGAACCCACAAACATGTCTTTGAGGCAGTAAATTGCTTCTCTAGTGTTGTTTGGGGTTAGAATATGTTAGAATACAATGAATTTGATTGATTAAAAGCGCTAGATATGCATGAAGAGTGTTTTGAAGTGTGTTAAAAGACTTGCCGAAATATGGTCTAAAATGGGTTAAGAACCCACAAACATTGCTTTGAAGCATTAAATGGCTTGTATAGTGTTGTTTGGGGTTAGAATATGTTAGAAGACAATTTTTTATTTGAATAAAAGTGATAGAAATGCACGAAGAGTGTTTAGAATTGTTTGAAAAGACTTGCCGAAATTTGGTCTGAAATGGGCTAAGAACACACAAACATGTTTTTGAAGCAGTAAATGGCTTCTCTAGTGTTGTTTGGGGTTAGAATATGTTAGAGTATAATGAATTTGATTGATTAAAAGTGCTAGAGATGCATGAAGAGTGTTTAGAAGTGTGTGAAAAGACTTGCCGAGATATGGTCTAAAAATGGCTAAGAACCCACAAACAATGTTTTAAAGCATTAAATGGCTTGTCTTGTGTTATTTGGGGTTATAATATGTTAGAATACAATTTTTTTGATTGATTAAAAGTGATATAGATGCATGAAAATTGTTTAGAAGTGTGTGAAAAGACTTGCCGAAATTTGGTCTGAAATGGGCTAAGAACACACAAACATATCTTTGAAGCAGTAAATGGCTTCTCAGTGTTGTTTGGGGTTAGAATATGTTAGAATACTATGAATTTGATTGATTAAAAGTGCTAAAGATGCATGAAAGGTATTTGGAAGTGTGTGAAAAGACTAGCCAAAATTTGGTCTGAATTGGGCTAAGAACCCACAAACATTGCTTTGAAGCATTAAATGGCATGTCTAGTGTTGTTTGAGGTTAGAATATGTTAATACATTAAGTTTTATTGATTACAAGTGCTAGGGATGCATGAAGAGGTTTTAGAAGTGTGTAGAAAGACTTGTTGAAATTTGGTCCCAAAAGGGCTAAGAACCCACAAACATGTCTTTAAAGCAATAAATAGATTCTTTAGTGTTGTTTGGGGTATAAATATGTTAGAATACAATCAATTTGATTAAATAAAAGTGCTAAATATGCATGAAGAGTGTTTAGAAGTGTGTGAACAGACTTGCCGAAATTTGGTCTTAAATGGGCTAAGAACCCACAAGCATTGCTTTGAAGCATTAAATGGCTTGTCTAGTGTTCTTTGGGGTTAAAATATGTTACAATACAATTTTTTATTGATTAAAAGTGATAGAGATGCATGAAGAGTGTTTAAAAGTGTGTGAAAAGACTTGCCGAAATTTGGTGTGAAATGGGCTAAGTACCTACAAACATTGCTTTCAAGCATTGAATGTCTTGTCTAGTGTTGTTTGGGGGTAGAATATGTTAGAATACAATAAATTTGAATGATTACAAGTGCTATAGATGCATGATGAGTGTTTAGAAATGTGGATAGAGACTTGTTGAAATTTGGTCCCAAATAGGCTAAGAACCCACAAACATGTCTTTAAAGCAATAGATAGGTTCTTTAGTGTTGTTTGGGGTTCTAATATGTTAGAATACAATAAATTTGATTAAATAAAAGTGCTAAATATGCATGAAGAGTGTTTAGAAGTGTGTGAACAGACTTGCCGAAATTTGGTCTTAAATGGGCTAAGAACCCACAAACATTGCTTTGAAGCATTAAATGGCTTGTCCAGTGTTCTTTGGGGTTAAAATATGTTAGGATACAATTTTTTTATTGATTAAAAGTGATAGAGATGCATTAAGAGTGTTTAAAAGTGTGTGAAAAGACTTGCCGAAATTTGGTCTGAAATGGGCTAAGATCGCACAAACATGTCTTTGAAGCAGTAAATGGCTTCTCTAGTGTTGTTTGGGGTTAGAATATGTTATAATTCAATGAATTTGATTGATTAAAAGTGCTAGAGATACATGTAAAGTGTTTAGAAGTGTGTGAAAAGACTGGCTAAAATTTGATTTAAAATGGGCTAAGAACCCACAAACATTGCTTTGAAGCATCAAATGTCTTGTCTAGTGTTGTTTGGGGGAAGAATATGTTAGAATACAATAAATTTGATTGATTACAAGTGCTATAGATGCATGATGAGTGTTTAGAAATGTGGAGAGAGACTTGTTGAAATTTGGTCCAAAATGGGCTAAGAACCCACAAACATGTCTTTAAAGCAGTAAATAGCTTCTTTAGTGTTGTTTGGGGTTAGAATATGTTACAATTCAATGAATTTGATTAATTGAAAGTGCTGGATATGCATGAAGGGTGTTTAGAAGTGTGCGAAAAGACTTGCCGAACTTTGGTCTGAAATGGGCTAAAAACCCACAAACATTGCTTTGAAGCATTAAATGGCTTGTCTATAGTTGTTTGGGGTTAGAATATGTTAGAATACAGTAAGTTTGATTTATTACAACTGCTAGAGAGGCATGAAGAGTGTTTAGAAATGTGGAGAAAGACTTGTTGAAATTTGATCCCATATGGGCTAGAACCCACAAACATGTCTTTGAGGCAGTAAATCGCTTCTCTAGTGTTGTTTGGGGTTAGAATATGTTAGAATACAATGAATTTGATTGATTAAAAGCGCTAGATATGCATGAAGAGTGTTTTGAAGTGTGTTAAAAGACTTGCCGAAATATGGTCTAAAATGGGTTAAGAACCCACAAACATTGCTTTGAAGCATTAAATGGCTTGTATAGTGTTGTTTGGGGTTAGAATATGTTAGAAGACAATTTTTTATTTGAATAAAAGTGATAGAAATGCACGAAGAGTGTTTAGAATTGTTTGAAAAGACTTGCCGAAATTTGGTCTGAAATGGGCTAAGAACACACAAACATGTTTTTGAAGCAGTAAATGGCTTCTCTAGTGTTGTTTGGGGTTAGAATATGTTAGAGTATAATGAATTTGATTGATTAAAAGTGCTAGAGATGCATGAAGAGTGTTTAGAAGTGTGTGAAAAGACTTGCCGAAATATGGTCTAAAATGGGCTAAGAACCCACAAACAATGTTTTGAAGCATTAAATGGCTTGTCTAGTCTTATTTGGGGTTATAATATGTTAGAATACAAATTTTGTGATTGATTAAAAGTGATATAGATGCATGAAAAGTGTTTAGAAGTGTGTGAAAAGACTTGCCGAAAATTGGTCTGAAATGGGCTATGAACACACAAACATGTCTTTGAAGCAGTAAATGGCTTCTCTAGTGTTGTTTGGGGTTAGAATACGTTATAATACAATGAATTTGATTGATTAAAAGTGCTAGAGATGCATGTAAAGTGTTTAGAAGTGTGTGAAAAGACTGGCTAAAATTTGATTTGAAATGGGCTAAGAACCCACAAACATTTCATTGAAGCATTAAATGTCTTGTCTAGTGTTGTTTGCGGGAAGAATATGTTAGAATACAATAAATTTGACTGATTACAAGTGCTACAGATGCATGATGAGTGTTTAGAAATGTGGAGAGAGACTTGTTGAAATTTGGTCCAAAATGGGCTAAGAACCCACAAACATGTCTTTAAAGCAGTAAATAGCATCTTTAGTGTTGTTTGGGGTTAGAATAAGTTACAATTCAATGAATTTGATTAATTGAAAGTGCTAGATATGCATGAAGGGTGTTTAGAAGTGTGCGAAAAGACTTGCCGAACTTTGGTCTGAAATGGGCTAAGAACCCACAAACATTGCTTTGAAGCATTAAATGGCTTGTCTATAGTTGTTTGGGGATAGAATATGTTAGAATACAGTAAGTTTGATTTATTACAACTGCTAGAGAGGCATGAAGAGTGCTTAGAAATGTGGTGAAAGACTTGTTGAAATTTGATCCCATATGGGCTTAGAACCCACAAACATGTCTTTGAGGCAGTAAATCGCTTCTCTAGTGTTGTTTGGGGTTAGAATATGCTAGAATACAATGAATTCTATTGATTAAAAGCGCTAGATAAGCATGAAGAGTGTTTAGAAGTGTGTAAAAAGACTTGCCGAAATATGGTCTAAAATGGGTTAAGAACCCACAAACATTGCTTTGAAGCATTAAATGGCTTGTATAGTGTTGTTTGGGGTTAGAATATGTTAGAAGACAATTTTTTATTTGAATAAAAGTGATAGAAATGCACGAAGAGTGTTTAGAATTGTTTGAAAAGACTTGCCGAAATTTGGTCTGAAATGGGCTAAGAACACACAAACATGTTTTTGAAGCAGTAAATGGCTTCTCTAGTGTTGTTTGGGGTTAGAATATGTTAGAGTATAATGAATTTGATTGATTAAAAGTGCTAGAGATGCATGAAGAGTGTTTAGAAGTGTGTGAAAAGACTTGCCGAGATATGGTCTAAAAATGGCTAAGAACCCACAAACAATGTTTTAAAGCATTAAATGGCTTGTCTTGTGTTATTTGGGGTTATAATATGTTAGAATACAATTTTTTTGATTGATTAAAAGTGATATAGATGCATGAAAAGTGTTTAGAAGTGTGTGAAAAGACTTGCCGAAATTTGGTCTGAAATGGGCTAAGAACACACAAACATATCTTTGAAGCAGTAAATGGCTTCTCAGTGTTTTTTGGGGTTAGAATATGTTAGAATACTATGAATTTGATTGATTAAAAGTGCTAAAGATGCATGAAAGGTATTTGGAAGTGTGTGAAAAGACTAGCCAAAATTTGGTCTGAATTGGGCTAAGAACCCACAAACATTGCTTTGAAGCATTAAATGGCATGTCTAGTGTTGTTTGAGGTTAGAATATGTTAATACATTAAGTTTTATTGATTACAAGTGCTAGGGATGCATGAAGAGGTTTTAGAAGTGTGTAGAAAGACTTGTTGAAATTTGGTCCCAAAAGGGCTAAGAACCCACAAACATGTCTTTAAAGCAATAAATAGATTCTTTAGTGTTGTTTGGGGTATAAATATGTTAGAATACAATCAATTTGATTAAATAAAAGTGCTAAATATGCATGAAGAGTGTTTAGAAGTGTGTGAACAGACTTGCCGAAATTTGGTCTTAAATGGGCTAAGAACCCACAAGCATTGCTTTGAAGCATTAAATGGCTTGTCTAGTGTTCTTTGGGGTTAAAATATGTTACAATACAATTTTTTATTGATTAAAAGTGATAGAGATGCATGAAGAGTGTTTAAAAGTGTGTGAAAAGACTTGCCGAAATTTGGTGTGAAATGGGCTAAGTACCTACAAACATTGCTTTCAAGCATTGAATGTCTTGTCTAGTGTTGTTTGGGGGTAGAATATGTTAGAATACAATAAATTTGAATGATTACAAGTGCTATAGATGCATGATGAGTGTTTAGAAATGTGGATAGAGACTTGTTGAAATTTGGTCCCAAATAGGCTAAGAACCCACAAACATGTCTTTAAAGCAATAGATAGGTTCTTTAGTGTTGTTTGGGGTTCTAATATGTTAGAATACAATAAATTTGATTAAATAAAAGTGCTAAATATGCATGAAGAGTGTTTAGAAGTGTGTGAACAGACTTGCCGAAATTTGGTCTTAAATGGGCTAAGAACCCACAAACATTGCTTTGAAGCATTAAATGGCTTGTCCAGTGTTCTTTGGGGTTAAAATATGTTAGGATACAATTTTTTTATTGATTAAAAGTGATAGAGATGCATTAAGAGTGTTTAAAAGTGTGTGAAAAGACTTGCCGAAATTTGGTCTGAAATGGGCTAAGATCGCACAAACATGTCTTTGAAGCAGTAAATGGCTTCTCTAGTGTTGTTTGGGGTTAGAATATGTTATAATTCAATGAATTTGATTGATTAAAAGTGCTAGAGATACATGTAAAGTGTTTAGAAGTGTGTGAAAAGACTGGCTAAAATTTGATTTAAAATGGGCTAAGAACCCACAAACATTGCTTTGAAGCATCAAATGTCTTGTCTAGTGTTGTTTGGGGGAAGAATATGTTAGAATACAATAAATTTGATTGATTACAAGTGCTATAGATGCATGATGAGTGTTTAGAAATGTGGAGAGAGACTTGTTGAAATTTGGTCCAAAATGGGCTAAGAACCCACAAACATGTCTTTAAAGCAGTAAATAGCTTCTTTAGTGTTGTTTGGGGTTAGAATATGTTACAATTCAATGAATTTGATTAATTGAAAGTGCTGGATATGCATGAAGGGTGTTTAGAAGTGTGCGAAAAGACTTGCCGAACTTTGGTCTGAAATGGGCTAAAAACCCACAAACATTGCTTTGAAGCATTAAATGGCTTGTCTATAGTTGTTTGGGGTTAGAATATGTTAGAATACAGTAAGTTTGATTTATTACAACTGCTAGAGAGGCATGAAGAGTGTTTAGAAATGTGGAGAAAGACTTGTTGAAATTTGATCCCATATGGGCTAGAACCCACAAACATGTCTTTGAGGCAGTAAATCGCTTCTCTAGTGTTGTTTGGGGTTAGAATATGTTAGAATACAATGAATTTGATTGATTAAAAGCGCTAGATATGCATGAAGAGTGTTTTGAAGTGTGTTAAAAGACTTGCCGAAATATGGTCTAAAATGGGTTAAGAACCCACAAACATTGCTTTGAAGCATTAAATGGCTTGTATAGTGTTGTTTGGGGTTAGAATATGTTAGAAGACAATTTTTTATTTGAATAAAAGTGATAGAAATGCACGAAGAGTGTTTAGAATTGTTTGAAAAGACTTGCCGAAATTTGGTCTGAAATGGGCTAAGAACACACAAACATGTTTTTGAAGCAGTAAATGGCTTCTCTAGTGTTGTTTGGGGTTAGAATATGTTAGAGTATAATGAATTTGATTGATTAAAAGTGCTAGAGATGCATGAAGAGTGTTTAGAAGTGTGTGAAAAGACTTGCCGAAATATGGTCTAAAATGGGCTAAGAACCCACAAACAATGTTTTGAAGCATTAAATGGCTTGTCTAGTCTTATTTGGGGTTATAATATGTTAGAATACAAATTTTGTGATTGATTAAAAGTGATATAGATGCATGAAAAGTGTTTAGAAGTGTGTGAAAAGACTTGCCGAAAATTGGTCTGAAATGGGCTATGAACACACAAACATGTCTTTGAAGCAGTAAATGGCTTCTCTAGTGTTGTTTGGGGTTAGAATACGTTATAATACAATGAATTTGATTGATTAAAAGTGCTAGAGATGCATGTAAAGTGTTTAGAAGTGTGTGAAAAGACTGGCTAAAATTTGATTTGAAATGGGCTAAGAACCCACAAACATTTCATTGAAGCATTAAATGTCTTGTCTAGTGTTGTTTGGGGGAAGAATATGTTAGAATACAATAAATTTGACTGATTACAAGTGCTACAGATGCATGATGAGTGTTTAGAAATGTGGAGAGAGACTTGTTGAAATTTGGTCCAAAATGGGCTAAGAACCCACAAACATGTCTTTAAAGCAGTAAATAGCATCTTTAGTGTTGTTTGGGGTTAGAATAAGTTACAATTCAATGAATTTGATTAATTGAAAGTGCTAGATATGCATGAAGGGTGTTTAGAAGTGTGCGAAAAGACTTGCCGAACTTTGGTCTGAAATGGGCTAAGAACCCACAAACATTGCTTTGAAGCATTAAATGGCTTGTCTATAGTTGTTTGGGGATAGAATATGTTAGAATACAGTAAGTTTGATTTATTACAACTGCTAGAGAGGCATGAAGAGTGCTTAGAAATGTGGTGAAAGACTTGTTGAAATTTGATCCCATATGGGCTTAGAACCCACAAACATGTCTTTGAGGCAGTAAATCGCTTCTCTAGTGTTGTTTGGGGTTAGAATATGCTAGAATACAATGAATTCTATTGATTAAAAGCGCTAGATAAGCATGAAGAGTGTTTAGAAGTGTGTAAAAAGACTTGCCGAAATATGGTCTAAAATGGGTTAAGAACCCACAAACATTGCTTTGAAGCATTAAATGGCTTGTATAGTGTTGTTTGGGGTTAGAATATGTTAGAAGACAATTTTTTATTTGAATAAAAGTGATAGAAATGCACGAAGAGTGTTTAGAATTGTTTGAAAAGACTTGCCGAAATTTGGTCTGAAATGGGCTAAGAACACACAAACATGTTTTTGAAGCAGTAAATGGCTTCTCTAGTGTTGTTTGGGGTTAGAATATGTTAGAGTATAATGAATTTGATTGATTAAAAGTGCTAGAGATGCATGAAGAGTGTTTAGAAGTGTGTGAAAAGACTTGCCGAGATATGGTCTAAAAATGGCTAAGAACCCACAAACAATGTTTTAAAGCATTAAATGGCTTGTCTTGTGTTATTTGGGGTTATAATATGTTAGAATACAATTTTTTTGATTGATTAAAAGTGATATAGATGCATGAAAAGTGTTTAGAAGTGTGTGAAAAGACTTGCCGAAATTTGGTCTGAAATGGGCTAAGAACACACAAACATATCTTTGAAGCAGTAAATGGCTTCTCAGTGTTTTTTGGGGTTAGAATATGTTAGAATACTATGAATTTGATTGATTAAAAGTGCTAAAGATGCATGAAAGGTATTTGGAAGTGTGTGAAAAGACTAGCCAAAATTTGGTCTGAATTGGGCTAAGAACCCACAAACATTGCTTTGAAGCATTAAATGGCATGTCTAGTGTTGTTTGAGGTTAGAATATGTTAATACATTAAATTTTATTGATTACAAGTGCTAGGGATGCATGAAGAGGTTTTAGAAGTGTGTAGAAAGACTTGTTGAAATTTGGTCCCAAAAGGGCTAAGAACCCACAAACATGTCTTTAAAGCAATAAATAGATTCTTTAGTGTTGTTTGGGGTATAAATATGTTAGAATACAATCAATTTGATTAAATAAAAGTGCTAAATATGCATGAAGAGTGTTTAGAAGTGTGTGAACAGACTTGCCGAAATTTGGTCTTAAATGGGCTAAGAACCCACAAGCATTGCTTTGAAGCATTAAATGGCTTGTCTAGTGTTCTTTGGGGTTAAAATATGTTACAATACAATTTTTTATTGATTAAAAGTGATAGAGATGCATGAAGAGTGTTTAAAAGTGTGTGAAAAGACTTGCCGAAATTTGGTGTGAAATGGGCTAAGTACCTACAAACATTGCTTTCAAGCATTGAATGTCTTGTCTAGTGTTGTTTGGGGGTAGAATATGTTAGAATACAATAAATTTGAATGATTACAAGTGCTATAGATGCATGATGAGTGTTTAGAAATGTGGATAGAGACTTGTTGAAATTTGGTCCCAAATAGGCTAAGAACCCACAAACATGTCTTTAAAGCAATAGATAGGTTCTTTAGTGTTGTTTGGGGTTCTAATATGTTAGAATACAATAAATTTGATTAAATAAAAGTGCTAAATATGCATGAAGAGTGTTTAGAAGTGTGTGAACAGACTTGCCGAAATTTGGTCTTAAATGGGCTAAGAACCCACAAACATTGCTTTGAAGCATTAAATGGCTTGTCCAGTGTTCTTTGGGGTTAAAATATGTTACGATACAATTTTTTTATTGATTAAAAGTGATAGAGATGCATTAAGAGTGTTTAAAAGTGTGTGAAAAGACTTGCCGAAATTTGGTCTGAAATGGGCTAAGATCGCACAAACATGTCTTTGAAGCAGTAAATGGCTTCTCTAGTGTTGTTTGGGGTTAGAATATGTTATAATTCAATGAATTTGATTGATTAAAAGTGCTAGAGATACATGTAAAGTGTTTAGAAGTGTGTGAAAAGACTGGCTAAAATTTGATTTAAAATGGGCTAAGAACCCACAAACATTGCTTTGAAGCATCAAATGTCTTGTCTAGTGTTGTTTGGGGGAAGAATATGTTAGAATACAATAAATTTGATTGATTACAAGTGCTATAGATGCATGATGAGTGTTTAGAAATGTGGAGAGAGACTTGTTGAAATTTGGTCCAAAATGGGCTAAGAACCCACAAACATGTCTTTAAAGCAGTAAATAGCTTCTTTAGTGTTGTTTGGGGTTAGAATATGTTACAATTCAATGAATTTGATTAATTGAAAGTGCTGGATATGCATGAAGGGTGTTTAGAAGTGTGCGAAAAGACTTGCCGAACTTTGGTCTGAAATGGGCTAAAAACCCACAAACATTGCTTTGAAGCATTAAATGGCTTGTCTATAGTTGTTTGGGGTTAGAATATGTTAGAATACAGTAAGTTTGATTTATTACAACTGCTAGAGAGGCATGAAGAGTGTTTAGAAATGTGGAGAAAGACTTGTTGAAATTTGATCCCATATGGGCTAGAACCCACAAACATGTCTTTGAGGCAGTAAATCGCTTCTCTAGTGTTGTTTGGGGTTAGAATATGTTAGAATACAATGAATTTGATTGATTAAAAGCGCTAGATATGCATGAAGAGTGTTTTGAAGTGTGTTAAAAGACTTGCCGAAATATGGTCTAAAATGGGTTAAGAACCCACAAACATTGCTTTGAAGCATTAAATGGCTTGTATAGTGTTGTTTGGGGTTAGAATATGTTAGAAGACAATTTTTTATTTGAATAAAAGTGATAGAAATGCACGAAGAGTGTTTAGAATTGTTTGAAAAGACTTGCCGAAATTTGGTCTGAAATGGGCTAAGAACACACAAACATGTTTTTGAAGCAGTAAATGGCTTCTCTAGTGTTGTTTGGGGTTAGAATATGTTAGAGTATAATGAATTTGATTGATTAAAAGTGCTAGAGATGCATGAAGAGTGTTTAGAAGTGTGTGAAAAGACTTGCCGAAATATGGTCTAAAATGGGCTAAGAACCCACAAACAATGTTTTGAAGCATTAAATGGCTTGTCTAGTCTTATTTGGGGTTATAATATGTTAGAATACAAATTTTGTGATTGATTAAAAGTGATATAGATGCATGAAAAGTGTTTAGAAGTGTGTGAAAAGACTTGCCGAAAATTGGTCTGAAATGGGCTATGAACACACAAACATGTCTTTGAAGCAGTAAATGGCTTCTCTAGTGTTGTTTGGGGTTAGAATACGTTATAATACAATGAATTTGATTGATTAAAAGTGCTAGAGATGCATGTAAAGTGTTTAGAAGTGTGTGAAAAGACTGGCTAAAATTTGATTTGAAATGGGCTAAGAACCCACAAACATTTCATTGAAGCATTAAATGTCTTGTCTAGTGTTGTTTGGGGGAAGAATATGTTAGAATACAATAAATTTGACTGATTACAAGTGCTACAGATGCATGATGAGTGTTTAGAAATGTGGAGAGAGACTTGTTGAAATTTGGTCCAAAATGGGCTAAGAACCCACAAACATGTCTTTAAAGCAGTAAATAGCATCTTTAGTGTTGTTTGGGGTTAGAATAAGTTACAATTCAATGAATTTGATTAATTGAAAGTGCTAGATATGCATGAAGGGTGTTTAGAAGTGTGCGAAAAGACTTGCCGAACTTTGGTCTGAAATGGGCTAAGAACCCACAAACATTGCTTTGAAGCATTAAATGGCTTGTCTATAGTTGTTTGGGGATAGAATATGTTAGAATACAGTAAGTTTGATTTATTACAACTGCTAGAGAGGCATGAAGAGTGCTTAGAAATGTGGTGAAAGACTTGTTGAAATTTGATCCCATATGGGCTTAGAACCCACAAACATGTCTTTGAGGCAGTAAATCGCTTCTCTAGTGTTGTTTGGGGTTAGAATATGCTAGAATACAATGAATTCTATTGATTAAAAGCGCTAGATAAGCATGAAGAGTGTTTAGAAGTGTGTAAAAAGACTTGCCGAAATATGGTCTAAAATGGGTTAAGAACCCACAAACATTGCTTTGAAGCATTAAATGGCTTGTCTAGTGTTGTTTGGGGTTAGAATATGTTAGAAGACAATTTTTTGATTGAATAAAAGTGATAGAAATGCACGAAGAGTGTTTAGAATTGTTTGAAAAGACTTGCCGAAATTTGGTTTGAAATGGGCTAAGAACACACAAACATGTCTTTGAAGCAGTAAATGGCTTCTCTAGTGTTGTTTGGGGTTAGAATATGTTAGAGTATAATGAATTTGATTGATTAAAAGTGCTAGAGATGCATGAAGAGTGTTTAGAAGTGTGTGAAATGACTTGCCGAAATATGGTCAAAAATGGGCTAAGAACCCACAAACAATGTTTTGAAGCATTAAATGGCTTGTCTAGTGTTATTTGGGGTTATAATATGTTAGAATACAAATTTTGTGATTGATTAAAAGTGATATAGATGCATGAAAAGTGTTTAGAAGTGTGTGAAAAGACTTGCCGAAAATTGGTCTGAAATGGGCTAAGAACACACAAACATGTCTTTGAGGCAGTAAATGGCTTCTCAGTGTTGTTTGGGGTTAGAATATGTTAGAATAGAATGAATTTGATTGCTTAAAAGTGCTAAAGATGCATGAGAAGTATTTAGAAGTGTGTGAAAAGACTAGCCAAAATTTGGTCTGAATTGGGCTAAGAACCCACAAACATTGCTTTGAAGCATTAAATGGCTTGTCTAGTGTTGTTTGGGATTAGAATATGTTATAATACATTAAGTTTGATTGATTACAAGTGCTAGGGATGCATGAAGAGTGTTTCGAAGTGTGGAGAAAGACTTGTTGAAATTTGGTCCCATATGGGCTACGAACCCACAAACATGTCTTTAAAGCAATAAATAGATTCTTTAGTGTTGTTTGGGGTTCAAATATGTTATAATACAATAAATTTGATTAAATAAAAGTGCTAAATATGCATGAAGAGTGTTCAGAAGTGTGTGAAAAGACTTGCCGAAATTTGGTTTTAAATGGGCTAAGAACCCACAAACATTGCTTTGAAGCATTAAATGGCTTGTCTAGTGTTCTTTGGGGTTAAAATATGTTAGGATACAATTTTTTTAGAAAGAATTACTTAGATGGACTACATTTTAGGTGTATTGACGGAAACCATCCAAAACTTTTTTTTATCCTTAAATGTTTTTTAATTACCAGCGTGCCCTTTTTACACGTTACCGGAAAAAACTAATTACGAAAAATGCCACTGCCACGTCAGACAAAAAGGCGCGTGCCACCAATAACTCAGCCATAACGTACGTTACGGCTGAGTTATATCACGTTATGGCTGAGTTCTGGGACAACGGCTGAGTTTCGGGTCAACGGTTGACTTACGATCATAACTCAGCCAACAGTTACGACTGACTTATAAAAATCTGGTTGAGTTATGAGAAAACGGCTAATAACTCAGCCGCCGTTACGGCTGAGTTATAGTCCGATGGTTGAGTTATCAGAAGTTTGGCTGAGTTATGTTATCGACACGGCTGACTTAACTTTCTCCGGTTGGCTGAGTTATCGACAACGGCTGAGTTATCAAATGTCGTTACGGCTGACTTATGTTTCAGAGACATAACTCAGTCGTAATTGGCTGACTTAACGGAAAACTCAACCATGTTACGGCTGACTTATAGACAAAAGATTTATTGCTAATATAGCCTCCAGTTACGGCTGACTTATTTTACGTTACGGCTGACTTATTGACGTTACGGCTGAATTTGGCATCTTAAAAAACATTTTAGTAATTACTTAAATATTTTTCATGTTGTGGCTGATTTAATTTGTGTTGATGGCTGATTTATCGTTGGCTGAGTTACAAATTTGTTTGGTGGCTGACTTACGACTTCAAATTCACAATTCCACGTCAGCATAAACGAGGGAAATACGAAAGGTCCCCCATTAGCTCGTGTTTTTTCTTACACTCTGTTCTTCATTTTCTGTTCTTCACTTCACTTCTGTTTTTCATTTTCACTTCTGTTCTTCATTTTCACTTCTGTTCTTCACTTCTTTTCTGCATTTTCACTTCTGTTCTTCATTTTCGTTGATGGATCATCCGGTTCCAGTGATTGTTGTGTCTGGTAACTGGGCAAAGAAACAAAAATATGTATTTAACACTGACGATAGAGGTTGTAGAATTGTGCAAATAGATGCGGAAACAACGCACGAGAAGCTAGTGAAATTGGTTCTTGATGACTACGGACTGCATCAACTCAGCCACAAGGTGACGATGAGCTACATGCTCTCGTACAAACATATGAAACATATGTCGCATGATACTCCCCCAGTATATGTCTCGAATGATCGACAGTTGCAGAATTATCTAAGCTTGTTGACAATTGATCAGCCACGACTTTGTGTTGAGTTTGCGAAGATGAAGGATGGATCGAATGCAAGGACGAAACGGCCATGCAGTTCGGCTTCAGAAGTAGAATATACATATGAAGACGCAAGAAGATTTGATGGTTTCTGTTATGATTATAGTGAAAACGTAGAAGATGAAGCAGAGTACGAATCAGAGGATGAAGAAGAAGATGACGAGTTTTCAACCCGATTTGACGTTTTCGACGACTCCGATGGTGCGTCATCTGATGATGATAACTTTACTGTATACGGCGAGCGTGAGGAGAAAGATGAAGATTTACCGGCTGCTACTCAAAACAGAGGTCATTACTTTGGCAAAGTAGGATCGATTGGGAACTCGGAGTCTTTAACGGTGGAGATGGCTAAGCTAAACCTCGTCGTAGGACAACGATACGCGAACAAAGACGAGTTGGAGAAACGAGTGAAACTTCTTGCAGTGAGAGATGGATTTGATTTTTCAGTACCAAAATCAAATACGACTGTAGTGAATATTAAGTGCTGGGTTGAAGGATGTCTTTGGAGAGTTCGTGCATCTCAAGAAGGAGATGAGCCTGGTTTTGTTGTTCGTATATACGATTTGGTACACACATGTTCTGTGACGGAGAGATCTAATCGATCCAAACAAGCTACACCTGATGTTTTGGGACCTCTTTACAGGGACTTTCTTGGTGACATTGGTCCGTTAGTTAAACCTAAAAGTGTTGGAATAATCATCAGTAAGCATTTTAGCATAAAGGTAATTACAATGTCACGGCTGATTTATATTTGAGTCACGGCTGAGTTTTCGTTCATTTACGGCTGAGTTCTCATTACGATACGGCTGAGTTTCGTTGAGTTTTCTTTCCTTTACGGCTGAGTTATCATTACGATACGGCTGAGTTTTCATTTATGTGTCGGCTGACTTATATATAGTTACGGCTGAGTTATCATTACGATACGGCTGAGTTTTCATTTGACTTATATATAGTTACGGCTGACTTATTTTTATATTGGTGCCAACAGATGGATTATTGGAAGTCATACAAGACGCTAAGGTTTGCAAGACAGATCGATATGGGAACTCCTGAGGGAAGTTTTGGAGAATTGCCTTCCTACCTATACACGATAAGACGGGCAAATCCGGGTACAATAACGCGTCTTCAAATTGATGAGTGTGACAGATTCAAGTATGTCTTCATTGCTTTTGGTGCGAGTGTTGCTGGGTTTGCTTACATGCGGAAAGTTGTTGTTGTGGATGGTACGTTTCTCCACGGTAGTTACAAAGGGACGCTTCTAACAGCCCTAGCTCAGGATGGAAATTTCCAAATTTTCCCAATAGCTTTCGCAGTTGTTGACACTGAAAATGATGATTCTTGGCGTTGGTTTTTTACGCAACTCAAAGTTGCTATTCCAGACGAGAGGAATCTTGCGATCATCTCGGACAGACATAAGTCAATAGGGAAAGCAATTGGTGAAGTGTATCCGTTGGCTTCTCGTGGAATTTGCACTTATCATTTGTACAAGAACATATTGGTGAAGTTCAAAGGGAAACATTTGTTCCCACTTGTGAAAAAAGCGGCTAGGTGTTTTCGGATGGCTGATTTTACAGAAGCATTCAATGAGATTGAAGCGCTTCATCCTGAACTACATGGATATCTCCAAAGAGCTGGGGTGCAAATGTGGGCGCGTGTTCATTTCCCGGGTGAAAGGTACAACCTAATGACTTCGAACATTGCGGAATCTATGAACAAAGCACTATCAAATAGTAGAAGTCTTCCCATAGTTCGACTGTTAGAATCCATACGGAATATGATGACTAGATGGTTTGCTGAACGGAGAGAGGATGCGAAATCACAGCTAACAACGCTCTCACGAGGTGTTGAAAAACTGTTAGAGGTAACTGATCAAGTTACATAAGTGAGCCATTACTAGCTTAAAACTCAGTCGTTATTTATATAACTAAGCCATAACATGATTATAACTCAGTCGTTGTTTATATAACTAAGCCATAACATGATTATAACTCAGTCGTTATTTTTATAGCTAAGCCATAACATGTTTACATTATTTTATAACTCAGCCGTAACTTTTATGTTTTGTTCCTCCCTCTAATAGGGTCGTGTAACTGCATCAAGACTTTTTGAAGTACAACCGATTGATGCTTTACGTGTACAAGTACAATATGGAACATCTTTGCATGTTGTAAATTTGGATGCAAAAAGATGTACATGCCGCCGTTTCGAGCACGAGAAAATACCATGCGTCCATGCAATCGCAGCTGCAGAGCATATGGGTGTGTCTCGTATTTCCCTGGCCGATCCGAACTACCGGAGCAATTATTTGGTTAACGCGTACGCTGATTCAATCTCACCTCCGGATACTGCACTCCCAGTTCCTGAAATTGTAACTAACCAACCGTGCGTGCCTCCGATCGTTGCAACCCAGCCAGGAAGGCCGAAGAAAAGCAGGATTAAATCAACTGTGGAAATTGCACTTGAGAATAAACGCCCGAGGAAACCACACGCATGTTCTCGATGTAAAGAAGTTGGGCATAATGCAAAAACTTGTCGGAAGTAGTATCGTTGGTATGTTGTTGGCATGGATTTTCTCGTTTTTTGATTATGTGTAGACAATGTTTGTTTTATGTAATCCATATTTCTAGACTATTATGATAACTCAGCCATAACATATATTTAACTCAGCTGTAACGCGACCTTTCGTCTTTCTCCCGTACGATAACTCAGCCGTAACGCGACCTTTCGTCTTCTTTAATATGATAACTCAGCCGTAACATAACTCAGCATACGGAATATATTCATGTTACTGATAACTCAGCCGTATAAGGTTACTGATATCTCAGCCCAATAGGTTACAGATAACTCAGCCGTAACGCGACCTTTCGTCTTCGTTTCCCGTACGATAACTCAGCCATCACATTAACCAACGCAACTTTCCGTCTTCTTCCTTTATCTCTCTCATCTGATCCTCCCTTTATATATCAGTTTTCTTTTACCAAAAATCCTTTTCTCATTCATTTCAACTTTCATCAATATGGAAGACAATCCTCATATGCCAAGACATGTTTTTACAGAGATTAACGCGATTCTTGCCGGACCTGGTCGGGATGATCTTCCCGTTCTATACCCTGGTCCGGGTTTATATGATGCTTTCGTTGACAAAAGAACAACGAGATGGAGAGAATACCATCACATAATGGGTGATGCGATCGAGCCTATAATTTGTCAGAACTGGCACCACGAGTGGCCGACTTATCGCTTGATTCCCGTCCGCTTTAAGATACATTGGTTTAAGATGCTACTGGTAAGCAACACGTTTAAAGCATTTTCATTCATATGGTTATTTTCTCTTCGCCTAATTTTTTTCCTTTTATGTAGCGCCAATACAACTGGGATCCAAGGCAAACGTTACTCATTTGGACACACTTTAATAAAGATGCGAGTTGCATTTTCATGTCGCAGATGCGTAGGATTAGGAAGTGCTGGATCTTCGGTTACGATAAGCCCGAGTGGTTGAATCCAATGGTTTGGGAGAAAATTGTCCATATGTTTGAACAACTTGGTGCAGACGATCTCTGCTGGGACTATTTTTGCTGAATTCCAACAGTTATTTGCTTTTGAATGTTTTCAATGTTGTTTCCTATGTGTTCTCAATTTCTCTGCTTTTGAATGTTGTTTGTTCTTTCTGAACTTCTTTTTGAACTTCTTTGTAATCCCAAACATATATCTTATCTTTTGAATCATGTTTTTATCAATTTTTCTTCATTTTGGCCATTTTAACAGACATATAACTCAGTCGTAATGTTATCAATAACTCAGCCGTAACGGAATCACGTAAATAATAGGTTATTGATAACTCAGCCGTAATGTTATCCATAACTCAGCCATAACATAGTATAAGTCAGCCATACCCTAAATATGCGTTATGTCAATTTCTTGTTATAACTCAGCCGTAACGGAATCATGTAATTAATAGGTTATTGATAACTCAGCCGTAATGTTATCTATAACTCAGCCATAACGTAGTATAAGTCAGCCATACCCTAAATATACGTTATCTCAATTTTTAGTTATAATCAAGTTATGAAATCACTTAAATCACATAAATATTAGGTTTAAATATGATACAATCATGTTACCATATTATTCATCAATAATTTAGACTTTGTTGGTAACATTTCGAAAACTATCACACAAGAACTAGTTTCTAGTCATAACCAACACTACATAATTTGAATTGGATGAAATTGTGTAAATTTTCCATTTTCTTTTCAAAATTAACAATCTTAACATGCATATTTGCTGGTAATATATATTTATTATATGTCATATCCATTATATACTTATATAATTGCTAATTATAAATTATAACTATACTCATAACTCAGCCGTAACTTGAACACATTAACTTAGCCGTCACATAATTATAAGTCAGCCATACCCCATTTCTCATTTAACATGAAAAGAAATCTTAAACAACACAAATTACAACATAATCAGTCTAAACATCATGAAACAACAATTATATTCTCTCCCATAGCCATACAATTGCGATTCCTATTACAGAGAGTAGACAAATTGTCTTCAAAGCTGTCTTACCCATATCATCCTCAATCTTCTTCATCAATTTTTCTTCAAGCTTCTTACTCAGTTCTTCCTCAAGCTTGTCAAACATTTCTTTTTGGAGATCTAAATTTTGAGTATGTTGATGCCTTAAGTCCGTCACATCTTCTTCTATTCTCTGTACCTTTGCGTCGACCATCTTAATTTCTTCAACCGATGCCTCATCAACCCATTTGAAGAAATGCGACTCATTCGGCCTCTAATTAACAAAAAACCAACATCGATACCCATATGTTAACAATAAAAAATTAAATGAAAATTAGTACCTTCAAAGCAATCGAGCATCTATAGAAGATACGGTAAGGGTTTTCCTTTGTCTTCGATATGTATGTGATGATATCGTTACCACACCAACATCCGCAATTCGTCGGAAGATCTGGAGGGTAAGCACCATGTGCTGAACGATATGTACTCGAAGAGTAGTCGCTCATATTAAAATTGAGAAGTAGAATTCTTTAATCGAAGATAAACCAAGAAATCGGATGGGAATCCCAGAAATCGATAAGAACCCTAAATCCCCAATCTGATCGCTCGATTATGACTATAAGGGAGAAGAAAGAAGTAAACGACGTCGTCTGGAATTAACTCGGCCAAACCACGAATTTAATTTACGATAAGTCAACCAAACCTCATTATATAACTCAGTCGTAACGTTATGTTATACCTCAGACGGAACGTAACTATAACTCAGCCATACCCCGAATTTGAATATCAAAATCATAAATCAGCCATATCTAACGTATAAATCAGCCGTAACATGATTATAACTCAGCCATAACATAATCATAACTCAGCCAAACCTCGAATTTTAAATATAAGGTTATTTATACATTCATGTTATTAGAACACTTAGATAAGAAGAATTTAAGGTTTCTATTCACTGTGAAAATGAATATAATCAAATTAGCTATTGTTTATACCTTTTAAGACTTATGTATCCAACAAAGAGATAAATCCTAGTAATGCTTGTCTATTCTATCTTGTAATACTATAATTTAATACAATTCTATCTTTTATATTCGGGTGAATTTTATTTTTTACATTAAAGATACTTTTTAATATATTCTAATACCATAATGTTAAGTTTATTGTTGAATTTAAAATGCTTGTTTATTGTTGAGTTTAATTTGTCTTTCGGAACTCAGCCATAACATAACCATAACTTAGCCATAACCCATTTCTATAACACAGTCACAGTCAGTACAAAACCACAAATGAGCCATGATTCCAATAATTTACATATTATCACAATAAGTCTACTACAGCATAATATTACTAAAACTGGTTGAGGTAATCCGGTGCCTCATCGAAAATGTCTGCTGCCATCTTCAGCCATATACCTTGGATATTTTCATCACAGAGGCCATCGAAACTAACACCGAGTGCTAGGCATTCCACAAATTTGAGAGAGTACACGACACAGTCCCCGGGATTTAGGTTTTGAGGGACCTTGGATATACTCTTCCTTCTGAAGGAAAACATCGCCTTACTTTGTGGACGGATTTCAGCAGCGACTAATGCGTTTAGCATTGCTGGAAGCATCTGCGCAAACGGCTTAACAGACTTCATGATGTTTGTTTCACTTTCAGGTGTTACCTGACCCACAATGCTGTCATAGACATCGATATGGCTCCTTGTCAGGTCAGCTTCTAGCGTAATCCAGTGATCACCTCCGACTTGTATAACAAGATACAGTTTGTCCACATCTTTTATCCACTTCAGATCAGTGGGCTGATCTACAGGCATTTTCCCGTTAATAACCCGCTCATAAGGTCCACCATCAAATTTAAACCTTTGTGGTCTTTCCTTGAATGCTTTATTATACTCATGAACGAGTAAAGCAGTAAACCACGGGTCTAAAAACGCAATACGTTTGGTGTGGAATGGGCAGGGGTCTTCAAGGAACCGTTTCCTGAGGAGTCTCATAAACGCACCCACATGCTGTAAAAAAACCATAAGGTATGATAAATATAACTCAGCCATAAATAATATATAACTCAGCCATAACTAATATATAACTCAGCCATAACTAATATATAACTCAGCCATAACTCAGCCATAACTAATATATAACTCAGCCATAACTCATCCATCAAGCTGAATGATAACTCAGTCACAACAAAAAAGTGTAAAACTTACATCGTCCCGTAGCCACCCATACTGTTTGTCCGTAGCTGGCCAATCCTTTCTTTAAGTGATGAGTCTCTTGAACAATTCAATTTCAGGGGCTGACTTGCCATATGGGATAGCCCTAACAAACAACACACTTAAATATACACAAAAGGGGGTAAAGAAGCAGTAATCAAGAGGATCATAGGTACGAAGAACTTACTTGTATGGACTTAAGTGATCCAATAATCTCTCCAATCTGGCCGGATCAACAGGGGCGAAAGGATCATATATTGCAACAGAGGGTACACAGTTCTTCCTCATGCATGTAAGCCCGTTCTCTCCAATAAAAGGAAAAACATGAGATTTTGGCTGTGGCTCCAATGCACTCCCATCTTTAGCAAACTTCACATTTGCTGTCCTTAATTCTTTAATCCTTTCATTCCTAATCCTTTCTTCCTCATCAACATCAGATTCAGGTAAGACGTTGAAGTTCTAGAAAGGATTATTGTCAGTGATATCCTCTAGATCACTGTCACAAGCTTTGTTGTCCCCTTTGTTGTCCTCAACCATAACCTTCTTACCCTGACTCTTTTCATGTGGGAATTTGAATTTCACAACAGGAATCTTACCAACATCTTCAGCAAGTTCTTCCACCAGATCAGATTTATCACTTAGTTTCAAGTGCTGAACAGCTCTAGGCTTTCTACCTCTCTTCTTTGGCTGGCCTTTTTCCTCATTCCCTTTCCTTCTTGCTTCAGCTTCTGCCCTCTTCTTTTCCTCTACTTCTTTTTTCTTTTGGGCATCTGCTTCTCTTCTCTTCAGTGCATCTTCTTTCTTTTTCAGTGCCTCCTCTTTCTTCTTTTGAGCCTCGGCCTCTTTCCTCTGCTGTGCTTCTAAATTCCGCGTCAAAGGCCGCGTTTTCTTATTAGCAGGAGAGGGAGATTTCTCAATGAAATCAAGAAGACCATCTTGCTTATTAGTGGCCTCATCGAAATCCTTATTTAGATTCTTGATGCACCGATTAATGTCACTGTCCAGAACTGCTTCTTCTTCTTCTTCTTCCTGAATTTTCTTCTCCTGTAACTTCATAACACAAAACAACTCAGCCATAACACAAAACAACTCAGCCATAACACAAAACAACTCAGCCATAACAAAGATATAACTCAGCCATAACACAAAACAACTCTGCCATAACAGAGGTATAACTAAGCCATAACATAAAACAACTCAGCCAAAACAGAGATATAACTCAGCCATAACATAACTCATAACTCAGCCATAACATTCAACAACTCAACCGTAATGTATTTGATAACTCAGCTATAACATAAACAACTAAGTAAATACATCGAATAACCCAGCCATTACATAAAATTAAGATAACTCAGCTTACCGGGGGACTAGTAACAGAGTAGTCTTGGCTTGACGGTTTCTTCTGAATTTCAGGTGTCTGTTCCTTTTTTTTCCCAAAAACATCCCTGATTCTGATATTGGAGAAGCTCTTGAGTGGTAATGTGTCGTCATTCTGAATGTTTTTGCCTCCACTCATGAGACCAGCTAGGCCTCCACCTCTGGCAACGAAGGAAATTAGGCCTTTCATCTTGATGAATTCTTCATCAACATGTGTGAACTTATCATCAAAGGTCTCAACCTTTGATTTCATGGTCTCAATACTTGATTTCATTTCAGAAACCATACCCACGAGTAATTTAAGTGACGCCTTTCCACCAGCATCGTCCTCTTCACTATCAGCCTGCAAAACATACACAAAAATTGATAATCAAAACATACACAAATATATATGACTATATAACATATAACTTACCTTTACCTCCTCACTCTTCTTCTTCTTATTCTTCTGTTCATGAGGCTTTACCTCCTCGTTTATCTTCTTCTTCTTCTTCTTCTGTGCATCTTCTGCACCAGAATCACCACCCTTTTCAACTTTCTGCTTCTTAGCGGGAGATTCAGACTCAACCGCTGCTCTAACTTTTCCAGCTTTCTTCTTGTCCTCATTCACTTTCACATCCCAAAAACCTTTAACAAGCTTTTCCTCATGTATGTCATTGACCAAGTTGACAAGTTCTGGGTCTTCTTCTGTCTGATTTGGCCATGTATGAAAAAGCTCACTTACATCACCCTTCATCACCATTGTACTCACACGCAGCTACATTAGAAGACAAACATCAATAAGTATAACTCATAAAGACAAAACAAATACATAAATCAGCCATCACTAAACTCTAACTCAGCCATTACTAAACTATAACTCAGCCATAACTAATTTATAACTCAGCCATAAATAAAAATAACTCAGCCATAACTTAACTATAACTCAGCCGTAACTAAACTATAACTCAGCCATTACTAATATATACCTCAGCCATGACTAAATCGTAACTCAGTCATAACATAAAACAGAGATCACTAAAATATAAGTTACCTCACTATACTTTTTGATATCTTCAGCAATGGCCACATCTAATGCTGAACGTGTACGGGTCCCAGGCCATCGAAACAACGGGATCTCTTCATTCTCGACTAAATTCCCGAATCGCTCTCCTAAGCATTTGATAGAATCATATGCCCAAGCTTGTAACACGTAAACCGGCCCACCAAGGGTGTACGAACTACCTCTAGGATTCAAGCACTTGACATTATCAACCATAGTCTCAAATGCGACCCGACCCCATGGATAAGCCTTCACGGCTTTATCATCAGAAACTATTTTTGCAGCTTCAAATGGTATCCGTGAGTTATGATGCACGCAGTAGAGTCCAATGGCTAGAAAAATCAATAGCCCCAACCACTTGCGCTTCTCAACAGACCATGACCGGCACACTAATAATCCTTTAAGTAGCTCATCATATGTTGGACCTTCCCCACCAGGAACTTTCAGTTCTTCTGTTAAGAACTGTTTGAAGTCAACTGAAGGTTCAAACTTCTCTGATGGAGTTGGATCTATGTTTAACCCCGTGAGGTGAGCGAATTCATTCAAACCAAACCTTATAGGCTGGCCACCAACTAAACACCAAAGCTCTTTGTGTTTAATTCTCAACTGTCTACACAATAGATAGTGTACAGTCTTAGCAGACCAAAAGAATTTGCTTTCAACTAATTTAGCAACTATTCCAAGAGGTAATTGCTTGATCTCATCCAATGCGTCTTGTCCAATTGATTCCCTAACCCCAGGGAAATCTGCCATCCTAAAATAGGTACACATGCTTTTATTCTTGAGGCTAGACATCCCTTCTTCGTAAAGTCTCGGTGGGTAATTCATTACTTGTTCTGCAGCCATCTGAAATAAGTATAAACACATCATAACTCAGCCATAAAGTACACAATAACTCAGCTACAACATAAACTATAACTCAGCCACAACATAAACTATAACTCAGCCACAACATAAACTATAACTCAACCATCACATAAACTATAACTCAGCCACAACATAAACTATAACTCAGCCACAACATAAACTATAACTCAGCCACAACTTAAAACAAGTTAATAAGTGAGCCATAACAAATATTATAACTCAGCCGCATCAATAACAAACTAAGACAACTCAGCCATAACATGATAAGTAACTCAGCCATAACATGATAAGTAACTCAGTCGTCGAATCTATAGATCTGACAAATCAGCCGTCAAGAATACTGTAACTCAGCCGTCGAATGAATAGAGCAAACGACGGCGACAATCAGCCATAATAAGCAAAAACAAACACGATTATAGTCGGAAAAACTCTAAATACAGTTCGACACTTACCGGAATACGAAAGGTCTCCAATGTAGCAACGAAAACGACGACTCACTCACGGTGACTTCTTCTCTTCACAACGACTGAAGGCGAGTTTGAAGAGCGAAACAGAGAGAGTGTAATGGTTCGTCGGCGGCGAGTAGTGTGTTGGCGGCGAGTATTGTCTTCGTCGGCGGCGAGTAGTGTGTTGGCGGCGAGTATTTCTCTTCGTCGGCGAGAGAGAATTTTTTTTTTTTTTTCAATTGTAAACAGTGACGAAAAATAAAGGAACTGTTCAGTTTCCTTTTTGATAATTAATGAAAGAATAACTGTCGATGATGATGTGGCAATTTTGGGTATGACGTGGCATTTTCGGATCTGACGTGGCAATTTTAAGTGAAAACAGACAAAGGGTGTTTATTGTAATTACACCCATCCCACTAAACATCTAAAGAATAAAAAAAAAATTTGGATGTTTAAGGAATAAACATACAATTGTGGTCTATCTAAGTAATTCTCCCATTTTTTTATTGATTAAAAGTGATAGAGATGCATGAAGAGTGTTTAAAAGTGTGAGAAAAGACTTGCCGAAATTTGGTCTGAAATGGGCTAAGAACCCACAAACATTGCTTTGAAGCATTGAATGTCTTGTCTAGTGTTGTTTGGGGGTAGAATATGTTAGAATACAATAAATTTGAATGATTACAAGTGCTACAGATGCATGATGAGTGTTTAGAAATGTGGAGAGAGACTTGTTGAAATTTGGTCCCAAATAGGCTAAGAACCCACAAACATGTCTTTAAAGCAATAAATAGATTCTTTAGTGTTGTTTGGGGTTCAAATATGTTAGAATACAATAAAATTTGATTAAATAGAAGTGCAAAATATGCATGAAGAGTGTTTACAAGTGTGTGAACAGACTTGCCGAAATTTGGTCTTAAATGGGCTAAGAACCCACAAACGATGCTTTGAAGCATTAAATGGCTTGTCTAGTGTTCTTTGGGGTTAAAATATGTTAGGATACAATTTTTTTATTGATTAAAAGTGATAGAGATGCATGAAGAGTGTATAAAAGTGTGTGAAAAGACTTCCCAAAATTTGGTCTGAAATGGGCTAAGATCCCACAAACATGTCTTTGAAGCAGTAAATGGCTTCTTTAGTGTTGTTTGGGGTTAGAATATGTTAGAATACAATGAATTTGATTGATTAAAAGTGCTAGAGATGCATGTAAAGTGTTTAGAAGTGTGTGAAAAGACAGGCTAAAATTTGATTTGAAATGGGCTAAGAACCCACAAACATTGCTTTGAAACATTAAATGTCTTGTCTAGTGTTGTTTGGGGGAAGAATATGTTAGAATACAATAAATTTGATTGATTACAAGTGCTACAGATGCATGATGAGTGTTTAGAAATGTGGAGAGAGACTTGTTGAAATTTGGTCCGATATGGGCTAAGAACCCACAAACATGTCTTTGAGGCAGTAAATCGCTTTTCTAGTGTTGTTTGGGGTTAGAATATGTTAGAATACAATGAATTTGATTGATTAAAAGCGCTAGATATGCATGAAGAGTGTTTAGAAGTGTGTAAAAACACTTGCCGAAATATGGTCTAAAATGGGTTAAGAACCCACAAACATTGCTTTGAAGCATTAAATGGCTGTTCTAGTGTTGTTTGGGGTTAGAATATGTTAGAAGACAATTTTTTTATTGAATAAAAGTGATAGAAATGCACGAAGAGTGTTTAGAATTGTTTGAAAAGACTTGCCGAAATTTGGTATGAAATGGGCTAAGAAAACACAAACATATCTTTGAAGCAGTAAATGGCTTCTCTAGTGTTGTTTGGGGTTAGAATATGTTAGAGTATAATGAATTTTATTGATTAAAAGTGCTAGAGATGCATGAAGAATGTTTAGAAGTGTGTGAAAAGACTTGCCGAAATATGGTCTAAAATGGGCTAAGAACCCACAAACAATGTTTTGAAGCATTAAATGGCTTGTCTAGTGTTATTTGGGGTTATAATATGTTAGAATACAAATTTGTGATTGATTAAAAGTGATATAGATGCATGGAAAGTGTTTAGAAGTGTGTGAAAAGACTTGCCGA
This sequence comes from Capsella bursa-pastoris, assembly GCA_036452645.1. Lineage (NCBI taxonomy): Eukaryota > Viridiplantae > Streptophyta > Magnoliopsida > Brassicales > Brassicaceae > Capsella > Capsella bursa-pastoris. The sequence continues at coordinate 10,759,657 of CP144185.1, forward strand.
AATTTGGTCTGAAATGGGCTAAGAACACACAAACATGTCTTTGAAGCAGTAAATGGCTTCTCAGTGTTGTTTGGGGTTAGAATATGTTAGAATAGAATGAATTTGATTGATTAAAAGTGCTAAAGATGCATGAAAAGTATTTAGAAGTGTGTGAAAAGACTAGCCAAAATTTAGTCTGAATTGGGCTAAGAACCCACAAACATTGCTTTGAAGCATTAAATGGCTTGTCTAGTGTTGTTTGGGATTAGAATATGTTATAATACATTAAGTTTGATTGATTACAAGTGCTAGGGATGCATGAAGAGTGTTGTTTGGGGTTAGAATATGTTAGAATACAATGAATTGGATTGATTAAAAGTGCTAGAGATGCATGACAACTGTTTAGAAGTGTGTGAAAAGACTGGCCAAAATTTGATTTGAAATGGGCTAAGAACCTACAAACATTGCTTTAAAGCATTAAATGTCTTGTCTAGTGTTGTTTGGGGGAAGAATATGTTAGAATACAATAAGTTTGATTGATTACAAGTGCTACAGATGCATGATGAGTGTTTAGAAATGTGGAGAGAGACTTGTTGAAATTTGGTCCCAAATGGGCTAAGAACCCACAAACATGTCTTTAAAGCAGTAATTAGCTTATTTAGTGTTGTTTGGGGTTAGAATATGTTACAATTCAATGAATTTGATTAATTGAAAGTGCTAGATATGCATGAAGGGTGTTTAGAAGTGTGCGAAAAGACTTGCCGAACTTTGGTCTGAAATGGGAGAAGAACCCACAAACATTGCTTTGAAGCATTAAATGGCTTGTCTATAGTTGTTTGGGGTTAGAATATGTTAGAATACAGTAAGTTTAATTTATTACAAATGCTAGAGAGGCATGAAGAGTGTTTAGAAGTGTGGAGAAAGACTTGTTGAAATTTGTTCCCATATAGGCTAAGAGCCCACAAACATGTCTTTGAGGCAGTAAATCGCTTCTCTAGTGTTGTTTGGGGTTAGAATATGTTAGAATACAATGAATTTGATTGATTAAAAGTGCTAGATATGCATGAAGAGTGTTTAGAAGTGTGTAAAAAGACTTGCTGAAATATGGTCTAAAATGGGCTAAGAACCCACAAACATTGTTTTGAAGTATTAAATGGCTTGTCTAGTGTTGTTTGGGGTTAAAATATGTTAGAAGACAGAATTGCGTGAAAAGACTTGCCGAAATTTGGTCTGAAATGGGCTAAGAACACACATACATGTCTTTGAAGCAGTAAATAGCTTCTCTAGTGTTGTTTGGGGTTAGAATATGTTAGAGTATAATGAATTTGATTGATTAAAAGTTCTAGAGATGCATGAAGAGTGTTTAGAAGTGTGTGAAGAGACTTGCCGAAATATGGTCTAAAATGGGCTAAGAACCCACAAACAATGTTTTGAAGCATTAAATGGCTTGTCTAGTGTTATTTGAGGTTATAACATGTTAGAATACAAATTTTGTGATTGATTAAAAGTGCTAAAGATGCATGAAAAGTATTTAGAAGTGTGTGAAAAGCCTTGCCGAAATTTGATTTGAAATGGGCTAACAACCCACAAATATTGCTTTGAAGCATTAAATGTCTTGTCTAGTGTTGTTTGGGGGAAGAATATGTTAGAATAAAATAAATTTGATTGATTACAACTGCTACAGATGCATGATGAGTGTTTAGAAATGTGGAGAGAGACTTGTTGAGATTTGGTCCCAAATGGGCTAAGAACCACAAACATGTCTTTAAAGTAGTAAATAGCTTCTTTAGTGTTGTTTGGGGTTAGAATATGTTACAATTCAACGAATTTGACTAATTTAATGTGCTAGATATGCATGAAGGGTATTTAGAAGTGTGCGAAAAGACTTGACGAACTTTGGTCTTAAATGGGCTAAGAACCCACAAACATTGCTTTGAAGCATTAAATGGCTTGTCTATAGTTGTTTGGGGTTAGAATATGTTAGAATGCAGTAAGTTTGATTTATTACAAGTGCTAGAGAGGCATGAAGAGTGTTTAGAAGTGTGGAGAAAGACGTTGAAATTTGGTCCCATATGGGCTAAGAAACCATAAACATGTCTTTGAGGCAGTAAATCGCTTCTCTAAAGATGCATGAAAAGTATTTAGAAGTGTGTGAAAAGACTAGCCATTATTTGGTTTGAATTGGGCTAAGAACCCACAAACATTGCTTTGAAGCATTAAATGGCTTGTCTAGTGTTGTTTGGGGTTAGAATATGTTATAATACATTAAGTTTGATTGATTACAAGTGCTAGGGATGCATGAAGAGTGTTTAGAAGTGTGGAGAAAGACTTGTTGAAATTTGGTCCCATATGGGCTAAGAACCCACAAACATGTCTTTAAAGCAATAAATAGATTCTTTAGTGTTGTTTGCGGTTCAAATATCTTAGAATACAATAAATTTGATTAAATAAAAGTGCTAAATATGAATGAAGAGTGTTTATAAGTGTGTGAACAGACTTGCCGAAATTTGGTCTTAAATGGGATAAGAACCCACACGCATTGCTTTGAAGCATTAAATGGCTTGTCTAGTGTTCTTTGGGATTAGAATATGTTAGAATACAATTTTTTATTGATTAAAAGTGATAGAAATGCATGAAGAGAGTTTAAAAGTGTGTGAAAAGACTTGCCGAAATTTGGTCTGAAATGGGCTAAGATCCCACAAACATGTCTTTGAAGCAGTAAATGGCTTCTCTAGTGTTGTTTGGGGTGAGAATATGTTAGAGTATAATGAATTTGATTGATTAAAAGTGCTAGAGATTCATGAAGAGTGTTTAGAAGTGTGTGAAAAGACTTGCAGAAATGTGGTCTAAAATGGGCTAAGAACCCACAAACAATGTTTTTAAGCATTAAATGGCTTGTCTAGTGTTATTTGGGGTTATAATATGTTAGAATACAAATTTTGTGATTGATTAAAAGTGATATAGATGCATGAAAAGTGTTTAGAAGTATGTGAAAAGACTTGCCGAAATTTGGTCTGAAATGGGCTAAGAACACACAAACATGTCTTTGAAGTAGTAAATGGCTTCTAAGTGTTGTTTGGGGTTAGAATATGTTAGAATACAATGAATTTGATTGATTAAAAGTGCTAAAGATGCATGAAAAGTATTTAGAAGTGTGTGAAAAGCCTTGCCGAAATTTGGTCTGAAATGGGCTAAGAACCCACAAACATTGCTTTGAAGCATTAAATGGCTTGTCTAAAGTTGTTTGGGGTTAAAATATGTTAGAATGCAGTAAGTTAGATTTATTACAAGTGCTAGAGAGGCATGAAGAGTGTTTAGAAGTGTGGAGAAAGACGTTGAAATTTGGTCCCATATGGGCTAAGAACCCATAAACATGTCTTTGAGGCAGTAAACCGCTTCTCTAGTGTTGTTTGGGGTTAGAATATGTTAGAATACAATGAATTTGATTGATTAAAAGTGCTAGATATGCATGAAGAGTGTTTATAAGTGTGTGAACAGACTTGCCGAAATTTGGTCTTAAATGGGCTAAGAACCCACTAACATTGCTTTGAAGCATTAAATGGTTTGTCTAGTGTTCTTTGCGATTAGAATATGTTAGAATACAAATTTTGTGATTGATTAAAAGTGATATAGATGCATGAAAACTGTTTAGAAGTGTGTGAAAAGACTTGCCGAAATTTGGTCTGAAATGGGCTAAGAACACACAAACATGTCTTTGAAGCAGTAAATGGCTTCTCAGTGTTGTTTGGGGTTAGAATATGTTAGAATACAATGAATTTGATTGATTAAAAGTGCTAAAGATGCATGAAAAGTATTTAGAAGTGTGTGAAAAGACTAGCCATTATTTGGTTTGAATTGGGCTAAGAACCCACAAACATTGCTTTGAAGCATTAAATGGCTTGTCTAGTGTTGTTTGGGGTTAGAATATGTTATAATACATTAAGTTTGATTGATTACAAGTGCTAGGGATGCATGAAGAGTGTTTAGAAGTGTGGAGAAAGACTTGTTGAAATTTGGTCCCATATGGGCAAAGAACCCACAAACATGTCTTTAAAGCAATAAATAGATTCTTTAGTGTTGTTTGGGGTTCAAATATGTTAGAATACAATAAATTTGATTAAATAAAACTGCTAAATATGAATGAAGAGTGTTTATAAGTGTGTGAACAGACTTGCCGAAATTTGGTCTTAAATGGGATAAGAACCCACAAGCATTGCTTTGAAGCATTAAATGGCTTGTCTAGTATTCTTTGGGATTAGAATATGTTAGAATACAATTTTTTTATTGATTAAAAGTGATAGAGATGCATGAAGAGAGTTTAAAAGTGTGTGAAAAGACTTGCCGAAATTTGGTCTGAAATGGGCTAAGATCCCACAAACATGTCTTTGAAGCAGTAAATGGCTTCTCTAGTGTTGTTTGGGGTGAGAATATGTTAGAGTATAATGAATTTGATTGATTAAAAGTGCTAGAGATTCATGAAGAGTGTTTAGAAGTGTGTGAAAAGACTAGCCGAAATATGGTCTAAAATGGGCTAAGAACCCACAAACAATGTTTTGAAGCATTAAATGGCTTGTCTAGTGTTATTTGAGGTTATAATATGTTAGAATACAAATTTTGTGATTGATTAAAAGTGCTAAAGATGCATGAAAAGTATTTAGAAGTGTGTGAAAAGCCTTGCCGAAATTTGATTTGAAATGGGCTAACAACCCACAAATATTGCTTTGAAGCATTAAATGTCTTGTCTAGTGTTGTTTGGGGGAAGAATATGTTAGAATAAAATAAATTTGATTGATTACAATTGCTACAGATGCATGATGAGTGTTTAGAAATGTGGAGAGAGACTTGTTGAGATTTGGTCCCAAATGGGCTAAGAACCACAAACATGTCTTTAAAGTAGTAAATAGCTTCTTTAGTGTTGTTTGGGGTTAGAATATGTTACAATTCAACGAATTTGACTAATTTAATGTGCTAGATATGCATGAAGGGTATTTAGAAGTGTGCGAAAAGACTTGACGAACTTTGGTCTTAAATGGGCTAAGAACCCACAAACATTGCTTTGAAGCATTAAATGGCTTGTCTATAGTTGTTTGGGGTTAGAATATGTTAGAATGCAGTAAGTTTGATTTATTACAAGTGCTAGAGAGGCATGAAGAGTGTTTAGAAGTGTGGAGAAAGACGTTGAAATTTGGTCCCATATGGGCTAAGAAACCATAAACATGTCTTTGAGGCAGTAAATCGCTTCTCTAAAGATGCATGAAAAGTATTTAGAAGTGTGTGAAAAGACTAGCCATTATTAGGTTTGAATTGGGCTAAGAACCCACAAACATTGCTTTGAAGCATTAAATGGCTTGTCTAGTGTTGTTTGGGGTTAGAATATGTTATAATACATTAAGTTTGATTGATTACAAGTGCTAGGGATGCATGAAGAGTGTTTAGAAGTGTGGAGAAAGACTTGTTGAAATTTGGTCCCATATGGGCTAAGAACCCACAAACATGTCTTTAAAGCAATAAATAGATTCTTTAGTGTTGTTTGCGGTTCAAATATGTTAGAATACAATAAATTTGATTAAATAAAAGTGCTAAATATGAATGAAGAGTGTTTATAAGTGTGTGAACAGACTTGCCGAAATTTGGTCTTAAATGGGATAAGAACCCACAAGCATTGCTTTGAAGCATTAAATGGCTTGTCTAGTGTTCTTTGGGATTAGAATATGTTAGAATACAATTTTTTTATTGATTAAAAGTGATAGAAATGTATGAAGAGAGTTTAAAAGTGTGTGAAAAGACTTGCCGAAATTTGGTCTGAAATGGGCTAAGATCCCACAAACATGTCTTTGAAGCAGTAAATGGCTTCTCTAGTGTTGTTTGGGGTGAGAATATGTTAGAGTATAATGAATTTGATTGATTAAAAGTGCTAGAGATTCATGAAGAGTGTTTAGAAGTGTGTGAAAAGACTAGCCGAAATATGGTCTAAAATGGGCTAAGAACCCACAAACAATGTTTTGAAGCATTAAATGGCTTGTCTAGTGTTATTTGAGGTTATAATATGTTAGAATACAAATTTTGTGATTGATTAAAAGTGCTAAAGATGCATGAAAAGTATTTAGAAGTGTGTGAAAAGCCTTGCCGAAATTTGATTTGAAATGGGCTAACAACCCACAAATATTGCTTTGAAGCATTAAATGTCTTGTCTAGTGTTGTTTGGGGGAAGAATATGTTAGAATAAAATAAATTTGATTGATTACAATTGCTACAGATGCATGATGAGTGTTTAGAAATGTGGAGAGAGACTTGTTGAGATTTGGTCCCAAATGGGCTAAGAACCACAAACATGTCTTTAAAGTAGTAAATAGCTTCTTTAGTGTTGTTTGGGGTTAGAATATGTTACAATTCAACGAATTTGACTAATTTAATGTGCTAGATATGCATGAAGGGTATTTAGAAGTGTGCGAAAAGACTTGACGAACTTTGGTCTTAAATGGGCTAAGAACCCACAAAGATTGCTTTGAAGCATTAAATGGCTTGTCTATAGTTGTTTGGGGTTAGAATATGTTAGAATGCAGTAAGTTTGATTTATTACAAGTGCTAGAGAGGCATGAAGAGTGTTTAGAAGTGTGGAGAAAGACGTTGAAATTTGGTCCCATATGGGCTAAGAAACCATAAACATGTCTTTGAGGCAGTAAATCGCTTCTCTAAAGATGCATGAAAAGTATTTAGAAGTGTGTGAAAAGACTAGCCATTATTAGGTTTGAATTGGGCTAAGAACCCACAAACATTGCTTTGAAGCATTAAATGGCTTGTCTAGTGTTGTTTGGGGTTAGAATATGTTATAATACATTAAGTTTGATTGATTACAAGTGCTAGGGATGCATGAAGAGTGTTTAGAAGTGTGGAGAAAGACTTGTTGAAATTTGGTCCCATATGGGCTAAGAACCCACAAACATGTCTTTAAAGCAATAAATAGATTCTTTAGTGTTGTTTGCGGTTCAAATATGTTAGAATACAATAAATTTGATTAAATAAAAGTGCTAAATATGAATGAAGAGTGTTTATAAGTGTGTGAACAGACTTGCCGAAATTTGGTCTTAAATGGGATAAGAACCCACAAGCATTGCTTTGAAGCATTAAATGGCTTGTCTAGTGTTCTTTGGGATTAGAATATGTTAGAATACAATTTTTTTATTGATTAAAAGTGATAGAAATGTATGAAGAGAGTTTAAAAGTGTGTGAAAAGACTTGCCGAAATTTGGTCTGAAATGGGCTAAGATCCCACAAACATGTCTTTGAAGCAGTAAATGGCTTCTCTAGTGTTGTTTGGGGTGAGAATATGTTAGAGTATAATGAATTTGATTGATTAAAAGTGCTAGAGATTCATGAAGAGTGTTTAGAAGTGTGTGAAAAGACTTGCAGAAATGTGGTCTAAAATAGGCTAAGAACCCACAAACAATGTTTTTAAGCATTAAATGGCTTGTCTAGTGTTATTTGGGGTTATAATATGTTAAAATACAAATTTTGTGATTGATTAAAAGTGATATAGATGCATGAAAAGTGTTTAGAAGTATGTGAAAAGACTTGCCGAAATTTGGTCTGAAATGGGCTAAGAACACACAAACATGTCTTTGAAGTAGTAAATGGCTTCTAAGTGTTGTTTGGGGTTAGAATATGTTAGAATACAATGAATTTGATTGATTAAAAGTGCTAAAGATGCATGAAAAGTATTTAGAAGTGTGTGAAAAGCCTTGCCGAAATTTGGTCTGAAATGGGCTAAGAACCCACAAACATTGCTTTGAAGCATTAAATGGCTTGTCTAAAGTTGTTTGGGGTTAAAATATGTTAGAATGCAGTAAGTTAGATTTATTACAAGTGCTAGAGAGGCATGAAGAGTGTTTAGAAGTGTGGAGAATGACGTTGAAATTTGGTCCCATATGGGCTAAGAACCCATAAACATGTCTTTATGGCAGTAAACCGCTTCTTTAGTGTTGTTTGGGGTTAGAATATGTTAGAATACAATGAATTTGATTGATTAAAAGTGCTAGATATGCATGAAGAGTGTTTATAAGTGTGTGAACAGACTTGCAGAAATTTGGTCTTAAATGGGCTAAGAACCCACTAACATTGCTTTGAAGCATTAAATGGTTTGTCTAGTGTTCTTTGCGATTAGAATATGTTAGAATACAAATTTTGTGATTGATTAAAAGTGATATAGATGCATGAAAAGTGTTTAGAAGTGTGTGAAAAGACTTGCCGAAATTTGGTCTGAAATGGGCTAAGAACACACAAACATGTCTTTGAAGCAGTAAATGGCTTCTCAGTGTTGTTTGGGGTTAGAATATGTTAGAATACAATGAATTTGATTGATTAAAAGTGCTAAAGATGCATGAAAAGTATTTAGAGGTGTGTGAAAAGACTAGCCATTATTTTGTTTGAATTGGGCTAAGAACCCACAAACATTGCTTTGAAGCATTAAATGGCTTGTCTAGTGTTGTTTGGGGTTAGAATATGTTATAATACATTAAGTTTGATTGATTACAAGTGCTAGGGATGCATGAAGAGTGTTTAGAAGTGTGGAGAAAGACTTGTTGAAATTTGGTCCCATATGAGCTAAGAACCCACAAACATGTCTTTAAAGCAATAAATAGATTCTTTAGTGTTGTTTGGGGTTCAAATATGTTAGAATACAATAAATTTGATTAAATAAAACTGCTAAATATGAATGAAGAGTGTTTATAAGTGTGTGAACAGACTTGCCGAAATTTGGTCTTAAATGGGATAAGAACCCACAAGCATTGCTTTGAAGCATTAAATGGCTTGTCTAGTATTCTTTAGGATTAGAATATGTTAGAATACAATTTTTTTATTGATTAAAAGTGATAGAGATGCATGAAGAGAGTTTAAAAGTGTGTGAAAAGACTTGCCGAAATTTGGTCTGAAATGGGCTAAGATCCCACAAACATGTCTTTGAAGCAGTAAATGGCTTCTCTAGTGTTGTTTGGGGTGAGAATATGTTAGAGTATAATGAATTTGATTGATTAAAAGTGCTAGAGATTCATGAAGAGTGTTTAGAAGTGTGTGAAAAGACTTGCAGAAATGTGGTCTAAAATGGGCTAAGAACCCACAAACAATGTTTTTAAGCATTAAATGGCTTGTCTAGTGTTAATTGTGGTTATAATATGTTAGAATACAAATTTTGTGATTGATTAAAATTGATATAGATGCATGAAAAGTGTTTAGAAGTATGTGAAAAGACTTGCCGAAATTTGGTCTGAAATGGGCTAAGAACACACAAACATGTCTTTGAAGTAGTAAATGGCTTCTCAGTGTTGTTTGGGGTTAGAATATGTTAGAATACAATGAATTTGATTGATTAAAAGTGCTAAAGATGCATGAAAAGTATTTAGAAGTGTGTGAAAAGCCTTGCCGAAATTTGGTCTGAAATGGGCTAAGAACCCACAAACATTGCTTTGAAGCATTAAATGGCTTGTCTAAAGTTGTTTGGGGTTAGAATATGTTAGAATGCAGTAAGTTAGATTTATTACAAGTGCTAGAGAGGCATGAAGAGTGTTTAGAAGTGTGGAGAAAGACGTTGAAATTTGGTCCCATATGGGCTAAGAACCCATAAACATGTCTTTGAGGCAGTAAACCGCTTCTCTAGTGTTGTTTGGGGTTAGAATATGTTAGAATACAATGAATTTGATTGATTAAAAGTGCTAGATATGCATGAAGAGTGTTTATAAGTGTGTGAACAGACTTGCCGAAATTTGGTCTTAAATAGGCTAAGAACCCACTAACATTGCTTTGAAGCATTAAATGGTTTGTCTAGTGTTCTTTGCGATTAGAATATGTTAGAATACAAATTTTGTGATTGATTAAAAGTGATATAGATGCATGAAAAGTGTTTAGAAGTGTGTGAAAAGACTTGCTAAAATTTGGTCTGAAATGGGCTAAGAACACACAAACATGTCTTTGAAGCAGTAAATGGCTTCTCAGTGTTGTTTGGGGTTAGAATTTGTTAGAATACAATGAATTTGATTGATTAAATGTGCTAAAGATGCATGAAAAGTATTTAGAAGTGTGTGAAAAGACTAGCCAATATTTGGTTTGAATTGGGCTAAGAGCCCACAAACATTGCTTTGAAGCATTAAATGGCTTGTCTAATGTTGTTTGGGGTTAGAATATGTTATAATACATTAAGTTTGATTGATTACAAGTGCTAGGGATGCATGAAGAGTGTTTAGAAGTGTGGAGAAAGACTTGTTGAAATTTGGTCCCATGTGGGCTAAGAACCCACAAACATGTCTTTAAAGCAATAAATAGATTCTTTAGTGTTGTTTGGGGTTCAAATATGCTAGAATACAATAAATTTAATTAAATAAAAGTGCTAAATATGATTGAAGAGTGTTTATAAGTGTGTGAACAGACTTGCCGAAATCTGGTCTTAAATGGGATAAGAACCCACAAGCATTGCTTTGAAGCATTAAATGGCTTGTCTAGTGTTCTTTGGGATTAGAATATGTAAGAATACAATTGATAGAGATGCATGAAGAGAGTCTAAAAGTGTGTGAAAAGACTTGCCGAAATTTGGTCTGAAATGGGCTAAGAACCCACAAACATTGCTTTGAAGCATTAAATGGCTTGTCTAAAGTTGTTTGGGGTTAGAATATGTTAGAATGCAGTAAGTTAGATTTATTACAAGTGCTAGAGAGGCATGAAGAGTGTTTAGAAGTGTGGAGAAAGACGTTGAAATTTGGTCCCATATGGGCTAAGAACCCATAAACATGTCTTTGAGGCAGTAAACCGCTTCTCTAGTGTTGTTTGGGGTTAGAATATGTTAGAATACAATGAATTTGATTGATTAAAAGTGCTAGATATGCATGAAGAGTGTTTATAAGTGTGTGAACAGACTTGCCGAAATTTGGTCTTAAATAGGCTAAGAACCCACTAACATTGCTTTGAAGCATTAAATGGTTTGTCTAGTGTTCTTTGCGATTAGAATATGTTAGAATACAAATTTTGTGATTGATTAAAAGTGATATAGATGCATGAAAAGTGTTTAGAAGTGTGTGAAAAGACTTGCTAAAATTTGGTCTGAAATGGGCTAAGAACACACAAACATGTCTTTGAAGCAGTAAATGGCTTCTCAGTGTTGTTTGGGGTTAGAATTTGTTAGAATACAATGAATTTGATTGATTAAATGTGCTAAAGATGCATGAAAAGTATTTAGAAGTGTGTGAAAAGACTAGCCAATATTTGGTTTGAATTGGGCTAAGAGCCCACAAACATTGCTTTGAAGCATTAAATGGCTTGTCTAATGTTGTTTGGGGTTAGAATATGTTATAATACATTAAGTTTGATTGATTACAAGTGCTAGGGATGCATGAAGAGTGTTTAGAAGTGTGGAGAAAGACTTGTTGAAATTTGGTCCCATGTGGGCTAAGAACCCACAAACATGTCTTTAAAGCAATAAATAGATTCTTTAGTGTTGTTTGGGGTTCAAATATGCTAGAATACAATAAATTTAATTAAATAAAAGTGCTAAATATGATTGAAGAGTGTTTATAAGTGTGTGAACAGACTTGCCGAAATCTGGTCTTAAATGGGATAAGAACCCACAAGCATTGCTTTGAAGCATTAAATGGCTTGTCTAGTGTTCTTTGGGATTAGAATATGTAAGAATACAATTGATAGAGATGCATGAAGAGAGTCTAAAAGTGTGTGAAAAGACTTGCCGAAATTTGGTCTGAAATGGGCTAAGAACCCACAAACATTGCTTTGAAGCATTAAATGGCTTGTCTAAAGTTGTTTGGGGTTAGAATATGTTAGAATGCAGTAAGTTAGATTTATTACAAGTGCTAGAGAGGCATGAAGAGTGTTTAGAAGTGTGGAGAAAGACGTTGAAATTTGGTCCCATATGGGCTAAGAACCCATAAACATGTCTTTGAGGCAGTAAACCGCTTCTCTAGTGTTGTTTGGGGTTAGAATATGTTAGAATACAATGAATTTGATTGATTAAAAGTGCTAGATATGCATGAAGAGTGTTTATAAGTGTGTGAACAGACTTGCCGAAATTTGGTCTTAAATAGGCTAAGAACCCACTAACATTGCTTTGAAGCATTAAATGGTTTGTCTAGTGTTCTTTGCGATTAGAATATGTTAGAATACAAATTTTGTGATTGATTAAAAGTGATATAGATGCATGAAAAGTGTTTAGAAGTGTGTGAAAACACTTGCTAAAATTTGGTCTGAAATGGGCTAAGAACACACAAACATGTCTTTGAAGCAGTAAATGGCTTCTCAGTGTTGTTTGGGGTTAGAATTTGTTAGAATACAATGAATTTGATTGATTAAATGTGCTAAAGATGCATGAAAAGTATTTAGAAGTGTGTGAAAAGACTAGCCAATATTTGGTTTGAATTGGGCTAAGAGCCCACAAACATTGCTTTGAAGCATTAAATGGCTTGTCTAATGTTGTTTGGGGTTAGAATATGTTATAATACATTAAGTTTGATTGATTACAAGTGCTAGGGATGCATGAAGAGTGTTTAGAAGTGTGGAGAAAGACTTGTTGAAATTTGGTCCCATGTGGGCTAAGAACCCACAAACATGTCTTTAAAGCAATAAATAGATTCTTTAGTGTTGTTTGGGGTTCAAATATGCTAGAATACAATAAATTTAATTAAATAAAAGTGCTAAATATGATTGAAGAGTGTTTATAAGTGTGTGAACAGACTTGCCGAAATCTGGTCTTAAATGGGATAAGAACCCACAAGCATTGCTTTGAAGCATTAAATGGCTTGTCTAGTGTTCTTTGGGATTAGAATATGTAAGAATACAATTGATAGAGATGCATGAAGAGAGTCTAAAAGTGTGTGAAAAGACTTGCCGAAATTTGGTCTGAAATGGGCTAAGATCCCACAAACATGTCTTTGAAGCAGTAAATGGCTTCTCTAGTGTTGTTTGGGGTGAGAATATGTTAGAGTATAATGAATTTGATTGATTAAAATTGCTAGAGATTCATGAAGAGTGTTTAGAAGTGTGTGAAAAGATTGGCGAAAATTTGATTTGAAATGGGCTAAGAACCCACAAACATTGCTTTGAAGCATTAAATGTCTTGTCTAGTGTTGTTTGGGGGAAGAATATGTTAGAATACAATAAATTTGATTGATTACAAGTGCTACAGATGCATGATGAGTGTTTAGAAATGTGGAGAGAGACTTGTTGAAATTTGGTCCCAAATGGGCTAAGAACCCACAAACATAACTTTAAAGCAGTAAATAGCTTCTTTACTGTTGTTTGGGGTTAGAATATTTTACAATTCAATGAATTTGATTAATTGAAAGTGCTAGATATGCATGGAGGGTGTTTAGAGGTGTGCGAAAAGACTTGCCGAACTTTGGTCTGAAATGGGCTAAGAACCCACAAACATTGCTTTGAAGCATTAAATCGCTTTTCTATAGTTGTTTGAGGTTAGAATATGTTAGAATACAGTAAGTTTGATTTATTACTAGTGCTAGAGAGGCATGAAGAGTGTTTAGAAGTGTGGAGAAAGACTTGTTGAAATTTGGTCCCATATGGGCTAAGAACCCACAAACATGTCTTTGAGGCAGTAAATCGCTTATCTAGTGTTGTTTGGGGTTAGAATATGTTAGAATACAATGAATTTGATTGATTAAAAGTGCTAGATATGCATGAAGAGTGTTTAGAAGTGTGTAAAAATACTTGTCGAAATATGGTCTAAAATGGGCTAAGAACCCACAAACATTGCTTTGAAGCAATAAATGGCTTGTCTAGTGTTGTTTGGGGTTAGAATATGTTAGAAGACAATTTTTTGATTGATTAAAAGTGATAGAAATGCACGAAGAGTGTTTAGAATTGCGTGAAAAGACTTGCCGAAATTTGGTCTGAAATGGGCTAAGAACACACAAACATGTCTTTGAAGCAGTAAATGGCTTCTCTGGTGTTGTTTGGGGTTAGAATATGTTAGAGTATAATGAATTTGATTGATTAAAAGTGCTTGAGATGCATGAAGAGTGTTTAGAAGTGTGTGAAAAGACTTGCCAAAATATGGTCTAAAATGGGCTAAGAACCCACAAACATTGTTTTGAAGCATTAAATGGCTTGTCTAGTGTTATTTGGGGTTAGAATATGTTAGAATTCAATTTTTGTGATTGATTAAAAGTGATATAGATGCATGAAAAGTGTTTAGAAGTGTTTGAAAAGACTTGCCGAAATTTGGTTTGAAATGGGTAAGAACACACAAACATGTCTTTGAAGCAGTAAATGGCTTCTCAGTGTTTTTTGGGGTTAGAATATGTTAGAATACAATGAATTTGATTGATTAAAAGTGCTAAAGGTGCATGAAAAGTATTTAGAAGGGTGTGAAAAGACTAGCCAAAATTTGGTCTGAATTGGGCTAAGAACCCACAAACATTGCTTTGAAGCATTAAATGGCTTGTCTAGTGTTGTTTGGGGTTAGAATATGTTATAATACATTAAGTTTGATTGATTACAAGTGCTAGGGATGCATGAAGAGTGTTTAGAAGTGTGGAGAAAGACTTGTTGAAATTTGGTCCCATATGGGCTAAGAACCCACAAACATGTCTTTAAAGCAATAAATAGATTCTTTAGTGTTGTTTGGTGTTCAAATATGTCAGAATACAATAAATTTGATTAAACAAAAGTGCTAAATATGCATGAGGAGTGTTTAGAAGTGTGTGAACAGACTTGCCGAAATTTGGTCTTAAATGGGCTAAGAACCCACAAACATTGCTTTGAAGCATTAAATGGCTTGTCTAGTCTTCTTTGGGGTTAGAATATGTTAGAATACAATTTTTTTTATTGATTAAAAGTGATAGAGATGCATGAAGAGTGTTTAAAAGTGTGTGAAAAGACTTGCCGAAATTTGGTCTGAAATGGGCTAAGATCCCACAAACATGTCTTTGAAGCAGTAAATGGCTTCTCTAGTGTTGTTTGGGGTTAGAATATGTTAGAATACAAAGAATTGGATTGATTAAAAGTGCTAGAGATGCGTGAAAAGTGTTTGGAAGTGTGTGAAAAGATTGGCGAAAATTTGATTTGAAATGGGCTAAGAACCCACAAACATTGCTTTGAAGCATTAAATGTCATGTCTAGTGTTGTTTGGGGGAAGAATATGTTAGAATACAATAAATTTGATTGATTACAAGTGCTACAGATGCATGATAAGTGTTTAGAAATGTGGAGAGAGACTTGTTGAAATTGGGTCCCAAATGGGATAAGAACCCACAAACATGTCTTTAAAGCAGTAAATAGCTTCCTTAGTGTTGTTTGGGGTTAGAATATGTTACAATTCAATGAATTTGATTAATTGAAAGTGCTAGATATGCATGAAGGGTGTTTAGAAACGTGCGAAAAGACTTGCCGAACTTTGGTCTGAAATGGGCTAAGAACCCACAATCATTGCTTTGCAACATTAAATGGCTTGTCTATAGTTGTTTGGGGTTATAATATGTTAGAATACAGTAAGTTTGATTTATTACAAGTGCTAGAGAGGCATGAACAGTGTTTAAAGTGTGGAGAAAGACTTGTTGAAATTTGGTCCCATATGGGCTAAGAACCCACAAACATGTCTTTGAGGCAGTAAATCGCTTCTCTAGTGTTGTTTGGGGTTATAATATGTTAGAATACAATGAATTTGATTGATTAAAAGTGCTAGATATGCATGAAGAGTGTTTAGAAGTGTGTAAAAAGACTTGCCGAAATATGGTCTAAAATGGGCTAAGAACCCACAAACATTGCTTTGAAGCATTAAATGGCTTGTCTAGTGTTGTTTGGGGTTAGAATATGTTAGAAGACAATTTTTTGATTGATTAATAGTGATAGAAATGCACGAAGAGTGTTTAGAATTGCGTGAAAAGACTTGCCGAAATTTGGTCTGAAATGGGCTAAGAACACACAAACATGTCTTTGAAGCAGTAAATGGCTTCTCTGGTGTTGTTTGGGGTTAGAATATGTTAGAGTATAATGAATTTGATTGATTAAAAGTGCTAGAGATGCATGAAGAGTGTTTAGAAGAGTGTGAAAAGACTTGCAAAAATATGGTCTAAAATGGGCTAAGAACCCACAAACATTGTTTTGAATCATTAAATGGCTTGTCTAGTGTTATTTGGGGTTAGAATATGTTAGAATACAATTTTTGTGATTGATTAAAAGTGATATAGATACATGAAAAGTGTTTAGAAGTGTGTGAAAAGACTTGACGAAATTTGGTCTGAAATGGGCTACGAACACACAAACATGTCTTCGAAGCAGTAAATGGCTTCTCAGTGTTGTTTGGGGTTAGAATATGTTAGAATACAATTAGTTTGATTTATTAAAAGTGCTAACGATGCATGAAAAGTATTTAGAAGTGTGTGAAAAGACTAGCCAAAATTTGGTCTGAATTGGGCTAAGAACCCACAAACATTGCTTTGAAGCATTAAATGGCTTGTCTAGTGTTGATTGGGGTTAGAATATCTTATATTACATTAAGTTTGATTGATTACAAGTGCTAGGGATGTATGAAGAGTGTTTAGAAGTGTGGAGAAAGACTTGTTGAAATTTGGTCCCATATGGGCTAAGAACCCACAAACATGTCTTTAAAGCAATAAATAGATTATTTAGTGTTGTTTGGGGTTCAAATATGTTAGAATACAATAAATTTGATTAAATAAAAGTGCTAAATATGCATGAAGAGTGTTTAGAAGTGTGTGAACAGACTTGCCGAAATTTGGTTTTAAATGGGCTAAGAACCCACAAACATTGCTTTGAAGCATTAAATGGCTTGTCTAGTGTTCTTTGGGATTATAATATGTTAGAATACAATTTTTTATTGATTAAAAGTGATAGAGATGCATGAAGAGTGTTTAAAAGTGTGTGAAAAGACTTGCCGAAAGTTGGTCTGAAATGGGCTAAGATCCCACAAACATGTTTTTGAAGCAGTAAATGGCTTCTCTAGTGTTGTTTGGGGTTAGAATATGTTAGAATACAATGAATTGGATTGATTAAAAGTGCTAGAGATGCATGAAAACTGTTTAGAAGTGTGTGAAAAGATTGGCGAAAATTTGATTTGAAATGGGCTAAGAACCTACAAACATTGCTTTAAAGCATTAAATGTCTTGTCTAGTGTTGTTTGGGGGAAGAATATGTTAGAATACAATAAATTTGATTGATTAGAAGTGCTACAGATGCATGATAAGTGTTTAGAAATGTGGAGAGAGACTTGTTGAAATTGGGTCCCAAATGGGATAAGAACCCACAAACATGTCTTTAAAGCAGTAAATAGCTTCCTTAGTGTTGTTTGGGGTTAGAATATGTTACAATTCAATGAATTTGATTAATTGAAAGTGCTAGATATGCATGAAGGGTGTTTAGAAACGTGCGAAAAGACTTGCCGAACTTTGGTCTGAAATGGGCTAAGAACCCACAATCATTGCTTTGCAACATTAAATGGCTTGTCTATAGTTGTTTGGGGTTATAATATGTTAGAATACAGTAAGTTTGATTTATTACAAGTGCTAGAGAGGCATGAAGAGTGTTTAAAGTGTGGAGAAAGACTTGTTGAAATTTGGTCCCATATGGGCTAAGAACCCACAAACATGTCTTTGAGGCAGTAAATCGCTTCTCTAGTGTTGTTTGGGGTTAGAATATGTTAGAATACAATGAATTTGATTGATTAAAAGTGCTAGATATGCATGAAGAGTGTTTAGAAGTGTGTAAAAAGACTTGCCGAAATATGGTCTAAAATGGGCTAAGAACCCACAAACATTGCTTTGAAGCATTAAATGGCTTGTCTAGTGTTGTTTGGGGTTAGAATATGTTAGAAGACAATTTTTTGATTGATTAATAGTGATAGAAATGCACGAAGAGTGTTTAGATTTGCGTGAAAAGACTTGCCGAAATTTGGTCTGAAATGGGCTAAGAACACACAAACATGTCTTTGAAGCAGTAAATGGCTTCTCTGGTGTTGTTCGGGGTTAGAATATGTTAGAGTATAATGAATTTGATTGATTAAAAGTGCTTGAGATGCATGAAGAGTGTTTAGAAGTGTGTGAAAAGACTTGCCAAAATATGGTCTAAAATGGGCTAAGAACCCACAAACATTGTTTTGAAGCATTAAATGGCTTGTCTAGTGTTATTTGGGGTTAGAATATGTTAGAATTCAATTTTTGTGATTGATTAAAAGTGATATAGATGCATGAAAAGTGTTTAGAAGTGTTTGAAAAGACTTGCCGAAATTTGGTTTGAAATGGGTAAGAACACACAAACATGTCTTTGAAGCAGTAAATGGCTTCTCAGTGTTTTTTGGGGTTAGAATATGTTAGAATACAATGAATTTGATTGATTAAAAGTGCTAAAGGTTCATGAAAAGTATTTAGAAGGGTGTGAAAAGACTAGCCAAAATTTGGTCTCAATTGGGCTAAGAACCCACCAACATTGCTTTGAAGCATTAAATGGCTTGTCTAGTGTTGTTTGGGGTTAGAATATGTTATAATACATTAAGTTTGATTGATTACAAGTGCTAGGGATGCATGAAGAGTGTTTAGAAGTGTGGAGAAAGACTTGTTGAAATTTGGTCCCATATGGGCTAAGAACCCACAAACATGTCTTTAAAGCAATAAATAGATTCTTTAGTGTTGTTTGGTGTTCAAATATGTTAGAATACAATAAATTTGATTAAACAAAAGTGCTAAATATGCATGAGGAGTGTTTAGAAGTGTGTGAACAGACTTGCCGAAATTTGGTCTTAAATGGGCTAAGAACCCACAAACATTGCTTTGAAGCATTAAATGGCTTGTCTAGTCTTCTTTGGGGTTAGAATATGTTAGAATACAATTTTTTTTATTGATTAAAAGTGATAGAGATGCATGAAGAGTGTTTAAAAGTGTGTGAAAAGACTTGCCGAAATTTGGTCTGAAATGGGCTAAGATCCCACAAACATGTCTTTGAAGCAGTAAATGGCTTCTCTAGTGTTGTTTGGGGTTAGAATATGTTAGAATACAAAGAATTGGATTGATTAAAAGTGCTAGAGATGCGTGAAAAGTGTTTGGAAGTGTGTGAAAAGATTGGCGAAAATTTGATTTGAAATGGGCTAAGAACCCACAAACATTGCTTTGAAGCATTAAATGTCATGTCCAGTGTTGTTTGGGGGAAGAATATGTTAGAATACAATAAATTTGATTGATTACAAGTGCTACAGATGCATGATGAGTGTTTAGAAATGTGGAGAGAGACTTGTTGAAATTTGGTCCCAAATGGGCTAAGAACCCACAAACATGTCTTTAAAGCAGTAAATAGCTTCTTTACTGTTGTTTGGGGTTAGAATATTTTACAATTCAATGAATTTGATTAATTGAAAGTGCTAGATATGCATGAAGGGTGTTTAGAAGTGTGCGAAAAGACTTGCCGAACTTTGGTCTGAAATGGGCTAAGAACCCACAAACATTGCTTTGAAGCATTAAATGGCTTGTCTATAGTTGTTTGGGGTTAGAATATGTTAGAATACAGTAAGTTTGATTTATTACTAGTGCTAGAGAGGCATGAAGAGTGTTTAGAAGTGTGGAGAAAGACTTGTTGAAATTTGATCCCATATGGGCTAAGAACCCACAAACATGTCTTTCAGGCAGTAAATCGCTTATCTAGTGTTGTTTGGGGGTTAGAATATGTTAGAATACAATGAATTTGATTGATTAAAAGTGCTAGATATGCATGAAGAGTGTTTAGAAGTGTGTAAAAAGACTTGCCGAAATATGGTCTAAAATGGGCTAAGAACCCACAAACATTGCTTTGAAGCATTAAATGGCTTGTCTAGTGTTGTTTGGGGTTAGAATATGTTAGAAGACAATTTTTTGATTGATTAAAAGTGATAGAAATGCACGAAGAGTGTTTAGAATTGCGTGTAAAGACTTGCCGAAATTTGGTCTGAAATGGGTTAAGAACACACAAACATGTCTTTGAAGCAGTAAATAGCTTCTCTGGTGTTGTTTGGGGTTAGAATATGTTAGAGTATAATGAATTTGATTGATTAAAAGTGCTAGAGATGCATGAGGAGTGTTTAGAAGTGTGTGGAAAGACTTGCCAAAATATGGTCTAAAATGGGCTAAGAACCCACAAACATTGTTTTGAAGCATTAAATGGCTTGTCTAGTGTTATTTGGGGTTAGAATATGTTAGAATACAATTTTTGTGATTGATTAAAAGTGATATAGATGCATGAAAAGTGTTTAGAAGTGTGTGAAAAGACTTGCCGAAATTTGGTCTGAAATGGGCTAAGAACACACAAACATGTCTTCGAAGCAGTAAATGGTTTCTCAGTGTTGTTTGGGGTTAGAATATGTTAGAATACAATGAATTTGATTTATTAAAAGTGCTAAAGATGCATGAAAAGTATTTAGAAGTGTGTGAAAAGACTAGCCAAAATTTGGTCTGAATTGGCCTAAGAACCCACAAACATTGCTTTGAAGCATTAAACGGCTTGTCTAGTGTTGTTTGGGGTTAGAATATGTTATAATACATTAAGTTTGATTGATTACAAGTGCTAGGGATGCATGAAGAGTGTTTAGAAGTGTGGAGAAAGACTTGTTGAAATTTGGTCCCATATGGGCTAAGAACCCACAAACATGTCTTTAAAGCAATAAATAGATTCTTTAGTGTTGTTTGGGGTTCAAATATGTTAGAATACAATAAATTTGATTAAATAAAAGTGCTAAATATGCATGAAGAGTGTTTAGAAGTGTGTGAACAGACTTGCCGAAATTTGGTCTTAAATGGGCTAAGAACCCACAAACATTGCTTTGAAGCATTAAAGGGCTTGTCTAGTGTTCTTTGGGGTTAGAATATGTTAGAATACAATTTTTATTATTGATTAAAAGTGATAGAGATGCATGAAGAGTGTTTAAAACTGTGTGAAAAGACTTGCCGAAATTTGGTCTGAAATGGGCTAAGATCCCACAAACATGTCTTTGAAGCAGTAAATGGCTTCTCTAGTGTTGTTTGGGGTTAGAATATGTTAGAATACAATGAATTGGATTGATAAAAAGTGCTAGAGATGCGGGAAAAGTGTTTAGAAGTGTGTGAAAAGATTGGCGAAAATTTGATTTGAAATGGGCTAAGAACCCACAAACATTGCTTTGAAGCATTAAATGTCTTGTCTAGTGTTGTTTGGGGGAAGAATATGTTAGAATACAATAAATTTGATTGATTACAAGTGCTACAGATGCATGATGAGTGTTTAGAAATGTGGAGAGAGACTTGTTGAAATTTGGTCCCAAATGGGCTAAGAACCCACAAACATGTCTTTAAAGCAGTAAATAGCTTCTTTACTGTTGTTTGGGGTTAGAATATTTTACAATTCAATGAATTTGATTAATTGAAAGTGCTAGATATGCATGAAGGGTGTTTAGAAGTGTGCGAAAAGACTTGCCGAACTTTGGTCTGAAATGGGCTAAGAACCCACAAACATTGCTTTGAAGCATTAAATGGCTTGTCTATAGTTGTTTGGGGTTAGAATATGTTAGAATACAGTAAGTTTGATTTATTACTAGTGCTAGAGAGGCATGAAGAGTGTTTAGAAGTGTGGAGAAAGACTTGTTGAAATTTGGTCCCATATGGGCTAAGAACCCACAAACATGTCTTTGAGGCAGTAAATCGCTTATCTAGTGTTGTTTGGGGGTTAGAATATGTTAGAATACAATGAATTTGATTGATTAAAAGTGCTAGATATGCATGAAGAGTGTTTAGAAGTGTGTAAAAAGACTTGCCGAAATTTGGTCTAAAATGGGCTAAGAACCCACAAACATTGCTTTGAAGCATTAAATGGCTTGTCTAGTGTTGTTTGGGGTTATAATATGTTAGAAGACAATTTTTTGATTGATTAAAAGTGATTGAAATGCACGAAGAGTGTTTAGAATTGCGTGTAAAGACTTGCCGAAATTTGGTCTGAAATGGGCTAAGAACACACAAACATGTCTTTGAAGCAGTAAATGGCTTCTCTGGTGTTGTTTGGGGTTAGAATATGTTAGAGTATAATGAATTTGATTGATTCAAAGTGCTAGAGATGCATGAGGAGTGTTTAGAAGTGTGTGAAAAGACTTGCCAAAATATGGTCTAAAATGGGCTAAGAAACCACAAACATTGTTTTGAAGCATTAAATGGCTTGTCTAGTCTTCTTTGGGGTTAGAATATGTTAGAATACAATTTTTGTGATTGATTAAAAGTGATATAGATGCATGAAAAGTGTTTAGAAGTGTGTGAAAAGACTTGCCGAAATTTGGTCTGAAATGGGCTAAGAACACACAAACATATCTTCGAAGCAGTAAATGGCTTCTCAGTGTTGTTTGGGGTTAGAATATGTTAGAATACAATGAATTTGATTTATTATAACTGCTAAAGATGCATGAAAAGTATTTAGAAGTGTGTGAAAAGACTAGCCAAAATTTGGTCTGAATTGGGCTAAGAACCCACAAACATTGCTTTGAAGCATTAAATGGCTTATCTAGTGTTGTTTGGGATTAGAATATGTTATAATACATTAAGTTTGATTGATTACAAGTGCTAGGGATGCATGAAGAGTGTTTAGAAGTGTGGAGAAATACTTGTTGAAATTTGGTCCCATATGGGCTAAGAACCCACAAACATGTCTTTAAAGCAATAAATAGATTCTTTAGTGTTGTTTGGGGTTCAAATATGTTAGAATACAATAAATTTGATTAAACAAAAGTGCTAAATATGCATGAAGAGTGTTTAGAAGTGTGTGAACAGACTTGCCGAAATTTGGTCTTAAATGGGCTAAGAACCCACAAACATTGCTTTGAAGCATTAAATGGCTTGTCTAGTGTTCTTTGGGCTTAGAATATGTTAGAATACAATTTTTGTTATTGATTAAAAGTGATAGAGATGCATGAAGAGTGTTTAAAAGTGTGTGAAAAGACTTGCCGAAATTTGGCCTGAAATGGGCTAAGATCCCACAAACATGTCTTTGAAGCAGTAAATGGTTTCTCTAGTGTTGTTTGGGGTTAGAATATGTTAGAATACAATGAATTGGATTGATTAAAAGTGCTAGAGATGCGTGAAAAGTGTTTAGAAGTGTGTGAAAAGATTGGCGAAAATTTGATTTGAAATGGGCTAAGAACCCACAAACATTGCTTTGAAGCATTAAATGTATTGTCTAGTGTTGTTTGGGGGAAGAATATGTTAGAATACAATAAATTTGATTGATTACAAGTGCTACAGATGCATGATGAGTGTTTAGAAATGTGGAGAGAGACTTGTTGAAATTTGGTCCCAAATGGGCTAAGAACCCACAAACATGTCTTTAAAGCAGTAAATAGCTTCTTTACTGTTGTTTGAGGTTAGAATATTTAACAATTCAATGAACTTGATTAATTGAAAGTGCTAGATATGCATGAAGGGTGTTTAGAAGTGTGCGAAAAGACTTGCCGAACTTTGGTCTGAAATGGGCTAAGAACCCACAAACATTGCTTTGAAGCATTAAATGGCTTGTCTATAGTTGTTTGGGGTTAAAATATGTTAGAATACAGTAAGTTTGATTTATTACTAGTGCTAGAGAGGCATGAAGAGTGTTTAGAAGTGTGGAGAAAGACTTGTTGAAATTTGGTCCCATATGGGCTAAGAACCCACAAACATGTCTTTGAGGCAGTATATCGCTTATCTAGTGTTGTTTGGGGGTTAGAATATGTTAGAATACAATGAATTTGATTGATTAAAAGTGCTAGATATGCATGAAGAGTGTTTAGAAGTGTGTAAAAAGACTTGCCGAAATATGGTCTAAAATGGGCTAAGAACCCACAAACATTGCTTTGAAGCATTAAATGGCTTGTCTAGTGTTGTTTGGGGTTAGAATATGTTAGAAGACAATTTTTTGATTGGTTAAAAGTGATAGAAATGCACGAAGAGTGTTTAGAATTGCGTGTAAAGACTTGCCGAAATTTGGTCTGAAATGTGCTAAGAACACACAAACATGTCTTTGAAGCAGTAAATGGCTTCTTTTGTGTTGTTTGGGGTTAGAATATGTTAGAGTATAATGAATTTGATTGATTAAAAGTGCTAGAGATGCATGAGGAATGTTTAGAAGTGTGTGAAAAGACTTGCCAAAATATGGTCTAAAATGGGCTAAGAACCCACAAACATTGTTTTGAAGCATTAAATGGCTTGTCTAGTGTTATTTGGGGTTAGGATATGTTAGAATACAATTTTTGTGATTGATTAAAAGTGATATAGATGCATGAAAAGTGTTTAGAAGTGTGTGAAAAGACTTGCCGAAATTTGGTCTGAAATGGGCTAAGAACACACAAACATGTCTTCGAAGCAGTAAATGGCCTCTCAGTGTTGTTTGGGGTTAGAATATGTTAGAATACAATGAATTTGATTTATTATAACTGCTAAAGATGCATGAAAAGTATTTAGAAGTGTGTGAAAAGACTAGCCAAAATTTGGTCTGAATTGGGCTAAGAACCCACAAACATTGCTTTGAAGCATTAAATGGCTTATCTAGTGTTGTTTGGGATTAGAATATGTTATAATACATTAAGTTTGATTGATTACAAGTGCTAGGGATGCATGAAGAGTGTTTAGAAGTGTGGAGAAATACTTGTTGAAATTTGGTCCCATATGGGCTAAGAACCCACAAACATGTCTTTAAAGAAATAAATAGATTCTTTAGTGTTGTTTGGGGTTCAAATATGTTAGAATACAATAAATTTGATTAAATAAAAGTGCTAAATATGCATGAAGAGTGTTTAGAAGTGTGTGAACAGACTTGCCGAAATTTGGTCTTAAATGGGCTAAGAACCCACAAACATTGCTTTGAAGCATTAAATGGCTTGTCTAGTGTTCTTTGGGCTTAGAATATGTTAGAATACAATTTTTGTTATTGATTAAAAGTGATAGAGATGCATGAAGAGTGTTTAAAAGTGTGTGAAAAGACTTGCCGAAATTTGGTCTGAAATGGGCTAAGATCCCACAAACATGTCTTTGAAGCAGTAAATGGCTTCTCTAGTGTTGTTTGGGGTTAGAATATGTTAGAATACAATGAATTGGATTGATTAAAAGTGCTAGAGATGCGTGAAAAGTGTTTAGAAGTGTGTGAAAAGATTGGCGAAAATTTGATTTGAAATGGGCTAAGAACCCACAAACATTGCTTTGAAGCATTAAATGTATTGTCTAGTGTTGTTTGGGGGAAGAATATGTTAGAATACAATAAATTTGATTGATTACAAGTGCTACAGATGCATGATGAGTGTTTAGAAATGTGGAGAGAGACTTGTTGAAATTTGGTCCCAAATGGGCTAAGAACCCACAAACATGTCTTTAAAGCAGTAAATAGCTTCTTTACTGTTGTTTGGGGTTAGAATATTTAACAATTCAATGAACTTGATTAATTGAAAGTGCTAGATATGCATGAAGGGTGTTTAGAAGTGTGCGAAAAGACTTGCCGAACTTTGGTCTGAAATGGGCTAAGAACCCACAAACATTGCTTTGAAGCATTAAATGGCTTGTCTATAGTTGTTTGGGGTTAAAATATGTTAGAATACAGTAAGTTTGATTTATTACTAGTGCTAGAGAGGCATGAAGAGTGTTTAGAAGTGTGGAGAAAGACTTGTTGAAATTTGGTCCCATATGGGCTAAGAACCCACAAACATGTCTTTGAGGCAGTATATCGCTTATCTAGTGTTGTTTGGGGGTTAGAATATGTTAGAATACAATGAATTTGATTGATTAAAAGTGCTAGATATGCATGAAGAGTGTTTAGAAGTGTGTAAAAAGACTTGCCGAAATATGGTCTAAAATGGGCTAAGAACCCACAAACATTGCTTTGAAGCATTAAATGGCTTGTCTAGTGTTGTTTGGGGTTAGAATATGTTAGAAGACAATTTTTTGATTGGTTAAAAGTGATAGAAATGCACGAAGAGTGTTTAGAATTGCGTGTAAAGACTTGCCGAAATTTGGTCTGAAATGGGCTAAGAACACACAAACATGTCTTTGAAGCAGTAAATGGCTTCTTTTGTGTTGTTTGGGGTTAGAATATGTTAGAGTATAATGAATTTGATTGATTAAAAGTGCTAGAGATGCATGAGGAATGTTTAGAAGTGTGTGAAAAGACTTGCCAAAATATGGTCTAAAATGGGCTAAGAACCCACAAACATTGTTTTGAAGCATTAAATGGCTTGTCTAGTGTTATTTGGGGTTAGAATATGTTAGAATACAATTTTTGTGATTGATTAAAAGTGATATAGATGCATGAAAAGTGTTTAGAAGTGTGTGAAAAGACTTGCCGAAATTTGGTCTGAAATGGGCTAAGAACACACAAACATGTCTTCGAAGCAGTAAATGGCCTCTCAGTGTTGTTTGGGGTTAGAATATGTTAGAATACAATGAATTTGATTTATTATAACTGCTAAAGATGCATGAAAAGTATTTAGAAGTGTGTGAAAAGACTAGCCAAAATTTGGTCTGAATTGGGCTAAGAACCCACAAACATTGCTTTGAAGCATTAAATGGCTTATCTAGTGTTGTTTGGGATTAGAATATGTTATAATACATTAAGTTTGATTGATTACAAGTGCTAGGGATGCATGAAGAGTGTTTAGAAGTGTGGAGAAATACTTGTTGAAATTTGGTCCCATATGGGCTAAGAACCCACAAACATGTCTTTAAAGAAATAAATAGATTCTTTAGTGTTGTTTGGGGTTCAAATATGTTAGAATACAATAAATTTGATTAAATAAAAGTGCTAAATATGCATGAAGAGTGTTTAGAAGTGTGTGAACAGACTTGCCGAAATTTGGTCTTAAATGGGCTAAGAACCCACAAACATTGCTTTGAAGCATTAAATGGCTTGTCTAGTGTTCTTTGGGCTTAGAATATGTTAGAATACAATTTTTGTTATTGATTAAAAGTGATAGAGATGCATGAAGAGTGTTTAAAAGTGTGTGAAAAGACTTGCCGAAATTTGGTCTGAAATGGGCTAAGATCCCACAAACATGTCTTTGAAGCAGTAAATGGCTTCTCTAGTGTTGTTTGGGGTTAGAATATGTTAGAATACAATGAATTGGATTGATTAAAAGTGCTAGAGATGCGTGAAAAGTGTTTAGAAGTGTGTGAAAAGATTGGCGAAAATTTGATTTGAAATGGGCTAAGAACCCACAAACATTGCTTTGAAGCATTAAATGTATTGTCTAGTGTTGTTTGGGGGAAGAATATGTTAGAATACAATAAATTTGATTGATTACAAGTGCTACAGATGCATGATGAGTGTTTAGAAATGTGGAGAGAGACTTGTTGAAATTTGGTCCCAAATGGGCTAAGAACCCACAAACATGTCTTTAAAGCAGTAAATAGCTTCTTTACTGTTGTTTGGGGTTAGAATATTTAACAATTCAATGAACTTGATTAATTGAAAGTGCTAGATATGCATGAAGGGTGTTTAGAAGTGTGCGAAAAGACTTGCCGAACTTTGGTCTGAAATGGGCTAAGAACCCACAAACATTGCTTTGAAGCATTAAATGGCTTGTCTATAGTTGTTTGGGGTTAAAATATGTTAGAATACAGTAAGTTTGATTTATTACTAGTGCTAGAGAGGCATGAAGAGTGTTTAGAAGTGTGGAGAAAGACTTGTTGAAATTTGGTCCCATATGGGCTAAGAACCCACAAACATGTCTTTGAGGCAGTATATCGCTTATCTAGTGTTGTTTGGGGGTTAGAATATGTTAGAATACAATGAATTTGATTGATTAAAAGTGCTAGATATGCATGAAGAGTGTTTAGAAGTGTGTAAAAAGACTTGCCGAAATATGGTCTAAAATGGGCTAAGAACCCACAAACATTGCTTTGAAGCATTAAATGGCTTGTCTAGTGTTGTTTGGGGTTAGAATATGTTAGAAGACAATTTTTTGATTGGTTAAAAGTGATAGAAATGCACGAAGAGTGTTTAGAATTGCGTGTAAAGACTTGCCGAAATTTGGTCTGAAATGGGCTAAGAACACACAAACATGTCTTTGAAGCAGTAAATGGCTTCTTTTGTGTTGTTTGGGGTTAGAATATGTTAGAGTATAATGAATTTGATTGATTAAAAGTGCTAGAGATGCATGAGGAATGTTTAGAAGTGTGTGAAAAGACTTGCCAAAATATGGTCTAAAATGGGCTAAGAACCCACAAACATTGTTTTGAAGCATTAAATGGCTTGTCTAGTGTTATTTGGGGTTAGAATATGTTAGAATACAATTTTTGTGATTGATTAAAAGTGATATAGATGCATGAAAAGTGTTTAGAAGTGTGTGAAAAGACTTGCCGAAATTTGGTCTGAAATGGGCTAAGAACACACAAACATGTCTTCGAAGCAGTAAATGGCTTCTCAGTGTTGTTTGGGGTTAGAATATGTTAGAATACAATGAATTTGATTTATTATAACTGCTAAAGATGCATGAAAAGTATTTAGAAGTGTGTGAAAAGACTAGCCAAAATTTGGTCTGAATTGGGCTAAGAACCCACAAACATTGCTTTGAAGCATTAAATGGCTTATCTAGTGTTGTTTGGGATTAGAATATGTTATAATACATTAAGTTTGATTGATTACAAGTGCTAGGGATGCATGAAGAGTGTTTAGAAGTGTGGAGAAATACTTGTTGAAATTTGGTCCCATATGGGCTAAGAACCCACAAACATGTCTTTAAAGCAATAAATAGATTCTTTAGTGTTGTTTGGGGTTCAAATATGTTAGAATACAATAAATTTGATTAAATAAAAGTGCTAAATATGCATGAAGAGTGTTTAGAAGTGTGTGAACAGACTTGCCGAAATTTGGTCTTAAATGGGCTAAGAACCCACAAACATTGCTTTGAAGCATTAAATGGCTTGTCTAGTGTTCTTTGGGCTTAGAATATGTTAGAATACAATTTTTGTTATTGATTAAAAGTGATAGAGATGCATGAAGAGTGTTTAAAAGTGTGTGAAAAGACTTGCCGAAATTTGGTCTAAATGGGCTAAGATCCCACAAACATGTCTTTGAAGCAGTAAATGGCTTCTCTAGTGTTGTTTGGGTTAGAATATGTTAGAATACAATGAATTGGATTGATTAAAAGTGCTAGAGATGCGTGAAAAGTGTTTAGAAGTGTGTGAAAAGATTGGCGAAAATTTGATTTGAAATGGGCTAAGAACCCACAAACATTGCTTTGAAGCATTAAATGTATTGTCTAGTGTTGTTTGGGGGAAGAATATGTTAGAATACAATAAATTTGATTGATTACAAGTGCTACAGATGCATGATGAGTGTTTAGAAATGTGGAGAGAGACTTGTTGAAATTTGGTCCCAAATGGGCTAAGAACCCACAAACATGTCTTTAAAGCAGTAAATAGCTTCTTTACTGTTGTTTGGGGTTAGAATATTTAACAATTCAATGAACTTGATTAATTGAAAGTGCTAGATATGCATGAAGGGTGTTTAGAAGTGTGCGAAAAGACTTGCCGAACTTTGGTCTGAAATGGGCTAAGAACCCACAAACATTGCTTTGAAGCATTAAATGGCTTGTCTATAGTTGTTTGGGGTTAAAATATGTTAGAATACAGTAAGTTTGATTTATTACTAGTGCTAGAGAGGCATGAAGAGTGTTTAGAAGTGTGGAGAAAGACTTGTTGAAATTTGGTCCCATATGGGCTAAGAACCCACAAACATGTCTTTGAGGCAGTATATCGCTTATCTAGTGTTGTTTGGGGGTTAGAATATGTTAGAATACAATGAATTTGATTGATTAAAAGTGCTAGATATGCATGAAGAGTGTTTAGAAGTGTGTAAAAAGACTTGCCGAAATATGGTCTAAAATGGGCTAAGAACCCACAAACATTGCTTTGAAGCATTAAATGGCTTGTCTAGTGTTGTTTGGGGTTAGAATATGTTAGAAGACAATTTTTTGATTGATTAAAAGTGATAGAAATGCACGAAGAGTGTTTAGAATTGCGTGTAAAGACTTGCCGAAATTTGGTCTGAAATGGGCTAAGAACACACAAACATGTCTTTGAAGCAGTAAATGGCTTCGTTTGTGTTGTTTGGGGTTAGAATATGTTAGAGTATAATGAATTTGATTGATTAAAAGTGCTAGAGATGCATGAGGAATGTTTAGAAGTGTGTGAAAAGACTTGCCAAAATATGGTCTAAAATGGGCTAAGAACACACAAACATTGTTTTGAAGCATTAAATGGCTTGTCTAGTGTTATTTGGGGTTAGAATATGTTAGAATACAATTTTTGTGATTGATTAAAAGTGATATAGATGCATGAAAAGTGTTTAGAAGTGTGTGAAAAGACTTGCCGAAATTTGGTCTGAAATGGGCTAAGAACACACAAACATGTCTTCGAAGCAGTAAATGGCTTCTCAGTGTTGTTTGGGGTTAGAATATGTTAGAATACAATGAATTTGATTTAATAAAACTGCTAAAGATGCATGAAAAGTATTTAGAAGTGTGTGAAAAGACGAGCCAAAATTTGGTCTGAATTGGGCTTAGAACCCACAAACATTGCTTTGAAGCATTAAATGGCTTGTCTAGTGTTGTTTGGGATTAGAATATGTTAGAATACAGTAAGTTTGATTTATTACTAGTGCTAGAGAGGCATGAAGAGTGTTTAGAAGTGTGGAGAAAGACTTGTTGAAATTTGGTCCCATATGGGCTAAGAACCCACAAACATGTCTTTGAGGCAGTAAATCGCTTATCTAGTGTTGTTTGGGGGTAGAATATGTTAGAATACAATGAATTTGATTGATTAAAAGTGCTAGATATGCATGAAGAGTGTTTAGAAGTGTGTTAAAAGACTTGCCGAAATATGGTCTAAAATGGGCTAAGAACCCACAAACATTGCTTTGAAGCATTAAATGGCTTGTCTAGTGTTGTTTGGGGTTAGAATATGTTAGAAGACAATTTTTTGATTGATTAAAAGTGATAGAAATGCACGAAGAGTGTTTAGAATTGCGTGTAAAGACTTGCCGAAATTTGGTCTGAAATGGGCTAAGAACACACAAACATGTCTTTGAAGCAGTAAATGGCTTCTTTTGTGTTGTTTGGGGTTAGAATATGTTAGAGTATAATGAATTTGATTGATTAAAAGTGCTAGAGATGCATGAGGAATGTTTAGAAGTGTGTGAAAAGACTTGCCAAAATATGGTCTAAAATGGGCTAAGAACACACAAACATTGTTTTGAAGTATTAAATGGCTTGTCTAGTGTTATTTGGGGTTAGAATATGTTAGAATACAATTTTTGTGATTGATTAAAAGTGATATAGATGCATGAAAAGTGTTTAGAAGTGTGTGAAAAGACTTGCCGAAATTTGGTCTGAAATGGGCTAAGAACACACAAACATGTCTTCGAAGCAGTAAATGGCTTCTCAGTGTTGTTTGGGGTTAGAATATGTTAGAATACAATGAATTTGATTTAATAAAACTGCTAAAGATGCATGAAAAGTATTTAGAAGTGTGTGAAAAGACGAGCCAAAATTTGGTCTGAATTGGGCTTAGAACCCACAAACATTGCTTTGAAGCATTAAATGGCTTGTCTAGTGTTGTTTGGGATTAGAATATGTTAGAATACAGTAAGTTTGATTTATTACTAGTGCTAGAGAGGCATGAAGAGTGTTTAGAAGTGTGGAGAAAGACTTGTTGAAATTTGGTCCCATATGGGCTAAGAACCCACAAACATGTCTTTGAGGCAGTAAATCGCTTATCTAGTGTTGTTTGGGGGTAGAATATGTTAGAATACAATGAATTTGATTGATTAAAAGTGCTAGATATGCATGAAGAGTGTTTAGAAGTGTGTTAAAAGACTTGCCGAAATATGGTCTAAAATGGGCTAAGAACCCACAAACATTGCTTTGAAGCATTAAATGGCTTGTCTAGTGTTGTTTGGGGTTAGAATATGTTAGAAGACAATTTTTTGATTGATTAAAAGTGATAGAAATGCACGAAGAGTGTTTAGAATTGCGTGTAAAGACTTGCCGAAATTTGGTCTGAAATGGGCTAAGAACACACAAACATGTCTTTGAAGCAGTAAATGGCTTCTTTTGTGTTGTTTGGGGTTAGAATATGTTAGAGTATAATGAATTTGATTGATTAAAAGTGCTAGAGATGCATGAGGAATGTTTAGAAGTGTGTGAAAAGACTTGCCAAAATATGGTCTAAAATGGGCTAAGAACACACAAACATTGTTTTGAAGTATTAAATGGCTTGTCTAGTGTTATTTGGGGTTAGAATATGTTAGAATACAATTTTTGTGATTGATTAAAAGTGATATAGATGCATGAAAAGTGTTTAGAAGTGTGTGAAAAGACTTGCCGAAATTTGGTCTGAAATGGGCTAAGAACACACAAACATGTCTTCGAAGCAGTAAATGGCTTCTCAGTGTTGTTTGGGGTTAGAATATGTTAGAATACAATGAATTTGATTTATTAAAACTGCTAAAGATGCATGAAAAGTATTTAGAAGTGTGTGAAAAGACGAGCCAAAATTTGGTCTGAATTGGGCTTAGAACCCACAAACATTGCTTTGAAGCATTAAATGGCTTGTCTAGTGTTGTTTGGGATTAGAATATGTTATAATACATTAAGTTTGATTGATTACAAGTGCTAGGGATGCATGAAGAGTGTTTAGAAGTGTGGAGAAATACTTGTTGAAATTTTGTCCCATATGGGCTAAGAACCCACAAACATGTCTTTAAAGCAATAAATAGATTCTTTAGTGTTTTTTGGGGTTCAAATATGTTAGAATGCAATAAATTTGATTAAATAAAAGTGCTAAATATGCATGAAGAGTGTTTAGAAGTGTGTGAACAGACTTGCCGAAATTTGGTCTTAAATGGGCTAAGAACCCACAAACATTTCTTTGAAGCATTAAATGGCTTGTCTAGTGTTCTTTGGGGTTAGAATATGTTAGAATACAATTTTTGTTATTGATTAAAAGTGATAGAGATGCATGAAGAGTGTTTAAAACTGTGTGAAAAGACTTGCCGAAATTTGGTCTGAAATGGGCTAAGATCCCACAAACATGTCTTTGAAGCAGTAAATGGCTTCTCTAGTGTTGTTTGGGGTTAGAATATGTTAGAATACAATGAATTGGATTGATTAAAAGTGCTAGAGATGCGTGAAAAGTGTTTAGAAGTGTGTGAAAAGTTTGGCGAAAATTTGATTTGAAATGGGCTAAGAACCCACAAACATTGCTTTGAAGCATTAAATGTCTTGTCTAGTGTTGTTTGGGGGAAGAATATGTTAGAATACAATAAATTTGATTGATTACAAGTGCTACAGATGCATGATGAGTGTTTAGAAATGTGGAGAGAGACTTGTTGAAATTTGGTCCCAAATAGGCTAAGAACCCACAAACATGTCTTTAAAGCTGTAAATAGCTTCTTTACTGTTGTTTGGGGTTAGAATATTTAACAATTCAATGAATTTGATTAATTGAAAGTGCTAGATATGCATGGAGGGTGTTTAGAAGTGTGCGAAAAGACTTGCCGAACTTTGGTCTGAAATGGGCTAAGAACCCACAAACATTGCTTTGAAGCATTAAATGGCTTGTCTATAGTTGTTTGGGGTTAGAATATGTTAGAATACAGTAAGTTTTATTTATTACTAGTGCTAGAGAGGCATGAAGAGTGTTTAGAAGTGTGGAGAAAGACTTGTTGAAATTTGGTCCCATATGGGCTAAGAACCCACAAACATGTCTTTGAGGCAGTAAATCGCTTATCTAGTGTTGTTTGGGGTTAGAATATGTTAGAATACAATGAATTTGATTGATTAAAAGTGCTAGATATGCATGAAGAGTGTTTAGAAGTGTGTTAAAAGACTTGCCGAAATATGGTCTAAAATGGGCTAAGAACCCACAAACATTGCTTTGAAGCATTAAATGGCTTTTCTAGTGTTGTTTGGGGTTAGAATATGTTAGAAGACAAATTTTTGATTGATTAAAAGTGATAGAAATGCACGAAGAGTGTTTAGAAATGCGTGTAAAGACTTGACGAAATTTGGTCTGAAATGGGCTAAGAACACACAAACATGTCTTTGAAGCAGTAAATGGCTTCTCTGGTGTTGTTTGGGGTTAGAATATGTTAGAGTATAATGAATTTGATTGATTAAAAGTGCTAGAGATGCATGAGGAGTGTTTAGAAGTGTGTGAAAAGACGCCAAAATATGGTCTAAAATGGGCTAAGAA
The DNA here is from genome assembly GCA_036452645.1 of Capsella bursa-pastoris. Classification (NCBI taxonomy): domain Eukaryota; kingdom Viridiplantae; phylum Streptophyta; class Magnoliopsida; order Brassicales; family Brassicaceae; genus Capsella; species Capsella bursa-pastoris. Next base: position 10,793,853 of record CP144185.1, read on the forward strand.
CCCACAAACATTGTTTTGAAGCATTAAATGGCTTGTCTAGTGTTATTTGGGGTTAGAATATGTTATAATACAATTTTTTTGATTTATTAAAAGTGATATAGATGCATGAAAAGTGTTTAGAAGTGTGTGAAAAGACTTGCCGAAATTTGGTCTGAAATGGGCTAAGAACACACAAACATGTCTTCGAAGCAGTAAATGGCTTCTCAGTGTTGTTTGGGGTTAGAATATGTTAGAATACAATGAATTTGATTTATTAAAACTGCTAAAGATGCATGAAAAGTATTTAGAAGTGTGTGAAAAGACGAGCCAAAATTTGGTCTGAATTGGGCTTAGAACCCACAAACATTGCTTTGAAGCATTAAATGGCTTGTCTAGTGTTGTTTGGGATTAGAATATGTTATAATACATTAAGTTTGATTGATTACAAGTGCTAGGGATGCATGAAGAGTGTTTAGAAGTGTGGAGAAATACTTGTTGAAATTTTGTCCCATATGGGCTAAGAACCCACAAACATGTCTTTAAAGCAATAAATAGATTCTTTAGTGTTTTTTGGGGTTCAAATATGTTAGAATGCAATAAATTTGATTAAATAAAAGTGCTAAATATGCATGAAGAGTGTTTAGAAGTGTGTCAACAGACTTGCCGAAATTTGGTCTTAAATGGGCTAAGAACCCACAAACATTTCTTTGAAGCATTAAATGGCTTGTCTAGTGTTCTTTGGGGTTAGAATATGTTAGAATACAATTTTTGTTATTGATTAAAAGTGATAGAGATGCATGAAGAGTGTTTAAAACTGTGTGAAAAGACTTGCCGAAATTTGGTCTGAAATGGGCTAAGATCCCACAAACATGTCTTTGAAGCAGTAAATGGCTTCTCTAGTGTTGTTTGGGGTTAGAATATGTTAGAATACAATGAATTGGATTGATTAAAAGTGCTAGAGATGCGTGAAAAGTGTTTAGAAGTGTGTGAAAAGTTTGGCGAAAATTTGATTTGAAATGGGCTAAGAACCCACAAACATTGCTTTGAAGCATTAAATGTCTTGTCTAGTGTTGTTTGGGGGAAGAATATGTTAGAATACAATAAATTTGATTGATTACAAGTGCTACAGATGCATGATGAGTGTTTAGAAATGTGGAGAGAGACTTGTTGAAATTTGGTCCCAAATAGGCTAAGAACCCACAAACATGTCTTTAAAGCTGTAAATAGCTTCTTTACTGTTGTTTGGGGTTAGAATATTTAACAATTCAATGAATTTGATTAATTGAAAGTGCTAGATATGCATGAAGGGTGTTTAGAAGTGTGCGAAAAGACTTGCCGAACTTTGGTCTGAAATGGGCTAAGAACCCACAAACATTGCTTTGAAACATTAAATGGCTTGTCTATAGTTGTTTGGGGTTAGAATATGTTAGAATACAGTAAGTTTGATTTATTACTAGTGCTAGAGAGGCATGAAGAGTGTTTAGAAGTGTGGAGAAAGACTTGTTGAAATTTGGTCCCATATGGGCTAAGAACCCACAAACATGTCTTTGAGGCAGTAAATCGCTTATCTAGTGTTGTTTGGGGGTTAGAATATGTTAGAATACAATGAATTTGATTGATTAAAAGTGCTAGATATGCATGAAGAGTGTTTAGAAGTGTGTAAAAAGACTTGCCGAAATATGGTCTAAAATGGGCTAAGAACCCACAAACATTGCTTTGAAGCATTAAATGGCTTGTCTAGTGTTGTTTGGGGTTAGAATATGTTAGAAGACAATTTTTAGATTGATTAAAAGTGATAGAAATGCACGAAGAGTGTTTAGAATTGCGTGTAAAGACTTGCCGAAATTTGGTCTGAAATGGGCTAAGAACACACAAACATGTCTTTGAAGCTGTAAATGGCTTCTTTTGTGTTGTTTGGGGTTAGAATATGTTAGAGTATAATGAATTTGATTGATTAAAAGTGCTAGAGATGCATGAGGAATGTTTAGAAGTGTGTGAAAAGACTTGCCAAAATATGGTCTAAAATGGGCTAAGAACCCACAAACATTGTTTTGAAGCATTAAATGGCTTGTCTAGTGTTATTTGGGGTTAGAATATGTTATAATACAATTTTTGTGATTTATTAAAAGTGATATAGATGCATGAAAAGTGTTTAGAAGTGTGTGAAAAGACTTGCCGAAAGTTGGTCTGAAATGGGCTAAGAACACACAAACATGTCTTCGAAGCAGTAAATGGCTTCTCAGTGTTGTTTGGGGTTAGAATATGTTAGAATACAATGAATTTGATTTATTAAAAGTGCTAAAGATGCATGAAAAGTATTTAGAAGTGTGTGAAAAGACGAGCCAAAATTTGGTCTGAATTGGGCTTAGAACCCACAAACATTGCTTTGAAGCATTAAATGGCTTGTCTAGTGTTGTTTGGGATTAGAATATGTTATAATACATTAAGTTTGATTGATTACAAGTGCTAGGGATGCATGAAGAGTGTTTAGAAGTGTGGAGAAATACTTGTTGAAATTTGGTCTCACATGGGCTAAGAACCCACAAACATGTCTTTAAAGCAATAAATAGATTCTTTAGTGTTGTTTGGGGTTCAAATATGTTAGAATACAATAAATTTGATTAAATAAATGTGCTAATTATGCATGAAGAGTGTTTAGAAGTGTGTGAACAGACTTGCCGAAATTTGGTCTTAAATGGGCTAAGAACCCACAAACATTGCTTTGAAGCATTAAATGGCTTGTCTAGTGATCTTTGGGGTTAGAATATGTTAGAATACAATTTTTTTTATTGATTAAAAGTGATAGAGATGCATGAAGAGTGTTTAAAACTGTGTGAAAAGACTTGCCGAAATTTAGTCTGAAATGGGCTAAGATCCCACAAACATGTCTTTGAAGCAGTAAATGGCTTCTCTAGTGTTGTTTGGGGTTAGAATATGTTAGAATACAATGAATTGGATTGATTAAAAGTGCTAGAGATGCGTGAAAAGTGTTTAGAAGTGTGTGAAAAGATTGGCGAAAATTTGATTTGAAATGGGCTAAGAACCCACAAACATTGCTTTGAAGCATTAAATGTCTTGTCTAGTGTTGTTTGGGGGAAGAATATGTTAGAATACAATAAATTTGATTGATTACAAGTGCTACAGATGCATGATGAGTGTTTAGAAATGTGGAGAGAGACTTGTTGAAATTTGGTCCCAAGTGGGCTAAGAACCCACAAACATGTCTTTAAAGCAGTAAATAGCTTCATTACTGTTGTTTGGGGTTAGAATATTTTACAATTCAATGAATTTGATTAATTTAAAGTGCTAGATATGCATGGAGGGTGTTTAGAAGTGTGCGAAAAGACTTGCCGAACTTTGGTCTGAAATGGGCTAAGAACCCACAAACATTGCTTTGAAGCATTAAATGGCTTGTCTATAGTTGGTTGGGGTTAGAATATGTTAGAATACAGTAAGTTTTATTTATTACTAGTGCTAGAGAGGCATGAAGAGTGTTTAGAAGTGTGGAGAAAGACTTGTTGAAATTTGGTCCCATATGGGCTAAGAACCCACAAACATGTCTTTGAGGCAGTAAATCGCTTATCTAGTGTTGTTTGGGGGTTAGAATATGTTAGAATACAATGAATTTGATTGATTAAAAGTGCTAGATATGCATGAAGAGTGTTTAGAAGTGTGTTAAAAGACTTGCCGAAATATGGTCTAAAATGGGCTAAGAACCCACAAACATTGCTTAGAAGCATTAAATGGCTTGTCTAGTGTTGTTTGGGGTTAGAATATGTTAGAAGACAAATTTTTGATTGATTAAAAGTGATAGAAATGCACGAAGAGTGTTTAGAATTGCGTGTAAAGACTTGCCAAAATTTGGTCTGAAATGGGCTAAGAACACACAAACATGTCTTTGAAGCAGTAAATGGCTTCTCTGGTGTTGTTTGGGGTTAGAATATGTTAGAGTATAATGAATTTGATTGATTAAAAGTGCTAGAGATGCATGAGGAGTGTTTAGAAGTGTGTGAAAATACTTGCCAAAATATGGTCTAAAATGGGCTAAGAACCCACAAACATTGTTTTGAAGCATTAAATGGCTTGTCTAGTGTTATTTGGGGTTAGAATATGTTATAATACAATTTTTGTGATTTATTAAAAGTGATATAGATGCATGAAAAGTGTTTAGAAGTGTGTGAAAAGACTTGCCGAAAGTTGGTCTGAAATGGGCTAAGAACACACAAACATGTCTTCGATGCAGTAAATGGCTTCTCAGTGTTGTTTGGGGTTAGAATATGTTAGAATACAATGAATTTGATTTATTAAAAGTGCTAAAGATGCATGAAAAGTATTTAGAAGTGTGTGAAAAGACTAGCCAAAATTTGGTCTGAATTGGGCTAAGAACCCACAAACATTGCTTTGAAGCATTAAATGGCTTGTCTAGTGTTGTTTGGGATTAGAATATGTTATAATACATTAAGTTTGATTGATTACAAGTGCTAGGGATGCATGAAGAGTGTTTAGAAGTGTGGAGAAATACTTGTTGAAATTTGGTCTCACATGGGCTAAGAACCCACAAACATGTCTTTAAAGCAATAAATAGATTCTTTAGTGTTGTTTGGGGTTCAAATATGTTAGAATACAATAAATTTGATTAAATAAATGTGCTAATTATGCATGAAGAGTGTTTAGAAGTGTGTGAACAGACTTGCCGAAATTTGGTCTTAAATGGGTTAAGAACCTACAAACATTGCTTTGAAGCATTAAATGGCTTGTCTAGTGATCTTTGGGGTTAGAATATGTTAGAATACAATTTTTGTTATTGATTAAAAGTGATAGAGATGCATGAAGAGTGTTTAAAACTGTGTGAAAAGACTTGCCGAAATTTGGTCTGAAATGGGCTAAGATCCCACAAACATGTCTTTGAAGTAGTAAATGGCTTCTCTAGTATTGTTTGGGGTTAGAATATGTTAGAATACAATGAATTGGATTGATTAAAAGTGCTAGAGATGCGTGAAAAGTGTTTAGAAGTGTGTGAAAAGATTGGCGAAAATTTGATTTGAAATGGGCTAAGAACCCACAAACATTCCTTTGAAGCATTAAATGTCTTGTCTAGTGTTGTTTGGGGGAAGAAAATGTTAAAATACAATAAATTTGATTGATTACAAGTGCTACAGATGCATGATGAGTGTTTAGAAATGTGGAGAGAGACTTGTTGAAATTTGGTCCCAAATGGGCTAAGAACCCACAAACATGTCTTTAAAGCAGTAAATAGCTTCTTTACTGTTGTTTGGGGTTAGAATATTTTACAATTCAATGAATTTGATTAATTGAAAGTGCTAGATATGCATGGAGGGTGTTTAGAAGTGTGCGAAAAGACTTGCCGAACTTTGGTCTGAAATGGGCTAAGAACCCACAAACATTGCTTTGAAGCATTAAATGGCTTGTCTATAGTTGTTTGGGGTTAGAATATGTTAGAATACAGTAAGTTTTATTTATTACTAGTGCTAGAGAGGCATGAAGAGTGTTTAGAAGTGTGGAGAAAGACTTGTTGAAATTTGGTCCCATATGGGCTAAGAACCCACAAACATGTCTTTGAGGCAGTAAATCGCTTATCTAGTGTTGTTTGGGGGTTAGAATATGTTAGAATACAATGAATTTGATTGATTAAAAGTGCTAGATATGCATGAAGAGTGTTTAGAAGTGTGTTAAAAGACTTGCCGAAATATGGTCTAAAATGGGCTAAGAACCCACAAACATTGCTTTGAAGCATTAAATGGCTTGTCTAGTGTTGTTTGGGGTTAGAATATGTTAGAAGACAAATTTTTGATTGATTAAAAGTGATAGAACTGCACGAAGAGTGTTTAGAATTGCCGGTAAAGACTTGCCAAAATTTGGTCTGAAATGGGCTAAGAACACACAAACATGTCTTTGAAGCAGTAAATGGCTTCTCTGGTGTTGTTTGGGGTTAGAATATGTTAGAGTATAATGAATTTGATTGATTAAAAGTGCTAGAGATGCATGAGGAGTGTTTAGAAGTGTGTGAAAATACTTGCCAAAATATGGTCTAAAATGGGCTAAGAACCCACAAACATTGTTTTGAAGGCTTGTCTAGTGTTATTTGGGGTTAGAATATGTTATAATACAATTTTTGTGATTTATTAAAAGTGATATAGATGCATGAAAAGTGTTTAGAAGTGTGTGAAAAGACTTGCCGAAAGTTGGTCTGAAATGGGCTAAGAACACACAAACATGTCTTCGATGCAGTAAATGGCTTCTCAGTGTTGTTTGGGGTTAGAATATGTTAGAATACAATAAATTTGATTTATTAAAAGTGCTAAAGATGCATGAAAAGTATTTAGAAGTGTGTGAAAAGACTAGCCAAAATTTGGTCTGAATTGGGCTAAGAACCCACAAACATTGCTTTGAAGCATTAAATGGCTTGTCTAGTGTTGTTTGGGATTAGAATATGTTATAATACATTAAGTTTGATTGATTGCAAGTGCTAGGGATGCATGAAGAGTGTTTAGAAGTGTGGAGAAATACTTGTTGAAATTTGGTCTCACATGGGCTAAGAACCCACAAACATGTCTTTAAAGCAATAAATAGATTCTTTAGTGTTGTTTGGGGTTCAAATATGTTAGAATACAATAAATTTGATTAAATAAATGTGCTAATTATGCATGAAGAGTGTTTAGAAGTGTGTGAACAGACTTGCCGAAATTTGGTCTTAAATGGGTTAAGAACCTACAAACATTGCTTTGAAGCATTAAATGGCTTGTCTAGTGATCTTTGGGGTTAGAATATGTTAGAATACAATTTTTGTTATTGATTAAAAGTGATAGAGATGCATGAAGAGTGTTTAAAAGTGTGTGAAAAGACTTGCCGAAATTTGGTCTGAAATGGGCTAAGATCCCACAAACATGTCTTTGAAGTAGTAAATGGCTTCTCTAGTATTGTTTGGGGTTAGAATATGTTAGAATACAATGAATTGGATTGATTAAAAGTGCTAGAGATGCGTGAAAAGTGTTTAGAAGTGTGTGAAAAGATTGGCGAAAATTTGATTTGAAATGGGCTAAGAACCCACAAACATTCCTTTGAAGCATTAAATGTCTTGTCTAGTGTTGTTTGGGGGAAGAATATGTTAGAATACAATAAATTTGATTGATTACAAGTGCTACAGATGCATGATGAGTGTTTAGAAATGTGGAGAGAGACTTGTTGAAATTTGGTCCCAAATGGGCTAAGAACCCACAAACATGTCTTTAAAGCAGTAAATAGCTTCTTTACTGTTGTTTGGGGTTAGAATATTTTACAATTCAATGAATTTGATTAATTGAAAGTGCTAGATATGCATGGAGGGTGTTTAGAAGTGTGCGAAAAGACTTGCCGAACTTTGGTCTGAAATGGGCTAAGAACCCACAAACATTGCTTTGAAGCATTAAATGGCTTGTCTATAGTTGTTTGGGGTTAGAATATGTTAGAATACAGTAAGTTTTATTTATTACTAGTGCTAGAGAGGCATGAAGAGTGTTTAGAAGTGTGGAGAAAGACTTGTTGAAATTTGGTCCCATATGGGCTAAGAACCCACAAACATGTCTTTGAGGCAGTAAATCGCTTATCTAGTGTTGTTTGGGGGTTAGAATATGTTAGAATACAATGAATTTGATTGATTAAAAGTGCTAGATATGCATGAAGAGTGTTTAGAAGTGTGTTAAAAGACTTGCCGAAATATGGTCTAAAATGGGCTAAGAACCCACAAACATTGCTTTGAAGCATTAAATGGCTTGTCTAGTGTTGTTTGGGGTTAGAATATGTTAGAAGACAAATTTTTGATTGATTAAAAGTGATAGAACTGCACGAAGAGTGTTTAGAATTGCCGGTAAAGACTTGCCAAAATTTGGTCTGAAATGGGCTAAGAACACACAAACATGTCTTTGAAGCAGTAAATGGCTTCTCTGGTGTTGTTTGGGGTTAGAATATGTTAGAGTATAATGAATTTGATTGATTAAAAGTGCTAGAGATGCATGAGGAGTGTTTAGAAGTGTGTGAAAATACTTGCCAAAATATGGTCTAAAATGGGCTAAGAACCCACAAACATTGTTTTGAAGCATTAAATGGCTTGTCTAGTGTTATTTGGGGTTAGAATATGTTATAATACAATTTTTGTGATTTATTAAAAGTGATATAGATGCATGAAAAGTGTTTAGAAGTGTGTGAAAAGACTTGCCGAAAGTTGGTCTGAAATGGGCTAAGAACACACAAACATGTCTTCGATGCAGTAAATGGCTTCTCAGTGTTGTTTGGGGTTAGAATATGTTAGATACAATGAATTTGATTTAATAAAACTGCTAAAGATGCATGAAAAGTATTTAGAAGTGTGTGAAAAGACTAGCCAAAATTTGGTCTAAATTGGGCTAAGAACCCACAAACATTGCTTTGAAGCATTAAATGGCTTGTCTAGTGTTGTTTGGGATTAGAATATGTTATAATACATTAAGTTTGATTGATTACAAGTGCTAGGAATGCATGAAGAGTGTTTAGAAGTGTGGAGAAATACTTGTTGAAATTTGGTCTCATATGGGTTAAGAACCCACAAACATGTCTTTAAAGCAATAAATAGATTCTTTAGTGTTGTTTGGGGTTCAAATATGTTAGAATACAATAAATTTGATTAAATAAAAGTGCTAAATATGCATGAAGAGTGTTTAGAAGTGTGTGAACAGACTTGCCGAAATTTGGTCTTAAATGGGCTAAGAACCCACAAACATTGCTTTGAAGCATTAAATGGCTTGTCTAGTGTTCTTTGGGGTTAGAATATGTTAGAATACAATTTTTGTTATTGATTAAAAGTGATAGATATGCATGAAGAGTGTTTAAAAGTGTGTGAAAAGACTTGCCGAAATTTGGTCTGAAATGGGCTAAGATCCCACAAACATGTCTTTGAAGCAGTAAATGGCTTCTCTAGTGTTGTTTGGGGTTAGAATATGTTAGAATACAATGAATTGGATTGATTAAAAGTGCTAGAGATGCGTGAAAAGTGTTTAGAAGTGTGTGAAAAGATTGGCGAAAATTTGATTTGAAATGGGCTAAGAAACCACAAACATTGCTTTGAAGCATTAAATGTCTTGTCTAGTGTTGTTTGGGGGAAGAATATGTTAGAATACAATAAATTTGATTGATTACAAGTGCTACAGATGCATGATGAGTGTTTAGAAATGTGGAGAGAGACTTGTTGAAATTTGGTCCCAAATGGGCTAAGAACCCACAAACATGTCTTTAAAGCAGTAAATAGCTTCTTTACTGTTGTTTGGGGTTAGAATATTTTACAATTCAATGAATTTGATTAATTGAAAGTGCTAGATATGCATGGAGGGTGTTTAGAAGTGTGCGAAAAGACTTGCCGAACTTTGGTCTGAAATGGGCTAAGAACCCACAAACATTGCTTTGAAGCATTAAATGGCTTGTCTATAGTTGTTTGGGGTTAGAATATGTTAGAATACAGTAAGTTTTATTTATTACTAGTGCTAGAGAGGCATGAAGAGTGTTTAGAAGTGTGGAGAAAGACTTGTTGAAATTTGGTCCCATATGGGCTAAGAACCCACAAACATGTCTTTGAGGCAGTAAATCGCTTATCTAGTGTTGTTTGGGGGTTAGAATATGTTAGAATACAATGAATTTGATTGATTAAAAGTGCTAGATATGCATGAAGAGTGTTTAGAAGTGTGTTAAAAGACTTGCCGAAATATGGTCTAAAATGGGCTAAGAACCCACAAACATTGCTTTGAAGCATTAAATGGCTTGTCTAGTGGTTTTTGGGGTTAGAATATGTTAGAAGACAAATTTTTGATTGATTAAAAGTGATAGAAATGCACGAAGAGTGTTTAGAATTGCGTGTAAAGACTTGCCAAAATTTGGTCTGAAATGGGCTAAGATTACACAAACATGTCTTTGAAGCAGTAAATGGCTTCTCTGGTGTTGTTTGGGGTTAGAATATGTTAGAGTATAATGAATTTGATTGATTAAAAGTGCTAGAGATGCATGAGGAGTGTTTAGAAGTGTGTGAAAATACTTGCCAAAATATGGTCTAAAATGGGCTAAGAACCCACAAACATTGTTTTGAAGCATTAAATGGCTTGTCTAGTGTTATTTGGGGTTAGAATATGTTATAATACAATTTTTGTGATTTATTAAAAGTGATATAGATGCATGAAAAGTGTTTAGAAGTGTGTGAAAAGACTTGCCGAAAGTTGGTCTGAAATGGGCTAAGAACACACAAACATGTCTTCGATGCAGTAAATGGCTTCTCAGTGTTGTTTGGGGTTAGAATATGTTAGATACAATGAATTTGATTTAATAAAACTGCTAAAGATGCATGAAAAGTATTTAGAAGTGTGTGAAAAGACTAGCCAAAATTTGGTCTAAATTGGGCTAAGAACCCACAAACATTGCTTTGAAGCATTAAATGGCTTGTCTAGTGTTGTTTGGGATTAGAATATGTTATAATACATTAAGTTTGATTGATTACAAGTGCTAGGGATGCATGAAGAGTGTTTAGAAGTGTGGAGAAATACTTGTTGAAATTTGGTCTCATATGGGTTAAGAACCCACAAACATGTCTTTGAGGCAGTCAATCGCTTATCTAGTGTTGTTTGAGGGTTAGAATATGTTAGAATACAATGAATTTGATTGATTAAAAGTGCTAGATATGCATGAAGAGTGTTTAGAAGTGTGTAAAAAGACTTGCCGAAATATGGTCTAAAATGGGCTAAGAACCCACAAACATTGCTTTGAAGCATTAAATGGCTTGTCTAGTGTTGTTTGGGGTTAGAATATTTTAGAAGACAATTTTTTGATTGATTAAAAGTGATAGAAATGCACGAAGAGTGTTTAGAATTGCGTGTAAAGACTTGCCGAAATTTGGTCTGAAATGGGCTAAGAACACACAAACATGTCTTTGAAGCAGTAAATGGCTTCTCTGGTGTTGTTTGGGGTTAGAATATGTTAGAGTATAATGAATTTGATTGATTAAAAGTGCTAGAGATGCATGAGGAGTGTTTAGAAGTGTGTGAAAAGACTTGCCAAAATATGGTCTAAAATGGGCTAAGAACCCACAAACATTGTTTTGAAACATTAAATGGCTTGTCTACTGTTATTTGGGGTTAGAATATGTTAGAATACAATTTTTGTGATTGATTAAAAGTGATATAGATGCATGAAAAGTGTTTAGAAGTGTGTGAAAAGACTTGCCGAAATTTGGTCTGAAATGGGCTAAGAACACACAAACATGTCTTTGAAGCAGTAAATGGCTTCTCAGTGTTGTTTGGGGTTAGAATATGTTAGAATACAATGAATTTGATTTATTAAAACTGCTAAAGATGCATGAAAAGTATTTAGAAGTGTGTGAAAAGACTAGCCAAAATTTGGTCTGAATTGGGCTAAGAACCCACAAACATTTTTTTGAAGCATTAAATGGCTTGTCTAGTGTTGTTTGGGATTAGAATATGTTATAATACATTAAGTTTGATTGATTACAAGATCTAGGGATGCATGAAGAGTGTTTAGAAGTGTGGAGAAATACTTGTTGAAATTTGGTCCCATATGGGCTAAGAACCCACAAACATGTCCTTAAAGCAATAAATAGATTCTTTAGTGTTGTTTGGGGTTCAAATATGTTAGAATACAATAAATTTGATTAAATAAAAGTGCTAAATATGCTTGAAGAGTGTTTAGAAGTGTGTGAACAGACTTGCCGAAATTTGGTCTTAAATGGGCTAAGAACCCACAAACATTGCTTTGAAGCATTAAATGGCTTGTCTAGTGTTCTTTGGGGTTAGAATATGTTAGAATACAATTTTTTTTATTGATTAAAAGTGATAGAGATGCATGAAGAGTGTTTAAAAGTGTGTGAAAAGACTTGCCGAATTTTGGTCTGAAATGGGCTAAGATCCCACAAACATGTCTTTGAAGCAGTAAATGGCTTCTATAGTGTTGTTTGGGGTTAGAATATGTTAGAATACAATGAATTGGATTGATTAAAAGTGCTAGAGATGCGTGAAAAGTGTTTAGAAGTGTGTGAAAAGATTGGTGAAAATTTGATTTGAAATGGGCTAAGAAACCACAAACATTGCTTTGAAGCATTAAATGTATTGTCTAGTGTTGTTTGGGGGAAGAATATGTTAGAATACAATAAATTTGATTGATTACAAGTGCTACAGATGCATGATGAGTGTTTAGAAATGTGGAGAGACACTTGTTGAAATTTGGTCCCAAATGGGCTAAGAACCCACAAACATGTCTTTAAAGCAGTAAATAGCTTCTTTACTGTTGTTTGGGGTTAGAATATTTAACAATTCAATTAATTTGATTAATTGAAAGTGCTAGATATGCATGAAGGGTGTTTAGAAGTGTGCGAAACGACTTGCCGAACTTTGGTCTGAAATGGGCTAAGAACACACAAACATTGCTTTGAAGCATTAAATGGCTTGTCTATAGTTGTTTGGGGTTAGAATATGTTAGAATACAGTAAGTTTGATTTATTACTAGTGCTAGAGAGGCATGAAGAGTGTTTAGAAGTGTGGAGAAAGACTTGTTGAAATTTGGTCCCATATGGGCTAAGAACCCACAAACATGTCTTTGAGGGAGTAAATCGCTTATCTAGTGTTGTTTGAGGGTTAGAATATGTTAGAATACAATGAATTTGATTGATTAAAAGTGCTAGATATGCATGAAGAGTGTTTAGAAGTGTGTAAAAAGACTTGCCGAAATATGGTCTAAAATGGGCTAAGAACCCACAAACATTGCTTTGAAGCATTAAATGGCTTGTCTAGTGTTGTTTGGGGTTAGAATATGTTAGAAGACAATTTTTTGATTGATTAAAAGTGATAGAAATGCACAAAGAGTGTTTAGAATTGCGTGTAAAGACTTGCCAAAATTTGGTCTCAAATAGGCTAAGAACACACAAACATGTCTTTGAAGCAGTAAATGGCTTCTCTGGTGTTGTTTGGGGTTAGAATATGTTAGAGTATAATGAATTTGATTGATTAAAAGTGCTAGAGATGCATGAGGAGTGTTTAGAAGTGTGTGAAAAGACTTGCCAAAATATGGTCTAAAATGGGCTAAGAACCCACAAACATTGTTTTGAAGCATTAAATGGCTTGTCTAGTGTTATTTGGGGTTAGAATATGTTAGAATACAATTTTTGTGATTGATTAAAAGTGATATAGATGCATGAAAAGTGTTTAGAAGTGTGTGAAAAGACTTGCCGAAATTTGGTCTGAAATGGGCTAAGAACACACAAACATGTCTTTGAAGCAGTAAATGGCTTCTCAGTGTTGTTTGGGGTTAGAATATGTTAGAATACAATGAATTTGATTTATTAAAACTGCTAAAGATGCATGAAAAGTATTTAGAAGTGTGTGAAAAGACTAGCCAAAATTTGGTCTGAATTGGGCTAAGAACCCACAAACATTTTTTTGAAGCATTAAATGGCTTGTCTAGTGTTGTTTGGGATTAGAATATGTTATAATACATTAAGTTTGATTGATTACAAGTGCTAGAGATGCATGAAGAGTGTTTAGAAGTGTGGAGAAATACTTGTTGAAATTTGGTCCCATATGGGCTAAGAACCCACAAACATGTCTTTAAAGCAATAAATAGATTCTTTAGTGTTGTTTGGGGTTCAAATATGTTAGAATACAATAAATTTGATTAAATAAAAGTGCTAAATATGCATGAAGAGTGTTTAGAAGTGTGTGAACAGACTTGCCGAAATTTGGTCTTAAATGGGCTAAGAACCCACAAACATTGCTTTGAAGCATTAAATGGCTTGTCTAGTGTTCTTTGGGGTTAGAATATGTTAGAATACAATTTTTGTTATTGATTAAAAGTGATAGAGATGCATGAAGAGTGTTTAAAAGTGTGTAAAAAGACTTGCCGAATTTTGTTCTGAAATGGGCTAAGATCCCACAAACATGTCTTTGAAGCAGTAAATGGCTTCTCTAGTGTTGTTTGGGGTTAGAATATGTTAGAATACAATGAATTGGATTGAGTAAAAGTGCTAGAGATGCGTGAAAAGTGTTTAGAAGTGTGTGAAAAGATTGGTGAAAATTTGATTTGAAATGGGCTAAAAACCCACAAACATTGCTTTGAAGCATTAAATGTATTGTCTAGTGTTGTTTGGGGGAAGAATATGTTAGAATACAATAAATTTGATTGATTACAAGTGCTACAGATGCATGATGAGTGTTTAGAAATGTGGAGAGACACTTGTTGAAATTTGGTCCCAAATGGGCTAAGAACCCACAAACATGTCTTTAAAGCAGTAAATAGCTTCTTTACTGTTGTTTGGGGTTAGAATATTTAACAATTCAATGAATTTGATTAATTGAAAGTGCTAGATATGCATGAAGGGTGTTTAGAAGTGTGCGAAAAGACTTGCCGAACTTTGGTCTGAAATGGGCTAAGAACCCACAAACATTGCTTTGAAGCATTAAATGGCTTGTCTATAGTTGTTTGGGGTTAGAATATGTTAGAATACAGTAAGTTTGATTTATTACTAGTGCTAGAGAGGCATGAAGAGTGTTTAGAAGTGTGGAGAAAGACTTGTTGAAATTTGGTCCCATATGGGCTAAGAACCCACAAACATGTCTTTGAGGGAGTAAATCGCTTATCTAGTGTTGTTTGAGGGTTAGAATATGTTAGAATACAATGAATTTGATTGATTAAAAGTGCTAGATATGAATGAAGAGTGTTTAAAAGTGTGTAAAAAGACTTGCCGAAATATGGTCTAAAATGGGCTAAGAACCCACAAACATTGCTTTGAAGCATTAAATGGCTTGTCTAGTGTTGTTTGGGGTCAGAATATGTTAGAAGACAATTTTTTGATTGATTAAAAGTGATAGAAATGCACGAAGAGTGTTTAGAATTGCGTGTAAAGACTTGCCGAAATTTGGTCTCAAATGGGCTAAGAACACACAAACATGTCTTTGAAGCAGTAAATGGCTTCTCTGGTGTTGTTTGGGGTTAGAATATGTTAGAGTATAATGAATTTGATTGATTAAAAGTGCTAGAGATGCATGAGGAGTGTTTAGAAGTGTGTGAAAAGACTTGCCAAAATATGGTCTAAAATGGGCTAAGAACCCACATTGTTTTGAAGCATTAAATGGCTTGTCTAGTGTTATTTGGGGTTAGAATATGTTAGAATACAATTTTTGTGATTGATTAAAAGTGATATAGATGCATGAAAAGTGTTTAGAAGTGTGTGAAAAGACTTGCTGAAATTTGGTCTGAAATGGGCTAAGAACACACAAACATGTCTTCGAAGCAGTAAATGGCTTCTCAGTGTTGTTTGGGGTTAGAATATGTTAGAATACAATGAATTTGATTTATTAAAACTGCTAAAGATGCATGAAAAGTATTTAGAAGTGTGTGAAAAGACTAGCCAAAATTTGGTCTGAATTGGGCTAAGAACCCACAAACATTTCTTTGAAGCATTAAATGGCTTGTCTAGTGTTGTTTGGGATTAGAATATGTTATAATACATTAAGTTTGATTGATTACAAGTGCTAGGGATGCATGAAGAGTGTTTAGAAGTGTGGAGAAATACTTGTTGAAATTTGGTCCAATATGGGCTAAGAACCCACAAACATGTCTTTAAAGCAATAAATAGATTCTTTAGTGTTGTTTGGGGTTCAAATATGTTAGAATACAATAAATTTGATTAAATAAAAGTGCTAAATATGCATGAAGAGTGTTTAGAAGTGTGTGAACAGACTTGCCGAAATTTGGTCTTAAATGGGCTAAGAACCCACAAACATTGCTTTGAAGCATTAAATGGCTTGTCTAGTGTTCTTTGGGGTAAGAATATGTTAGAATACAATTTTTGTTATTGATTAAAAGTGATAGAGATGCATGAAGAGTGTTTTAAAGTGTGTGAAAAGACTTGCCGAAATTTGGTCTGAAATGGGCTAAGATCCCACAAACATGTCTTTGAAGCAGTAAATGGCTTCTCTAGTGTTGTTTGGGGTTAGAATATGTTAGAATACAATGAATTGGATTGATTAAAAGTGCTAGAGATGCGTGAAAAGTGTTTAGAAGTGTGTGAAAAGATTGGCGAAAATTTGATTTGAAATGGGTTAAGAACCCACAAACATTGCTTTGAAGCATTAAATGTATTGTCTAGTGTTGTTTGGGGGAAGAATATGTTAGAATACAATAAATTTGATTGATTACAAGTGCTACAGATGCATGATGAGTGTTTAGAAATGTGGAGAGACACTTGTTGAAATTTGGTCCCAAATGGGCTAAGAACCCACAAACATGTCTTTAAAGCAGTAAATAGCTTCTTTACTGTTGTTTGGGGTTAGAATATTTAACAATTCAATGAATTTGATTAATTGAAAGTGCTAGATATGCATGAAGGGTGTTTAGAAGTGTGCGAAAAGACTTGCCGAACTTTGGTCTGAAATGGGCTAAGAACCCACAAACATTGCTTTGAAGCATTAAATGGCTTGTCTATAGTTGTTTGGGGTTAGAATATGTTAGAATACAGTAATTTTGATTTATTACTAGTGCTAGAGAGGCATGAAGAGTGTTTAGAAGTGTGGAGAAAGACTTGTTGAAATTTGGTCCCATATGGACTAAGAACCCACAAACATGTCTTTGAGGGAGTAAATCGCTTATCTAGTGTTGTTTGAGGGTTAGAATATGTTAGAATACAATGAATTTGATTGATTAAAAGTGCTAGATATGCATGAAGAGTGTTTAGAAGTGTGTAAAAAGACTTGCCGAAATATGGTCTAAAATGGGCTAAGAACCCACAAACATTGCTTTGAAGCATTAAATGGCTTGTCTAGTGTTGTTTGGGGTTAGAATATGTTAGAAGACAATTTTTTGATTGATTAAAAGTGATAGAAATGCACAAAGAGTGTTTAGAATTGCGTGTAAAGACTTGCCGAAATTTGGTCTCAAATAGGCTAAGAACACACAAACATGTCTTTGAAGCAGTAAATGGCTTCTCTGGTGTTGTTTGGGGTTAGAATATGTTAGAGTATAATGAATTTGATTGATTAAAAGTGCAAGAGATGCATGAGGAGTGTTTAGAAGTGTGTGAAAAGACTTGCCAAAATATGGTCTAAAATGGGCTAAGAACCCACAAACATTGTTTTGAAGCATTAAATGGCTTGTCTAGTGTTATTTGGGGTTAGAATATGTTAGAATACAATTTTTGTGATCGATTAAAAGTGATATAGATGCATGAAAAGTGTTTAGAAGTGTGTGAAAAGACTTGCCGAAATTTGGTCTGAAATGGGCTAAGAACACACAAACATGTCTTCGAAGCAGTAAATGGCTTCTCAGTGTTGTTTGGGGTTAGAATATGTTAGAATACAATGAATTTGATTTATTAAAAGTGCTAAAGATGCATGAAAAGTATTTAGAAGTGTGTGAAAAGACTAGCCAAAATTTGGTCTGAATTGGGCTAAGAACCCACAAACATTTCTTTGAAGCATTAAATGGCTTGTCTAGTGTTGTTTGGGATTAGAATATGTTATAATACATTAATTTTGATTGATTACAAGTGCTAGGGATGCATGAAGAGTGTTTAGAAGTGTGGAGAAATACTTGTTGAAATTTGGTCCAATATGGGCTAAGAACCCACAAACATGTCTTTAAAGCAATAAATAGATTCTTTAGTGTTGTTTGGGGTTCAAATATGTTAGAATACAATAAATTTGATTAAATAAAAGTGCTAAATATGCATGAAGAGTGTTTAGAAGTGTGTGAACAGACTTGCCGAAATTTGGTCTTAAATGGGCTAAGAACCCACAAACATTGCTTTGAAGCATTAAATGGCTTGTCTAGTGTTCTTTGGGGTAAGAATATGTTAGAATACAATTTTTGTTATTGATTAAAAGTGATAGAGATGCATGAAGAGTGTTTTAAAGTGTGTGAAAAGACTTGCCGAAATTTGGTCTGAAATGGGCTAAGATCCCACAAACATGTCTTTGAAGCAGTAAATGGCTTCTCTAGTGTTGTTTGGGGTTAGAATATGTTAGAATACAATGAATTGGATTGATTAAAAGTGCTAGAGATGCGTGAAAAGTGTTTAGAAGTGTGTGAAAAGATTGGCGAAAATTTGATTTGAAATGGGCTAAGAACCCACAAACATTGCTTTGAAGCATTAAATGTATTGTCTAGTGTTGTTTGGGGGAAGAATATGTTAGAATACAATAAATTTGATTGATTACAAGTGCTACAGATGCATGATGAGTGTTTAGAAATGTGGAGAGACACTTGTTGAAATTTGGTCCCAAATGGGCTAAGAACCCACAAACATGTCTTTAAAGCAGTAAATAGCTTCTTTACTGTTGTTTGGGGTTAGAATATTTAACAATTCAATGAATTTGATTAATTGAAAGTGCTAGATATGCATGAAGGGTGTTTAGAAGTGTGCGAAAAGACTTGCCGAACTTTGGTCTGAAATGGGCTAAGAACCCACAAACATTGCTTTGAAGCATTAAATGGCTTGTCTATAGTTGTTTGGGGTTAGAATATGTTAGAATACAGTAATTTTGATTTATTACTAGTGCTAGAGAGGCATGAAGAGTGTTTAGAAGTGTGGAGAAAGACTTGTTGAAATTTGGTCCCATATGGACTAAGAACCCACAAACATGTCTTTGAGGGAGTAAATCGCTTATCTAGTGTTGTTTGAGGGTTAGAATATGTTAGAATACAATGAATTTGATTGATTAAAAGTGCTAGATATGCATGAAGAGTGTTTAGAAGTGTGTAAAAAGACTTGCCGAAATATGGTCTAAAATGGGCTAAGAACCCACAAACATTGCTTTGAAGCATTAAATGGCTTGTCTAGTGTTGTTTGGGGTTAGAATATGTTAGAAGACAATTTTTTGATTGATTAAAAGTGATAGAAATGCACAAAGAGTGTTTAGAATTGCGTGTAAAGACTTGCCGAAATTTGGTCTCAAATAGGCTAAGAACACACAAACATGTCTTTGAAGCAGTAAATGGCTTCTCTGGTGTTGTTTGGGGTTAGAATATGTTAGAGTATAATGAATTTGATTGATTAAAAGTGCAAGAGATGCATGAGGAGTGTTTAGAAGTGTGTGAAAAGACTTGCCAAAATATGGTCTAAAATGGGCTAAGAACCCACAAACATTGTTTTGAAGCATTAAATGGCTTGTCTAGTGTTATTTGGGGTTAGAATATGTTAGAATACAATTTTTGTGATTGATTAAAAGTGATATAGATGCATGAAAAGTGTTTAGAAGTGTGTGAAAAGACTTGCTGAAATTTGGTCTGAAATGGGCTAAGAACACACAAACATGTCTTCGAAGCAGTAAATGGCTTCTCAGTGTTGTTTGGGGTTAGAATATGTTAGAATACAATGAATTTGATTTATTAAAACTGCTAAAGATGCATGAAAAGTATTTAGAAGTGTGTGAAAAGACTAGCCAAAATTTGGTCTGAATTGGGCTAAGAACCCACAAACATTTCTTTGAAGCATTAAATGGCTTGTCTAGTGTTGTTTGGGATTAGAATATGTTATAATACATTAAGTTTGATTGATTACAAGTGCTAGGGATGCATGAAGAGTGTTTAGAAGTGTGGAGAAATACTTGTTGAAATTTGGTCCAATATGGGCTAAGAACCCACAAACATGTCTTTAAAGCAATAAATAGATTCTTTAGTGTTGTTTGGGGTTCAAATATGTTAGAATACAATAAATTTGATTAAATAAAAGTGCTAAATATGCATGAAGAGTGTTTAGAAGTGTGTGAACAGACTTGCCGAAATTTGGTCTTAAATGGGCTAAGAACCCACAAACATTGCTTTGAAGCATTAAATGGCTTGTCTAGTGTTCTTTGGGGTAAGAATATGTTAGAATACAATTTTTGTTATTGATTAAAAGTGATAGAGATGCATGAAGAGTGTTTTAAAGTGTGTGAAAAGACTTGCCGAAATTTGGTCTGAAATGGGCTAAGATCCCACAAACATGTCTTTGAAGCAGTAAATGGCTTCTCTAGTGTTGTTTGGGGTTAGAATATGTTAGAATACAATGAATTGGATTGATTAAAAGTGCTAGAGATGCGTGAAAAGTGTTTAGAAGTGTGTGAAAAGATTGGCGAAAATTTGATTTGAAATGGGTTAAGAACCCACAAACATTGCTTTGAAGCATTAAATGTATTGTCTAGTGTTGTTTGGGGGAAGAATATGTTAGAATACAATAAATTTGATTGATTACAAGTGCTACAGATGCATGATGAGTGGTTAGAAATGTGGAGAGAGACTTGTTGAAATTTGGTCCCAAATGGGCTAAGAACCCACAAACATGTCTTTAAAGCAGTAAATAGCTTCTTTAGTGTTGTTTGGGGTTCAAATATATTAGAATACAATTTTTGTTATTGATTAAAAGTGATAGAGATGCTTGAAGAGTGTTTAAAAGTGTGTGAAAAGACTTGCCGAAATTTGGTCTGAAATGGGCTAAGATCCCACAAACATGTCTTTGAAGCTGTAAATGGCTTCTCTAGTGTTGTTTGGGGTTAGAATATGTTAGAATACAATGAATTGGATTGATTAAAAGTGCTAGAGATGCGTGAAAAGTGTTTAGAAGTGTGTGAAAAGATTGGCGAAAATTTGATTTGAAATGGGCTAAGAACCCACAAACATTGCTTTGAAGCATTAAATGTTTTGTCTAGTGTTGTTTGGGGGAAGAATATGTTAGAATACAATAAATTTGATTGATTACAAGTGCTACAGATGCATGATGAGTGGTTAGAAATGTGGAGAGAGACTTGTTGAAATTTGGTCCCAAATGGGCTAAGAACCCACAAACATGTCTTTAAAGCAGTAAATAGCTTCTTTACTGTTGTTTGGGGTTAGAATATTTTACAATTCAATGAATTTGATTAATTGAAAGTGCTAGATATGCATGAAGGGTGTTTAGAAGTGTGCGAAAAGACTTGCCAAACTTTGGTCTGAAATAGGCTAAGAACCCACAAACATTGCTTTGAAGCATTAAATGGCTTGTCTAGTGTTGTTTGGGGTCAGAATATGTTAGAAGACAATTTTTTGATTGATTAAAAGTGATAGAAATGCACGAAGAGTGTTTAGAATTGCGTGTAAAGACTTGCCGAAATTTGGTCTCAAATGGGCTAAGAACACACAAACATGTCTTTGAAGCAGTAAATGGCTTCTCTGGTGTTGTTTGGGGTTAGAATATGTTAGAGTATAATGAATTTGATTGATTAAAAGTGCTAGAGATGCATGAGGAGTGTTTAGAAGTGTGTGAAAAGACTTGCCAAAATATGGTCTAAAATGGGCTAAGAACCCACATTGTTTTGAAGCATTAAATGGCTTGTCTAGTGTTATTTGGGGTTAGAATATGTTAGAATACAATTTTTGTGATTGATTAAAAGTGATATAGATGCATGAAAAGTGTTTAGAAATGTGTGAAAAGACTTGCCGAAATTTGGTCTGAAATGGGCTAAGAACACACAAACATGTCTTCGAAGCAGTAAATGGCTTCTCAGTGTTGTTTGGGGTTAGAATATGTTAGAATACAATGAATTTGATTTATTAAAACTGCTAAAGATGCATGAAAAGTATTTAGAAGTGTGTGAAAAGACTAGCCAAAATTTGGTCTGAATTGGGCTAAGAACCCACAAACATTTCTTTGAAGCATTAAATGGCTTGTCTAGTGTTGTTTGGGATTAGAATATGTTATAATACATTAAGTTTGATTGATTACAAGTGCTAGGGATGCATGAAGAGTGTTTAGAAGTGTGGAGAAATACTTGTTGAAATTTGGTCCCATATGGGCTAAGAACCCACAAACATGTCTTTAAAGCAATAAATAGATTCTTTAGTGTTGTTTGGGGTTCAAATATATTAGAATACAATTTTTGTTATTGATTAAAAGTGATAGAGATGCTTGAAGAGTGTTTAAAAGTGTGTGAAAAGACTTGCCGAAATTTGGTCTGAAATGGGCTAAGATCCCACAAACATGTCTTTGAAGCTGTAAATGGCTTCTCTAGTGTTGTTTGGGGTTAGAATATGTTAGAATACAATGAATTGGATTGATTAAAAGTGCTAGAGATGCGTGAAAAGTGTTTAGAAGTGTGTGAAAAGATTGGCGAAAATTTGATTTGAAATGGGCTAAGAACCCACAAACATTGCTTTGAAGCATTAAATGTTTTGTCTAGTGTTGTTTGGGGGAAGAATATGTTAGAATACAATAAATTTGATTGATTACAAGTGCTACAGATGCATGATGAGTGGTTAGAAATGTGGAGAGAGACTTGTTGAAATTTGGTCCCAAATGGGCTAAGAACCCACAAACATGTCTTTAAAGCAGTAAATAGCTTCTTTACTGTTGTTTGGGGTTAGAATATTTTACAATTCAATGAATTTGATTAATTGAAAGTGCTAGATATGCATGAAGGGTGTTTAGAAGTGTGCGAAAAGACTTGCCAAACTTTGGTCTGAAATAGGCTAAGAACCCACAAACATTGCTTTGAAGCATTAAATGGCTTGTCTATAGTTGTTTGGGGTTAGAATATGTTAGAATACAGTAAGTTTGATTTATTACTAGTGCTAGAGAGGCATGAAGAGTGTTTAGAAGTGTGGAGAAAGACTTGTTGAAATTTGGTCCCATATGGGCTAAGAACCCACAAACATGTCTTTGAGGCAGTAAATCGCTTATCTAGTGTTGTTTGGGTGTTAGAATATGTTAGAATACAATGAATTTGATTGATTAAAAGTGCTAGATATGCATGAAGAGTGTTTAGAAGTGTGTAAAAAGACTTGCCGAAATATGGTCTAAAATGGGCTAAGAACCCACAAACATTGCTTTGAAGCATTAAATGGCTTGTCTAGTGTTGTTTGGGGTTAGAATATGTTAGAAGACAATTTTTTGATTGATTAAAAGTGATAGAAATGCACGAAGAGTGTTTAGAATTGCGTGTAAAGACTTGCCGAAATTTGGTCTGAAATGGGCTAAGAACACACAAACATGTCTTTGAAGCAGTAAATGGCTTCTCTGGTGTTGTTTGGGGTTAGAATATGTTAGAGTATAATGAATTTGATTGATTAAAGGTGCTAGAGATGCATGAGGAGTGTTTAGAAGTGTGTGAAAACACTTGCCAAAATATGGTCTAAAATGGGCTAAGAACCCACAAACATTGTTTTGAAGCATTAAATGGCTTGTCTAGTGTTATTTGGGGTTAGAATATGTTAGAATACAATTTTTGTGATCGATTAAAAGTGATATAGATGCATGAAAAGTGTTTAGAAGTGTGTGAAAAGACTTGCCGAAATTTGGTCTGAAATGGGCTAAGAACACACAAACATGTCTTCGAAGCAGTAAATGGCTTCTCAGTGTTGTTTGGGGTTAGAATATGTTAGAATACAATGAATTTGATTTATTAAAACTGCTAAAGATGCATGAAAAGTATTTAGAAGTGTGTGAAAAGACTAGCCAAAATTTGGTCTGAATTGGGCTAAGAACCCACAAACATTTCTTTGAAGCATTAAATGGCTTGTCTAGTGTTGTTTGGGATTAGAATATGTTATAATACATTAAGTTTGATTGATTACAAGTGCTAGGGATGCATGAAGAGTGTTTAGAAGTGTGGAGAAATACTTGTTGAAATTTGGTCCAATATGGGCTAAGAACCCACAAACATGTCTTTAAAGCAATAAATAGATTCTTTAGTGTTGTTTGGGGTTCAAATATGTTAGAATACAATAAATTTGATTAAATAAAAGTGCTAAATATGCATGAAGAGTGTTTAGAAGTGTGTGAACAGACTTGCCGAAATTTGGTCTTAAATGGGCTAAGAACCCACAAACATTGCTTTGAAGCATTAAATGGCTTGTCTAGTGTTCTTTGGGGTAAGAATATGTTAGAATACAATTTTTGTTATTGATTAAAAGTGATAGAGATGCATGAAGAGTGTTTTAAAGTGTGTGAAAAGACTTGCCGAAATTTGGTCTGAAATGGGCTAAGATCCCACAAACATGTCTTTGAAGCAGTAAATGGCTTCTCTAGTGTTGTTTGGGGTTAGAATATGTTAGAATACAATGAATTGGATTGATTAAAAGTGCTAGAGATGCGTGAAAAGTGTTTAGAAGTGTGTGAAAAGATTGGCGAAAATTTGATTTGAAATGGGCTAAGAACCCACAAACATTGCTTTGAAGCATTAAATGTCTTGTCTAGTGTTGTTTGGGGGGAGAATATGTTAGAATACAATAAATTTGATTGATTACAAGTGCTACAGATGCATGATGAGTGTTTAGAAATGTGGAGAGAGACTTGTTAAAATTTGGTCCCAAATGGGCTAAGAACCCACAAACATGTCTTTAAAGCAGTAAATAGCTTCTTTACTGTTGTTTGGGGTTAGAATATTTTACAATTCAATGAATTTGATTAATTGAAAGTGCTAGATATGCATAGAGGGTGTTTAGAAGTGTGCGAAAAGACTTGCCGAACTTTGGTCTGAAATGGGCTAAGAACCCACAAACATTGCTTTGAAGCATTAAATGGCTTGTCTATAGTTGTTTGGGGTTAGAATATGTTAGAATACAGTAAGTTTGATTTATTACTAGTGCTAGAGAGGCATGAAGAGTGTTTAGAAGTGTGGAGAAAGACTTGTTGAAATTTGGTACCATATGGGCTAAGAACCCACAAACATGTCTTTGAGGCAGTAAATCGCTTATCTAGTGTTGTTTGGGGGTTAGAATATGTTAGAATACAATAAATTTGATTGATTAAAAGTGCTAGATATGCATGAAGAGTGTTTAGAAGTGTGTAAAAAGACTTGCCGAAATATGGTCTAAAATGGGCTAAGAACCCACAAACATTGCTTTGAAGCATTAAATGCCTTGTCTAGTGTTGTTTGGGGTTAGAATATGTTAGAAGACAATTTTTTGATTGATTAAAAGTGATAGAAATGCACGAAGAGTGTTTAGAATTGCGTGTAAAGACTTGCCGAAATTTGGTCTGAAATGGGCTAAGAACACACAAACATGTCTTTGAAGCAGTAAATGGCTTCTCTGGTGTTGTTTTTGGTTAGAATACGTTAGAGTATAATGAATTTGATTGATTAAAAGTGCTAGAGATGCATGAAGAGTGTTTAGAAGTGTGTGAAAACACTTGCTAAAATATGGTCTAAAATGGGCTAAGAACCCACAAACATTGTTTTGAAGCATTAAATGGCTTGTCTAGTGTTATTTGGGGTTAGAATATGTTAGAATACAATTTTTGTGATTGATTAAAAGTGATATAGATGCATGAAAAGTGTTTAGAAGTGTGTGAAAAGACTTGCCGAAATTTGGTCTGAAATGGGCTAAGAACACACAAACATGTCTTCGAAGCAGTAAATGGCTTCTCAGTGTTGTTTGGGGTTAGAATATGTTAGAATACAATGAATTTGATTTATTAAAACTGCTAAAGATGCATGAAAAGTATTTAGAAGTGTGTGAAAAGACTAGCCAAAATTTGGTCTGAATTGGGCTAAGAACCCACAAACATTTCTTTGAAGCATTAAATGGCTTGTCTAGTGTTGTTTGGGATTAGAATATGTTATAATACATTAAGTTTGATTGATTACAAGTGCTAGGGATGCATGAAGAGTGTTTAGAAGTGTGGAGAAATACTTGTTGAAATTTGGTCCCATATGGGCTAAGAACCCACAAACATGTCTTTAAAGCAATAAATAGATTCTTTAGTGTTGTTTGGGGTTCAAATATGTTAGAATACAATAAATTTGATTAAATAAAAGTGCTAAATATGCATGAAGAGTGTGAACAGACTTGCCGAAATTTGGTCTTAAATGGGCTAAGAACCCACAAACATTGCTTTGAAGCATTAAATGGCTTGTCTAGTGTTCTTTGGGGTTAGAATATGTTAGAATACAATTTTTGTTATTGATTAAAAGTGATAGAGATGCATGAAGAGTGTTTAAAAGTGTGTGAAAAGACTTGCCGAAATTTGGTCTGAAATGGGCTAAGTTCCCACAAACATGTCTTTGAAGCAGTAAATGGCTTCTCTAGTGTTGTTTGGGGTTAGAATATGTTAGAATACAATGAATTGAATTGATTAAAAGTGCTAGAGATGCGTGAAAAGTGTTTAGAAGTGTGTGAAAAGATTGGCGAAAATTTGATTTGAAATGGGCTAAGAACCCACAAACATTGCTTTGAAGCATTAAATGTCTTGTCTAGTGTTGTTTGGGGGAAGAATATGTTAGAATACAATAAATTTGATTGATTACAAGTGCTACAGATGCATAATGAGTGTTTAGAAATGTGGAGAGAGACTTGTTGAAATTTGGTCCCAAATGGGCTAAGAACCCACAAACATGTCTTTAAAGCAGTAAATAGCTTCTTTACTGTTGTTTGGGGTTAGAATATTTTACAATTCAATGAATTTGATTAATTGAAAGTGCTAGATATGCATAGAGGGTGTTTAGAAGTGTGCGAAAAGACTTGCCGAACTTTGGTCTGAAATGGGCTAAGAACCCACAAACATTGCTTTGAAGCATTAAATGGCTTGTCTATAGTTGTTTGGGGTTAGAATATGTTAGAATCAAGTAAGTTTGATTTATTACTAGTGCTAGAGAGGCATGAAGAGTGTTTAGAAGTGTGGAGAAAGACTTGTTGAAATTTGGTCCCATATGGGCTAAGAACCCACAAACATGGCTTTGAGGCAGTAAATCGCTTATCTAGTGTTGTTTGGGGGTTAGAATATGTTAGAATAAAATGAATTTGATTGATTAAAAGTGCTAGATATGCATGAAGAGTGTTTAGAAGTGTGTAAAAAGACTTGCCGAAATATGGTCTAAAATGGGCTAAGAACCCACAAACATTGCTTTGAAGCATTAAATGCCTTGTCTAGTGTTGTTTGGGGTTAGAATATGTTAGAAGACAATTTTTTGATTGATTAAAAGTGATAGAAATGCACGAAGAGTGTTTAGAATTGCGTGTAAAGACTTGCCGAAATTTGGTCTGAAATGGGCTAAGAACACACAAACATGTCTTTGAAGCAGTAAATGGCTTCTCTGGTGTTGTTTTTGGTTAGAATACGTTAGAGTATAATGAATTTGATTGATTAAAAGTGCTAGAGATGCATGAAGAGTGTTTAGAAGTGTGTGAAAACACTTGCTAAAATATGGTCTAAAATGGGCTAAGAACCCACAAACATTGTTTTGAAGCATTAAATGGCTTGTCTAGTGTTATTTGGGGTTAGAATATGTTAGAATACAATTTTTGTGATTGATTAAAAGTGATATAGATGCATGAAAAGTGTTTAGAAGTGTGTGAAAAGACTTGCCGAAATTTGGTCTGAAATGGGCTAAGAACACACAAACATGTCTTCGAAGCAGTAAATGGCTTCTCAGTGTTGTTTGGGGTTAGAATATGTTAGAATACAATGAATTTGATTTATTAAAACTGCTAAAGATGCATGAAAAGTATTTAGAAGTGTGTGAAAAGACTAGCCAAAATTTGGTCTGAATTGGGCTAAGAACCCACAAACATTTCTTTGAAGCATTAAATGGCTTGTCTAGTGTTGTTTGGGATTAGAATATGTTATAATACATTAAGTTTGATTGATTACAAGTGCTAGGGATGCATGAAGAGTGTTTAGAAGTGTGGAGAAATACTTGTTGAAATTTGGTCCCATATGGGCTAAGAACCCACAAACATGTCTTTAAAGCAATAAATAGATTCTTTAGTGTTGTTTGGGGTTCAAATATGTTAGAATACAATAAATTTGATTAAATAAAAGTGCTAAATATGCATGAAGAGTGTGAACAGACTTGCCGAAATTTGGTCTTAAATGGGCTAAGAACCCACAAACATTGCTTTGAAGCATTAAATGGCTTGTCTAGTGTTCTTTGGGGTTAGAATATGTTAGAATACAATTTTTGTTATTGATTAAAAGTGATAGAGATGCATGAAGAGTGTTTAAAAGTGTGTGAAAAGACTTGCCGAAATTTGGTCTGAAATGGGCTAAGTTCCCACAAACATGTCTTTGAAGCAGTAAATGGCTTCTCTAGTGTTGTTTGGGGTTAGAATATGTTAGAATACAATGAATTGAATTGATTAAAAGTGCTAGAGATGCGTGAAAAGTGTTTAGAAGTGTGTGAAAAGATTGGCGAAAATTTGATTTGAAATGGGCTAAGAACCCACAAACATTGCTTTGAAGCATTAAATGTCTTGTCTAGTGTTGTTTGGGGGAAGAATATGTTAGAATACAATAAATTTGATTGATTACAAGTGCTACAGATGCATAATGAGTGTTTAGAAATGTGGAGAGAGACTTGTTGAAATTTGGTCCCAAATGGGCTAAGAACCCACAAACATGTCTTTAAAGCAGTAAATAGCTTCTTTACTGTTGTTTGGGGTTAGAATATTTTACAATTCAATGAATTTGATTAATTGAAAGTGCTAGATATGCATAGAGGGTGTTTAGAAGTGTGCGAAAAGACTTGCCGAACTTTGGTCTGAAATGGGCTAAGAACCCACAAACATTGCTTTGAAGCATTAAATGGCTTGTCTATAGTTGTTTGGGGTTAGAATATGTTAGAATACAGTAAGTTTGATTTATTAGTAGTGCTAGAGAGGCATGAAGAGTGTTTAGAAGTGTGGAGAAAGACTTGTTGAAATTTGGTCCCATATGGGCTAAGAACCCACAAACATGTCTTTGAGGCAGTCAATCGCTTATCTAGTGTTGTTTGAGGGTTAGAATATGTTAGAATACAATGAATTTGATTGATTAAAAGTGCTAGATATGCATGAAGAGTGTTTAGAAGTGTGTAAAAAGACTTGCCGAAATATGGTCTAAAATGGGCTAAGAACCCACAAACATTGCTTTGAAGCATTAAATGGCTTGTCTAGTGTTGTTTGGGGTTAGAATATTTTAGAAGACAATTTTTTGATTGATTAAAAGTGATAGAAATGCACGAAGAGTGTTTAGAATTGCGTGTAAAGACTTGCCGAAATTTGGTCTGAAATGGGCTAAGAACACACAAACATGTCTTTGAAGCAGTAAATGGCTTCTCTGGTGTTGTTTGGGGTTAGAATATGTTAGAGTATAATGAATTTGATTGATTAAAAGTGCTAGAGATGCATGAGGAGTGTTTAGAAGTGTGTGAAAACACTTGCCAAAATATGGTCTAAAATGGGCTAAGAACCCACAAACATTGTTTTGAAGCATTAAATGGCTTGTCTAGTGTTATTTGGGGTTAGAATATGTTAGAATACAATGAATTTGATTTATTAAAACTGCTAAAGATGCATGAAAAGTATTTAGAAGTGTGTGAAAAGACTAGCCAAAATTTGGTCTGAATTGGGCTAAGAACCCACAAACATTTCTTTGAAGCATTAAATGGCTTGTCTAGTGTTGTTTGGGGTTAGAATATGTTATAATACATTAAGTTTGATTGATTGCAAGTGCTAGGGATGCATGAAGAGTGTTTAGAAGTGTGGAGAAACACTTGTTGAAATTTGGTCCCATATGGGCTAAGAACCCACAAACATGTCTTTAAAGCAATAAATAGATTCTTTAGTGTTGTTTGGGGTTCAAATATGTTAGAATACAATAAATTTGATTAAATAAAAGTGCTAAACATGCATGAAGAGTGTGAACAGACTTGCCGAAATTTGGTCTTAAATGGGCTAAGAACCCACAAACATTGCTTTGAAGCATTAAATGGCTTGTCTAGTGTTCTTTGGGGTTAGAATATGTTAGAATACAATTTTTGTTATTGATTAAAAGTGATAGAGATGCATGAAGAGTGTTTAAAAGTGTGTGAAAAGACTTGCCGAAATTTGGTCTGAAATGGGCTAAGTTCCCACAAACATGTCTTTGAAGCAGTAAATGGCTTCTCTAGTGTTGTTTGGGGTTAGAATATGTTAGAATACAATGAATTGAATTGATTAAAAGTGCTAGAGATGCGTGAAAAGTGTTTAGAAGTGTGTGAAAAGATTGGCGAAAATTTGATTTGAAATGGGCTAAGAACCCACAAACATTGCTTTGAAGCATTAAATGTCTTGTCTAGTGTTGTTTGGGGGAAGAATATGTTAGAATACAATAAATTTGATTGATTACAAGTGCTACAGATGCATAATGAGTGTTTAGAAATGTGGAGAGAGACTTGTTGAAATTTGGTCCCAAATGGGCTAAGAACCCACAAACATGTCTTTAAAGCAGTAAATAGCTTCTTTACTGTTGTTTGGGGTTAGAATATTTTACAATTCAATGAATTTGATTAATTGAAAGTGCTAGATATGCATAGAGGGTGTTTAGAAGTGTGCGAAAAGACTTGCCGAACTTTGGTCTGAAATGGGCTAAGAACCCACAAACATTGCTTTGAAGCATTAAATGGCTTGTCTATAGTTGTTTGGGGTTAGAATATGTTAGAATACAGTAAGTTTGATTTATTACTAGTGCTAGAGAGGCATGAAGAGTGTTTAGAAGTGTGGAGAAAGACTTGTTGAAATTTGGTCCCATATGGGCTAAGAACCCACAAACATGTCTTTGAGGCAGTAAATCGCTTATCTAGTGTTGTTTGGGGGTTAGAATATGTTAGAATACAATGAATTTGATTGATTAAAAGTGCTAGATATGCATGAAGAGTGTTTAGAAGTGTGTAAAAAGACTTGCCGAAATATGGTCTAAAATGGGCTAAGAACCCACAAACATTGCTTTGAAGCATTAAATGGCTTGTCTAGTGTTGTTTGGGGTTAGAATATGTTAGAAGACAATTTTTTGATTGATTAAAAGTGATAGAAATGCACGAAGAGTGTTTAGAATTGTGTGTAAAGACTTGCCGAAATTTGGTCTGAAATGGGCTAAGAACACACAAACATGTCTTTGAAGCAGTAAATGGCTTCTCTGGTGTTGTTTGGGGTTAGAATATGTTAGAGTATAATGAATTTGATTGATTAAAAGTGCTAGAGATGCATGAGGAGTGTTTAGAAGTGTGTGAAAAGACTTGCCAAAATATGGTCTAAAATGGGCTAAGAACCCACAAAAATTGTTTTGAAGCATTAAATGGCTTGTCTAGTGTTATTTGGGGTTAGAATATGTTAGAATACAATTTTTGTGATTGATTAAAAGTGATATAGATGCATGAAAAGTGTTTAGAAGTGTGTGAAAAGACTTGCCGAAAATTGGTCTGAAATGGGCTAAGAACACACAAACTTGTCTTCGAAGCAGTAAATGGCTTCTCAGTGTTGTTTGGGGTTAGAATATGTTAGAATACAATGAATTTGATTTATTAAAACTGCTAAAGATGCATGAAAAGTATTTAGAAGTGTGTGAAAAGACTAGCCAAAATTTGGTCTGAATTGGGCTAAGAACCCACAAACATTGCTTTGAAGCATTAAATGGCTTGTCTAGTGTTGTTTGGGATTAGAATATGTTATAATACATTAAGTTTGATTGATTACAAGTGCTAGGGATGCATGAAGAGTGTTTAGAAGTGTGGAGAAATACTTGTTGAAATTTGGTCCCATATGGGCTAAGAACCCACAAACATGTCTTTAAAGCAATAATTAGATTCTTTCGTGTTGTTTGGGGTTCAAATATGTTAGAATAAAATAAATTTGATTAAATAAAAGTGCTAAATATGCATGAAGAGTGTTTAGAAGTGTGTGAACAGACTTGCCGAAATTTGGTCTTAAATGGGCTAAGAACCCACAAACATTGCTTTGAAGCATTAAATGGCTTGTCTAGTGTTCTTTGGGGTTAGAATATGTTAGAATACATTTTTTGTTAATGATTAAAAGTGATAGAGATGCATGAAGAGTGTTTAAAAGTGTGTGAAAAGACTTGCCGAAATTTGGTCTGAAATGGGGTAAGATCCCACAAACATGTCTTTGAAGCAGTAAATGGCTTCTCTAGTGTTGTTTGGGGTTAGAATATGTTAGAATACAATGAATTGAATTGATTAAAAGTGCTAGAGATGCGTGAAAAGTGTTTAGAAGTGTGTGAAAAGATTGGCGAAAATTTGATTTGAAATGGGCTAAGAACCAACAAACATTGCTTTGAAGCATTAAATGTCTTGTCTAGTGTTGTTTGGGGGAAGAATATGTTAGAATACAATAAATTTGATTGATTACAAGTGCTACAGATGCATAATGAGTGTTTAGAAATGTGGAGAGAGACTTGTTGAAATTTGGTCCCAAATGGGCTAAGAACCCACAAACATGTCTTTAAAGCAGTAAATAGCTTCTTTACTGTTGTTTGGGGTTAGAATATTTTACAATTCAATGAATTTGATTAATTGAAAGTGCTAGATATGCATAGAGGGTGTTTAGAAGTGTGCGAAAAGACTTGCTGAACTTTGGTCTGAAATGGGCTAAGAACCCACAAACATTGCTTTGAAGCATTAAATGGCTTGTCTATAGTTGTTTGGGGTTAGAATATGTTAGAATACAGTAAGTTTGATTTATTACTAGTACTAGAGAGGCATGAAGAGTGTTTAGAAGTGTGGAGAAAGACTTGTTGAAATTTGGTCCCATATGGGCTAAGAACCCACAAACATGTCTTTGAGGCAGTAAATCGCTTACCTAGTGTTGTTTGGGGGTTAGAATATGTTAGAATACAATGAATTTGATTGATTAAAAGTGCTAGATATGCATGAAGAGTGTTTAGAAGTGTGTAAAAAGACTTGCCGAAATATGGTCTAAAATGGGCTAAGAACCCACAAACATTGCTTTGAAGCATTAAATGGCTTGTCTAGTGTTGTTTGGTGTTAGAATATGTTAGAAGACAATTTTTTGATTGATTAAAAGTGATAGAAATGCACGAAGAGTGTTTAGAATTGCGTGTAAAGACTTGCCGAAATTTGGTCTGAAATGGGCTAAGAACACACAAACATGTCTTTGAAGCACTAAATGGCTTCTCTGGTGTTGTTTGGGGTTAGAATATGTTAGAGTATAATGAATTTGATTGATTAAAAGTGCTAGAGATTCATGAGGAGTGTTTAGAAGTGTGTGAAAAGACTTGCCAAAATATGGTCTAAAATGGGCTAAGAACCCACAAACATTGTTTTGAAGCATTAAATGGCTTGTCTAGTGTTATTTGGGGTTAGAATATGTTAGAATACAATTTTTGTGATTGATTAAAAGTGATATAGATGCATGAAAAGTGTTTAGAAGTGTGTGAAAAGACTTGCCGAAATTTGGTCTGAAATGGGCTAAGAACACACAAACATGTCTTCGAAGCAGTAAATGGCTTCTCAGTGTTGTTTGGGGTTAGAATATGTTAGAATACAATGAATTTGATTTATTGAAAGTGCTAAAGATGCATGAAAAGTATTTAGAAGTGTGTGAAAAGACTAGCCAAAATTTGGTCTGAGTTGGGCTAAGAACCCACAAACATTGCTTTGAAGCATTAAATGGCTTGTCTAGTGTTGTTTGGGATTAGAATATGTTATAATACATTAAGTTTGAGTGATTACAAGTGCTAGGGATGCATGAAGAGTGTTTAGAAGTGTGGAGAAATACTTGTTGAAATTTGGTCCCATATGGGCTAAGAACCCACAAACATGTCTTTAAAGCAATAAATAGATTGTTTAGTGTTGTTTGGGGTTCAAATATGTTAGAATACAATAAATTTGATTAAATAAAAGTGCTAAATATGAATGAAGAGTGTTTAGAAGTGTGTGAACAGACTTGCCGAAATTTGGTCTTAAATGGGCTCAGAACCCACAAACATTGCTTTGAAGCATTAAATGGCTTGTCTAGTGTTCTTTGGGGTTAGAATATGTTAGAATACAATTTTTGTTATTGATTAAAAGTGATAGAGATGCATGAAGAGTGTTTAAAAGTGTGTGAAAAGACTTGCCGAAATTTGGTCTGAAATGGGCTAAGATCCCACAAACATGTCTTTGAAGCAGTAAATGGCTTCTCTAGTGTTGTTTGGGGTTAGAATATGTTAGAATACAATGAATTGGATTGATTAAAAGTGCTAGAGATGCGTGAAAAGTGTTTAGAAGTGTGTGAAAAGATTGGCGAAAATTTGATTTGAAATGGGCTAAGAACCCACAAACATTGCTTTGAAGCATTAAATGTCTTGTCTAGTGTTGTTTGGGGGAAGAATATGTTAGAATACAATAAATTTGATTGATTACAAGTGCTACAGATGCATGATGAGTATTTAGAAATGTGGAGAGAGACTTGTTGAAATTTGGTCCCAAATGGGCTAAGAACCCACAAACATGTCTTTAAAGCAGTAAATAGCTTCTTTACTGTTGTTTGGGGTTAGAATAATTTACAATTCAATGAATTTGATTAATTGAAAGTGCTAGATATGCATGAAGGGTGTTTAGAAGTGTGCGAAAAGACTTGCCGAACTTTGGTCTGAAATGGGCTAAGAACCCACAAACATTGCTTTGAAGCATTAAATGGCTTGTCTATAGTTGTTTGGGGTTAAAATATGTTAGAATACAGTAAGTTTGATTTATTACTAGTGCTAGAGAGGCATGAAGAGTGTTTAGAAGTGTGGAGAAAGACTTGTTGAAATTTGGTCCCATATGGGCTATAAACCCACAAACATGTCTTTGAGGCAGTAAATCGCTTATCTAGTGTTGTTTGAGGGTTAGAATATGTTAGAATACAATGAATTTGATTGATTAAAAGTGCTAGATATGCATGAAGAGTGTTTAGAAGTGTGTAAAAAGACTTGCCGAAATATGGTCTAAAATGGGCTAAGAACCCACAAACATTGCTTTGAAGCATTAAATGGCTTGTCTAGTGTTGTTTGGTGTTAGAATATGTTAGAAGACAATTTTTTGATTGATTAAAAGTGATAGAAATGCACGAAGAGTGTTTAGAATTGCGTGTAAAGACTTGCCGAAATTTGGTCTGAAATGGGCTAAGAACACACAAACATGTCTTTGAAGCAGTAAATGGCTTCTCTGGTGTTGTTTGGGGTTAGAATATGTTAGAGTATAATGAATTTGATTGATTAAAAGTGCTAGAGATGCATGAGGAGTGTTTAGAAGTGTGTGAAAAGACTTGCCAAAATATGGTCTAAAATGGGCTAAGAACCCACAAACATTGTTTTGAAGCATTAAATGGCTTGTCTAGTGTTATTTGGGGTTAGAATATGTTAGAATACAATTTTTGTAATTGATTAAAAGTGATATATATGCATGAAAAGTGTTTAGAAGTGTGTGAAAAGACTTGCCGAAATTTGGTCTGAAATGGGCTAAGAACACACAAACATGTCTTCGAAGCAGTAAATGGCTTCTCAATGTTGTTTGGGGTTAGAATATGTTAGAATACAATGAATTTGATTTATTAAAACTGCTAAAGATGCATGAAAAGTATTTAGAAGTGTGTGAAAAGACTAGCCAAAATTTGGTCTGAATTGGGCTAAGAACCCACAAACATTGCTTTGAAGCATTAAATGGCTTGTCTAGTGTTGTTTGGGATTAGAATATGTTATAATTCATTAAGTTTGATTGATTACAAGTGCTAGGGATGCATGAAGAGTGTTTAGAAGTGTGGAGAAATACTTGTTGAAATTTGGTCCCATATGGGCTAAGAACCCACAAACATGTCTTTAAAGCAATAAATAGATTGTTTAGTGTTGTTTGGGGTTCAAATATGTTAGAATACAATAAATTTGATTAAATAAAAGTGCTAAATATGCATGAAGAGTGTTTAGAAGTGTGTGAACAGACTTGCCGAAATTTGGTCTTAAATGGGCTAAGAACCCACAAACATTGCTTTGAAGCACTAAATGGCTTGTCTAGTGTTCTTTGGGGTTAGAATATGTTAGAATACAATTTTTGTTATTGATTAAAAGTGATAGAGATGCATGAAGAGTGTCTAAAAGTGTGTGAAAAGACTTGCCGAAATTTGGTCTGAAATGGGCTAAGATCCCACAAACAGGTCTTTGAAGTAGTAAATGGCTTCTCTAGTGTTGTTTGGGGTTAGAATATGTTAGAATACAATGAATTGGATTGATTAAAAGTGCTAGAGATGCGTGAAAAGTGTTTAGAAGTGTGTGAAAAGATTGGCGAAAATTTGATTTGAAATGGGCTAAGAACCCACAAACATTGCTTTGAAGCATTAAATGTCTTGTCTAGTGTTGTTTGGGGGAAGAATATGTTAGAATACAATAAATTTGATTGATTACAAGTGCTACAGATGCATGATGAGTGTTTAGAAATGTGGAGAGAGACTTGTTGAAATTTGGTCCCAAATGGGCTAAGAACCCACAAACATGTCTTTAAAGCAGTAAATAGCTTCTTTACTGTTGTTTGGGGTTAGAATATTTTACAATTCAATCAATTTGATTAATTGAAAGTGCTAGATATGCATGAAGGGTGTTTAGAAGTGTGCGAAAAGACTTGCCGAACTTTGGTCTGAAATGGGCTAAGAACCCACAAACATTGCTTTGAAGCATTAAATGGCTTGTCTATAGTTGTTTGGGGTTAGAATATGTTAGAATACAGTAAGTTTGATTTATTACTAGTGCTAGAGAGGCATGAAGAGTGTTTAGAAGTGTGGAGAAAGACTTGTTGAAATTTGGTCCCATATGGGATAAGAACCCACAAACATGGCTTTGAGGCAGTAAATCGCTTATCTAGTGTTGTTTGGGGGTTAGAATATGTTAGAATACAATGAATTTGATTGATTAAAAGTGCTAGATATGCATGAAGAGTGTTTAGAAGTGTGTAAAAAGACTTGCCGAAATATGGTCTAAAATGGGCTAAGAACCCACAAACATTGCTTTGAAGCATTAAATGGCTTGTCTAGTGTTGTTTGGTGTTAGAATATGTTAGAAGACAATTTTTTGATTGATTAAAAGTGATAGAAATGCACGAAGAGTGTTTAGAATTGCGTGTAAAGACTTGCCGAAATTTGGTCTGAAATGGGCTAAGAACACACAAACATGTCTTTGAAGCACTAAATGGCTTCTCTGGTGTTGTTTGGGGTTAGAATATGTTAGAGTATAATGAATTTGATTGATTAAAAGTGCTAGAGATTCATGAGGAGTGTTTAGAAGTGTGTGAAAAGACTTGCCAAAATATGGTCTAAAATGGGCTAAGAACCCACAAACATTGTTTTGAAGCATTAAATGGCTTGTCTAGTGTTATTTGGGGTTAGAATATGTTAGAATACAATTTTTGTGATTGATTAAAAGTGATATAGATGCATGAAAAGTGTTTAGAAGTGTGTGAAAAGACTTGCCGAAATTTGGTCTGAAATGGGCTAAGAACACACAAACATGTCTTCGAAGCAGTAAATGGCTTCTCAGTGTTGTTTGGGGTTAGAATATGTTAGAATACAATGAATTTGATTTATTGAAAGTGCTAAAGATGCATGAAAAGTATTTAGAAGTGTGTGAAAAGACTAGCCAAAATTTGGTCTGAGTTGGGCTAAGAACCCACAAACATTGCTTTGAAGCATTAAATGGCTTGTCTAGTGTTGTTTGGGATTAGAATATGTTATAATACATTAAGTTTGAGTGATTACAAGTGCTAGGGATGCATGAAGAGTGTTTAGAAGTGTGGAGAAATACTTGTTGAAATTTGGTCCCATATGGGCTAAGAACCCACAAACATGTCTTTAAAGCAATAAATAGATTGTTTAGTGTTGTTTGGGGTTCAAATATGTTAGAATACAATAAATTTGATTAAATAAAAGTGCTAAATATGAATGAAGAGTGTTTAGAAGTGTGTGAACAGACTTGCCGAAATTTGGTCTTAAATGGGCTAAGAACCCACAAACATTGCTTTGAAGCATTAAATGGCTTGTCTAGTGTTCTTTGGGGTTAGAATATGTTAGAATACAATTTTTGTTATTGATTAAAAGTGATAGAGATGCATGAAGAGTGTTTAAAAGTGTGTGAAAAGACTTGCCGAAATTTGGTCTGAAATGGGCTAAGATCCCACAAACATGTCTTTGAAGCAGTAAATGGCTTCTCTAGTGTTGTTTGGGGTTAGAATATGTTAGAATACAATGAATTGGATTGATTAAAAGTGCTAGAGATGCGTGAAAAGTGTTTAGAAGTGTGTGAAAAGATTGGCGAAAATTTGATTTGAAATGGGCTAAGAACCCACAAACATTGCTTTGAAGCATTAAATGTCTTGTCTAGTGTTGTTTGGGGGAAGAATATGTTAGAATACAATAAATTTGATTGATTACAAGTGCTACAGATGCATGATGAGTATTTAGAAATGTGGAGAGAGACTTGTTGAAATTTGGTCCCAAATGGGCTAAGAACCCACAAACATGTCTTTAAAGCAGTAAATAGCTTCTTTACTGTTGTTTGGGGTTAGAATAATTTACAATTCAATGAATTTGATTAATTGAAAGTGCTAGATATGCATGAAGGGTGTTTAGAAGTGTGCGAAAAGACTTGCCGAACTTTGGTCTGAAATGGGCTAAGAACCCACAAACATTGCTTTGAAGCATTAAATGGCTTGTCTATAGTTGTTTGGGGTTAAAATATGTTAGAATACAGTAAGTTTGATTTATTACTAGTGCTAGAGAGGCATGAAGAGTGTTTAGAAGTGTGGAGAAAGACTTGTTGAAATTTGGTCCCATATGGGCTATAAACCCACAAACATGTCTTTGAGGCAGTAAATCGCTTATCTAGTGTTGTTTGAGGGTTAGAATATGTTAGAATACAATGAATTTGATTGATTAAAAGTGCTAGATATGCATGAAGAGTGTTTAGAAGTGTGTAAAAAGACTTGCCGAAATATGGTCTAAAATGGGCTAAGAACCCACAAACATTGCTTTGAAGCATTAAATGGCTTGTCTAGTGTTGTTTGGTGTTAGAATATGTTAGAAGACAATTTTTTGATTGATTAAAAGTGATAGAAATGCACGAAGAGTGTTTAGAATTGCGTGTAAAGACTTGCCGAAATTTGGTCTGAAATGGG
This sequence comes from Capsella bursa-pastoris, assembly GCA_036452645.1. Taxonomy (NCBI): domain Eukaryota; kingdom Viridiplantae; phylum Streptophyta; class Magnoliopsida; order Brassicales; family Brassicaceae; genus Capsella; species Capsella bursa-pastoris. The sequence continues at coordinate 10,832,747 of CP144185.1, forward strand.
CTAAGAACACACAAACATGTCTTTGAAGCAGTAAATGGCTTCTCTGGTGTTGTTTGGGGTTAGAATATGTTAGAGTATAATGAATTTGATTGATTAAAAGTGCTAGAGATGCATGAGGAGTGTTTAGAAGTGTGTGAAAAGACTTGCCAAAATATGGTCTAAAATGGGCTAAGAACCCACAAACATTGTTTTGAAGCATTAAATGGCTTGTCTAGTGTTATTTGGGGTTAGAATATGTTAGAATACAATTTTTGTAATTGATTAAAAGTGATATATATGCATGAAAAGTGTTTAGAAGTGTGTGAAAAGACTTGCCGAAATTTGGTCTGAAATGGGCTAAGAACACACAAACATGTCTTCGAAGCAGTAAATGGCTTCTCAATGTTGTTTGGGGTTAGAATATGTTAGAATACAATGAATTTGATTTATTAAAACTGCTAAAGATGCATGAAAAGTATTTAGAAGTGTGTGAAAAGACTAGCCAAAATTTGGTCTGAATTGGGCTAAGAACCCACAAACATTGCTTTGAAGCATTAAATGGCTTGTCTAGTGTTGTTTGGGATTAGAATATGTTATAATTCATTAAGTTTGATTGATTACAAGTGCTAGGGATGCATGAAGAGTGTTTAGAAGTGTGGAGAAATACTTGTTGAAATTTGGTCTCATATGGGCTAAGAACCCACAAACATGTCTTTAAAGCAATAAATAGATTGTTTAGTGTTGTTTGGGGTTCAAATATGTTAGAATACAATAAATTTGATTAAATAAAAGTGCTAAATATGCATGAAGAGTGTTTAGAAGTGTGTGAACAGACTTGCCGAAATTTGGTCTTAAATGGGCTAAGAACCCACAAACATTGCTTTGAAGCACTAAATGGCTTGTCTAGTGTTCTTTGGGGTTAGAATATGTTAGAATACAATTTTTGTTATTGATTAAAAGTGATAGAGATGCATGAAGAGTGTCTAAAAGTGTGTGAAAAGACTTGCCGAAATTTGGTCTGAAATGGGCTAAGATCCCACAAACAGGTCTTTGAAGTAGTAAATGGCTTCTCTAGTGTTGTTTGGGGTTAGAATATGTTAGAATCCAATGAATTGGATTGATTAAAAGTGCTAGAGATGCGTGAAAAGTGTTTAGAAGTGTGTGAAAAGATTGGCGAAAATTTGATTTGAAATGGGCTAAGAACCCACAAACATTGCTTTGAAGCATTAAATGTCTTGTCTAGTGTTGTTTGGGGGAAGAATATGTTAGAATACAATAAATTTGATTGATTACAAGTGCTACAGATGCATGATGAGTGTTTAGAAATGTGGAGAGAGACTTGTTGAAATTTGGTCCCAAATGGGCTAAGAACCCACAAACATGTCTTTAAAGCAGTAAATAGCTTCTTTACTGTTGTTTGGGGTTAGAATATTTTACAATTCAATCAATTTGATTAATTGAAAGTGCTAGATATGCATGAAGGGTGTTTAGAAGTGTGCGAAAAGACTTGCCGAACTTTGGTCTGAAATGGGCTAAGAACCCACAAACATTGCTTTGAAGCATTAAATGGCTTGTCTATAGTTGTTTGGGGTTAGAATATGTTAGAATACAGTAAGTTTGATTTATTACTAGTGCTAGAGAGGCATGAAGAGTGTTTAGAAGTGTGGAGAAAGACTTGTTGAAATTTGGTCCCATATGGGATAAGAACCCACAAACATGGCTTTGAGGCAGTAAATCGCTTATCTAGTGTTGTTTGGGGGTTAGAATATGTTAGAATACAATGAATTTGATTGATTAAAAGTGCTAGATATGCATGAAGAGTGTTTAGAAGTGTGTAAAAAGACTTGCCGAAATATGGTCTAAAATGGGCTAAGAACCCACAAACATTGCTTTGAAGCATTAAATGGCTTGTCTAGTGTTGTTTGGGGTTAGAATATGTTAGAAGACAATTTTTTGATTGATTAAAAGTGATAGAAATGCACGAAGAGTGTTTAGAATTGCTTGTAAAGACTTGCCGAAATTTGGTCTGAAATGGGCTAAGAACACACAAACATGTCTTTGAAGCACTAAATGGCTTCTCTGGTGCTGTTTGGGGTTAGAATATGTTAGAGTATAATGAATTTGATTGATTAAAAGTGCTAGAGATTCATGAGGAGTGTTTAGAAGTGTGTGAAAAGACTTGCCAAAATATGGTCTAAAATGGGCTAAGAACCCACAAACATTGTTTTGAAGCATTAAATGGCTTGTCTAGTGTTATTTGGGGTTAGAATATGTTAGAATACAATTTTTGTGATTGATTAAAAGTGATATAGATGCATGAAAAGTGTTTAGAAGTGTGTGAAAAGACTTGCCGAAATTTGGTCTGAAATGGGCTAAGAACACACAAACATGTCTTCGAAGCAGTAAATGGCTTCTCAGTGTTGTTTGGGGTTAGAATATGTTAGAATACAATGAATTTGATTTATTGAAAGTGCTAAAGATGCATGAAAAGTATTTAGAAGTGTGTGAAAAGACTAGCCAAAATTTGGTCTGAATTGGGCTAAGAACCCACAAACATTGCTTTGAAGCATTAAATGGCTTGTCTAGTGTTGTTTGGGATTAGAATATGTTATAATACATTAAGTTTGAGTGATTACAAGTGCTAGGGATGCATGAAGAGTGTTTAGAAGTGTGGAGAAATACTTGTTGAAATTTGGTCCCATATGGGCTAAGAACCCACAAACATGTCTTTAAAGCAATAAATAGATTCTTTAGTGTTGTTTGGGGTTCAAATATGTTAGAATACAATAAATTTGATTAAATAAAAGTGCTAAATATGAATGAAGAGTGTTTAGAAGTGTGTGAACAGACTTGCCGAAATTTGGTCTTAAATGGGCTAAGAACCCACAAACATTGCTTTAAAGCATTAAATGGCTTGTCTAGTGTTCTTTGGGGTTAGAATATGTTAGAATACAATTTTTGTTATTGATTAAAAGTGATAGAGATGCATGAAGAGTGTTTAAAAGTGTGTGAAAAGACTTGCCGAAATTTGGTCTGAAATGGGCTAAGATCCCACAAACATGTCTTTGAAGCAGTAAATGGCTTCTCTAGTGTTGTTTGGGGTTAGAATATGTTAGAATACAATGAATTGGATTGATTAAAAGTGCTAGTGATGCGTGAAAAGTGTTTAGAAGTGTGTGAAAAGATTGGCGAAAATTGATTTGAAATGGGCTAAGAACCCACAAACATTGCTTTGAAGCATTAAATGCCTGGTCTAGTGTTGTTTGGGGGAAGAATATGTTAGAATACAATAAATTTGATTGATTACAAGTGCTACAGATGCATGATGAGTGTTTAGAATGTGGAGAGAGACTTGTTGAAATTTGGTCCCAAATGGGCTAAGAACCCACAAACATGTCTTTAAAGCAGTAAATAGCTTCTTTACTGTTGTTTGGGGTTAGAATATTTAACAATTCAATAAATTTGATTAATTGAAAGTGCTAGATATGCATGAAGGGTTGTTTAGAAGTGTGCGAAAAGACTTGCCGAACTTTGGTCTGAAATGGGCTAAGAACCCACAAACATTGCTTTGAAGCATTAAATGGCTTGTCTATAGTTGTTTGGGGTTAGAATATGTTAGAATACAGTAAGTTTGATTTATTACTAGTGTAGAGAGGCATGAAGAGTGTTTAGAAGTGTGGAGGAAAGACTTGTTGAAATTTGGTCCCATATGGATAAGAACCCACAAACATGGCTTTGAGGCAGTAAATCGCTTATCTAGTGTTGTTTGGGGGTTAGAATATGTTAGAATACAATGAATTTGATTGATTAAAAGTGCTAGATATGCATGAAGAGTGTTTGGAAGTGTGTAAAAAGACTTGCCAAAATATGGTCTAAAATGGGCTAAGAACCCACAAACATTGCTTTGAAGATTTAAATGGCTTGTCTAATGTTGTTTGGGGGTTAGAATATGTTAGAAGGACAATTTTTGATTGATTAAAAGTGATAGAAATGCACGAAGAGTGTTTAGAATTGCGTGTAAAGACTTGCCGAAATTTGGTCTGAAATGGGCTAAGAACACACAAACATGTCTTTGAAGCACTAAATGGCTTCTCTGGTGTTGTTTGGGGTTAGAATATGTTAGAGTATAATGAACTTGATTGATTAAAAGTGCTAGAGATGCATGAGGAGTGTTTAGAAGTGTGTGAAAAGACTTGCCAAAATATGGTCTAAAATGGGCTAAGAACCCACAAACATTGTTTTGAAGCATTAAATGGCTTGTCTAGTGTTATTTGGGGTTAGAATATGTTAGAATACAATTTTGTGATTGATTAAAAGTGATATAGATGCATGAAAAGTGTTTAGAAGTGTGTGAAAAGACTTGCCGAAATTTGGTCTGAAATGGGCTAAGAACACACAAACATGTCTTCGAAGCAGTAAATGGCTTCTCAATGTTGTTTGGGGTTAGAATATGTTAGAATACAATGAATTTGATTTATTAAAACTGCTAAAGATGCATGAAAAGTATTTAGAAGTGTGTGAAAAGACTAGCCAAATTTGGTCTGAATTGGGCTAAGAACCCACAAACATTGCTTTGAAGCATTAAATGGCTTGTCTAGTGTTGTTTGGGATTAGAATATGTTATAATTCATTAAGTTTGATTGATTACAAGTGCTAGGGATGCATGAAGAGTGTTTAGAAGTGTGGAGAAATACTTGTTGAAATTTGGTCCCATATGGGCTAAGAACCCACAAACATGTCTTTAAAGCAATAAATAGATTGTTTAGTGTTGTTTGGGGTTCAAATATGTTAGAATACAATAAATTTGATTAAATAAAAGTGCTAAATATGCATGAAGAGTGTTTAGAAGTGTGTGAACAGACTTGCCGAAATTTGGTCTTAAATGGGCTAAGAACCCACAAACATTGCTTTGAAGCACTAAATGGCTTGTCTAGTGTTCTTTGGGGTTAGAATATGTTAGAATACAATTTTTGTTATTGATTAAAAGTGATAGAGATGCATGAAGAGTGTCTAAAAGTGTGTGAAAAGACTTGCCGAAATTTTTTCTGAAATGGGCTAAGATCCCACAAACAGGTCTTTGAAGTAGTAAATGGCTTCTCTAGTGTTGTTTGGGGTTAGAATATGTTAGAATACAATGAATTGGATAGATTAAAAGTGCTAGAGATGCGTGAAAAGTGTTTAGAAGTGTGTGAAAAGATTGGCGAAAATTTGATTTGAAATGGGCTAAGAACCCACAAACATTGCTTTGAAGCATTAAATGTCTTGTCTAGTGTTGTTTGGGGGAAGAATATGTTAGAATACAATAAATTTGATTGATTACAAGTGCTACAGATGCATGATGAGTGTTTAGAAATGTGGAGAGAAACTTGTTGAAATTTGGTCCCAAAGGGCTAAGAACCCACAAACATGTCTTTAAAGCAGTAAATAGCCTTCTTTACTGTTGTTTGGGGTTAGAATATTTTACAATTCAATGAATTTTGATTAATTGAAAGTGCTAGATATGCATGAAGGGGTGTTTAGAAGTGTGCGAAAAGACTTGCCGAACTTTGGTCTGAAATGGGCTAAGAACCCACAAACATTGCTTTGAAGCATTAAATGGCTTGTCTATAGTTGTTTGGGGTTAGAATATGTTAGAATACAGTAAGTTTGATTTATTACTAGTGCTAAAGAGGCATGAAGAGTGTTTAGAAGTGTGGAGAACAGACTTGTTGAAATTTGGTCCCATATGGGATAAGAACCCACAAACATGGCTTTGAGGCAGTAAATCGCTTATCTAGTGTTGTTTGGGGGGTTAGAATATGTTAGAATACAATGAATTTGATTGATTAAAGTGCTAGATATGCATGAAGAGTGTTTAGAAGTGTGTAAAAAGACTTGCCGAAATATGGTCTAAAATGGGCTAAGAACCCACAAACATTGCTTTGAAGCATTAAATGGCTTGTCTAGTGTTGTTTGGGGTAGAATATGTTAGAAGACAATTTTTTGATTGATTAAAAGTGATAGAAATGCACGAAGAGTGTTTAGAATTGCGTGTAAAGACTTGCCGAAATTTGGTCTGAAATGGGCTAAGAACACACAAACATGTCTTTGAAGCACTAAATGGCTTCTCTGGTGGTGTTTGGGGTAGAATATGTTAGAGTATAATGAATTTGATTGATTAAAAGTGCTAGAGATTCATGAGGAGTGTTTAGAAGTGTGTGAAAAGACTTGCCAAAATATGGTCTAAAATGGCTAAGAACCCACAATCATTGTTTTGAAGCATTAAATGGCTTGTCTAGTGTTATTTGGGGTTAGAATATGTTAGAATACAATTTTTGTGATTGATTAAAAGTGATATAGATGCATGAAAAGTGTTTAGAAGTGTGTGAAAAGACTTGCCGAAATTTGGTCTGAAATGGGCTAAGAACACACAAACATGTCTTCGAAGCAGTAAATGGCTTCTCAGTGTTGTTTGGGGTTAGAATATGTTAGAATACAATGAATTTGATTTATTGAAAGTGCTAAAGATGCATGAAAAGTATTTAGAAGTGTGTGAAAAGACTAGCCAAAATTTGGTCTGAATTGGGCTAAGAACCCACAAACATTGCTTTGAAGCATTAAATGGCTTGTCTAGTGTTGTTTGGGATTAGAATATGTTATAATACATTAAGTTTGAGTGATTACAAGTGCTAGGGATGCATGAAGAGTGTTTAGAAGTGTGGAGAAATACTTGTTGAAATTTGGTCCCATATGGGCTAAGAACCCACAAACATGTCTTTAAAGCAATAAATAGATTCTTTAGTGTTGTTTGGGGTTCAAATATGTTAGAATACAATAAATTTGATTAAATAAAAGTGCTAAATATGAATGAGAGTGTTTAGAAGTGTGTGAACAGACTTGCCGAAATTTGGTCTTAAATGGGCTAAGAACCCACAAACATTGCTTTGAAGCATTAAATGGCTTGTCTAGTGTTCTTTGGGGTTAGAATATGTTAGAATACAATTTTTGTTATTGATTAAAAGTGATAGAGATGCATGAAGAGTGTTTAAAAGTGTGTGAAAAGACTTGCCGAAATTTGGTCTGAAATGGGCTAAGATCCCACAAACATGTCTTTGAAGCAGTAAATGGCTTCTCTAGTGTTGTTTGGGGTTAGAATATGTTAGAATACAATGAATTGGATTGATTAAAAGTGCTAGTGATGCGTGAAAAGTGTTTAGAAGTGTGTGAAAAGATTGGCGAAAATTTGATTTGAAATGGGCTAAGAACCCACAAACATTGCTTTGAAGCATTAAATGTCTTGTCTAGTGTTGTTGGGGGAAGAATATGTTAGAATACAATAAATTTGATTGATTACAAGTGCTACAGATGCATGATGAGTGTTTAGAAATGTGGAGAGAGACTTGTTGAAATTTGGTCCCAAATGGGCTAAGAACCCACAAACATGTCTTTTAAAGCAGTAAATAGCTTCTTTACTGTTGTTTGGGGTTAGAATATTTAACAATTCAATAAAATTGATTAATTGAAAGTGCTAGATATGCATGAAGGGTGTTTAGAGTGTGCGAAAAGACTTGCCGAACTTTGGTCTGAAATGGGCTAAGAACCCACAAACATTGCTTTGAAGCATTAAATGGCTTGTCTATAGTTGTTTGGGGTTAGAATATGTTAGAATACAGTAAGTTTGATTTATTACTAGTGCTAGAGAGGCATGAAGAGTGTTTAGAAGTGTGGAGAAAGACTTGTTGAAATTTGGTCCCATATGGGATAAGAACCCACAAACATGGCTTTGAGGCAGTAAATCGCTTATCTAGTGTTGTTTGGGGGTTAGAATATGTTAGAATACAATGAATTTGATTGATTAAAAGTGCTAGATATGCATGAAGAGTGTTTAGAAGTGTGTAAAAAGACTTGCCAAAATATGGTCTAAAATGGGCTAAGAACCCACAAACATTGCTTTGAAGCATTAAATGGCTTGTCTAATGTTGTTTGGGGTTAGAATATGTTAGAAGACAATTTTTTGATTGATTAAAAGTGATAGAAATGCACGAAGAGTGTTTAGAATTGCGTGTAAAGACTTGCCGAAATTTGGTCTGAAATGGGCTAAGAACACACAAACATGTCTTTGAAGCACTAAATGGCTTCTCTGGTGTTGTTTGGGGGTTAGAATATGTTAGAGTATAATGAACTTGATTGATTAAAAGTGCTAGAGATGCATGAGGAGTGTTTAGAAGTGTGTAAAAAGACTTGCCAAAATATGGTCTAAAATGGGCTAAGAACCCACAAACATTGTTTTGAAGCATTAAATGGCTTGTCTAGTGTTATTTGGGGTTAGAATATGTTAGAATACAATTTTTGTGATTGATTAAAAGTGATATAGATGCATGAAAAGTGTTTAGAAGTGTGTGAAAAGACTTGCCGAAATTTGGTCTGAAATGGGCTAAGAACACACAAACATGTCTTCGAAGCAGTAAATGGCTTCTCAATGTTGTTTGGGGTTAGAATATGTTAGAATACAATGAATTTGATTTATTAAAACTGCTAAAGATGCATGAAAAGTATTTAGAAGTGTGTGAAAAGACTAGCCAAAATTTGGTCTGAATTGGGCTAAGAACCCACAAACATTGCTTTGAAGCATTAAATGGCTTGTCTAGTGTTGTTTGGGACTAGAATATGTTATAATACATTAAGTTTGATTGATTACAAGTGCTAGGGATGCATGAAGAGTGTTTAGAAGTGTGGAGAAATACTTGTTGAAATTTGGTCCCATATGGGCTAAGAACCCACAAACATGTCTTTAAAGCAATAAATAGATTCTTTAGTGTTGTTTGGGGTTCAAATATGTTAGAATACAATAAATTTGATTAAATAAAAGTGCTAAATATGCATGAAGAGTGTTTAGAAGTGTGTGAACAGACTTGCTGAAATGTGGTCTTAAATGGGCTAAGAACCCACAAACATTGCTTTGAAGCATTAAATGGCTTGTCTAGTGTTCTTTGGGGTTAGAATATGTTAGAATACAATTTTTGTTATTGATTAAAAGTGATAGAGATGCATGAAGAGTGTTTAAAAGTGTGTGAAAAGACTTGCCGAAATTTGGTCTGAAATGGGCTAAGATCCCACAAACATGTCTTTGAAGCAGTAAATGGCTTCTCTAGTGTTGTTTGGGGTTAGAATATGTTAGAATACAATGAATTGG